>LR990067.1:7047309-9447309 GCA_905147135.1 Blastobasis lacticolella
AGGTCGATTTTCCTCTTCAGTGACGATTCCTACAGTAAACAGTCTCAACCTTTGCGATATTTTGGTGACATGGGAAGTTATGTCAAAACTACACTTTAACCACACATTGTCGGGTTTGTTTCCACGGTTAGTATTGTTTTTACCTCGATATATCGACGCAGTTGCATGCGGCATGCGTTTGTCAAAACTGTTATACCATTTTTCTTGGCCTGACTGTATGAGAGGCAAATCTACTATCCTGGTAGACTGAATGGTTATAGTCTCTTTGTTGTTTTTCATTACTTTTTGTACAAATATCTCATTTATTTTATTATCTGTTTTATTTATTTACGTAGCTGTTTTATTTTTGCAAGTAGGTAAATGATAAACTTAGGACTTTAAGAAATTAGACATGCTTGTATCCTCTGCCTTTGCTTGAATTCCATTTTAAAAATACCCCTTTGAACTGCGCTGCATACGGTAGTAACATGTATATTACAATTTATGCCTGTATATTGTTTTTTTTAAATGTACAACGTACCCATTTATTATTATTAATGATAAGCACTAATTTGTATATGAATGAAAGAACAATCAAGATCAAAAAATAAATATCGTGACAATTTATATTCGGCAAATACTTTACGTTAGATTATCTTGAAAAGTTCGGTTATAAATTAGTGGCCGACTGTACCTGCTCTTTCATGTCATAACCTAAAATGAATGTTATGTCCTTTTCGAAAAGAAATCTAATTTTTTTTACATTTTTGTACTGACTTAAAATTTAAGATGATACAATTTTATCAATTTCACGTATTTTTCATAAACTATCTTACAAACAATCCAATAGCAATAAATAATGTGCTACTGTGAGTGTTAAAGCAAACATTAAAATGTAAAATAACTAGGTATAGCGGTCAATGTGACCCCTATACCGAAGGTGAAAATTTGTGAAAAGGACACAGCATATTTATTTAAGTGTTCGTGTCTTGTGTTATTTTTATTATTAGTTTTTTTAGTAACACAATTGAATGCTAGTTTTCTTTTTCTTTTCTTGTATTTTATTTGATTTGATTTTTTTTAACGCAAGATCCGATGACACGAACACCAGTTGGGTAATTACGTAACTTTGTTGCCAACAATTATCTGATTTCAATGTTTATTGCAATTTTACTTTGTTAGCAACTGAACTCATGAAATAGCAGTTAGCAACAGCTAAACGTAATTAGAATTAGCCTACGGTATAAACTAATTATTATACTTATACAATCCCGTAAGGACAAGATGTAAGGACATTCCCTAAGTATCGTAATTATTAAGTATCGTCAGGTATTAAACCCCATCTTATAATTTGTCCGAACAGTTCGACTGTCTCTCGTTACTGACAAAGCCGTATGTTGCGCCCCGTTTGACGGGTATACCACATGCAGGACGGCTCGTTCTGTCAAAAATCCATGAATCTTCATCCCGGTGGCGCCATCTACGCCAGATGGCGCCACTGTAGTGAATACCCCACCCTTTGGTTACCGGCAATGCCGTATGTTGCGCCCCGTTTGACACTCGGGCATGAATCTATATCTTCCATCTCGGTGGCGCCATCTACGCCAGATAACGCCACTGTAGCGACTAGCCCACCCTCTCTTTACTGACGAAGCCGTCTATTGCGCCCCGTTTGACGGATATACTAAACTCAGGACGGCTCGCTCTGTCGAGGATCCACTAGATACCTTATGAAACTACACCTTTCATCTTGGTGGCGCCATCTGGTATAGATGTGTGATGATGTACTGTGGTGCCCACCCCACTCTCTGGTTACCGGCAAAGCCGTATGTTGCGCTCCGTTTGACGGATATACTACACGAAGGACGGGCCCGCGCAGGGCGGCGCGCAGCTCGTCGACAAGCCCACCCTCTGATTACTGACAATGCCGTATGTTGCACCGCCTTTGACACATATCTCTCCGGACATGAATCACTCAGGCATGAATTCCATCCTTCCCTTTGGTTACCGGCAATGCCTTATGTTGCGCCCCGTTTGACACATATCTCTCCGGGCATGAATCACTCAGGCATGAATCTTCACCCTTCTCGGTGGCGCCATCTGCCATAGATGTCGCCACTGTAGTGAACCCCTCACCCCCTCGTGGGTGGGCAAAGCCGTATGTTGCGCCCCGTTTGACGGATATACTACACACAGGACGGGCCCGCGCAGGGCGGCGCGCAGCTGGTCGGGCTGGAGCTGTACAAGCGGCTGCGCGAGTTCCTCAGGTCGTATCTCATCAATCTGCTCAAGGTTAGTGCTTGTACTATAATAACCTTCCTATTTATTTATTTATTTAATTATTTATTGTACACAGTAAAACATACAGGTAAAAACACAATTATAAATGACAGAACAGGCTCAACTTATTTCTTGCATCCTTTTCGGGCAATCCCACATGTCCACCGTCATTCCCCCGGGTGACGTGGTATCTTGCAAAGATTTACACTCTTAAAAAAAAAAAGTCAACTTATTTCTAAAAATAAATTTTCTTTCTATCTATGTGTAAGACTGTTTGAAGTAGTTGGAACGTGTAACAACGTAATATGTACTTAATCATATGAACAATCTGGTCATGTTCCCCTGGTAACGGTCACGAAGGTCGGATGGCAGTCGCTCCACTGTACCTGGTCCAGTGGCCCTAGCACAAGTGTGTCCGCGACAAAGCTCGTGCCGCGATAGAGCGTTTGTCTCTTTCTCTCAATACTAAGTTGAAAGAGATAACAATACCTATGTCGCGCTTTTTCTTGCTTATCGCGCGCGAGATCTCAACCGGGACATAACGCCAAGATGATATAAGCAATGAGGCCATATTATTCTCAAATGCCTGTGACGCATAGTGAGTCCCAGGGTCTATGGATGCAGATACCGCCTACCGTCTGGTGACCCGATTGCTCGCTTGCCTGATAATAGCCTGACATCATAATACGATACGATACTTACCTGATGGAGAGTGGCAACTATTCTCTTTAATATCTACGATTCAGATCACCATAAAAAATATCTTTTGTTTCCAATGTTACTTAACATGCACCCACAATACAATACCGTCAGTCGAACCTAATTATCATACGTTTATACTTTCATTTTGAATCGTATACCAGAAAATTTCTATTTATGAGTCTTGGACGTATGCCGTGGCCACTTTTCGAACTAAATCCCCCACTGCTACAAACTCGAGTTGAAAGCGATTTTAGCGCCACCGGTTTTTAAGATTCAACATTGACCTCTATGCCTTTGACAATTGAAATGGGCATGTTCTTGAACTTGGCCTCCGGTGTACAGTTATAGAATTTAAATCTGAGGCTGAAATTTTCCCTCCTTCCGCTCTTTACCTAAAACAAATGTAGGAAATCGTGTAAAGTATGTTATACTCTAATTATTATATTTAGACATGGTATACGAATAATGAAATGGTGACTGACAGACTGAACTATCAACACACTATTTATAGACACGTGAGCTCTATGAGCTGCATAGGCGTAGGAAGAGGGGGGGGGGGGGGGGGGCGGGTGGGCCAGGGTCACGGAGGACAGATGGCAATCGGCCGCTCCACTGTAATTATCTGATCTGCCAAATCCTGGATCATGGTCAAGGCGGACCCCGTGCCCCCGTGCGCGAGAGCACAACCGGGACATTAACGCTAATATATACCTTGTCTAAAATAGGATGATAATTTTGACAGATCACAGTAGGGATGTGGTTGTGTAAAATCGTTAATGAATCTATTCGATTATCATTCTCATAGAACTTAGAATCGATAGTTGCATGGTTATGCTATACGTATTATACAAAATAAACTATTTATTTTCTTCTGAATTAATAATTTATTAATACGACATTAAAAACCCTTCTACAACGACGATTATGACACGTGCGTATTTCTATTCGGTCAGTCATCTTATTACGTAGAATACGCGCGACTCGAAATTGTTGTTGTGGAAGGTCTCTTAAGGTGAAATCCAAACAAAGAATAAGAGTTTAGTTACAAAAAATAACAAGGTTACCTAAATGTTAATTTTAAATATTCGATTATATTATATCAATATCGATTTTCGATTGTCTGTTGTTATTCGTTATTCGTGGCACTTCACTAAAGGGACGGGGCCTGTCTATGAAGTACGACATTTTCCGTAGTACATTTTACCGAAATAAAACACAAAACTTCATAGGCGTGCGCCAAAGACCAACAATTAGTGAGCTGTCAAAATTATCATCCTATTTTAGACAAAGCATATATCATATAATCTGATGTCTGCCAGAACGGCGCCGAACTGATGGGCGAGGACGTGCTTGCCTTCTACACGAAGCAATGGGAGGAGTACCAGTTCTCATCGAGGGTGCTCAACGGCGTCTGCTCGTACCTCAACAGGCACTGGGTGAAGCGTGAGTGTGAGGAGGGACGAAAGGTAAGCACTAGTCTAGCTACAAGACTACTGCAGCACACACACACGAAACTGTTAGGCCATCGCTTATATTAAGTGGCATTAAGTGGGGTGAAGTGGCGTTAAGTGGAATGAAGTGACGTTAAGTGCCGCGAACTTCATACCACTTTACGGCACTCTATTTTTATTTTTATTTTAAACCGGCTGTGGGCCACCTGATGAAAAGTAGTAACCGCCACGTATGGACATCAGTAGGCCGTGTGGTGTCCGGCAGAGCAGAATAGCACCAACCCCTTACACTCGTGGGTGTCGTACAAGGCGACTAATGTTTTCGAGGCAAAAGATCAAGCGTCTCCGGAGTCTTGAAAATGGGCAGCAGCATTTTCCATTGTTATATTTAAACACTGCGATCTCCAACCCGCCTGCCAAGCGTGGAGATTATGGCAATAATCTCCCCTTTCGTGGGAGAGGCCCTAAGTCCTGCAGTGGACTGTTACGGGCTGTGATAATGATGATGATGATGGACATCAGCAACACCAGGGGCGCTATCAATCTATCGCCTAAGTTCGCTTTAACGGCCGCCTGTTGTTTTCTCTCAGTTCCCTCCGATATGTACCGACTGTATCCTGTATGCAATAAAGTGTTCATTCATTCTATCCCACTTCATGTAACTTCATACCACTTCACGTCACTCAACTTACACCCATTTTCACTAAACTCTAAGTAAGCATTACCTAACCAGGAAACTCTTGTCTTTAGTAAGGGCCTTAGCCAATTGGTCTGTTTCACCAAACCTTTACCTCTAAGCGAGATTTATCTGTGGATTCACTTTGTAATGTTGGTAAACTGTTGATTATAGGAAACTGACTCTTCTCTTCTCTAACTCTTTTCTGTTGCGAACGGCAAAGGAATGGAACTCGCTGCCTGCACATGTTTTCTCTGAGCGCTACAACTTGGGTCTCTTTAAGACAAGAGTGAATTGGTACTTAATAGACAGGTATGCACCATCGTGGACTGCATCTGCACTTAACATCAGGTGAGATGGCAGTCAAATACCTGTCTATTTTACATAAAAATACAACAACAAAAAACTGGAGATTATATCTGAACCGGTGACGGCGTCGTTGTTGTTAACAACAAAGTGACATTTCAAAATAGCGATATTTAGTTAAAGTTTTGGCCACCGGGTCATATAAGTTTGCTATGGGAAACATAACGCCACTGTCATTTCAGGCGATGGTTATAATGATTCCTAAGCACCGCTCAATCCACTTCCTAACTGGGCATCGGATTTAGGCGATTCATATGTTTAGTGAAGACGGGAATGAGGAGTTTTCCAGTAGGTATTTATAGTTGGTTTCAAAAAGCACCAATAGATGGCGCATCTACAATTTTGGTAATCTTTTTATACTCTGTATGATGGTGGCAGTGATTTCATGCAGCCAACTAATACTAAACTTAAAAATAAAATGTTTATTAATATAAACATAACTGTTAAAGGTTGAACGAAGTGTAATAAGAAATATTTATAGAAGTTGGCACTATGTTCCATTATTATTACAACCTCTAAAATGGTTGAAAACTTTTGACAAATACCATATTATCCAATACAACGTGCCCGGTGTATATATCCTGTTTGCTAAGAACCTATTTCAAGCGATTATCAATTACCAAAATTGTCGGGGCGCCATCTAGTGAGTGGTTAGGAATGCTTTAGATACCTATTGGAAAACTGCTCATTATTCCCACTTCCCGCCACTTAACACACTTCCCACCACTTAATCTCATCTCTATCCGCAGGGAATCTACGAGATATACCAGCTGGCGCTGGTCACATGGCGCGACAACCTATTCAAGTGTCTCAACAAGCAGGTCACTAATGCTGTGCTGAAACTGATCGAACGCGAGCGCAATGGCGAGACTATCAACACCAGATTGGTATCAGGGGTGAGTTGGCGTTGTCCTTAATTATAAAGAGGACAAGTTTTATTCACAGATTTTGGGAACCTACATTGTTCCTGAGTGTCATATATTGTGGTATTATAATTTCCGAGAAAAATAATAGGATACCGCGGGTAGGATTCCGCATTTATGAAGTATTATTATAAACTTTATAAAGTATTTAAATTTAATTTTTAAAGTCATTGCATGTGGACATACTCCATTTTCGACTAAAATTATAATTTTTGTTCGTAATGTTAAATAAATATTTATTTATTTATAACTCTCATTGTACATACAAGGACAGTAGAAAATAGTTACAGTAAGACAATATAGTATAAAGGCGGCCTTATCGCTAAAAGCGATCTCTTCCAGGCAACCATTTTTACGGACATCGTAGAAGGATCTTAGATAAAGCAATCTTAGGTAAGTAATGTTTAAATAACGCAAAATGAACGACAATTTCACACCTAAAAGTAAAAATGAATTAGTATTTATTGAATTAGAATTACGCTAATTAATCAATTATCAAACGTCAAAAATCCAACGGAAAGCAAAGGGAAAGTTAAGCGAGCTCATCCACGTAGGTGGGCATACGCATACTGACTGACCAGCGCTACGACTGCTTAAACCCGTATTTTGAATTGTTTTTAATCGTGTCGTATTGTAACTAGCTAGGGAGTGACGCATACCGACCAGCGCTTACGAGTGCTTAACCCCGTATTGTTTTGTATTGTGGCATATTGTAATTCCTCTAACCCCCCCATCAGGTGATCAACTGCTACGTGGCCCTGGGGCTGAACGAGGAAGACCCGAGCGCTCGCGGCCAGAACTTGGCCGTGTACAAGGAAACGTTCGAGGCCGTCTTCCTGGAGGACACCGAGCGCTTCTACACGCGCGAGAGCACCGACTTCCTGAGGAACAACCCCGTCACGGAGTATATGATCAAGGTTGGTCGAGATGATACACACCACACACATACTATACACGCAAGACGGATGCCCCACACGTGCCACACAATATAGGCCACATAAACGTGTCACACACTCGCCGCGCACATACTATACACACGCTATACACATACTTTACGCAAGCCACACACATACTATACACACTCAACACGAATGCCCCACATGTGCCACACAATGTCACATATAGGCTACATACACGTGTCACACACTCGCCACACAATGTACACGCTACACAAACACATCACACATGTCACACACTCGCCACACAAGCTACACACACGCCACTCAAATACATCACTGTCCCTACACACATTTCACTTCGTAAAATCCAAGTGTACGTAATTTTTTGTAGCTTAAGTGCGTCTAATTTATATAGGACAGACCGCTTTGAAGTACAGCTAGCGACATTGTTATAGCCCAACAAATTCCAATGGTTGTATTTCATATAACTTTTTCGTACAAATTTTATATAATTTTTCCATTCTCAAGGGTTTGATGTTTGTTTGTGCAATTGGCTGTTAGCAAGTGTATCCAAATGAGCGTGAAATAGATTTCAGCATGTTAATAATGTATAACGAAGCAATGAAAGCGAAAAATGATAAATTCACAACAAAACGCCATCTAGCGACGAATTGGAGTTGTTTCGATTTACCTGCTTTATCTAATTTAATTTATAGATAGCCATTTGCCGCAGCTTTGAAAACATTTACTAAGAGTATAAATCATAATTCAATCACCAAACATTCAAAACGAAACAATGGAAAATAAATTTTGTATGGACATCGAACTTACTTACTTACTTAAATCCTGTAATTTCCGATCACTGTACTGTATAATGAATAATAAACGATTCGTTGATGTGATCCATAAATAAACCTCATACAATATACAAATAAGTTTATTGAAAAAATCAAATTAATACATAAACATTATGTTGTTACACGTTTCCAGTACATCAACTAGTGTTACAGATAAATGGAATGGTTATTATGGCCTACACAATATACACCTGTATCGTGGGGCCAGAAAAATAACGGTATAAGCTCTTACGGTGAGGGAAAACATCGTGATGAAACCTGCACATTCAGGCGACTGGATGTGTGTAACCATGATCCAATCTGGTCAGGTTCCCCTGGTAGCAGGGTCACGGAGCACAGTGTGTTATTTTGGCTTAGTTGCGGACATGTCATTTTTTTGTGTCTATTCGATAAATATAGTAATGATAAAAATTAAGCAAAAGGACCGATAGTATTTTTTTGTATAATTAGAGAGTTATTAAGGTTTAAGTGAAAGGTGAGAAAAACTAAATTCATTTTTAGTTTAGAAAATTGTTGTTATATATATTTAGTTAGTCTATTAAATAAAGTCACAGCATAATATCTACTTAAATAAAAAAAAGAGGCGTTGTACCTTTAATACAATAAAAGATATTTGACTTTTACCGGTTAACACAAAATATTTTTTTTTAATTTTATCTTATCACGGTCGCATTTTATTTTTATTTAAAAATATTCGCAATATCATTGTTTACCATACCTTACAATATGACACGCGACAATTACAGGACAACGGAGATAGAGCGTTTCTAAATATTTCTGAAATTTCTATGGAAATAGGGTTGTCACAATGAAACACGAAAAAATTTGCCAGATATTTCCCATATATCTAACTCTTAAGTAGAACATTTCTGGTGTTATAAAACACGTATATTTTATACGTGAAGCCTCAGTATTAGTTGTTGTAGTAATTGTTTTATAACACCAGAAATGTTCTACTAAGATTTAGATATATGGGAAATATCTGGCAATTTTTTTTAGAACCTACTATTAGTCATCAGCAGAGTATATTAACATTTCTTCAGATGATAATACAAGTACAGCGTCGTCTGTTACCAATTCAGTGGTAGGAAATTCAGCAGAACTTTGCGGTAAAGGATCCTGATGGGTAAAAACATTCTCCATCGTCGGTTTTAAAAGTGACAAAACCTTAACTGGAAGAATGGAACGTTTATTATTTTTATGTCGGCTGCCAATAGACATCGTCGATAGGAATGGGTCGGAAGACTCTAGCGCGCGGTGAAACAAGTCGAGCACTGTTGTTTTGCGATCAAATTTTCGGGTGTGATGTTCACGGTCGTAACGCCAAAACTTCTCGATTCACCGGCTTGTTCTGAGAGCATTCCAATGGGTAAGGAAATAGATTCTATTATTTTAGCTCCATGCATCAGTATCTTGTGCAGGGTAACTGACATATAAAACCAGTTGTATGTTTTCACGTATTTACCGGCAAGATTTTCACAAAATCGTTGAAACTTTTGAGAATCTATTTCCAACTCGCTTGATAATGCCACCAGAATGGTATGTAAATCCTCAACAAGCCATTCCTCAATTCCAAGGATATCTGCAAATGTTTTTCTGTTTGAATCTGAGAATGCAGTGCGGGCAGTATTGCCATCGTTTGTTGTTCCCGCATTAGGCCGTACTACATCTACCAGCAAACCCAGTTTGTTTCTAATGTCTGTTTGAATTTGTTTTTTTCTCCTTTCCACAATACCAGCTTCGGGTGATTTTTTTGTAACTCTCCACTTTTGCACGCCTGGATCATTTTTATAGCCTAAATGCAGCAAAAATTCGAACATTCTGATCCAGGCATGCAGTGGGCTTAGTCCATGGAGGAAAGCTTCCTGATTCAATGGTTTTTTTGCCACTACATCTAAATTATTAAACTCGGTGCAGGTAGCTCCACAACACGCACACCGTAATTGTGAGCTGGTATTTGTGATGACATTGAAGACTTTGCCGTCTATTATGGTGAGGTATAATTTTGGATCTCCTATAACGATATATCCAGCAGAATTTTCGGAATAAATTGGTGAAAGATTTTTAATTTCTTCATCTACCCGGTTCCTTTCTTCCAGAATCAGATCTTTTGATTCTGATCGGTACTGAATATTTAATGGTCTGCAAAATCTAAAAGATTGTGGATTTGGGTTTGACCATAAGACAAAACCATCAATCGTTTTTATACGTAATGGAATGTATGTAGTGGCAAAGAGGCTGTGTTCGTCATCGTTTTCATCAGAAAACGTTTGCTTGTAAATTGACTGTCCTGTGCTACCATCAAAGCCCCATGAACCCTCAAAAACGCAGTGAAGTCTATCTAACTGTTTTTGATTGCAATATTTAGAAACCTTTTCATCACAAGAGTAAATGATTCGTCGAAACGTGTGCATAAGTAAATTAGGTAAAGGTACTGTGGCATCTCGTTCTGAGACTTCAATTTCAACATCAGGGTAACATTTTTTTTTAGCTTCTTTGATCTTATAATAGGGAGGGTAAAGATTAAATCCTCGAGATTTGGCACCTTGTTGCATGTATACATAGTCCTCCACTGATAGTTTTCTATCTATCATGAAACAAAGAGCTTCATCAGGGGTATAGGGTTTGGGTTCCGATTTCGACTTTATGGTGGCCGCAATTTTTTTAGGACGAGTTGGGCTTTTCAAGCATTCTTTTATGACAAACTCTAACTCCTGAGCAGAACGTTTATTGAGTTTTTCGCCGGTTTCGTCTGTTACTATTCTCGACACAACTTTAATTATTTTTGAATGAGGCTCTCCTTCGAGCGATTCCTCTAGACTTTTCCGTGCACGACGCTTTTGGCGATCACTTACATTTTCAAACAATGAAGGTGGGATACTAGACGAAGCTTCAAAAGAAGTTTCAGTTTTTGAATCTGTTGAAGGTTGACGTTCTTGGGGTGTTTCTTTTAAGGCAATGCTACTAGTTCTCGAAAACGAAGGATTATTTTGTAATAAATGTGGATTTGATGTGGAACTGGATGGAGCGTCAAAAGAAGTTTCAGCTATTGATGATTCAAGTTCTTGGGGCTCTAAAGTTTTTTGTAAGGCGTAGCTACTAGTTCTCGAAGATGAAGGATTATTTTGTAACAAATGTGCCGCATCCAGTTCTATAATATTTTGTTGTAGTAAAGGACTTTCCTCAATATTCAGTTTTGGCATTTCAATATCAAAAATAGTAGAAAGCCAGTCTTTGTTTTTATTACAAAATCGTTTGAAATTCCTTTTACTATTATTATATAAAGTTTCACATTTACTTATGAATTTTGTAATACTGTATATAAATTGTTTGTTTTGGATCTCGATATTATTCGGAATTCCACTTGGATACACGCTTAACACAATCAGGCATCGTTCCTCTATATCGAGATCCAAAGGTCTTTTCTTAACCCCGCGTAAATGTGCCTTATCTACTAAAATTTTATAAATTTCCAGTTTTGTGAGAGATTTCTTTAGGTCCGTGTTCATGCTTTCTTTGTTAGTCGTTGAAGTTGCCACTCGCTGACCAGCATGAGGGTTGGCGCCCTCATGCCCCCCTTGCATTAAGTCCTCTGGTCGGGGCCCAGAAAGACATCCCCCAGCAGGATGTGTCAGTGCCTGCTGAGGCAAAGCAGTGCCATGGGTCTTTGACGGCTCCATGACACCTCACCCCCGCTTCTCCAGATATTATGTATAGGAATTGGGTTTTGACATTCTGTCTAACGAGGGCGGACCCCTTCCCAATTCCACATAAAATCCTTCATCGAAGATTTATTTTAACGAAAGAGCCTGGGCACTTAAAAAATAACAAGTAAAACTCAGGGGTTCACCAGTAGCCATTGTGGAGTGCCTGTATCTACCTCCAAGATCCATCATCAGACTCGGTCTTTGAGTGTAATATATTGGGCTCGTTCAAGCTCAGCTCAAGCTCGGCGAGCATACTAGAAGCCTTTGAAGAGTTTCATTGTCCAACATCTAGTTCCGTCATCAAATCAACGGGATGAAGTCAAATTATTATATTGTTATTCAAGTCGATACGACAATAAAATTAGAAATACTACTTCATGATTTCTTTACATAGTTACTGGTGAAGCTAATAAAAGCGTGTAAGTTAAGACTCGATTAGGCTAATAATAATACGTAATAGTAACTTTTATTTATTTACGTGAACGCCTGCCAATTCAGTCACGGCAACAATGACTTCGAGAAGATGGCTCGTTGTTTTTAAAAGGCGCCTACATCAGGTGACAACCCTAACCTAAAACTTTAAAAGCGAATAGCTCCGAGTTCTTATGTTCGTTTCTTCTTATTTTTTGTTTGATAATCCTTATTATTGTACTTAACAATTACATCATAAAATAAAATGCGACCGTGTAAAGAATGACCATAAAAAAAATTATTATGAAATCAGAGAAAAAAATAATTTGACGCCTAGGAGAGCGTATTTTTAAAAGTTTGTATAGATATATTCATGCTATTAGGTAATGGCTATCATGCCATGAAACATTCATTGAAACATGACCGTCTTAAGAGCCAAAATCTCATCTTAATGGTTTCTATGGACTTTTCTCGATTGTTGAGATATTTCGAAAACTACGATACATAAAGACACGGGAGTTTTAATAGGGGGTTTTCTTTGTTATCGTCTATCCAAAAGCCACAATAATAAGGGATGGCCGCAACTAAGCCAAAATAACACACTGTGCGGAGGTCAGATGGCAGTCGCTCCACTGCAATTACCTGACCTGCCAAATCATGGTCAATGCGGACCCCAGGCCCTCGTGCGCGAGAGCACAACCGGGACATTAACGTTAAGATGATGATGATATAACTATATAACCTTGCTAATCGTAATCCTCTCTTCCACCCCCAGGCCGAGCAAAGGCTGCAAGAAGAGCAGCGCCGCGTCCAGGTGTACCTCCACGCGACCACCACCGAGCGGCTCGCCAAGACCTGCGACCGGGTGCTCATCGAGAAGCATCTGGAGATCTTCCACGCAGAGTTCCAGGTGAGACGGGGCTGGGTGGGGTTGATTGCAGGTGGGGGTTCCAGGTGAGACGGGGCTGGAGTGGGGTTGATTGCAGGTGGGGGTTCCAGGTGAGACGGGCTGGGGTGGGGTTGATTGCAGGTGGGGGTTCCAGGTGAGATGGGGCTGGGTGGGGCTGATAGCAAGTGTATCTTCCAGGTGAGACGGGGCTGGGAGGGGTTGATAGCAGGTGGGGGTTCCAGGTGAGATGGGGCTGGGTGGGGTTGATAGCAAGTGGGGGTTCCAGGTGAGATAGGGGTGATAGCAAGTGTATCTTCCTGGTGAGATGGGGCTGGGTGGGGTTAATTGCAGGTGGGGGTTCCAGGTGAGATAGGGCTGGGTGGGGCTGATAGCAAGTGTATCTTCCAGGTGAGATGGGGCTGGGTGCGGTTGATACCAGGTGTATATTCCACAACAGATAACGCACCTGCGGTTCTTAATTTTTTTTGTCTTTAACCTAAAAGCATAGTTTTCGCGATTTACAAATGCAACTGATGGCGCTTATTCGGCGTAAGGTCACCTGTCAAAATAAGGCCCTGTCATTATGCTCTTGCGAGAAGGCCCGGGGTCCGCCTTGACGTAATTACAGTAGAGCGACTGCCAATTGATCTCTATGGGGATTAACAGCGGAATCTGACCATATGGGGGCTGTTGGCTATCTCAGTGGATAAGTAAATTTGACATATAATGATCTTACACTACCTTAATTTGGTAGACGCTATAGCCAGTAGCCAACGTAGATGTCGTAGTATGGAACTATTAAATGCCAAATTCAGTTGCCAATTGAGTTAAACAATAGCCCCGCTGATTAGATTACAGTTAAATATTCAGCTAGTCGTCAGCTTGTGAATATGTCTTACTCCTTACTGACCCCTCCACTCTTTGCTCCCTTTAGAAACTGCTGGACGGCGACAAGAACGGCGACCTGGGCCGCATGTACCTGCTGGTGGCGCGCATCCCGGACGGGCTGTGCGAGCTGCGGCGGCTGCTCGAGCACCACATCCACGCGCAGGGGCTCGCCGCCGTCGACAAGTGCGGCGACGCCGCGCACTCGGTGGGTCCCCACTCCGCCCTCCCCCCCTCCCCCTCCAGCCACGGCTGCTCGAGCACCACATCCACGCGCAGGGGCTCGCCGCCGTCGACAAGTGCGGCGACGCCGCGCACTCGGTGGGTCCATGCCCCCCCCTCCCCCCTACCCCCCTCCAGCCACGGCTGCTCGAGCACCACATCCACGCGCAGGGGCTCGCCGCCGTCGACAAGTGCGGCGACGCCGCGCACTCGGTGGGTCCATGCCCCCCCCTCCCCCCTACCCCCCTCCAGCCACGGCTGCTCGAGCACCACATCCACGCGCAGGGGCTCGCCGCCGTCGACAAGTGCGGCGACGCCGCGCACTCGGTGGGTCCATGCCCCCCCCTCCCCCCTACCCCCCTCCAGCCACGGCTGCTCGAGCACCACATCCACGCGCAGGGGCTCGCCGCCGTCGACAAGTGCGGCGACGCCGCGCACTCGGTGGGTCCATGCCCCCCCCTCCCCCCTACCCCCCTCCAGCCACGGCTGCTCGAGCACCACATCCACGCGCAGGGGCTCGCCGCCGTCGACAAGTGCGGCGACGCCGCGCACTCGGTGGGTCCGCGCCCCCCCCCCCCCCCCCCCCCCTCCAGCCACGGCTGCTCGAGCACCACATCCACGCGCAGGGGCTCGCCGCCGTCGACAAGTGCGGCGACGCCGCGCACTCGGTGGGTCCATGCCCCCCCCTCCCCCCTACCCCCCTCCAGCCACGGCTGCTCGAGCACCACATCCACGCGCAGGGGCTCGCCGCCGTCGACAAGTGCGGCGACGCCGCGCACTCGGTGGGTCCATGCCCCCCCCTCCCCCCTACCCCCCTCCAGCCACGGCTGCTCGAGCACCACATCCACGCGCAGGGGCTCGCCGCCGTCGACAAGTGCGGCGACGCCGCGCACTCGGTGGGTCCATGCCCCCCCCTCCCCCCTACCCCCCTCCAGCCACGGCTGCTCGAGCACCACATCCACGCGCAGGGGCTCGCCGCCGTCGACAAGTGCGGCGACGCCGCGCACTCGGTGGGTCCGCGCCCCCCCCCCCCCCCCTCCCCCTCCAGCCACGGCTGCTCGAGCACCACATCCACGCGCAGGGGCTCGCCGCCGTCGACAAGTGCGGCGACGCCGCGCACTCGGTGGGTCCGCGCCCCCCCCTCCCCCCCTCCCCCTCCAGCCACGGCTGCTCGAGCACCACATCCACGCGCAGGGGCTCGCCGCCGTCGACAAGTGCGGCGACGCCGCGCACTCGGTGGGTCCCCGCCCACTGTTGGGCATAGGCCTCCCCCGGAGATCTCCACGGCGGCCGGTCCCGTGCCTTCCGCATCCAGCTGGCTCCTGCGATCCTTAGCAGCAACTGTGCCGGCCCAGCAACTGTCCAAGGGCATCTTATCTTGGCGTTAATGTCCCGGTGGTGCTCTCGAGAACGAGGGCCCGAGGTCCGCCTTGACCAGGGGCAGCAGGCCAAAATCAGTTTATCTGTTGACAGTTTGACAGCTGTTATTTGTTCTACAAGATGTCAATGGATGGTTCTGTATTAAATTATTAACCCATGTAACAGTAGTACAGATATGTCACTTTATGGCTCAATAAGAAATTTTCCATCTATGATAGTAATTTTTTTCTCAAGGTGTTACAATTTAGAGCGCGGACGTGTAAGTCTAGGTTCTCCATTTTTATAATTACAACACTGCGATCTCCAACCCGTCTGCCAAGCGTGGAGGTTATGCGTGGAGATTATAGCAATAACCTCCCCTCTCATGGGAGAGGCCCTATGTCCTGCAGTGGACTGTGCTTTAAGGTTAGCTAGCTTTACCATTCTAAGTACCAACTTGATACACATCCATTTTTATAATTACAACACTGCGATCTCCAACCCGCCTGCCAAGCGTGGAGATTATGGCAATAACCTCCCCTCTCGTGGGAGAGGCCCTATGTCCTGCAGTGGACTGTGCTTTAAGGTTAGCTAGCTTTACCTTTCTAAGTACCAAATTGATACACATCCATTTTTATTAGGGATGCAACGATACCGATACGATAATCGTATATCGGCGATTATCGTAAACCTTTACGATCATTCGTTATCGTAAATATTACGATACGCTATTTTTACGATACATTTATTTCAAAAATTTAAATTTTAAAATTTTTACTGTTTCGGGTGAAACGAAACGCATAATGCGTCAATTTCTGAACGCTTCGCAAATTAAATAATAGTCAGTAAATGTAACAAATAGTAACAATTTAAAAAATTAAAATTTAAGTTAATGATGAAAATTGATAAAATTAATAAATATATTGATTAAAAATGCATAACTTTTTTCATACTTTTACTTTACTTAGTCTTACAATAATAACATACAACAAAGCTTCCAATAAATTCATCAAAAAGGTATTAAACAAATATCGTAATGCATTCGTATCGTAATTCGTTATCGTATTTGGCCATTACGATGTATTCTTCATTCGTATTGGTATCGTAATAGCCGTATCGTTGCATCCCTAATTTTTATAATTACAACACTGCGATCTCCAAACCGTCTGCCAAGCGTGGAGATTATGGCAAGAACCTCCCCTCTCATGGGAGAGGCCCTAAGTCCTGCAGTGGACTGTTATGGGCTGTGATGATGATGATGATGATGATGATGACGATGATAATGATGATGATGATGATGAAACCTCCCCCGCAGGATCCCAAGGTGTACGTGTCGACCATCCTGGAGGTGCACAAGAAGTATAACGCGCTCGTGTTGATTGCTTTCAACAATGACTCCGGCTTTGTCACCGCCCTGGACAAGGCGTGCGGGCGGTTTATCAACAGTGAGTGGCTTTATCTATTTCGGTTTAGTGGATAACTTACATATGATCTGTTCAGACAGACTTGTATTTGATGAACAAACAAAATCGCGACTTGCCGTATTAATCGTACATTGTGTATTGTGTCTTGAATTATATAAGAAACACATATGTAATGTGATGTTCAACGAATACTGCTGCAAATTATTTATTTAAATACATAATTTTCATAACTAAATAAGACAAGTCTTATATAGTATAGATTTTAGATACATACATACATGAAGCTCACGTATCTGTTCACCTGTAGTAAATTACTTTAAAAAGAAAAGTTTTTGGAAGTAGTAACTTCAAGTATTTAAAAATAGAATAATTGGCCATTAAGCTTTATCAAGGGCACCAAAAATAGACATCTGCCATTTGAACCGAATGTCCAATGGATATGATATTGTGGACCTACAGTGCGTTTCAAATAACTTCCAAAATGGTGCCGAACTGCAATGTATTGACGAGCACGAAAAGTTTTTGAGCAATTTTTTTGTTATAACTTTTTTATGCGCTGGGGTAATTTAAAGAGTTTATATTTAAGCTTCAGCTGTTATTATTTCATTTGAACTTTTGAATTTAAACTGTGATTCGCTAAAAATTCATATTTTGAACTAACTTGGTTTTTAGTTAATGATGGAATCATAAATTCACAAAAAAAAAGTTTCATCATTAAGTAATGTAACAGATTTAACATTCGGAAATATGTTTTGTCTATGATTTTTTTCAACCCCATAAATTGTCCTTGGTTTATAGGACGCCGTATTTGTTGACCAAATAGACAAGTCAGTCCGAACACATTTTACACCTTTCTCAGAGGCCGGGAACCCATCCGCGACACCCCTAGTGTTGCGTATGTCCATCGGCAGCGGTGATCACTTACCATTTGCCTGGAAACTTGTATAATAGCGGTTTGATGTTGCCGTTTTTTCGCCCATACAATTTTTTAGGTTATCGTCATTCAAAACCACAATTTCATACATATAAAGCACCTAATATATATAAACCTTTCCTCCTTAGGCAACGCGGTGACTCGCGCGGCGAACTCGTCCTCGAAGAGTCCCGAGCTGCTGGCCAAGTACTGCGACCTCCTGCTCAAGAAGAGTAGCAAGAACCCTGAAGAAGCCGAGTTGGAGGATACGCTTAATCAAGTTGTGAGTATACATAGACGTATCTTTCCGTGGCCGTGTGGTGTCCGGCAGAGTAGAATAGCACCAACCCCGTACACTCGCGGGTGTCGTACAAGGCGACCAATGTTTTAGAGGCAAAAGATCTAGAGTCTCCGTATTCTGGAAGATGGGCAGCAGCATTTTCCATTGTTATATTTAAACACTGCGATCTCCAACCCGCCTGCCAAGCGTGGAGATTATGGCAATAACCTCCCCTTTCGTGGGAGAGGCCCTAAGTCCTGCAGTGGACTGTTACGGGCTGTGATGATGATAGACGTATCTTTATTTGGTCCAATAACACAGTAAAAGGAACTGCATCGGTGGCCGAGTGGGGTATCCGACTCGTAAGCGAAAGGCACCGAGTCCGAATCCTACTGCGATCGTACCAATGACTCTTTTCTGAGTTGTGTACATTGGTTGAATGCTAACCGATGTTAATTGTAAATTATGGTGAATCATGTTATAACATCGAATTGAAACTACAAGTTTTTGTTGAAAGATGAAACTACTATTAGACACTACCTTAACAAATGATAAGTACACCTCTTGGCTAATTACGTAAGGCTATTGCCAACAATTATCTGATTTCAATGAATGAAACTGTTACTTTCGCGATTATGTATCATCGATTTCATGAGTTCAGTTGCTTACAAAGTTCCATTGCAATAAACTGAAAATATTAAATCGATCATAATAATATGTAATCACAAAAGTAACGATTTCAATAATTGACATCAGAGAATTGTTGGCAACAGAGTTACATAATTAGCTTGCTAAACCTTCCTCGGGAATCACTCTGTCTATTGGCGAAAACCGCATGAAAATGCGTTCAGTTCTTTTTGAGTTTGTCGCGCACATACAGACGCGGCGTGGGACTTAGTTTTATAATATGCAGCGATGTCATATACCTATATAATTTAACAATCATAATTAAACAAATAAAAAATAAAAATAATCCAATATAGGGTATCAGACTTATCAGACCAAGCAATCAGGTAAATTACCTGTCAATCGGAAATACTTACCTAAGTAAAGAGAGTACGATTCATACCTAATGTACGATTAGAGTATTACTAATTTTTATACGATTAGAGTATGACACTCACCCCTTTTCAGCGCCAAAGTCTGATATATCAGACCATTGATTTATTACTAACCGTAGATAGCGCATGAACGCTTGAAAAGTGGGCCGAGGAAGGACTGCTTAATCGCTAGTCAAGCAGTCCTTTTCCGTAGTCTGTCATTAGCCGTCGGCACGTAAGCATGCCCAAGTGCGCGTTCAAAAATTGTCGAAACAATAGCCTTATACGACGAAAAAAGGATAGGATTTCATATTTTGCGTGAATAAACTCATTATACATCTTATCATGCATAAATATAGCGATTTACACATAAAAACCATCAAAAGTAATTATTTTAATCATAAACATATTGTTAGTGTCAGACATCACGTCAGTTGTCTCATTCCTGCGCATGCGTTAAAGCGAAAATAAATTGCACACAAAAAGAAAGCATTATCCACAGCGCGAAAAGCAATTTTGAGCTTTATAAGTATGAAAAGAAGTTGATATTTGGTAAATACGATACTGTACGTAATGGCATTTTGATTGGGGCGTGCGTATTTGGCATAAAATTGCTACGTACAAATGTATTGTCAATTAGGCGACAGATTTCAAGCGCATTTTTGTATGAAGTGCTTTATCTACGGTTTACTAGATCAATGTATCAGACGTTTAAGTTTCGTGCCCTCGCCGCCAATGTCGATATTATCAGACAAATAAATCTTACCAATTTAACTCTATATCTTCTTATCGTTATAGTACCTGACGACACATGCATACAGTTTTCAGACAGTTTATACTTTATTGTCGTGGCGTGTGGTGAACGTTTTTGACGAAACTCTTGGCGGGGAAAGGGTTAAATGCTTCCTTTGGCATGCATCGCAAAGTTTGCTTACTTATAACACTATGACTAATATGGTGATAACTTTTGAAATGACGCTCTAAAAAAAATATGCTTGGATAAATTCACACAGCGCCATCTAGCCCTAAAGAGAGCAAATCTTGTGTTATGGGTGTTAGATAACTGATAAGGTACATACGAGGGGGGGTCAAAAAGTTCGCGGAATGGAGGGGATAGCGGGAAAACCATGGTGTACAAGTGGAATAGCCTTTTCAAGCAAGGCAGAGAGTCTCTTGAAGACGACCCTCGCTCGGGACGGCCGATTGAGGCCACCACCTCAAACATCGTTGAAAAAGTGGAGAATCTTATACTGGTGGATACTCGTTTGAAGAAGAAACAACTTGCAGAAATGGTTGGAGTATCACCTACAACCATTTTAAATATTCTACACGACAATCTTGGGATGTCAAAAGTCAGCGCAAGATGGGTGCCAAGAATGCTCACACCACCACAGAAACAGCTGCGCGTCGAGTATTCAAAGGAGTTTTTAGACCTCTGTAGCGCCGACAAGGAAGGAATTTTTGCAAGACTTGTTACTGCAGATGAAACTTGGGTTCATCATTATGAATGAGCCTGAGTCGAAGCAAGAGTCCATGCAGTGGCATAGAAAGGGTCAGCCCCCCCCTAAGAAATACAGGGTGTCACAATCGGCTGGAAAAATCATGGCAACTGTTTTTTGGGATACAGAGGGTATTTTATTAATAGATTATAAAGATAAGGGTGTTTCTATAACGGGAGAATACTACGCTAATCTACTGAGACAATTAAAAGAAGCAATCAAGGAGAAAGTTGACAAAAGGTGTGCTGCTTTTGCATGACAACGCACCGGTACACAAGAGCCGCGTTGCGATGGCTGCCCTTCATCACTGTGGCTTCGAAATGTTAAACCATCCTCCCTATAGTCCAGCCTTAGCCCCCTGTGATTATTTTTTATTTCCCAAATTAAAAAAAGAGCTTCGTGGGAAGAAATTTTCCGATGATGAAAAAGTCAAGTCGGCGATTTCGGCCTATTTTGAGGACAAAGACAAATCATTTTTTTTTTCGACTGTATAAATAAGTTAATAGAGAGATCTGAAAAATGTATTCGACTTAAGGGGGAATATATTGAAAAAGAAAAATAGTACAGTATTTTATTTCACCCCCCTTCCCCTCCGTTCCGCGAACTTTTTGACCCCCCCCCCCCCCTCGTATATAGTTTTTTTTTACTACCTATTTATTATACATACTACACCCAGACCCGTAATCGACATTAAAATTCATCATTCTTTTTTTTAATGTCATGTTATAGGCAAACAGGCAAGCGGGCCACCTGATGGAAAGTGGTCACCACTGCCTATAGACATTAGCAACACCGACTATCGCCAATGCGTTGCCCACCTCTATAACACGTTACTCTGTCAGCAAAAAGGCAAATATCCCTCCACAGCCAAAGCCACGGTTCCCCAAATCCCCACCCCATGGAGCTCTGGAAACCTTACTCACCGGCAGAAACACAATACTGTTTAAAAGAGTATTGTTTAGTTGCGGTATTCTGTAAGGTGGAGGTACTTCCTCAGTCTGGCGGCTCCGATTCGAACGGGATACCCCGCTATGCCCTACCTCTCTTAATTCAATTTCTGCTCGGCTGGGAATCGAACTTTTCCAAGCATATTTGTTATATTCAGATGCCGAAAAAACTTTCGGCTTTTACGCTTATAGTTTGGACCGTCAGGATATATTCACAGGCGAGCGTTAGGTCTTGTCTTCGCGGTACTCTCGCTTTGACGTGAAAGATTTAGCGGCACTTTAATTCCCTGTATAGCTTTTATTAATTTATTCGTACGGCAAAAATACAATATACGAGAAGCAATTAAATGGCTGACTTCGCTTGATTTAAATTTGTAGTTGACTGTGTTTCTCGTATACTGTATTGTATAGCTTTTAGCTAGGTCCGACTGTACAGAACTCAGAAATAAGTCATTGGTACATGGCGGCTTTTGGGGTATCGAACTCGGTACTTCTCGCTCATGAGTCGGTCCCACTACCCACTAAATCACCGGCGCTCCAGTGGTTCACATAATAACCATGCATTTTCTATATATGGAACCTTGTTTCGGTAAACATTCGATTCGACACCAACATTACGATTTATTTTGACACGGTTACTTCCCATTAATCGCGCGCGGGTCGAATTCTAGTTAGATCTTCGTACAATTACATCATATTTGTTTTTCAGGGTTGACTGGTAGATAAGGCTACTTTAGCTTTAAGTCCGCCAATGTATATTTAATGCATAACATTTAATAAATAAATTACGAATTTTGTGAAATCTAATTATTAAAAAAAATGATATATTTGGCTTGTTAAATGTAACCATGACTCGTCCAACCCAACAGATGGTGGTGTTCAAGTACATCGAGGACAAGGACGTGTTCCAGAAGTTCTACAGCAAGATGCTGGCCAAGCGGCTCGTGCAGCACATGAGCGCCAGCGACGACGCCGAGGTGAGTACGACGGCTGGGATATGCAAAAAAAAGAAAAAAAAAATAGGGTATATTGTACCCTGGTGTCAAAAAATGCGGGTATGTTGCACCCTGTTGGGAAAAAGGCGGGTACAGTGCAGTCTGTTGGGAAAAAGGCGGGTGGATTGCACGCTGTGCAAAAAAAGCGGGTACATTGCACCCTGTTGAAAAAGTAGGGTATATTGCACCCTGTTGCAAAAAAGGTTACATTGATCCTTGTTGCAAAAAGGGGGTACATTGATCCTTGTCGCAAAATGGGTACCTTACACTCTGTTGCAAAAAAGCGGGTACATTGCACCTTGTTGTAATAAGGGGTACATAGCAACTAGTTTGTAAAAAAAAAACGAGGACATGGGCAATTTTCATACAATCGAGACAATTTGTAGACCTTGGCTCCTCCCCCTGGGAACTTTCTGGGCGTAATCTGATAATTGATTTATTGATTTAATTTATTTGCCAACAGTTTTACATTATAATATTACATGAAACAGCATACAGCAGTGGGCGTCTTTTGGCTGATGAGAAGAATATTACATGAAAGACCTTTAACAATTAAATGCTAATCCAATAAGAGGCAAACTCATACACATCACACAATAATGCACGTCTAGAGCGTGGATGGAGGAGGTCTACTAGTTCCTAAGGCCGTTTACTCCGCAGTGGGAAAGTTTTTGTCGGAATTTCGATTTCATGCATCGGTTGTGTGGAATCGAAATTCCGACGAAACAATTTCTACCCAGCCGGGCATTGAACCCGGGACTTCATGTGTGGTAGTCGCCGGTTTACCACTGAGGTCATCATCATCATCAGCCAGAAGACGCCCACTGCTGGGCATAGGCCTCCCCCAGAGATCTCCACAAAGACCGGTCCTGTGCTTTCCGCATCCAGCTGGTACCTGCGATCCTTACCAGGTCGTCGGTCCACCTTGTAGGAGGCCTACCCACGCTGCGTCTACCGGTACGTGGTCGCCACTCGAGAACTTTACTGCCCCATCGGCCATCTGTTCTTCGAGCTATGTGCCCTGCCCACTGCCACTTCAGTCTGGCAATCCTTAGAGCTATGTCGGTGACCTTGGTTCGCTTGCGGATCTCCTCATTTCTGACTCGATCGCGCAAAGAAACTCCGAGCATAGCTCTTTCCATTGCCCTTTGGGTAACAGTGAGCTTTCTTATAAGGCCCATAGTGAGTGGCCACGTTTCAGCTCCGTAAGTCATCACTGGCAACACACATTGGTCAAAGACCTTCGTCTTGAGACACTGCGGTAATTGGGACGAAAATATGTGGCGTAGCTTCCCGAACGCTGCCCAACCGAGTTGGATTCGTCGATTGACCTCTTTCTCGAAATTGGACCTACCTAGCCGGACTATTTGTCCTAGGTATGTATAGTAGGGTGTCCCGTCCATGTATGAGAAAAAAAATATTTCAAGCTACACAATCGCAAGAGGTATCAAAATTTGCGTAATTTAACACAGATTATGAAAAATGTAAAAATATTTGAATTATGTGTAATCTTGAGGGCTCTACCGAACGTTGAAAATTTGGGAATTTAAAATTTTTACAGAATTTTTCCATTGGCTTAAAATAATACAAATTCAAGCTTATTTTATACTAAAATATAAAAATTAAACAAATATAGCATAAAAAACAGAATATACAAAATAGAGCATATAATCAATAGAACATTTTTTATTTTAGCTTGCTTGTTATTGAGTAAAAATTATGGATTTTGTCCGTGATTGCATATTCCAATGAAGCCATCTCAAGCATTAGCGTCAGTAACACAGTAACACTATGAGAAGCCTTTTTTACCACAGGTTGTGTATAACAAGGATAGTCAACAATTTCCAAGCTTTTATCTTTTGCCATGATTTAAAAGTCGTCATTAGAAAGATGCTGAAGAATCGGCGGTGCAGTGAATAACCGGCGTTGCGGATTTTCCTGTCACACAATAATTTATGTGTAATCTTCAACAAATAAGTTAATTTTAAAAGTTTTTATTCTGATTTTAGTGCTACTTTCAGCTTTTCTAGCTTTTACTATTATTAAGTTAAATCTTTAGTAGAAACCAAGAGGATGTCAGGCAAAACAGCAGCAGCAAATCGCATCGATAAACATTATCTGTCACAGAGCTTAGCTACTTTGTTAGTTGGCTTTGCTTAATGTTTTTCTATTCGCTGTTGAAGTCAGTGGTGTCTCTCTCGAGGTCGTTTATGTCGGGGATGCCTTTGGAACATACTTCTGAGAAAGATTCAAGCACTAATCACAATTTGCAGAAACAGAATCGGTTTCTTAAGAGGCTTCAATTTTCCTATGCTGTCTTTTTATCAATCTAGTCCTTTATTTTTAATTTTCCTAACATTAAACTTCTCTCATTGATGAGAACTTCCTTAGGTTTCAAGCTCAAATACAAACAAGATTCATATGAAGTACACTTAAGAAGAAGTCTAAAAGCTTCTTAGATAACTCTAACTACACTCGTTACGTCATTCGTTTTTGAAACTAGACATAATTTCTTTAGCTTTTGCGGTATCTTTTCAAGTTGAGGTAGGAATCCATATACTTTTCGTGGTCAAATGATTTCAGGAATTAGATAATTTGGCCATACTTTCGACTAGCTTTTTTGCCCGCATCTTCGTCTGCGCAAAATTAGATTAGAACGTTCCGGACCCGTTCCCGTGGCAACCACATTGAATCTCGGGAAGAACTATAGCCTATGTAACCCCCTGATAATGCAGCTTTATAGTTGAAAGAATTTTTAAATAGAATTAAGTAGTAATTGTTGAGCGTATCAATACAAACAAACAATCAAACCTTTTCTCTTTATTATATTAGTATAGATTAGAATGGAAGCTTTGGGTCCAAATATTGTTGACATTTTCTGAAACAGTCCCATATAAGTATTACTGAATTGGATATATTCTTTCTATTATCGGTACTTCCATTTCAAGTCGTTCTTGACTAATAAAATAGCGCTACCGATCGTCAAATTCTAAGTATGTTCTCTATATAGCGGAAGTGCCTAACGACGTCTCGAACTTATTATTCAAATAAAGTCACAAAATCTACTTTTACACTGTATCGCAACTACAGTGTAAAAGTAGTACTTTGAATTCGAAAAAACATTAGCGAGTAAAGTCCAAAAGCCACAAAGTCCTCGAAACAAGTTGAAACGTACCAAGTTACCTGCGACTTTGAATTTGCAAGTCCCAATCTGCTAATTCGAGGTTGCCGATAACATATTGTTGCATAAAAATCTAAATATCGTGTTTGTATTACAACTTAATAAAATAATAACTAAATATTTTTCATATTTACGTTTAAAATAGGATAGCGAAATATTACCTTCAATTTGTAAATTTTTCAAAACTTTGCCGATCTGTAGAACCCTAAGGTATAGTTTTATTTGGTTTTAGAGTTATTTGAGTAATCTACGATTAATTACGCAACTTTTGACGGGTCTTGAGTTAAGAAAAACAAGAAAAATATATAATATAAAGCTGAAATCTGGAGTAGCGAAATATCATAATTTTTCAGAACTTCAAAGATCGGTAGAACCCTGAAGATCAAATTTTATTTTATTATTTTTATTATTATGGTAATCTGCTATCAATTACGCAAATTTTAAGAGGTCTTGCGTTAAGAAAATCCAAGAAAAAAATTCTCGGGACACCCTAATGTATAGTCGTCAACAACTTCAAGTGGAGTGCCTCCAACTGTCACTGGAGTAGGCACAACATGGACATTCGACATAATTTTCGTCTTGTCCATGTTCATTTTAAGACCTACTTGTTGAGAGGCACTACAGAGGTCATCGAGCATTTTGCCCAAGTCTTCCAGGGTTTCAGCCATGACTACGATATCGTCAGCAAATCTGAGGTGCGTGAGGTACTCGCCGTTAATATTGATGCCAAGTCCGTCCCAGTCCAGAAGCCTAAAGATATCCTCCAGTGCAGCGGTAAACAACTTCGGAGATATGACATCACCTTGTCTAACACCTCGCTGCAGCTGAATAGGTTCTGTGGTCTTGTCCTGGAGACGAACTGACATAGTGGCGTTTCTGTACAAACACTTCAATGCTTCGATATATCGATAGTCAATTTGGCACCGCTGTAGAGACTGGAGCACCGCCCAAGTTTCGATCGAATCGAAGGCTTTCTCATAGTCCACAAACGCCAAGCATAATGGCCGGTTATACTCTTCGGTCTTCTGTACAACCTGCCGCAGCGTATGTATGTGGTCTATGGTACTAAAACCTTTTCGGAATCCGGCTTGTTCGGGAGGCTGGAAGTCATCAAACCTGCGTGCGAGACGATTCGTAATGACTCTCGAAAACAGCTTATAGACATGGGTCAGTAGCGATATTGGTCTGAAGTTCTTCAAGAGAGCCTTATCACCTTTCTTGAAGAACAATATCACTATGCTTCTGTGCCATGCTTCCGGCGTTTTGCCCTCGAGGATGACGGAATTGAACAGCTTCTGAAGGTCTTAAGCACAGGTTTGCCACCAGCTTTCAGAAGCTCAGCCGTAATTCCATCATCACCCGGCGCCTTGTTGTTCTTAAGCTGTTTGAGAGCCATACTAATCTCGTACAGACTGATGTCCGGGATATCTTCGGTGTAGTGTCGGGTCAACTTGGCTCTGGGGTCTTTTGCCATACTGGTAACAGGTGCCCGTGTTGTCGTGTATAACTGTCCATAGAACCTCTCGACTTCCCTCAAAACCTCGGACTTGGTCGAAACAACTCTGCCGTCATCCGTTTTCAGTCTCGTCAACTGGCTCTGTCCAATCGACAGATCTCTCGCAAAGACTTTAGAGCCTTTGTTCCGCTCGATCGCCGCCTCAATATTGGTAGTATTAAAGCGGCGTATGTCGCGAGTCAGAGACTTGGAGATCTGTCGATTAAGTCGCCTAAATTGAGAGACATCATCAGGGGATTGCAGAGTCATTCCGCGTCTTTCTTCGATGAGTTTGAGGGTATCGTCAGAGATTTTGTTTGTTCTGTTTGTACGGCAGGCCTTATAAAACTTTGACCCAACCGTATAGACAGTTTCCACGAACCTGTTATTATAGTCGTCCACGTCGACGCACTCTCCTAGGCACTCGAAGCGATTTTGTAATTCGAGTTGAAAGCTCTCGGGGTTTTGGATTTGGATGGGTACAGGCCGGAGCGTGGACCTCATCAATCTCGATCTTTCCAGCTGGGGATTAATATTCAATGTGCCTCTTACCAAGCGGTGATCACTGCCAATTTTAACGCTATTGATCACCGAGACATCATTGAATATATGCCGTTTCGTAGATAGGATGAAGTCAATCTCATTTTTTGTGACACCATCGGGACTAACCCACGTCCATCTGCGATGATCCGGCTTCCTGAAAAATGAGTTCATCATAAAGAGTCCCTCCTTCTCCATAAAGCCGGCCAGCATCTGGCCACGGGCGTTCCGACTTCCAACTCCAAATTGCCCCACTCTCAACTCGTCTCCGCCTCGTTTGCCCAGTTTCGCGTTGAAATCCCCCATGACAACGGTATAATGTGTCTTGGAGGTATGCATGGCTGTAGAAATATCCTCATACATAGCCTCCACTTCATCGTCGGAGTGAGTCGAAGTCGGTGCGTAGACCTGTATGACCTTCAACGAATACCGCTCGGTAATTCTGAGTATAAGGTACGCTACCCTAGACGACACACTCTCGATTTTGACGATGTTGTTCACGAGGGATTTGTTGACGAGGAACCCGACACCACCTAGGGACAGTTGGTCGCCCTCCCGGAAGTAAAGCAGATTTCCGGACTTTAGGATTATCGAGTCCTCCCCCTTTCTTCGGACTTCAGATAACCCTATAATATCCCAATTTAATCTGCTTACCACTTCCTCCAGTTCCACGAGCTTTTCGTCGGTCCGCAGTGTCTGGACATTGTATGTTGCCAGGGCCAGTGGTCGTGCTTTGTGGTAGCCTGGTCGCATCCGGTGATTCTTCGCACCCCCTGCCCCGCCGTTACCGTGACCGCTACCATAGTCCGGAATAGCGGGGCCGCCGGGTACTGGGGGCCGTGGCCTGTGTGTGCTTGTCATCGGGGGGGGGGTTGCCATAATCGCCACGCTTGGCAGGCGGGTTGGCGATCGCAGTGCAGTAGATGTAAATGTACCCGAAAGATGCTGCTGCCCATCTTCCGGGTTATTCCCTTAGTCGCCTCTTACGACACCCACGGGAAGAGATGGGGTGGTGCTATTCTTTTAAGTGGCGGCACCACACACCACCACTGAGGTGGTTATGTGGTATTACCGGCTTTGTCGCGCGTTGTGTGTCTCGCTTACTTCAACGCAAGTAGAAAGAGCTAGATAGAGTTATCCCCCTCAACGGGACGTTGATTTTACATAATTTTCCTTAAAAATTTACCTCTGTTGCGAAAATGGGTCAGAATTGAAATGAATGAATTTGAAAATAGGGAATACAAGTTTGACGTGTGCCTAAATTGTCTGTGCGTTTGTGCCAAACGTAGCTCCCAAACGGATGAACCATGCGGTTTTTGTTGTTTGAAAGCTGCTTTTATACTATTTCAAAACCTTTGATAAAATTTGACCCAAATATATTCTATTTGGTCTTGGCTAAGTTTCGTTATAATCGGTTAGACGTTTGGGAAATGATTTTCTAGGGTTTTTGCGGGGTGTCAAATTTTGAGTCACTTGTGACGAGGTTGTCTTGATTATGAGCTACATGTGACGAGGTTGCAATAATCGTTAGTCACTCCTGATGAGATTGTAATGATTGTGATGATTAGGTTATCGCGTAAGGCGCTGTCCTAATTGGCAACGGTCGGTCGTACCACGGGCGGTTTTGACCGCTGCCAATTAGGAAAACGTCTTATTATTGTAAGGCACTTTGAATGTGGTTATTTTATCCATTAGAGCCATGATATTTTCATGATTGTGACCGTTTAGTTGTTTTTGTTTATTTAGAAATTGTCGCAAATAATAATTAGAGTATCCGCCTATGTCGCAGTGTAATTTTCTTTTATAAAAACTTATATTCCTTTTCTATGGTCCTTTGAACCTTTATAGGTAAGTCCGTGGGCGCTGAATGCGACGCTGTTGGATAGCGGATCCAGGATGTGTACATATAAATTTAAAATAATTGGGAGATTAGGAACATTAAGTGTATGTATGAACTATAGTTTGGGGTCTGCGGTTCTTTCACTCGCTGGAGAAATGTATGTGAAGCAGAGACAGATGGATATAGTCACAGGAATGACTACATAAGGATGTCAGAGTTTCTGTGGATGGTTGTATGTATGGGAGGCTTCATAGCAAGAGCATAGACTTGTATAGCATGATATGAATGTTTTGAAAGGACTAATATAGTGTTTAAGTATTAATACTAACGATTGTTGAATTATATTGAGGTAAAGTTTACAAGGTCTGTTTCGCTTTTGCGCTATTGCATTTGACTAAATTCTGGCCTAAATTTAGACGCAAAAAGTGTGCGAGCAAATAAAAATGGAATGTATAGCTCATAAAACAAGGTCCATTTTTGTATCATGGCTTGTGTCGCATACATAATATAAGTGATACAAAAATGGACCTTAAAGTATGAGCAATACATTCCACTTTGGATTGCCCTCACGCTCCTTGCTTCTGAATTTAGGCCACTGAATGAGGAGTTTTCCAGTAGGTATTGTAGGTTGGTTTCAAAAAGCATCAATAGAACGCTCCTACAATTTTGGTAATCTTTTTTTAATCTGTACGATGGTGGCAGTGATTTCATGCAGCCAACTAATACTAAACTTAAAAATGAAATGTTTATTAATATAAACATAACTGTTAAAGGTTGAACGAAATGTAAAAAGGAATATTTAGAGAAGTTGGCACTATGTTCCATTATTATTACAACCTCTAAAATGGTTGAAAACTATTGACAGATACAATATTATCCAACACAACGTACCCAGTGTTTGTATCCTGTTTGCTAAGAACCTATTTCAAGCGATTATCAATTACCAAAATTGTCGGGGCGCCATCTAGTGAGTGGTTAGGAATGCTTTAGATACCTATCGGAAAACTGCTCATTGAATTAAATGTAATAAGCGAATTACTAGGACATAACGCTAAGCGACCTACGTACGCGCGTACGGTTGGTCTAGCACTAAATAGGGCCTTATACCAGCATCCAGATGCTGATGCATTTTACTGCCTCAAAATAAATGACGAAGGAAACTCCTTACTCCGTAAAGAGGACAGGCCCTATTGTTCAATTTCCATGGGCTAACGGGCCCTATTGTTCAATTTCCATGGGCTAACGAGTGTTTTTAGAGGCTGAGAATTTTAAATAAAATAAAACAGAAAAAAGTATTTAGTATCAGTGAAACATGCTTTATTGAAAATATATTATCATGGCATTTATGTTTGAATATGATTTATTGAGGCTAGGAAATTCAAGTTCTGTTTGGGCATATCCGCCGGCCATATTTTGTTACTGGCATGTTTAGGCAAATATTATTTGATAGTATGCCCCGTCCTCTTAAAAGGAATTTCTTTCGTCATTGCTCAAATTACAAATCACAGTAAAAAACTAAATAAGCGTGAGGGGCGTCAGTTATCTTTGTCAAGCTCAATGGGCTCATTGAGCTTGACTGAAAATAAAATTTTCAAGATTAGCTTCCTAAAAATTCCTATAGACGGCGTGCTCTAATGACTAAAACTAAAACTTGTTAAATATTGTTGTTGTTGTATGGCAAACAATAATTATGTATGAGTGACTCGGAACAAATTAAACAGCATTTAAAACGCCATTTATTATTACCAGTTGGTTTTACCATTCTGAGATAAGGTTGAGCCCCTAGGAACAATTACACCCAAAAATACCATTCAGCCAAGAAAGAGATTATAATAATGTTTCAGCCGTTAGCGAGCGCCATCTATGAGAATTTTCAGGAAGCTAGTCTTGAAAACGGTTCATTGCTTTGTCTTTTTCTATTGAAACTTACTGTAGATATATACATGACAATGTACGAACAACTTGGTGCAGCGCTGGTCGAGCACTCAATGGGCTTCATACTCTACGCTTATATCACTTTGGTAATTCAAATTACAAATGAAAGTACATCTCAACAATCAACCAACCAAGTTGTTAATCATTTAAAAGGGATGTACCGTGTTTCCTACCGCGTACCTTTGTTTACGAGTAGCCCGATATTTCCACACAGTTGCATGAGTCGTCCCGTGACCATGATGCATGCAACTGCGTCGAAATATCGGGCTTTTCGAAATATCGGAACAAAATCAGAAACTAAGTTAGATACTGAAATTTGCTTGTCTGTTTACAGCCTAGCAAAATACTATTTTTAATATAGCCTAGTTTTATGGGAATAACTGCTTCCCATAGCACAGGATTTTCCTAGTTTGGGAAGCAGGGACTCCACTATAGACTAATTACAACCAGTATTGTATTGTATAAAAATTATGTAATATTTCGATCATAATGTGTAGTACCTGTGAGGTCAATCTGTTTTTGGTTGTATCCTGACGTAAAAAAACAAGGTTTATTAAAGATTTTGTTAACAAAGGCACGCGTTAGGCAACCAGGATCCCATACCTTTGAAATGTGTGACAATAACTGCTATAGTTTAAATTGTTTTGCTAATTATCGTCTTTTTTTTGTTGCAGGCGTCCATGATATCGAAATTGAAGCAAGCATGCGGCTTCGAATACACCAGCAAGCTGCAGAGGATGTTCCAGGTCCGTTTATTATTCATTATATTATATAATTTATTATTATATTTATCTAGGGGGGAGCCTTGGTGTGTGGTGCCGCCACTTCAAAGAATAGCACTACCCCATCTCTTCCCGTGGGTGTCGTAAGAGGCGACTAAGGGAAAAACCCGGAAGATGGGCAGCAGCATCTTTCGGGTACATTTACATCTACTGCACTGCGATCGCCAACCCGCCTGCCAAGCGTGGCGATTATGGCAACCCCCCCCCCGATGACAAGCACACACAGGCCACGGCCCCCAGTACCCGGCGGCCCCGCTATTCCGGACTATGGTAGCGGTCACGGTAACGGCGGGGCAGGGGGTGCGAAGAATCACCGGATGCGACCAGGCTACCACAAAGCACGACCACTGGCCCTGGCAACATACAATGTCCAGACACTGCGGACCGACGAAAAGCTCGTGGAACTGGAGGAAGTGGTAAGCAGATTAAATTGGGATATTATAGGGTTATCTGAAGTCCGAAGAAAGGGGGAGGACTCGATAACCCTAAAGTCCGGAAATCTGCTTTACTTCCGGGAGGCCGACCAACTGTCCCTAGGTGGTGTCGGGTTCCTCGTCCACAAATCCCTCGTGAACAACATCGTCAAAATCGAGAGTGTGTCGTCTAGGGTAGCGTACCTTATACTCAGAATTACCAAGCGGTATTCGTTGAAGGTCATACAGGTCTACGCACCGACTTCGACTCACTCCGACGATGAAGTGGAGGCTATGTATGAGGATATTTCTACAGCCATGCATACCTCCAAGACACATTATACCGTTGTCATGGGGGATTTCAACGCGAAACTGGGCAAACGAGGCGGAGACGAGTTGAGAGTGGGGCAATTTGGAATTGGAAGTCGGAACGCCCGTGGCCAGATGCTGGCCGGCTTTATGGAGAAGGAGGGACTCTTTATGATGAACTCATTTTTCAGGAAGCCGGATCATCGCAGATGGACGTGGGTTAGTCCCGATGGTGTCACAAAAAATGAGATTGACTTCATCCTATCTACGAAACGGCATATATTCAATGATGTCTCGGTGATCAATAGCGTTAAAATTGGCAGTGATCACCGCTTGGTAAGAGGCACATTGAATATTAATCCCCAGCTGGAAAGATCGAGATTGATGAGGTCCACGCTCCGGCCTGTACCCATCCAAATCCAAAACCCCGAGAGCTTTCAACTCGAATTACAAAATCGCTTCGAGTGCCTAGGAGAGTGCGTCGACGTGGACGACTATAATAACAGGTTCGTGGAAACTGTCTATACGGTTGGGTCAAAGTTTTATAAGGCCTGCCGTACAAACAGAACAAACAAAATCTCTGACGATACCCTCAAACTCATCGAAGAAAGACGCGGAATGACTCTGCAATCCCCTGATGATGTTTCTCAATTTAGGCGACTTAATCGACAGATCTCCAAGTCTCTGACTCGCGACATACGCCGCTTCAATACTACCAATATTGAGGCGGCGATCGAGCGGAACAAAGGCTCTAAAGTCTTTGCGAGAGATCTGTCGATTGGACAGAGCCAGTTGACGAGACTGAAAACGGATGACGGCAGAGTTGTTTCGACCAAGTCCGAGGTTTTGAGGGAAGTCGAGAGGTTCTATGGACAGTTATACACGACAACACGGGCACCTGTTACCAGTATGGCAAAAGACCCCAGAGCCAAGTTGACCCGACACTACACCGAAGATATCCCGGACATCAGCCTGTACGAGATTAGTATGGCTCTCAAACAGCTTAAGAACAACAAGGCGCCGGGTGATGATGGAATCACGGCTGAGCTTCTGAAAGCTGGTAGCAAACCTGTGCTTAAGACCCTTCAGAAGCTGTTCAATTCCGTCATCCTCGAGGGCAAAACGCCGGAAGCATGGCACAGAAGCATAGTGATATTGTTCTTCAAGAAAGGTGATAAGGCTCTCTTGAAGAACTTCAGACCAATATCGCTACTGACCCATGTCTATAAGCTGTTTTCGAGAGTCATTACGAATCGTCTCGCACGCAGGTTTGATGACTTCCAGCCTCCCGAACAAGCCGGATTCCGAAAAGGTTTTAGTACCATAGACCACATACATACGCTGCGGCAGGTTGTCCAGAAGACCGAAGAGTATAACCGGCCATTATGCTTGGCGTTTGTGGACTATGAGAAAGCCTTCGATTCGATCGAAACTTGGGCGGTGCTCCAGTCTCTACAGCGGTGCCAAATTGACTATCGATATATCGAAGCATTGAAGTGTTTGTACAAAAACGCCACTATGTCAGTTCGTCTCCAGGACAAGACCACAGAACCTATTCAGCTGCAGCGAGGTGTTAGACAAGGTGATGTCATATCTCCGAAGTTGTTTACCGCTGCACTGGAGGATATCTTTAGGCTTCTGGACTGGGACGGACTTGGCATCAATATTAACGGCGAGTACCTCACGCACCTCAGATTTGCTGACGATATCGTAGTCATGGCTGAAACCCTGGAAGACTTGGGCAAAATGCTCGATGACCTCTGTAGTGCCTCTCAACAAGTAGGTCTTAAAATGAACATGGACAAGACGAAAATTATGTCGAATGTCCATGTTGTGCCTACTCCAGTGACAGTTGGAGGCACTCCACTTGAAGTTGTTGACGACTATACATACCTAGGACAAATAGTCCGGCTAGGTAGGTCCAATTTCGAGCAAGAGGTCAATCGACGAATCCAACTCGGTTGGGCAGCGTTCGGGAAGCTACGCCACATATTTTCGTCCCAATTACCGCAGTGTCTCAAGACGAAGGTCTTTGACCAATGTGTGTTGCCAGTGATGACTTACGGAGCTGAAACGTGGCCACTTACTATGGGCCTTATAAGAAAGCTCACTGTTACCCAAAGGGCAATGGAAAGAGCTATGCTCGGAGTTTCTTTGCGCGATCGAGTCAGAAATGAGGAGATCCGCAAGCGAACCAAGGTCACCGACATAGCTCTAAGGATTGCCAGACTGAAGTGGCAGTGGGCAGGGCACATAGCTCGAAGAACAGATGGCCGATGGGGCAGTAAAGTTCTCGAGTGGCGACCACGTACCGGTAGACGCAGCGTGGGTAGGCCTCCTACAAGGTGGACCGACGACCTGGTAAGGATCGCAGGTACCAGCTGGATGCGGAAAGCACAGGACCGGTCTTTGTGGAGATCTCTGGGGGAGGCCTATGCCCAGCAGTGGGCGTCTTCTGGCTGATGATGATGATGATGTAGCCTGGAGATCTGTTGTACAGGTGTTCAGCCTTTTACAGACTCCATGTTCTCCCAAATGTTGTTTATAATTGATTAGTGCCTTTGTAATTGATTAATTCGGAATTACGTAACCTTTGTGTGAACACATGAAGCAAATATTTTTTTTTAGCTTATGGGTGGCAGGACTGTACCACTTTCTATTACTGTCTAGTTTAACCTGCCTCTGTGGCTGGCACCGCAGAAACAACACACTACGCCGGATAATTAGCTAGTTAATAATAGATAATTCGCTCAATTAAAACGTCGCGCTTTTAAGCTATCGCGCAATGGGATTGTCGCACAACTGAACATTCGCTCTTTGAAGCTTTCGCGGAATTGATTATTTGCACAAATGAACCATCGCGCATTCAAGCTTTCGGGCAATCGTCTTCGCGCTATCGTTATTCGTGCTTTCGGCATTCGCACCCGTCACCTTAGCCTGTAGACGTTTATGTCACAAAAACATTTATGTGTGCTCATTTCACTCACCGAATTTGTTTAATTTTAAGTTCTTTTTTTAATAGCATATACGTTTGTTCATTTTCTTTTTCTTTTTTTACCCAGGACATTGGCGTATCGAAGGACCTGAACGAGAACTTCCGCAAACACATGGTGAACAGTGCGGAGACCCCGCTGCTGATCGACTTCAGCATCCAGGTGCTGTCCAGCGGCTCGTGGCCCTTCCAGCAGAGCTCGCCCTTCCAGCTGCCCAAGGAGGTGAGGTCGGGGTCGCGGGGGTCACGGGGGTCGGAGGGGGAATCCGGGGGTAGGAAGTTGCGATGGGGTCACATAAATCACGGGAGTTGAGGTCACAGGAGTAGGAAAGTTCGCGGAGGTAGGGAGTTGGAGGGGGTGACAAAGACCACGGGGGTTGGACGCCGTTCCAGAGGTAGGGAGTTCGGAGAGGGACGGTCCCGGAGATACGGAGTTGGAAGGAGTCACATAGGTCAGGGGTTGGAGACGGTCCCGGGAGTAGGGAGTTGGAATGGGCCGCATAGGTCACGGAGGTTGGGGTCGCAGGAGTTGGAGGGGATCACGGGGGTGGGGAGTTGGAAGTGGTCATTCAGAGAGTGTGGTTGGGGTTGGGCGTGTTCACTGGGGTTGGAAATGGGTACGGGGGTCGCAGGTGATTCCGGGTGGTGGTTCCTGATGAATCGAGAACTTTTCTGACCCACCGGCTTGGGTCCCTAAGATGATGGTGCGGCCCCGTAACCCCAGTGTTAACTCTATTGTTTTCTTTACTTTCTATGTTTTTATCCATTTCGATGCTTTTGAGAGTGACAAGTCAATTCAAATTTATTCACGTACAGTCCGAGAGCATAAGTGCATTACCACTGCAAGAAAACTTTCCTTTGCCGCTACAGCAACATATACGGCATTTGGTGCATCTTTAGCCAAAATCGGTTTGCTGAAATAAGGGAGAATCAGCTGTCCGTTATGCCCAAAAGACTTGTCCTTTACCCCAAGGGTATTTTCTGATATATTCAATGAAATTTAATTCATTAATGGTATTCGTTCTGTACGTATGGAAATTGAGTTGTATGATGGCAAAATAGCAACATTTCCATTCGTTCTGTGCGAATGGAAATTGAGGTGAACGATGGCAAAATACCAACATTTTAATTCTTTCTGAATGAATGGAAACGTTGCTATTTTGTCATCGTACACCTCAATAATTTCCATTCATTCAGAGCACCTAATTCATTTCGAGTTAAGGTCCATGGTACTCACTGACATGACCGTCATATTCGATTCTTGGTCCTAGGTCATGACACCAATCCAACATGTTCTAATGGCAATTCAATGGCAAAACAGGCTATTCTAAAAGAAAAACCTCTCGTCCCCAGCTGGAGCGGTCCGTGGCCCGGTTCACGGCGTTCTACGCGTCGCAGCACTCCGGCCGCAAGCTGAACTGGCTCTACAACATGAGCAAGGGCGAGCTGGTCACCAACTGCTTCAAAAACAGGTCAGTATTGTTTATAATATGTTTAAAAACAAATAATAATAAATATCAGCCGAAAGACGCCCACTGCTGCCATTACCTGATCTGCCAAATCCTGGATCACGGTCAAGGCGGACCCTCATCCTCGCGCGCGAGATCCACCAGTCCTTGCATTTGATGGAAACCGATTAGCTGATACCTATTCATAACACGAAGACCCCAAGGTTATACTTGATATTTTAAATCTACCTGACTTGTAAAACATGGACTACTACATAACATAGTATAAAACAAAAAGCTTAGATCTTTTAAATTCGCAACTTATTTTAATTTCGTTTTTCAACAATAGATAGAGGTAAAGTAGGTGTACGCGAACGAAGTCGCTCCGGGTCTCCTAGACTGAAATTAATAACTTTTTAGGAAGTTTTTACGGGGTCGGCAACGCGTGGGTGATGCCCTTGGTATTGCAAACTTCCATAGGCTGCGGTGACTGCGCACCATCAGGCAGGCCGTAAGCTTGTTTGTCACGTCAAACGTCTACGTCAAATGTGTCAAACATATGGCAAGAATCATAATTCCATAAAGTCTTAATCCGAAATGTCATTATTTTAATTTCATAATCCCCAAACCATGTCCCATATTGTTGGCGAATTCGAATTCTGTCACAGAATACAACATCCTTTTGGTGTTGCTAGAACTAGCGCCGCAATTGAGAGGTCACCTCTGTTGCGGTCAATTTAGAATGGATTTTAACAAAAACAGTAAGAAAAAGTATGTGGGGGCAAAGTAGGTGTCCGCGAACGAAGTCGCGCCGGGTCTCCCGGTCTGAAATTAATATTTTTTTTTCTACTCTTTCCAGATACACGCTGCAAGCGTCCACGTTCCAGATGGCTGTCCTGTTGCAGTACAACGAGCACGCGTCGTGGACGCTCCGGCAGCTGGAGAAACACACCGGCGTGAAGGGAGACTTCTTGGTGCAGGTATGGACCTGGTTTCAAATATTTTATGTTTTTATTTAGTACAGCAGACAAGCTGGCATGCGGGCCACCTGATGGTGCGTGGTCACCGCCGCCTGTGGACATCGGCGACACCAGAAATGCTACCTGACGACCTGAGTGGTTCAGTGGTCTGCCATGCAAGAGGTCCGAGTTCGATTCCCGGCCGGACCGAAATTGAAATGATGAATTTTCATTTCTGTTACGAGTCTGGGTGTTCTATGTATAATAAGTATATATTTAAAAGTATATAAGTAGTTTCTCAGTTATCTAGCACCCATAACACAAGCTTTGCTTACTTTGGGGCTAGATGGCGCTGTGTGAATTTGTCCACGATTATTTATTTTATTTTTATTTATTTTTACCAATGCGTTGCCCTCCCAGTTTATTGGAATGGTACTTTGTTAACAACTGAAACTACAACATCGTTGGTACGGAATGCCAAAAGTAACCATTTCAATCATTGAATTCAAATCGGATTATTTTTTAACAGCGTTACGTAATTAGCCTAGTGTACGATGGCAGCTTTCTTTCAGATGGACCGTCTGTCCCTACGCAATAAAAAAGCTAACTTCGGCGTATTTTGAGCTCCCGGTATGGAGAGCACGCGTCAACAACGCGATACATGAGTCGAAAAGCTGCGTTATGGTCACTGGTAATGGTAAAGATCTAAAAAACCTGGACTCAGACGACCCAAGATAGATAGATATCCTGGCGAAAGGCGATTGGGAAAGCCGACCCCAAATAAAAATAGGATAAGGCCGGAGAAAGAAGAAGTTGTGGTCACTGGTCATTCAGCAAATTATTCCATATTTAGATGCAAGTGCCACCCCCCTCACTATCTTCAGGAACATACAATCTAACCCCCCCTTCTCCCTCTCTCCCCAGGTGCTTCAAATACTACTGAAGGCGAAATTGCTGGTGTGCGCGGACGACGAGGCCGAGTTGAACGAGTCCTCCGTCGTGGACCTCTACACGCAGTATAAGAAGTGAGTGTAGTCTGTTAGATTATTTAATCTCTATAGGTAGATATTCCGAATAAAAATTTACGAATCCATAAGATTAAATCATCTTGGCGTTACCGTCCTGGTTGTGTATCGCGCGCGAAGGCTTGGGGTTCGCCTTGACCACGATCCAGGATTCGGCAGGTCAGGTAATTACAGTGGAGCGACTGCCATCTAACCTCCGGAACCCTGTTAATAGAGAAATCTGACCAGATTGGATCATGGTTACATATTCAATCGCCTGAATGTGCAGGTTTCATCACGATGTTTTCCCTCATCGTAAGAGCATCGGTTAGTACTCAATTAATGTACATAACTCAGAAAAGAGTCATTGGTACGTGGCCGCAGCGGGTTTCGAACCCGGTAGAGCTCGTCTAATCTAAAATGCCGCGCCCCACTATCGCATTACGGCCACACAAGCAAGTTTAAAATATGGACGCAATACATATACAAATGCCGTTGTAATTGGTCATTCAGTTGCCGGTGAAATTCAAACGTAGGAGCACGCGTCGTTCATTGGCTCCCACACAGATGAAGTGTCGTTATCAATATTTGCACGCACACATCGAAATCAACTAACTAAATAGTGGGGCGCGTCATTTTAGACTAGACGAGCTCTATCTATATCTTATAACTATGCGTAATTCGTAATACTTACAGCATAAGCAGTAATAAAAAAAAAGAATCATCTTGGCGTTAATGTCCCGGTTGTGCTGTTATTAGCATTAGCAGTAATGTTACTGCTAAATGTCATCAGAATCTGTTCAGTAGCTTCTATTAGACTAGTGGTTCCCGTTTGCTTTTCTTTTTCTACGTACCACTGCAAGAGAGATGTTATAATGGCAATGGCGGTTCTACCCATGCAATCAAGTATATGTGCTATTCTGGGCTATAAGCAACATTATTGCCACTTGTCATTAAAATATGTTCAGTAGTTTCTGTTTCTTGTCCTAGATTAGTGGTTCCTAATGGTCTTTTTTCCTGCGTACTACTTCAAGAGCGACCTGAAACTGGCAATTTTATCCATTCACTCAAATTAAGTCAGACCAAACTATTTTTAATCTCAACACGCAAACTATTTTCACATTAAGACTGTTCTGTTTGATGTAGGAATTACTTGAATTGTTGAATCTGTTTCTGTCGCCAAGCAACAATGCTTGCGTTGTTGTGTTCCGTTTTGAAGGATATGGTAGCCAGCGCAATTACAGGCATGAGGCGTTTCATCTTAGTCCTCACAGTGACAACGCATCTGCGGTTCAGCATTTTTGTTGCCTGCAACCTAAATGCATGAATCGTAGATGTTATGGGCGACAGTTACCGCTTACCATCAGGTGGGCTGTCCGCTCGTTTGTTACTGTGTAGAAAAAAAAAGTGTCTCTCCTTTTCCATTTAACTGTCATCTTGGAAATTTCTCATTCAGACGTCAAGCGAATGTAAACTCTATTTCAACAGATCAAGAGCGACATTAACATATTCCTTTCCATTCCCCAGTAAAAAGCTACGCGTGAACATCAACATACCGCTAAAGACCGAGCTGAAAGTGGAACAGGAGGCCACGCACAAACACATCGAGGAGGACCGCAAGATGCTCATACAGGTGAGATTGAGCTCTATTTGTGACGCTTTAAAGTCGAATATCGTGTGTACTTTTAATGCGATTTACGACCTTGGTATTGCATCGGTATTTTCAGCTCTATTTGTGCTGGTATCAAGTCGAATGTCGCGTGTACCATTTAGGGTTGATTACGACCTTTGACAATGCACTGGTACTTTAAACTGTTGCAGACCTACTTTTGTTGTAAAGTAAAAAGAGTCAAGTAAAGTAAAACATTTTTATTCCACTCAGACATACGGCACAACATTCATAGAGAAAAAAAGAAGTAAAACAGATACTCTAATCTTGTTACCTGTGCTATGTGCCTGTTAAAAAGGTGGGGTCTTATGAGTTTGACGTGTGTTTCTATGGAGGCGTTTGTCTGTTTTTGACATCGTAGCTCTAGAACGGATGGACCGATTTCGATGCGGTTTCCTTTATTTGAAAGGCAGTTTAATCTAGATGGTTCTTAGCTTTGTTTCATTAAAATCAGTTCAGTAATTATGTCCAGCGGAGGCCTATATCTATATTGTCTATTCTATTACCCTTACCTTAAATTATTTTACCTGTTATAATGTGAAAACTTGGTGTGACAAAAGTTACGTCACTATCGAGTTGCCATTTTATTAACAAAACAAATAAAGAAAATATTATCTGCTCTCACTCGAGCTAAATGTTTATTTATTTAGTATTTATAATTAGCGTTTGTTTGTCTTAACAAATTACGTAGGTAGGCCATGTTTGATTACACATCACTGACACCAGAGCCGATGACGAAGGTTTTTGTCACCAACGTCATTCGGAATATTTCGGTTTGCAATGTATACCCGGCGCAGTAACATTATTATACCGTGTGTGCTGTAGAACCGGGACTGATATTAAAAAAGTGATGCTCTGTAGGTCACCAGTAATTCAATCATCATGATCCTAACTATTAAAATCAAAATTTAAATATTTTTTTTTCGTTCCACTGATCGAAATGTGTCGTACTTATTCGGAGCTACTCGGGAACGTCTCGTTGAAAATACCAATACTCTAGAGAGTCTCTATTTTCAATATTAGCCCCGGTTCTAGGCCACACACATAGATATACCATACCATATAACTTTGCTCGGGGGAATGTAAAATGAGCTAAATTTTACAGATAGCCAACAAGAACGATTCACAACATGAATAATGACAGGGAAGCCATAACCTAAAAGCAAACTGACTTGGAGACAGGACAGGAAAGAGAGTGGGAGTTGGGTCAGGACAGAGCAAAGTAGCGGGCCACATTAAAATTTTTTATTTTTATTAGGTCATTAAATATCTCTTTCAATCGTCAAAAGGAGGGAGGTAGGAAAGTAGGAAGGAAACACACAGTGCCACGTTGGCCGCCCCATGGCCGGACCGTGCCCAACAATGCCAGGCAAATTGGTCGGGCAAATGTCATGTCAACTCATTTTCAATTTCAATTTATTTATTCAGACAACAGAGATCCAATTTGCCATGCAGCTATCTTACAATTTATGTTATTAAAACAATTTCCAATAGTGGAATTTGAAATATGATTCACGTACATGACAACCTTGACAAATGCCTGCCAAATAGGTAAATCATATCTATCATTTTCAGATCCCCAAAGCTTTAAATATATGTAATCCCTCAACCATCTACCATTTCCCCCCAGGCGGCGATCGTCCGGATAATGAAGACCCGCAAGACGCTGAAGCACCAACACCTGGTGGTGGAGGTGCTCAACCAGCTCTCCTCGCGGTTCAAGCCTCGCGTGCCCGTTATCAAGGTGAGTGATGGCCCAGCGGCCTTAGCCAAGACCTTGCGTTAATCTACAATCGTTTGTGGTAGAAAAAATGTATGGGATTTGACATAAGCTAACGTTTTCTGACATAAGCTATTTGTGGTAGAAATTCTTGGTCCATAGACAATTCACGTACTTTCGGTGTACAAAGGAGGCGGATTGGTGGATGATCCTACACAATCAGAGTCAATGTAGATGTTGGTAGAAATAGTAGAACTTCGAGCTGTCAATTTTCTACCATACACGCATCACGCAAGCAGAGCTGTCGAAGATGGCTAGACCAGCTGGTATCGCAACCGTCCACAGGCTGCGGTGACCGCTTACCATCGGGCGGGCCGTATGCTTGTTTGCCACCTTACGGGGTCGGCAACGCGTGGGTGATGCCCCTGGTATCGCAACCGCCCATAGGCTGCGGTGACTGCTTACCATCAGGCAGGCCGTATGCTTGTTTGCCACCTTACGGGGTCGGCAACGCGTGGGTGATGCCCCTGGTATCGCAACCGCCCATAGGCTGCGGTGACTGCTTACCATCAGGCAGGCCGTATGCTTGTTTGCCACCTTACGGGGTCGCTAACGCGTGGGTGATGCCCCTGGTATCGCAACCGCCCATAGGCTGCGGTGACTGCTTACCATCAGGCAGGCCGTATGCTTGTTTGCCACCTTACGGGGTCGCTAACGCGTGGGTGATGCCCCTGGTATCGCAACCGCCCATAGGCTGCGGTGACTGCTTACCATCAGGCAGGCCGTATGCTTGTTTGCCACCTTACGGGGTCGCTAACGCGTGGGTGATGCCCCTGGTATTGCAACCGTCCATATTCAGGGCAGCAGCGTTTTCCATTGTTATATTTATAACACTGCGATCTCCAACCCGCCTGCCAAGCCTGCTTTCGTGAGAGAGGCCCTAAGTCCTGCAGTGGATATTATGTGCCGTGATGATAATGTAACTTAGTAGCCACAAAACTAATATCTCTCTTTCGCTTCCAGAAATGCATCGACATATTGATCGAGAAGGAATATCTAGAACGGACCGAGGGCGAGAAGGACACGTATAGTTATTTGGCGTGATTGTCGCACGCACCTACCCTACGTATATTACTGTAAGCGCTGTGTGGGGATCAGAACCTAACATATACAGTATTATAACGCCTATATAACTTAAGATCGAAGGTATATAATCGACTATATAACATGAGGTAGCTCTATAACGCTACTCCGTATGTAACATTGAGGAATGTGTGTAAATAATGTCTTTGGTTTAAAGTTTTGTCTTGCCTTCGATTTGTATTGCTATGTTTTGTTTTTGTCTGATTTTTTCTTGTTAAAATTTTGTTTAATTATGCAGTTGCAACATGGCCAGTTGTATTGTGTTAGAACTGTTATTTATTTATTGAGAACTTTTTCAGTGATTCATGTCAGTGATTTTGATGCGATCTGTTGATTCTATGATTGCTTTTTATTGAGTTTTTGAAATTCAGTAATTTTCAATCGTACTCGGTTGTCATAAAGCCGCAATGTATTTGAATGGCAAATGGACAAAATTATGCAAAATTATTGTTTTATTTATCTTTGGGACCATACTCACGGGTGAGCATTCGCTTCGTTAGTTTGGTTTAAGAGCATTCGTTGCGCGAATACTTACGTTCGCGAACATAACATTCGTTTCGCGAACACACAGCTGCTCAAATTCATCTGATGAATAATAAGTAATAAGTTTCGCTCTTTACACATCACCATTTCCAAAACGAACGTAAAATTGCAAAGTAATCTTCCGTTATTCGTTTGGGCGACGAACGCTCGTTCGTTGTACGAATGCTCCCGGTGAGAGCCCGAGTATGAAACCAGTGTTAGACTGTTATTATAGTAATTCAAAAAGGCAATTGCCTCACCGATCCATCGCCTATTTAAAAGGTAATTTTAGAAATGAAATTATTACGAGTATAGAAAGCTTCAAAAATAGTGTAAAAATGTATGAGGTAATCAGTATGATAGCAAATCTATAACCTCTAGAAATAAATCCGCCATCCATTCCAATTCATATGAACGAAAAAGCGTTGCTAACTTGTCACGTGCTAACTTCTGAGCCAGCACAACGTGTAAGGTGCAAAGTTCATCAGCTGATTATTTCCAAGAGTTGAATAACCTGTCGGACGACCGACAGGTCATTGACACTGCCATATTTTAGACAATAGTTTCTTCGCATACATTTAATTTTTATGACGTAAAGAGCCTCCTAAAATATTTTACACTGTTTTTGGAAGACACTAACTAATAATGAGGCATACAAGTACCACCTGTGTGCTGAAATATCCATGACTCATATTGGTACAAGTGGTATTTGAGTTGCTTACTGTTATATTCCAATAATTAACTTCAATTTATAAAAGAATCATGCATTGAACATTGGTATTTTGGCTTTAAAAGTGTATAAATGCGAACAAAAATTAAAGACTAGGTTGACAACAAATTTAATTTATATTCTTTTGCCAATAAACTGCACAATGCTTGTTCGATTTTGATGATGCTACTTAATTTTATTGTAAATTACTTTGAAATTGTGTAATGAATATGGAGGTTGTAGATTTTATTTTCGAAAGCGACTTGGATGTAACGTTTTACCGTCCTATATTTGTTTTAGTTTTTCTAGCACTGTATATGTTACGTTCTGGTCCGTACTGGAAAATAAATATAACAATATGTATTTTTTTGTTTTATTTTTAAACCTTTAGAGATGAACGCCTATCGGCTGAGTGGCGGTGAAGCCTTTTTTGGTAACAAATGAATTACAATCTAATTTGCTTCCACGTAGGTCTGAAATTGGTATAATGAGATTGGTTTCCAATGTGCTAATGTCCATTGGCAACGAAGACCACTTTCCATCAGGTGGCCTGCTTGCCTATTTGATTACAGAGAAACGAAATATAAATTATTCTGTTACACAAATCTGAGTCTAATGCTGAAACAAATTACGTTGAATATCATTTGTTTGATTCGGCACTGGGGCCTATTTTTGAAACCGCTCTCATCCACGCGCACATCTCATTCTAACCTGTTGCAACTTAACACAGGTGTGAAAGAGAGAGATAGCGCTCGCGTGGATGCGAGGGCATTAAAAAATATGGCCCCTATGCAGCGCTGTAGCTGACTGTTATCTGTTTTCTTAAAATACCGATATCCGAGTTTATGGTAATAGCAACTCCGTGTATTTTTTCCACAATAAAATCGTAGATCTGTATCAATATTTATTATTCCAAAGCAATATTGATTGGCGGTTGTACAGTCAGCAGCAAAGAGAATGGATTCCAATACATTTAAAGCAAAGCCGCCAGTAAAGGAACGTACCAGAAAGTAGCGTCAATGAAATTGCTTCATTACTCTGTCAAAAGCCAGTCCAGCGTATTCTTTGCAAATAAACAAATACCTATTCTATTCTATTAAGTGATGTTAAGGCGTCCCATTCGCTCTGCAGTTGACTGTACTAGTTGAATCTCAAATGTGTTTGGAATCGCTCCTGGTTATGCTGTAGACGAGGGCGCTCTTAGGCTCAGAATCCGCTTTCCTACTTCAATCATTCCATACTATTTTAGAGTACTACGCTAATCCAATTTATGCAGTCTTCTCTCCGAAGCCGTCCATTCGAGATTAAGGCACTGTCCTAATTGACAACGCTCGGGCGACGTCCGTCGAACCCCCAAAACCAACATGGAGTTCTTCAAGAAAGGGGTTAAAAGGCTTTTACGGGGTCGGCAACGCGTGGGTGATGCCCCTGGTATTGCAAACGTCCATAGGCTGTGGTGACTGCTTACCATCAGGCAGGCCGCAAGCTTGTTTGCTACCTTAATGGTATAAAAAAAAACATCCGTTGCACGACCGTTTCAAATAGGCAAAGCGCTTTATACCATACTGTAAGTAGATATTATGGTCAATCATCATCATCATCCTCCATACCTTCGATCAACTTCTTTTTTATCAATACACTTGCTTTTGACCTCAACTCAACTGATGGAAAGCGCCGACGAGGTCAAGATGCTTGCCTAGCAGGTTTCTATTCACTCTTGACTTGGCAACTATGCCAGTTCCGTGATGGACGGTCTATATAAGATTTTAAAAAAGGCCACGTTGGAAACAACTATTCGGATCTGGAAGTTCCCAGCTACAGTTTTACCTTAGGAGTATGACCACAGACTCTATAATCAGTCCATACTGACTTGTCTCATTTGGTTAAGGAAATTATGTATTTAAATTGATAATGTGCAGCAGTATTCGTTGAAATTCACATTCTGTGTTTCTTGTACAATTCTCGACATGTACACTTTGCGGCATTGTTTGTTCACCAAATAAAACAAGTCAGTTTAAACAGATCATATACTATGACTCACGCATGGACGTACCACGGATCGGACCACGTACCGGAAGACGCAGCGTGGGTAGGCCTCCCACAAGGTGGACCGACAACCTAGTAAAGATCACAGGTACTAGCTGGATGCGGAAGGCATACGACCGGCCTTTGTGGAGATTAACGGGGGAGGCCTCTACCCAGCAGTGGGCGTCTTCTGGCTGAAATGATGAAGTAAGTAAATGAAATGGCACACCTACAGAGCGCACACGAATGCATGTCCATCAGGGCCGAAAACATTACTGGGGGAGGCCTATGCCCAGCAGTGGGCATCTTCTGGCTGATATGATGATGATGATGATGGACGTACGAATATTCTGTGCTATGTTTGTAATCGTTCGACAGGTACCTATTAAGTACATTAATTGAGGTCTCTAGAGGTGGGCAACGCATTGGAGATACCCCTGGTATTGCTGATTGTCCATAGGCGGTGGTGACCTCTTCCATCAGTAGCCGTATTCACAATGATTCGAAACCATTTCCGAACGATTCGACACGAAATTCGTGAGCGGCGAATCCGTGTCAATGGATTCGAAAACTGTTGTTCAGAATCCCGATAGATTCCACGGAAACTCTACTCTCTATAACATATGAAAATTTCATTAAAATTAACTGAAACCACAGTTTCTTAAGATTTTTTGCGGGGTCCTTTGTCGATTCCGTATTCGAATCCAATTTCCGAGCCATTGTGAATACGGCTACAGGTGGCCCGCTTGCCTATTTGTCTGCCATATTTACCAAGAAATAATCTACCTGGTAACCATGACAAATCGCTTTCCAAACGCTTAACTGTGACAAGGTTTTATTACCTACCTAGCTGTTTACCCATATGCTACTTTGTCCCAGTACAAAGTCTACTTATGTTTATTAGATACCGATATCTAAACGACGTGGGTGATAATGGTAATATTTATTTTATTATCAAACAATGGATGTTAATCAGTTACGAATGTAGGCCTGTACCTACCTGTAAACTCTTATCTATCACAGATGCGATTAAATTATGTAAGGAAGACTATTACTGCTATTACTGTTAGATAAGAACTTATCTTTAGGTATCTATGAATGTAGACCAAATGGAATAATGTTCCGTACGCTAATGTAGAAGAGGTCCCAGTCCAGCAGTGGACTGAAGGGCTGCTAATTTTACTTATTTAACAATTTACTGCACACAAGAGAACTTAATAGAAGGTACAGATTAGTTACTACACAACAGGCATTACTTATATCTAAAATAAATCTCTTCCAGTAGGCCTACAAATGAGAGATGTGATAATTAAACGGTTTCACCGTTGACTGTCTCGTTGTTTACAACACTAACGTATGATCTATTTATACTGACTTGTCTTATTTGGTAAACAAACAATGCCCAAAATCACGACTTGCCGTATCAATCACGCTACGTATATTGTGTATAGATGTCGAGAATTATACAATAAACACATAGAATGTGAATTTCAACGAATACTGCTGCATATTATTATACATTTAAATACATAATTTCCTTAACCAAATAAGACAAGTCAGTCTGCACAGATTATAAGCAACGAGAAAGTCGGATGTAGATCAGTATCATCACAATCTTGGCGTCAATATCACCCGGGCCGGTATTTACAGTACAGCGACTGCCGTCTGCCCTCCGTAATCCTGTTATCAGGGGAACCTGACCAGTAGCCGTATTCACAATTATTCGAAACCGTTTCCGAACGATTCGACACGAAATTCGTGAGCGGCGAATCCGTATCGATCGAATCGAAAACTGCTATTCAGAATCCCGATAGATTCCACGGAAACTGAAACCACATTTTCCTAACAACTTTTGCGGGGTCCTTTGTCGATTCCGTATCCGAATCCGATTTCCGAGCCATTGTGAATACGGCTACAGATTGATCATAGCGCGAGGGTCCGCCCGGGCCGGTTTTATAATAGAGTGACTGCCCTCTGACCTCCGTGACCTAGCAAGGATCGTGAGTAGACATTCTGTTGCCTGATTCGGTTTCATCACGATGTTTCCCTCGGCAATGTATCTACACATTAATTGAACACTAAACGATGCCGAGGGAAAGATGAATACATACATACATAAAGCTCACGCCTGTGTCTCACAGGTGGGATAGGCAGAGACTATGGACCGCCCCTTATCTCTGTCCTGACACAACTGCCTAGCCTCGCATACACAGGGTAACCCAGAACACAAGCCGAAACGGGGTGACAGGATTGATTGTAACCATCATGAGAAAAATTTGAAAAAAATTTGTTCCATGCTGTTTGAAAATTATGGGCATCTAAGAAAAACCTAGAAATTTGGTCAAACTGTAACCATTTTTCGGTTATTGCGGTTAATTTTTATTATTTTTGTTCATTTAAACTTTGGAACCGTAACCCTAAATAACATTTCTAGAACCACAGTCAAAAGTAATGACACAATTGCCCCAAGTTTTCTAGAATTAAGATTATTTGTTAAACTACGAATTAAAAATTTTCAAAATTTGTCGAATTTCAAAGGCCTTCCTTTAAAAAAATGTACTAAAGTGCCTTGGCAAGTGGCATCAAAAGTTCTCGCATTTAATCAGGATTGTAAAATGGTACAATACTTGTTAGTTTCATATCTACTAAAAGAAACGAGTAAAAAATAAAAACCTCAAGCTAACCCATTTTACTCAGTTCAAATGTTTTTTATTCGCCCAAGCTCTTGGTAGGTTCTTAATTTTACGGCAAAATTATGAGAGAGACGGATAGTGGACATGTTGCGAGCAAGACAGATAGTGACGCCACGCAGTGAGACCGAGATGCGTCGTTTAAACGCGTGCGAATGAAACAGATACCAAGCAAATGGCTACGCTACCAGTCTGACACCAGTTAGTACTTAGTACGTTTCGCTCATTCGTCTACTGCGCACCTTTCCGTACTCACTTGTGTTGATAACATACCGGCTACTTTGGCTTCTCTCTTTTGTAATTGGACTTTTGTGTTGGCATCCTTGTTATCTACCATGCCCACGCGCTACACTTCACAAGAATATGCGAACATACACCTCAATGGGAATGCAGATGCAACGCAATTGCCGCCGCTAGACTTGATCGTGAAAGATATCCAAATTTAGAGCGCTATCCGGAACACCGCGTGTTTGTTAATGTGCACCGTTCACTCACGGAGGGCGGCCATTTTCCGAATCAAATACGGGCTGGAGGTAGAGCTCGCTTTCCTTACGAGGAAGAAGTGTTGCACAAGGTCGCAGATGACCCAAGTATTTCCGTTCGTGGAATTGAAGAAAGAACGGGAATACCCAAAAGCACAGCACATCGTATTTTACATAGAGCCGAAATGCATCCGTTTCACGTACAACGAGTTCAAAGTCTTCTTCCTCGAGATTATCCTGAAAATTAACCACAATAACCGAAAAATTGTTACAGTTTGATCAAATTTCTAGGTTTTTCTTAAATGCCAATAATTTTCAAACTGCATGGGATAGATTGTTTTCTAATTTTTCTCATAATGGTTACAATCAATCCTGTCACCCCGTTTCGGCGTGACGTTGAGTTCTGGGACACCCTGTATATACCGCCAGATGTATACAATATTTGAACAAAAATTTCTTTACTATTATTATGCTAATGATCCACTTACACGTGTAATAATTAAGTCCCCAATAACAGAAACCGAAAACAATAAACGATACCTACCTATTAATGAAGTTAGCACCCAAAACACCTATGTACAGTCGAGTTCATTGATATGTGAGCATTACCAAGGCTTCAAATATAAATGTACATAGAAGGGTACTTATATATCTGAGCAGATTCATCAATCAAACATATGTAGGTACATCTGCTCAGATATATAAGTACTCTTCCATGTACATTTATATTTGAAGCCTTGGTAATGCTCACATATTAATTAACTCGACTGTACATCTACATAATACGCACTATGTACATCTACGTAATACGTAAGATAACAAGTCACGCAAGATTACAGCCAGTATCTAAGTACACAGCACGTAGGAAACACGTTGGGATCAACTCTAGTGTAATTACAAAATATATATAATTATAATAAATAACAGAACTATGTTTAAAAACGATAAACATGTGTATGGAGAGGGTCAAGTTTTTGTGCCGGCGACGTTGAATTTTGCTGAGTTTCTAATTGGAAAGTTTTGGACGCATAAGGAAAAGATATGTTGGGTAAGTGCCTAGAGCTATACCACACATAATTATTCTAGGCATTAGAATATCAACTGTTGAATTAATTCATACAGCCTGAGTGACGAAGTCATTAAGTGACTCAAGTCTTCTATATACTACATATTTATTATTTATTTTTAGTTATTTCTGTCCCACTATCAGGGCAAAGGCTTCATTATCCATCTTCCATGACTTACAGTCGGATGTTTTCTTCGGCCAAAAAATAGTAATAGAAGAAGACTTTTTTAAATTTTTGTCCGTCTGTTTGTACACGCTGTCGTCGAAACTGGGCTGCTGGGCGGATTCAAATAAAACTTTTTTGTTGTATAGCTTCAACATTTAGGGTTTTTTTTATGTCATACGGCAGGCGAACAGGCAAGCGGGCCACCTGATGGAAAGTGGTCACCACTGCCTATAGATATTAGCAACACCAAGAGTATCGCCAATGCGTTGCCCACCTCTATAACACGTTGCTCTGGCAGCAAAAAGGCAAATGATACTCCACTGCCAAAGCCACGGTTCCCCAAATCCCCACCCCATGGAGCACTGGAAACCTTACTCATCGGCAGAAACACAATACTATTTAAAATAGTGTTATTTAGCTGCGATATTCTGTAAGGTGGTACTTCCCCAGTCGGGCGGCTCCAATTCGAACGAGATACCCCGCTATGCCCTACCTCTCTTTAAGGGTGTAATTGATTTTGGAAACTCGAACACTCGATGTAGAACCACAATAGACCAGTTTAGAGTAAATATTTATACTGTTTCTCATATGAATATGCAAAACGAATAAATAAATTCATACCTTCATTCATTCAATACCTTACACGCTAATTATGCCACTCATGTTACATCGTCGTCAGCGAGATAACAAACAACATACTTAAAACAAAATAGATACAGTGAGTGGCTTTCGAACGGATGGACCGATTTTGACGCGGTGTTCTTTATTTCAAAGTCTCTTTATTCGAGGGGGTTTAGTGTTGTTTAATTACAATCGGTTCAGAAGTTTAAGGTAATAATTATTTGAGTACGTATATATGTGAAATTTGGGTTACTACGTGGGTTACTTTCCTTAACCTAGTCGAAAAGGTAACTGCTAGCCACTGATTGAGAATGATTAGAATTGAATAGAATTCGTACTCACTTTCTGCATGGTCTACTGGTTGACTGGTAGATAAAGCCTTAATGGCTTCATCATCATCATCATATCAGCCAGAAGACCCACTGCTGGGCATAGGCCTCCCCCAGAGATCTCCACAAAGACCGGTCCTGTGCTTTCCGCATCCAGCTGGTACCTGCGATCCTTACCAGGTCGTCGGTCCACCTTGTAGGAGGCCTACCCACGCTGCGTCTACCGGTACGTGGTCGCCACTCAAGAACTTTACTGCCCCATCGGCCATCTGTTCTTCGAGCTATGTGCCCTGCCCACTGCCACTTCAGTCTGGCAATCCTTAGAGCTATGTCGGTGACCTTGGTTCGCTTGCGGATCTCCTCATTTCTGACTCGATCGCGCAAAGAAACTCCGAGCATAGCTCTTTCCATTGCCCTTTGGGTAACAGTGAGCTTTCTTATAAGGCCCATAGTGAGTAGCCACGTTTCAGATCCGTAAGTCATCACGGGCAACACACATTGGTCAAAGACCTTCGTCTTGAGACACTGCGGTAATTGGGACGAAAATATGTGGCGTAGCTTTCCGAACGCTGCCCAACCGAGTTGGATTCGTCGATTGACCTCTTTCTCGAAATTGGACCTACCTAGCCGGACTATTTGTCTTAGGTATGTATAGTCGTCAACAACTTCAAGTGGAGTGCCTCCAACTGTCACTGGAGTAGGCACAACATGGACATTCGACATAATTTTCGTCTTGTCCATGTTCATTTTAAGACCTACTTGTTGAGAGGCACTACAGAGGTCATCGAGCATTTTGCCCAAGTCTTCCATGGTTTCAGCCATGACTACGATATCGTCAGCAAATCTGAGGTGCGTGAGGTACTCGCCGTTAATATTGATGCCAAGTCCGTCCCAGTCCAGAAGCCTAAAGATATCCTCCAGTTAATGGCTTCAAGTTCACCAATTGTGTTATTGTGCAATAAAGTTTTTGAATAAATAAAAAAATAAAAAATAGATAGCGTTTATTTACACGACAAAAATACCATAATAATTTGACACATACACAAGAAAAAAAAAGACACAGAAGAACTTATTTATTAACCAATATATTGCACACAATATATAGTATACAGAAAATACAAAGTTAAAGACAAGCACTGACTGACATTTTGTGTCAACTGACACTACTTATTTCTAAGAAGAAATCTCTTCCAGCGGGCCTATAAAAGAGAGACAGTAGAGTATAGGGGTGAGATGTGAGCAATAGTTTAAAAAACAATAAACTACATAAATTTTTAAGTAGGTTAGGTAGAAAATACGGAAGACAGCATCCCAATCCACTCTGTATTGACTTGGGCCCTCTCCAGTTTGTCCCATCCCATCCCATCTACATAGTTGTCATTTTACTATGACCTCATTTTATACTGGTGGTGGGTAGCTTGATGTACTCACGCAGGTATCTACTATATAGGTACATAAATAGAACAACAAAAAATATCATCATCATCCGAGCGGTCAATCCCGGCTGCTGCCAGGGTCCGTTTTCCTGCTTTGTTTTCTCCGCTTCGCCCGGTCTTCGGCATACTTCACAGGTATCAACTATATACGTACATAAATAGAAAAAAAAAATGATATCTAGGTACAAACATAAACTGCAGTGCCGTTGCATATGGTTGATTGTGGGGATGTATAGCGTGAAATTGACCTCACTCAGCATTCTTTCTTATTATTTATCCTTCAGCATTATTTATTAATTTATTCTTAGAGAATCAACAGCTGTAGTATTATGTATATTAATAAAAACGGAGCGCTGGTTTTAAATTATTTAACTATCGTCAAAAGTTGTTGACGAAGTAGATACTTAGGTACATAAAACTGAAGATAAAAGCTAGATAAAATAAAACTATAAAGATAGGTGATTCTTACAATGGAACCGCCTGTATACGTCAATCGTTTTAGTTTGTAGTGTTTTTGGAGTTGAATGTCCCGGTTGTGATCTCGCGACCCCCGGACGCGATCCCCGGACCCTCATGGTCCGGGGTCCGCCTTGACCATGATCAAAGATTGTGGCAGATCAAGTAATTACAGTTCCAACTACTGCTGAAATCAGACAGTTAATGAACTGTCTGTGATCATCATATTGTGCAGATATTGTGGAAGTGAAAGCAAGCATATTTTGTTGTGAGGACGTCGCATAGGCTAAGAAATGGAACACATTGCCTGCGAGTGTGTTCCTTAATAATTATAATCTAGATGCCTTCAAGGCTAAAGTGAATAAAATGCTTTATCTTCGACCGCATCGTCACTTACCACCAGGTGAGATGGCAGTAATTTTGTGTTTATACCTACCTATGGTGGAATACAAGCTTACGGCCTGCCTGGTAAGCAGTCACCGCAGCCTGCGAACGTTTACAATTCCAGGGGCATCACCCACGCGTTGCCGACCCCGTAAAAACCTTTTCACCCCTTTCTTGAAGAACTCCATGACGTAATCTTCTCTGAAAACCTCTCTGGTAGTTTATTCCACAACCTTAGTGTGGGTGAGAGAAATGCCTGGCTTGTCTAATAAAAAAACCTTTAACTATTTCAGATAAACGCCGCAACAGGACAATCGTACACGTATGGCGAAGTTCTCCAGCAATCTCTAAATATAGCGGTCTCACTCTCCCGCCTAGGCCTAAGAAAGGGAGAAGTGGTCGGCATTTGCAGTGAGAACAAAGTAGAGTTCTGGCCCTCTCTTATCGGCTCTATTTGCGTTGGAGCCGTCGCCTCTACGTTCAATATTGGTTACACTAAAGGTAGGACTTAAGTATTTTGTCCCGTCGAAAAAAGAAGGGTGTCTGTAGCTATGTGGCGGTGTGAGTCTATCTGTGACATCGTAGCTCCCGAACGGATGGACTGATTTAAACGCGGTTTTCTCTATGCGAAAGCCACTTTAATGAGGTGGTTCTAAGCTTTGTTTCAATAAAGTCCGTTCAGTAGTTTAGATTTTTTAAATAAATGTAAATTTGGTCGGAGTTTATCCTTTTTCTGTCGATCAGTTTTTTTTTCTTTTTGTTATATTGACAGGTGATGGAAAGTGGTCACCGCCGCCTATGAACATCAGCAACACCAGGGGCGCTTCTAATGCGTTGCCCGCCTCTAAGGAGAGAGACCTCTAATATTAATCTTGAGCGATCCCATGTCATAGTCTAAAAGAATCACTGTGGCTAGTCTGGGTAGTTATTATTGCTTAGGCAGGCACGCTGACAGGCGGTCCACCTAATGGAAAGCGGAGTTAATGCGGTACCGGCCTTTAAGGTAATTACAACTGTAGATACGCCATTGAACAAATAATACTTGTTTGTACTACAAAAGGCTTCGAAAAGGAGGTCAGTCCACATCTTGCATGTGCACAATGAAATGCCTCGTGATGCCCGTCAGTTAGGTAGAGGCTAGGCACCTAGATAATAATGATAATATGCTTGGACAATTCGCACAGCGCCATCTAGCCATAAAATAAGCAGAGCTTAAGTTATGGGGGCAATGGTGCAATTGCTCCCCCTCAGCCCCGATTCTGACTCAAAATCGCCTACGGTTTTATGAGCCAAATGGCCAAAAATTAGTAGCTTTTAAGACCCCAATGTCAAAAATTTTTAAGGATCCCTATAATTTTGACTTTTGCCCCTCCCCCCCCTCAACCTAAACCTGGATCAGCGCCTGTGCCAGGAAACTGATAAACTACTTTAAACTGTTTAAATACATTTTTTAATGTAAATAACAGCTAGACCGGTAGCAGAAATTAAAATATATCATTTTAATTTCTGTCCGGCTGGGAATCGAACTCAGTGGTAGACCGGCTGTCCACTCAGGTCGTACAGATAATATAGGTAGATGATCTTCCAAATTTGATTGGTTACCAATTGAAAAACTTTAATTCCCGGCTGTACCTACTGGGAATATTTTTTCCATTCGCATGTGAAATTCCCCAGTGAAATTGGAATGATGAATTTTAATTTTTGTTACGGGTGTGTGTAGTATGTACAATAAGTACGGATTAAAAGAGTTTACTAGCAGTTTATCAGTTATCTAACACCCATAACACAAACATTGCTTACTGTGGGGCTAGATGGCGCTGTGTGAATTTGTCCAAGCATTATTATTAATTTCCGACCGGTTACGGCTACCGGTCGGAAATTAATAATAATGCTTCACAATGGCTCGGAAATCGGATTCGGATACGGAATCGACAAAAGACCCCGCGAGGAGCGATAAGTTCTTAGGACAATGTGGTTTCAGTTAATTTTGATGACATTTTCATATGTTATAGAGAGTAGAGTTTCCGTGGAATCTATCGGGATTCTGAATAACAGTTTTTGAATCGATCGACACGGATTCGCCACTCACGAATTTCGTGTCGAATCGTTCGGAAACGGTTTCGAATCATTGTGAATACGGGTACTGGTAAAGATCGCAGGTACCAGCTGGATGCGGACGGCATAGGACCGGCCTCTGTAGAGATCTCTGGAGGAGGCCTATGCCCAGCAGTGGGCGTCTTTCGGCTGATATAATGATGATGATTATTAATTCAAAGTAAAAACCCTTTCAGGTGAATTCACCCACGTGGCAAACATATCGAAGCCTAAATTCATGTTCTGCTCACCCCTGTTCTACAAGACACACGAGAAGACCCTGAGATCCTTGCCCTTCGTGAAAAGGATAATAGTCTTCGGTGAAGAGAAATTTCCGAAGACCTTACAATATGGGAACTTGGCTGTCCCTGGACGAGGTACTTTTTTATTTTTCTATTTTTTTTTTTTATGTCATACGATAGGCAAACAGGCAAGCGGGCCACCTGATGGAAAGTGGTCACCACTGCCTATAGACATTAGCAACACCAAGAGTATCGCTAATGCGTTGCCCACCTCTATAACACGTTACTCTGGCAGCAAAAGCAAATGCCACTCCACTGCCAAAGCCACGGTTCCCCAAATCCCCACCCCATGGAACACTGGAAACCTTACTCACCGGCAGAAACACAATACTATTTAAAAGAGTATTATTTAGCTGCGATATTCTGTAAGGTGGAGGTACTTCCCCAGTCGGGCGGCTCCAATTCGAACGAGATACCCCGCTATGCCCTACCTCTCTTGAAAAGAAATCATCTTTTCCCCTTATACTTAATTATAACCCAAATACAGGGTGTTTCATAATACATGTATAAAGCCGAAAGGGTGTTAAAGTATAGCTTGCAAAGAGTACACTGGCGACTTCATATTATCCAGACATTGAATTTTAATTTTTATAAAAAATCTTCGTTTTTAAAGAAAAATAACCATATCGACTACGTTGATGCGCAGCTCTATTTCAAGTTGATGATCCTAGAAGGAGAAGTTTAACCTTTTAAATTAAAATTACAGTATTTTTTTGTACAGAACCCTCAAACCAAAAAATACAAAACGGCTAATTTAGATCTCCTTAATATCCCATTGCGCCTAGTACTATGAACTTGAGTGACCTTTTACAACTGATTTCTAGAGATGCGGTCTTTCGTTTTCAAAATGTCGATTATCGACATTGAAAAGGTAAAAGTTCGATAGTCATTTTCTCGCTTACTATTCCACGCACGAAAAAAATAATTGTACCTATCGTTTTAATACGTTTAGCACTCCATCCAGTTCACGGCTTTATACATGTATTATGAAACACCCTGTATATTATTTACGTAGAAGTCTTTGTTGTTATAACCTTGGGCCTTATCGTCGTTGCCACATCTGTGACAATGAAAAGCTAAGTAAATAAAAGTAAATTTTGACCGAGGAAAGAAATAAGTTGTCTCCGAAATATTTACACCTATTATCTATAAGAAATTAAAATATGAGTTTTTGTTTAATTAATTATCACATAAAATGACGAGTTTTAATAGGGTACCTAAATTAAACATAAGTAGATAGAATAATTAATATATCGCGTACTCAGTATCTCGTATCTCGTATCAGTATCGTAAAACGATTTGAGTACAACTCATTTGAGTAGGTATCGATACCGTTATCGAATCACTACAATCATCACCCCACTAGGCCAATGTATCGATCTTTTTTTTTATACCACCAAGGTGGCAAACATGCTTACGGCCTACTTATGGTAAGCCGTCACCGCAGCCTATGGACGTTTGCAATACCAGGGCACCACCCACGCGTTGCCGACCTCGTAAAAACCTTTTAACCCCTTTCTTGAAGAACTCCAGGTTGTACTCTTCAGGGAAAACCTCTCCAGGTAGTTCATTCCACAACCTTAGTGTGCGTGGGAGAAAGTTCTTTTGAAACCATACAGCTCGCGACCAATTTGGCTCCAAGGTGTAAGGATGAACTCCTTGATGACAGACGCTCCGATTGGGTTGGAGTCGACCAACCGTCAGTATCAGTCTATACTAATCCTTCATCATCATCATACAGGACTTAGGGCCTCTCCCACGAAAGGGGAGATTATTCCCATAATCTTCACGCTTGGAAGGCGGGTTGGAGATCGCAGTGTTCTAAACACGACAAACAAGAGAAAACGCTGCCCATTTTCCAGCCTACGGAGACTTTAGATCTTTTGCCTCGAAAACATTAGTCGCCTTTTACGACACCAACGAATGTAAGGGGTTGGTGCTATTCTACTCTGCCGGATACCACATGGCAATCCTTATGGTGTTCAAAATAAAGTCGTTTTAGGATTAAATCGGTCGAGCCGACCTTGGTCGGACGTCCGACTACGTCCCCCGTAACTAAAAGCGACTTTATTCTATACAGTATCTAATATCAACTGCAACTGACGGTTGGTCGGCTCTAGCCAAAATGGAACGTTTATGAGAGATTTCCTGAAAAATAGTTCTGATAGTTGTAATAGATGGCGTTGATTAGACACGATTCTCAAAAAAATAAATCAAAATAAGACCGTTAGATGTATAAAAAAGTACTTACACATTCTTTATTATTTTTTATTTTTGTACAGAAAAGGTCCTAAAACTGAGTGTCTTTTCATGCATCTTTTCAAGTAACGTCGGTTACCAAATTCAATACTTGAGAATCCTGTCTAAGCAGCGCCATCTAGTGCGGCACGGCCGAACTACACTTTTTACTTTTTAAAGTAACTGTCTGGAATCCCCTATTACTAGTTCATTTCTTAATATTCCAGGGTTTGTGGAAAAAGACGTGAACTACGCAAACTTCCTAGTGGCAGACGTGAATGGACAGACCGACACGCTGTTCATTTTATATTCCTCCGGCACGACTGGCCTACCAAAAGGAGTAATGATGACCCATCTCAATTTATTAACCGTTTGCAATTCGTAAGTATGAACCGAACCTCGAGTAAGGTAGGAAAGGAGCGTGGGTAGTCGAGTGGTTAAGGTCATCATCATCATCGTCATATCAGCCGAAAGACGCATGTGACTGCTGGGTATAGGCGTCCCCCAGAGATCTCCAAAGAGGCCGGTCCTGTACCTTCCGCATCCAGCTGGTACCTGCGATCTTTACCAGGTCTTCGGTCCACTTTATGAGAGGCTTACCCACACTGCGTCTTCCGGTACGTGGTCGCCACTCGAAAATTTTCCGGTACTATGTTCCCAGTACACTGCTACTATCGCCTGGCATTCGTTAGTGGTTAAGGTATCCGATTCGTATGCGAGAGGTACCGGGCTCGAATCTCACTGCGGCCATGTAGCACATAGTCCACGCTGCCTATGGACATCAGCAGCATTAGTGGTATCACCAATAGCCAACGCATTGCCAACCCCTAAAAACCCTGGGACAACACTGCCCAAGCCACGGAGTGGAGTGGTGAGTAAGTACAGGACTTTACTGACCACCTTTTTTACCTTACTCGCGCACGAGGGCCCGGGCTCAACCATGATCCATGATTTGGCAAATCAGATAATTACAGTGTAGCGATTGCCATCTCACCGCGGTGACCCTACTACAAGGGGAACCTGGCTAGATTGGATCATGATTACACATTTTGTCGCCTGAATGTGCAGGTTTCATCACGATGTTTTCCCTCACCGTAAGAGCATCGGTTAGTGTTCACCTAATGTACATAACTCAGAAAAAAGCCATTGCTGCATGGCGGCACTGGCATGTTTGGCATGATTGGCATGTTCCACAGTCATGAGGCATTCCAGTAGCCGTATTCACAATGATTCGAAACCGTTTCCGAACGATTCGACACGAAATTCGTGGGCTGCGAATCCGTGTCGATCGATTCGAAAACTGTATTCAGAATCCCGATAGATTCCACGGAAACTCTACTCTCTATAACATGAAAATTTCATCAAAATTAACTGAAACCATATTTTCCTAAGAACTTTTGCGGGGTCCTTTGTCGATTCCGTATCCGAGTCTGATTTCCCAGCCATTGTGAATACGGCTACAGCTTAGCACTCGCAGTAACTACGCACCTGCGGTTTCTAATTTTTTTATTGTAATCAGTGACAAACGAGCAGACAGCCCACCTGATGGTAAGTGGTAACTGTCGCCCGTAACATCCACAACACATTTAGGTTGTAGGTAATAAAAATAAAGAACCGCAGGTGCGTTGTTACCATAGGAATAAATTTAGGAAGTAGTTTCATTGTTTCCAACTACTTTCATTGTTTTCTATGGTTGTCACTGTGAAGACTAAGACTGTAATGCTTCATGCCTGTAATCTCACTGGCTACCCTATCCTTCAAACCTGCGGCAGCAGGCAAATACATAAGGTGACGGTACTCACCCAGGTGGACTCCTTAGGCTTGACAGAGTCCTACCATCTGATGAAACGTATGTACATTATTATTTCAGAATACCAGTAACCACCAATGAATTGCTGGCGTTCACCATCTCGCCATGGTACCACACCATGGGGCTGAATGGTAACCTTACTGCGTTCATGTCGGGTAGAACTGCTTTATATATGGAGAAGTTTGATCTGAAACTGTTTATAGACAGTATCGTCAAGTATAAGGTCAGTTTCGTAATCATGCATATATATTTTATTTTATTTTAAAAACTGCTCTGATAGTTTTTTTTTTATGTCATACGGTAGGCAAACAGCCAAGCGGGCCACCTGATTGAAAGTGGTCACCACTGCCTATAGACATTAGCAACACCAAGAGTATCGCTAATGCGTTGTCCATCTCTATAACACGTTGCTCTGGCAGCGAAAGGCAAATGCCACTCCACTGCCAAAGCCACGGTTCCCCAAATTCCCACCCCATGGAGAACTGGAAACCTTAATCACAGGCAGAAACACAATACTATTTAAAAGAATATTGTTTAGCTGCGGTATTCTGTAAGGTGGAGGTACTTCCCCAGTCGGGCGGCTCCAATTCGAACGGGATACCTAGTCTGGTTCACATGTACCTTTTTTTATAAAATTTTTCAGTAGTCTCAGAAAAATACGACCAAGGTGTCATTCGATTCGTATTGTCACCTAGAAAGTTTAAGGAAAGGTCCGAAAAGGCGCTGAAAAAAATTACAAAAGTTATAAACAACTAAGTGAAAAAAAAAATGAGGGTTTGGTTTTTTTTTATATCTCGAAAAATTTTCAAAATTTTTGAAATTCTAACTTCACTAAGGGAAAAAAATTCTAGGGTTTTAGTTTAATAATTATAGGGGTTTTTAAGTTAACTTTTAATTCAAAAAAATTTATTAATTAACTAATCGATAATTAATGTAAAAATTGGGATAAAAACTTTTTGACCGCGGATTATTGTTTATTGATGTATTCCAACACTACATGAATTTTTTTGTTCCTTAATATTCATATTTTATATGTTTAAATATATTTTATTGTTATTATCTCAGAGTTACGCAACGCACGCGGCAGCCGGACTACCCGTTTTTGGCTCTATTTTCAGGGCTCTGTAAAAATTATAAATAATAAAGATACAGTTCCGGGAGTCAGGACTTCTTTTTAGCAAATTTCGTGAACTTTTCAGATCTCTTTTCGAATTTCAAAAATTATGAAAATTTTTCGAGATATTAAAAAAAACCAAACCCTCATTTTTTTTTTCACTTAATTGTTTATAACTTTTGTAATTTTTTTCAGCGCCTTTTCGGACCTTTCCTTAAACTTTCTAGGTGACAATACGAATCGAATGACACCTTGGTCGTAATTTTCTGAGACTACTGAAAAATTTTATAAAAAAAGGTACATGTGAACCAGACTAACCCCGCTATGCCCTACCTCTCTTAAGTTTCTGCTTATAGCGGCACTGTTCTAGTGGCAGGTGCTTGCAAGACCAATAAACAAGGTTAAGTAACGCTCGCAATATCAAGGAACTGGATGGGTGACCGTTTCGTACTTTGAGGCTAGTCGAACTTCAGCACCGCAACGAGCTCGCCGCTCGTTAGGTGTGCCTCCGCATACTGTTGGCGAAGCGAGGTTGACCAAGGTCTTCCACTAGGGACCCGGAAGCTGGTTGAACAGATAGGGCTCCGTAGCGGTAAGACGGTATTTATGACATTAAAATCTGTAAGACACGAGCTCTCTATGAGTATTGTGGATGTCTATCAACTATGGTGATCATCTTCACGGCGGTGATCACTTGCCATCAGGTGGCCCACTCGCTCGTATGCTTTAGTATAGAAGAAATAATAACTTAGGAGCAGATGCTTTTACGGTGAGCGAAAACATCTTCAGGCGACTGAATAACCACGATCCGATCTGGTAGGGTTTCCTAGGTAGCAGGATCACGGAGGGCAGATAGCAGTCGGTTTACTGTCATTGCCTGATCTGCCAAATCCTCGATCATGGTCGTGGCGGACCCCGGGCCCTCGTTCGCGAGAGCACAAACGGGACATTAACGCAAAGATAATTATTTATTTTATAACTTTTATGCAATAAAGAATATCACAATTAAAATTTTACAATAAATTACTAGAAACTTTTCCAAATCCCGAAAATACCGGGATCCCGGTATTTACCTCATGTTAATACCGAAATTTTTTTTACTATAATTACCTATACATTTCAGGTGCAAATACTAACGGTAGTGCCTCCGGTGCTGGTGGCGTTGTCCAAAAACAACAGCGACCACGATTTCTCGAGTTTGCTGTGCGTCTACTCAGGTGCCGCGCCCCTCTCCAAGGAGCTGTTGGAACTGTTGACTAAGAAGTGAGTTTGGTTATTTATAACTACATTTTTCACGCAGAGTTTTACTATTCTGTGGTAATTCAGAGACGGGAATTATATCAGAACTTGGGGTCGCAAACCCGGATCCTGGATACCGAAAATACCGGAATCCCGGACTAAAAATACGCCTTCACAATACCGGTATTCATTTTACAAAAAAACCGGTATTTTCAGTATTCAGTTAAAATAAAATTCTATATTCTAATCACCATTTAGACTAACAAAACGCATATTGCTTCAATATCATTTTCTCAAATACTATTATTACTTATCGATGGGGGATCTATAATAGGGGAAATTAAAATTAGATTTTTCTTCTAGAAAATAACCTTCCGTATTCCTCTAACTATTTAAGTCTGTCTATAACTTTTATGCAATAGTCGTAGTATACAGCGTCGGTGGCCGAGCGGTTAGAGTATATGACTCGTAAGCCAGAGGTCCCGAGTACGAATCCCGCTCCGGCCATGAACCAATGACTGTTTTCTGAGTTATGTAAATTTGTTGAATACTTACCGATGCTCTTACGGTGAGGGAAAACATCGTGATGAAACCTGCACATTCAGGCGACTGGATGTGTTACCATGATCCAATCTGGTCAAGTTCCCCTGGTAGCAGGGTCATGGAGGTCAGATGTAAGTCGCTCTACTGTAATTACCTGACCTGCCTAATCCTGGATCATGGTCAAGGCGGACCTCAGGCCCTCGCGCGCGAGAGCACAACCAGGACATTAACGCCAAGATGATTATTTATTTTATAACTTTTATGCAATAAAGAATATCAAAATTAAAAGTTTACAATTAATTGACGACCTGAGTGGTTCAATGGTCAACATTCAAGCCGGTCAACATTAGGTCGGTCTGCCACGCAAGAGGTCCCGGATTCGATTCCCGGCCGGGCAGAAATTGAAATTGTGAATTTTAATTTCTGTTACGGGTCTAGGTGTTCTATGTATAATAAGTATGTCTTTAAAAGTATTTAAGTAGTATATCAGTTATCGAGCACCCATAGTACAAGCTTTGCTTAGTTTGGGGCTAGATGGCGCTGTGTGAATTTGTCCACGGATATTTATTTATTATTTTATTATTATTATAATTACGAGCAACTTTTCCAAATCCCGAAAATACCGGGATCCCGGTATTGACCTCATGTTAATACCGAAAATTCCGGTTTTGAAAAGATATATCGGTTTTGCGACCCCTAATAAGATCACAGTGCGCGCGAAAGGCTCGGGGTGCCAACATCAAAACCCGACATCGACCGTATTCATAATCATAATCATAAACTTTATTGCTTTCTTGTGGTTGTTACATATATATGTTGTTATATTGAATGAATGAATGAATGAATATCGCTTTATTGCACAATCAAAGTATACAATGGGTAACTTAAATTAACAGCTTGAATGTAGTATGATGTACACTTATGAGTTTATTTCTGTCTTCTAAATTCAGAAGCAAAAAGCGTGTGAGCAAATCGGAGTGGAATGTATTGCTCACATACATAATAAGGTTCATTTTTGTATTACTTATATCATGATATGATACGCGACCCTCCGCTTTTCATAAGGTGTGATACAAAAATGTAATTTTGTTAGATAATGTTTATTATTATTAAGTAATTTATGAGTAATACGTTCCACTTTGATTCGCTCTCACACTTTTTGCTTTTGAATGTAGACGACTGACTTTAGTCAAATGTAATAAGCGCATTAGCAAAGAGCCGCTGACATTATAATCATCTTGTCGTTAATGTCCCGGTTGTGCTCTCGAGAACGAGGGCCCGGGGTCCGACTCGACCATGATCCAGAATTTGGCGATCACATGATTACAGTGGAGCGACTACCGACCTCCGTGACCTGGGGATCCTGCTACTAGGGGAACCTGACCAGATTGGATCATGGTTACAAATTGAGTTGACTGAATTTACAGGTTTCATAACGATGTTTTTTTTCCCTTAATGTAAGAGCATCGGTTAGTATTCAACTAATGTACATAACTCAGAAAAGAGTCATTGGTACATAGCAGCGACGATACTCGTACGATACTCGCCAAAGAGCTGCTGACATTACCAATAAGTAAGACCCGTTCGAGATGTACGAGAAACCGAATTACACCTCAGCGGCTTGTTATGGAGATATTCATGTTTTATTCGATGATATTTTAAAGAATAGTCAGGTCAAGAGTACCCGAAATCTAGTGTGGAAGAAGTAAGAGAGATCTGTTAAGACCGTAGCAAGTGGTGCGATGTTCAAGATCAAAGTTCAAGTTTATTTATTGGTAACCATTGTTACATGTCAAAATTGATTGATACACAATTGATTACACTATTGTCATACATATAAAATACACAATTGATATAAAAACATGTCAGAATTTACACAAAAATTCATAATTAATATCATTCGTTATATAAATGTCAATACATGCCATAATAATTTAGCTTATGTCAAAAGAATAATTGTTTAATATTAGTACAAAGATAATAAATAATACATAAAAAATAAATGAATTATGGGATAAAATCCTTCAAAGAATAAAAATTCATTCTAAATAGCCACTGTTTTAAGTGTTTTGTGGTCTCTGCTTACCCAAACAGGATAAATGCGTGACATTATATACATTTACATGTAGTTTTTAGACATAATATTTATTTAATTTCTCATTTATTTCGTTCAAGTAAATATTGTATCATATAAGACAATTTTTATTTATTTATTTATTTATTTATTGGAGTACCAACAGCCATATAAAACATCATAAATATTATATATTATCGAGCACTTACAACTACAAAAGAGATCATCAATGAATAAAATTAAATGCAAAGACCTTCCCAATGTAAAGCGTTGAATTTATACAAGTATAGGTTATCAATAATGATATTAATAAACTAGTAAAATTACGCAAAATTGGTACTTAATGTCAAAATTTAATAATAATCTAAAAAGATGTACCTAAGCGGAATACTATCAATTAACAAAATATTACCATCCTGTGGTAAAATTTATCAATGTGTAATTAATAATATGTATGTAATATATTTCTCCTGATCTCCAGGCTTCCCAAAACGGTGTTCCTGCAAGGCTACGGGCTGTCTGAGTGCACGCTCGCCGCCACCAGGGCTGCTCTGGAGACTGCTCAAACCTCCAAGCTTGGCAGCGTGGGTAAAGTCATCGCTGGCAGTATTTTGAAGGTACCCTACTTAATACTCAATACCGCAAAAACAGCTTGTGTAAGAACCGCAGATGCACTGTGACTTCATCGTCATCATAATTATCACAGCCCAGAAACAGTCCACTGCAGGACTTAGGGCCTCTCCCATGAAAGGGGAGGCTAATGCCATAATCTCCACGCTTGGCAGGCGGATTGGAGATCGCAGTGTTGTAAAAATAATAATGGAAAACGCTGCTGCCCATTTTCTAGTCTACGGAGACTAGATATTTTGCCTCGAAAACATTAGTCGCCTCGTACGACATCCACGAGTGTAAGGGGTTGGTGCTATTCTACCCTGCCGGACACCACACGTATTGCACTGCCGGCACTTTGATTTCCATTGGTTAAAATAAAGACGCTTTCGGATGCGGAGGACGTGCTCGGACGTCCGACCAAGGTCTGATGGGGTTCTGTATTTTTCTAACCCACTTGAAAACTTAGTGCATGAATCGTAGTTATACATTTAGTTTTCCGCAGTGGTGCCGCTTTCCATCAGGCGGTGTGTCTATTAGTACGTCACTGTCTAGCTTAAAATAGAGTTTAAAGTATACACCGTTTTTTCCAGGTCGTGGATCTTGAAACAGGGAAGCCGCTGGGGCCGAACGAGCGTGGCGAGATCTGTATCAAAAGTCCCACTATCATGAAAGGGTACGTCGGTAAGTATTATTAATTCTCAAGTCAAGTTCTCCCGCGGGACCTCTTTCCTGATACCGACAGGTTTAAGGCATCTATTTTCCACGTGTTTCCGTATTCTCCATCTTATCCGCGATATCCTTTACGCCATGTCTACTACGGATATACTCGTCACGGATGGTCGAGTCGTTTAACGCCGCACATCCACCACATCTGCTGATCATCATCAGACACTCGGTGGCCCGAGGTCCGCCTTCCTGCTTTCCTTAGTCCACTTTGCTCGGTCTTCGGCATCCTTAGTGGTGAGTCCGTTGGCACTGGTACATATAGTATTTTGTTTTACGCTGTCTCCGCTTTTTTTAAGGGGGAAGTAGGAAACACAGGGGAAAAAGTCCTTACCTGTTCCACCTGTTACTTCTAATTAGGTGCGCGTTCCAAGACAGTATTAGCTTGTCCTCGGGCGCGCTTGAGTGTCAAAACTCAGGACCTGTGTTTTGTCGCCGCTGATCGTGGGTACACAGGAGTTGCAGCGGTCGCGATGAGTATTGAGGCAAAGCCCGCTGCGTAGTAACTTTTTTATAATCTGTTACACTACGGTGCGTTGAGGCTACGGTGCTTACCAACAGACAGGCCGTAAGCCTGGGTTTGCCACCTTAGTGGTATAAAAAAAATACTACATATTTTTAACTGTTTTCAGGCAAGGACCCAAATCAGGATATCGACGAAGAAGGATTCCTGAAAACCGGCGACATCGGCTATTATGACGAGGACAAGGAGTTCTTCATCGTCGACCGGCTGAAAGAACTCATCAAGTATAAAGGATATCAGGTTAGTTTCATTATGCTTCAACCCGTCACGTGGTGCCAATCAACAAACGTACAAATCAGCGTACAACTAGTCTCAGGGTCCCCAGTGGAAGACCTTAGTCAACTTAGTTATGCCAACAGTTTAAGAGGTATCTAGCCCACTTAAAAAGTGTCGAGCTTATTATAGGGCCTAACGTGACTGAAATGAAGTTTGATCAATCTCAAAGTAGGAACACCCAGTTCCCGGACCCTTGGACACGAGACGGGCTGCTCTTTCAGTTGTTTAGCTTTTAGTTGTTTGTTTTGTATAAATAAATAATTATTAATTATTATTATTAATTAGAGTTGTTTCTAAAAAGGGTTTGCTAACCCCAGAAACATGTGAGAAACAGGTGTCTAAATCGGCTGGTATCAGGAAAGAGACCCAGGAAGCGATGGATCGACATCGCCGAGACGAAAGCGAGAGCCAACGGCTTGTGAAATGATGAACGGGTTAAGTGGAGGAAAAATAGAAAGCGGACGTATCGGTAGACCTTTGTAAGGCGCGCTAGGGCATTCCAACTTCTAAACATGTAGACAACTTTTTTAATTTTTGTAATGTCATGCACTTAGTGAATTAAATTATTAAATAATTTTGCTTTTAGTTATAGACAAAATATTTACAATTAGATATAAAATTAAACACTAATACTAAAATATTATTTATTAAATAAATTATCCACACCGTTGCCCGCGGAATGGTGCCCATAAAGCTAACTGCGTTGCCTCGTTGGATAGCAATACTTATTCTCTGTCCGAGGAACGAACCAGCTCTCCGGTTACCTGTGATGTCGATTAGCTTTTAAAAATACTTTAAAAAGCTTTAAAGCACAGGGCCCCACGGTCCCAACGTCTCAACCCCAAACAGCTGAAATATGAAGTCCTGGGCTAGGCTGTCATATTGCTTACGTTTGAGGTCCTCAGCAGCAGAGGCCGTAGCTCCAGCGCTGCGGGCGGTACAGGTTACATGGGACGGCGCCAGAATGTCCACGCAAGTAGCGTCCCACACCAGCGTCCTCTCACGTTTCCAAGCAATGAAATTTTGCTTGTACTTAATTATAATGTAAATATTATAATTATAAACAGTAAACAATTTATTAATTTTTTTTATTGTTGTATTGTAAAAAACTGACTTATTACCCTGTCTGTAATTTATTCTATAGGTATGTGCCTGAAATAAGACTTTTTTTATATATATAAGAAGCAGGGATTGACCAAGTCAAGTCAAAGTCATGTCAAATAAATTTAATTCAATTTGGGGTTACAAGACTCTTAGGAACGTCATAAAATACAAAATCAACTTATACAAAATACATTTAGGAAAATGGGGCTGCGGGCCGTGGCAACATTGAGCCAGTAACTGTATGCGTTCCAGACATTCCAGACACCGTTCAGACGATGATGACGACTTGTTTCTGCATCCCCACGATCCCCCCGATCCCTCCAGGTCCCCCCAGCGGAGATCGAGGCCCTCCTCCTCCAGCACGACGGCATGCAGGACGCGGCCGCGGCGTGGCGTCCACCACGCATTGCAATGACATGCACATATTGAATTAAATTACTATTTTGGGTTTCTCACTGCGTGCAACAAAGAAAATATGCAATAGCATTATATCGATTAGCCAATTAGGAGACTACATTTTTGATTTAAGAAGCAGGCATTGACCGATATGTTGTAACGATATGAAGATGACTTGTTTCTACGCCCCCCGATCCTCCCCAGGTCCCCCCAGCGGAGATCGAGGCCCTCCTCCTCCAGCACGACGGCGTAGAGGACGCGGCCGTGGTGGGGGTCCCGCACGCGGAAAGGGGCGAAGCGCCCTTTGCGTTCGTGGTGCGGCGAGAAGGGGCCCGGAAACTGTCCGAGGAGGATGTCAAAAGTTATGTTGCTGAGAGGGTATGAAAATTAACTTTTTTTTTTATGTAATACGGCAGACAAAACAGGCATGCGGTTCATTTGATGGAAAGTGGTCACCTGTGGGCATCAGCAACACCAGGGGTGCCACCAATGCATTGCCCGCCACTATGGAGCCCTCTAATATACCTTTTGAACGATCCCATGTCATAGTCCAAAGGAAACACTGTAGCTGGGAGCTCATTCCACATCCGAATCATAAGAGCTTCCTTACGTAGAACTTTTTCTTAATTTTTTGGTGTGACCTATTTTTCTTTATTAAAATTGCTAGTACAACAAATCGCGCAGCTTAGGTATTGGTCGCGAATCTTTGTGTCGGGAGCAAACAAAAAATTTAGGCGCTGTTCTAATTTGCAACGATCGTGCGACCATGGTCGTGGAACGGGCAGTTTTATTGGTCGAGCGACGTCCGTCGTACGATCCAGGATTAGCCAGATCAGGCAATCACAGTGGAGCGACTGTCCTTTGACCTCCGTAACAGGGGGGTCTGACCAGATTGGTGTAAGACCAGTGCTGATTAGGAGTAAGATGGTGTAATTAAAGTAATATGAATTTCAATTTTTTGCAACTTTTTCGGCTAGAGTCCTATTATTCTTTAGGGGAAATGTTGCCAGCCTTCTGGGCACCATGCCTCGCGGGGATGCCCTGGAGGAGGTTTTTGATATGTAAATATAGATTTAGGTTTAGGGTTAAGTTTGTATGTTGTTTGTGGTAAAGTAAAAAGTATTGAATTTAATTTACATTAAAAAAGATATTTACGATATTTACATAATACAAAAATATAGTTACAAATATAGGCTGCGGTGACTGCTTACCATCATGCAGGCCGTAAGCTTGTTTGTATATATACGCATAAAAAAATACACCTAACATAAATTTATTTAAAGATAAAAAATTTGCCCATAATCCCCAGTATCCCTGTTTGTGGTTGTGTAAATAAATTGTTACTTTTACCTCAAGTTACGAAATGTAATATGTATTTATTTTCCAGCTATCAAACCCGAAACATCTCAGAGGAGGCGTTCGCTTCTTGGATCAAATACCAAAGACACCCAGTGGGAAAATCCTACGGCGGGAGCTCAAGAAAATGCTGAAAAAGACCAAAAGCAAATTATGAAATGTGTTCGTTTAGGAATTAGAATGAGATATTTTTTTATTATCATGTGTTTGGAAAATAAAATATCATGTTCCAAAAAAGTTATTTCCAGTTGATATTGTTCAATCTATTAGTTTTTTGTTAATTTTATAAGTATTGTTTATTTATCCTGTTTGGCGACTAAGGGAATAAACGGGTACATTTACATCTACTGCACTGCGATTGACCAAAGTTTTATAAAGCCTGCCGTACAAACAGAACGAACAAAATCTTTGACGATACCCTCAAACTCATCAAAGAAAGACGCGGAATGACTTCAATCCCCTGATGATGTCTCTCAATTTAGGCGTCTTAATCGACAGCTATCCAAGTCTCTGGCTCGCGACATACGCCGCTTCAATACTACCCAGTCCAGAAGCCTAAAGCTATCCTCCAGTGCAGCGGTGAACAACTTCGTTGATATGACATCACCATGTCTAACACCTCGCTGCAGCTGATTAGGTTCTGTGCACAGTGACGCCATGTATCATTGAATTTTTGAATTTTTTGAACAAGACTCAATATGGACAAGACTCAATGACACCGGCCCACCGTCGCAAGTCGCCGGTTGGTTTTATCATTTCAGCCAGTATTCTTCCTATGTTCGCAAAAAAGTGATTAACCCCATTGATACTGCGCTCTGGATCTCGAGTCGAAATAGGGGAATCTGCACTAGATTTCTGCTTTGCAGTGAAAGTAATATTTTTATAGCGCTCGTAAGCGTTAAGTAAGTTAAGTACGCTCGTAGCGACGTAAGATGTGTATGGGGTGTGTTTTTTTATCCAAGTCGGCCCCGATTTTGCCGTTTTCTTAATGAAAACCTTGCCACGGTACGTCCAACAGCTGTTGCAATTATCTTGTTTTTGCAAATTACGACCAAGGTAATACAAGTGTTTTCCTTGGGCGGACAATGATTCCGCGATGTAGATCGGTGTGGGCAATTCGTCCAATGAGGAGTTTTCCAGTAGGTATTGATAGTTGGTTTCAAAAAGCATCAATAGATGGCGCTCCTACAATTTTGGTAATCTTCTTATAATCTGTATGATAGTGGCAGTGATTTCAGGCAGCCAACTAATACTACCTAAACTTGCGTGTCCATCAGGGTCGAATGACTAACTCGAACGTCTCACTCGTTCAAACCGTAATCGAGTGAGATGGTGATGTATCGAGCCTTCAAAAATTTCTACTCCCGCTCCTGGATCTTTTAAGTGACGGACGTGTTTATTGCTCATCATCATCGTCCTAGCGCTTATCCCGGCCTCTGCCAGGGTTCCGCTTTCCTACAAGTTCTTCTCCACTTCGCCCGGTCTTCGGCATCCTCGCATCGTAAGCCGTTGGCTCTCGACGGGCGTGTTTATTGCTGTTTATTCTAAATTTAGACACATATTAAATTAAATTAAAATATTGAATAATCCACAAGTGTAGAGCTCGTCTAGTCTAAAATGACGCGCCCCACTACTTAGTTAGTTGATTTCGAGGTGTGAGTGCAAATATTGATAACGACACTTCATCTGTGTGGGAGCCAATGAACGACGCGTGCTCGTACGTTTGAATCTTACCGGCAACTGAATGACCAATTACAACGGCATTTGTATATGTATTGCGTCCATATTTTAAACTTGCTTGTGTGCGTTAATGCGATAGTGGGGCGCGTTATTTTAGATTAGACGAGCTCTACCAGGCGAGCAGAAGTGTAAGAAGGTGTAAATCCAGCTACTAACCCAGTGAGTGAGACCAACTGCATTGACAACTATATCTCCCTCATACCCGTTCAATACCTACCCTGTGCAAAATCACCAATGACAGGCTGCTGACCCACTACGCTCCGCCCCTCAAGTGACAGCATTTCTTTTTAATAGGCTACGCCTCTTTTAACTATTCATTTGCCGACGGCGCCCGCGCACTTATTTAGGCCTAGAGGATCGAAATATTATAACTCGAAGATGTCAACGCAAAGAACTCCACCGTCGGCGTCGAATTTTGTTACACCTACTTACAACACGCTAATTCGGACGCACTGAGCTCACTACCTAGTCAAGCGGGTAAAAGGGACCCTGATGTAAAGACACGTAGGGCAGGACGACAATTAGAGGCAGGCTCGCAGGATAATCCCAACACCGACTCCGCTTTACTTATGTCTAAAATGACTAAATTATTTGCGTAGTTCGAGCGTACTCAAAACATAAAATTCGAGGATTTCAATTCCTCAATGAATAATTTACTGGATCAAAACTTTAAAATCCAGGTGTCCATTACGTCCTTCTCACAGAAATACGATGAGCTAGTTGAGCGACGCATCGGAAAGAGAATTCCAACCCAAAACTCGCATTAACCAGCTGGAAAGTAGGATGGACAATCTGGAATGTCAGTCGCGATCTGCTATGATTGAAATCAACAACTTGCCTCCTTACGAAGCCGAAAACTGGGAGACCCTTAGTTCCAAACTCACCACGATTGGAGACATTATAAATGAACCTATTCGACCCACGGATATCAAAAATATTTATAGAAAAAAGCCTAGCAGAGATCGCTCCTCTGTCGGCACGGTTGTAGTGGAATTTACCTCGGTTGTACTTAAGGAAAATGTCATGGAAGCCAGTAGGTCTTTCAACAAACTGAACAAGAAGGCACAACTATCTTCTTCACACCTCAAATGAGCAGTTTTCTAATAGGTATCTAAAGCATTCTTAACCACTCACTAGATGGCGCCCCGACAATTTTGGTAATTGATAATCGCTTGACAAACAGGATATAAACACTGGGTACGTTGTATTGGATAATATTGTATTTGTCAATAGTTTTCAATAATAATGTTGTAATAATAATGAAACATAGTGCCAACTTCAATAAATATTTCTTTTTACACTTTGTTCAACCTTTAACAGTTATGTTTATATTAATAAACATTTTATTTTTAAGTTTAGTATAAGTTGGCTGCCTGAAATCACTGCCACTATCATACAGATTATAAGAAGATTACCAAAATTGTAAGAGCGCCATCTATTGATGCTTTTTAAAACCAACTATCAATACCTACTGGAAAACTCCTCATTGGACGAATTGCCCACACCGATCGACATCGCGGAATCATTGTCCGCCCAAGGAAAACACATGTATTGGTCGTAATTTGCAAAAACAAGATAATTGCAACAGCTGTTGGACGTACCGTGGCAAGGTTTTCATTAAGAAAACGGCAGAATCGGGGCCGACTTGGATAAAAAAACACACCCCATACACATCTTACGTCGCTACGAGCGTACTTAACTTAGGTACTTAACGCTTACGAGCGCTATAAAAATATTACTATCACTGCAAAGCAGAAATCTAGTGCAGATTCCCCTATTTCGACTCGTGATCCAGAGCGCAGTATCAAAATGGGGTTAATCACTTTTTTGCGAACATAGGAAGAATACTGGCTGAAATGATAAAACCAACCGGCGACTTGCGACGGTGGGCCGGTGTCATTGAGTCTTGTCCATATTCAGTCTTGTTCAAAAAATTAAAAAATTCAATGATACATGGCGTCACTGGGGTTCGAGCCCGGTACCGCTTACGAGTTCGTTCCGACAGCCACGGCCACCGAGCCACCGACGCTCTAGCCAGCCAGATGTATATATTTGAACAAAAAATTCTTTACTATTATTATGCTAATAATCCACTTACACGTGTTATAATGATGTCCCCAATAACAGAAACCGAAAACAATATCTACCTATTAGGCGCGGATTATATCGCATTAAAAATTCATACAATTTTGAGTTGACACTTGTGACAGCATTAGAGACCGACCAAGCCTAAGCCTACGCTGACACTGCGATTACGCCAGCTGCCGAACTTAAAACCGTTGTACCTCAGAAACAATGAATCCTAAAACACTAGTTTCTAAAGAGAAATAATAGCACTCGTCGAGATCTGAATTTCAGGTGACAGCTGTCAAACTTAAAACCGTTATAACTCGGAAACTATAGATCCTAAAACACTAGTTCTTAAAGAGAAATGACAGTACTCTTCGGATTCTACTCTTCTACATTTCAGATGACAGACTTGAGTTTGACAACTGTTACCTGAATTTCAGATCTCGATGAGTGTTATAATTTTTCTTTAGAAACTAGTGTTCTTGGACTAATAGTTTCAAAGTTACAACCGTTTTAAGTTTCACAGCTATCACTTGAAATGTAGATGTCGATGAGTACCGTAATTTCTCTTTAAGAACTAGTGTTCTAGGACCAATAGTTTCAGAGTTATAACCGTTTTAAGTTTGACAGCTGTCACCCGAAACGTAGATCTCGACGAGTACCATAATTTCTCTTCAGGAACTAGTGTTCTAGGACCAATCGCTTCAAGCGAGAAAGGAGAGATGGGGATAGGGTGTAAAAATTTGCTACTAAAAAAATGCTTTTGTGAAACTTGTCGAACAAATATTGTGTAGAGCTCGCGTTACAAACCCGACGCAATCAACTATATGCGGTGTTGTCACAGCGAAGGCGTATTTTGAGCTCCGGTTTGGTCGGTCCTTAATAAACCTGCGTCGCCGACGCAGCCCGCGTCCGCGCGCATTAAAAATAACTATACAAATTTGACTTGACAGCATAACGCAACCTGCGTCGCTGACGCAACTTGCGTCGCTAATCCACGCCTTAATGAAATTAGCATAACACCTATGTACATCTACGTAATATGAACAATGTACCTACATCTACGAAATACGTAAGAAACAAGTCACGCAAGATTACTGCCAGTATCTAAGTACGCAGCATATAGGAAACACTTTGGAGCCAACTTTAGTACAATAACAGAACTATGTTTAAAAATGACAAACACGTATACGGAGAGGGCCAAATTTTTGTGCCGGCGACGTTGAATTTTGCTGAGTTTCTAATTGGAAAGTTTTGGACGCATAAAGAAAAGATATGTTGGGTAAGTGGGTAAGACCTATACCTACCAACTATTTCATTAATTTTTAAGTATATTCTCACACCAAAACCAAAACACCGCAAGCCAAAACACCACAAAAATGGTTATGAAAAGGTTCGCTACTAGAAACCAACACCATGCCTAGGGCATCGCCGCTGAACGACGCGCAGGCATATCGCCCTACACCTGTGATAAGTGGGCTAGGGCTACCCTGTCACGCGCGGGCAGGGTTAAAGAAGTTAGCGCCTAGTAGTAGAAGGCGCTGATAGAAGGATCAACTTATAACCTCATCAGCGCCTATGCTCCTCAGTCCGGTTGTGCCGACACCGAAAAGACTGCCTTCTGGAATAGCTTCGAGGACACCTTGCGACGTATACCATCCTAGGAACAGATTGTGGTTGGTGCGGACCTCAACAGCCAAGTGGGCCAGAGGAGCGAGGAGTTCGGTCGGGTGCACGGATGCTTTGGCTACGGCCAGCGAAACAGTGAGGGAGAAGAAATTCTCCGAAACTCACTGGCCGCCGACTTAGCCGTGGTTAATCTTAACGGTTGGTTAACCTTCTTCCAGAACAGACCCGAACACCTCATCACCTATAAAAGTGGTCCGCACCAATCACAGATCGACTATCTGCTGATCCGATGACGTGACATTGGCTATGTATCCCAGTGCAAGATCATCCAGGGGGAATGCCTCACTGTACAGCACTGAGTCCTTGTTATGGATGTCCGAGTAAGTAGTAGACGGCCTACTGCAGACCGTTGCAAGCCGTCTATTAAGTGGTGGACTCTAAAAAGCAAGGGCCAGGAGTTCATGGAGGCAGCCGAACGTCTCAACTGGAGCACGACGGGTGAAACCACTAATGAGCTCTGGGGGCTCTTTATAATGCGTACGGCCAAGAAATGGAACACATTACCTGCGAGTGTGTTCCCTGATCATTATAATCTAGACGCCTTCAAGGCTAGAGTGAATAGGCTGTTCCTAGACAGCCATGCTTCATCTTCGGCCGCATCGTCACTTACTACGCTACGTCAACACTATGGTGGCATACAAGCTTACGGCCTCCCTGGTGGTAAGCAGTCACCGCAGCAGGACGATTGCAATACCAAAAACCTTTTCACCCCTGTGTTGAAGAACTCCATGAAGTACTCTCCTGGGAAAACCTCTCCAAGTAGTTCATTCCACAACCTTAGTGTTTATTAGACAAGCCAAGCGGCTTGTCTAATAAAAAACCTTTCACTATTTCAGATAAACGCCGCAACAGGACAATCGTACACGTATGGCGAGGTTCTTCAGCAATCGCTAAATATAGCAGTCTCACTCTCCCGCGTAGGCCTAAGAAAGGGAGACGTTGTCGGCATTTGCAGCGAGAATAAAATAGAGTTCTGGCCCTCTCTTATCGGCTCTATTTGCGTTGGAGCAGTCGCCTCTCCGTTCGATTTTGAATACACTGAAGGTAGGACTTAGGTCTCTTTAAAACCCGACGAAAAAAAGGGGTGTTTCACGTTTGACGTGTGTATCTGCGGCTATTTGTGGCGTCGCTGCTCCCGAACGGATGCACCGATTTAAATACGTTTTTCTCTATTTGAAAGTCGTTTTAATCGAGGTTGTTTTTAGCTTTGTTTCATTAAAATTAATTCAGTAGTTTAGAAAATATTTGAATTATGTGAGATTGGTTCGGGGTTATCCCACTTTTCCTGTCGATCAGGTTATTATTGCTTAGGGAGGTACGCTGACATACGGCCCACCTGATGGAAAGCAAATCAATAAATAAATAATATAATAAATAATCGTGGACAAATTCACACACAGCGCCATCGGCTAGATGTAAGCAAAGCTTGTGTTAAGCCAAAGTAAGCAAAGCTTGTGTTATGTGTGCTAGATAACTGATAAACTACTTATATACTTTTAAATACATACTCATTATACATAGAACACCTAGACCCGTAACAGAAATTAAAATTCATCATTTCAATTTCTGCCCGGCCAGGAATCGAGCCCGGGACCTCTTGCGTGGCATATTGACCACTGAACCACTCAGGTCGTTAAAATGTCGCCTACGAACATCAGCAACACCAGGGCGCTACCAATGCGTTGCCCGCCTCTAAGGATACCTCTAATATACCTCTTGAACGATCCCATGTCATAGTCCAAAGGAAACACTGTCGCTGGTATGGGTACGGTTTATGGAAAGCAGAGTAGATGCGGTACCGGCCTTAGAAGTAACTACAGTCGTAGATACGCCTTTGAACAAATAACCCTTGTTTGTAGTACAAAAGGCTTCGAAAAGGAGGTCAGTCCACATCCTGCACGTGCGCAATAAAATGCCTCACGATGCCCATCTGTTAGTTGGAGGTCAGGCACTCAGATATTAATGATAATACGCTTGGACAATTCACACAGCGCCATCTAGCCATAAAATAAGCAAAGCTTAAATTACGGGAGCCAGAAAACTGATAACCTACTAATATGTTTAAATACAATCTTATTCCGTAGTCTGGAAAATGGGCAGCAGCATTTTCCATTGTTATATTTAAACACTGCGATCTCCAACCCGCCTGCCAAGCGTGGAGATTATGGCAATAACCTCCCCTTTCGTGGGAGAGACCCTAAGTCCTGCAGTGGACTGTTACGGGCTGTGATGATGACAATCTTATTATACACATACCTAGACCCGTAGCAGAAATAAAAAAAAACATGATTTCAATTTTTGTCCGGCCGGGAATTGAACCCAGGACCTCTGTGTGGTAGAACGGCTGTCCACTCAGGTCGTCCAGATAATGTAGGTAGGTAGATGAAAATCCTCCAACTTTGATTGGTTACCTATTAGAAACTTTAATTCCCAGTCGTACCCACTGGGAATATTTTTCCCATTCGTGTACCCAGTGGGTACGTACGAATGGGTGGTGTCCACTGTCAAGTGGTGATAACCACTTAAACTGTGTGTAACAATTAATGAATTCGACGAAATGACGACCTCAGTGGTCCAGGGTTCCTGGTTCTATTCCAGGCAGAACAGAAATGGGAATGATGCATTTTTGGGTCTGGGTGTAGTATGTGTAGCGACATCTATCGCTCCACTAGGAAAACTCAACGATACTCACATTACGAGTACACGAACACAAGGTTGGCAAGCGTCCGCACATAGATGGCGCTAACAATCCTACATCGCGCTAGAGAAATGTGCCAACTTCCACGGCATATATGCAACTTCCCACGATCAACTGACGGACCCTTGGTCCCCTGGTCACAACACCCGGCCAGGTGGGTAATTACCCTTTTCTACCTTCTCTCCATCTTCGCTTGCCAACATTGGCGGCTACCATTATCCCTGCACCGCCAAATATGCTTATAAGTAGTTTATTAGTTATCTGACATCCATAACACAAGCTTGGCTGAGTTTAGGTTAGATGTGAATTTGTCCAAGCATATTTATTAATTTTCGACATGGTAAAAATCTCAGGTACCAGCTGGATGCGGAAGGCACAGGACCGGCGCCGTGGAGATCTCTGGGGAGGCCTAAGCCCAGCAGTGGGCGTCTTTCGGCTGAAATGATGATGATGATAATTTAACAATTAAAACTTAAACCTCTTTCAGGTGAATTCACCCACGTGGCAAACATATCGAAGCCAAAGTTTATGTTCTGCTCACCCCTGTTCTACAAGACACATGAGCAGACCCTGAGGTCCTTGCCCTTCGTGAAAAGGATAATAGTCTTCGGTGATGAGAAGTTTCCGAGGACCTTTCAATATGGGGACTTGGCTTTCTCTGGACGAGGTACTTTTTCTTTTTTTAAATATACATATATGTCAAAAAAATAATAATTTTTGCGTCAATGTCCCGGTTGTGCTCTAGCGCACCCGGGCCTGGGGTCCGCGTTGACCATGATCCATGATTTAGCAGATTAGGTAATTGCAGTGGAGCGACTACCATACGATCTCGGAGACCCTGCTGCCAGGGGAACCTGACCAGATTGGATTATTGTTACACATTCAGTTGCCTGAATGTGTAGGATTTATCACGATGTTTTCCCTCATCGTTAGAGCATCGGTTAGCATTCAACTAATGTACATAACTCAGAAAAGAGTCATTGGTACATGGCCCCAGTGAGATCCGAACCCCATACCTCTCGCTTACGAATCGAATACCTTTAACCACTCGGCCACCACTCCTTATTTAAATTTTGTATGTAAACTTCCTATGATAATCATCTTAGCATTAATATCCCGGCTTTCACCACAATCCCAAGCTTGAAGCTCAAGGTCGAAAGTAAAGTTAAAGGTTATTGCATTTGGTAACCCTATATGATAGTAGGGCCCGAGTGGAATTCGAACCTCGGTCGCTTGCTTACAAGGCAGTCGCCTTACTACTCGGTCACCACGGTTTGGCGCATGTGATAATTAAGATTGCATTTTTGTCAATTCCTACGTGATAGTTGTCAAGTCAGAAATGTAATAATAACAGAAAGTCAAACAGCCATCTAAATATCGACCACGCTACTGATAAATAGCCCATGGTGTGTAGGCGGGTGGGGATGGTTTGTGGTAGTTTCGGGGCTGGGCTCAGGTGTACTTCCACAAACATGTGGGACAAAATAATTCCTGCCCCGCGGGTTCATCTCCGAAACTTCACCCTCCCACCCCTTGTGATGATTCGATCCAGTAAGTACTCGATACCTTTGTTTCGATACCGAATATTTTTGTTATCGAATCATTTATTTCGATACTTACACGGTATCGAAAGTACTTGTATCGAATTGATTGGACACGTGAGTTTCTTGAGTTATTGAATCGCTTGCCCCGACTCGAACAGTTTTCAAATTTTATTTTCGGAATGAAATTTAGATATTGAATGAATTTTTCATGACAGTAATGAAATTGTAAACCGTTCGAATAGAACAGCGATTCAAATATCCCCAGGTCAAATCCTACTATATCTGTTCCCCTTATAATTGTAACCCAAATACATTTTTTACGTAGAAGTCTTGGGCTTTATAGTCGTTGGCATCTGTGACAAGTGTATGTTTATTTTAAAAAGCAAGTTAATTTTGACCGAGAAAAGAAAAAAGTTGTCTCCAAAATATTTACAACTTTAATCTGTAAGAAACTAAAATATGAGTTTTATTAAACAATTAAGTATGATTTAAATATAAAAATAATTAATAAATCATGTACCTAACCATATTGTATTGTCTACTAATTTATTTATTTATTTATTGAGGTAAGGTACACCTGCAGAACACAAATTGTTACATCATAAACAGTTTACACAAAAGTTATTCTAATATGAGTCCCATATTGGTGACACAACATTCTCGTTTCAACAAAGAAAAAGGAGTTTAGTATAAACTAAAAATTAAACAATGTTAAACAAACCAACTTAAACTAATAATACTATTTACTAATAAAAGTATTGATATGAGTAGGTATCGACACTTTTCGAGTACTCATATGAGTAGTATCGAAAGACGATTTGAATACTACTCATTTGAGTAGGCAACGCTACTTTGACGGTATCGAATCATCACTACCCACCCCCGCGCGATGTATCGATGACTAGGAACAGACGCACCGATTTGGCTGGAGCCGACCAACCGTCAGTTGCAGTCTATAGTAATCCTTACGATGTACAAAATAATGTCGCTTTTGGATTAATTCGAGCTAGCCAACCTTGGTCGGACGTCCAACTACGTCCCCCGCAACTAAAAGCGACTTTATTTTATACAGTAGTATCAACTGCAACTGACGGTTGGTCGGCTCCCGCCAAAACGAAACGTCTATGAGAGAGTTTCCGAGAACCGATTAAAAATAAAAAACAATTCTAATAACGGTAATAGATGGCGTTGGTTCGAAACGAGTCTCAAATATAAATGAAAATGAGACCGGTAGATGTTTAAAAGTGTACCCATATTGCGCTTTCTTCTCAGAAAAGGTACTAAATCTAAGTATATTTTCATGTAACACCTTTCCGAGTAACTTCGGTTACCAAATTCAATACTTGAGAATCCTGCCTAAGCAGCGCCATCTAGTGCGGCACGGCCGAACTACACTTTTTACTTTTTTAAGTAACTGTCTGAACGAGTTTATTTCTTAATATTCCAGGGTTTGTGGAAAAAGATGTGGACTACGCAAACATCCTAGTGGCAGACGTGAATGGACAGACCGACACGCTGTTCATTTTATATTCCTCCGGCACGACTGGCCTACCAAAAGGAGTAATGATGACGCATCTCAATTTATTAACCGTTTGTAACACGTAAGTGTTGACCTTTAGAACCTGATGACTGAGGTAAGAAAGTTTAAGGTATCCGACTCGTATGCGAGAGATACGGGGTTCGAATCCCACTGAACATTAACCGATGCTCTCACCGTGAGGGAAAACATCGTGATGAAACCTGCGTGATGTTCCACAGGCATTTAGGCATTCGAGCTCAGTGCTCCCAGTAACTACGCATCTGCGGTTCAGTTCTGCAGTGACAAACGAGCAGACAGCCCACCTGATGGTCAGTGGTAACTGTCGCCCATAACATCTACAATTCATACATTTTGGTTGCAGGTAACAAAAATGTAGAACCGCAGGTGCGTTGTTACTTTGGTGACACAATGCTTCATGGTTGTAATTTCGCTGGCTACCATATCCTTCAAACCGGAACACAACAATGCAAGCATTGTTGCATGGCGGCGGATATAGATAAGGCGGTGGTACTCGTCCAGGCGGACTCTTTAGGCTTTACAGAGTCCTACCACCTGATGAAACGTATATACATTATTATTTCAGAGCACCAATAACAGCTAAGGAATTGCTGGCGTTCACCGTCTCGCCATGGTTCCACATCGCGGGGCTGAATAGTTACTTCACTGCGGCCGTGTCGGGTAGAACTGCTTTATATATGGAGATGTTTGATCTGAAACTGTTTATGGACAGTATCGTCAAGTATAAGGTCAGTTTCGTAATTATGCAAATATTTTTTTATTTCAAAAACTGCTCTGATAGCTTCTGCTAATCTCTAAAAGTCTAGTGGCAGATGCTTGCAAGACAGATAACTAAGGTTAAGCAACGCTCGCAATGTCCGAAAACTGGATGGTTGACCGTTTCGTACTTTGAGGCTAGTCGAACTTCAGCACTGCGTCGAATTCGCCACTCGGTAGGTGTGCCTCCTCATACCGCTGGCGAAGCGAGGTTGAGCAACGTCTTCCGCTGGGGACCCTGGGACTTTTTGAACAGTTAGGGTACCGTGACGGTATGACGGTTTTTACGATGATCCTCTGTAAAACATAAGTCTAAACCTATCTAGGCGAGTTGAGTGGATCAATTGGGTAACATACCGGTCTGCCACGCAGAGGTTCTGGGTTCGATTCCCGGCCGGGCAGAAATTGAAATGATGTATTTTAATTTCTGTTAAGGGATGGGTGTTATATGTGTAATCAGTTTGTTTTTAAAAATATATATCAGTTTTCTGGCACCAATAACACAAGCTTTGCTCACTTTGGAGCTAGATAGCGCTGTGTGAAATTCACACAGTGAATTGTCCAAGCGTATTTGTTTATTTGTTTTCGGACTCCGGGTCGTACGCGAGAGCACAACCGGGACATTAACGCCAAGACGGTTTTTCTTTACTATAAATAATAACTTCATAAAATTCATAATGTGTGAAGTACCAAGGCACATACTACATCTATACTTAATTTCAGGTGCAACTACTAACGGTAAGGCCTTCGGAGTTGGTAGCGTTGTCCAAGAACAACAGCGATCACGACTTCTCCAGTTTGGTGTGCGTCTACTCAGGTGCCGCGCCCATCTCCAAGGAGCTGTTGGAACTGTTGATTAAGAAGTGAGTTTGGTTATTTGTAAACTATATTTTTATTAGTATTAAATTCTGTGGTAATCCACAGACGTGAACCGTATCAGAAAGCTACGGATTCCTACGTCTAAATGCAAAACTTATGATTTATTACTTAGTTATATAATTTTCGGATTTTTTATCGCACTGGTGTCGTAGGTGGAGACCAATTTTAAGTATTATTATGCGTTATTGCAGTTTCTATAATGTAAGCAATCTCTGACGTCTCGATGGATTTTGCCATAAAATAGGTCAATGTCTTGTCATAGATACTACTTCACCCGAAATTGACCGTATTGAATGTAGTGCTGCGCTTCTGCGTTTGTTACATCAGCCTAAATTCTGTCTTCTAAATTCACAAGCAAAAAGCGTGACAGCAAACAAAATGGCATGTATTGCTCATAGTTTTCCATAAGGCGTGATACTAAAATTAACTTTATTCTATGAGTTATTTATTAATAACTCATAGAATCAATCTCTCTCTCAAATCATAATGCGGGAGAGCAAATCAAAGTGGAATGTATTCATTCCACTTTGATTTGCTCTCCCGCCTTTAGCTTCTGGATATGTAGACGACTGACTGCAACCAAATGTGATAAGCGCATTAGAAAAGAGCCGCTGACAGTACCAATACGTAAGACCCGTTCGAGATGTACGAGAGACGGAATTATACCACAGGGGCTTGTTATGGAGATTTTCAAGATTTATTCGAAGATATCTTAAAAAAAGTCAGGTCAAGAGTACCCGAAATCAATGGAATGTGGAAGAAGCGAGAGAGATCTCTCAGGACTGTAGCAAGTGGAGCGATGTGGTCTCTTTGGCGGTGAAGGAATAACGTTAGCCGCCAATGTTGGCAAGCGAAGATGGAGAAGGTCGAAAAGGGTAATTACCCATCTGGCCGGGTGTTGTGACCAGGGGACCAAGGGTCCGACAGTTGTGTATATGCCGCAGAGTTGGCACATTTCTCTAGCGCGATGTAGGGCGGTTAGCGCCATCTATGTGCGGATGCTTGCCAACCTTGTGTTCGTGTACTCGTAATGTGAGTATCGTCAAGTTTCCCTGGTGGAGCGATAGATGTTGCTACAGTCTCTGCCTACCCCTACGGGATAAATTCGTGACATTAGTAATGTATGTAATATACTTGGCACTATCGGGCACTGACCGGCTCCGTCTGGTATTGTCGGACATGGTCCGGCCGTTGTTGGCGGGGTGGATGTGCGGCCATGGGGCAGCCAACATGTCACTGTGTGTTTCCTTCCTACTTTCCTGCCTCCTCCTCTTTGACGATTGAAAGAGATATGTAATATTCTACTCAATAAAGAAATTTTGACTTCTGACTTTTATGTTGCTCCTGATCTCCAGGCTTCCCAACACGCTGTTCCTGCAAGGCTACGGGATGTCTGAGTGCTCGCTCGCCACCGCCAGGGCTAATCTGGAGACTGCTCATACTGCCAAGCTTGGCAGCGTGGGTAATGTCATCGCTGGCAGTATTATGAAGGTAGTCCCCACTTAATACTCAATACCACAATGACATAAACATAGACGTATCTTTAATTGATCCAATAATGCATTAAAAAAACTTCATCTTCTTTGCGTGCCGTCCAGTGGCGGGTCATGTCATTGAGTCGTGGCGAGAGGATCAGCCAATCTGCGTTACCGACTAAGGTGTCCTCGGAAATTGTTGCCCAGGGTGCGCCGGCCGTATGGAGGTTTTAGATACTTCACACGGGGAGGCTCCTATCTTGCACCCCGAAACCAAAACACTAAAATCTAACAGAATAAGTACATCATAGGGAAGCAGGGCGATGCGACATCGGACCAAATCGGACCAGCCTCAGCTGCAGCTAATCAGTAGCGCCATAATAGAGCTCGATGTGCGCACCATGCGAACGACACTTTGAGTAAGAACCTCAGATGCGCAGTGACTTACATTGTAAAAAATAAAGTCGCTTTGGGATGCGGAGGACGTGGTCGGACGTCAAACCAAGGTCTGATAGTGTTCTGTATTTTTCTTACCCGCTTGAAAACTTTGTGCACGAGTCGTATTATTATAATACCAAACTATGGCATATCTCCGCAAAACATGGACCACCTCGTTTCATGCTCGGCGTGTCTTAAAACTTGTACAATGGAGGACTTGTTCGAAGCTAGTTTAAACGCTGTATGCGTCACCGAATAAAGTGTAAGCCAGAGTTTAGTCCATCAACTCGATAAGAAGAAGAAAAACCATAGGAGGCAATTACCGCATCCCATCAGACGGTGTGTCTATTAGTACGTCACTGTCTATCTTAAAAAAGGGTTTAAACACTGTTTTTCCAGGTCGTGGATCTTGAAACAGGAAAGCCGCTGGGGCCGAACGAGCGTGGCGAGATCTGCATAAAAGGTCCCATCATAATGAAAGGGTATGTTGGTAAGTATTATTTATTTTATTTTATTTTTATACCACCAAGGTGGCAAACAAGCTTGCAGCCTGGCTGATGGTAAGCAGTCACCGCAGCCTATGGACGTTTGCAATACCAGGGGCATCACCCACGCGTAACCGACCCCGTAAAAACCTTTTAACCGATGTCGACACCTAGGATATGTATGCTCTTAAAGGTAGCAAGCGGTGTATTCTGGAACTGAGGAGCTACAACGAATGTAGTTTTCTTGGCGGTGAACGCGCATACTTGTGTCTTAGTGGGGTTAAATTGGACTAGATTTAGTCGTCCCCAATCGGAGCTACTAGATAAAGTAATTACTCTCGATTTCAGACACGCGACTTTCCACCACTATTGCACGTGGGATATTGGCACGACCCGTATTATAAATGCTCAAGTCGGCTTCGTGGTTTTTAGGTACAAAGTACAGTTCGCGACAGTAAGATACAGCAATGAGCCGTTTTCAAAAACAGTTTCTCAAAAATTCTCATAGATGGCTCGCTCTAAGGGCTCAAACATTATTATAATCTTTTGTCAATATGAGATTATAGTTATATGGCGAATCATATATCAAGTGTGACTGTTATCATTCATTGCCTCAGAACAAATTAAACCACGTTAAAACACTAGTTATTATTTAATATTTCCTAAAGGGATAACATGCTAACCTTAAGTTTATTTATTTATTTGAACTTCATGGACGATGAGGCACAAAGTTACAAAGCTTTATCTTCCGATCAACAACAAATCGATGAACAAATATTACATTAATAGATCTAATAAATGTAGAGTACAATCCACTGTTGAACTCGAGCCTCCTTCACGTTGCACTACGTACTCATCATCATCATCAGAGCGGTCAATCCCGGCTTCTGCCAGGGTCCGCTTCCTGCTCTTTCTTCTCAGCTGTATCCGATCTTCGGCATTCTCACGTCGTAAGCTGTGCCTCGCGCATGCGACTCGGTGATGTCAATACATCGCTTCTTAGATTTCTTTTCCTGATACCGGCAGGTTTAAGGCATCTTTTTTCCGCGTATTATCGCAGCTTATGCAATACGCACCAAATCAACGCAGGCGAGCCTCTTCAATCTTATCCGCGATATCCCTCACGCCAAGTCTACCACGGATGTACTCGTTACGGAGAGTCGAGTCGTTAAACGCCGCAAATACACCACATCCGCTTGCACCCTGCGCTGATCATCATCATCATCGTCATCATTTGGCGTTAAATTTTGGTTGCGATCCTGCGCGACACGCGGAGGTCCGGGGTCCGCCTTCCTACTTTTCTTAGCCCACTTTACTCGGTCTTCGGCACTAATGCTTATAGTATATTTTGTTTTGCGCTATCACCGATTTTTTTGAGGGGGGAAGTCTGAATTACTCGGGAATCACTCCCCTGTCCCACCTGTTACTTCTAGGTAGTTGCGGGTTCCATGACAGTACTAATCAGACAAAACTCAGGAGCGTGTATGGTCGCCGCTGTAGATCCTGGCTACACAGGAGTTGCAGTCGGAACGAGTGGTAGGGCAAAAGCCCGTTGCGTAGTAACTTTTTTATAATCTGTTACACTACAGTGCGTGTAGACTGCAGAGACTGCTTACCATCAGGCAGGCCATAAGCTTGTTTGCCACCCTAGTGGTATAAAAAAAAACACTACATATTTTTATCTGTTTTCAGGTAAGGATCCAAAACAGGACATCGATGAGGAAGGCTTCCTGAAAACCGGTGACATCGGCTATTATGACGAGGACAAGGAGTTCTTCATCGTAGACCGACTCAAGGAAGTCATCAAGTATAAAGGATATCAGGTTTGTTTTATAATGCTTCCTATACCGTCACGGGGTGCCAATCGGCTCCCGAGACTGTTCGACCAGTCTCAGGGTCTCCAGCGGAAGACCTTGGGGCGCACTGAAAATCAGCGTCACTGCGTCAGCCGTGGCATTATGCTGAGTGCGGCTTATTGCACTTCTCCGTGGCACGGCTAATGACAATTTGTGTTTTGGTATTATTATTTTCTTTTTTAGTTTTATTTTTGAGTTTTTTATGCTTTGAAAGTAAGTTCAATAAACAGATTTTACTTTAAATGTTCCTTTAGTTAACTGCCGGCCTGCCACGCAAGAGGTCCCGGGTTCGATTCCCGGACGGACAGAAATTAACATAATCAATTTTAATTTCTCTTACGGGTCTGGGTGTCTATATTACGTACTTTTAACCTATTTAAGTAGTGTAAACAACAGCATATCGACCTACAATAAACCAGTATACGATGAGCAATACAATATATCATCCCTATAGTTCCTTTTATACTGGTTACATAATCGATATAGTAGGACCACGCTAAGTCCGAATCGACTGACAGTGGTAGAAATTATAAAATGTGGATGGCAATATCGATTGAATAATCTGTCCTTGTCAGTCATTGCCCATTATTATTTAGGTGATTCGCACACTGCAACATAGCACCGTCCGGTTGTGCGTGACGTGCGTTAGTCCCTAAAGAGAAATTGTAGTCTTTTTCCCATTAGTCTATGTTTACCAGTAGTCCCACGACTACCGGTGATTTGTTTATCACGATCTTTCGTTCCTCGATAATATTTCGTATGGCTACGTATTTTTCGTTTCATCATCTTTTTCTCTCTCTTTCGTATGGAAGCCATCAACAATACCACGGACTAATTCGTCAAACTGACAAACGAATTGAAGTCGATCACAATCATGATCGAAATGCATCGTCTTCTGACTATTATGTAAAGTATAAAGTAGTATATTTCAATACCTGCCCATCATATATACATGCTCTAAACTGATAATAATGTTGTAAATATATCCTATTGCTAGAAGAGGGCGACGTTCAATTCGAATATTGGGCGGTCGGGCTGCGGGTTTGGTAGTTTTGGGCGCTGTACTTTCTACATAAAAAGGCGTCAAATAGGACGCTGCTGTGAAGTGAGGTCTCCAGGATTGTCATTGCTTAGTTTATGGCTATTAAGCAGGGATTGACCGCTCGGACGATGATGACAGTGACTTGTTTCTCCCGCTAGTTTCATTGATTTCTATGACCCTCACCAGGTCTCCCCAGCGGTGGTCGAAGCCGTCCTACTGCAGCACGACGGCGTGCTGGACGCGGCCGTGGTGGGGGTCCCGCACGCGGACTGTTGCGAAGCGCCCTTTGCGTTCGTGGTGCGGCGGGAGGGCGCCCAGCTGTCCGAGGAGGAGGTCAAGAGTTATGTTGCTGAGAGGGTATATGACACTTAATTTTAGAGGTGTAACCTTGGACCAAATGTATTTATTTATTCGTATGGAATTAATAGCCAAGTCGCTAATTATAACCTAGGTATTATTAATGAACACTACAAGTACATTGGACCAAATAAGAAGTAAAGACAGAATCTAGCGAACAACATACCGACGCACGCAAAACTTCGCCGTGATATGTGTCCGTACACGGTCACACACGCACACATTGACAACTATTGGCTGCTATTTTGACAATCAAACTACGCCGTGGCACACTACTTGCCACTTCTACTTACTTACTTGCCTACTTGTTAAATGTGTGATAAGAGAATCGGACGTTTACGAAGCCGACCTCATGTTGACAGCGTGTCATCTTTATTTCTTATTTGATCTGAGGGTGTTCTTTTTTTATAAAAAATATACAGTCCAACAAATTACACATGATAGGGACCAATGGAGAATCTTTGTATCGGAGGCACAAAAACACTGAGGCGCTGTTCTATTTGGAAACGGTCGTGCGACCATGGTCGTGGAACGGGCAGTTTTGAGGTCCCCTATTGGTTGAGTGACGTAAGTCGTACGGTCCAGGATTTGCCAGATCAGGTAATTGCAGAGCGACTGTCCTCTGACCTCCGTAACAGGAGAACTTTACCAGATTGGAGTTAAGACCATTAATGTTTAGGAGCCAGCATCATCACCGCCGATAACAATCCACTGCAGTACTTGCCTCGAAAACATAAGTCGTACAAGGGGTTAGTGCTATTCTAGTCTGCCGGACACCACACGGCCAAAAGTTTAGGAGTAAGATCGTATAATTTATGTAATATGAATTTATTTCCCAGCTATCAAATCCGAAACATCTCAGAGGAGGCGTTCGCTTCTTGGATCAAATACCAAAGACACCCAGTGGGAAAATCTTACGGCGCGAGCTCAAGAAAATGCTTTAAACGAATAAAAGCAAATTATGAAATGTGTTCGTTTAGGAATAAGAATGAGATCTTTTTTTATTATCATGTGTTTGGAAAATAATATATCATGTTCCAATAAAGGTATTTCCAGTTGATATTGTTTAATCTTTTTTTTTGTAATTTTATCTATATTGCTTACATTTATACCTGCATTGCGTTTTTAGTTTATGTTTTAAAATAAGTAAGTAAATCAAATGTTCTCAATACATTATTTATTTCATATTATGATGGCACACCTACAGAGCGTACGCGAGTTCGTGTCCATCGGGCCCGACTGTCTAACTTGAACGGATTATACATCGCCGTCTCACTCGCTCAAACCGCAATCGAGTGAGATGGCGATGTATCCAGCTTGCAATAACTGCTACTGTGCCCATGGACATGAGCTCGCGCATTCTTTTTACGAATGATCAATTCAATGTTCGTTATTAAAAAAAATCTCTATGAGGTTTTTTTTGTTTATCACTCACACAAAAATCACTAAATATATTTGTATGTTTCATTGTTATCACAAATAATTATTGAAATCACAGACATGACCTCGGTGGATGAATAACTTAGAAGATTGTGATTGCCCCGGTATCAGGAGAAAGCTAGCTATTAAATAAAGATATCACAATAAAATTCCCTAAAACTTCCTAAATCTGAGTAGAACCAATTCAAAATCTAAGAGATAGATGAAATTACTTGGAACTCTTATGAAAACAATTTAAATCACGGACTTTATTGCCCAAACCTATTATAAACCTCGTTTAGTATCGTTTAAGTACTCTATACTGCGGACCAGTTTGCCTAATACTATTTGAGCTCAACATCGGAAGGTGATTGTTTTAAGGATGGACGAAAGAATACATCAAAGGGCACAGCTTAAGAAATACACCTTTTTTATGCTATTGAGTGACAAACGAGCAGAAATTCCACTTAATGGTAAATGGTAACTGTCGGCCCTGACTTCAACAATTCATACACTTAGGTTCCAGGTAACAAAAACGCAGAATCGCAGGTAAGTTGTCACTGTGAGGACTAAGACGAAATGCCTGTTATTTCGCTGGCTACCTTATCCTTCAAACCGGAACACAAGCAAGCATTGTTGCTTGGCGGCAGAAATAGATAAGGCGGTGGTACTCACCCAGGCGTCCTCAGGCTTGACAGAGTCCTACCCCAGATACATTTGTTTATGTTAAGAACAACATAATATGAGAATTTGACAGGAATGCTCCTGATTGCCAAATCCTGGATCATGGTCAGGGCGGACCCCAGGCCCTCGTCCTCGAGAGAACAACAGGGATATTAACGCTAAGATAATATATTTTTTATTATTCATTCGCATTTCTCGATCTTCAAGTCTTTGACTAGTGGGCTATGTGGTCAAGATTGCTTTCCACCTTAGTAGTATAAAAAACATCGATGCCCGAAAAACATGAGGCGTACATAATAATCCTGAACAGCAATATGACATGATCACGTCAACCTGAGGCCGTTGTTAAGGCCATACTAATCTCTTCTCAATTACCGTTGTGTTCACCAGGGTTCAGTCCTGGGGCTCAAGTCTTAAGTCGATTCAAACAGCTTTAAATTTTTATTTTCGGCATGAACAATTCAATTTTTTTTAAATCACATTGGGTAAACCGAAAGAATACGGTACAGAAATAGGGAAAATTAGCATTAAAATATAGAATTTTTCATGCCGAAATTAAAAAACTAAACCTATTCGAATCGAGGCGAGCTATTCAAAAATAGGGCCTTACATATTCTGCTTTGAGCTCGATGTCATCTCAACTTCTCTGAAATATCCGAAACGTCTCCAAGGCTCATGGAATACGCTGATGACATCGCACAGGCTAGGCAGCCAACGGATTACGACGATGCGAAGACGACGAAGACCGGGCGAAGTGGAGAAGAAACAGGTGTCTTAAATGGAAGTTTCCTTGAGACTAATGGTCCTTTCGTTGCCAGAAAGCACCTTTATCTAGATAGGAAGCAGACGCTTGACAATAATATGCCAAAGAATATAAAGCAGAAAACCATAGAAGGTGCCGGCTATTGATTTTATAATCTGTAGCTAAATCTGTGTATTTTAAAATTTCTTTATATTCATATTTAGTATGCATTTCTAGTATTTGGTTGTAAAATTGTATATCCCTCCCCCATTTTACTCATGTAGTTTTTTTCTGCACCGGGATAAGGCGATTTTAGCTTTAAATCCGCCACTGTACCTTTTTGTGCATAAAGATATCATTAAAAAGAAAAATATATATTTAAACAAGTCCGCAGCAGACTCTACAATCGTACTATGTAATTTTACTTAAATTGAAATCTCTTACTGTTAAAACATATCAATAATAATAACCAAAACATGATGAACGTTATATTAAAACGCTGCCTCCAGCTACGCTGTACTTGCCTCGCCGTTCATCTCAAAGTAGTTATGTAAATGCATTTCACTGGACAACGAACTGATCGATTTTCGTCACTTGTCCGGCTCTCTTTACTCACTTTACACCGTACAGCGCGCGCTTTCGCCCACCATTTTAATTTCGGCCGCTAAATCGGCTGTCAATTTTAGCGCCATATTTAATCCGCCATTTTGGCCAGTGAAAAAGAAAAAAGCCCGCGTTTTGTTTCGAATTACCGGCCAGCAATTTGGTGTTGTTCAATTTTTCTTATTGCGTCAATTTTTTAAGCAGAATTTTGGCGGGTAATATTTTTTGTTGCAAAGTGAAAGTGCAATCAAGCGCACGAATGTAAGTAAGTAGGTAATAAAATAAATATAATTATGTGTAATCAAACCCGGTTCGTGAAAGTGTTGATGTTGTTGTTTCTTAGAAAATTCACTCACGTGAGTAGCGAATTAGACCTCGAGGATGACGTCGTGAATGCCAACATGGCCGACGCCAAAAACGTTATGAAGAACAACGAAAACAAAGTCCTGTCAAAATTTCTGTCTGAAAGCAAATTCAACGCGGAAACCCTAAAGAATGTGGCCAAAAATTTGGATTCAGTAAATCATTATGAAGATATTACCATCCTAGACAATGACGGCCGATTGAAAAACTTAAAATTCAAATCAGCTCCCAAAATTGCTAAAATACCAGTGAATTTTCAATTTTCCGAAACAAATGTGTTAAAACCCTCGCAAAGTGACACCCAAATTGACGTTCCAGTGACTTTAAATAGTGACAGTGCTAAAGACGTCCTGAAATTGAATTTGAATGCGCCGAAATCGAAATTTTTCGACGAAGTTGGTCGTAAGTATTTTTTCAAATGGAATTTAGACATCTATGTATAAACATATTTATGTAAGGAGCGTTGGTGGAAGACTGGTTAAGGTATCCGACTCGTAAGTGAGAGGTACCGGGCTCGAATCCCGCTGCGGCCATGTACAAATGACTCTTTTCTGAGTTATATGTACATTAGTTGAATAACCCAACCGATGGTCTTGCGGCGAAGGAAAACATCGTGATGAAACTGGCACTTTCAGGAGGCTTAATGTGTAACCATGATTAAATCTGGTTAGATTCTCCTGGTAGCAGAATCACGGAGGTTAGATGGCAGTCGCTCCACTGTAATTACCTGACCTGCAAAATCTTGGATCTTAGGCGGACCCCAGGCCCTCGTCTGCGAGAGTTTAACCGGGACATTAACGCCAAGATGACCACACAAACTCTAAATTTAGTACATACCACCGGGCACTACCTTGCTACCTTGGGCTTGGGATATTGTGTCCGGAACCCGGATTAAAGGATAACCTATGAAGTTCTAGTTAATAGTTTGTATTGTGCATTCTGGATGGAACTCTATTGTATAATAGAATTAAAACACTTTTTTACGCAACTAAGGTTACCGGTATAGGTTATAGAGTCGCCACGGGAAGGAGACTAGGCCACTAAATCTAGAATTTCTGTAATTTGTTCAATTGCCACTCTGAATGACGCGTATTTGAGAGTAACAACGGCTTTTAACCCCCATGTACCTAGGACATTTACTGAAAATAGACCTAAATTCATAGTAACAGAGTCGAGAATTACACGCAAACTTTTGCAGGTCCAATGTCAACCGTCTGACCGTACGGTATTTGACTACAAATCAAATTAGCACGCATCTCTATTAGAATAGCAAACATATGGTTTTATGTGTGTCACTTGTTAGTACCCCTTACACTAGTGGGTGTCGTACAAGGCGACTAATGTTTTCCTGTAGTAATAGTAGCCTGAAAATGGGCAGCAGCGTTTACCATTGTTATATTTTTAACACTGCAATCTCCAACCCGCCTACCGAGCGTGGAGATTGTGGAAATGACCTCCCCTTTCATGGGAGAGACCCTAAGTCCTGCAATGGACTTTTATGGGCTGTGATAATGACTTTTCAGTAAAATATTTATGGAATACTAGCTTTTAACCGCGACTTCGTCCGCATAAAATTCGATTATAACGTTCCAGACTCGTTCCCGCGGGAACCACGTTGAATTTCAGGATAAAAGGATAGCCACCAAGTAGAAATAGTAGTGCTATTCCGTTCAGTTGTTTAGCTAGAGACTACAGCATGAGCAGCGTTGATGTCTTTTGTATGGCAGCAATTAATAATAATGATTATTACACTGCCATACAAAAGACATCAACGCTCTAACATTTTACTCCCAAAGCTACGTGATGTATGTATGGGATATCGTAGCTCACGAAAGGATGGATCGTTTTCAAAGCATTTGAAAACCAGTTGAATTCAGATTTTTGGGGTTGTTTGGGGGATTCGTTTTGACTTCAATACTAATGTGATTCAAAGTTTGTACGGAAATCTAAAATCCCGTGTAACTTTGAAGCGATATATTTTAACAAAAATCTGACAAACCACAAGCATAGATATTGATTGCTGGATCACGCCTACAAAACTTCATTGAAGTTGAGAGCGAAATATTGAAAATATGATCAAACGACGTGCGCAAAAGTTCATGCTCTTAAAATATGGAATAGAATATTTTGACTGAACTTAAGCTATGCCTAAAGTTTGTGCAGTCGGGCATAAATGACCCCCAAAGCGTCAAACCTTGACAGACCTGCAGACGTCACATGCATAACACAAAAAAGCAGTCACGGCCGTGCTGCCTGACCACCAATACGGTAACCTAAGCCGATAGCCAGTTACCATCGAACGGCAAATGGTCGGTTTGGTAACATTACGCCATACCATAACGGAGAAAGTGCATCCGTCCAGCCGTGTGTTAGTCACTCGATTGGGCTACTTGCACAGAGTAATGTTGGTCTTGACTTTTTGTCTAGTCTTAAAAAATTAATACCAATCAATACGCTTGGACAAATTCACACAGCGCCATCTAGCCCCAAAGTAAGCAAAGCTTGTGTTGCGGGTGTTAGATAACTGATAAACATTATATATTATACATCTGTTACTTATCTGTTATACTTATTATACATACTACACCCGACCCGTAAAATATATTAAAATTTATCATTTCAATTTCTGCTCGACCGGGAATCGAACTCGGGATCTGTGTGGCGACCGGAATGTTCACCAACTGAACATGGTCACCACCGACACTCAGGTCGTCAGGTGAATGGGGTTGATGACTGAATGGTTTTTATTACTATATCATCAAGCCTATGTTTGAAAGATTTACCGAAGTATAGTTAGTTGAATATCTTTATTAGTTAGTTGAATATTGTACATCCGAAATGGATGAACTGCTATGACATGTTAACCAGTTTCTTAACAATACATATTTACTTAACTTTAAAAATCAGTAAGATATTATCGTTTAAATTATATATATATATATATATAAAAGAAACTCGAGAACGGCTGAACCGATTTGGGTAAAAATTTGTGGGGAGGTAGCTTAGAACCAGGAGAAGGACATAGGATTCTTTTTACCCTTTTTATATAAACAAGTTAAGTAAGTAGTTGTAGGGTGGATGTTGAGTAGGTGTAAGGGAGTTGTAGGGGAAGTGTAGGGTAGGTGTAGGGTATGTGTAGGGTAGGGTACTTTCCATACATTATTGAGATCATTTAAAATGGTCGCTCGGGAAAAATATAAACTGCCCTTCTTTTAAAAAACGATTTCCACGCGAACGAAGTCGCGGGTAAAAGCTAGTTCCTAATAAAGACTTGTCGTGTCGAGTTTGTATCCTCATAGATATAACTTAATAAAGACTTGACCTCTAGAGAATATATCCCCATAAATATTGACGTGGTAAATTCCTAATAAAGACGCGACATCTCGAGTTTTAACTCTGTTTTTTGGAGAAAGAGATAAACAACTATTTTTACCTAAAAGCTTAAAACTTCTTTGATTTTGCTATTCTTTATTTTGTGAACAATTTGTATCAGTGGGAGTCCATCATCCAAATTTCTCTAATATTCTAAAAATCCAACTGGATTTGTTGGTGTCAAGAAGTGCGCACGCCCAAAGAGCCACCGGCAAGTGAGCGTGCGCATCACCTGTGATTAGATCTGACGCGGTCCTAATGACCGAGAGGTCTTTAAGACCCTAAGTGGAGGCAGTTAGTGTCTCTAATCACACACAAGCATTTGTATTAAACTTAGCTAATAATATTATGTTTGAGTTTAGTTTGCACACAAAATAATCCTTTTCATATACAGCTTTGTCTGATTAACCTTATGTATTTTTTAAATAAAGGTTTTATCAAAATATTATACCGTATATATATATATATACATATTTAGCGAAAGACCATGTGGCCGGATCTGTCATTTGTAACGATTACAAAAATTGTTTGTTATATTTTTCAGCCCTCTGTGTTTTCGATGTACTAAATAGCAACAAAACGATCACGACAAATAATATTCTTGAAAAAAATAATTTTGCGAATCACATCCATTGGACAAGTTTTTCCTGGGGCTCTATTTTTGAATCGCTCGTTTCGATTCGAACGGATTTAAATATTTATTTTCAGCAATAAAAATTAAATATTTTTTATATCGCATTAGCAATACCGAATGAGAGCGGTTTGAAAATAGGGAAAATCAGCAAAATTTATCATACCGAAAATCAAAATTGAAAACCGTTCGAATCGGAGCGAGCGATTCAAAAGTCCCTGGTCGGTAACACGGGAGTGATACTCCTAGTATTGCAGATCTCCATAGACTGCTTACTGCTTACCATCAGACAGGCCGTAAGCTTGTTTGCCACCTTAATCACCTCAGCGTGTCACTGTGTGTTTCCTTCCTACTTTCCTACCCCCCTTCTTTTTTGACGATTGAAAGAGATATTTAATGTCCTAATCAATAAAGAAATTTTGAATTTTGAATTTTGAATTGAATTTTATTGTACATAAAAAAAAATATTGTATCCCTTTATGACCGCACCCTAACCGCTGACTAAGCGCGGCGTATACGCTTTCTCCAAGCTAACCTTCCACCGTATGTTATGTAAGGACTTATTGCTTTATTATTGTTATTGTCACATCATTGCTTTCGATCTATAATCGATTTTAACCTATTTTATGTTTACATTTTGTTTAAGTAGAGTTTTGAGTGACTAAAGGAATGTGGATAATCTTGATCTGTTCAACCGGCTCCAATAATTATTTTACATTTTAACATCATCATCATCATCATCAGCCAGAAGACGCCCACTGCTGGGCATAGGCCTCCCCCAGAGATCTCCACAAAGACCGGTCCTGTGCTTTCCGCATCCAGCTGGTATATATTACATTTTAACAGCTTAAATAAATAAATATGCTTGGACAATTGACACAGCGCCATCTAGCCCCAAAGTAATCAAAGCTGGTATGAGTGCCAGACAACTGCTAAACTATGACAGATGACCGTGGAATAATATAATCCCACCATCATTTTTCTTGTTAAAATTAGATCACCAAGACTGCGGGTCTAGCCAAGATACAAGTTAATGACATTGGCAGAGTATCGTCGCCAGAGTTACAAGCAAGGATTATTTATTTGGCACTTGAATATGAGGGCGTGGATATCAACGTCAAAAATGATGCTTTACATGATGGTGGCGTTATTTCTGATAAATTATACTTGCAGCTCTGGCAACTCGAACCCACTCTGCAAATGTAATTATTTTGCATCTTGGCTAGATCTGCTGGCAAGCTTATAATGGTTTCACTATAGAAAACATGATAGTAGTATGTTTTCTATGGGTTTCACTGTGACAAAGTTATCGGACCTCATCTAGAGTCAGACTTCCGTTCCTGCCTTACTTAAAGGCTTTGTCAAGCAGCGAGCGTCGCGCGCTTGACGCTAGCGTGGCGTGTCCTTGACGTGACTGTCAACTCCATGCTATTAATTTTAAAAAGTTTTGTCCCCCTCGTTGTAATACTTGCAGCTCTGGCCACTCGAATCCACTCTGCAAATGTAATTATTTTGCATCTTGGCTAGATCTGCTGGCGAGCTCATAATGGTTACACCATAGAAAACATGATAGTAGTATGTTTTCTATGGGTTTTACTGTGACAAAGTTATTGGACTTCATCTAGAGTCGGACTTCCGTTCCTGCCTTACTTAAAGGCTTTGTCAAGCAGCGAGCGTTGCGCGCTTGACGCTAGCGTGGCATGTCCTTGACGTGACTGTCAACTCCACGCCATTAATTTTAAAAAGTAGGTATCAATTGCCAGTAGGTATTGCACGTTTTGTATTCTTAGACTGGATATAGACTAATGTAAATGATGATAATGGTAAACGCAGCAGCATTACGCCCGATCGCCTTCAACTGGCACGACAATCGCTGCTCGAGTGTAATTTATCGGTACTGTAGCGTGTGTGCTCATGCAGGCCTTAGGTAAGGACGGGTTCTAGGACAGGTAGGTGTCGGAGGCCGTATGTTTGGACGGGCTCTAAGTTAGGTAGGCGTTCGGGTTGGCCTGCTGCTCCTGTAGGGTAACCGGGGCTCTAGTCGGTTAAGTAGGTTAGAGCAAGTAGGATATAGGCGTGTAGGTTTAGATAGGTCGGAGCAAGTAGGACGCAAGCTATTAGCTTGCGTCTATGGGCACACATAGCACTGGCTAGGTGATAATTCAAATGTGTTCCATTTGAATTAGATCTAAGGTATTATATGTATTTTATATCATTCTTGAAACCAAACTTATCAATATAACATCAATTAAACATTTGCATTTTTACTTTAAACTCAGTGTAGCAAGCAGTGTTACAAGTGGTGGAGGCGCCGGGTACGAAGAAGTCGTACCTACAAAATATTTTGTTCAGAGAGAACTAGAAAAAATTCGAAACAAGAGATTTAGTACAAACTTGTCAGAACTAGTCAATTTTTTCCGATTGTCAGAAAAGATATCGGAGATAAAACAGATCAAGAAAAGGCTAAAGAAAGTAAAGAAAAGGCTAACGGAAAAAGGCTATAGGAAGAAGACGCACAAACGCTGGAAGGAATTACTAACGTATCGTTATTCTTAATTATTTAGTAGAATGAATGGGGAAGAACTATTTTCCGGAATGAATGATGTCAACAATTTTATTTAATTTAAGCCTTATTTTATTAGCAAGCGCCTCACTGAACACTGACACAAGCCATTTACGAAGTTTCTCAGCACATTTGTGCAATAAATGTTAATATTACCATAAAACATAACCACAATCGGCAAATACATATTTGTCAACAATGGCAGGTGACCTGGAGAACTTTTGTTTTTGCTATAGAATACTAATTACTGCTAAGTACAAAATGGCATCAAAATGTACTATTCTAATCATATAAAGTGGGTATGTGATTGTCTCAGCTTACGCTTCAACTTTCTAGGTTATGGGCCTGGTTTTACATCCAACTAACCAGTCTACTCATTCAGCTAATTGGCACTATATTACAAACCATGACTACTTCATAACTTCAAAATGTCGCTTCAATTACCACAGATATGCTAATTCCGGCCTAATCTACAACGCGCTGGCAGATCAGGCGCCAATGCGTTCATTGCGTTCTATATTTAAAAATTAAAAAGTAAAACCGGAGGCGACTTTCCCGCCGTCCAAGAGAGAGGCGCTCTCTGGCGCCGGCAGGAGTGGTCAACATTTGCGATTATAATAAAATAAATTAATATAATAAATAATAAACAAATATGGATTTAGTGCATAGAGTCAGTACCTAATACTTTTTGTATGAAATTTTTGTCATAGTATTTTTGTGGTACATAGTTTATTTTATCTACATAGTATACAACAAAGTCGCTTCCTGCCGTCTGTCCCTATGTATCTATGTACGCTTAGTTCTTTTAAACTACGCAACGGGTTTTATTGCAGAGATAGGGTGATTTAAGAGGAAGGTTTAAGCAAGAAAAAGAAGGGTAGGTAGGTGTAAAGTAGGTGCATGTACGAGTAGAACGCCATGCGAACAAAGTCGCGCCGATGCACTAGTAATAAATCATTTGAACATAGGCTTCCCAAACTATAAATTTAGTTTATAAACGGACCAAAAATACGTGTAATTATAAGAATAATCATCATCATCATATCAGCTGAAAGATGCCCGCTGCTGGGCATAGGCCTCCTCCAGAGATCACCACGGCGGCCGGTCCTGTGCCTTCCGCATCCAGCTGGTACCTGCGATCTTTACCAGGTCGTCGGTCCACCTTGTGGGTTGCCTACCCACGCTGCGTCTTCCGGTACGTGGTCGCCACTCGAGAACTTTACTGCCACATCGGCCATCTGTTCTTCGAGCTATGTGCCCTGCCCACACTTAATAAGAATAACAACAATCTAATAAGCGTGAAAGTTCAATAAAATTGCATCACTTTCTGCTCGTCATACTAATTTATTACCTTTATTGCATTTATGCGTCCGTACACTCGCGAAATACAACATAACTGATTACGTAATGACATGCACGGCTAAACAGACTTCCATTATAGTTTATGACGTATGAATGAAGCTGAGTGTGAAGAAAATCAAATTAACATACTACAAGTGGCGATTCAAATTGCTGTAACTTTCCCCTGTCTTGCTTAATATCTAAGTATCTAGGCGTATGACTCACAAAATGTAAGAGAGGTTTTCATAAAAAATGCCTAATATTACTTTATTTTGTTTTGTTTACATACCTAATTGGTCGGCGCCAGCCAAATCGGAAAGTCTTAAAATGTTTTTAAGATTTATGTCTATAGGTCTATTGCATTATATTTATAAGATTAATGAATAATAATATAACAGAACGTAAACTGACTATTTTGAAATCCAGCGAGCTTGGAACTCGACAAGTTCGGACTCGAGTCCGAACATAAAGTGTTATAGAGGTGGTCAACGCATCGGCGATACCCCTGGTGTATGGGCAGAGGTTCCCCATCAGCAGGGTCACATAGGTCAGATGGCAGTCGGTCCACTGTAATTACTTGATCTGCCAAATTTTAGATCATGGTCAAGGCGGATCAAGAAGATAATGATGACCTTGGCTTACGAGTAGTGTAATAAAACATTAATAACCTTATTAATATCTGAAAATAACTTTAGTTAAAATAATACGTTGAAAGTAGAATGTTTCTCACCCCTCACTTCTAGATACGTGTCTTGTCACACGACACGACTCACGAGGCGCAACAGTGTCGCGTCGCGGACATAATGCCGCGCACGTATTAAAAAAATACAGCACCGGTTCTTAAAAAAAAACTTTGAAATATTTACAGTTTCGGTTTTTTAAATAGTAAAATTCGAACAAAAATGAGCCATACTTAAGGCTCTTGAACGTTACGGATTTTATAATAAAATATAATAATACTTGTTTTGAAAGCATTTTTTTATCAAATTAAATAATTTCTGTGGTAAGTTGCTAGTTCTAAGGTTTGGGTGTGTCTGCAAAAATACGTGACTCGACACGGTGAGGAATATTGGAAACCGAGTTCCCTAATCTTAGGTGATAGGTAAAATTAAATTAGCATTAGTTAAAAAATATTAGGTAAGCATTACTTAGTTTAAAAAAACATTCGAGGAGTGCAAATTGAAACTTTAGTGAGATTGGTAGGTACCTACCTTAGTACCGAGTTTATTGCAAAACAATGTTACCGACCATCGAAAAAAATATTCTTAAACAAAAATTTAAAGCTTAACACATGATAGTGTACCTAACATCCAGCACCTCTGCAATAATATGTCAAACATTGTTTAACTTAAAAATGTAAATTGAACTTACACCTTATTTGTTTAATTCATCGGTAAATGTGATTTAAACTTATAATTTGCAATAATATAGAGCGATCAAAAATTGTGTCAGACATTACCTATAATAAAATTGGTGGTAAGTAGGTACTATTTTTCATTAAGTAAATTAAAAGCAGTTGTGATCATCGATTTTTAAATATTTTCAGTAATAATATTTAATATTGCTGCTAGATAAATTAATAATATAACAAAAAAGTTAATAAAATCGGGAAAAAGTAAGTCTTATACACTTACCTACTTGTTTACCTCATCATCAAAAATTTTAATTACATTTTAACTTTTTTGTCATTGTTTGTATTATGGTAGGTATTATTTTATGAGTTAAACCATCTATGCTACATGAATTCAGTGAACTTCCTACTTGCTATCTAATATACATGGGGTTCTTCAAAAGGCATGTCTGTACGTATCTCAAAGGAAAGGCTGGCACCGCATCTGCTGCCCATATATTGCAAAGGTAATGGTCAACGGTAGCCACTTTCCATCAGGTCTATATGCCTGCCTTGGCAATAAAAAAAATTATCATAACAATAATTTTTAAATGGACATCGAAGCAGGAACCCTGAAAGGAAATAAAAATTATAACAGACAATAACCCGCGAACAGGAACTCATAAAACAAAATATTAAAATGAAATAACACTCATCGAAATCGAGAGTGACCACGTAACCGTAAATCGGAACGCACGTCTTACCGCGCCGCGTTCGCCGACGCCATTTCACTTTCAGTTGCGCGCGAAAACTGTGCGTAATTCGATGACTGCCATTTTTCTTATTGCGTTTTTTCTTTTGTCATGATTGCGGCCAGCCAGTATCACAAGATGACATTTTGTGGATTATTCACATTGGTAAAATAATTTAGACCAATGAGGAGTTTTCCAGTAGGTATTGATAGTTGGTTTCAAAAAGCATCAATAGAAGGCGCTACTACAATTTTGGTAATCTTTTTATAATCTGTATGATGGTGGCAATGATTTCATGCAACTAATACTAAACTTAAAAATAAAATGTTTATTAATATAAACATAACTGTTAAAGGTTGAACGAAGTGTAAAAAGAAATATTTATAGAAGTAGGCACAATGTTCCATTATTATTACAACCTCTAAAATGGTTAAAAACTATTGACAAATACAATATTATCCAATACAACGTACCCAGTGTTTATATCCTTTTTGCTAATAACCTATTTCAAGCGATTATCTATTACCAAAATTGTCGGGGCGCCATCTAGTGAGTGGTTAAGATTGCTTTAGATACCTACTGGAAAACTGCTCATTACATTATTGAGAGGTAGGACATAACGGGGTATTCTTTCCTTCTCTCCTATCTCGAACAAGTTTTTTTTTATTTTGACGAGATTAGACAGTTAAATACCGCCTGACTGGGGAATGTTTTAATAGAGGCGAAGAATTTTAAATTGAAATAAAACTAAGAAAAAAGTATTAGATGTCAGTGAAACTAGCTTTATTAGAAACATAATTTTATGGCAACATTTACCCCAATCTTACAGAATACCGCAGCCAACCAATACTATTTTAAACAGTAAAAAATGTAAAAAATTATAATTTCTTGCATTTTAGGTTAAACAAAAATAATAGAGATAATGCAGGAAGGAATAACGCAAAGTAAATTGTTGCGTAAACCTAAATGGATAGGAACTAAAACGCTTGTAATTTCAGACAACTGATTGGATAATGGGCTTACTTCTTAGGTAATGTTAGTAAGTGCTACAATCAATTTTGTCTAACAGTTTCCTTATACTACTTACGAGAAATTCGTTTGTACTACTCGCTTACGGCTTAGTAATAGTCGACCTACGAGTTGGCGCGTGAAGGTACAATAGCATAAGTGCATTTACCACATCAAGAAATTAAGTTTTCGGTTATCAAATAAAAAATAATGGTATCTTCTTTTAGCTTACACAATTTGGCTAAAGATGCACCAAATATAGTTATGCACGTCGGTCGTCGTCGGTTTCGAGGTCGCGGAAATTCAGTTATAACGATAAATTATAGTATATGTGATATTCTGCCTTTCATCAAAATCCGTTCAGTAGTTTTGCGTGAAGTACATAGATCAGACAAATATCCATCATTAGAAAAGAAGGTAAGTAGTATGAAGTCTGCAGCGTTCGTAGCTGCTAAGGAAAAATTTCTCGAAGCGGTAATGGCTGTTGTACTGTATCTCTGACAACGTACAAGTCTGTATGGGGTCTGGGTGGGCCTAAAAAGATGTAATGCCGCCCACATCCTGGTAACATCTCACAAGGCAGTGATCTGGATGCCTATGTTTTACTTTGTTTTGTTTTGTTTCTTTGTTAAATGGTTTTTAAATACCTGGATATCCCTGTATATATCTGTTAATTTAAACATGTTTTTAAATACCTTATGATATTTTTAAATATCTTTGACTACCTATTCAATTATAGTATTAAAATAAACTAGCCTAGCGAGTTTTATGGACGTCTTCTATAGTCAATCTCGGTATCTGCCAGGGTCCGCTTTACTAATTTTTCTTCTCTGCTTTGCCCGATATTCGACATCCTCACGTCGTAAGCCAAGCTCTCCCGTCCGACTCTTCTGTGTCAATCCATCAGTTCTTGGGTCTCCGCGGGACCTCTTCCCTGATACAGACAGGTTTAGATAACTATTTCCCACGTATCCCTGGAGTTTACGCAATACGTGACCAAATCAGCACAGCCGTGCTTCTTTGATCCGCGATATCTCTCACACCAAGGCTGCCACGGATGTACTCGTTACGTGATCGATCAAGTCACCTAACGTCACCCATCCATGCAGCATTTTCATTTTGATGGCGCGGAGTTCGCGGATGTGTTTTGTCACGCCGATCAGGTTTCAGCCGTAAGCATCACAGGCCTAATTATGCCCTTGTACATTAGCCCCTTTATTCTGACTACTGGTCAAAACTTCAGATATCCATTCATGTGCCTACCAAGGAACAGTTAATTACAGTTAGGTATATTTCATTTTTTATAAGTTGGATTGAAAATTATCAACGAAAACACAATCGATCCACACAATATATCTAATTATTTGTTGACCATACTTTAATTTGTCGTCTTCATATCTTACGGTGAGGGAAAATACCGTAATGAAACCTGCACACTCAGACGACTGAATGAAACCATGATCCAATGTGGTCAGATTCCCCTGTTAACAGCGTCACGGAGGTCAGACAGCAGCTCCACTGCAATTTCCTGATGTGCCGAACCCTGGCCCCGAGGTCCTACCGCAAAAGATAACAAACGGGCTAATGAGGCAAAGATGCTTATTATTTATTTATGCCAACCGAAATTACGAAAACCCAGTCTCAAGACTAAAGACGACATTTCTTAACGCTCTTCCCAGCGCGGAACGAGAATTCCGAATTCAAAAGAATAGCGCGAACGTCACCGCCACATCCGGCCTATTCATTTTCGCAAAGCGCGCGCACACGAGATGCTTCTGTCTTCTGTTTTGCAACGGTTACGACATGCCCGCGCCATCTTGCGCACGATCATTTGAATAAGTTTACGTTCTGATTCACGCAGCCGCGGTCGTGACAGTAGGGGCACAGTTTCCTACTGTTTGCGACCTTAATTCTTTTGGCCTTTGTTTTGGGGAAATTGAGGAGGGATTGCTTTTAATTTTCACTATGGCTCTATGAACTGGTCGCTTGTTTTGCTCATGATCCCTTCAGTAAATGAAGCAGTGGTAGACTGTAGGTGGAGCGACTGTGGTGCCAACTAGGGGCACAGTTTTCCACTATTTGTGATCTTAATTCTGTTGTCCTTTGTATGGTTTGGGGGACATGTTGGAGGGATAACTTTAATTTCCACTATCATCATCGTCATCCGTGCGTTTAACCTCGGGTTCTGCCAGGGTCCGCTTTCCTGCTTTTTTTCTCCACTGTAATTGATTTGGATCTTCAAATCGTAATTTGGCTCTCACATCTGACTCGGTGATGTCAATCCATTGCTTCTTGGATCTCCCATGTTGCGTCTTTCGTGATACATGTTTAGGCAGCTTTTTAACATGTATTAATTCTCACTATCACTGTCGCCGTGATCCCTCCAGTATGCGAAGCGATGATAGAGTATGGGGCTCATTAGTCTTGTCCTTGTCTGGAGTCTAGATTGCATGTAGCAAACATGCACCCAACAGGTTGACATAATTCACTGAAGTATGATGATAACTGCCTCTAAACTCGTCCAAAATTCGTCCTCTAAACAAGCTCGCTATGGTATCTGTCACTTATCTGTTGGTCTTCTGGATCATAAATGACATCGTTCCATACCTCATGTGTGGCAGGACAAACAGTAAAAACTTTCGCTAACTCAGTATACGAGTAAGGAAGGAAGTAAGACACAATGTGCGGCGATTCTATTATGGTTAAAACAGTGCGCGTAACGGTTAGGCCGCGACTGTAGCAGAGAAATCTCCGAATTGCAACGCATGGCTGTATGACAGGTCGCACCCTTGCATTTACTCTATTAAAATTCATTCGCAAGCATCAAGAATTGTAGGCGGCACTCGACACTGACCACTTGCCCACTTTCGCTGCAGCTTTCCAAAACAGAACCATTTCTGGCCGATGATAAAACGGCGTTACGCCACCGGTGTGTCAAACTATTTTTAACGTTAAAATTGGGAAAAGACGGTTCAATTTCCTTTGTACACTGGCGTGTCTTTAGGGCGACGGATTCAAGCCTACCTCTGATATATTTGTTGCGAAATTGGACCTAAACACTGAAGTGATAAAACGCAAAATGTCGTGTAGGACGTTTCTAAGGATGCACAGCTTGTACTTGCTTTCATTATTTTAATGAAAATTCGTTCAAGTTTATTAAGTAAAAGAGCGTTTAGCCAATGGCGTGACAGATGCGTTTTCGATAGGGTTCTGCCCAAAAACTGGGTCAATTTCACAAAGGTACCGAGTAATTTGATTGTTTTGTTATTCGTTTATTTGATTGGACTGTGAGAATTTAGAAATGACACGGCTCGTCTGGTCGTTTTTGCAGTTTTTACTGGAGCGATCGGCAATGAGTTTGCTTTGGAATGCAATCATATTATAAATATATATATTGTTTTATATAATTGTAGTACCCAAAGATGTAGAAGTGTAGTATTAAATACCCAATAATATGAACCGAAAAGCTTTTAAATATTTAATTGACTTTCTCACAAATCAGAGCTTAAAATGGCAATATATCGGCTTCTAATGGTCTCTCTGCGTAATTAGAGATTACATAAGTACCCGCATCGTGCTTGTTTTTAAAGTTATTCAAAAAAGATTTTGCGTTGCTTTTACCTAAGCTAAAATACTTCAATACCTCTTTATATAGTACCAATTCAACAATACAATTTATTAAATTAATAATTTTTTTTATTGAACATCCCTATTCATCACAAGATCCAAGCTAACAAAACCTATGGAATGAAATTAATGGTTTCTATGAAAACTAAATAATTTTGAGGTCAGTTTAACTATTTTAACTAACTAAGTTAATTTTTAATATTAAGGGAGAAAACTTAGAAAAGTTGCAAGGAACGTTTGAGAAAAACGGCTCTTAATGTTGCATGCATGGGAATTTACTTCGACGGGTGATAAAGTTAGCGCGTTAAAGTCTTTTGGTTGGCAGCATGAGAATAGCGCCTTGGGGGACTCCATCTTGTGTCTCCAAGTAGTGTCTGGGAAACCATCTTAATCGAATCAGGTATACCTTTTCATGAACGCCTTTAGAACCTGCGTATATGATTTCTGTACTCAATTTTGCTTTCTTAGAAAGCTGGAAACCTTATTTTATTACTTTACACACGGACAGCCACTACGTCGTGTGCGCGCTAAAAGGATAGACTGCACGTTTTCTGTCCGGCTGCTACGCGGTAACTATGCGGGAACGACACATACGCGTTTGCTGTCCGGTTTGTAAGCGATGACGTATAAACGGGCTATAAGAATAGCGCCTTGTGGGACTCCATGCTGTAGCCTCTAGGGCAAACCTCTTAATCGAATCAGTAGCCGTATTCACAATGGCTCGGAAATCGGATTCGGATACGGAATCGACAAAGGACCCGCAAAAGTTCTTAGGAACATGTGGTTTCAGTTATTTTTGATGAAATTTTCATATGTTATAGAGAGTAGAGTTTCCGTGGAATCTATCGGAATTCTGAATAACAGTTTTAGAATCGATCGACACGGATTTGCCACTCACGAATTTCGTGTCGAATCGTTCGGAAACGGTTTCGAATCATTGTGAATACGGCTGCAGGTGTAAGTACCTTGTTATGTACAACTTTATAGACACACCATTAGCATCATCGTAGCGGTCAATATAGACTTCGTTAGGGTTTCCTGCTTTCCCGCTTTCCTGCTTTTCCGCCTCCACTTCCCCTGTCATCAGCATCCTCGCGACGTAAGCCGTTGGCTCTCGCATCCGACTCAGCGATGTCAATCCATCGCTTCTTGAGCCTCCCGCGGGACATCATTTGATACCGAGATTCTTGCCCATCTGCAGTAAACTTAGGTGACGCTCTAGGTGATTTTATTTATTTATTATTCATTTAACACTTTATTGCACACAATAAAATACATAGAAATATCATAGGTACATATAAAATCACAACAGACACTACTTATTTGTAAAAAGAAAATTGTTCCAGCAGGCCTACAGAAGAGAGATGTGACAAGTAAAGCATATACTAATAAGCATTTAGGCGTTGTTAAGAGTGACTTTAGTTTTCACCTAGAGTTTGTGTTGGCGCAATAAATTTTCTTGTTAAGAATATTTTAAATCAATCTAAAGTCTGTCTAAAGTTTAGTGTAATCGGATATTAAGTATCTATTTCCGCATACCTCGTAGTATCAGTGCAAATACGTAACCTAAATATTTATTAACGTATAACAGATGAAATAAAGATATTCCTTATTTATTTTTATAACACGCTTTTCGCTTACCGTACTAGTATACGATTTACAATCGAGTGAAACCTCATACAATAAGACTTTCGGTATAAATAAATAATAATTTAAGAGAAATTAGTGCAGACAGTCAGTATAGGTTGTTATAAAAACTTTCCGTGTACAATAATTTATGCGTAAATACCTGCAACCTAAATGTATGAATTGTAGATGTTATGGGTGACAGTTACCACTTACCATCAGGTAGGCTGTTTGCTCATTTGTCACTGAGTAGCATAAAAAAAAAAAAAACGTCAGCTAGGTATTGGTAAGGTCTGTAGTAGCTTGGTATGAAAACCTAACCAAAATCAATTTTAAAACGCGAGTTTATTAGGGATTCTGACCTGTTTAGTTGTAATCGTATGTCCAATAACAAAATTAAAAATGTTTTATAACATTAGTGAAACCAGCTTTATTGTCAACGATAATTTTGTGTCATTTTGTTTTAAAGGGATTTCTGCCATGTGTCCGCAATACTTAATGATGTTTATTTATTTCCGTATCCATTCAACCAAAAGTGAGCTTCATCGCCGAACATCAGGGTTCTTCAAAAGGCATGGCATCAGCAGAAATCATATTGAATTATAACTCATGTAAAATTATCTTTCCAGTAAAATTTCACTAATTTTATAAATATTTTTCGTTGTTCCATATTTCATAGAGTGAATAGGCTATTCCTAAACAGGCATTCTCCATCTCCGGCCGCATCGTCACTTACCAGCAGGTGAGATGGCGGTCAAATGCCTGGCTAATCTAAATAAAGAAAAATATTTAAAAGTGTACCTCTAAAAACACCCTTTTTTAAGCTTTCTAATCGTTGGCTGTTTTTAATTTTGTAATTAATTTGTTTGCTATAGTCTCTTAAATGGAATAAAGAAATATACACCTATTAAAATGGTTTAAACTTGTGCAATAGGTAGGAGGAAGAACTTCTTTTTTATCAATTAAGCACTTACATTGTAACACTCACAGAGCAGCCATTAATTAAAAAATGTTACATAGAGAGATAACAATCAATTCAATAGCAAGATAATTACTATTCTGTAATTTATTACATGTTTCTGCCAGTCATTTTATTTCGCGTGAATTTTTATGTTGAATAATTTTTATTATGAAATCGTGTCGAAGTTTGTCCGCTTCAAAATTTGATTTTCAGGCGTCGAAAATATAAGTAATCTTCTGCTTCATTTAATGTTTTATATTGTTTGTGTTGTTTGTTTACTTTACTTTTTAATTTACTTTAAAAATAAATTCCTTATTTACCATTCTTAAAATGACAGAACTACATAAAATACTCATCGAACTACTTATCTATTTATTATAGATTAAAACACTTTTATACATTTAATTAAACCAAACAAAACAAAAACAAATTTAAAAACAAAAATACGTAGTTATCAAAACCAAAGCACACATACTGAAACACTAGATAGAACTCTCAATTTCCGCTATACCGCACCTATAAAGTTATTTCCTTTCCTTAGCAAAAACTGAATGATAAAAACCGGCATAACCGCTACCGAATCCGTAACAAGGTTATCCAATACGTTGAATAACAACATGCGAAAGTCAATGGGAAACACCGTTGCATTACGGAACCCTAAATAAAAAGTGAAAAGGAATCACGCGTCTTGCGCCAAACTGCTACTTCCGAACGAAACCCACCCGCGTAAAGACGTGTCGGAGCCATAAAATAAAAGTAAATCCGCATGGCGCCGATAAAAAAGCAAAATTAAAAAGAAAACAAGTGTCAAAAATGTGCCAGTGACAAAGTGCGATGTGCGAACCGAACGCGGCCAACATAAATGGATTGGCGGGAAAAATTAAAAACAAAAACTTCAAAATTCGAAGAAGACCACGGACCTGTAACAGTGATACGATGAGTTTTATGCTTGGAACAGTAACGTTTTTAGTTGTTACTTTCGCTTTTAACTGTGTTATGTGTTCGGACGCTGAAAACGATGTTTTGACTCTCCAAGACGATTTGGACTTGACCGAGGCTCCGATAGATGAGCCCTCTGATAGAAGAAGGCCAGCCAACGACCAGGAAAAAGATATTTTATTGTTAGACGCTTTAGGTAGACGCAAAGGCTCTTATCATCATAATGCCTACGCGAGTTCGCAAGAAGATGACTCCATCATGGATTTGTTGGGGAAGAGTGAGTACCTATTATCTATCCTAATATAATAATTAAAAGTGAACGTCGAAACAGCGATTATCTAAATGCAGAGGTTATACTCTTGAATCGCTCGCCTCGATTCGACCGGTTTACAATTTTTATTTTCGGCATGAAACATTTTTTTTTACACATTTGCAACATCGAAAATCAGCATCTAGCATCAAAATATTATTTATTATTATTTTTAGCCATTTCTGTCCCACTGCAGGGCAAAGGCCTCCCTAGCATCAAAATATGGAAAATAAAAATTGAATACCTATCGAATCGAGCGGTTCAAAATAGTTGTGTCCTAAGTTTCGATATAGATTTGAATTTTTGAGATCGAGGAAGACATAGACATATTTTATTTCGAAACTGAAAGAACGCCGCGTGTACCTAAATTTAGTGCAACTTTCATAATAGTTGCAATTACGTTGTTAACAAGCACTACTCAGAAACGAGTAAAATATGTTGTTTTTACATCAGAGATGGATCTAACGATGCTTAATAATGAATTATTATTATTTGATAGCATTGCAAAAGTAAACGAAACTTTAATATAATTCCAAATAAAGCACCTCTATCGGATTAATTGCACCCTATCGCTTTGGCTTTAGCAGAAATAATTTTGTCTACGAGACACCTTTCATTAATATATCACGAATATTTATTAGTGTACGAAAAGAAACCGATTGCAATATTTAACCAATTTCCTAAATTAAAAATTTATTTTCTTTATAGTTGATACAAAAATATATTTTGTTTGATCAAATTTCAATTTCCTATGTAGGTTGGTACTTAAGTTTTCTTGCTGTTCCGTCGCTGAAGCGAGCTTGATCAAAGTCTTGAGACTGGTTGAATAGTCTCGGAAACGCATCACCGCAGCATCCTTCACCGTAAATTCACGTTGTTTTTTTTCGTTCTTTTTGTTTTATGGTATAAAAAAACGCGTAGAGGTCGCTGGCACTGGCCAAGGTGCCATCAAGGGCCAACTATAACCACCTAAATAAATCTTATGATAAAAGCACCAGAGTGGTGATGTCAACGCAACCACTAAAACTTTCTATGCCATTCTTATCTGGCATTATCAGGTACAGCAATTTCACTCTTACGTCAGGCATATCTTGCGAAATCGTCGCCGGTTTATGCGTATATGCTAAAATATGCAAACAATTTCACGTGCCAACGCTGATGTAAATCAGAATGTTTTACCTAATTTAGCATTATGGCTTAGAAACTCCTTGAAAGTCACAGGACTGGTTAGGATCAAGATGAGAATATGACCGGCTGTATGAAAGGAAGGAGGAGTAGTAGGTATGAGGTACGCCATGTTTTCGAAAGTATTTTTAAACGAAGTGCTATTTATTCGTCGAAAACGTTAATTACTCAACTGATGTCGGGTATGGTGTCCGGCAGGATAGAGTAGGCATTGAACTAACTCAAAACTACCAAAATCTCTGTCCTAGCTCTAGCTACAGGTCTACCTGGAGCTACCAAGAATCTGAGGCTTGATAGTACCTCCGTAGACCAGTAAATGGGCAGCAGCGTATTTTTTTGAAGCGAATTTAACGAATTGAAAGCGTTCGTATGGTTAGCTTTATTGTTACAAAAATGCAGAACCACATGTTTCACAAACAAGCATTTGTTATGCTAATTTGAGTACTATTTGCTTTGAAAATGTGAGTATCTGGTAAGGCTGTATAAAATAATTACTGAATATGTAACCATGATTCCCGCTAACAGGAATACTGTCACTGTTAAATGGCAGTCGCTCTCCTGTCTAACTCCTCCTTATCTACCAAATTCTGGATCATAGTCAATGTAGACCCCGGGCCCTCGCACACGACTGCATAACCGGACTTCCTATTAAACTAGCGTCCAAGAGAAATAAACTGCGTCGGAATCAGTTCAGCCGTAAGGGAGATACCATGCCACAAACATCTGTTATGTATCTACACATGTAGCGTCAAGACTAAAAGTTAGCGCGTTGATGTCTTTTGTATAGTAGGGCAAGAATAGCGCCTTGAGAGACACCATACTTTAACCTCTAGGGAAAATCTCTTTGTCAAAAAATACCTGACGACCTGAGTGGTTCAGTGGTTAACATGCCGCGTCTGCCACGCAAGAGGTCCCGGGTTCGATTCCCGGCCGGGTAGAAATTGAAATGATGAATTTTAATTTCTGTTACGGGTCTGGATGTCCTATGTATAATAAGTATGTATTTAAAAGTATATAAGTAGTTTATCAGTCATCTAGCACCCATAACACAAGCTTTGCTTACTTTGGGGCTAGATGGCGCTGTGTGAATTTGTCCACGATTATTATTTATTTTTACCTTTGTAATTACACCATTTTAACTTAATTTTTATTTTTATATCTAATACCTCTTTCTTTTTAAGTTTTCGTTGACAAATTCACACAGCGCCATCTAGACCCAAACTAAGCAAAGCTTGTACTATGGGTGCTAAATAACTGATGTACTCTTCAAATACTTATCTAAGTTTACCTTTGAGAAGCTGTAATTGGCTTTCTGATACTTATGTTTACTTCTAATTCATGTTACAACAGCTGTTGATCCTAAGAATAAATAAATAAATACATGCTTATTAAACATTTAACACCCAGACCTGCACTATAAATTAAAATGCATCATTTCAATTTCTGCCCGGCCGGGAATAGAACCCATCTCTTGCATGGCAAACCTTCATGATGACTACCAAACAACTCAGCGGGTTTATTGGCTATCTTAGTGGACAACTGAATTTGACATATAATAATCTTACACCACTCTAATTTGGTAGAGGCAATAGCCATTAGTATACCTAGATGACGTCGTGTAAAATTATCTAATGTCAAATTCAGTTGCCACCTAAATAAACCTTGCCGTCTGGGGAAGTACCTCTACCTTACAGAATATCGCAGCTAAATAATACTCTTTTAAATAGTATTGTGTTTCTGCCGGTGAGTAAGGTTTCCAGTGCTCCATGGGGTGGGGATTTGGGGAACCGTGGCTTTGGCAGTGGAATGGCATTTGCCTTTTTGCTGCCAGAGCAACGTGTTAAAGAGGTGGACAACGCATTGGCGATACTCTTGGTGTTGCTAATGTCTATAGGCAGTGGTGACCACTTTCCATCAGGTGGCCCGCTTGCCTGTTTGCCCACCGTATGACATAAAAAAAAGACAATAAGCATCTCTTTTGCGACACATACCAATAAATCTAAATCCAAGATCTCACCCAATCTCTAGCTACGGCTGAACACCTCTGCCGTAATGACGATAAATCACATCGGTTACATAATAGTCTAGCGTTACAGATCACGCGATCCATGGATCATGGATCGATGCGGTTGTCGAACCCACGTTATCGATCATTTTCACTATTGGTTCGCTCCGCACTCTCTAATTCGTGACTGTTCGGCTGGGTGTTACATGGTGTGGTTGGTGGTTGTATTGTGCGAGTAAAATAGGAATAAAGTAAAATATTTCTCATCTTCAACCCGAAATTTACAGTAAATTGAACGCAGCCCATTCATTAGCAGAGCTGATGTCTTCATTTGCAAACCTAAATATCAACATAACCTAAACACAATATATGAATTAGTATAAAAAAACATCTTGGTATCTTGGTGTTAATGTGTGTTGTGCTCTCTCGCACGAGGGCCCAGGGTCCGCCTTGACCTTGATCTAGGATTTAGCAATTAAGATAATTACAGTGGAGTGACTGCCATCTGAACTTCGTAACCCTGCTGAACCTGGGGAATCTGACCAGATTTAATCATGGTTACACGTTCAGTTACCTGAGTGGGCTGGTTCCTTCACGATGTTGTCGCTCACCGTTTGAGAGTCGGTTAGCTTTCAAGTAATGTACATAACTCAGATAAGAGTCATTGGTACATGGCCGCAACGGGATTCGATCCCGGTACCTCTCGCTTACAAGTCCTAACCTAACAATTCGGCCAGCGAATCTCCTAATTAATATTAAAATAATTAAAAGATTAAGGTAAAGGTATAAAGCGAACCATAAAATTGAGATTTCTCAAACCCAAATATGCAAACTATGCTCAAATTACACTTAAAATTAATTCAGAAAATGAATATTTTCTTAAGTCATACTAGATTCGTTCTCAACTTCAAATTCTCAATTCAGAAACTGGCTGTAAGACGGGTTGTTGACTATTTTCACTCGAATGAGACACACAAGAGATGGATGACAAAGAACGTCACAGCGAAGAAGCCATCATGAACATGAGTTATCGCAAACCACGGTAACGACGAACTGTAAAAATAGGTCATGATTCAGTGTCTGCAATTTACGATGAGAGACACAGTTGATGTTGTAAAGCTCACTCTGAAGGTTGCGATAAGTCTTGGACGCATTTTTGACGTGAAACGTCTTTAAAATCACACAGAGTACCAAGTCAGAAACCTGGACTGTAACGAAAAGGTCCATATCGTCTTAGCTTAATAACTGCAAAACTATAACATAGAAACATGAATCTAGTGTCATTGTTTAGCGTATATAGTCAGCTCGCTGTTTTAATCTTGAATTTGCATCGGGGGCGGGTAGGGCGGTGGAGGGGCATTTTTTTTTATTTGTTGTTTGATATTTGATTGTACTACCACAAACAGCATGCGCCTTGTAGAGATCGGATCCCATCAATTTTCAATTTCAATTAAAATTTTTCAACTATTTATTTTATTTGATGTTACACCTGCTGCAGTCCACTGTAGTCCACTGCTGGAGTTGAACCTCCTCCACATCAGTGGAGTGCCTTGTTATAATATCTACGCCTGGTATGCGGGCTGGAGATCGCACGCAGTGTTTAAAATACGCCACTGAAAATACCGGTGTCTCTTAAAAGGGGGGTGTTATAAGTTTGACGTGTATACTGTGTATCTGTCACTCTGTGTACGTGTGTGTATGTCTGTGGCATCGTAGCTAATGAACCGCTGGACCGATTTGAGCGCGGTTTTCTCTATTCTCTTAGGTTTGTTTCATTAAAATCGGTTTAGCAATTAAGAAAAGTAAACTTGGTCGGGGCTTATTCGACTTTTTCTGTCGGTTACGTTATTCTTTACTTACTTAAATATTATTTATTTGTCTCCTGGTATCTTGTGGCAATAAATGTTCTTCTTTTTTATTCTTTATTGTACACAAACATGCCACTAAGATTGATGTACAAAGGCGAGCTTAACTCATCAATTTATCCTTATCCGTTGCAGTGATCCCGCAGACCTGCCGCTACAGAGGTGCCCGGTACCCCTGCGGCCTCAGCATCTCCTGCGTGCTGGGCGGCGGGAAGCCGCTGGACATGTGCTCCGGCGGCATGATATGGGCCTGCTGCGTGGATCGAGACACTACTGAGAGGCCCAACGAGGCGCCTTTGGTTCATAATGCTAGTGAGTTTTCGTATAATCAGTTTTTATCCGACAGTCGGCCAGACAGTTACCACTTACCATCAGGTGGGCTGACTGCTCGCTTGTCACTGAGTAGCATAAAAAAAAAGAAAAATGTCCAAAAGCCTTTAGGATCACATGGTACATTGTGTCAAAGTTTCCACTGCCCAAAATGGTCCACTGTACTAAAACGTCCACTTTTAAATGTTCACTTTATCGATACATCCGACCAAAAAGTATAGCCCAATTCAAAAAAAATTTATGGAGTCAAGAAGTTCGCTAGTTTAAAAGAGCCATTGGCAAGTCTCCCGTGATTAGGTCTAACGCGGTCCGAGTGACGTTATGATCGGTAGGACCCGAGTTGCTCACCGGAGGTGGCGGCAAAGTCATTACAATGTCGACCGAAGTCGCCCGAATGTTCGCACGAGGGTCTACCGACATTTTAGTTTACGCCTAAAGTGTGGCTCTTGATGATTGTTGGACTGTCAGGCTGTGTCCTAATTGGCAACGGTCATACGACGGACGTCGCCCGACCAATAGGAGACCTCAAAACCGCCCATCGCATGATTACGATCGTACAACCATTGTCAACTAGGACAGCACTTTAGGCAACTATCGGGCTTCTATCGGTCAACTGTAGTGTCGCCGACGTGCAACAAATATCAACCTAGTGATCATCAAAGAGCTCAAGACCCTTATCTAGCTTAGTCCATTGCTGGACTTAGCCCTCCCTGAATAAGCTTGTAGCCAGAATAGCGGAATGTCTGGGGACTGGGGAAGAACAATGCAAGAACTATATTCCTTTGCACTACTGTGCGGTTGTTAAACGGATTTATGGCACTCATGAGTTAAATAGTTATTCAATATTTGAAAAATACCCTGGGGTAAAAGGACGAGTCTTTTGGGCATAAGTGACAGCTAATACTCCGTTCTTTTAGCAAACTGATTTGTCAAAGATACACCAAATACCGTGAATGTTCCTGTAGCGGCAAAGGAACATTTTTTTGAGGTGATAATGCACTTATGTTCTTGTACCTCCACTACGGGGTGACGGTGGCCGAGAGGCTCCCGTATCCGACACGCAAGCGAGAGGTTCCGGGTTCGAATCCCACTGCAGCCATGTACCAACGACTCTTTATGAGTTATATACATTAGTTGAATACTAACCGATGATCTTACGGTGAGGGAAAACATCGTGATGAAGCCTGCATATTCAGGCGACTGAATGTGTATGATGATTCCAATCTGGTCAGGTTGCCCTGGTAACAGAATCATGGAGGTCAGATATCAGTCGATCTATTGTAATTACCTGATCTGTCAAATCTTGGATCATGGTCAAGGCGGACCCCGGGCCCTCGTGCGCAAGAGCATAACCGGGACATTATAATTATTTGACTGTATCTCCACTACACATTATTTTTAATTGTGTTGTGTTCCTGCCGGTGAGTAAGGTCGCCAATGCTGTATGTATGGGGTATCTTAATATCTGTGTGTCTAACTCTATGTTTTGTGTAACTGTGTTCGTTCATTAACGATTTGTCTGTGCGTATGTAACTTTCTATTTAAATATGTTTAAAAAGGTCGTGTAAATAACTGTTCTTGCTAAACTCTTATGTCTTTCTTCGATACATTCATTTTAATAAACAGATACACTGTACTATTCAATAAAAAGACAAAACTACATTCAAGAAACGAGCAATATAATTTGACCCGCTTGCTCATTTGGGAGGCAATTTTATAATGAGCCATAATGTTTAACCCTCAACGAAAAAAGAAGGGTGCATTGTAAGTGTAACGTGTGTATCTGTAGCTTTCTATCTAGTCTAGTCTAGTAGTAGTGTAGTCTGTGGCGTCGCAGCTCCCGAACGGATGGACTAATTTTGATGCGGTTTTCTTTATTCGAAAGCCAGTTTAATCGAGATGGTTCTTAGCTTTGTTTCATTAAAATCGCTTCAGCAGTTTAGAAAATATTTGAGTTTAAGTAATTTTTTTATCGATTAGTTATAATGAAAAAAAAACAAAGTAAATATATTTTTTTAAATAAGTCCATCCGTTCGAGAACTACGATACCATAGACTCACACTACCATTACACCTCTCTTTCGAGTTGGAGGTTAAACAGGAATTGTCTAAGTATAGGTGAAAGAATAGAGCAACCATACATACTCGTAAAAGTATAAAATGGTAGTTGCTAAAAATGCATCCTTCACAAATGGTTGCGAAACGTCATAGCGATAGCGGCCGAGAGGAATAAATGCATGAAGTTTGTTTACACTATTCAAGTATACATTTCTCTCATGAATACAACAATAAAGACAATTCAATATTCTCTACCACATTATTTCGTGGCATAACTGAAAAATGATACAAGCAATTATGTAAAAAACAACATAATCCAAAGTCATTGTTTCTGACATTATTTTCTCACATTAAAATCACAAACGAAGCATACTCGTGCAACTAGTGTAGGTATGCGACGAATAAACCAGTTTACCTATTATATAACTCTATGGTATATCACTCCGATTTCGTTTTCATCTCGTTAACATTTTTTTATACCGCTGAGGTAGAAAACAAACTTACGGTCCACCCGACCGTCAGCAGTAACCGAAGCCTTTAATAATAAATAATATTATAAAAATCGTGGACGAATTCAGACAGCGCCATCTAGCCCCACAGATGGATATTTGCTGTACAGGGAATAATTTTTATGTACAACTTTATAGACACACTATCATCATCATCCTATTAAAGCGTCAGTGGCTTAGTATATAAGAAGTTCGGCTCCTAAACGAGAGGCCCCGGTTTGGAATCCCACTACTGGCATCTACCAATGACTCTTTTCTGAGTTACTTACATTAGTTGAATGCTAACCGGTCTTACGGTGTGGAAAAACATCGTGATGAAAGCAGTACATTCACGCGGATGAATGTGTAACCGTGATCCAATCTGGTCAGGTTTCAGTGGTTGCAGGGTCACGGAGGTCAGATGGCAGTCGCTCCACTGTAATTATCTGATCTGCCAATTTATTTATTATTTATTTAGTTTACCTTCCTCCCATGCCCTAGATATGAATAATCAGATTGCACCCAAGAAAGATCCTAGGTCCTCAAATTGTCGCAATCGTATGAAATATAACCCATGTGCCCGTTTTGCAAAGGAATGTAATTTAACCTCGTTTCAGTACACGTCAATGGCATGTAACACAAAACGATAGGACATGAACTCGAAAACGAAAGGAAATCGTTTCGACGATCATAGTTGGCACAGCAGCCAGTAAAGAGACGAATAAACCAGTCATATAGTTTGTGTTGTGTTCGTAAAGTCAGTTACGAAACTTGACTATCTACACGCGTTCACTCTCTCTCGACGTTTTGGGCTAAGTCAAAAGGGATTAGCCATTTAAAAATGTTAAATTAATTTTATTTTAATAGTCAGCTTAGATCAAATTGGACGTCTATAGTATCTGCCTACCCCACCAGTGGAACAGAGACATTAGCTTTATGTATGTATGTAAAAATAATCATTATTTGATTCTAACGCCGCGTGATTTCCATCCGACTCCCGGATGACAAAAAAGGTACACTCATGGCAGCCGAAACGTGACTGATCAAATGAAGAGTTTTCCAGTAGGTTGATAGTTGGTTTCAAACAGCATCAATAGATGGCGCTCCTACAATTTTGGTAATCTTTTTATAATCTGTATGATGGTGGCAGTGAATTCATGCAGCCAACTAATACTAAACTTAAAAATAAAATGTTTATTAATATAAACATAACTGTTAAAGGTTGAACGAAGTGTAAAAATAAATATTTATAGAAGTTAGCACTATGTTCCATTATTATTACAACCTGAAAATGGTTAAAAACTATTGACAAATACAATATTATCCAATACAACGTACCCAGTGTTTACATCCTGTTTGCTAAAAACCTATTTCAAGCGATTGTCAATTACCAAAATTGTCGGGGCGCCATCTAGTGAGTGGTTAGGAATGCTTTAGATACCTATTGGAAAACTCCTCATTGAATCGGCCTACACGGTTAGCACAAGTATGCTCGCGATATAGCGCACGCCCCGAGAAAGCCTTTATTTCCTTTTCTATGTCTGAATTCTATATCTGACGACTTGAGTGGTTCAGTGACGACCTGAGTGGTTCAGTGGTCAACATGCCAGTCGCCACGCAAGAGGTTCCGGGTTCGATTCCCGGCCGGGCAGAAATTTCAATGATGAATTTTAATTTCTGTTACGGGTCTGGGTGTTCTATGTATAATAAGTATGTATTTAAAAGTATATAAGTAGTATATCAGTTAGCTAGCACCCATAGTACAAGCTTTGCTTAGTTTGGGGCTAGATGGCGCTGTGTGAATTTGTCCACGATTATTTATTTTTTATTTATATACTAAGCGTCTTTTCTCGCTTGTCGCTCTCGTGCGCACATTTGTGCTAGCCGTGCTGCGTTGGTTGAGTGACGCCCGCGTCAGCTTCACGGATATATGAGAAATAGGGACCTAAGCGTGAATTATCAGAATAGAGATCCCATGGGAGGCTTTGGGAGCGCAGGATTAACATTGTTAAGGCGGATGCAACGAAAACCAAGAGTTTTACAATACGCCGCTACATCTCAACACATGTACCAACCACCACTTCAAACTTTCCGCACTGTTTACGTACAAGAAGACGCGCGCGCATGTTATTATTACACATTTAGTTCCGTATACATATCGAGTTGGTACGTTAAAATACTAGAGTGCCAGTAACGTAACGTAATAGGTATGTTATTATGTTACTTTCACGGGCCTGTCTGTTCGATAATTGAACTGGTTTTTCGTTTGTTTGTTTATGTTATTAGACAGTATACAATTAGTCGAGTTTGGTTGCTTTGTGTGTTGTAAGTAGGTACCTTTGTTCAGGCAGATGCAGTCATGGTCATTGGTCGCATAGTAGTTAGTGTATGTATACCCGGTTTGTAGTACCATTACGTACTCGATATTTTCTATTTTCTTATATATTTTAACGACTTTATGTTCGTTAAATTCTTAAGGAACTGGAATGTGATACATTTTATTACACCGACCTGAGTGGTTCAGTTGGTCAACCGGTCTGCCACGCAAGAGGTTCCGAGTTCGATTCCCGGCCGAGCAGAAATTGAAATGATGAATTTTAATTTCTGTTACGGGTCTGTTCGTTCTTTGTACCTATAACAAGTATGTATTTAAAAAAAAAAGTATTTATGTGGTATATTAGTAATCTAACACCCATAGCACAAGCTTTGCTTAGTTTGTGGCTAGATGGCGCTGTGTGAATCTGTCCAAGATGATTATTATTATTAAGATTTTAGTCTATGTATTACTCTGGTTAGTTACAATAAAACTGCAAAATTTCATCAAAATCCGTTCAGTTGCGAAAGAGTAACAAACATAGATTCATTTTGACAAATGTTATTAGCATAGTTAGTTAGCATTTAATAACTTATGAATAAATATGTAAGTTCGGATAACATGTGATTTTACGTGTAAATTAGAAGATGGTGTGCCTTCTAATACCGTTGGCGAAGCAAGGTTGACCAAGTTCCTCCGCTGGGGCCCGGAGACTGCTTGAGCACTCGAGACCCAATTGGCACTCTGTGACGATATATCTATTAATTTTTTAATATTTTATTAGAAGATGTAACTCCGGACACACCTCCATTGCTCAATGCTAATGCCAATGAGGAGTTTTCCAGTAGGTATTGATAGTTGGTTTCAAAAAGCATCAATAGATGGCGCTCCTACAATTTTGGTAATCTTCTTATAATCTGTATGATAGTGGCAGTGATTTCAGGCAGCCAACTAATACTACGTAAACTTAAAAATAAAATGTTTATTAATATAAACATAACTGTTAAAGGTTGAACAAAGTGTAAAAAGAAATATTTATTGAAGTTGGCACTATGTTCCATTATTATTACAACCTCTAAAATGGTTGAAAACTATAGACAAATACAATATTATCCAATACAACGAACCCAGTTTTTATATCCTGTTTGCTAAGAACCTATTTGAAGCGATTATCAATTACCAAAATTGTCGGGGCGCCATCTAGTGAGTGGTTAGGAATGCTTTAGATACCGATTGGAAAACTGCTCATTCGAACAACAGCGACGTTGTCACTGAGTTTGTTGCACAACTCAAAAGTATTTTGACATAAGCCTAGTACAGGCTCAACGCTTGATCAACGTATGAAATTTTATTATTAGTAAGACGGTTAGGAAACGGCGGTTTGATTTAATAATGATTTCTTCTATCACTTGCTTCCTCTTTTCGCGCCTAGCTTATAACTTCACCCACAAAAAGAACAATGGAGAGCAAATTCGACGTACTTACCAACGAATTAAGACAATAGGGCAGGGTCCGGAACAGTCACGTAACCCACTACATGATACTACCCTATTATTATACTAGGTATTGTGTTTATGCCTGAGCAGTTCAATGCACTTTCTCCAAGGAGATTTCACTTACACTGTTTAAAGTAGGATTGAAATCGGTCGTGGTGGAAGTTTAATTATTTCTTCGAACGATTAGTAAAGATTTTTTATTTACAATTTAAACCTAACATATCGTCGCAAGAAAGGCAGAATTACTGAAGCGCCAAAATAGGCATATTGAGTTATATAGATATTCGGAATCAGCGTTTTTTTCTGCGTCGATCAGTCTGGGTCCCATAGCGATACGATCACTGTTTTGGCGTTTGAGTAAATGGAAAAAAAGGGGATTTTTCATCAGCCAGAGTCCTTAAGCGACACTTTTTTGGCATTTTATTCGTGCCTGTCACCTAAGTAATTTTGTTTTCCTGCAATAAATTACAAATAAATTTTAAGTAAATTTGGCATCCGGCAATTTAAAAGCTAATATTTTATAAGCATTTTTGGACTACTCGAAACAAACATAAAAGTTGGTATAAGTAATTTTGAATTGAAGTATTTATAATAGGTTAGGCTTGTAAGAATATTAGTCTTTCCATTTTTATGCAGGAAGTGGCGTATAAGTAATTTTGCCTTACTGTTATTGAGCAAGTTTTTGACTTTCAGTATCTTTACTGTGAAGTAATATTTTAACAAAAGTTATAGAAGTAAAAATAGAAAGCTGGTCAATACGTCATTTACGTCGCTAACGTAAAAAATATGGAGCTACAATACTGCAAAACCTGATCATAACCCGCGCGTACGCCGCGTAGCCCGTGTTGCCAACTCAGTGGATTTTCCACTAGATCTGGTGGTTTAGGTTAGCATTTTAGCGGACAAATTTTGGTTTTAGTGGCTAGTGGATTTTTCTAGTGGCTGAGATTGTTTCATTATTGCCACAGTATACCCAAAAGTTCCGTGAATGTTGGTTACGTGACTCACAATTAAAGGACTGGTTACAAGTGGTGGAAAGTACTGGTGGTCCAGGTGCTAAGGACAAATTATGTGGTTCAATTTTAAGGAATCATTATGGAGATTTAAAGAATCATGGATTATCCAAAAAGCACTTGCAAAATTCAAAGGTACGTACGTAATTAATATAATATCATAGGTATACATCAAGAGTTTGAAAGAGTAAGTAGGTTCTTCTCTTCTTTACATTCTGATCATTATAAAGTAGATTCCGTTTCTTTACAGATTATAGCTACGCAACCAAAGTTGTCTTTTAAACCAGACAGCATCGGAAAAAAGAAAGAAGAAGCTAGGCTAGCATTATTTACAGCGTCACATACCAGCCTACGTGTAGTGGATCATATGGGAGAAGTGGTTAATCACATGCACAAGGAGGATAAAAAAATTCACTTACATAGGACAAAATGTACCCAAATCATAAAAAATGTTCTGTCACCCCATTTCTCAGAAAACTTAAGAAAAGATTTAAAAGATCAACCCTATAGTTTATTGATTGACGAATCAACCGATATTTCCGTTCATAAATATTTGGAAATAATAATTATTTATTACAGCTGCACTTACGAAAAAATTATATCTACATTTTTAGATCTTCCAATGCTGAACAAGTGTGATGCAGACGGGATTGTTGGTACCTTGAAAGCGACACTCGCTGAATTCAATATACCTCTACAAAACTTAATGGGCATCGGAACAGATAATGCTTCCGTAATGACCGGAGTAAATAACGGTGTATATGCCAAACTGAAAAGAGATTTGCCGAATCTAGTTTTGGTGCGCTGCATATGGCATTCTCTGCAATTAGCAGTATCGGCAGTAACAAAGCAATTTTTACCCAGAAATCTCGAATTCATTATTAAAGAAACATATGATTGGTTCAGCCGTTCTTCGTCGAAGCAAGCTGCTTATAAAGAACTATACAAACTTATAAACGACGGTCATGATCCTTTAAAAATTGTACAATCTTGTCAAACTAGGAGGCTTTCTGTAGAGTCCGCAGTGGCACGCATTTACACACAATGGTTGGAACTAAAAACATACTTTAATATGGCCAAATTGAAAGAAAGATGTTACACAGCAGAATTGCTGCATGGAATGTATTCAGATGACGTAAATTATGCGTACATTGCATTTATGTTTCCAATTCTCACTGACGTTAACAGAGTTAATAAATTATTTGAATCGAAAGATGCAGATCATACAAAACTGTATGACGAATTGACAAATTTGATTGATTCACTTGTTGCCAACATAATATTTCCTACTCAGAAAGTAGATATTTTTACGCAAAATATTCAAGATTTTGTAGATAAGAAATGTTATTTGGGGTACAGATTTGAATCTCATGTGTTAACGATGAAAGAAAAAGGACTTCCACCGAATGAAGAAGAAATAATACGTAACAGGTGCATCCAGTTCATTGTACATTTGGTTCATGAACTGAAAAACAGATTGCCCGAAAACTTAAGACTAATTAAAAATATTAAAAGAATCAGTGTAGATTGCACACTGTCTTACAACAAAGAGTCGATCGCTGACCTGATGTTACATTTTAATAAAAATCAAGAAGATTTTGCGAAAGTTGACGAGCAGTGGCGTCAAATCCATTTACTCAGTTGGAAAAATACAAAAAATACAAACAAATTTTAATTAATTTACAAATAAATAAAAATACGAATTAACAGCTGTATTTTAATTTATTTCTCGAAACTATTTCCCTCTTAACTCAAATAGGAGGCCTTTGCCCAGCTATCTATAAAATTTAAGAGCTGAGCTCTTATCAGAGGAGGCAGCCCAGCTCAAGCCCATCTCAATGCCCTACTAATTTACGTAAGATTATTAAAAAAAGATAGGAATTTTCATAATCATAAGCAATTAAGACTTTACTCTTACACATTAGTAATGGAGTATACGTTATTATTTATGGTTCAACTAACTTTAATTTTGGCACTACAGTATTTAAGTAGCTCTTATTGTGTATTAACTGAAGTTATAAGTAGTTTTAAAGGTGTGATTACACAAAAGTAATGATCTCTTACGTCTTTTTACTCGAAAAAACTAAAACAATAACCTACCTTTAAGGATTTTTAGTGATTCAACATAATGAGCCGATCACTTTTTAAGTGGTTTTGACATGATGAAACCAGACTTGTAAAAGTCCTTTCAGTAATTTAAGATTACGAACATTACATTATTGTTATAGTTCCAGAAAATTTGTCGTTTTCCAATTTTTATACGTAAGAGTTATAAGTAATTTTGATTGCTATAAATATTTGAATCAAATGGCGGTTATGAAATTTTGCTTTACTGTAAATTGAAGTCATTTTTACTCAAGCGCCACTATATCACAAACCAGCAGTCCAATTATTATGGTTTGTACTTCTGGACATAGAAAATGACAAATTAATAAAAGTTTACCTTGACGTCATCGAAATTCGTGTGCTGGGAAAAAAGTTATGAATTAAAAACGAAAAAAAAATAATTAAAACGGCTTTTTCTCGAAATGGTCATTTGGAGCTTCAGTAAATTTGCCTTTCCTGCGACGATATGTTTGTATGTACAAAGAATTCCACATTAAAACTACTTATCAATAAAAAGCTTACTCGAAATTACTTAAATACGTAAAATTTTCGCCCCAAGTGCCCTGAAGGCGGAAATGTGCTGTAAAAAACTATAGAATGTTTCTTAGAGAACTTCAAAGTGAAATAAAACAAAACAAAGGAAGGATTTAATTTCAGTAAACCTAGCTTTTTTGGAAAGATAACTTTATGGCATATATAATATTGATGATAATGTGTCGAAACAAACTTTCAAATTGCGAATCAGGTCCAGGAGCCCTATTTTTAAATAGCTTGCCTCGATTCGAATGGTTATCAATTTTAATTTTCGACTGACGATGCTGATTTTCCCTATTTTTGAACCATAATTCGTGTTGCTAATGTAATTTAAAATATATTGAATTTTTCATGGCAATAATCAAAATTTAAAGCCACAGCGAGTATTTCAAAAATAGAGACCATTATTTTTTATTTTATTTTAGGAGGCACACCTAACAAATGGCTAACTCGACTGTTGAATTTGTAGGTACTATTTACCTCCACGCGCAGTTCGAATCTCTGTGAACATTCAATTATCCCGCGGGATCGTGTTATTTTTTCGGGATCAAAAGTACTCCATGACACCCGGGATTAGCGAAACTTTCTGTTAGTTAAAGAAATGTGGAAATCGGTTCAGTGCCGTCACGCCCAATATCTAAACTTACAAGCTTTTCCTCTTTATAATATTAGTACATATCACTGACATATGGAGGTCAGTAGTACATATACTTCTATTAACTACTGACAACTAAATCGTTAATTTTAATAGGTAATAATCCCATTAATTAAAACAATATCATACCGAAACAGCTGCCTACTTAACACCACTTTAACAACATACTTCCCAAACACAGGTGACCTAGTAGAACTCATCGGTTCATTCCCACACGAGACATACGAATACCAAACGAGCCACGACGAACCAGTTTACACTGACCACAACCGGCCCAAGCCGTCCTACAACCGGCCCAAGCCGGACCCAGAACCAGACATAAACGGGCACCGACCAAAACCGGATTGGAACCAAAACCACTTCTTTCACGTTAAGCCGTCGTACCACGAATCAACGACACAACCACCAGACGACTTTTACACACCGGACCACTACGGTCAGAAGCCCGACCGGTTCGGGAAACCGGATTACAACCAGAACAAACCAGATTACAACCAGAACAAACCCGATTTCAACCAGAACAAACCCGATTACAACCAGAACAAACCTGATTACAACCAGAACAATGCTGATGGGGATGATGATTATGTGCCGCTGCACACTAATGGACTTAAACCGTCCAGGCCAAGCCACCCGGGTGAGGAATGTTTGTGAATAAACCGGTTTTCTTTTGGTGACGAGACTCGAGTCTTTTACATTATAGACTATAAGGGCGTCGTATGTTATATCCTACATCATCGAGTGTATGAAAAATTCCACTTTGCAGCGATAGTTGATGTTTAGGAGAGACACAAAACGTTGATCTACCCGTGCACAAAATGGAACAAAAAGACATAATTTTTTGTGACCTGTACTTTGACTTTTCTATGCGATAGTACTGTCTTATCCTCTTCACTCTACACCTTTCTTTTTGGTGACTTTAATGTGTCTTTTTTGTGCCAGGTTCTGCACGGGTAGACTAATGGTCTCCTAAGCCTCTACTATCGCTACAAAGTTAAATTTTTCTTGTACTCAAAGACATAGGATAACCTACGACGCCCTTACAGTCTATAAGGCAATATATTAATATTATTGATATTGATAGACGACGTCATTTATTTGTACATTGCTTTCACTTCACATGTGAGAGAATATAACTGTAAATTAATCAAGTTTTCCAGAGTAATACTGGACCCTAACCTTACACTTTGAATACGATGCATTATTTGTGTAGATCCTAAAACCGTCTTATACATTAACCATCTACAAATTGAGTGTTTTACCAAATTGACTTATTTCTGTAATAATTATTGCGTACTCGTGTCTCGTCACCTGACCTTATTTGTTTCTGCTTTGTTTTAATATAAGTGAGCACCGCGTTCTATAATCATCAGGCACCCACTGCATTGGTTTGTACAGCACTGCTTCATATTTTTTTGTTTATTTTTGTTCATGTGTTTGGCATTAACAATTGTCACTTGACAGCTATAACTGTCAAGTGAACAAGTGAACTGTTTGTGCTTTCTGTGTTATATGTTGCCACATTTCCTGTCGAAGTATATGTTTTCACCATTGACGATTTATTTACATTTCACATACTATATTACGTGCACTTTATATTATTCACCTTTGGATCCGGTTTTGGTTTTGGTTCACATTTATTTTATTTACACAACACTACGAAACTGGTATGGTTCTAGCCCACACACTTCAAGCCCAATTTTGTGAATAGTTTAAGTGAAAAGGGACATTATGATCCGGCTATTGGTTATTTCAGTATTAGACATATAATAATTTTACACTGCTCTAATATGGTAGACGCTAGCTATGCTATAACCAGTGTCCAACTTAGATGACGTAGTGTAGAATTATCTAATGTCAAATTCAGTTGCCAATAGATAGAATAGCAGGAATATTGTAACAACACAAGTTATAAATAAAACTTACGCAATCCGGTTTCAGCGTGCGGGGAGCACTTCACCCGGTCGAACCGGATTGTGGGTGGGCACTCGACCGGCTTCGGCTCGCACCCCTGGCAGGCAGCGCTCATCAAATCCGGTTTCCTGAGCAAAAAGCTCGCCTGCGGTGGCGCCCTGATATCCGAGCGATGGGTGATCACTGCCGCCCACTGCGTTGCCACGTAAGTGTTTTATAAGCTTCTATTTGCCGAGTGGTTAAGGTATTCGAACCTTAAGCGAGAGCTATCCGGTTCGAATCCCACTGCGGCCACGTACCAATAACTCTTTTCTGAGTTATGTACATTAGTTGAATACTAACTGATGCTCTTACGGGAGGGAAAACATCGTGATAGAACCTCCACCTTCAGGCGACTGAATTTGCAACCACGATCCAATCTGGTCTGGTTTCCCTAGTACCAGGATCACGAAGATCAGACAGCTGTCGCTCCACTGTAATTATCTGATCTTTCAAATCCTGAATCATGGTCAAGGCGGACCCTGGGCGCTCGTGCGCAGAAGCACAACCGGGAAATCAACACCTACTAGATGAGTTGACCCACGACGACCCACGTGACCCACGACGCGTTGACGAACCCAGCAAGGTGTTCGAAAATTCCTTACCATCAGGCGTGCCGTATGGCGGTTTAGCAAGGTGGTTAACACCTTTGTGGTTGTTGTTGTTTGACACCTTGACTCTCACGCGGAGTCCGCCTTCCTATGTCTCCACTTCGCTCGGTGTCCAGCCCCCTTCTAATACACACATCTAAATATACATCCGTCTCATTCCAGCACACCGAACTCCCAACTGCGCGTGCGATTGGGCGAGTGGGACGTCCGAGATGCCGGCGAGAGATACTCTCACGAGGAGTTCGCTGTCCAGAGAAAGGAAGTGCATCCGTCCTACGAGCCAGCTGACTTCAGGAACGACGTGGCTTTAGTACAGCTAGATAGAGGCGTTGTGTTCAAACAGCATATTTTGCCGGTGAGTACTGGTAGAACTAGTAACAGACAAAAATAGATAAGGCGGGTGGTACTCATCCAGGCGGATCATAAGGTGGTACTCATCCAGGCGGACACCTTCAGGCTTCACAGAGTCCTACCGCCTGATGAAATTGATAGTAAAAGCAAGTTTAAACTAGTTACAGACGCTTCAATTTGGCTAAAGCCGTCAGTTGCAGTCGAAACCAATCGTTATGATGTACAAAATAAAGTTTCTGGTTTAAATCGGTCGGGCGATTCTGCATTTTTGTTGCCTGCAATCTACATGCATGAATCGTAGATGTTGTGGGCGACAGTTACCGCTGTGGTGAGTGGGTTGCTTGTTATTTGCTTGCTGCGTAGCACAACAGCCAAGAAGACGCCGTTACCGACAGCCTATCAACATAGGCAGGTGATGCCACAACTGTCGATAGTCAATCTGCTCTTACGTAATTTTCAAAAACTATAATTATTGTCCACACTTTAGGTTAAGGATATAAAGGGGATCCGAATAAAGTGCTGTTTATGTCTAATAGTATAATAATAGTAACACTCCTAATCACCACCCACCCCTTTTCCAGGTCTGCTTACCCCAGAAGCAAATGAAGTTAGCCGGCAAGATGGCGACCGTCGCCGGCTGGGGACGGACCCGACACGGACAGAGTACTGTGCCATCTGTGTTGCAGGTAAACCTATTAAACACACACACACACATACATGCTTATAAATGTTTGGATTTCGAATGTTATATTTTTAAACTTAAGAAAGTAAATCCTTAATTTAAAAAGAATTAACGGAAAATCGCGTGTCAATTGGTTTTTATCACAAGTTGAAGATCGTCGTCCTTAGAAAAAATTTAATGCGAAAAGATTTTAGGGCGATGATTTTATATGATTTTAAAAGTTCATTGGCTTCGCAAGACTGTAGGTACTGCTCATCTTCAAAATGCTTTTGGGAGGGAAGCACCTCATTTGAGTACCGAAAGGTATTGGTATGCAGAATTTGATCGAATCGTGTTGATTGAATCGTGGCCGTCTTTCTCCCCATGATGAAATTCGTGAAGGTCGGCCCTCAACTGCGATCACTGAGGAAAAAGTGGCTACTGTCAGGCACCTAATTAAAGAAAACCGGCGTATCACCTACGAGAAGATTCGCAGACATTTAGGTATAACTGTATAGTAACGGCTAATGGTCCTGTCTATATGCACTCTCTGCCAGTCACCACACAGCCCGATGAAGTTAGCAGGCAAAATGGCATACGCAGAGCACGGTATCTACCGTGCTAGCAAATCCCATTTATTGTTAGTCTTCAGATAGGCACTTTCTGGGTCAACATTGATCGCTACAACTGCATCAAATAGCACTGAGAATCGCAAAACACGGAAAAAATCACACCAGAAGAGTCTAGGGATATACACACATGTGCTAATCATGATCATAATCCACCTGCCCTTATCCCACTAAGTGCGATCGGCACATGCACCATTCTCAAACCTTTGACCTTTCGGTTGAAACTGCCAATCTATTGAAAATACTGCATCATTATGAAACCTGCACATTCAGACGACTGAATGTGTAATCATGACCAATACACATAATCAATAACCAATCTGGTATTGGTTCCTCTGGTAGCAGAATCACGGACGCAGATGGTAGTCGCTCCAATGTAGTTATCTGATCTGCCAAATGCTGGATCACGGTCAAGGCGGACTTCGGGACCAACATTAACGCCAAGATGATTATTTCTTTGTCACCTTGAGCGTCACCAAGTTTAGTTTGATCTCCACGCTTGGCAGGCGGGTTGGAGATCGCAGTTTTTTGTATAGCTAGTTATTTCTTTATGGTCGACAATAGTCGAATTTATTTAAATAGATTTTTTTTAGGTTATATGAAGTAAAATTTATATTTTATCGTCCCAGGAGGTAGACGTAGAAGTGATCCCGAACGAGCGCTGCCAGCGCTGGTTCCGCGCGGCCGGGAGGCGGGAGACCATACACGACGTGTTTCTTTGCGCTGGGTATAAGGAGGTAAGGATAGGTGGACTGTCCACTCTTTTTATTAACGCCCGACAAACAAAAATTTATTAGCTACCCGAACTTTCGTTGTGTGGTTTTATAAAAGTCGAAAGTTTGAGTCGCCAAATAAATAAATAAAAATAGTTTTTATTTTCTCTACGTAACTGCAACATGTGATACAATAATGCACACCATTTGATAAGTATAGGTAATTACAGATCATGAGAGAACTCACGTCTGAAGTAGGTTTGTATAACAAACCTGTAATATTAGTTTACAAAACACTAGGCTCCCTAGACCAGCGCCGTTCCTCACACATAACCTGTACGTATGTGTGCGAAGCCTGAGCGTCGTTCTAGTTTGGCGTTAACATAGTTTCATCCCCTCGCTTGTCTATTAAATAAATGTTTATTTCACCTCTAGGTATGGGCTCGAACTAGTTTGGCATTAACTATTTTTTTTGTTTATTAGATTTAAATTTATTTTTTAATTAAGCACGATCGATTCTATTGTGAACGTAAGTTTGCCTGTTATTGTATTTTTGCATTTAAGTGTTTACGATTTTTCAAAAAGTGTAAATCTGTTGGCAAATAAATAAATAAACACAATTTCCATCCCACCCAGTGCGGCCGTGACTCCTGCCATAGTATTCATATTTTTTATTCATCAGCCATATCACATTTTCAACATATAACATCCTCACCCAGGGCGGCCGCGACTCCTGCCAAGGCGACTCCGGCGGCCCGCTCACCATGAAGCTGGAGGGGCGGAGCACCCTCATCGGGCTGGTCTCCTGGGGCATCGGCTGCGGACGGGAACACCTGCCCGGCGTCTACACCAACATACAGAAGTTCGTGCCTTGGATCGATAAGCTTGTTAGTCCTTAGACTGTTGGGTACTATGATATTAAAGAACGTCTATAGGCTGCGGTGACTGCTTACCATCAGACCGGCCATAAGCTTGTTTGCCACCTTAGTGGTATAAAAAAGCCAATATCGTCACTTGTGTGCTTCAGTGCACGAAACTGTTCAACCAGGTTCAAGGTTTTGCTGGTCGGAATTCTAATTTAAACTCGATCAGTCAGAATCGATGAACACCAATCAAAAGCGCGTTAAAAGTATCGTGGATTCAGATTGGTCGAATTCGAAATTCGTAATCTAGCGACGACCGTTCTAAGAGACGTCGAATTTGCAATCCATTTGCAACTCTATTCGAGGCATTTTTGTAACTGGCACAGTAAATGCTTTATCTTATCCAATCAGTCAGTCTCGGAACGGAACGGGGTTACTCTCAGCTTATTCCATTACATTATCTTGCACTTCTGTCGACAGTTATCTACCCAAAAAGGTTGCCTGGAAGAAATCGCTTTAAGCGATAAGGCCGTCGCTTCTCCTTTTAAGCTCCTATTGTATTTATTTGATTATGCAATAAAGCGTTATCCATTCACTTCACTTTCACAACTTCATCATTATCATACCATATCATCAGATTTGTAGATCGTTTAGATGTTTTTATCTATTTGCTTACAAAACAAATGTGTGTGTTTGCTTACATTCACATCTGCTCTTTTGACGAATGTACATTTTTCTGTGCGTTTGAATTTTTTCTTTTAAAACGAAATTCCTTTTCGTAATCCATGTCTTTATAGATTAATATTAATTTTGTAAATATTACTTTAAAAAATAGGGCTTAGACTTCTTTGGCATATGTGAATATATGTCCTAGCTTTTTCCTTTCCTCTAAGTCTGTCAGCCATTTTGTCTTTGTGATTTATCATATTTCTCTCATAATAAAATGTTGTACCTTGCTAAGGACCAATAAGGACCAAATGCCTTGTCAATTCCTGTGGCAGGGTACGTAAAATGCCATGTGGTAGCTGGCAGGGTACATATTATGATGCACGATGTGTTTGAAAAAGGAATCAAAATGGTGGACTCATGGTTTCTTTTTATTAAATAATTCTAATTATAATAAATTGTTAGATACTTATCAATATTATAAAATAAATAAATAAATAATAAAGTCCTAAATTAGGACGTTACGGCTATGTGGCCCAAAAGATAATTTATTGTAATTCCATTAAAAACTACCAAGTACATTATTTTATTTATTTGTAGCTTAGTTTTTATTTAACATTTTGTTTGTTTTTTATTTTTATAAAAACTTTTTAAATATATGATTGTGTGTTGTTATTATTTACATACCCTTACCTGCCGTTTAATTGTTATTAATTTTTTATATTAGATAAGACAGGCATTTGACCGCCATCTCACCTGTTGGTAAGTGACGATGCGGCCGAAGATGGAGCATGCCCGTCTTGGAACAGCCTATTCACTCTAGCCTTGAAGACGTCCAGATTATATTGATCAGGGAACACACTCGCAGGTAACGCGTTCCATTCCTTAGCCGTACGCATTATAAAGGTCGAGCCAAAACGGCTCCTGGGGTTATGTTGAGAATTTAGATAGAGTCAGAAAGAATATTATAATATTTGACAACCTGAGTGGTTCATGTCGCTATATCTACTTTCTGACCAAAATATTGGATTTAGTAGAGTCAGGCTTTGATAAGTTATAGAGCTAGGCTCTTCATGAGATCTGCTAACTCTTTCGCGGGGAACCGTTAAGAGCTTATGAGGTTTGACCAATCAATTTTACATGGAATGCTTTTAGATATTGATATAGTTGTATCTTTATTTGGTCCAATTAAAATATAAAAATTTAAAACTAACAGAAAAAGGAAGCAATTTTTGATAGTATAATTTATTATTCGCTATGTACGTACGAGTTACGATAATACCTATTAGAGGAGTTGGTTATCTACCTATCTATAATTTATTTGTGGTCGGATTTCGTTGATTCTCAATCCTTAATATTAAAATTACTACATTTTAATACTAGTTTTGCAGGCATATCACGGGTACATATGCTCTATTATAAGGTATGCCATTATACTATGGGGTAATTCAGCACAAGTAAATCGGGTACTCCTCTGTCAAAAACAGCGCATCAGAGCAATTTGTGATGTTGACTCATTAACTTCGTGTAGACCCCTATTTCGCTATCAAAATCTGTTAACAGTCCCCAGTAATATATCTACCCATCACAGCCCGTAACGGTCCACTGCAGGACTTAGGGCCTCTCCCACGAAAGGGGAGGTTATTGTCATAATCTCCACGCTTGGCAGGCGGGTTGGAGATCGCAGTGTTTCTGGAGATCGCAGTGTATATACATCTACGAGATATGTGTATTTGTAAAAAGCCACCTGTACTTATTCACTAAAGTCTCAGAAACAACTGCCTTCAATACAAGGTTTCCTGATCGATTGGTGGTCCCTTCTCAGTCAACCACACTCTACAGCAGAAATAATTACTCAATGGCAATTAAAATTTATACACGCCTCGACAATAATTTGAAATTATTTCCAATAAATATATTTAGACAAAAATTAAAAAAATGGTTGATTCAAAGTTGTTTTTAGAGTGGTAATGAATTTTTTGAGTCATTTAAGCGCGGACGTTAAAATTAGGATGTAACACCATAACAATAACATATTAGTTATGTAAAATTAATTAACTATTGTAGCAATTTTAATTTAAATAATTTATTCAAGCTGATTGACGTATTTTTTGTAATATTTTAACTATTGTGACTATTTTGATTTAAATAATTTACTAATTATGATTGACATATCTTTTTTACGTTGAATGGGTAAATGGTGTTGTGAAATTGAGTTTTATTTTTAATGAATTTTGTTGCTGAAATTATTTAATTTAATTGAAATATTGCATGCCAGATTCTGGTAAAGTGTGTGAAGCGAAAATCTTAATTTTAACAGCTATTGTATACCACATTTTAAGCAATAAATCATATTCTATTCTAGTATCGGCGCGAGGTAAAACGCCTGATATAAATCGTCGAGTCAATTTGGTATGTATTATTTGCGTAGTTATTAATAGCAGGCGAATACGTTTCTGGATAGGTATCTACATTTATGTAAGTAGTTGAGCACGTAGTATGAAATTCACACCTGAGGCATACACATAGGGCGTACAGGAGTAAAACTTCATAGGTTTTAGATATCTAGACGTAATGCGCTTATTACACATGCCTGAATAGACTAAATGATTCAGTTACTGAATTCGGTCAAATGTAATCGTATTTAGCAAGTTAGGATGCTAAATTTAGAATAACGTATGGTTTCTGAATTTAGAAGTCTAATTAGAAATGTATTTAGGAAAGTGTAATAGCATTTAGTAACTTACTTAATAAAGATGGACGTTCAGAAACTCATTTTTGCCTGGTAATTTAACTGTGTGAGTTTAATCTGGTAACATTAGGCCTTTTTAGAGAAGTCATATTTTAAATAAATATTACTAAACATTATTCGAGAGCATCGCTTGTTGATCGCTTACTTATAAGAATCATGTTTAGTTTTTATATAAATGTCAAGCAGTGCAGTTTTCGAATGCAACATCTAAATAAAAAGTATGGCGTAACAGAATGGCGGGAATTCAAAAGTACTGCAGCCATTCGTGACGCTTCAACCAGTAAATAATTTAATAACTGAATTTAGAACAGTGTAAACAGAAGATTCTAAATTTAGAAGCAAGTCCCGTCTAATATAATAGTATGTGTAAAAAACGCGAGATTAGTTTGAAACAAATAGAAGCTAGTTGCTTCTGAATTTAGTCTACTGACTTTAGGTATGTGTAATAAGTGCATAAGATAACTAAGATTGCAAAAAATGCATTAAATAACACCAATATTAAATAATAATAACCTAAAGATGTCAAAAATGAACTTGGAGAAGAATTCTAAAAATTAAATTATTTTCAGAACTTGATTCCTGTATTTATACGAAAATATGATTTGCATATGCATCAAAATATCTAATTTTTCACGCCGAAAATCAAAATTTAAAACCGTTTGTAAGTAAATATTCATTGTAAAAGATCTGGTTAACAAATACATGTTATAGCAGTTTACCCATTCCGGGTTCACAATATTCAAATTATTAATAAACAACACAGAAAAACGAACCGACGAAATAAACATTTCTGAAAGATAAACTTATTATTAATAGAATTTACTTTTGTATTATCGTATCTTTTTAAATACCTACATAATAAAAAGGACTTCAAAAAATAACAGAATTTCTTAATATTTTATACAAATGCTATCGATATTGTACTATTGTTTAAGATCGCAACAAATATTTTATTCAAATCCAGGCAAGCGATTCAAAATAGGGCCCCAAGTATGGCACGAAAATATGTTCAAGACCGTACTTTTTCTTCATCGACTAATAAAGTTATTATAACCGTCATTCAATTATAGGCCAGTCAAATCTTACAAAAAAATGGCTCTAAAACGCAAAGCGCGATGTAACGCTGCATTTTTGGTATGTTATTTGGACCCCTTAAACTACATTTTGCAAGCAAAAAATATTGTGCTTCCTGCGTAATACGTGAAAAACTGCGAAATTTTCGAACTTTTTTCACTTACTGGTCTAAAAATAAAAAACTATACATTTTTCGACCAATGAAGCTTAATGGCTTTTAAAGTTCATTATATTTGCCACTATTTAAGCTCAAACACAGCTTTACAAAATGTACAGTGACCAAGTTATGACTCTTCAAAGATGGTCAATTTTTCCGGAAAATTTACAATTTTAAGTTTTGCTCCCGTCCGGAGCAAATTATTGATAAAATCGCTAGTCCTATGATAAAAGTAACTAAAAGAAAGCTGTAGTACATTTAATTTACTTTCATTAAAGTAGAAAACGAACTAAGTGAGACTAATAGTTTACTTACAATCTTGAAAATGGTGTTATGAAGAATTCTGTGAATACTTATTTGTGTGAATGGTACCAATGGAAATGTTTTCAGCCAAATATCGGTATAACCACTTATGAAAATTTAGAGAAAATTTGTTAAAAATTACGTTTTAATAATAATAAAATACTATCACAAGGTGCCAATCAGCTCCCGAGACCGTTTTATCAGTCTCAGGGTCCAGTGGAAGATATTTGTCAACCTCGCCAATTGTATTAAGAGTAACAAACCTAACAAGTGGCGAGCTCGTCACGGTGCTGAAATTGGACTATCCTCAATGTACGAAACGGTCCTCTATGTAGTTCTCGGATTCGGTTAACGTTGCTTAATCTTGGTTATCGTTCTCGCAAGCACGCTGCCGCTATACCAGGGGCCCTATTTTTGAATTGCTCGCTTTGATCCGAACGATTTTCAATTTTGATTTTCCGCATAAAAAATGTCATATTTTCATGCATTATGCAAAGGAGACAGTCTAAAATTTTCCTGACCACCAGCCGGCATAATGAGAGTTGTAATGGATAAAGCTTATAAAACGTAATGTCCTCTCGTAATTATTTAAATTCTTTAGCTAGCCAATTTTTTTATATTAATGTTTAAAATATTACTAATTTGCTATGAAATGAACGCATTTTTGACATGAAATTATGAACACACCCGAAAAAAGCTATGGATGCTCAAACTTATCTGACCCGGTGGCTAAAACTAGAACCAAGTGTCGCCATTTTGAAATGTCATGTAAATGCCATTAACAGCGACGCTGTCACTGGATAAGGTTAAGTTTGTGGCACTGCATAGACAGACAGGTAAAAAATCCTAGGTTTGGACCATGGACTTACTACCCAAAGGGACTGCGCACTGCTTTGACTAAAACCGGGCAGAGCGAGAGTCACCATCGATGGTCCTGTGTCCCTTTCTAGTGTTGCCACCATTGTTGGTGCAAATTTCGAATTACTTTTATTATTTGGCGTGGACACCGACCTCAGGGCCAAGCAGAGCTGGACCGGGTGCAATCTGAAGGTCATGTTTTCACCAGGGTCCAGCCCAAGCTTACCCTGCTACTCTGAAACTATTGGCCCTAGAACACTAGTTCCTAGAGTGAAATGATAGCACTCCTCGAGATCATCATTTCGTATGACAGCTGTCAAAGTTAAATATTTTATAATTCGGTACCCATTGGTCCTAAAACACACTTAAGAGAAATGATAGTACTTGTTGAGATCTACATTTCGAATAACAGCTGTCAAATTTAGAACTGAAATAACTCCTAACCTATTGGTGCTACAACACTCGTTCCTAAAGAAAAATGATAGTGTTCATCGAGATCTACATTTCGCATGACTGCTGTCAAACTTGGAACTGTTGTAACTCGGAAACGAGTGGTCTTAGGACACTAGTTCCTGGAGCAATACGATAGTACTCATCGAGATCTACATTTCGTATGACAGTTCTAAGTTTGACAGCTGTTATACCAAATGTAGATCTCGACAAGTACTATCATTTCTCTACAGAAACTAGTGTTTTAGGACCAATAGGTTCCGAGTTACAAAAGATTTAACTTTGACAGCTGTCACCCGAAATGTAGAAATCGACGAGTACTATCACTTCTCATTAGAAACTAGTGTTGTAGGATAAAGTGTTACCGAACTCTTTTATCTGTTTTGTTGAACAAAAAGTCGTAGGTTAATAATTATGTCGACTCGACGTTTGCCGGAGAAACGTTCAGTAGATCAAAAGGTATTTTGACAACTACTTTTCGGATTGTACGGATTACCTCATAATAAAACCAAATTCACGGTAAATATATTTCTCCAATAATGGCAACACCAAACATGACACTTGTCAATTTAGAATGACGGTGATTATGCCAATGACATTGTGTTTACACTGTTAGAAAGGGACAAAGGACTATCGATGGTGACTCTCGCTCTGACCGGTTTTAGTCAAAGCAGTGCGCAGTCCCTTTGGGTAGTAAGTCCATGGTTTGGCCATTGACAATGACAGGCATGTCATTGTCTTTGTCATACACTGCCACTAATGACGAATGAAACTCCATACTCCGATAGGAAGACCTGCCCTGTGGTTGTGATTTCTATGGCGATGATAGGCTGTGAGCGAGTTAATTAGCCATAATAATATGTATTATGATGCTAGGGAATTCTACTTATTATTTTAGTTTCTTTTTGGCCACATCCGTCGGCCAATTTATGTATCAAAAGGTGTGTGTCACGCATTGTACGCATTTTTGCCGTTGTGCCCAAGGAGTTTTCTTACAGAGTCATAAACTTGTCAGACCATGTGACAGCGTCGCTGTTGTTGGCATTGGCATGACATTTCAAAATGACGAGACTTAATTCCAGTTTCGGCCATTGTGCCAGATAAGTTTTTATTATGTAATAAAAACTAAGGTTAAGCATTGCTAGTAATGCAAGGGAGTTGGATGGGTGACCATTTCGCATTTGAGGGTAGTCAAACGTTAGCGTCAATGTAGTCAATGTGTGTTTTGCCAGTGAGGACTTACGGAACTGAAACGTGGCCACTCACTATGCGCCTTATAAGAAAGCTTACTGTTACCCAAAGGGCAATTGAAAGAGCTACGGGAGTTTCTTTGAGCGATCGAGTCAGAAATGAGGAGATCCGCAAGTGAACCAAGGTCACCGACATAGCTCTAAGGATTGCCAGACTGAAGTGGCAGTGGGCAGGGCACATAGCTCGAAGAACAGATGGCCGATGGGGCAGTAAAGTTCTCGAGTGGCGACCACGTACCGGTAGACGCAGCGTGGGTAGGCCTCCTACAAGGTGGACCGACGACCTGAGGGCCTATCGGCTATCTCAGTGGACAACTGAATTTGACATAAAAAAATCTGACACTACTCTAATTTGGTAGACTCTATTGCCAGTTTTCAACGTAGATGACGTGGTGTAGAATTATCTAGTGTCAAATACAGTTGTCAACTGAGTTAGCCAATAGCCCCGCAGGTAAGGATCGCAGGTACCAGCTGGATGCGGAAAGCACAGGACCGGTCTTTGTGGAGATCTCTGGGGGAGGCGTATGCCCAGCAGTGGGCGTCTTCTGGGTGATATGATGATGATGATGAAACGTTAGCACCGCAACGAGTTGGAAACTCGTTATGTGTGCCCCCTTATACCGTTGGCGAAGCGAGGTCGACCGAGGTGTTGTACATACCATGATTCTAAGAAAATCTAGTTCTTGTGCTAGTTCATTTTGGGCACATCCGTCGACAGTTTTATGTAACATCAAAAGATATGTCACGCGGCACGCCGCATTACCAGTGTTTTCTCAAAGCGATCGCATTACACGCATTATTGAACATAATGCCCTCTCCTTTTGAAAGGAGTTTTTTCTTTCCTCATTGATTTCTCTTCGCTATGACGAAAAAAACTTCTTACTCCGGGCGTAAAAGGAGTTTCTTCTTTCATCGTTTACTCTACGGCTTGTTCCAGTATTGCATGAGTGTCGCGTGAGTGTTGCAGTTTTGCTAAAAATATTTAGTTTTCAAAAAATAATTGTGAAGAATTGGCTAGACTTAGATTTATTTTTTCAACTGATACGAGTTCCGTATTTTACATACTTCCGTTTTTCATTCACTTTGTACCGGCTGGATCTTAGTGAACACCTTGTATGAACTGATAGACCGTATCCTTTTTCCTATTTTTGCCCATACTTCGGCCCCCTCTTTCGGTGTTGCCAATGTGATTTTAAAAATATTGAATTTTTCACGCCGAAATTCAACATTGTAAATCGTTCGCATAAATGCGAGCGATTCAACCACGGAACCCAGGGCCGTTTGTATGTTAGTTTGAAGTTGCTTAGTTTTTACCATGGGTTACTGAAATTCTACCGAGTTCTATGGAAATCGTAATAATGTATTTTTTTGACATTGACTTTAATGTTGTATCTACATTCATACGACGACGACATTAGGGCCTTCAAGGAGCAAGCCTCTATAAACGAATTCTCGACACCACTGGCAAGCTCGGACAGTCCTTAGTAAGTACGCTTTATGGCGCCTAAAACTAAAAAAAATATGGTCCTATTGCGGTAGGGACTACCTACCGACGCCGGTTTTCCACCCCCCAGCCCAGGAAATTACTTCCAGCATATCCAGCTCGACTTTGGATCTAAAGGTGACTGCGAAGCCGCCGTCCACGCCATGAGAACTTTCCTCCAAAGTAATAGTGTTGAAGTCGTAATGAAGGGTGACGTAAAAATGGATTCAACTCCGTCGATAGAGGCGCTTTGCTTGGTCAAATACGATCTAAGCTGCCGGCAGCTTATAAGTTTATGCGGCAATGCTACAAAAAGCCGAGCAATCTTATATACAAAGGCTACCTCTTGCAATCAGTATTCGGCTGCCAGCAATAGGTGACTCTCGAGAAGCTAAATTCTAAATTTAGCGTGTGGTAGTACGACCTACTTCGAATACGGGGTCCTACAAGGGGATGCGAACACGGTTTTACAGGATTCACAGCACCTCATGCGCGAGTTCAGGGTGATTGGTGTGCTGTCCGAGGGCTGGTTCCATTTCTGCAGGTTTTTACGCTATTGCTATTACAATGTCGTCGACAAGGCGTGGCTTCACCTTCTAGGTAGTTTTGATTAATCCCTCTCGGACTTCGTTAAAGGAAAAAATCCAATTCTATTGTTGTGTTTTGCGGTGTTGTCAACAACACAAAATTCTTAACATAAATCTCGATAATTCATCTTGGAAATAGATGGATATGGAAGTCTAGGCGTTAGGACAGTTTCAGATGTGTCCATGTCAGCTTTTCTGTTCCGGTGCATAGTTCACAGTATCCAGTGCAGAAGTTATTATCTAAATTAGGGACTTTTATTACGGCGTATTCTATCGAGGCCAAATGCCTTTGGCACGAGGCTTTTCCGGAGGCCGAGCTCCCAAAAATTCCTGTTCTCAGCGGCTTTGAGACGAGCCTCACTGCAGATTGGTGCGAAACAATATTTTAAGTGCACTAACCAACTCTGCAGAGCGTGCCCGTTTGCTGGCTGCTGGCGAGTGTAAATCGGGTCTCTAACTTCAGGCAATGTCTTCTAAAAATATTGGGACACTTCTCAACCGCGTTACGCACTATATCATCCGCCGGGCCTTACCCTCCGCTGGAGCACCCGCTAAGCTTGAGCCAGATTGTTTAGCCCGTGATGACGGTTAGAGGTCCGAAGGGATGACACTCCCGCCCTGGGAGCTGAGGCGACGTTTGGTCAGGGACGCCACGTGTAGCGATACCCTTGCACAGTTCCACCTTCCAGTAACGGCGTGTTATGCCTGGCCCGATGCCGTCTCAACTGAAAGTGTCAAACGGCGCAAGTGTTGATGAAAGCCACATATTTACGCCGTTTGGTGTGGAAACCCTTGAATTCTAGTGTCCATGTGCACACTCCCTATTTCGGGAGCTAGGTAAGCGCTTGGTCGATATTACTAAAGACCCATTGGGCTGGCTTCCACTTCGGACGGGGGACAATGCGGCCAGCCTTCTGAGCAGCATTCAGCCTTGGACAAAATTAGTGATTGTTTTATCAAGTGGACCTTTATTAATACCTATACAAATTTATTAAGTTAGTTGTTATTTGCAATTTGTATTATGTCAGATTAGTATTCATAATATGTATAATTGTTATTCCTACCTTAATAAATACTTTATTCTTCAAAAATATTTTATACGTTCTCCTTGTTTTTGTAAGATTGTGAATGAACCATTAGTCTCACATAGTTCGTTCTGTTCATAATTTAAAGCAAATTAAATTTACTACAACTTCCTTTTAATTTTTTTGATCATAGAACTAGCAATTTAATCAATAATTTGCTCCGGACGAGAGCGAAAACTAAAATTGAAGTTTTTCGGGAAAAATAGACCATCTTTAAAGAGTCATAACTTGGTTGCTATACGCTTTATAGAGCTGTGTTGAAGCATAAATCCTTGCACATTTAATCAATTTTAAAAGCTTTTACGCTTTATTGGTCGAAAAATGCATAGTTATTTATTTTTAGACCAGAAAGTGAAAAATTTCCCAAAATTTCGCAGTTTTTCACGTATTACGCAGGAAGCACAACTTTTTTTTTATTGCAAAATGTAGTTTCACACTCTCTTAAGGGTTCCAAATAACATACCAAAAATGCAGCGTTACATCGTGCTTTGCGTTTTAGATGTAAGATTTGACTGGCCTATTAGTAGCGAACATAAATGCGTTACACAGAATTACATTTTGATACAGATTCGATCTGAATGAACCACATCATCATCATCACAGCCCATAACAGTCCACTGCAGGACTTCGGGCCTCTCCCACGAAAGGGGAGGTCATTGCCATAATCTCCACGCTTGGCAGGCGGGTTGGAGATCGCAGTGCAGTTGATGTAAATCTACCCTGAAAGATGCTGCTGCCCACCTTTCGGATTTGTCCCTTAGTCGCCTCTTACGACACCCACGGGAAGAGATGGGGTGGTGCTATTCTTTGAGGTGGCGGCACCACACACCACCACCACATGAAATGAATGAATGAACCACATGTTGGCCTAAATTTTTAACAATACATTTGCCGAGCCTTAGACCGACCCTCTATTTTCTTGTCTAGTAGGGTTGTGGTAATCATCAAAAAGTTTCGGGTTTGTATCGATAATTTTCATCAATATTTTTCTGGAAGTCTATTGCCTAGTATAGTTTTCTATTTATTATTGTACAAATGTACATTTTGGTCGTACATGTAATATACACATGTACGACCTGGTAAAGATCACAGGTACCAGCTGGATGCGGAAAGCATATGACAGGCCGTTGTTGAGATCTCTGAGGGAGGCCTATGCCCTGCAGTGGGCGTCGTTCGGCTAATATGATGTATATTTTAGACCTTTTGGACCTAGGATCAAGATTTGGATTATTATTCGATACAAGATTTCGTGTGTCCTTAGCTAGTGATGGACGTCTCGTCTATAATCTGTCCAAACTGACTTGTCTTTTTTGGTTAAGGAAGTTATGTATTTAAATGGAAAATGTGCATCAGTATTCGTTGAAATTCACATTCTATGTGTTTCTTGTATAATTCTCGACATCTATACACAATATACGTAGCGTGATTGATACAGCAAGTCGTGATTTTGGGCATTGTTTGTTCACCAAATAAGACAAGTCAGTTTAAACAGATTATAAGGAAAACAGACGAGACATGACTAACATCCACGAGACTTCACGAATATAGGCCAATACTCCCTACTATATTCTAGTATTGGCCAGTCTCATGGAGTTTTAGCCAACATATGGAGGTGGGGTCCTTGACGCAGTCCTAGAGGCTGGTAGATATCATGGTGGTGTGTGATACGTTGGGCACGGTCTGTATCTCCTGTTATTGGGGTGGAGTCCGGTAGGCAAATTACGCAACTCTGTTGCCAATAATTATCTGATTTCAATTATTGAAATGGTTACTTTGACGATTACGTATTAACTATTTATGGTTTCAGTTTATTGCAGTGGAACTTTGTTAGCAACTGATCCCATGAAATCGATGATATGGAATCGCAAAAACAACAATTTCAATAAATGATATCAGAGAATTGTTGGCAACTGGGTTACGTAATTAGGCTACAGGTCTGGGGCATACGATAATGTCGATGTATTTCCTTCTGTTCTGTAAACATTTGAAACCAATCTGGTTAGGTTCCCCTGTTCCTAGGTTTCCCTGTCAGACGGCAGTCGCTCCTCTATAAGATCTCCTGATCTGCCAAACCCTAGACCATGATCAAGCCGGACCCCAAGCCTTCGCGCACGGTAGCACAACCAGGACATTAACACCCAGATTATGATGATGATATCATCATCATGTTGTCATCAATCCCGGTAGTGCTCTCGTACGCTAGGACCTGGTAAAAATGTTATTAAATATATTCTAAATATTTCGAGGAATACACATTCAGTCGCTGTGTGGTGTCCGGCAGAGTAGAATAGCAACAACCCTTACACTCGTGGGTGTCGTACAAAGCGACTAATGTTTCCGAGGCAAAAACTCTAGTCTCCGAAGGCTGGAAAATGGGCAGCAGCGTTTTCCATTGTAACATTTATAACACTGCGATCTCCAACCCGCCTGCCAAGCGTGGAGATTATGGCAATGACCTCCCCTTTCGTAGGAGAGGCCCTTAGTCCTGCAGTGCTCTGTTATGGGCTGTGATGATGATGATGATGAGAACCTACTATCCGGTGACTAACGGCAATCATCACAATATCTACAATTCATGCGCATACTGCTCATAGGTAACTAAAATTATCATCTTGGCATCAATATACCTGTTGTACCCTCGCGTGAAAACCCGGGGTCCGCCTTGACCATGATCCTGAATTTGATAGATCAGGTAATTACAACAGAGCCACTACCATCTGACCTCAGCGGCCGTGTTAACAGGGGAACCTGACCAGATTAGATCATGGTTACACATTCAGTCGCATGAATGAGCAGGTTTCATCACGACGTTCTTTGACCCGCAGTTATGCATACAATATCCAGTTAGGTATCTACATTATCACACGGTCGCACCGAGGACCGTCTTATGTGTGTTTCCCGTTAAGGTTCGGAGGAGAGGCCAGTTTTAAAATATCCTTTTATAACCTCGCTGAGACAGAGACGGAGTGAGTTTGGTTTGTGGATGGGGCAGTAAAATATGTTGTGGGTATATTATGCAATGGTAATCCGCGAGCGCTCACAATCATGTCGAATTAGACAAGATTATACTGTCGAGCGAATTAACGGTCATTCAGAATGCGATGGAACCTTGTCAAATTAAATGTTCTGTCATTTCGATTCACTTCAACAATGTTCAAATTCCATTCTGAGCGAGCATGGATAATAACGTATAATAATTAAAACATCTGATAACCGTCACTGGGACCTCACCGAGAATTTCGGTCCGAGTTCAAGATGATACTAACTCTTACGTAGTATAGCATAAAGTCGGTTCTCGGATGCAGGGGCCCAGTGGGACGTCCGACCAAGGTCGGTTCGCTCGGGAATCGCTCGGGCCGAAATTCTCGGTGATGTCCCAGTGACGGTGGAGGTGGACAAACGCACGTAGTCCACACCACGCTTATAGGAGTCAAACCGTTTGGGCACCGCCAAAGTCACCGGGACGTCACCAAGACGTCAACGAGATGACGTCGTTGAAGCAGTGATACTTACAATTTTTATGACCGCCCGTACCCGAGCACGTAAATGTATGTGTCGCTACCTCGCCGCCGTCACCGTTCTCGTTGACGTCCCGGTGACGTTAGCGGTGGACAAACTGCCTTAATCCTGTAAGGGTGGTGAGGACTAAATATTTATATAGTCCTCTGTGCTAAGGCCTAAATTCGAGCAAGTATTCTATATTAGCCCGAATCATCCCACTGCTGGGCAAAGGCCTCCCCCCGATTCCTCCACTCTTCACGATCAAATGCCAATGTCTGCCAGTCACTTTCGAAGGCCCGCAGCTCATCTGTCCACCTTTTCTTGGGTCTGCCGCGTCGTCGTTTTGGTGGACCGAGCAAGTATGTGTGTGAAAAAATTTACTGAAAGTTATTAGTTACTTAAGCAGATCTTTTAGTCAATAAGACCATCTCCTCGTTTATTTTATTATCCGTGCTCAACTGTACTTATAAAACTTTGCAATTATAGTTTTTGTTCTTAGATTTGTTTAGTCAGACATTTGACCGCCATTTAAGGTAAGCGAAGAAAGCCACGACTATGCTAGCCACCAGAGCCCTAGTGGCCCTACCACAAGTGTGTCCGCGACAAAGCTCGCGCCGCGAGAGAGCGTTTGTCTCTTTCTCTCAATACTTAGACGAAAGAGATAGCAATATCTATGTCGCGTTTTTTCTCGCTTATCGCGCGCGAGAGCAACTTGTGCTAGGCCTACAGGGAAGGGACGATGCGGTCTAAGATGGCTAGTGTGCCTGTCCTTGAAGAAATAGTTATACAGCTCCGGGAACACCCTAGCAGGCAACCTTACTTCTTAGCGGTATGCATTATACGCTTATTATAATAATAAATTCAGAGTACTAAATTCAGAAACAAAACGCCTGAGAGCATATCAAAGTGGAATGTATTGCTCATGAAATAAGGTCCATTTTTGTATCAATTATTTAATGTTCCGGGTCGCTCCGATTTTCAAAAGGCGTGATACAAAAAGGGCCTTATTTTATGAGCAATACGTTTCACTTTTATTTGCACTCACATTTTTTGCTTCTGAATTTAGACGAATGTGTTTAGCCAAATGTAACAAGCGCATTAAAAAGGTTGAGCCAAAAGTTCGTGCAGATAACTGATATATCTACTAAATAAGGGTGGTGGAACCCTTGCCCGCCTGTTGTAGCCCGAAAGCGGAAAGGGGACAGCGGGATTATATCGAACAGCTCCTTCGCACATTAATAAATAATAATAAAAAATAAATATGCTTGGACAACTCACATAACGCTACTCATCTAGCACCCACAGTAAGCAAACCTTGGATACTAGACTACTGATAAACTACATAATATACTTTTAAATAAATACCGATTATACATACATGCCGTGGCCGTGTGGTGTCCGGCAGAGTAGCATAGCACCAACCTCTTACACTCTTGGGTGTCGTACAAGGCGACTAATGTCTTCGAGGCAAAAGATCAAGAGTCTCCGTAGTCTGGAAAATGGGCAGCAGCATTTTCCATTGTTATATTTAAACACTGCGATCTCCAACCCTCCTGCCAAGCGTGGAGATTATGGCAATAACCTCCCCTTTCGTGGGAGAGCCCTGAAGTCCTGCAGTGGACTGTTACGGGCTGTGATGATGATACATACATATCACACCCAGAGCCGTAACAGAAATTAAAATCCATCATTTAAATTTCTGCCCGACCGGGTATCGAACCCAGAACCTCTTGCTTGGCAGACCGGCGTGTTAACCACTGAACCACTTATGTCGTCACATTCTTTAAAATGCAGCCTGTTCAGATAAACGCGCAGCCCTACTCCGATGTTCAAGGCTCTGCAGCTTAACTTCTATCATCACTGGATCTAAAGTTACTGATGTCACAAGTTGTTGAACAGAATACAGTCTGAGGCCTGAATATTTCGGTGTATAGTAATTACATTGTACCATACCTAGTTATTAAGTCGAAATAGGTAACTGTACAAAAGATAAAAAAGAAAATATCGCTTTGTAATAAGAGCTTGTCTTTTCCCCGCCGACAAACTGCAGTTTAGCGAGACTAGTAGAATTGCACAGCAAGAAAATATCATTGCTTTTGGCATAAAAAAATAATTATTTATATTATATGTATGTTGCAGCCAAATGGTTAAATTAGCCGGTTAATTAAACGGCTAGCTATTTAAGCAGTTATTTAATTGAAAATTGGCCAAATTCATGAACTTTGAAAGTAAACAGTACCACACATGGTGTCTCCTGTCTGCGCTAGGGTAGGGGTAGGGTAGTAGTTAGAGTAGGGGTAGGGTAGGGTAGGAGTAAGATAGCGGTAAGGTAGTATAGGGTGGGGTAGGGGTAAGATAGTGGTAGGGTCGGGGTAAGATAGTGGTAGGGTAGGGGTAAGGTAGTGGTAGGGTAGGGTTAAGGCAATGGTAGGATAGGGTAGGGGTAAGGTAGCGATAGGGTAGGGATAGGATAGACTAGGGTGGGAGCAACTACCTATCACTTAAAGGTCTGTCTGGCGGTGGCGAGGGGGCCGGGTCGCTCTTTTCCCTCAAATATGGTTGAATTGGACGATGGCTGGGCCCTGCGTTATACTCGTGAACGGGTGCTGCCTTGGTGGACTGGCTTACTCTTGCTGTAGTTTTAGGTGGTTTTTCTTAATTATACTAGACATACCTACGAGTATATAATATAATATAGCGTTCCGGCTCTGTCTGGCATTGTCGAGCCCGGTTCGGTTGTGGTTGGCGAGGGATACGTTTATCTACGGCCATAGGGCGGTCAGCGTGTCACTGCGTGTTTCCTTCCTACTTTCCTACCCCCCTCCTTTTTGACGATTGAAAGAGATATTTAATGTCCTAATCAATAAAGAAATTTTGAATTTTGAATTTTTGAATTTTGAAAGTCAAATGAACGATATTGCCTCGAGTTTACGGAGCTCTTCCATTCATTGTCATAATGCTAACCTAAACTAACCGAATAGAAACCTAATGCAAACTATTATTATACTTTGAAGTTATTGTGGGTAGGTTAGCATTGGAACAATGTGTGGAAGAGCTGCGTAAACTCGAGGCAATATCGTTATTTCAACATCACTTTAAAATCTTATGAAACTGGCAAATTTTCAACTAAATAATTGCTCAAAAAGCTAGCCGTTTAGTTAACCGGCTAATTTAACCATATGGCTGCGACATGTATATCACGAATAATTCTTTTAGCGCGCATCTCCACCGAATCTAAACCAGCCAGTTGATAGTAGTAGTTGTTACTCTTTAAGTAACCGGAAGTTGAGTTGTTATACTTAATAAATTATTTATTTACTTGCTTAAATAAGTCCACCTAATGCAGCGGATTTTGTCAATTATTAATAATCTATTTAATGTTTAAAATTGAAGCAGCCAGGGGTCTTATTCTCGAACTGTGACATCTTGAATTCGAGAATCGCCCCTTGTAGATATGATGAGTAACTTTGCAAACGAACAGATATATATATTCGATTAACGAGTTTTATACTAAATGACCATTTCTCACAATAAAATAATGTTGCCCTAAATTCTGCCCTGTGCTATATCTTGTTATTCAATCGCTGAGTCTATAATCGTCTACAAATCTACATATTTACTTATGACCTTATGGTATGGGAAGGCCTCTCAGCGGAGCGGGTTTGTCTCTGTGTTGCTACGTTAGAAAAATCGGACGAATTTCATTATTTATTTCAAGATTATTGTGTAACAGTAAGACATTTTAAAAGCATTCTCCGGGTTTCTTACCACTTAAAGTCTGACCAGGAATATAATATGATATACAATTTGAAGAGTGACTCTTTCGCTCGTCGTTATTTCAATTTACAAGTTGGTCAGATTAAAATAAAATGCTACGTAAAATAAAATCATGAATATTTTCGTCAAATGCTTAAATTCTGCAAAATTTTTGAGCAGGTTTTAGTGTATGCGTTACTTATTTTACTAATAAGAAGCTACACCATTTCAGAGTGTTTTATGATAGGTATTTTTGGTCCCGGAAAGCCTTAGGATAACGCGGCATAGTTGAATGTTTACAGATATCCGAACTGTGCGCAGCGGGTGATAACTGCAGGAGTCGGCTAGTTACAGAGTCTTATGGGCTGTTATGATCATGATGATAACTAACTTCTGTCTTTCGTAACCGTGTCATAGAGGTAATCAACTAGATTGGATAATGGTTACACATTCAATCAATCGCATAAATGTGCTTGTTCCGTTAGATAAGATACAGGTAAGAACATCGGTTAGTGTTCAACTGATATTTTGTCGGAATCACGCTCCGTCGACTGGCAACACTGCCGTGCGTGTGCGCACTCAGCCAGTTCAAAACCGACGGGCGAGCGGCCGGCCGCCACGCGCGAAACAACGACTAAACGACTTCGAAATTCAAAAAACAACACCACAGAACACAAATCTCCTTTAACCAAAAAAGAAAAATCCAAGTGCCAGTCCAGTGCGCGCCATTCTATTTCAACTTTTTAAAATCGCGACTCGAAAAAAGTTTTCTCAGTGGCCAGCTTCCAAGGATGTGAAGTTCTTTTTTCAAAGTGACCGAGCAAATGAATGTGGATTCTGTCGCCGTAGTCAGAAGGACTAGTGTTGTGTGTCGTTCTAAACGTTTTTTAATGTGAACGCGGGCGAGTTCCTTGCGTAGGATTTTAAAATAAGTTCTCTAAAAGGTGAGTCCATACAGATACAAGTTTCTCGTTGACATTGCTTTTGTCCTAAGTAATTGATTTTAAAATTAGCTGTACCTGTGCGTTCAAGCCTTCGATTTTGAGGTTGGCTGGACACTGAATTTTTTACATAAATGTTAAAGCAACACTTGTGATTTTTATCGATTAAATAATTTGGTGGTAAATTGTTTTACGATAATCGTTTATCTGACGCTGTTTCGAAATGGCATAACTATTATCTTAAAAAAATTGTATTATTATTGAACAAGGTACCTATCGGAACAGAAATGTTTTCGTTTCTGTGATTTTTTTTTCCGTGAAATATGAACGTCAGAAAAAACTTCAAACTTCTTCAAGTAGCGCGTTGATGTCGTTTGTATGACGTAAGATGGGCTTTGAATAAGGAAACAATGCTGTGGCTTGCAGCCGTTTGAACAACTGGTTAAAATATGTCCAGTTTGAAAAGCTGACAGTTGCGTGAATAAATATGTTAGTTACCTCATGAAAGCTTGTTATAATTTTTTATTTCTACGCGTAAATAAATAAAGTTTTCACGGCATTGGTTTACAAACGAAAATGGGTTTTAGTTAAAAAAAGTTTCTTGAAGAAATGTCTAACCTATTATTTGTTATCGTTGCATTATTGCAACTTTATAGCACACAACTCCTGGATAGTCAGGATCTACAGAGTCAAACCAAACAGATCAAACTAATAAGTACTGCCTTGAAATGTACTCACATAGGTAGTAACAGGAAAGGAATATTGTTAGGTTCCGATTTCACAACTCATAAACTTCCTTCTTTTGACACAGTCGAGTAAAAAGGGTTTAAAGAACAACGAGTAGCTGTCACCAATTCGATCAGATTGCAATGATTACCATCCAATTACCATTATGTTTAACTAGCTTTTGTCAGCGACTTCATCCGCGTAAAATTCGGTTATCATTTTCCGGACCCGTTCCCGCGGGAACCACATTGCATTCTGGGACAAATTTGCGCATTTATTAAAATGTTGTTCTGTTATTTTACTAAGATATATTTGTCCAATCCACTGATTATGTCGATAGCGACAGCTCTGAAGACTCTTTGGTCTCCGAAGGACCGACAGGAGTGGGGTAAACAGGTTCTTGAGTGGAGACCGCGACCGCGTGGGACGCCCTCCGGCCAGGTGGAGTGACGATTTGCGAAAGGCTTGCAGGTGGAAGCTTGGGTGCTGTTTTTGAACCCCTTGTTTTGAGTCGAATGGTTTGAAATTTAAATTTCAATACAGTTTACACATACAATTTGATTTAAAATTCAAACATGTTAGAGATTTTTTTTTTTTAAATATTAATGTGACGGATATAAATTTAATTTCTGTTACGGGTCTGGGTGTTCTATGTATGTATAATAAGTATGGATTAAAAAAAAAAGTATATAAGTAGTTTATCAGGTATCTAGCACCCATAACACAAGCTTTGCTTCCTTTGGGGCTAGATGGCGCTGTGTGAATTTGTCCACGATTATTTATTTATTTATAAATTTAATAATACTAATACTAAATAGGCGAAAAAATCTAAATTATGACCCGGCGCGACTTTGTCAGCGTACACATACTTTACCCTTACCTACCATTTTTTCTTGCTGTATCGCTGTATCGCGAAGTTGATCCTTTGGCCAAGGTATTGGCCAGCCTTTTGGTCGTGCGAAGCGTTGACCAGCCGCTCAGACCACTTATTGAAGAGAGTATGAGCGCCTGGACCCCACGGTTGGGGAAACGCTTAGGGTTTCAAATTCAAACTGTATTGAAAAATCAATATTTAGATATTTTCTCTATTTTTGAACCGTTCGCTTTCGGGAATATCGAAGTTTTTATGCTGAAAATCGAAATTCAAAAGCGTTCGACACGAGACGAGAGGTTCAAAAATAGAACCGCTGTATATGGACTAGGATAGGCCTGAGCAGAGCCTATAGGTGCCACAAACCTCTTTTCTCTCTTCCACATTCCTACATCTAAATTAGTGCTTAAGTAGTATCTATAGCAGTGTCAATGAGGAGTTTTCCAATAGGTATCTAAAGCATTCCTAACCAGTCACTAGATGGCGCCCCGACAATTTTGGTAATTGATAATCGCTTGAAATAGGTTCTTAGCAAACAGGATATAAACACTGGGTACGTTGTATTGGATAATATTGTATTTGTCAATAGTTTTCAACCATTTTAGAGGTTGTAATAATAATGGAACATAGTGCTAACTTCTATAAATATTTCTTTTTACACTTCGTTCAACCTTTAACAGTTATGTTTATATTATTAAACATTTTATTTTTAAGTTTAGTATTAGTTGACTGCATGAAATCACTGCCACCATCATACAGATTATAAAAAGATTACCAAAATTGTAGGAGCGCCATCTATTGATGCTTTTTGAAACCAACTATCTATACCTACTGGAAAACTCCTCATTAAATCTAACATGGCTACCTTGCAACTTATACAAAATGGCTGTGAGGTTCCGGCTCAGAATTACGTCACCAGTGTGGGCGTCAAGTACCTACTAGAACGCAACCTTGACTTGAAACGCACTGACTATAGTGTATCTACTTGAGATTGGGTATTGTCTGCTTCTGACACATCTGGCTTGTGGTTCAACTCTAAATGAATGTGTTTCCTACTCAAAAGTTTTTAAATTCTTTTAGAAGTATAAACTCTATAATGTTTTTGCTTTTTATTCTGTGAATTTTGTTTTAATAAGGTTTATCTATGTAAATGAAGATAATTTCCCATATGTATGTAAGCACATCACATAACTTCTGAAAGGCTGATTAGTAATTGTCTGGACAAGGTTTGTATGTAAGAAAGAAAGGGTAGGTAGGGGTAGGGTATGTGTAGTGTAGGGTAGTGGTAGGGTAGGGGTAGGGTAGGTATTGGATGGGGGTAGGGGTACTATAGGGTAGGAGTAGTACAGACCAGCTAGTAATAAATAAAAGAAAGCTGCATTCTATTTCTCGATTTTTAAATTAAGGGGAACCTGACGAAATTGGATCATGATTACACATTCAGTCGCCTGAATGTGCAGGTTTCATCACAATTTTGAGTTTGAGATGTTTTCCATCACCGATCGAGCATCGATTAGCATTCAACTAATGTACATAACTCAGAAAAGAGTCATTGCTATACGGCCGCAGTGGGATTTGAACCCGGTACCTCTCGCTTACCAGTCGGATACCTTAACCACTCGGCCACCAACGCTCCTACTTTGCCCCTATGATAAACTTTATCTAATCAAAATTCTTACTTTCCAATTGAGTCTAACGATCTGATTAACTCAGCACTCAATTAATTGATCTATCATTACAAAACTAATTACTTGACAACCCTACCTGAGATCATATAACAGATAGCACGATATAGATAATAGATAGATGTAATTAACTATATCTCTATACCACTCGGGCCATTAATAATAGTTAAGCAATCCACCCACGATAGAAACATCTTCAGATAAGTTTGCAATGCAAAATGGCTGTTACAAAATGGTTGCCAATAACCTATTGCCTTATATTATTGGTTCGATACGATTGGGCTATTATAAAATTCCTAGGTTGAGTGTTTTATTGTTGTTGCGGATTTTTTTCATGTTTGTTGGAAGCGTTTGTTGTAAAGTCGTCTAAATTCCGAAGCAAAAATCGTAAGAGCAAATGAAAGTGGAATCTGTTGCTCATACAATAAGGTCCATTACGTATACGGGCAAATAAGTTAACACTAATTCACCCTACAGTTGTCATTTCGATTTACTTTGATAAGGTTCTATCCTATGGTTTTAACCACAAGCCGTTACGGCAATACAATATAATAGTATTATTAATATTAATACTATATGTATAGTGCCCAAACGTGTGCGGTTAAAAATAAACGGTTTTTATTTACTTATTTGTTATTTATATAGCATTAACTTATAGTGGTCACGCTATCAACTCACGCGCATCGCCGGCCCCGCGCCCCCGCACGCCCTTGCGTCCAAAAGCGGGTTGAGCGACATTGAATCTTCTTTATAAGACGCTGTTGGGTAACCACTTGCTACTGTGAAATTGAAAGGTAGCGTTTTTATTAATTATATAGGTATCTACATAACGGTCACGTATAGAAGATAGTACCTTAACCTACCCTGTTAAGATTTCGGGTCGTATCGGGTTTGTACGCGCCTCTATAGTAATGCTGGCTCATTTTAAACTAGTGGCTGGTAAGTTGATGTGCTGTCTTCTTTACATACATAGTGTGATGAGTACCATAAACAAGCAGACCAAGAATAAAAAAAAATTGTTACTTTTATTTCTGCTGGCCATCACACGCGAGAGCTCAAACGGGACTGCCACCGTGATGATTTTGATTTTTCTGCCAGGCCGGGAATCAATCTCGGTATTCTTTACGCAGGAGACCGATAGTTCATCAAAATTGCATTGAAGTCATCTATTATATTAAATGGAGGTTTACTTGCCAAAAGGAGACTTGCTACAGAGCATTTGCTTCTCTATCGCACAAGTGTGCGGTGACCACTTTCCGTCAGGTGGCCCGCTTGCCTGTTTGACAGCCGTATAAAATAAAAATAAATAATTGTATGTATTGAAAATAGTAAAAAAAAAATTTTTTTACTTTGGTATTGGCTAGATTTAAAATTAAAGTTAACGGTCAGTGAAGATTTAATGCATTATTGAGTTATAGTTTCTCATCAGGTAACCTGTCTACTCGTGATTCACATGTTGTACAGAAATGTGCAAAACAAGTTAAGAAACAAGCAATAAAAGTTTGAAAGATATTAATGTGTGCCTTAAAAACCAGACGCCTTATTGGGCTGTGTTGGGCAAAGGTGGCCGCGCCATATTTGAAAATGGCGACCATTCATGTGGACAAGACACAGGCTGTAGAAATACGTTCTTATTATAAAACTTTTTATAAGAATACTAGCTTTTTCCTGCGACTTCGTTTGTGTGGAAATAGTTTTTATGACAATTTAGCTTTTGCTCCGGTACCATTGTGAATGGCCTCCGTATTGTATGGACCTTAATACTACGGGGAGGTCAAGCTGTATTTTAGAACATACCTACATGAATTAGATGAAACATGGCTTAGATTATACTCTGGACTTCAAGCTATCAAACTATCAACACCACCTCAAAATCATAAAGTTATTGCGTGATGCGCGAACAAATAAACAGTAAGACAAAACGTACTTAAAAATGGTTTAAGGAAGTCAGAGGAAAACAAAACTTTTAACTGAGCAAACATATCAATTTCAGTTAAACAGGCCCGTGGGCCAAAACCAGACCGGGCTGAAACGCCTGAACATTCGTATATTATTTACCATCCTGTAGGTGCTGTGCAAATTATAACAGCCCGTAGTTTAAAAAGTTTAGAAGGTAAAACATTCGTCACCACGCGGCTCACGTTTTCGGTTCAATGGCCTTGGGAGGCGTTTCGAATACGCAGACAGACAAATTATCTTTCTCAGAACATACATAAATGTAAAGACAATATCTGACGTATTGTCGCAACGTTCAGGCGACTGTATGTAACCATGATCCAATCTATCTCAGTGGACAACTAAATTTGATATAAATCTTACACTACTCTAATTTGGTAGACGCTATAGCCAGTGGCCAAAGTAGATGACGTAGTGTAGAGTTTTTAAAAGTCAATTTCGTTGCCAACTGAGTTAGACAATAGCTCCGCTGGTCAGTTTTCCCTGTTAACAAGGACACAGAGGTCAAACGACAGTCGCTGTACTGTAATTACCTGATCTGCAAAATCCTGGATCATGGCTAGGGCTGATCTCCATTTCTCGCACGCGAGAGCACAACCGGGATATTGACAATTATTTTCCAAGATTTTTTAAATAGTATTAAACTTACCACTAAGTATTGGGCATAAGACCTGCCTGATTATAATCAGCCACCATTGTTTATGGACGTTTACAATACCAGGAGTATCACTCCCGTATTGCCAACTCCACGGAAAAAAAACGTTTTCACAACTTTCTTAAATAACTACATGTAGTACTCCCCGGGACAAGACAGAGTGGATGAAGTTTCTAAGTTTCGGAGGCTCATTTTGGGTCGCTGCGACATCATAGTTCTTCTACTTATCGTGTCAATCATAGAAGGTTAGTTTATCATCATCACAACCCATAACAGTTCACTGCAGGACTTAGGGCCTCTCCCACGAAAGGGGAGGTTATTGCCATAATCTGCACGCTTGGTAGGCGGGTTGGAGATCGCAGTGTTTAAATATAACAATGGAAAACGCTGCTGCCCATTTTCCAGCCTACGGAGACTCTTGATCTTTTGCCTTGAAAACATTAGTCGCCTTGTACGACACCCACGAGTGTAAGGGGTTGGTGCTATTCTACTCTGGCGGACACCGAACGGTCGGTTAGTTCATCATAGTAAGTAAATAGGCACCTTCAGCGAATGCCGTTACATCATATTTCACCAACTCCCGCAACGCTCAACTACCGCAAGAAACTACTTATTTAAGCACCAAACCAGTAATTACCCTCATGCCTGTAATTACTTTAGTCATTTTACTATTTATGTCTTCCTAACCGGGCCACAATAACTCAAGTTATTGCTTGAGGGCTGAAATAGATAAAGCAATGGTAGAGCTCGTCTAGTCTAAAATGACGCGCCCCACTACTTAGTTAGTTGATTTCAATGTGTGAGTGCAAATATTGGATTGATCGATGTACAACACAAACGCAATTCTACCTATTCGCGATTCTACACAATATGGATTCCGCACAACTGACATTCAACACATTATTTATTCCACACAGTCTTCAATTATACACAAACGCGTTTCTTCTTGTTCGCGATTCTACACAATATTAATTCCACACAACTTCGCTATTCCAAATATTCGTCAACGCTGGGAACCCGGGACTGGCTGACTTAAACTTGGACCTAAGTTTAGTGGAACCAGTAAAGGTTGACCAAGGTCAACCCTATTTAACAAACCTGGTCCAATGGTTTGTTGGTTGACTGGGGTTGACCTTGGTCAACCTTTTAAAAAAAGGTATTTATATAGCATTTAGCTCAGACATAAAAAAAAATTACATAAAATTTAAATAAATTAAACAAGGAAAAAAAAAATAATGAGAAAAAAATTTTATATAAACACTAAACTAACTTTACTAGGTCGACTAAACTTAGGTCCTGGTCTAGTTGTAAACTTGGGTATACAACTAGTCTCAGGGTGCCCAGCGATGACCAGGTTGGTTATCCAGGTTTGTTGACATCAGATGCAGTAATTACTTTATCTGCCAATCCTGGATCATGGTCAATGCAGACCCCGGGCCCTCATGAGCGACAGGACAACCGGCACATTAACGCCAATATGATGAGATGATTTAAAATATGTAACGAATATGTGGAATAGCGAATCAGTTGAATGGCTGCAGTTGTGTGGAATTAATATTGTGTAGAATCGCGAACAAGAAGAAACGCGTTTGTGTATAATTGAAGACTGTGTGGAATAAATAATGTGTTGAATGTCAGTTGTGCGGAATCCATATTGTGTAGAATCGCGAATAGGTAGAATTGCGTTTGTGTTGTACATCGATCAATCCCAAATATGGATTGATAACGACACTTCATCTGGGTGGGAGCCAATGAACGACGCGTCCTACGTTTGAATCTTACCGGCAACTGAATGACCAATTACAACGGCATTTGTATATGTATTGCGTCCATATTTTAAACTTGCTTGTGTGCGTTAATGCGATAGTGGGGCGCGTCATTTTAGATTAGACGAGCTCTACCCAGATGGACTCCTCAGGCTGAATAGAATCCTGTCGTGAATCGTCTAGTTTCGGCTTCGTAGTCTCTGTCTAAAAAGAAAAACGACTATTCATAGATTAGATAATCTTCTATACATAGTGTTGTAATTGTAATACATGTATTACAATGTATGCGTGTCACTGTACTAGGCCCGACCGAACGCCACAAACTGCATACTATGCATTGCCCCAAATTCATTGTTAACTAATTCTGTATGACAAATAAATCAGTGTTTTAACCGCACTCGTGCAACTCGGTCTTATCATTTTATCATCCCCTGCAGATCGTTTTGCACTATATCATCTTAAACTAGTGGTGGATTAACTCCATCACATTCACATAGTGTAAAACAAAGTCGCTTACTGCCGTCTGTATCTATGTACGCTTAGATCTTTTAAACTACGCAACGGATTTTAATGCAGTTTTCAACAATAGGTAAAGTGATTCAAGAGGCAGGTTTATAAACAAGAAAAAAGGGTAGATAGGGGCAAAGTAGGTGTACGTGAACGAAGTCGCGCCCGCGCCACTAGTAATAGCTATAAGATTGATTGAAATCTACAAGTGAGCAACCTGGGTTTTACGGGGTCGGCAACGCGTGAGTGATGCCCCTGGTATTGCAAACGTCCAGAGGCTGCGGTGACTATTTACCATCAGGCAGGCCGAAGCTTGTTTGCCACCTTAGTGGTATAAAAAAACCTGATTTTGAATTATGAAAACGTCCTTCTTGAAGCTATCTTGTTGTATACAAACGGACGTCTTCATTATTCAATCAGTTTTGCTTACTTGATGATCGAAATCAATCTTATCATTTCCCAAGTCGCTTTACTTTTAGAGAGAATTTATTTACGCCATAGAAGAAAAACTTTATTACGCATAGGCTTGCGACAGCTCTACGAATCCGAACTAGCCGTACTTATTTACCACTACCGCCGATATCTTGTATTACATAGTTACAGAATAGTTCATATAAATGCCTACAGCTACTTTCTAAACATCCTAACAGTCAAATAAGAAAAATAAACACAATGAGGAGAAGTTTCATAACGTTTTATAATCTACCTCCGTATATTTTCTGATTAGAGTGCTTAAGAACTTTGCAATATTTTTTTTTGCAAATCCACATACATGGTGTAGGCGTTTCCTCTTCACCCACGCGGTAATAGAGGCCAATGCTGTATATGGGTTGTTTAAAATTCCCCATATTATTGCGTCAAAGTAGCGGAGCGCCGGTGGCCGAGTGGTTAAGGCATCCGACTCGTGAGCGAGAGGGAGCGGGTTCGAATCCCACTGCCGCCATGGACGAATGACTCTTTTATAAGTTATGTACGTTAGTTGAACACTAACCGTACATACGTTAGTTAGTTGAAACGGGCATATTCAGGCGACTGAATCCAAACTGGTAGCAGGGTCACGGAACTCAGATGGCAGTTGCTCTACTGTAAATACCTGTTCTGTCAAATCTTGGATCATGGTCGAGGCAGACCCCGGGCCAATTCTAGCGGTCAATCCCGGCTTCTGCCAGGGTTCACTTTCCTACTCATCCTTGTCTACTTCGCCCGGTCTTCGGCATCCTCGCGTCATAAGCCGGTGGCTCTCGCATTCGACTCAGCGATGTCAATCTTGTTGAGCCTCCCACTGTTATAGGTTTTCCCTGTACCTAACTGTAATAAAAACATAAATTTTGTAAAGAATTTTGAGCACTCTGCCATCCTTTTCGGAACAGAAAAAAATAAATTAGACAAGCAGGGACAAACTAATCAATTGTTTCCAAAAATGGTTGTATGAAATTGACGATTTACTGCGCTGACTTATTAAGTGCTTTTAATCATTGTTTTCATAGACAGGTTTATAGCAGTTCAATCACATCACATCTTTATATAGGGATTGGTTCCTAGTTCACATTTTACAAACCTCATAACCGTTACGTTTTACAATTCGGTAAAGCCAAATATACAAATACCAGTTGTTTATTAGTGAACAAGTAACGAATTTATTTATGCAGTATCTATACTTTTATAATTATTCCATCCTATCTTACTAATATCATAAAATTCAGCGATAGTACCGCAAAATCGATTATGCGAACGAAGTCACAGGCATAAGCTTATTCATTATTTCTTTATTTAACTGTTTACTGTACACAATAATGACATACAGGGAAATATAACAGTATAGAAGACACAACAGGTTTTTATTGACATATAGACATAACAGGTTGCTTATTTCGAAAATGAAATTTCTTCCAGCAGGTCTGCATTAGGCTTTAGCATATTGTTGTATAATAAAATAAATTGTTTCGTGGTAAACCACGAACGTTGACTAGTATTTCTAACCACGAGTCCAATCCACGTATTTCGTCACCTGTTACCGACAGGTGTTCCATAACTAGAGACACAGCAATAGGAGGTGGCGCCCAACTTGCCTTCGACATTCGACTTGCAGGGTAATATTTTTAGTTCAAAATTCTGACACTGGATTGGTATAGCATGATATGGTTGCGGCTACCTGAGCCGACCACATTAAGGGCATTGAGTTGAAAGTCAATTTTAAATTTGATATATCGTTCCTTCCATATGATGTTTTTTTATGTTTCTAGGTTTTTTAATGGAAATAAACGAATAATTATTTCTGCTTTTGCATTCCGTCTATTTATCTATTTCTTTATCAATCATTATTTAATGCGAAAATAACTGTTACGTATTGACACCTACACCGCTGAACAGTTTTGGATAACATTTAGCAAGGAAATACACGGGATTTTTTTAAAACCCGACAAAAAAAGAGGGATGTACGAGTAATAAGTTTTACGTGTGGCTCTGTATCTGTTATGGCTCTGTGGCAGGTGTGTGTCTGTCAGTGGCATCGTAGCTTCCAAAAGGATGGAGCTATTTTGATGCGGTCTGCGCCAGAGTTGACCATACCATCGAAGACGACACTCTTGTAGCTTATCTGTGATGTCGACTTAGTGGTAGTAATAAATATAGGCTTTTCAGACGTGATCTTTCAAAACTATACTCATTCGTCTTTTACTAAATTGTTAGACATACTTACTAGTATAAGATTACATAGAAACAAACTACTTACATATCGATGTTGAGATCACAACATTGTGAAGCTACGGTGACCTTCCTTCAAGGCTTCGCTGCCTACACCACTTTACCGCCTACGTAACTCTTATCTCCTACGTCATTAAGCCCATAGTCCCTTGACATAACAGTTAAAACAATCCTGCTGTTTACTTCAACAACGTCTCTACAATCGAGTTTGAACTTTATTTCGCAGGCCCTAGAGCAAATTTTGTTTTGTTTCTGACGAGATTATGATTTTTTCCCATTGATAGTTGCGGAGTTATCCAAAGTGTTTAGCTGTGGTCACTGAATCGTTTCTGATAAGGTTTTTCTACTATTGTGCGCGAAAAAAATGATTTAGACAATGGGTGGTTTCGCTTACTACAGACTATTAAATTCATCAATCACGTTATAATCCGCGTCATGAAAGAAGAGACTTTTCAAATGGCAGTGGAGGGGATTTCGCGCAGGGGGATCGCCTACTAAGCAAGTCGAACCACGTGACCCGCCAAGTCTCTTCTTATTTGACGCCAGTTGTAACAGTCCAGCTGATGAGCTTTGCGATACTCATCGTCGTTTTCCATCAGGTGAGTTGAGGTCAAATGCAAGCCTATTGACAATAAAAAAATACCTAGTCTCAAATCTCTTTTCTAACCTCCGATGAAAAAAGAAGGCTGATACAAGTTGGACGGGTCTACGAGTATCTGTGTATGGCTTTGTGTATCCGATAGACCGATTGAAAGGACCCCGCAAAAGTTCTTAGGAAAATGTGGTTTCAGATAATTTTGATATGAAGTTCCTTTGGATGCTAGTTGCATCCAAAGATCGAACGTCAAATCGAACGTCAATTTGATAGAGAACGGAATAAGAATCTGAGGGAGTTCTGTAGAAACGGATTGTACAAAACCGGTCGTATCTCGGCAACCGACTCGGAAACAGTGGTTGCACCTAAAGGGACTTTTAATCAGGACAATTAACTCTATAACATATAACAATTTCATCAAAATTAACTGAAACCACATTTTCCTAAGAATTTTTGCGGGGTCCATTTTAAAGCCAATTTAATCGAGATTCTTCTTAGCTTTGCCTCATTAAAATCGGTTTAGTGGTTTGGAAGATATTGGAGAATATATACCCATAAACTTGGTTGGAGTTTATCCGACTTTAGTCAAGTAATAAAGCAATCGAAAATGCTATCGTTAAGAGTAGGCAGTAGGGCTGGGTCGCTTTGTATGACTTCCGTTGCTGGAAAAGGTTCATCATCACAGCCCATAACAGTCCACTGCAGGACTTAAGGCCTCTCCCACGAAAGGGAAGGTTATTGCCTTAATCTCCACGCTTGGCGGGCGGGTTGGAGATCGCGGTGTTGTAAATATAACAATGGAAAACGCTGCTGCCCATTTTCCAGTCTACGGAGACTCTAGATCTTTTGCCTCGAAAACATTAGTCGCCTTGTACGACACCCACGAGTGTAAGGGGTTGGTGCTATTCTACTCTGCCGGACACCACTCGGCCAAATGAAAGGGGTTCACTTTATTCATATTTATTTATTGGGTTGGTGGTGTATTCTGGTTAGTCGGACACCACCCTACCAATGAATATTTGATGTAGGGCTTATATTTTTTGTTGCAGACCTTTTAGTCTTTTGGCCGTGCGGTGTCCGGCATGGCCGTGTGGTGTCCGGCAGAGTAGAATAGCACCAATTCCTTCACTCATGGGTGTCGTACAAGGCGACTAATGTTTTCGAGGCAAAAGATCAAGAGTCTCCGTAGTCTGGAAAATGGGCAGCAGCATTTTCCATTGTTATATTTAAACACTGCGATCTCCAACCCGCCTGCCAAGCGTGGAGATTATGGCAATAACCCCCCTTTCGTGGGAGAGGCCCTAAGTCCTGCTGTGGACTGTTACGGGCTGTGATGTGATGTGTTTATTACATTGGGCTAAATTCAGTCGTCAGAAGCTTGTCAGAAGTCGTCAAAAACATGAGAGCCAGTCAAAGTGGAATGTATTGCTCATAAAATAATGTCAATTTTTGAACCACTAATATAATTATTACGCGTGTCCGCCTTCCATAAGACCTTATTTTATTAGCAACACATTCTACTTTGACTTGCTTTCACGCTTTATACTTCTGAATTTAGTCAAGTGTAATAAGCACATTAGTTGACGTAATATCGGTCGTGATATCGACTAATCAGCATTCAGAATCACGAACCGACCGCCTTCAAAGCCTGTTTTCGATGCCATGAGCAGAATTTTTATGAAATTACGACCTTATCACAACTCAATGTCTTGTCAGTGTTGGTATCTCGTCTCGTTTCGTAATTTTAAACCTGTACTTCTATTAATAACCTAACCGACAGATATAGTTAGATTTTCTGAACTACAGGACCGATTTCAATGGAAAAAAGCTAAGAACCAACTCGACTAAACTGTCGCCTTTCGCCTTTCAAACAGAAAAAACCGCATCAACGGCTAAACCAAATTTACTTTAACTCAAATATTTTCTAAACTGCTAAACCGATTTTAATGAAACAAAGCTAAGAACCATCTCGATTAAACTGGCTTTCGAATAGAGAAAATTGCATCCAAATCGGTCCATCCGTTCGGGAGTTGCGATGCGCTACAGATACAAATGTCAAACTTATATAACCCTCTTTATTCATCGGAGGTTAAAAAGAAATGCGTCATATGTATTATAGATAAATCAGTGGTGAACAGTAAAACTTATTACCCTTCTGGTAGGCAGGTCATTTTCTGAGTTAGTCATCTTCAGGTTGCTTATACTTTATTGGCTTATATATTATAGGAATATTCCTTCTTAAGGCTCGTTTATACGGATTGGTATTTATGGATAAACACAGAATAATTTACCAGCTATGAACGTCAGTGCGATAGAACCAGTGATAAAAATAGTGCATGGTAAAGATTACTAGGTACTTTCATCTATATACAGGGCGGAAGACTTGTACGCTTAAACATGCAATTTTAACAGCAAACCCTTCCAAAAAACCAACAAATCCCACGGAAATCACACATTAAGCACATGTTTATCACATTATTTAAACATGACATTCTAATCTAATAATACATAGATCGTGGTTCGTCACATGAGTTCGCTAAACATTACATAAGTCAAATGACTATTGTCACGAAAGGTCACTTCACAATACGAGGCCAAGAAAGACCAGTGTATGTTAGACTAGTGTAAGAAGAAGTCGTGTGTCAATAAGAGGTATATTTAATCTGGTTTTTGGAACCTTGAATATGTTTATCTTCCTAGTAGGTGGTTCTAGAGGCTTGTGAATTAGCAACTTCAATTTGTTTTAATGAAGTCATTCTGGATCGTTTCATAAAATTATTCATTCATAGTTCTTGTTTTTTTGTTTGCATGGCGATTACATTTGGCCAGCTCACGCGCCCGTCCAGCAGATTCCGATGTATTTAACCGGACCCGCCCTGGGTCGGGCGATCCTCCGTGCCGTTTTGCGGCGACGCCCTACCCGTGTCCATATCCAAATAACCTATCATAAAGTGTTTAGATTTTGGTTTTTTACGACCATCGACTCCGATCCCTTCCTTCCGCACAACGCGTTAGGAAAAGGCCGAGCCTCGTCCGTGACGAACCATTCGCAAGTGAGGTTGGCTTGGGCCCCTGAGATGGTTGTGGAGCCCAATACCCCCCCCCCCCCCCCTTTATAGATCTATAATGAGTGTGTATAAACCGGGCTTAACTTTTATTACAAATGTAATTTTGTGACAAAGTTATTTATAAACAAGTTCAAATGAAAAATATTTTTTCATACCAAGCTTTTATCGCGCGTTCTCTATGATCAGTCAGAGTATTTGTCAAGACTAATCAAACGAGCCCAAACTCGACGGGTTTACCATGCGTGGTTTAGGAGTTCCGATTGCCACCTTCCGATCAGATCAGCTCGATGGTATCATAACATTGCATTGTTATCGAAGTTACACTAGTGTGCAAAATTTCAGCTTAATCGGATACCGGGAAATATATCAAATTTAACTTGCAAGATTTTATTACGAACAAACATGGGGACATGTGAAACTAAATAAAAACTTGTAAAATGATATTATCTTCACCTTAATGTCGTTTTATTATTATACCTACAGAGTTTCAACGACGACCTTAGTGGTTCAGTTGGTTAACATGCCGGTCGCCACGCGGAGGTCCCGGGTTCGCTTCCCGGTCGAGCAGAAATTGAAATGATGAATTTTTTGTTACGGGTCTGGGTGTAATATGTATTTATGTATGTATTAAAAAAGTATATAACTAGTTTATCAGTTATCTAACACCTATAACACAAGCTTTGCTTACTTTGGAGCTAGATGGCGCTGTGTGAATTTGTCCAAGCATATTTGTTTTTTTAATGTATATCAAGACTAGAGATGTAACGGATATCCGGCCACTATCCGGTATCCGGCCTATCCGGCCATAATTTACTATCCGGCCGGATACCGGATAGTAAAAAATGTATGAAAAGCCCCATAAAAGTGATTTTGCTCATCGGAAATATATGCAATGTAGCAGTCGATGGTGATTATGTCGGTATCGGCACCTATTCTGCTCATATCGTTCATTTGATAGGTTAGCAAAAAAATTTAAGTTTTCTGGTGTCTTCTTTTTGCACTATGCCTTTTCCATTAGTCAGCTCTCCTTGTCTGCATTCTCCATTTCTTTCTATTTTGAGCAGTAGCAGCGTCAATAATATTGTCCTTCAGGTCCCGTTGGTCCGTCGTCAGCCAGGTGGCGTATGGGTGTCTTCCGCGTCAGCGAGTCGTCGTCGCCAAATTTAGGGCTACTTGTACTAAGGTGATCTTTGGGGCGGAGCACATGCTCACACCATCGCATTGAGCGTTCTTAAATTTTCTCGGGCATAGGGGTGACTTTGTAACTTCCATGAGTGTGGACATTACGTACTTTGCCCAACAGGGTGACACCCGCTGATCAGCATAAATACGCATTTTTGTCGTGTGTAGTTTTGACAAGTGCTGTTTAGTATTATAATGTACTTAGAGTAATAATTTAAAGTCAATCAAGATATATATTGATATTATAGATATGAAAAAATATTATGCTGGATTAAAAATATGAATTTCTTTATATTTAGAGATAGTATACGATGTCGTTTATCCTCTACAATGCTGTGGGCTAATGTGTAAGCCCGTATTTTGAAATTATCAATCCGTATGAGGGCGGAAGAGTTGTTCAGTTCAACGTTCAAATTATTCACATTAAACGAAAACTTTAAATTACATAAACACACGCAGTCTTATAAAGCCCCACGCCGCGATTACAGCTTGCACAAACTTGTTCAGTGAATATCCGGCCGCCGGATGTCCGGCTATCCGGGTAGGAGGGTGGCCGGATATCCGGTATCCGGTATCCGGCCAAACAACTATCCGTTTCATCTCTAATCAAGACACTGAAAATTGTATCCACTCAAAACAGCAATAATAATTTCACAACTAAAAGTCTATTAAGTTGTCCAGATATAATCCTTCGGGAACACATTTTTATTATCCAGGGAAAAGATTTCGTGGGAAAATTTATCGCCTAGCCTTGTATTCGCCGCGTATGGACCTGTCACTCTACTGTAATTATACGTAGTAAGTAAATTGTTCTAATGATCATAATTTCAAATCATTAAAAGTAGGTACCTCACGTCCGGAGGTAAATGGTGTAAGTCGGTTATACCTAGAAAATGATAGTTTCTCGCCACAAGTCAATTGTCTGCTCTGGGAAAATGTTGAAATTGGACTTACAGCGTTTTGTAACGCGACTTGAACGATAGAAAGATAAAATGTTTGAGTTATACAATTATTGCGTAATTATTATTGTTTTTAATTAAAGAGGTTTTGTTATGTGAACCTTCTATTACATCACTTTAAAATCTATATATTCTCACTATTCAGGGATTATGTTTATGTTTATTACCTACACCAGCCACAGTGTTTCCTTTGGACCATGACATGGGATCGTTCAAGAGGTATATTGACGACCTGAGTGGTTCAATGGTCAACATGCCGGTCTGCCACGCAAGAGGTCCCGGGTTCGATTCCCGGCCGGGCAGAAATTGAAATGATGAATTTTAATTTCTGTTACGGGTCTGGGTGTTCTATGTATAATAAGTATGTATTTAAAAAAGTATTTAAGTAGTATATCAGTTATCTAGCACCCATAGTACAAGCTTTGCTTAGTTTGGGGCTAGATGGCGCTGTGTGAATTTGTCCACGAATATTTATTTATTTATTTTATATTAGAGGTCTCTTCAGAGGCGGGCAACGCATTGGTGACTCCCCTGGTGTTGCTGATGTCCTTAGCCGGCGGTGACCACTTTCCATCAGGTGGCCTGCTTGCCTGTTTGTCTGCCGTGGAACATAAAAAAAAACACTGGCAGTCCGTCGTAGCTTCGCACGGAGTCAATCATGTCATGTCAAGTCATATAATGTCAGTCATAAATAATATTAGAGAAGAATTATTATCTTGTATATGTAGGTAGTAACTAGAGTTAAATTGGAAATCGAGGACCAGGCATATAAATACCGAATTTTTCATTCCAATAATCTAAATTGAAAACCGTTTCCGACTGACCTAAAATTTAGCACGCTCATGTGAGAATAGAATAGAATTGTCTTTATTGTTAAACTGTGTAAGTATACCATGAGTGAGTTCTGTAATGATACCATGCAATGCAATGTTATGATACGATCAAGCAGATCTGATGATGGAAACGGAAGGTGGCCATAGGAACACTCTAAACGCATTGCAAACCCATCGAATTTGGACTCTTTGATAAGTCTTGACAAGTTATCGCACCATAACAGCTTGCTATAAAAATATTTTTTTTTATTTACTACTCAATGACAAGCTACCAGACAGCCCACCTGATCGTAAGTGGTAACTGTCGCCCATAACATCTACGATTCTTACATTTAGGTTGCAGGTAACAAAAATGCAAAACCGCAGGTTGTCACTGTGAGGACTAAGATGAAATGCCTCATGCCTGTAATTTCGCTGCAACCTCGTGCCTGGAATTTCATTTGAACTTGTAGCTTACACCACGCTTCCCTCTTATCAAGTTCACAAGAACACACTTTTGTATAGTATCTCTACAAAGAGTTCTGTACCTCTGAACTTATTTCATAGCACATGCTAATAAGTAGTTAGCAAGGTACTGTTCCGAAGGGCAGTAGAGCGCATCGGTAATAACCTTCCGAGACCTTGTATGGAGACACTATGCGTAGAGGGCCTGTTTATACGCCGCTTACAAACCGGACTGTTAACGCGTACGCATTGTGCTCGCATACTCACCGCGTAGCCACCGGACAGAAAACGTGTTGTCTACCCTATTGACACACACTTACACACACACTCCGGCTCGCTTCGCTTACAAACCGTGCTCGCGTAGTCACCGCGTAGCATCCGGACAGAAAACGTGCAGTCTTGACACACACTCACACTCACACACTCTGATACGCGCACGTACGAACATGTAACTATATCCACATTTAAAACATTTATTTTCCACCACCTTCAGTTTTTTTTATTTTGCATAGCTACATACAGCTTAGAGTATATATACTTACTAAAATATAGATAGATACACCCATATACTCATACAAAACCCATTAACATTATACAATAAACAATTAAAAGAAAGACGAGCAAAGTTTGCATAAAGCAAGTATAAATAATAGGTTTGTGTAAACCTATTATTTATACTTGTTGGGTTTTAGACTACATAAAGATTTCTCAGAGATAAATTAAAAGCTGCAATATGCCAGTGAGGTAGACAGTAAGCTTGGTTGCCACAGCTGCATAAAGAATGTGCTTTCAATGACCTTACATTGTCAACTCCATATTTTAGATAGGGTGGACACTTGACGACAAAAACTTAATTAAAATTCTGTAGGCGTTGCAGTTTCTACGTGACGTTATTTTTAATATCGTCCGCTGTAGAAAGAAAGACGTGTTCTTAGTTGGGATCAGAAGTAATAAATAAAATCATCTTGGCGTTAATGTCCCGGTTGTGCTCTCGCGCACGACGCCGACTGACGATGATCTAGGATTTGGGAGATCAGATAATTATAGTGGAGCGACTGCCGTCTGACTTCCGTGACCCTGCTACCAGGGGAACCTGACCAGATTGGATCATGGTTGCACATTCAGGCATTAATAGTCAATCTCGAGTGTCGGTGGCCGAGTGGTTAAGGTATCCGACTCGTAAGCGAGAGGTACCAAGTTCGAATCCTACAGCCGTGGTGTACCAAAGACTCTTTTCTGAGTTATGTACATTAGTTCAATACTAACTGATGCTCTTACGGTGAGGGAAAACATCGTCATGAAACCTGAGCATTCAGGCGACTGAAAGTGTAATCTTGATCCAATCAGGTTCCCCTGTTAGCAGGATCACAAAGGACAGATGGCAGTCACATTGGCAGTCTGTAATTAGCTGATCTGCCACAAACCTGGATCATGGTTAAGGGCCCTCGTACGCCGGAGCACAACTGGGACATTAAATGCAAGATTTTTTTTTGTCTAGTGACTATAATAGATTAAGGTACTTGTTATTTGTCACAAAATAAGCAACAGAACCCTAACCAAGAGCAAGAAACCTTTTCGTTCCGCTCAACAAGTGACCAGCAAACCAAACCTTTTACCAAATACCCTAACCTCAAAGTACCGTATCAAATCTCTTACTATTTCGTAACAGACTGTTCAGCAAATATGCCTAATATAGAATGAAAGCCTGTTTATGTCTCGCTCTAACGCCGTGCATGGAGAACGAGAGGGACGATTGTTCTAGTTCCTAAGTTGATAATGCTACAATGGCCGGCCGATTGGTCAAAGACTTTTGGGTGTGGTGCAAGTTAGGAGTTTTTGTATCTTTTTTTCTAGTTTATAATATAGTAATTTGTAGGTTTTAGCGGTGAGTAACTTTTTACCAGCTAAAACAAAAGGCCAAAAGCCCACGACTTCGTCGGCGTAAAATTCGTTTTTTTTTTAAGATTAAATTGAATTAGGTAAGCTATAGTTATATAAATTGACACAGAAATAAGTGTTTTATTGATTAAACATTATATAATTATACTTTAAATTGATAATATTTATTATTGATCCAAATAAATTATTATAGAGTCGACATTTAAATGGATTGTGCAAACATACTATGGAATTTAATTATCTGAAATTAAATATTAAGCTTTCTTAGGCTGCCATTTATCTTACGTTCGTAAAAATTTTATCTAAATCTGATCCACGGTGTGAGCGTGAAAACATGGCAGCATGGACAGAATACTTGCTGATTTAAAATTAATTTGTATTTGATAACATACATACATACTTAACTTATATACTATATATAGTTCCTTACAATAGTATTTTTACATTAATAGCGAATTAGCCTCGACACAAGTTTTAGAGGGTCAGCAACACGGTGAGACGTCCAAAGGCCACCGTAACGGCTTACCATCAGGCCGCAAGCACGTATGCCACTTTAGTTGTATAAAATAATAAAAAAACAATACTTCATCCCGCTTCATCTTATGACTTACAAATAACGGCTTCATTTTTTAAGGCGTCACCCGTTATACGAAGTTCAGGCTCTGAGTACTGTCGTGAGTACACATGCTTTGAATTGTTCGTGGTATAGAAGGCAGCACATCAACTTACCAGAATAAAATGAGCTAGCATCTAGCATTTTTAGCTTATAATATAGTAGTTTACCTAGATGATTAATGCTATTTTTGTTGCTTGTCTGACTCATGTTTATCTTTTTCTCTTTTTAGACAAGGGTTGCCTGGAAGAGATCGCTTGTAGCGATAAGGCCGCCTTTGCCCACAATGTTTGAATAGGCCTGTTAAATTTCCTTTTTTGTAATTAAGTGTAATAAAGAGTCTATCTATCTAGCCATCTGCTATAATGCAAGAGCATGCGTGACCACCTCAAGGGTCATATTTCTTTGAACTCTCTGAGCAGTTGTTTAACGGTTTTTATAGCATTCATGAATTAAATTTTTATTTATTATATAAAAAATACCCTGAGATTAAAAGGACGAGTCGTTTGGGCATAATAGACAGCTAATTCTCCCTTCTTTCATTAAACTGATTTTGGCTAAAGATGCACCAAATACCGTGAATGTTGCTGGAGCGGCAAAGGAAAATTTTCTTGAAGTGGTAATACACTTATGCTCTGGTAGTGTATGTATAAACTGAAAAACAGGTGCCTAAACCTTCCTTCCGGTGTCAGGAAAGAGGTCTCGCGGAAGGCCTAAGAGGCGATGGTTTGACATCGCCGATTCGGATGTGAGAGCCAATGGCTTACGACGCGAGGATGCTCAAGACCGGGCGAAATGAAGTTAATTGAGTCAGAAAGCGGTGTATAATGACTGTACGTATAAACTGGAGACAGTCCAAAGTCGAACTGAACAGGGTAGTTTGAGGTGCTGACATGTGTATAACCAGTGTAGTACTATCCATTCTATGAGCTGGTTGCATAATACTGGTCGGATTGTTTTGTATGTGGTTGGGAACCACATAATGGGGTGTGCAGTTGTCAGCTGTAAGCGTCGGTGACCGAATGGTTAAGGGGTCTGACTTGTACCTTGGGTGTAGTGTTCGAATCCCGCTGCGACCATGTACCAATGACACTTTTCTGAGTTACGTACATTAGTTGAACACCAACCGATGCTTTAACAGTGATTGAAAAGGCGACTGTATGATCCAATCTAGTCAGGTTCCCCTAGTAGCAGGGTCACGGAGGACGGATGACAGTCGCTTTGATCTGCCAAATCCTGGATAGTCACGGCGGGCCCTGGCCCCTTCAATTTCTGCCGGGAATCGAACCCCGGACCTCTACGTGGCAGACGTTAACAAACTGAACCACTCTGGTCGTCATATTTATGGATTAAAAGTATGTTTTAAAAATATATATAAGTAATTTATAACTTTTCTGGCACCCATAACAAGAGCTTTGCTTACTTCGAAGCTAGATGGCGCTGTGTGAATTATCCGAGCATATTTATTTATTATTATTAACTACCTACAGACATGTATACATTAGCCATGACGTCATCATGTTGTCATTGACCTCAAACCCGTCGCAAACATCGCGTGAGCCGAGTGATAATCGATATGACATCATCGATTCACGCTAAATCCGTATAATTCATGGCCGGCCTCAGAATCGAATATGAAATCGATTTTTAGCGAGAGCATTCAATAGCAGCTGTTTTTAGAAACCTTACTGTGAGGTCTCACAGTGCGCGTGCGCATAGGGTTCCAACTGACAAGTCTTGAGTGGTGGTCGGCACTAATGAACGAAATTAACCAATCAACGTATTAGTACGTAAGATAGGTAGATTTGGGAGACAACATTTGGGGGACATCGGGAATGAACGGATGTGCATTTACGTCCGACATAATCATCAAACAAATATATGACTCGAACGAGATAACTTGATCACTGATATAATCTCCTGGGTGTCTATTCCATACAAAAGACATCAACGCGTCTTCTTTTTCTTTTAATGCCGGAACAATTACAAACTACATTTGATATAAAATACCTATTATTTATAGCAGCACCGGTCTAATCGCAGCATGCTTGCGAGATCGATAACCAAAGTTAAGCAACGCGATGGGTGACCGTTTCGTACTTCGCGGCTAGTCGAACTTCAGCACAAGTACTAGCTCACTACTCGATAGGTGTGCCTCTTAATGGCGATGGCAAAGTGAGGTTGCCCAAGGTCTGCCGTTACAGACCCTGAGACTTCATCTAGCTACAGGGATTCTACGTGTGTTGAAAACCACCAAATCATGTCACTTTGGGGGAAGTCACAATAATAATAATAAATATAAATATTCGTGGACAAATTCACACAGCACCATCCAGCCCCAAACTAAGCAAAGCTTGTACTATGGGTGCTAGATAACTGATATACTACCTAACTACTTTTTTTTTTTAATACATACTTATTATACATCGAACACCCAGACCCGTAACAGAAATTAAAATTCATCATTTCAATTTCTGCCCGGCCGGGAATCGAACCCGGGACCTCTTGCGTGGCAGACTGGCATGTTAACCATTGAACCACTCAGGTCGTCGAATGTTTCCTACACCTACCTGTTAGTTCCTAATTCAATTCATATCCGCACGAGCCGCTTTAGTTCAACCTTTATATTTGTTCTTGAATCACTTATATATGTATATAGATACAACACCCAGACCCGTAACAGAAATTAAATTTCATCATTCCAATTTCTGCTTCGCCAAGAATCGAACCCGGGACCTCTGACCCGAGAACCTCCGATGTTAACCAGCTGAACCACTCAGGTCGTCGGAAACTTCTTACATACTACAACTTACGTTACATCAATTGTAAATGGGAATATGACAAAGATATACTTGTGTAGGTATGTGTGTAAGCGTATAAAACTATAACATCAAAGCGGACCGTATTTCCCGTCTCTGCGCCCGCGCATGTGGGTGTCGCAAGGCTGCGTGACGTAACGCCGACAGGTATGCACACGCATTTGTATGCGGGCGCCGCTCGACTTATGTGTCTTGATGCGCTCCGACGAGAAAAACGTGATTGGAGGTTAAAGCTTTTATGGAGTATATTACAATATCCTTCATAGGAGCGTTGGTGGCCTAGTGGTAAAGGTATCCGACTCGCAAGAGAGGTGCCGCGTTCGAATCCCACTTCCGTCACATACAGTAAGCTGCGAAGTGAATTAACCCCCTTCGCATACATTTAGTGTTTGGTAGCGGGGTCAGCTCTCTCTGCAGTTGTATGTAACAATAACTCTTATCTCTATTATGTTCATTAGTTGATTGCTAAGCAATGGTCTAACGGTGAGGGAAACATCGTGATGAATTCACACATTCATGCCTGAATGTGCAGGCAGACTGAATGTGTAACTATATAACACCCAGACCCGTAACAGAAATTAAAATTCGTCATTTAAATTTCTGTTCGGCCGGAAAACGAACCCGCGACCTCTGCGTGGCGACCGGCATGTTAACCAACTGAACCAGTCAGGTCGTCGTAACGGAGAGACAGTCACGTTTTTCCTTTTGTAATAATTTGGGTGGTACAACAATTAATTTCTAGGACAACATTTACAAAATAGGATAAAAAAGAATGCAAATAAATAAATAATTTATGTAGCATCACATAACCTTTATAACTTATAGTCGTGACATTTCTTACGGAGTTGTCGATCCACTTTTTAAGAGTTTATGTCATGATGAGTCAATATATTGGTCTGTAATGCTAAATGGCCATGTTCCAATAGGGTTGTCAACATCTCTTTTCATTTTTCATACATACTATAAACCAAAGTAGCTTCTGTATCTACTTACGCTTAGATCTTTTAAACGTGCAATATATAGACTGACTCAATAGGATGGTTTATACGCAAGATAAAACAGGGTATGTAAAAGTAAAGTGGGTGTAGGGTAGGGTAGGTGTACGAGGTAGCGCCGTGCCTACTAGTAATAGGATAATAGACGGCTTATGATGCAAGGATACGGAAGGAAGCTTAGGAAAACGGACCCTGGCATAAGCTGGGATAGACGCTAAGATAATGGCAGCATAGATTCAAAGAAATTAGCAGCAACTTTATTCTTCGGTAGTATTTTCAACGTTGTAATCTCAAACACCTCTCTCCCACAGTTATATAACAAACGATGTATAAAGAAACTACACAGAAATACTGAGTTCTACATGCCTATTCCTACCGAAATCGGTAAAGCCACATTTTTCTAGAGAAACAACAAACATCTCATCTGATCTCGTGACGCATGCAACTGCGTCGAAATATCGAAGTAAAAACAATACTAACCGTGGTAACAAACCCGATAATATGTGTAGTGAAAGTGTAACAACAAACAATTACATACACCACCCCACTGAAATATTATTCTTATCTTGTTCAACGCTGTAAGAACAAGATACCAAAAAAAATCTTACATCCTCTCGCCATAACTTTCCTCACAACCGCCAACCCTAGCACCAGCAAAGTGTGCCAACGCATGGAACTGGTCACAGATTGCGCAATAAAGGACGCCGTCTGTCTGTATGTATGTCATACTTATGTTTCACCTACCTACTTGCCTCATTATCCATTGATGTGGGCTTAAAATTTTCTTTTTAATTAGTATTGGACTCATTCACACAGCGCCACCTAGCCCCAAAATAAGCTTGTACTATGGGAGCTAAATAACTGATGTACTACTTATTTTAAATACATTCCTAATATATATAGAACACGCAGACCCCGTAACAGCAATTACAATTCAACATTTAAATTTCTGCCCGGCCGGGAATTGAACCCGGAAGCTCTTGCGTGGCGGACAGGCAAGTCGTCAATTAAAAATAATACTTGTCTTGGCTTCAATATCACGGTTGTGCGCGCGCGGGGGCCCGCAGTCCGCCTTAACCATGATCCAGGATTTAGCATATCAAGTAATTTCAGTCGCTACTGCCATCAGTAGGGCTAATTACGTAACTTGGTTGCTAACAATTTTCTAATTTCAATTATTGAAATTCTTACTTTTACCGTTTCGTATTATTGATTTAACAGTTTCAGTCTATTGCAATGGAACTTTATTAGCAACTGAACCCATGAAATCGATTATATGTAATCGTTAAAGTAACAATTTCAATCATTGTAATCAGATAATTGTTAGCAACAGAGTTGCGTAATTAGCCTACTGACCTCCGTGATCCTGTTAACAGGGAACCTGACCAGTTTCGATCATTGTTAACTCGATATCTCTCGCTAACGAAGGCGACCCGAGCCATTACGCCACCGATGCTCCTGACGAACTGCGCAATAAAGGACGCCGTCTGACTTATGTGTCATAATTACTGCATTACATTGCGCGCCCTGTGTCTTAATGTATGTACTAGCTGCAATACACATTATGTAGGCTTGCAATTAAGTCTCCCTTAAACGGACTGGTTTAAATTGCCTCGAGTGATACGTGTACTGATTTATTTTTGACCTAGCAACAGCCCTGGGGCGTGGTTGTCTCACTGTGACATATCCAATGCGTCATATTCTCTACCCAAAAAACTGTATTTAAAAGTCACTGAAATTGATCGTCGACAATATACGACTGCCGAAGATAGTTGAGGAAATGTTGACATTTCAATGTCTATATTAATGGAGATATGTGGCTAGAAAATGTCACAGTGCGAGAATTAGGCCCCCATTAGGGGCACAAACCCCCATATGCATACAAAATGAAAATGTAGAATACTTGAGTATGTTTAGAAGAACTAAATAAACGAATACAGACCTTGATTTATCCATATACATACATAAATGCTTTACTTTAGATCATTTAAAGGTCTCTGGTCTATCAATTATAGTTTAAGATTTTTAAGTTCTTGTGTATTCTTTTAATGGAATTCCTCTGTTATTCAACATAAATATTTTGAGAGTCTGATGCTGAATATAATGTATACAATTATAATTTACTTTTATAGATATGTAAAATAATATATTTATATACGTAAGCACTATGTTCTATTATAAATAATAAAATATTAATGATAAAATGTTTATAATATAATATCGATAATGTAGATTATGATATAAATAATCATAAAATATTAATAAAAATAATATGCTTAGACAATTCACACAGCGCCATCTATAAATTAAGCAAAGCCAGAATAAGTTTGAAGAAGAAGTTGGAAGCCAGAAAACTTATAACTACTTATATATTTTTAAATACATACTTATTGTACTTATATTTCCTTATCTTTAGAGATGTAAGGTACTAGTCGCCTTGAATAACGGCCATGAGCGGAATACGTGTTTTTCTAGTCTTTAGACTTCACCGTCGAACACTAAAAACGAGTACCTATAACTCCAAAGCTATCGACCAATCGCTGCTTAAACACCTATGGGTCGTAAACCGGAAAATGACTCATCAAAACACATCTGAGGGTCAGGCGACTCACGCAAAAACCCACACGGCTAAGGATGTGGCTTTTAATCTACCGTATATGTACGGTTCGCCACAAAAGTTGAGCTATTAATTTTATTAGAATTCAATGATTTAACGATCAAAGATAGGCGCAATTAGTGACAGTCTTCTTTACGTTAGTGGAGGGCATTGCCATGATCTCCACATTTGGCTTGTAGACCGCAGCATTCAAAATGTTCGCAGAAAATTGCCATTTTATTATTTACATGTCATTAGACATCTGTCATCATTATAGATCCGGTGACGGGTGGCTCAGTTTTTAGCATATACATGTCAGTTCAAATGCATTTCAAAATAAAGTGCCGCCATTTTACTTCAGTTAAAATTTTGGCCTGGCAGTAGGGCTATTGGCTATGTCAGCGGACAACTGAATTTGGGATATAATAATCTTACACTACTCTAATTTGGTAGACGCTATTGCCAGTGGCCAATGACGTAGTGTAGAATTATCTAATGTCAAATTCAATTGCTAACTGAGTTAGAAAATGGCCTTGCAGATAAGTTTGTGACACTTGAGGATCTATCGTTGGAGCTATGATAGGATCTATTAAATTGCCCCTACTTCAGTCATCTCGTTACATCGCATGTGTGTGGAAGAGCTTGGTGCTATTCTAAAAAAAGCTAACAAAGATGCAATATATAATTTAATGTAGGTAGGTTATTTTCTGTAACTGCATACACACTCGGTAGTTTTTCTTATCATCACGTTTGTCAATATTTTATTTTAAATGTTGTGTACAATTGTAATTTGGCATCAAATTTGTAACGGTTTAGAGTCTAGAGTCTAGATAAAAGACGATAATTTGTTGTCTGTTATTGTACCTTTTTTTTTTTATGTCAAACGATAGGCAAACAGGCAAGCGGGCCACCTGATGGAAAGTGGTCACCACTGCCTATAGACATTAGCCACACTAAGATTATCGCTAATGCGTTGCCTACCTCTATAACACGTTGCTCTGGCAGCAAAAGGCAAATGCTACTCCACTGCCAAAGCCACGGTTCCCCAAATCCCCACCCCATGGAGCACTGGAAACCTTACTCACAGGCAGAAACACAATACTATTTAAAAGAGTATTAGCTGCGATATTCTGTAAGGTGGAGGTACTTCCCCAGTCGGGCTTATCTAAAATAAAATAAAATAAATAAATAGTCTCAATCTTAGTGGAACGTCCAACACGGAAGCCGTCAAGGTCCAGCGCGAAATGAGATGGGCGTCCATTAGAGCACGCATCCTTTCGCGTAAAGACATAATGGTTCCATGACTTTGTTAACGTTGATTGCGAACTCATGCTTCGATTGATGGCTCATGTTGTAGGCCTGTCATTTTTTATTGTTTTTAGGCTTCCGCTAAAGACTAGAGGTAAGAACGGGGGCCATAATTTTTAAAACCGCTCGCATCCACTCGAGTACTCGTTTGGGTACGGGCTCATTACCTCTTATACATCATTGGCCGTGTGGTGTCCGGCAGAGTAGAATAGCACCAACCCCTTACACTCGTGGGTGTCGTACAAGGCGACTAATGTTATCGAGGCAAAAGATCAAGAGTCTCCGTACGCTGGAAAATGGGCAGCAGCATTTTCCTATGTTATATTTAAACACTGCGATCTCCAACCCGCCTGCCCAGTGTGGAGATTAGGGAATAGCCTCCATTTTCGTGGGAGAGGCCCTAAGTCCTGCAGTGGACTGTTACGGGCTGTAATGATGACCTCTTATACACTCGTGGTAAGTTGCTAGAGCTTGAAAAGACAAGCATTAGAAGAAGAGCGAGCGCTCGCGTGGATCAAAATTAAGGCCCCAGAACTCATAAAGAGTCAGTTTGTCGGTAACTCGAGTTTTTTCACGGGAACATGTATATTCATATCGAAACTTGGAAGTAACATAAGCTTGCATGCTCACATCAAAACTGAAAACCGTTTGAATCGAAGCGAGCGATTCAAATATAGGACTCATAGTATCTCTAACAAAGCTGTAGATATATTCAGAACCTAGTGCTAACCGATAGAATAGAGTGAAAGCGGTAGATCTAAGTAGATGACGCAACTCGGATGCCTGGCCTGTACGTACCTACTGCTGAAAAACCTATTACGTAGGTAGATATTTAGTTCTATTATGGTCACGTAATACAATGGAGCGTCGGTGGCCGAGCGGTTAAGGTATCCGACTCGTAAGCGAGAGGTACGGTGTTCGAATACCGCTACGGCCATGTATCAATGACTCTTTTCTGAGTTATGTACATTAGTTGAATGCTAACGGTGAGGGAAAACATCGTGATGAAATCTACATATTCAGGTGACTGAATGTGTGTGTAACCATGATTCTATCTGGTCAGGTTCCCCTGGTACACGGAGGTCAAATGGCAGTCGCTCCACTGTAATTAGCTGATCTGCCAAATCCTGGATCATGGTCAAGGCAGACCCCGGACCGTCGTGCGCGAGCGCATAACCGGGACATTAACGCTAAGATAAATATTTTTTATGGTCACGAAGATAAATTATAAAAAGTATGTATTGTTACAATGAACATTTATGTATACTTACATCAAACATACTGTCACGCTTTGTCCCCGTAAAAGTAAGTAGAGAAAATCAATCAGAAATTCTGCAAATCAATTTAATCAGAAGGCCGGGTATCGAACGGGGTCATAAACGTGACAGACTGGCATGGTTGATTACTGAACCACCCAACAGATAAAATCGAGTTCTCATTTATAATTTATAAGTTTTTAATACCTAAAGACTTTTTAGGTACTTGTAGAGCTCGTCTAATCTAAAATGACGCGCCCCACTATCGCATTAACGCACACAAGCAAGTTTGAAATATGGACGCAATACATATACAAATGCCGTTGTAATTGGTCATTCAGATGCCGGTGAAATTCAAACGTAGGAGCACGCGTCGTTCATTGGCTCCCACACAGATGAAGTGTCGTTATCAATATTTGCACTCACACATCGAAATCAACTAACTAAGTAGTGGGGCGCGTCATTTTAGACCAGACGAGCTCTACCTTGGTCTACCAGAGCGTAGCAAGGGGAAAAGGCTAGCTAAGTAGTGAATTGAATGAAGAGTTTTCCCTTTTACAATTAAACAATGTAATTCCCTGCGGACATACACAATGCACTTTCGATTTCACTTTCTTATGTATACGTTGATGCAACTTGCATTATGCAGAATTATACTTTTATTATAGTAACCACTAACCGACGCTCTAACATCGTAAGGTAGGAAACCACATTCAGGCGACTCAGCTGGTCAGGGTCACTGAGGTCAGATGACAATCGCTATTACCTGATCTGCCAAATCATAACCCTAATATTGACATCTAGATATTTTTTGTAATGTACGGCAGACAAACAGACAAGTTTTACACCTGATGAAAAGTAGTCACCGCCACCTATGGACATAGAACATGGAAGATGATTATTTTGCTCACAGGATGCATGGACTTTTCTGGAAACCAGAGCGCTGTGACAGGCATAAGCCCTCACAGCATTATGTTGAGACTGGTCCATTTCGGTTTCCGTTATATTACTGGCTGATCTTACATAATTTTCAATAAATATAATTTACTAGTAATGTGGAACCGAATAAAGTACTATCTATGTAAATTTTTAAAGCCGACTAATTCGTTGTAGGTATGACTGTACATTTTAAAAAGGGAAATCAAAAAGAACGACTGCAACTAACTGTTATAAGTTTATAGCACAAGTTTGATTAATATTAATGAAAACACAACTAAAATAATAATCAACGCAATTAAAGTTTTTGGAGCAAAACGTAAACACATTTGGTAAAGTTTTCACAGCAGGCAAAAGTAGGTCATAGGTGTGGTATGGTTTACTTATCTGGCCACATTTGGTGTAAAATCAACATTTGCTCAAGTTTGCTCAATGTACCTATTTCGAACCAGATCGTCATACTAATACCTATGGTTATTTAAACAGCTATTTGGATATTTCGACACATTGTAAAGAATTAGTCCATAGTCTTACCCCATCTGTGAGACGGATGCGTGAACTTTATGTACCTATGTTAAGAGTTCTTAAAAATATTTCTTTATCTAAACTATAATAGGTGAATTTTAAATCGTTCGCCTCGATTTGAACAATTTTCAATTTTGATTTTGGGCATGAAAGATTCAATATTTCGTTCTATGACGCTGATACGCTTCTATGACGCGTTCTATGAGGGAAAACCCTATCTTGGAACCGGTCGCTCTCGGTGAAGCTAATGTAAAACCGTTCGACTCAAGGCAAGCGGTTCAAAAATAGGGCTTATCGAGATAGTCAGCAACCTGGGATGGACGGCTTTTTGACATAAGGCCTTGACGGTATATTAGTATTATCGAACCGATTTCAAAAATTCTTTTACTAATACGAAAGCACATTCTTTTCGCCCAAGTGTAATACAAACACTGTTCAACCAGCCTCACGGTCCCAGCGGAAAACCTTGTACAATTGCACTCGACGATGTGGGTCAAATTCTCAGGACGACAGATTCTGATAACAGTTTCTTCAGGAGGTACTTCATCATCATCTTGTCGTCAATCCCAGTTATAGGCACTCTCACGCGCATACGTTGACGTAGGAATTCAAAGCAATGATCGAAAAACCACCAAATACATTCGCCAATCTAATTCACCAAGCCAACGTATGTAATATTCGACAACCAATGGACTGATTACACCACGAGGCTGCATATCGCCCAGGGTCCGATATCTACTGTCATTGTTGCGAGTTGCGACACAGCCTGCGCTAGTTAGAAGCTGATAGCCATCTGTGGAAAGGGCGTCGGACTATGAATTACGTTGTACTATGCTAGGCTGTTGGGTAGATAGATTCTGACTCTTTGGCCTTTAATATTCTGTGCTCTCGATAAGATATTGTCTGGCAAAGTGGAGAAAACAAAGCAGGAAAGTCGTCATCAGCCGGGATTGACCGCTCGGACGATGACGATGACTCTTAATAAGTTATTGCTCCCTTTATTAGGAGCCGTCGGTGTCAAACTGCAGGGCGAAGGCGTCTCTCTCAATTTTCCCTTTATATTAGTAGGCAAAAAATATTTTTTACACATGATAGGCTTTAAGTGTGCTGGCATAAAGTTGAATATAATGTGTACGTTATCAAGATACTTATGACTCTATGACCCATGCTAATGCATAAAATAAACCTGAAATAAACCTTATACTTTTTTTTCTTTTAGACCGATATCGCTCAGTACATGGTACTGGTTAAGTAATACCATTCACGGGCCAAAGCCAAGTGAATGGTATGGTGTAACGTCGTAATCTTAAGTATAACTGGTAGACACTTGGGGATGTGGGATTATTATTATTATCCATTTAACCTTATTAATTTTTTATAAATTTATTAAGGCAAGATTTTTTAATGCTACTTAATGACAAATGGGCAGATAACCCACCTCATGATAAGTGGTAACTATCGCCCATAACATCAACAATCCATACATTTATAATAGGTTGCAGGTAACAAAAATGCAGAACCGCAGGTGCGCTGTCACTGTGAGGACTAAGATGAAATGCCTCATGCCTGTAATTTCGCTGGCTATCTTATCCTTCAAACCGGAACACAGCAATACAAGCATTGTTGCTTGGCGGCAGAAATAGATAAGGCGGTGGTACTCAACCAGGCGTACTACTTAGGCTTGACTGATTCCTACCACATGATAAATCCTACCAAATGTCCAATCCACTACAATTATAAAATGGTTAAACAACGTGTTTTTAATTGTTCCAGACTGAACAATGTGGTGGCTGCTCCTTGCGGTGCTGGCCATGGCCGCGGGCAAGCAGATCCCAGTCAGCACAGGTAAGGATCTATAGCAAAAATATTGGAAAGTTAGCTACCTTCACGGCTAATGGCGTGCGAGAGCACACTTGTGCTAGCAGTGCTGACCGACCGAAGAAGTCGGATAACCCAACACTAATTTTACATAAATTCAAATATTTTCTAAACTATTGAACCGAGTTTAATGACACAAAGCTTAGAACCAAACTACCATCTTAACGTTTATCGGCTCCAGAGCACTGAGAATGGCAGACTTTTTGACTTTCAATACTTTTGGTTAGCGACTTCCATGAAGAAATAGTTCCTATGGAATGAAATTTGTGTTATAAAATAATAATGTAAGAGTTTGGTTTTTGTTATTTACCCCGACGAAAGAAGACGGGTGTTATAAATCGGATGTGTGGATCCGTGGGGGTGTATTATCTGTTATCTGTCTAGCATCGTAGCTCCCGAACGGATGGGCCGATGTCGGAATGATGACGGATGGAAATCGGTCGAACTTATTTGAAAGCAAATTTAATCGGAATAGTTCTTAGTTTGTTTCTTTAAAATCGGTTTAGTAGTTTAAAAAATATTGAACAATATGTACACTTGGTCGGGGGTAATCCGACTTTCTGTCGGAGGTTATACAATATATGTATTTTTATTTCCTGTAATGTTATAAATTGATGCAATAAAGATATTACATACATACATATATTCAGACATGTCAATGATGAGACTGTTTCTGGAAAATCTCTTTGCCCACGGGTGGTCCAGCCCAGCACAATGAAATTAACACTTCGCATGCCAATGATCAGTTTGAGCATGCATTGTCGTAGGCATGGGCAGAGACACTATCGACAAAGTTGGGTATCGATTTTTAAACATTAATATCGACTTGGCCCTACTTTGCTTCTTTAGGTATCAAAACTGTAAGCTGTTTTGGATGATGACGATTCTTAAACGGTATTCGATATAAGTAGATAAAATTCTCACAAAAGTGAAATATACTCGAATATAACAGCAACAACCAACAAAGATCTCATTCAGACAACCTTTGGGAAAATGTAATTTATCACTGTATCTCAAAAAGTGTAAGGTCGTTATTATTTATCAAAGTAAAAGTATCGATTTTATTAGCAAATAATATCTTATTTGATTACTCAACATCGATGTTTTACCATCTATATAGGTCCACTCTATTTTTTGACACATAAAATTATTACACACAAACAAAACAAAACAGAAAAACAAATCTTAACCAACACTAAATAAAACTGTTGTCTAATATCTAATTAGTACTATTTCTTTAAGTTTCTTATGTATAATAAATTGTTAAATTAATATTTAAAACTAAACAAAATTTTACGAATTTATAATCTGAAATACCATATCAATTATTCACCTAACGACTACAATTCATAAAACTTAACTAAATGACAGTAATTTATAATCCGAAATACCACTTCAATTATTCACCTAACGACATCTCGAAATATCGATTACTTTATTGCAAAACATCGATATTTTTCCACTCATATCGATACTTTTTCCCCAAGCTTACTTTATAGCTATCTGCTAAGGTGGGGGAGGGGCAAGAGGGGGCGGGTCAGCCTGTGTCAGTGACCCTGTCGGGCTGGATCTTAGCGTACAGACGGGGGGATATAGTCTCTTTTGTAGTATATTTTCGTGAAGGTGCTAACTAGAAGTTTGAACCATAAAGTGGTTGAAAACAGTGGGGAGCTATTGGCTATCTCAGTGAACAACTGAATTTGACATATGGTATAATCTTACATTACTCTAATTTGGTAGACATTATAGCCAGTGGCCAACGTAGATGACGTAGTGTAGGGTTATTTAATGTCAAATTCAGTTGCCAACTGAATTAAACAATAGCCCCAGCTTACCGCGTGGTTAACATGTCTTCCACGCAGAGGTCCCGGGTTAGATTCCCGGCCGGGCAGAATTTGAAATGATTTAATTTAATTTCTGTTACGGCTCTGGGTGTTGTATGTATAATAAGTATGTATTAAAAAATATATACATTTTCTGGCACCCATAACACAGCTTTGCTTACTTTGGGGCTAGATGGCGCTGATTGTACAAGTATATTTATTTATTTTATTTTTACTCGCTCCACTGTAATTATCTATTCTGCCAAATCCTGGATCATTGTCAAGACGGAACTCGGGCCCTTAACACCTCAGCAGAGAGCACAACCGGGACATTAACTCCAAGATGATGATAAGTAAAGCTAATAACAGTTTTCATGTGTTTTTCATGAAATAATGGCCAGTAGTTGACCGAGAGAGCCCACAACAGTCCACTGTAGGACTTAGGGCCTCTCCCACGAAAGAGGATTATTTTGCCATAATCTCCACGCTTGACAGGCGGGTTGGAGATCGCAGTATTGCACATTTAAGGAAGAAAAGAGCTGCTGCCCATTTTCCAGCCTACGGAGACTCTCGCCTCGAAAATATTAGTCGCCTTGTACGACACCCACGAGTGTAAGGGTTGGTCCTATTCTACTCCGCCCGACAGGGCCACTCTACCACTGCGAATATATTTGGCACTAACAACACCTACTCTCCCGGGTAATTTGGTGCCTCCACGACCAAATTTTACCGAATCAGAAAGCATTTCAAATTGTGACTTAGCCTACACATTAGCTGGTACGTGTAGAAAGTATAACGTAACTCTGATACGCATCTCTCTGGATTTATTCTTTCGGAACGTAACTTACGTAGTTACGGACGCGTAACGTAGAGTGTAACGGAAACTTAAATTAGATGCCTTGCGGATGTTAAGTGTACTGAATCGTACCCCTCTGGTAAATTACATAGCATTGAGGGGTCAAATTCCTTTGTAGGTGACTGTACTTCCTACAATAGGTATTATTTTTTATCAGGTGGTAGGACTTTGTCAAGCCTGAGGAGACCGTGTGGGTGAATACCACCGCCTGATCTATTTCTGGCGCCAAGCAACAATGCTTGCATTGTCGTGTTCCGATTTGAAGAATAAGGTAGCCAGCGAAATTACAGCCATGAAGCATTTCATTTAAGTCTTCACAGTGATAACGCACCTGTGGTTCTGCATTTTTGTTACCTGCAACCTAAATGTATGAATTGTAGATGTTATGGGCGATAGTTACCACTTACCATAAGGTGGGCTATCTGCTCGTTTGCCACAGAGTAGCATAAAAAATTATGTAGACTCTCTAGTGGTGTCCACGCGAAGGTCCAAAAGAACGTTTCTCGCTCGTACGATACGGATGTGGAATGAGCTTCCAGCCGCAGTTTTTCCTTTAGACTATGACATAAGATCGATGAAGAGGTTGTTATCGCCCATTGGTAGCGCCCCTGGTGTTGCTGATGTCCATAGGCGGCGGTTACTACTTTCCATTAGGTTGCCTGTTTGTCTGCTGTGTAACATAAAAATAAAATAAAAAACTGGCTTTCAAATAAGTTCGACCCACTCGTACCCATTCTTCTATTTGCACTTTTATAAAATCAAAACCGCTTTCAAGAGGACTAAAGTTCTTAGCGTATTGACGGGATAATGATCCCGGTCCCGGGTCTTGCTATCACGATGTTACAGGATTGCGATGGTCGTAAAACGACATAAGATCTTCACTGCGAAGCCACCATATTCCTAGTATTCTCACACCCGAGAGCTCGGGGTCCACCTTGACCATGATCCCGGATTTAGGTGATAAATATAAATATGCTTGGATATATTCACACAGAGTCATCTAGCCCCAAAGTAAGCAAAGCTTGTGTTGTGGGTGTTAGTGTATACTTCTTTTTCTTAAATATATATACTTATTATACATACTACACCCAGACCCGGGCGTAGCCAGGTTTTGGTTTTAGGGGGCTCATCAAAACATATAAATATCGATCCGTAGCCCCTCCCCCCTCTAAAACATGGGGTAATCGTAATAAAAGTAACTGAAAACGAAAAATTAGCGAGCGTAGCGAGCATGAAATTTTTCAAATGTTGGTAAAATTGACTCGGTTAAAACATGGTACCTAAATAAAATAAAAACCTTTTAGCACCGTAAATCCGAATTAAGTACGCGGCGCGATTAGTGTGAATATTTAATAAATTTTTCAATATTTGTTTGAAATGAGCTGTAGCAAACTTATTAAAGAAAACTAATGACAGCGAGCGTAGCGAGTTCGAAATTTTTTGTATTTTGGCTGTAAAAATATGGATTGATCACGCGGCGCAGGTGTGAAATAATTTGACTTGTACGTTAACCAACTGAACCACTCAGGTCGTCGGTGATGATGATGATGATTAAAGACTGTATTATCCCATTCCCTTCCAGAGCTGGAGACCACAACAATAGCAGAATCCTCATCCACGGCGTGGCCGGGCGTAGCTCCACTTGACACGCTCAGCGTGGCTTGCGAAAGGGACAGGATGTATGTCACTGTCTCGCTCGCACACAGGGACGATGGCGAGAATGGGTGAGTAATTATATACATACTTTTTTGTATAATCCACATGAAATTCATGGTCATCTTGACGATGTCCTGATTGTGATGAAAATGTTAATTTACTTTAACTTGGTTTGGTAGTTTTTCAACAGTTCCTACTAACTGTTTATAGGTTTGGTTTCTTATGATATTTCGATTTTTAAAGCACATAATATAGGTATATAAGCTTCCAACGGAAGAAAAAAATAATCATGGCTTTAATGTCCTGTTGTGCTCTCACGCAAGGGCCCTGGGTACGCCTTAACCATGATCCAGGATTTGGCGCATCAGGTAATTACAGTGGAGCGGCTGCCATCTGACCTCCGTGACTCTGTTAACAGGGCAACATGACCAGATTGGATCGTTTACACATTCAGTGATCAATTAATGTACACAACTCAAAAAAGAGTCATTGGTACCCACTAAGCCATCGATGCTCTGCCTACCTCGATTGGCCACCTCCATCTTGTTTAAAAAAAATATTTTATTTTTTTATTAAGTTTACTACTCTTTATGCACTAAAATTTTATTATTACACGTAAACAAAACAAAACTGAAAAACAAGTCTTAACTGATTACGTATCTCTATATGTATAAAACTAAATTACTTACTATTCAAAAACTAGCCTAAAGATTGAATACATTGAATTACTATTTATACAAATTCTATACAAGCCTAACAAGATGGACAACTAAAAACTTAAATCTAACAAATATTCACGTAGGTTTTATAATAACTTATTTGTACCACCGTGTAAAGTGTAATGGCCAGAGAGGGGCAATTACACTTTTATTCTAGTCGTCATCAACAAAACCACAGACACACTCTTTCATTTGTATTTAAAGCAAGTATAATCTATAATTATAGCCACTTAACAAAAAACTAAAAAATCCATATTCAATAGCACCAAGAAACCTATTCAAAACAGGAATATGGCGTCTTTTTAAGTAAAAAAAACGAAGATTTATTACAAAATTTATGCGCCGAGAAACGTAAGTTATTTTTACTCGTGCAAACAAAATTAAGAAACGTCGCGCGTCGATGGCACAATGGCTAACTAATCAGGCTCGTGAGCGAGAGGTACCTAGTTCGATCATTTTCTGAGACATGTACATAAGTTTTACACTAACCGATGCTTTTACGGTGTGGGAAAGTATCGTGAGGAAACCTGGATCCAATCTGGTCAGGTTCCCCTGTTAATAGGGTTACAGAGGTCAGATGGCGTAGGTAATTACCTGATCTGCCAAATTCTGAATCTTGATCAAGGCGGACCCAGGGCCCTCGTGCGCGAGAGTACAACCGGGACATTAACGCCAAGATGAAATGATGATTTATTTTGAATGCTGCGATCTCCAAGCCAAACGTGGAGATCATGGCAATGCCCTCCACTATTGTAAAGAAGACTTTGTCACTTATTGCGACCATCTTTGACCGTTAAACCTTTTAGGAAGACATTTACGTAGTTAGCGCAACACGTTGATTATAACTTCACTTCAAAAGAATTAACAAATTATTATAAAATCTGTGATTATGCTGAATGAGGAAATGAATGGTCATTCAAAATAATAACCATAGCGCTTTGTTATTGACATTTAAGAAGTTATTTTATCTTTTACTAGTGGACCCGGCGCGACTTCGTACGCGTACACCTATTTTACCCTTACCTACCCTTTTTTTCTTACTTAAAAACCTTCCTCTTGAATTACTCTATCTATTAAAAAAAAACGCATCAAAATCCGTTGCGTAGTTTCAAAGATTTAAGCATACAAAGGGACATAGGGACAGAGAAAGCGACTTTGTTTTATACTATGTAGTGATATCGCAGTCTCGTTATTACAGATACTGTTGCCATATTTGGCAAGTCTTGTAAGATTGGTATTGTGTGGTAATTAAGATGGTTATAAATAGTTTTCACAGAATGGCAATAAGTATTTCTATACAGCCATTGTGTCACTTAGCCGTGTGGTGACCGGTAGAGTAGAATAGCACCAACCCCTTACACTCGTGGGTGTCGTACTGGCGACTAACGTTTAGAGGCAAAATATCTAGTCTCCATAAACTGGAAAATGGGCAGCAGCGTTTTTCATTGTTATGTTTGCAACACTGCGATCTCCAACCCGCCTGCCAAGCGTGGAGATTATGGCAATAACCTCCCCTTTTGCGGGAGAGGCCCAAAGTCCTGTAGTGGACTGTTATGGGCTGTGATGATTGTGTCACTGTATGCTTGTGGGGTCCGGCAATCATCACCGCCCATAAATCTACAATCCACACATTTAATTTCGTCAAGCGTTAAGCTTGCAGGCTTGCTTCACGATCGTATCAGCCATGAGGAGATTAACAGGTGAAAAAAGGTCACCTCGAATGAAAGGCTCGAAGGGTAGTGGTAGGCAAGGTAGCTCGCAGAACAGATGGCCAATGGGGTAGTGAAGTTAAAGAGTTGCAACCTGGCAAGGTGGGCCAACGACCTGGTTAAGGTCACTACCAGCTGAATGCGAACGCAGAGGACTTGCTTTTGTAGAGATCTTTCCATTCTTGTCCAACAGTGTCATTCGACTGGTAATTTTTGGACGTTATTGGATTGTGTCCTTTAGGCGCTGTCCTAATTGAAAACGGTCGTGTGATAATGGTCGTATGACGGACGTCGTCCGAGTAATAGGAGACCTCAAAACCACTACCTCGCACCAATACGGTCATACGACCGTTGCTAATTAGGACGGCGCCTTAGCCGAATTTCACCAGCTAACAACACCTTCTCCTCCACAGCATATCGCCGACGTTCAACGGCATCGTATACCCTGCCGGTCTAGGCAGCAACTCCTCCTGTCTCCGCGAGTATGAGGCAGCCAGGGGCGACCTGCAGTACTCCTTGCCCCTCAGGGGGTGCAACACCATGTCGAAGGATAACGTGAGTAAATTCAATCATTAGATACACCAACACTTTTTGAGCAATTTAGTGGGAAAAGCTAACTGCTAATTTCTGCCTGACTGGTATTTTTGTATTTACGCCGGTTATTCCTGACCTGACGGAGGGTACTCCTGACTTGCCATTTTTGGAAAAGGACATTTATCATTTTTTAATGTAATACGGCAGACTAACAGGCATACGGGCCACCTGACGGAAAGTGATCACCGCCGCCTATGGACATCAGCAACACCAGGGGCGCTACCAATGTATAGCCCACCTCTAAGGAGACCTCTAATATACCTCTAGTCATTTATTTGATCATTATTTCTCGAGCGAGAGGTAACTATAATAACCTAATGGACAGAAAACGTCAGAAACCCCTGACCAAGTTTACATATACTCAAATATTAATTAAACTACTAAACGGATCACAATGAAAGAAAGCTAAGAACTATCTTATTTAAACTGCCTTTTAAATAAAGAAAACGGCATCCAAATCGGTCCATCCATTCAGTCGACAGAGAGACTAGAGACACACACCTCCACACACAGATAAACACATCTGTTTCCATAGGGAGTTAAAAATATAAATGAAACAATACTTCCCAAAACATGTTTAGTACAGACTATTTACTCAACTGCTCGTGTTTTTAAAACGTAATAGGCAGTCATCATTATCATCTTGGCGTTAATGTCTCGGTTGTGCTCTGTAGCGCGGGACCGAAGTCCGCCTTAACCATGATCAAGAATTTGGCGATCAGTTCATTACAGTGGAGCGACTACCATCTGACCTCCGTGACCCTGCTACCAGGGGAACCTGACCAGATTGGATCATTGTTACACATTCAGTCGCCTGAATGTGCAGGTTTCATCACCAATGACTCTTTTCTGAGTTATGTACATTAGTTGAATTCCAACCGATGCTCTTACGGTGAGGGAGTGAGGGAGTTTTCCCTGGCTGGATTCGGACTCGGTACCTCTCGCTTACGAGTCGGTAACTCAACCGCTCAGCCACCGACGCTCCCAATGAAACAATACTTCCTACAAAATCCCTAGTACAGACTATTTACTCAACCGTTCGTGTTTTTAAAATAAGGTAGGCAGTATTGACTGGTAATTGTTTGTCAGAAAACGATGTCACGACCGCACGCCGTGAGGACATCGGTGGCGTGTGTAGGTAATAATTATTATGATTGTGTTTTTGTTCCGTACTGAGGTTGGACGTTGGACTGTTCTTTATTCTGTGGCTGTGTTACAAGTAGGTACGTAAGATGGGACATAAGGAACATTTTTTTAAATTAGACTAGTTATGTATTTGACCACCATAACATCTGGTGGTAAGTGACGATGCGGCCTTGAAGGCGTCTAGATTAGAATGATCAGCGAACACACTCGCAGGTAACGCGTTCTATTCCTCGGCCGCACGCATGGTAAAGGTTGAACTGAAGCGGCTCATGAGAATAGCTGGAAGCTCCATGACATAAGGATGAAGCGCTCGCCCGGATCGCGTTTCCCGCTGGCGGAAAGGGGCCGGCGAGATGAGAAAATCCAAGAACTTTAAATAAAACACGGTATACGGTGTACGGGGGTGTCAATTACCCCAGTCTCAGAGACCCCAGAACTTTAACTAGCCTCAAAAAACGACACGGTGCGTAAGTTGTTTTTGGTTATCTGTCTTGAGAATTTAAGGGTATTGATTCATCTTTTCACATATATTTTTATGACAACTCATCCGTGGAACTTGGTAATTCTACGTAGGAATTATGTAACTTAACGTGGTTTTGCGACCTCAACCTTATGCCCAAGGCAGATGCGTCAGGCAAAAAGCCGGTCACAAGACATGAAGCCAAATTATTTTTAACATGACGCAACAGTGAATTGGTGGCCCCACCAATGATGATGAATGAATGATGATGTAGGTCATGATATAGGTAAAAAATAACGTAGGTATATACAAGTAACCCTAACCAAAATGTCATTGATTTGGGATATTTCGAGATAAAGCAACACATTAAAAATAGCAAATATAGGAACACAAGAAAACAAAATTAAACACAAAGGCAGTATTATCGCTTTTAGCGATTTCTTCCAGTCAACCTTTAGGAAGAGGTTGTACAGAAAACTGTAGCCTAACCTACCCATAAGCGTAGGTAGTACTAAATAAAAATTCGTACAAAAAGGGACTTTGTCGTTCCAACAACGTCCATTGCTCACCAAAAACTGCTTTTTTCTCTAACAATATTATGTTTGCAACGAATACACAAAAGCATAAAGTCACTGTTAAGACTGATAGCTAACCCTTCAAACAAAATACTGTGCCTATGTTAAGTGTGTAACGAAAACAAAAGCACAAAGGCGCTGTTAGCTAACCCAGCAAACAAATGACGATCCTAACTAAATATTGTTTTACACGCGCGCTACAAAAAAGGGCATTATCCGCAGTATGCAAACGAAAGATTATTTTTTAGGCATCTTTCAACAATTCTAAATAAAACTCGACTAGATTACATAACAATAGAGGCAGAAAACGATGGGATGAAGGTTGGATGTGAAAGAGAGTAATATACAATTTACTTCACATGTACTTTATTACGTAATTAATTTTATGGGTTCTTGAAATAAATTTTGAGAATTTTATTTTATTTTTTATTTATATGAATAGTGCGTTTATTTTCTCCACAAACTTAAATATTCAACTATATGCATCATCAAATTAGTGTCATTTTATGGGAGACTGGAGAAATATTTTAATAGAGAGCGGATGTCCGTGACCACCGTGACCACTTACCATCAGGTGACCACTTACACGTTTGTCTGCCACATTTATAAAACAAAGCCTTACATGTCAAACTTAACACTCATCGTCCAAAGCGCGCGGGGTGTTAAAAAGGAAAAACCTACATACATATAAACAACGTACATACATACATAAAGCTCACGCCTGTGTCCCACAGGTGGGCTACGCAGTGACTATGGATCGCCACTTCGCTCTGTCCTGACACAACTCCCTAGCCTCGCATCCACAACTCTTTCATACCCTCCATTGCCACTTCGGGCCCCAGCTTTTTTGAGAACATTACTGATCTGATCAGTGAATCTTCTTCTGGGTCGTCCTCTTAAGGGCCGGATATCCAAATTCGCGCTGTATACCTCTTTCGTCAATCTTCTTCCATCCATTCGCTCTACATGCCCGAACCATCTCAACATTCCTCTTTCTATTTTCCTACATACAACGTCACCCAACAATATTAGGTAAGGATTGCCAATATATTTAACATGTATGAATCACATCAGGCACGAAGTTATCACGCCCACCAGAAGTGGCGAAGGTTATATCACATAGTAGATACATGTTAAGTCATGTAGGTGATATTTGTTTATAGAATTAGTGGTCGCTTCATAAACAAAATGGTGTGGCTGAGGCTGAAATTCCGTTTAGGAAGTGTCCCGTGGCCACCACATATGGATAAAACAAGAAAATAAATTAGTACTTATTTTCTAAGAAACTTGGACTAATAAATAAATAAATTCAAGGAATGGAAGACGTCCACTACTGGGCATAGGCCTCCCCCAGAGAACTCCACAAAGGCCGGCCTTGTGCTGAAAGCTGCTTATGTGCACTAAAAATCAAAATATCTTAAGAAACAATACAAACATATTAGTAGACTGTTGAAAAACTACCAGACCAAGTTGAAGGCAAATTAACATTTTCATATTCGATCCACGCAGAAACTTCTCAACATTTGACATTATCAAATAAGGATTTAATTTGCGAAATCTCGCATAATACGAGTATATAATGACTTAACCATATAAATATGTAAATGCATTGAGGTATAATAATGCGTCATATAACTTGTTCAGACGCCCACAAGGACCAGCTTATTACTTACCTAGGAAATGTCATCTTATTTTTAACACTAAGTAGCTAGTAATCTTGTATACTATGTTGTTTCCAAAGAATCACTTGATAATCCAGGATCTGAAGTGTAATGTGAGATGTTTGAGTTCGCTGTTTTCTGTCTTCAAAAAGAAATTAGTATCAGAATTTAATAGGTACCCATATTATGGCGATGTAGGTCAGACTCTCAGGATTTCTATTTTTTAAAAGAATACGTTGAAGTCCATTTCCTGCTCTATTGATGCTTTAACGATTTATTGAAGATATTACTCGCCTTGTACTTTTTAACTGTGAATCAGGTGTGATCGGCAAAGGGTTCACAGTTGGAAATCATCATCATTATCATCCTGGTTAAATCCTGGTTTCGCTCTTGCGCGGCACGCGAGATCCTGAGGTCCGCCTTGACCATGACCCAGCGACAGCGAAGCGACTACCATCTGACCTCCGTGACCCAGTTAACAGGGCTACCTGACCAAATTGGATCTTGGTTACACATTCAGTCTCCTTTCAAGTGTTGAACTAATATACAAACTCAGAAAAGAGTCATGGTAGGTGCACTGGGGTTCGAACCCAGTACCTCTCGCTTACGAGTCGGACACCTTAACCACTAGGCCACCGACGCCCACATAATAAGTGTTATCAAACACTAAAACCAGCATTAAATGAAAGCACATCTTTGACGCATTAAGCTTTGAAAGGCTATTACAAAAGCTGTTACATAACGATCACAGGGTATTGGGGCCATCGTATTATGTGTCGTGACTCTGTAATTCCGCTCGATAAATAACTGATTAATATAATAAGATATGTACTGGTTCCGATGACCCGAATTCGCGGATTTTGTCTGAGGCCTGCGCAACAATCGACTACTCAAAATTTTTATCAATGTTTTTTATATGTAGCTATGACGCGAGTTAATCCAGGTTCAGGTTTAAATATCATTTATTCTCATTAAAGACATAATAAGTCACTTACACGAGAATACAATACAGATACGTAGGTATTAATTTAAACATTCGCATCGCACAGAACATAAATAAGGCACTCACAAAGAATGGAATCTTGAGATAAGTAGGTACCAGATTGTCACTTCACATTACATTTTTAAAAGTCACCAAGTAAGAACCAACGTTCACAATTACCAAAATTTAAAATTTAATCCAAATTCGTAGTATTTTTATGTAGTTGTGCCGCGACGTAGCCGTGTGATGTCCGGCAGTGTAGAATAGCACCTTACACTCGTGGGTATCGTACAAGGCGACAAATGATTTTGAGGCACAAAATCTAAGAGACTCCGTGATCTGGAAAATGGGCAGCAGCGTTTTCCATTGTTATATAACACTGCAATCTCCAACCCGCCTGCCAAGCGTGGAGATTATGGCAACAACGTCCTCTTTCGTGGGTCCCTAAGTCTTATTGTGAACTGTGATGATAATGATGATGATGACGCGACTTTGTCCACGTAAATTTCTTGATCTGCCAAAACCTGGATAATGGTCAAGGCGGACCCTCGCGCTCAAGACCACAACCGCGATATTGACACCAAGATGGTTCTTTCTACAACATCCGTGTCGATTTTATAATTCAATTAAGACATATTCAATTTATTTCCTTTGACTTGATACTATTACATTGTGTACATCTTTGGTGTTGGAGGCCAAGATCCACTTTGGGTCGCCGAGCCAGCGCAGTAAGGAAGTAAGTACAAATGTATATGATTTTTTGTAGCTTTTTTTGTCCAATGGACTTGGCTTTATATGTGATACTCAATACTCAGTTATATCATGTTGTACATACTTACCACATTTACTGCAATATACAATATTAATTGATGGAATGGCTCTGCCGATCACCACACGATATTGCATTACAAAATTGTACAGAAAGTAATAAGCCTCTATTAGGGACACATTCTGCCTTGGGCATTTTGCCATTCTGCATTGGGGCCTTCTGGGTACATTTCCGCATTCATGGGACCTGGGGCCAATATTTTACCTATTTAAGTAATTTAGAGTAAGGTTTTTATTGGTAGGTAGTCTTTAATATGTCGTTTATGTGTTATGTGAAAGTAATAATTCCATAACCAGTTACAACCAAACTGCAAGTTCGTGCAAGTTGCCCAGACGTACCTACCTGCCAACCATACATACCATACTGGGCTGAGAGAAAGACTTGGCCTTTACCGCGGCCTTGCCACCGGCAGAGAACAGCTGTTGGCTAACTTTTAATCGGTATATGGGAGTGTTACGCGATTGTCTGGGGCTTTTGTGCCGACAAGTGGACTGGGCCTTTTTTTTTTATACCACTAAGGTGGCAAACAAGCTAACCTGCCTGATGGTAAGCAGTCACCGCAGCCTTTGGACGTTTGCAATACCAGGGGCATCACCAAGGCGTTGCCGACCCCGTAAAAACCTTTTCACCCATTTCTTGAAAAACTTCATGTTGTACTTTCCAAGGAATACCTCTCTAGGTAGTTTCCACAACCTTGGTGTAAGTGTTAGTATATGGGAGAGCGATTGTGTGTGTGGATTGCGGTGTCCTTTTATTGCTGTGATGTATTAATAACTATACTCTATTATTTTAACTACAAAGTACTGGAATAACGTTCACCTTTCTTATTGGTTACAAGCCGGCGTTCACATCAACCACCAATCCCAACCACCTATCAATACACGCCGTGAAAGCCGCCTTATCGTACTTAATTTGAATGAACCATTGAGCATGTTGTATTCAGACTCAGTATTTTATAGTTAAAAAAATAGAGTATAGTGGACCCGGCGCGACTTACACCTACTTTACCCCTACCTACCCTTTTTTTCTTGCTTAGAAACCTTCCTCTTGAATCACTCTATATATTGTTGAAAACGGCTTTAAAATCCGTTGCGTAAAAAATCTAAGCGTACATAGGGACAGACGGCGGGAAACGACTTTGTTTTATACTATGTAAAGAAGAGTACAACATGGACTTCTTCGAGAAAAGGGTGGACAGGGTTTTTTGTGGTCAACAACATGTGCAAACGTCAAGACTCTGTACACGAAACTGCTTACCAACACGTCCTTTTTCTACATAACCAAGCAATAACGGATCGACGGATTTAATAGATATGCATTTAAGTAGGCACATTAACAGCTACCAAAATGGACTTCACCGGCTATTTTAAACTTAGGTATTAATGTATAGGTATTTTTATTATAACTGTAAATATTTTAATGTCAATTATTAAATTAAATTTCAATAGTAGGCACCTATAATATAAATAAAAATAAATATTCTTGGATAATTCACACAGCGCCATCTAGCCCCAGAGTAAGTTATCGGTACCAGAAAACTGATAAACTACTTATATATTTTTAAATACATACGTATTATACATGCACACAGACCCATAACAGAAATTGAAATTCATCATTTCATTTTCTACTCGGGAGGGAATCGAACCCGTACCTCTGCATGGCGACCGGCATATTAACCTACTGAACCCCGTAGGTCATCAAAATATAACTTGTACCTTGATTAACACATAGGCTATTAATTTTAACCCGAAATCAACATGTAGCTCCCACGGGAACAGGCCATGAGGCAACACCGAAACCGAACCAAGCAAAAGCTATAAATAAGAGACCAAGGGCTTTCCGTGATCTTAATTCACTAAATACACTCGTAACAACGCAACAAGACACTCTTTCGACGAGCACTTATGCAAATCTGTTGCGCTGCATTGAGGCTACAGACTGTTTCGCAAAAATGCAGATTCTCAGGGCAGAGTGTGACGTGTGTGCCAATCTGTATAAGAAACACGTTCAAAACAAAAGGCACCCAAGAAATATGTAGGTAGATTGAGGTAGTTTGTGAAAGATTGCATGCAATTGAGATGAGGATGTTGAGATGGATGTGTGGTGTGACGAAGTGTCACAGTACGGAACGAATACACAAGAGGAAGCCTGAAAGTGGCCCCAATTGCTGACAATATTCAAAGTAGCCGCATGTCATGGTTCGGTCATATTATGCGGAGAAGAAAATCATGTCACCAAAAGGGTATTGAATATGAATGTGGGTACGCAGGTAGGGGACAACGAAAAGATGAATGGATTGCATTAAGCAAGAGGCGAACGAGGTAGGAGGAAGGAAAAAATAAAAAATGAAGAATAAACAGTTAGGCAGTAGGAATGTTGAAAGGAGCCCCCATTTCAACTTTTTTAAAGAGTTGAAACCTTTCGATTTTTTATTAATTTCTTTTCAGAATGATAAATATCCACTGAAATCACAATGAAAGATTTCCACTATATCCCCCAGTGTTATTCCCATCAGAAGTGTTAAACGATGATGGGTTGAATCTTTCCCATGTAAAATATTTCACAAAAAGAGAACAACATTCATTTTTACTAAGAGTGGACTCTATTAATTGCCTTCGTAATCTATTTCAAGAGTAAATTGAGCAAATTAAGGGTAATTTATATAAAACTTCAAAGGCTGGAGTAATTCCTCGGCGAATTCTCGAGACGCTTTGCCTCAATCTTGCTCCAACTATTATCCAATTATAGCTGAGTACCTGAAGAGCAATAGTTATCTTGGTGTTTAAAGCGCATACACTTGTTTGGTAATAGTCCATGCAATTGTGGACCTTATGTACGTAGCACGTCTTTCTAGAATTTGCTTTGTCCGCAATTTCATCGGTGTTGACTTCGATCAAAATGGACAATATTTTCTCTAATTCGTTCAGCCGTGTATAACAAAGTCCACTCAATAAATGCTGTTCACTTCATAATGCAAAAATAAAAAATAGGCCCCATCGTACATGGAAGCACTAATGATGGAAGCACGAGTAACAGTATATTTGTCGTAAAGGGATGTATGGAAATGTTAAAAAATCTATTCCTGCGTTTATAATTAACTAGCTGGTGGCCAGCCAAGACTTCGTTCGAGTGTTGTCCTACACTATAAACCTTCCTTTTGAATTACTCTATCTATTGTTAAAACCAGAATAAAAGGTCTAAGCGTAGGTACATACCTACTATAATAATAATCGTGGACAAATTCACACAGCGCCATCTAGCCCCAAATTAAGCAAAGCTTGTTCTATGAGTGCTAGCTAACTGATATACTACTTATATACTTTTTTTTAAAACATACTTATTATACATAGAACACCCAGACCCGTCACAGAAATTAAAATTCATCATTTCAATTTCTGCCCGGCCGGGAATCGACCGGATGTTGACCATTGAACCACTCAGGTCGTCAAAAAAAGATAATGGCCAACAGCGTTTTCTGTTATTCACTTTAAAAACTGCGATTTACTCTTGATCAAGCTATCTACAACCACCTTCTATGCATGGAGGTTATGGTAGACCCCTCCACTGATGTGGAGTCTACTAATATAGGTAGGTACCTAATCACACCATAATATGTATAACATTTAAATGAGTAGTGCTTTATTTTGCTACTAGTAGACCCGGCGCGACTTCGTTCGTGTACACCTACTTTACCCCTATCTACCCTTTCTTTCCTGCTTTAAACCTTCCCCTTGAATCACACTATCTATTGTTGAAAACCGCTTTAAAATCCGTTGCGTAGTTTAAAAGATCTAAGCGTACATAGGGACAAACGGCGGGAAGCGACTACGTTTTCTACTATGTATACAGGGTGTCCCGTAAGGTTACGATAAGTTGGGATAGGTTCGAGGAAGTCACTAGGGTTACCAGAAAAAATATAAAAAAATGGCTCTTGGATATTTTTAAAATTATGGAATTTTTTTTTTTATCAAAAATTGAACAACCTGCTGTCGTATTATGAATTAACTAAATAAGTGTTATACTATTTTAAAATGGTGATAAAATAAGCTAACTTTTGAAGAAACTTGCCAGAGTTGCATAATACATTTTTTTTCAGGACACTGATAAAGTTGAGTGAAATCGTAAATGTTAAGTCCTTGGCAAGGGAAAACATGATTTTCTTCATGATCTTGGTCATATATGTATTGTTTTTTTTATTTCAGATTGTAGAAAGGTTATTTACGTTTACATAACAGTTTTTTATTTTTTTCTAAAGCAATATTTGTAGTCACAACTAATGAAATAGGCTCAACGGGTGTTAAATTTTTGATAAAAAGCAAAAATTTGCATGATTTTATAAATATCCAAGAGCGATTTTATTTTATATTTTTCTGGTGACCCTAGTGACTTCCTCGATCACCCTATTCCAACTTATCGTAACCTTACGCGACATCCTGTAGATATAGATTGACCTTGGATTGGAAGCTACATTACACCCGTATGCCAAAGCGGATAACTAGTTAAGTTTTAGAAACCGGTGCACCAAATAATACCTACCTAAACTTATACCTACTCTACAATCATCTAAAAACAAATCTTCTAAAAACGTCTAGCTTATCCAATCAAAGGTTACAGAATCAGGAAACCCAATATTGCTTCATCTATAAGAAGGAAAGTGTCCGTTCTCTTAGAGCACGCTTATTGGCACTCACTCGCTAAGACGATTTACGCAATACAAGAGTTATAGCGCTTTTATTGTACTCTTTCGGATAATATTTTAAGTAATAAATGCTAATTATTGACGTAAGACATGAGTTAAGACGGCTTTCTGTACATAATGTGGCTTTGGAGCGCATTAAATGTTGAACTTGTCGTTGTTATGGGTTAAAGTGATAAATATAAAACGTCGTTATTTTCTTCTTTCGAGATTTCACTTAGTTCCTAGTACTTCATAACCGGTAATTATGGACAATAAGACAGATTTTTATATATTTTTTGCGATAATGTACCCTTATATCTCTAGATAGAGAGTTCAAGAGCCCTATTGTTGAATAGCTCGCCTCGATTCGAACAGTTTAAAATTTCATTTCGGCATTAAAATTCAATATTATGATGCATTATAGTTATTTTATTTTATTTATTTAACTATTTATTGTACACAGTAAAACATACAGGTAAAAACACAATTATAAATGACACAACAGGCACAACTTATTTCTGAAAGAAATTTCTTCCAGCAGGCCTACAGAAGTGAGATGTTACATAAGAAACGCAGATACGACGTGCACAGTACAGAATAAAAATAATTATGCAACTAGATACATACACATATACATGCTTAAACATATAATTAATGCGTACATGCATAATTATATAATAATTACTGATGTTCCTTATATTTGAACCGTACTCTTTATGTGTTGCCAATAAGATTTTGAAAATATTGAAGTGTTCATTTTCATTTATATTTACTTATTTTAGCCACTTCTGTCCCACTGCAGGGCATGCAAAGAATTGTTCATGCCAAAAATAAATAAATAAAACCGTTTGTCGAGCTATTCATAATTGGAGCCCTAGGCCGCAAGCCATTGCATTTTATATTACATTGAAACTTAAGTGCAGGAATCGTAATGTGATAGGCGATAGTTACCGCTTAGCTGCTTACCATCAGGACGGCAGTCTACTCATTAGTCACTGCGTAATATAAAAAATACAAGGGTCACAAAGTCCACAATATGTCTGCGCGTGACCGGCGACCGGACGTGACGTCACGTCCGACGCGAGGGTGCGCACGAATTTCGGAAGGAAACTTGCGGCACTGAATCCATAATCGATAAATCGATCGGACGGCGATTCGTCGAATTTGATGTGTTTGACTCTGTGGTGACAGTTTAGCTAGGCGTTTGAATTTGGTATCGCTAACGGTATTTTGTTAGATCATTGTACAAACGTAATAACTGCAAAATTATGTATGCGGAGTTTTGGAATTAATTTATTTGCCTGTGAGCAAAATTTATGTTCCTGTATATCGTCTCAGTCTTATAGATTCGCTTTCGAATCTTGAGTCGGCAATTCATTTATTTATCCATAAGTAATTCTTTATTGTACATACAAAGGACAGTAAAAATAGTTATAGCAATAGGTATAGTACAAAGGCGGTTTTATCGCTAAAAGCGATCTCTTCCAGACAACCATTAATGTCTACAGGTAATGGTTTATGACGTTAGGACTTGCATTCTTTTTTCGGAACAGGAAGAACTGGAGCTCAATTTGTATGACTTAGGTATTAAAATAAGTTATATCCAGGAATTTCTATTCTCCACGTAGTCCTTTACTTTACAGTGGTATACCTACTTAATCATACCCATCTTCTTCCAGGACGACGGCACAGTGGAGTACTTCAACAACATCATAGTCCAGCCTCATCTGAGGCTGGTCACCGGCCAAGGTAGAGGGTACCACGTCCGCTGCCGGTACCGCCGGCGGGATCTGACCAACTTCCACGTCTACCGACCACGGGCTGACAGGCTGACCAACTCGCTGGCTGATCTTGACAGGTATTCGCTGACTACTTAATTCTTGTTTACTAATATTTATTTATTTGGCCATAAATTTGTAGTATTACAGTAATAAAAATAATCATCTTGGCGTTAAAGTCCCGGTTTTGCTCTTACGCACGAAGGCCCGGGGCCCGCCTTGACCATGATCCAGATTCTTCGGATCAGGCATGGCAGATCAGGTATTTACAGTGGAGCGACTGTCTTCTGACTCCATGGCCCTACTACCTGGGGGAACCTGAGTAGATTGGCTCATCGTAACATATTACAGTCATTAATACTAATGCACTACAAATATTAAATTACATCCGCATAAAAACATTAAAACAAAGTTACTGTATTTATTGAACACTGAATCATTCAATGATTCATTAATAAATAAAAAACACGATAGCAGATCACCATGACTATGCTAGACCTACATAAACATGTTAAATATTTAAAAAGTCATCCACACCACTGCCCTACGGTGGCTGCGTTGCCTCAAGGACCTCTATTGTAGCAGCAAAAGTCGCGCGTTGATGTCTTTTGTATGGTGCATCAACTTTTAAACTATTATTATCACACATTTTAAAAGTATGTTCCGGGTGGGTTTCCACCCGTGGGTGGGTAGGTGGGTAGGAATACCGCGTATCTTTGTTGATGAGTAGCCCGATATTTTCACGTAGTTACATTCATAATGGTCACGGGAGCTGCGAACGCCGGGCGCTGTTGCTTAGTTAGGTGGTACGCGGCTTACCGCGCACTTATGGTGTGCCATTAAAGAGACATGCAATAAATCTAACTAACTAAAATATGTCTTCTTTTACAGCGACGAATACGACGAAGAATCAGGATTGCTGCCTTCAGTCACCATGAAGATTTTCAAGGGGGACCCCGATAATAAGCAGGTAATAATTGTGTTCTGAACAGTTGGGGATAACTCCACGCTCGTTCGTAACTGACAATGTAGCCCGTTCTATCGGATGATGATATTGACGGATCCAAGGAGGGTGTACAGAGCAGCCCTCCCGAATCTACTACCTACCTTCACTAGTTCTTTTATTTTTATTTATCTTTTTATGGAGTCTAACGCAGGAGGTATCTTGATCATGTGGAATATTTTTTTGCTTAAAGGTCCCATGTACGTAGATAAATACACTCCGGACTCGATGACCCACCACGACGACCCACTGATTACTCATTTGCTATTTACTCGTGACCCATCGACATACTATTAACCAGAATTAGTATTAACATACTAATTTAATGGTGTTCTGTGATTAGCATGTTGTAGGCTAATACCTACAGACCTAAAGCCTATAGCTACTTAGAGCCAACCCGGATACATGGACCCTAAATACACCTAGGTATTAATAGCCGATGAGGCGGTAAAGTTTTTGAATGGCAACCACGTACCAGAAGACAAAGCGTGGGTAGACCTCCTTCAACCTGGTAAGAGGTCGCATGTACCAGCTAGAAGCGGATGTTACAAGATCGGCTTTTATGGCGATCTTTGGGAGAGGCCTATGCCCAGCAGTAAGCGTCTTCCGGCTGATATTATACTGATGATGATTATAGCTATCTAACCCTTCCTCATTGCACCCCAGGTGGCCTCCAGCGTGAAGATAGGCGACACCCTGACCCTCGTCGTGTCTCTGGAGAAGCAACGGCAGTACGGACTCCTGGTGGCGGAATGCGCGGTGCGAGACGGCCTGGGCTGGGCCGAGCAGAGCCTCATCGTGGATGATGGGTGAGACCATCAATTAACAGGTTTATGGGCAGTTGGACTTTAATTTGGTCATTTGTGCGTGAATAAGGTTGGGCTAATTTAGCCAATCCAAGTTGGATTGATTATGATTCTTATTATTATGCCCGATGGTACGAAACTTAAGCGACGCTTAAGTTGACCCTTTAATAACAAAAGCATCCCGTGTCCCGATTGTGCTCTCGCATGCTAGAGCGCGGGGTCCGCCTTGACCATAATCCAGGATTTGGCAGATCAGGTAATTATAGTGGAGTGACTGCCATCTGACCTCCGTAACCCTGCTACCAGGGGAACCTGACCAGATTTGATTATGATTACACATTCAGTCGCCTAAGTTGACGCTTTAAGATATTCATAAGCAATAAGGCGACACAAAATCGGTGTCATTTAGTTAAGTGACTTCACTTAAGGTTGGTGAGGGTGCAAAGGTTTTTTGTCAGGAAAATCTGAAAACATTAATGCCCGATCGCACTAAACTTTATGCGATGCAAGTTGATTAAAAATCTTTCATATTCATCAACAATTAAAATCAACATACGGTCAGATGGCAGTCGCTCCACTGTAACTATCTAATCTGCCAAATCCTGGATCATAGTTATGGCGGACTCCCGGTCCTCGTGCGCGAGAGCACAACCGGGACATTAACGGCAAGATATATTTTTTTGTTTACTTCAGACCTTATGTACAACGTTTTCTTTTTATAAACTCAATCACCCAATTCGACCCCATTTTCCATCCCCAGCTGCCCTCTCGACGGCGAGATCATGGGCATGTTCCAATACTCGGAGGACAAGCAGGCGGCCCGGGTTGCGTTCCCAGCACACAAGTTCCCTTACACGGACAGCGTGTACTACACCTGCCGAGTGAAGCTGTGCGACCTGAACCATCAGACTGACTGTGTGAGTAAGCTTACTATAGTAGGTGGTAGGACTGAGGAGCCCCCTGGGTGAGTACCACCGCCTTATCTATTTGTGACGCCAAGCAATAATGCTTGCGTTGTTGTGTTCCGGTTTTAAGGGTAATCTATTGCCGCCAAGCAACGACTCATTGGTGCGGGTACAATTCACATAGGGCCATATAGCGGCTTCATTTTGACAAGCAGACTGTTAAGATAAAATGAGAATGCAACCATTATTTATTTTCATAACGTTAGCAAAGCTCGCTGGTCATGTTGGCAGCACGTTACTTGTTTTCTTTGATTCCATTTTTTATTGTCCTCCATTTTGTAATTCTTTTGTTTGAGTCAAAGTTTTTCAATAAATACGTTTAGCATTTTTATAAACCGTAGTTTAATTATTATAACCCTGATAAATCTTCAAAGACAGATAGTACCATCTGGTGGATTTCGAAATCACAAAACCTCATCATCACAGCCCGTAACAGTCCACTGAAGGACTTAGGGCCTCTCCCACGAAAGGGGAGGTTATTGCCATAATCTCCACGCTTGGCAGGCGGGTTGGAGATCACAGTGTTTAAATATAACAATGGAAAATGCTGCTGCCCATTTTCCAGACTACGGAGACTCTTGATCTTTTGCCTCGTAAACATTAGTCGCCTCGTACACACATTAGTGTAAGGGGTTGGTGCTATTCTTCTCTGCCGGACACCACACGGCATCACAAAACCTAATTTACCCCTATTCCCCCGCCCCCCCCCAGGAGCCCTGCGCGCACAAGCGGCGCGCGCGCCGGCAGGCGGACGAGTCCCCGGCCAAGGTGGAGGTGTTCACCGGACTGTACGTCAACGAGGCGGAGTCGCCGGACAACGAGGAGGTTACCAGCGAAAAGGTAATAATAATAACGCTAGCTCATCATCGTTTTATATTAGTTTGAGTTAGGCGGTCGCGCCTTAGACCTAGAGATACCTTGGGATACCTTGAACCATCAAATCAGTAACCTTAACTCACATAAATAATGTGTGTAAATGCACATTTTTTCTATATTTAGGTATTGCAATATAAAATAATGTACTTGTATTAGACTGTGAGGGCGCCGTAGGTTATCCTACGTCATAGATGACTCAAATATTAGAAAGAATCCTTTTTGAAGTGATAGTGGAGGTTTAAGAGACCCACAAAACGTTAGTCTGCCCATGCAACCTGCCACAATTTTTTTTTATTGATCCAATCTTCGGTTTTTTTGTAGCGATAGTACTTACCTACATATTCTCTTGTATCTATATCTTCTTGAAGTATTAAAACCGGGGTGCCTTACATGCTCTTGGCAGTTTCGTTTTTCAGATAAATAAGTCACTTTTCTTTTTGGTGAGTACTCGATGACATAGGATAACCTACTAACCCCCACAGTCTATATTCACTTTGGGCAATAAATGAATCTAATTTACAATAATATATTCTAATGTTTCCAGAAAGAGGACGAAATCTGCATATCGCAACGCAACTTCGCTATCGGCATCTGTATAGCTGGCGTCATCCTCATGATCTGCGTCATCGCAGCTATCGCGTTCATCCTAGCCCGCCGTCGGAACCCGAAGACTTACTCCAGAACCGGTAGCTCCCTCTACAGTGGGCCGTACACTAACACTGGATACTCGCATACTAGCTAGGTAATCGTACAAAAAATCTAAATCTTTTGTTCAGTCGGTAATGACTTATAACAAGCAGACGACCCGTACGACATGTAAAACTTTGTGAATGGGGTCAGATAACTCATATGTCAGCGTGTAGTATGTTGAGAATCATAGGGAACTCAAATTGTAATTACGGCTTTTTGCAATGACCGTTTTCGTGACTCAAATACCTACATAGAAATGTCATTTGAAGGGATAAAAGGAATCAAAATGTTCAAAAAAAAACTAAAAACAATTCGAACATGACATTTTACTGACTGCGAGTACACAAGATACACTGAACCATTGAAGTACACAGTGAACCAAGAGTGAACCAGTATTTACAAAATTAAAAATGTTAAGTTGGTGTTTGTTGTACATTTTTATATGTACGAATAAATAATGTTTGGTTCACTGTTTCTTAGTTAAGCTAAAACAGTCGTTTTTTGCGTAAACCATATTTGGTTTTCAATGACAATAGGACCTTAGTACTTAGTAAATTGGATCGTTATTCCTATAACAATGTGATTGTAAACAACGAATTAGGGTTCACAAAATTTTTGTCGTATTATAATTGTGAGTACTAATGAATACTAAGACAATCGTTGTATAAAGACAATGATTCAGTCAGATTTAGCTAGTGTTAGTAATTTACCAATTTATATGTATGTATTCAAAATAAGTACGGTCGTGTGAACGTTTTAAAACGTAATTATCATATTACAGGACGTATAATTTGCAAAATTAAAATATATTTAATATTATACAAAAAACGGAAAATCAAGGGTAGGTACAACAATATTTAATTGGTTTTCTTACCCCCGCATAGATTGCAATTTTATGAATTTTATGTCCTGTACATTATTGTGATATCCTTATTAATTTTTAATAAATTCGTGCATTATGATAGTCCGTCCTATATTTTTGCAATATTTGTATTTTAAATACTTTAACGTTTAGAAGGTTGCCTTACGTTACGTAATAATTACTTATGTAGTCAACAAGTCATAATATTATTTTGTTGATGTGTGTAAAAATATCTAGGGGAATATTTGAAAGACCTGCTGAAAATGTGAACAAGCGAAGTTGTGCTGTTTTACATATCATACAAAAACTACATAAATTTACATCCATTACGCTGTCTTTTTCACGTAAGAGTACTTAGGTGGACAAGATGAAAATAGATTACCAAGAATATTACTGATCGCAGTGAAAATTATCTAAATATTTAGAGATATCTACAAAACAGCACAAATGTTACATATTTTTATCAGGTCTTTTAATCTATCGGTGGAGGGAACTATTTTACTTAAAAATTTTATATTCCTCCCAATTGTAAATATCTTTTTTAAAAGGACACCTTTGCAATGATAGGTACTTTGATATATTTTTTTTATTTTGTGATGTTTTCAATTTCTTACAATAATTTTATCGGTCTAACAAAGCGGTTGCCATATTTTTTAGGATTTTATTATTTCAGTGTCATTCGGTTTTACTGCCTACGATTCGTCTAAGCGGTGCTACAATATTGCTTATTATTTTTTGTTTAGCATTTTTAAGACACTTATCTTCACATCAGGTGCTAATTTAGTATCGCTTTTTAATACAAAAATCGCTTATAATATGTTACTTTGAAGTGAATGATGTGAAACTATAATTTTATAACAACGAATTAATACGATGTGTGTTTCATACTTACCTCATTGTGCCTTAAAAATTGAAATTAACAGTTTCATAATTTTAGCCTATTTGTTTATTTTTTTATACAATGAGGTTCTGGAACCATATCGACTAAGTGTTGTACGAATTTTTTTAACAATAAAATTATACTGACATAAAATTACATGAAGTTGTTTTCTTTCTGATATCCTTTAACATCGTACTACGTTACTGCGTCATTCTTCTAAAACTAAGGCATTGAATCAGCAGTTTACCCACTATGGAGTTTGCCCAGCACGAGATGCATAGACAGCAAAATATGCCTGGCTGTGTCGGCTCAGCTGCCTAGATTAAGCACTACTCTTGGGTCTAATATCGACCAATTGTCAAGTTAGTAGAAACCTAATTGAATGTTAATTGTAATTTTAAAAGTAATAATTTAATTAATAGGGCGGTCAGTGTGTCACTGTGAGTTTCCTTCCTACTTTCTTACCCCCCTCCTTTTTGACGATTGAAAGAGATATTTAATGTCCTAATCAATAAAGAAATTTTGAATTTTGAATAGGATAATTTTTGGTTTCTTTTGCATCCTTCGGCTGTGGCTTTCGTAATGCGGGCAACGACACGTTATGTCGTTTGTCCTCACTCATTCGGGTACACAGTGTTTGACTCCCAGTCGATATAGCAGCTGTTTTGAACATTTAATTTCGATTTTGTTGTATGAGGGTAGTCAGAAAAACTGTGAAATAGGTATATTTGAGAATAAAAGACTTAAATCAATTTAACATTTTTACTTCATGTACCCTAATTCTAATACAGACTAATGATGACAATAGAACTCTTATCAAAAGAGGAATTATGGATATAGGTACAAACGATTTATTAGTAACAATATCACTGCTTTTGTGGATAGTTTTTTAGCACCATAACCTAATTATCTACGTGCAAACGTTTATAAATTTCTGTAGAAACTAGGTGCCATTTAATTTTTTTAACATAGATTTCAAATTCACAAACTAGATTTTAAAGATACTTGAAATAAGATATTTAAAATATTTATATTCATGCACGATTTTTGCCACAAATATTGATTAAGCATTGACACATCACTCTACAGAATTTTCTTGATTTTAGAAATATTTTTATTTATTTATTTATTAAATCTTCATGCACAAAATAGTACAAAGGCGGACCTAAAGCTAAAATAGCCTTATCTACCAGTCAACCAGGAGATAAAGGGAAATATTCTTAATATTTCTAAATTTTAAGAATCCTTCTAAGTTTTTATACTAAATAATTAACTTGTAATAATACCCACAGGTAGACAAGGTACTCCATCGGACAACCAACAAAATAAATATTGAATAATATCAACCAAAGGTAATGTAGAAAGGTACATGGTTTGTTACAAATGTAGAAAAACAATACAAAATTACAGATCTACCCTACGAGTTTTACAAATCATTTATACAACATTCCCAAAAAACTTCAGTCTTATACTAAAGGTCACTTATGTATAATACATTAAAATATTTTAAACTAAAATATACATTAAAATATTGTAAAGGCTGGAACACAAGTGCCAAACCAATCACAGACTAACATCAGACATAGATTTTACCATCAATACTTTATCATTACTATATATAAACAGCTGCCCATCCAATAAGGATGTTGTATAATTTTCTTTATTGCTCCTCTAGAAAGATTTGAGCAAGGTATGTGCGTTAGAAATGCATTATTTTTTATTTCGTTATAATTTTGTTACAATTGCTATTTTCATATTTTGTTAATGAAAATGTGATAATCAGTATCAGATAACATCCCTATTCTACGATCCATTTCTTTTTTGGAAAGAAACTATATTTTTAAATATAATTATAGTTTCTAAATCTTCTGTGATACCTAAAGTGTACAGTAGCGTAAGCAGAAGAATTGCTTTCAACAAATACTGTTCATTTAACCGTACCCACAGCATAATCTCCCACAGTTTTATCGAAACTGTAATAGAGCTTTCACTATTCTGTACACAACATTATAACACGATTTAAGATTCCGCTGGCACTACTAAAATAGACTGTCAGTACGTCTCAGTACTCTGGGCTCCAGAGTTGAGTCGTTGTACCCTAGGTCTAGGGTACAATGATCCAAACCTAGCTATTAGTCAACTATGCCACAGTACTAACAAATCTGTTAGCCAACTATGCCTCAGCACTAACAAAGTCATAGTCCATAACACATCACACTATTTTTACTATGTCGCAGGCGTTTGATCATAGTCTCACCTGGTTGTAAGTGACGATGAGGTCGAAGGTAGATCATTTAAAAATACAGCATCTATTTAGAAACGAGCCTATTCACTTTATCCTTCAAAAATATTCTGTACATTACACTGTATTTCAGTACACGAAACTTTGCCGTTATTTCAACCATCTTAGCACAATAAATCTCTTCAATTTTGTTAGACGGACTACTACCACTCATTCTCACCGCTGCAACTCCTATTCAGCAAGGATTTACAGCGGCGACGCTAAAAGACACTGAGTTTCAACTCACTTCACTATTTGCTATAGTGATCTATGCCACAGTATTCACCATTCTCGTATACTATAGTTCAAAAGTTCACTCTAGTACGGTAATGCGTCGTCCATTACCACAGTCATGAGTGCATCTTCTGGATGGATTTCTAACAGGGCTTCCGTACCATCGTTGAATGGAAACGATACGCTGCCGTCGATTACCAGGCCTGTGGAAAAATGAAATGGTATTGGAATTTATTTTTTAGAATGATATTCGGCAGACAAACAAGCGCGCAACCTGAAGGGAAGTTGTCACCAGCAAAACCAGGGTTATCACCAATGCGTTGTCTACCTATAAAGAGACTTCTCTCTTGAACGATCCCATCAATCTAATGTCATAATGTCCAAACGAAACACTGTGGATGATGGGAGCTCCTTCCGAATGATGTGAAATTTTTGTATTACGACCTGTAATGGACTTTTGCTTGGTTCGCTACTCGATCTTTTTTCCGTCAAAAATTTTACAAGTCCACGAAATTGTTGTCAGCAATTCTAGATATGAACTCGAACTAAAATGATTTATAAATATTTTTAAGATTAACAAAATGAGTAAAAGATTTTACATAATTCTTATTTTTAAGAAAAGATCTAAGGAGCTCATTAATATCAAAAATATTGACAAATCATTTTTATAATCATGTTCATTATCCGCAATCAAATTTATTTTGGCGCCAGTTCTAGTTGTGCATATTTGGATGCGAAGATTTCACTGGCTTATAATAGCAACATTGTTCACAGAAAATCACGTTGAGTATAATTAGTTTTTGGGTGAAAGGAAGCAGCATACTCGTACGAATTCCTAACATTATACAAAGAGGGCAAAGTGTGCGTTTGCATGGAAGTCTGTGCGTGATTGTGTGTGTCTATGTTTCACACAAAATCACGTTGATAAACGGCAAAGTATAATTCGTTATTGGATGATTTGAATGAGGAGTTTTCCAATAGGTATCTAAAGCATTCCTAACCACTCACTAGATGGCGCCCCGACAATTTTGGTAATTGACAATCGCTTGAAATAGGTTCTTAGCAAACAGGATATAAACACTGGGTACGTTGTATTGGATAATATTGTATTTGTCAATAGTTTTGAACCATTTTAGAGGTTGAAATAATAATGGAACATAGTGCTAACTTCTATAAATATTTATTTTTACACTTCGTTCAACCTTTAACAGTTATGTTATTCATAAAGATTTTATTTTTAAGTTTAGTATTAGTTGGATGCATGAAATCACTGCCACCATCGTACAGATTATAAAAAGATTACCAAAATTGTAGGAGCGCCATCTATTGATGCTTTTTAAAATCAACTATCTATACCTACTGGAAAACTCGTAATTGAAAGTAAGCAGCATACTCGTTTGAAATTCCTAATATTTTACAAAGAGGGCAATTTGTATAGACAAAGTGTGCGTTTGAGTGTGCACCTGTGTGCGTGTCCTACGCAAAGTACTACAATCTAGAGCGACCAATTTCTTACAACACGTCAGTGATCATCAGTGCCCATACTCACCAGCATCGACGCAGTGGCTCCTGACCCTGACGGCCTGTGCGCGGTCCCGCGCGCGCAGCCCCCGCGGCGCGGGCCACTCCTCGAACGTTATGTACTCGCGGACCGAGTACGCTAGCTGGTCCGAGTCTGGGGACGGGTTAACAGATATTTAGGGGCGAGAGAATAAATAGAATGGGAGAATGAGTGGGAAAGCGAATCTTGGCAGAGGCCGGGATAAGCGCTAGGATGATGGTGATGATGATGATGAGACTAAATAGACTGTGAGTGTGCCGTACAAGAAAAATTCTACATTTTTTAACATTCGACGTTTAGAAGACACACAAAACGGTGGTCTGCCCGTGCATGCTGGTACAAAAATAATTTTTATTTTAATTACTCGAACAGCCGACTTCTCGTAGCGATAGTAGTTACATATCCTCTTGTGTGGGTTTTCTATAAGTAAAAAAAACTGGTCCGGCTTACACCGTTTGGCAGTTTCGCTTTTCAACCACATCATAGTAACCAAAAAGAAGACTATTTTTTAGGAAAAAAAAAACACGTTAAAATTCTTCAGCTAGGGAACTTTGAATCAAAGTCTTCCGCTGAAGGACTTTGAACCAAAGTCTTACGCTGAGGAACCTTGAACCTAAAATATCCGCTAGGGAACCTTGAACCATTGTCTAAAGGTCTCAAAGTATTTACTTTTATTATGTTATTCTATTGTAAAATTATTGTGTCGTAAACGACGTCGCGGCGGACACAAAAAAAAGGTGGTCAGATGAGCTGCGGGCCTTCAAACGTGACTGGCATACAATGGCACTTGGTCTCGAAGAATAGAAGCATCGGGGGGAGGCCTTTGCCCAGCAGTGGGATGATTTAGGCTTCGTTTCTCACCTGCCGGGAACATGAGCATCTGGGGAACCATGAACCAAAGCTTACCGCTGGGGCACACTGAACCAAAGTCCTCCGCAGTCCGAACCTCGTCGACCTATTCCTGTCTCGGGAACCTAATTTTATTTATTTTTTTGGTTAGTTGTTCTCACCTGCCGGGAACATGAGCATCTGGTTGTACGCCTCGGCGACCTCGCGCGCGCGCTCCAGCCGCACGTCGAGCGCCGCGCCGAACCGCTCCGCCAGGATGCGCATCAGCTGCTGCACCGAGTGCGTGCGCAGGCAGTTTATGCTACGGACCAACGCATACACACGGAGATAGGGAGAGAGGGAGAGAGCACGGCGCCGAACCGCTCCGCCAGGATGCGCATCAGCTGCTGCACCGAGTGCGTGCGCAGGCAGTTTATGCTACGGACCAACGCATACACACGGAGATAGGGAGAGAGGGAGAGAGCACGGCGCCGAACCGCTCCGCCAGGATGCGCATCAGCTGCTGCACCGAGTGCGTGCGCAGGCAGTTTATGCTACGGACCAACGCATACACACGGAGATAGGGAGAGAGGGAGAGAGCACGGCGCCGAACCGCTCCGCCAGGATGCGCATCAGCTGCTGCACCGAGTGCGTGCGCAGGCAGTTTATGCTACGGACCAACGGATACACACGGAGAGAGGGAGAGAGGGAGAGAGCGCGGCGCCGAACCGCTCCGCCAGGATGCGCATCAGCTGCTGCACCGAGTGCGTGCGCAGGCAGTTTATGCTACGGACCAACGGATACACACGGAGATAGGGAGAGAGGGAGAGAGCACGGCGCCGAACCGCTCCGCCAGGATGCGCATCAGCTGCTGCACCGAGTGCGTGCGCAGGCAGTTTATGCTACGGACCAACGGATACACACGGAGATAGGGAGAGAGGGAGAGAGCACGGCGCCGAACCGCTCCGCCAGGATGCGCATCAGCTGCTGCACCGAGTGCGTGCGCAGGCAGTTTATGCTACGGACCAACGGATACACACGGAGATAGGGAGAGAGGGAGAGAGCACGGCGCCGAACCGCTCCGCCAGGATGCGCATCAGCTGCTGCACCGAGTGCGTGCGCAGGCAGTTTATGCTACGGACCAACGGATACACACGGAGATAGGGAGAGAGGGAGAGAGCACGGCGCCGAACCGCTCCGCCAGGATGCGCATCAGCTGCTGCACCGAGTGCGTGCGCAGGCAGTTTATGCTACGGACCAACGGATACACACGGAGATAGGGAGAGAGGGAGAGAGCACGGCGCCGAACCGCTCCGCCAGGATGCGCATCAGCTGCTGCACCGAGTGCGTGCGCAGGCAGTTTATGCTACGGACCAACGGATACACACGGAGATAGGGAGAGAGGGAGAGAGCACGGCGCCGAACCGCTCCGCCAGGATGCGCATCAGCTGCTGCACCGAGTGCGTGCGCAGGCAGTTTATGCTACGGACCAACGGATACACACGGAGATAGGGAGAGAGGGAGAGAGCACGGCGCCGAACCGCTCCGCCAGGATGCGCATCAGCTGCTGCACCGAGTGCGTGCGCAGGCAGTTTATGCTACGGACCAACGGATACACACGGAGATAGGGAGAGAGGGAGAGAGCACGGCGCCGAACCGCTCCGCCAGGATGCGCATCAGCTGCTGCACCGAGTGCGTGCGCAGGCAGTTTATGCTACGGACCAACGGATACACACGGAGATAGGGAGAGAGGGAGAGAGCACGGCGCCGAACCGCTCCGCCAGGATGCGCATCAGCTGCTGCACCGAGTGCGTGCGCAGGCAGTTTATGCTACGGACCAACGGATACACACGGAGATAGGGAGAGAGGGAGAGAGCACGGCGCCGAACCGCTCCGCCAGGATGCGCATCAGCTGCTGCACCGAGTGCGTGCGCAGGCAGTTTATGCTACGGACCAACGCATACACACGGAGATAGGGAGAGAGGGAGAGAGCACGGCGCCGAACCGCTCCGCCAGGATGCGCATCAGCTGCTGCACCGAGTGCGTGCGCAGGCAGTTTATGCTACGGACCAACGGATACACACGGAGATAGGGAGAGAGGGAGAGAGCACGGCGCCGAACCGCTCCGCCAGGATGCGCATCAGCTGCTGCACCGAGTGCGTGCGCAGGCAGTTTATGCTACGGACCAACGGATACACACGGAGATAGGGAGAGAGGGAGAGAGCACGGCGCCGAACCGCTCCGCCAGGATGCGCATCAGCTGCTGCACCGAGTGCGTGCGCAGGCAGTTTATGCTACGGACCAACGGATACACACGGAGATAGGGAGAGAGGGAGAGAGCACGGCGCCGAACCGCTCCGCCAGGATGCGCATCAGCTGCTGCACCGAGTGCGTGCGCAGGCAGTTTATGCTACGGACCAACGGATACACACGGAGATAGGGAGAGAGGGAGAGAGCACGGCGCCGAACCGCTCCGCCAGGATGCGCATCAGCTGCTGCACCGAGTGCGTGCGCAGGCAGTTTATGCTACGGACCAACGCATACACACGGAGATAGGGAGAGAGGGAGAGAGCACGGCGCCGAACCGCTCCGCCAGGATGCGCATCAGCTGCTGCACCGAGTGCGTGCGCAGGCAGTTTATGCTACGGACCAACGCATACACACGGAGATAGGGAGAGAGGGAGAGGTAGAGAGAGGTAGAGAGAGAGAGAGAGAGAGAGATAGAGAGATAGAGATATAGATAGAGGGATAGAGAGAGACAGAGAGAGATATAGAGAGATAGCGGGTTGGAGAGACAGCGGGATAGAGAGATAGAGTAATAGAGCAAGAGATAGAGACATAAAGAGATAGAAAGATCGAGTGATAGAGAGATAGAGACAGAGAGAGATTGATATATAGACAGATAGACTATCTCTGTATCTCTCTCTATCTCTATATCTGTCTCTCTGTCTCTATATGAAATATATATAGAGATAGAGATATACAGATAAAGAGAGAGAGTTCCTAAGAGGGGCCTAATTTTTTCTTTTAGACGTCAATGTTACGGCCACCCTGTAGATATAGAGATATATATCGACATAGACGTATCTTTATTTAGTCCAATAACACATTTAAAAGCTTAAAACTAACAATAAATACATAATAAGGAAGCAGGGCGATGCGTCATCGATGAAATCGAAATGGAATACGAAATGAGGGTAACCGTTTTTGTGCCCACCAGGGGGCGGCACTGTCGAATAAGATCTTGCCACTGTCAAAACCGCAATGAGGGTATCCGTTGTTTGGGCCAGTGGACGTCTTTCGGCTGATATGATGATGATGATACATAGTAATACCCAAACCCGAAATTAAAATTCATCGTTTCAATTTCTGCCCGGCCGGAAAACGAATCCGGGACCTCATGCGTAGCTAATGTTACCCACTGAACCTGTCAATTATTAATATTACTTGCTGATATATATATGTGTGGTTCCATTTATATTACATACACAAAATAGTTCAAACAACAAATAGTTTGAGTTCAACTAAATATTAAACTTAACCAAGTGCAGCCATTATCCAAAATTCGATTCCCGGCCGGTCAGAAATTGAAATGATGAATTTTAATTTCTGTTACGGGTCTGGGTGTTCTATGTATAATAAGTATGTATTTAAAAGTATTTAAGTAGTATATCAGTTATCTAACACCCATAGCACAAGCTTTGCTTAGTTTGGGGCTAGATGGCGCTGTGTGAATTTGTCCACGAATATTTATTTTTTTATTTTATTTTATATATAATTGTTAGGCAGTGTAGTTAGAATTAAGGCTGACTGTATGATTATAAGGATTAAATAAATAAATAATAAATAATTGACTACGTCACTAACCTGAAATGCCAACTAGTACTCCCGGTGCCGGTAGTGACGCACAGCCCCGAACTCTTCGTGTGCGTCCATTTGCCGTCGTCCACTTGAAGCCTTAGGAGCGACACGCGTGATGTCACGCTCTCGCCTATGAATACCTGGGGAGGGGGGAGGGAGATAGGTATAGTGATGGTCATAGAAAAGGAAATAAATTATTAGAAATGCCATGATACGTCAAACTATTAAGGACACATGTCGCCACTGCAACTGGGCAGTAAGTAATAACTGTCTGGTGTCTGATACTATAACAGGTTAGTAATAACAATAACAGGTTAGTGTGTGAGGTAGTGTATCAGGATATCTGCATGGCGACAAATTAACGCGCGCATAGGGGTAATGTAGGTGCAGGGTATGTGTGGGGGCGGTGTAGGGTATGTGTGGGGGCGGTGTAGGGTATGTGTGGGGGCGGTGTAGGGTATGTGTAAGGTCGGTGTAGGGTAGGTGTAGGATTCATATCCATATCCATTCACTATGGCCTTGAAGGAGTCTAGTAGGCTAATTACATAACACTGTTGCTAACAATGCTCTGATTACAATTATTTAAATTCTTACTTTGCGATTACGTATGTTCGAATTAATTGTTAGCAACTGAACCCGTGAAATCGCTAAAGTAACAATTACAATCATTGAAATCAGAGAATTGTTAGCAACAGAGTTATGTAATTAACCTGCAGATTGTACTATTTGGGGGACACATTGACAGACAAAGCAATTCATTCCAAAGCAGGCACTAAAATCGAATTTTAGCTAAGGAAGATCGGAATCTTCTAACAAAAGATCCCAATCACAGAGTTATAGTTTTAGAAAATTTATAAAAAGAAAATAAACAATTATTTTATTATTTTATACCTTACCCGTACGCATTAGGAGGGTATACCCAAGTCTTACCTCATTCAGTGCTAGGAATGGTAACACTTTAGTGGCGAGGGGCCCCTGGGGGGCCACCGGCGAGGAATGGGGCGGGGAGGACCCGCTTTCGGACTGCAGTTCACGCATTGGCGGATATCTGGAGAGAGAGAGGAAAAAGTAAAAAAAAAATTATATCCCAATAACTCAACTAATAATAACTAACAATTATACAGGCTGTAAAAAGACCGCTAGCATTAATTGAAACCTCATATTCTACCCATGAAACTGAACAACTTTCCCCAAGAAACATACCCGCGGAAACTAATAGTTTAGGCAGAAATCGATTCTTTTTAAAAGAAAAAGTTGTATTTTTGTACTAAAAAATATCAAGTATCGATAACTACATCATTCACAATTAATTTAGACAATCAAACTTCAAATTGAAGTTGAAATAAATGCACTTTAAGTAAAAGCACGCAATGTAAAGCGTGCAGGCGCGGGGTCAATGGCCACTAATCACGTGGGCGAGCGAGAGGCGTGCGCCGGACGATGTACATTGCGCGTCGCAATTAATTATTTATTTTAGGTAGCGAAATTATGAATTCATTTCCGCGGGTATGTTTCTTGGGGAAAGTTGTTCAGTTTCATGGGTAGAATATGGGGTTTCAATTAATGCTAGCGGTCTTTTACACCCTGTATTGTAATCCTATACATAGATCAATTTTGTTTATCGTAATTAGGTGTATGAGCGAATAAGTACGAAATTATAAATTGCATTTCAGTTATTGGTATTACAACTTGATAATGTATCTATTTTAAATAGAATTAGATTGCCGGTAAACTGTGAAATAAATAAATAATATTATATACGTAAAAGTTTCATTGTTTGTGTGATTTGCACGGGCAAGTAAATAAAAATAAAATAAATAATCGTGGACAAATTCACACAGCGCCATCCAGCCCCAAAGTAAGCAAAGCTTGTGTTATGGGATAAACTGGATAACTGATAAACTACTTATATACTTTTAAATACAGTTTATACTTATTATACATAGAACACCCAGACCCGTAACAGAAATTAAAATTCATCATTTCAATTTCTGCCCGGCCGGGAATCGAACCCGGGACCTCTTGCGTGGCAGACCGGCGTGTTGACCACTGAACCACTCAGGTCGTCAACTAAACTAGATGATAGCCGTAAAAGCACTGCGCGTTTGTTTAAAGAAGTATCTAAATTACGTTTAATTCGTACATGAGGGTAAACATCTACCCACATACCTAACAATTAGCTAGATGGATATTTGTTAAAACTGCTGAACGGATTTCAATAAAACTTAGCCAGTACTGCAGTACTTATAGCCCATAATAGTACGTAGACAAACACATGCACCTCCCTCACCCATATTATTTTTATTGAAAGCATTTTGTGATATTATTTTGAAATACTTTAAATTATGACAAGTATTCAATTGTATAATTCTCTAGATATTTGCTTAATATGTGCTTTCTTAAATATGTAATCAAATTAATATTAGTACGGGCAGACAGTTCACTTGACGGTGAGTGGCCACCGATCAGTGGCCGACTAGGAAGAAAGGATGCGAGGAGGCCATTGAAATACATATCTATCAATTACATTGAAGTTAATGTGTTTTTGGCCGTGTGGTGTCCGGCAGAGTAGAATAGCACCAACCCCTTACACTCATGGGTGTCGTACAAGGTGACTAATGTTCACAAGGCAAAATATCAAGAGTCTCCGTAGTCTGGAATTTTCCATTGTATTATTTAAACACTGCGATCTCCAACCCGCCTGCCAAGCGTGGAGATTATGGCAATAACCTCCCCTTTCGTGGGAGAGGCCCTAAGTCCTGCAGTGGACTGTTACGGGCTGTGATGATAATGTGTTTTGTCATGTATCATGCTACTAATAAAAAATAAATATGCATGGATAAATCCACTAGCACCTAGCCCCTAGACTAAGCAAAGCTTGTGTCATGGGTGTTAGATAACTGATAAACTACTAACATTCCCTGTTTTTTGTAATGCATAATATACCCAGACCTGCAACAAAAATTAAAATTCATCATTTCAATTTCTGCCTGACCGGGAATCGAGCGCGGGACCCTCTGCGTGGCAGACATGGTGTAACCAAGAACTAAGTGAACCACTCATTTTAAATGTGTATTTATAGTATTATGCCTAGGTATATAAATTTATCTATAGTTTTAAATTATTAGTATTAATTAAAATTACACCAATGTCTTTAGAACGGGCTCGCTCTCAGTTCATTTTCTTAACGTGCACTCCTGACAGTTATCTACCCAAAAAGGTTGTCTGGAAGCAATCGCTTTAAGTGATAAGGCCGCCTGTTGCTTCTCCTGCTATTAATTTTAAGTACGCATTATATTTTTATTTTTATATTGTGCAATAAAGCGTTATTCAATAATTCATTCGTTCAGGTCATCAAATGTTGTTTTTATTTATTACAAATCCATGATAATTTATGCTGATTTTTTTTCAATTTTAATTTTATTTAATGTATAATTATTTTTTTATGTTTTCCGGCGCACAAACAGGCAAGCAGGCCATCTGATGGTGCGTGGTCACCGCCGCCCATAGACACCAGCAACACCAGGGGCGCCACCAAAGCGTTGGCCGCCTCCGCAGCGACCTCTAATATACCTCTTGAACGATCCCATGTCACAGTCCAATGTATGAGCGGTACAGTCACCTGGAGAAGTGCAGCGTGTGCAGGTCGACTGGCGCGATGGCCTCCAGAAGCCGCGGGTCACTCGTCACCGTCGTGCGGATCCGGGAGCGACGCATCCAGGAGAAGCGACCCTGGGGGGACACGACAAAATAAAAAAATATATAAAAATAAATAATCGTGGACAAATTCACACAGCGCCATCTAGCCCCAAAGTAAGCAAAGCTTGTGTTATGGGTGCTAGATAACTGATAAACTACTTATATCCTTTTTTTTTAATACATACTTACTATACATAGAACACCCAGACCCGTAACAGAAATTAAAATCCATCATTTCAATTTCTGCCCGGCCGGGAATCGAACCCGGGACCTCTTGCGTGGCAGACCGGCATGTTGACCACTGAACCACTCAGGTCGTCATCAAATAAGCATCAGTCTCCCATTAGTGTTTAAACAAGATGTAAAAATAAAACAGTAAACAAAAGTGTGTCTGAACATTGAATTTTAAGAGGTAGGGCATAGCGGGGTATCCCGTTCGAATTGGAGCCGCCCGACTGGGGAAGTACCTCCACCTTGCAGAATACCGCAGCTAAACAATACTCTTTTCAATAGTATTGTGTTTCTGCCGGTGAGTAAGGTTTTCAGTTCTCCATGGGGTGGGGATTTGGAGAACCGTGGCTTTGGCAGTGGAGGGGCATTTGCAATTTTGCTGCCAGAGCAACGTGTTCTAGAGGTGGGCAAAGCATTGGCGATACTTTTGGTGTTGATGTCTATAGGCAGTGGTGACCACTTTCCATCAGGTGGCCCGCTGGCCTGTTTGCCTACCGTACGACATTAAACAAAAATTCATAATTTTTCATTATCTTGGCGTTAATCGTCCCGGTTGTGCACGCACGAGGGCCCGCAGTCCGCCTTGACTATGACCTAGGATTTGGCACATCAAGCAATGAGAAGTTTTTAAGGCTCGCTTCGATTTGCCATACAACTACAACAATAGACCCATATAGTCAAAATACTATAGTCATGTTTGAGTCCTTGGAGCGCACAATCTATGTGAATTTTTGAGAAGCTATTCTTGATTCATTACAGTAGAGCGACCACCATCTGATCTCCGGCACCCTGCTAACAGGGGGACCAGACCAGATTGGATCATGGTTACACATTCAGTCGCCTGAATGTGCAGGTTTTATCACGATGTTTTCCCTCACCGTAAGAGCATCGGTTAGCATTCAACTAATGTACATAACTCAGAAAAGAGTCACTAGTATCCATCTGGCCGCAGTGGGATTCGACCCCGGTACATCTCACTTACAAGTCGCCACGGATGTACTCGTTACGTACTCGATCGAGTCGTGCAACACCGCACATCCGCCGCAGCATTTTTATTTTGTTGGCGTGAAGTTCGCGGACGTGCTTCGTCAGAGCCGGCCAAGTCTCACAGCCGTAGAACATCACAAACCTCTTTTGATCACCACAATCAACCTTCTTATTTTTCTTTTATTTAATGTCCACCTACCTCCTTCAAAGCGTGCAGAGCTCCCCGCACATCGCCCGAGCACCAGATCGGCAGACACAGCCGCCCGACAGACTTGTGTGGTGAACTGTTGAATCCAATCACTGGTTTGCTGGGAACAGAGACAAAAAGAGATAGTGTTTATGTTGACTCTCTGTACATTACATGCTTGCTTCCTTTAAGATCCTTCTACGATGTCCGTAAAAATTGTTATCTGGAAGAGATCGCTTTTAGCGATAAGACCGCCTTTGTACTAGGAGCTAGGTTGGCAGGCTTGTGCTAGCCGTGCAGGTGAGATGGAAAATGGGCGCAGCGTTTTCCAGTTATAGTTATAACACTGCGATCTTCAACCCGCCTAGGCGCCAAGTGTGGAGATTATGGCAATAACCTCCCCATCTCGCGGGAGAGGCCCCAAGTCCTGCGGTGGACTGTTATGGACTGTAATGATGATGTAAATTGTGTTTCGATTTCCTCAAATGCGTTTCGTTTTTCACGAACTTGAAATCTGTTGTAATTTTGGTATCGATAACGATGATTGATTATGAATATTGATATCATGCGATAAAGTAAGGTCAGATAATTTTTGCAACTGCTTTCCTTTCTCTAAAAACATTATCAAAACTACTTTTGTCTTTTAATTCAAGACAGATATTTTGTCAGTCAATTAAATTTAAAATCTATGCAACCAACGATTATGGCATCGTACCCTGCAACAATTCAAGATTCAGGGTCAACAACAGGTCCTGGCCAACACGTATTTATTTGGTGGGTCTATGGGATCTATAACCATCCTGGGCCTGAGTCAACCTGACCTGCTCGCGGTCCCTCCGCTGCCAGACTGTCGAGCCTCTAGCGAACTGGATCATTCCCTAACGGGTTGTGCCATAACACAGCGAATTAGTTATTATTATTAATTATGCTTATAAATCTGAACCTACTGCACCGATTTCAATGGAACAAAGCCAAGACCCACCTCGATTAAACTGGCTCTCAATTAGAAGACAACCGCATCCAAATCGATCCATCCGTACGGAAGCTACGATGCCACAGCACAGACAGACACAACTCCACACATACACAGAACCGCAGATACACACGTCAAACAAACACCTTTTGTTATCGTCGGGGGCTAAAAAGGCGTGACGTTATGATTAGCCGTGTGGTGTCCGGCGGAGTAGAATAGCACCAACCCCTTACACTCGTGGGTGTCGTACAAGGCGACTAATGTTTTCGAGGCAAAAGATCTAGAGTCTCCGTAGGCTCAAAAATGGGCTCCAGCGTTTTCCATTGTTATGTTTACAACACTGTGATCTCCAAACGCCTGCCAAAATTGGAGATTATGGGACTACTATTCTCCTACTATTTCGTGGGAGAGGCCCCAGGTCTTATAATGGACTGTTATGGACTGTGATGGTGATGTATGATGTATGAAAGAGAGTCATGACTGCGAAATTACAGGCATGAGGCATTTCATCTTAGTCCTCACAGTGACAACCTGCGGTTTTGCATTTTGGTTACCTGCAACCTAAATGTAAGAATCGTAGATGTTATGGGGTACAGTTACCACTTACCATCAGGTGGGCTGTCTGCTCGCTTGTCACTGAGTAGCATAAAAAATAAAAAAACTCACTTGTTGTCCCTGACTCTGGAGGCGGCCAAGAGGAAGGTACCGTCGCCGCCGCACGGCACCACCACGTCGCACCACTTTATCAGTTCCTCATTGTATGTCAGTCTGGGGAAGGGTTAGATATAATTAAAAATATATATTAAGACGCAGCGTGGGTAGGCCTCCCACCTTCCACAAGTGGAAGAACAATTTAGAAGAACATATGGTTTCTAAATTTAGAAGCCTCGTTTCTAACGCATTTAGGAAGGTGTAATAGCATTTAGTGACTTACTTAATTCAGATGTACGTTCAGAAACTCATTTTTGCCTGGTAATTTAACGGTGTGAGTTTAATCTTGTAACATTAGGGCTTTTTAGAGAAATCATATTTCAAATAAATATTACTAAACATTATTCGAGAGCGTCATTAACGCCAAGATGATCGCTTACTTATAAGAATTGTTTAGTTTTCATATAAATGTCAAGCAGTGCAGTTTTCGAGCGCAACATCGAAATAAAAAGTAAAACAGAATGGCGGGAATCCAAAAGCACTGCAGCCATTCTTGTACACAACACGTCCGACTTCGTGACGTTTCAACCAGTAAATGAATTTAGTAACTGAATTTAGAACAGTGTAATCAGAAGCTTCTAAATTTAGAAGCTAGTTGCTTCTGAATTTAGTCTACTGAATTTAGGTATGTGTAATAGGCGCATTAGGAGCGACGCATGCAACTGCCTCAAAATATCAAGGTTAAAACAATACTACCAGTGGCAACAACGCCGATAACATGTGTGCATATTACCCTCCATTGCATTCAACAGCAATAACAAATATGATAAAAGTCATCTATAATTGCGACAAATATTATTTACACACACAAATTGCGAGTGGAATTTCAATTTTATTATTACACCTAACGTTGTAATCTCTCTTAGAGATTTCTACTGAAGTATACCTACTAAATCACCGATAAGATTGTTAATGCTATACACGAGGAGGCGTGCGTGATACGTAATTAGAAGACGTAAGTTGATAATATTTTGTTACATTCGGTATCTGTGACGTAATATTCTTACTAGCACTGCTCACTCACACACACTCCTGGATGCATTTATTTATAAATCTTTACACAGAAAATACAATTGGCAGACTTAAAGCCATTAAGGCTTTATCTTCCAGTCAACCGGACCATGCAGAGAGTGAGTGGGTAGGTGCTTAAAACAACACAAATGACTTTAAAAAAATGATTTTAATCTTATCAACCTAGTGATTTAAGCCTCATAGTCATCATGACGCGTGCGGATCGAATGGCTCGTCACGCATGCCTCGGATGAGTATGCTCATTCTGATCAAGGCACAATATAAAGAACCTCTCCCACAGTGTGACATCTCAGAGTACGAGAAAAATCAACTTTGTAGCGATATTAGACGTTTAGGAGACCTACAAAATGTTGTAAGCCCTCGCATAAGCTGGCCAAAAAAAATTTTTTTTGTGATCCAAACTTCGACTTTTTTGTGCAATAGTACTTACATATCCTCAAAGTTACCAAAACGAAAAGTGACTTTAATGTAGCTGAAAATCGAAACTCTACGTCACCCTCACAGTCCACACGGTCAGACTGAACATACACATCCGAGACATGCGTGACGAGCCATCCGCGACGCACGCGCCACGCTGCATGAGGATTAAATCACTAGGTTGATAAGCTTCCAATCCAGGAGTGTAAGTGAGCATTACTAGTAAAAATATTACGTCACAGATACCGAATTTAACAAAATATTATCAACGTACGTCTCCTATAATTACGTAATGCGCACGTGCCCAGTATTAACAATCTTATCGACGATTTAGAAGCTTATACTTCAGTAGAAATCTCTAAGGGAGATTACGACATTAGGTATTGTAATAAAATTAAAATTCCACTCGAAATGTGTGTGTGCGAATAATATTTTTCGCAATTATAGTAAGTCATTATCATACTTGTTATTTCTGCTTCAGATACGGCGTAAAGTTTGTTTGTTATTGAATGCAATGAGAGAATTTTCGAGAGCCCATTATAGATATAAATAATTGTAATGGTGGCGTTGATTAGATAACAAATTTCGACAGTAAATCAAAACGAGACCGTTAGATGTATCATCATCATCATCATCACAGCCCATAACAGTCCACTGCAGGACTTAGGGCCTCTCCCACAAAAAGGGAGGTTATTGCCATAATATCCACGCTTGGCAGGCGGGTGGAGATCGCAGTGTTATAATATAACAATGGAAAATGCTGCTGCCCATTTTCCAGTCTACGGAGGCGCTTAGATCTTTTGCCTCGAAAACATTAGTCGCCTTGTACGACACCCACGAGTGTAAGGGGTTGGTGCTATTCTCCTCTGCCCGACACCACACGGCCAACGTTAGATGTATAGCCAAAGTTAAATAATTTTTATTCAATTTAGGTTTACAAAAATAATAAAATACATTTAGAAAATCATCACAGATTTCCCGAACATTGTTATTCACTTTGACAAATATCAAGATAAACTTTTAAGTATCACAATAAAACCAAAACATTGGTTACTCAGTGGGTCAGCGGAAGATTCTGTAACTGCTTACCTAACAACTGCGTATCTTGTTTTTGATAACTGCTACGGATTAAAAGCTTTTTGGCACCGATTCAGTTCAATTGACAGATAAGGATATATGCCTAGTGTTTGTTAAATGGAAATAGAGTTTAGGTCAGAATTCCCTAAACCGACGAGCATGTATGAAAAGGTGATGAATGTGGAAGAAGCGAGAAAGATTTGTCAGGATTGTAGCAAGTGGAACAACGTGGTTTCTGCGTACGTGGGTAAAAGGCGGGACGGTAAAATAAATAAAATAATAAATAAATAATCGTTGACAAATTCACACAGCGCCATCTAGCCCCAAAGTAAGCAAAGCTTGTGTTATGGGTGCTAGGTAACGGATAAACTACTTATATACTTTTTAAATACATACTTATTATACATAGAACACCCAGACCCGTAACAGAAATTAAAATTCATCATTTCAATTTCTGCCCGGCCGGGAATCGAACCCGGGACCTCTTGCGTGGCAGACCGGCTTGTTGACCACTGAACCACACAGGTCGTCAACGGTATGTATGTAATTTGAGACTGAATAGGCTGTTCCTAGACAGGCAGGCTCCATCTTCGGCCTTATCGTCACTTACCACCAGGTGAGATGGCGGTGGAATGCCTGGCCAGTGTGATTTAAAAAGTTACAATATATTTTATTAGCAGGCTAGCAGGCCACCTATTAGTGCGTGGTCACCGCTGCCTATTGACATTGGCAACACCTACAACCGTGTCACCAATGCGTTGCCCACCTCTAACCCATACCCGTCCTCTGCCAAGCCCATGGTGTCCCATGGAGCACTGGGGACCTTTCTCAAAGGCAACAACAAAATACTAATTAAAATATTGTGCGGTATTGTGTGTGTAACGAGTACCATAAGCTATGATCCTGACACACCTCGATTTAATTAGTTGTTGAATGGATAGAAAAGGACATTACACGAAGGAGAATCTGATGTCATCCGTCGACAGCGCTATAAATATGGCAAAGTTTTGGGCCCCAACTTACATATATCTTTTCTGCATTTCGCATCGTGCTAAGGAAGTGCGACTAGTCGAATAGTCACGTATCGGTGTTGTCAGTATAGCTACGGTTACCCTCGATCATTCGAAGCTGACGCTCCTTGATCACGAGTAGACAAGTCTCGCTCAGTGCAGTATGACGACTTATGTGGTGTAAATGAATAACCAGGAAAGTCAGCGGTGTATTTTTTAAATATTATAAGCAGTGGCGTGCACAGAGTTTTTAGACAGGGTAGGCAAACATTATTAAACGCTTTATTAACTTAGCAAAAATACTGCATATAAATTTTGATTCGTTGATGTAGTGTAGGTATGATGCTACCGTAGAAAAATTCTCGTAGATAATTATAAAATATTGTTATCAGTACAGAATGGTAGGGTAGGCAGTGTCTTTTTGCCTTTATGAAGTGCACGCCACGGCCACCTGATAGAAAGTGGTGACCGCCGCCTATGAACATCAGCAACACCAGGGGAGTTACCAATGCGTTGCCCGCCTCTGAAGCGATCTAATACGATCATACCTCTTGAACGATCCCATGTCTTAGTCCAAAGGAAACTGTGTCTGGGAGCTCATTCCACATCCGAATCGTACGTGCGGGAAACGTTATTTCGAACCTTCGCGTGGTGACCACTAGACACTACGTAGTGGGGATGGGTACCCAGCCTTCGGCGGGTAGTGCGATTGCGGAATTTTGCTGTGGTGAGGGTTCACCTGCTAGCTATCTCGACCTTGACCCCCAGCCGCCTTAGCCCTTCAGACACCTCCGTCTCGAAGGACTTCTGTGAGCGGTGCGACTCCACCATCCAGTCGTAGTCGGAACCAAGCTTGCGCAAATCCTTATTGGAGTACTGACTCGTTCAGATACATACACACTCATATCCGTACATACATATACAGAATATCGAATGCCACAAGCTACGATCCTTAGCGAGCGAACACACAGAAAAGACGCAGACACGTCGCGGACGGGGCACAGACGGGACGCGGACGCGACTTAAAACATACAGAAAAGACAGGGCACGGACGCGGCGCCGTCGCTGACCAGTCAAGAGCGTAGGCAAGACAAGGACAGCAAGCGCTGCGGGCGAGGCCCGGCTCCCCGCGCCCCGCCCGCATCTCCGCTCTCGCCCGCGGCGCGCCCGTGCCCCGTCCTTTCTGTATGTTTTAAGTCGTGTCTGCGACGCGTCCGCGCCCTGTCCGCGCCCTGTCTCTGCTATATGTTTTGCGTCGTGACGTTTCTATACATTTTATATGAAAGTAAATCGAACGGGCGCCGCGTCTGCGACGTGTCTGCGTCTTACGTCTTTTCTGTGTGGCCGCTCGCTTAGACACCTCGTTCCAACATGTTGTAGAAAGGATAGAAAAGGACATCACACGAAGGAGGATCTGATGACATCCGTCGATAGCGCTAAGATTTGGTCCACTACTTACAAATATCTTTTCTGCATTCCGCATCATGCTAAGGAGAGAACTGGTGGAATACAGCATCTATAGTGGTTGTAGAACCCTTACCTGCTAGCCATCTCGACCTTGACACCCAGCCGCCTCAGCCCTTCAGACACCTCCGTCTCGAAGGACTTCTGAGCGCGGTGCGACTCCACCATCGATTCATAGTCGGACCCGCGCTTCCGGAGCTCCTTCTCGAGCGCTCGTTCGGATATGTTGTCGTGCGTGTGTCTGTGGGGAGGTAGAAAGATAAATTTTTATTTATTGGACAGGTGGATCAGAGACGCCAACGTAGATGGCGCCACCCGCGAGCAAGGCTTTCACTGTCAAAATAAGACCATATAAAGTATGACCCATGCTACACCGTGCCAGGTCCGAGCCGAATCTCGGCCATAGCATAAGCCGCCATGGTAAAATAATATCCTATATGTTTTGTAAGGACAAACTCAGAGCGTTGGCGGCCAAACGGTTAAATCCGACTCGTAAGCGAGAGGTACTGGGCTCGAATCCCACTGCGGTAATGTACCAATGACTCTTTTCTGAATTATGTAGAGGAAAGTAACCAAATATGGAATATGGTCCAAATATGGAATTCCTTCTTCGGAAATAATATTTGAAATCGCAATAAAGAGCCATATTCGTTCACTCTTGTTAGTAGGGCGAAGGCCGGTGACATGGCATGTGTGTTTTATTTGGTCGCTGTTCAGAACATTTTTAGGCACGTAAAAAGGATTGATTTATTATTTAGAGAGTGATAACATTTTCCTTATATATTTATGTGGTTGCATACATGGTAGTTCTTGTACACGGTGAGAGAAAACTTCGTAATGAAACCTGAACATTCATTTTTGATTAATGAATATGTAATCATAATCTAATTTGTTCAGGTCTTCTGGTAGCAGGGTTATGGAGGTCAGATGGCAGTCGCTTAACTGTAAATATCTGATCTGCCAAATCTCAAATAAATATATCCGCGTAGCAGAACTAAGGCAAACGACATATATTTAAACTATAGTCGACACAGTTGTAATTTTTTATATTTTGCAGAATCGCCGCATAAGCACACAGTGGACTAGTATAGGCTGATGATGATGATGATGATGATCCAGCAACAGTTTCTGTCGTACTTTTTATACACTATGGATACGCAAATAGCTTGCTAAAAGATCCTATCTACACGCACCATTAACGTGGGAGAGGTCAAGTCGTACAATGAATTGTTATGCGCCGTAATGGTCATGAAAACATGTACATTATATTGTTTGTTAATTATAATTAAGCTTTGTCATGTGTGATTGTGGTTTGGATACCACATTCTGCGCAATTGACAAGCCTCGTGTCGCTCCATCTGAATCTGAGTGAGCTCTTGGATCACTGTATCTATTGTTGAAAACCGCATTAAAATCCGTAGCGTAGTTTGAAAGATCTAAGCGTACATAGATACTCAGGGAAAGACGGCGGGAATGACATTGTTTTATACTATAGATGTAAAGACACGACTTTTTTACTGTTTAATAATAGTAAAGTATAGATAGATAGACGACTGTATTGTATAACACAACACACCCAACAAATGGGACCACAACGAAGTAATGCGACATCAACAAAAAGCAGATAACTCCGAAATAACTTGAACCTTTTCGCTAACATAACATTGGCAGATAAGACAGCAAAATATTGGAATTATTGGCACTGTATCAAGGACGTGAGACCATCGACATTTTATAACAACAACGTGGCAAAAATATTTATAACTTTATTGTTTATTTAATAATTAGAAACTTAAAGATTTACATTGTACTAACTTAACCCAATTCCATTGTTATATTTACAACACTGCGATCTCCAACCCGCCTGCCAGGCGTGGAGAATATGGCAATGGCGTCCCCTCTCGTGGGAGAAGCCCTGAGTTCTGCAGTGGACTGTTATGGGCTGTGATGATTACATAAAAATAGACTCCAAATCGCTGCCAATTAGGAGTGTGCCTAGGAGGCTGGCGGTGTTACCTCTTTGTATGGCCAAACTCAAGCGCTGGGAGAGGTACGCTCCAGCCCGTGGGTCGCCAGTCGTTTCGACTTTATTATTTGAAGATAATGATGATCATCTTGGCGTTAATGTCCTGGTTGTCCGGGCACGAGGACGTTCACCATCATCCAGGATTTGGCAGATCAGATAATTACAGTGGAGCGACTGCCAACTGACCTCCATGATCCTGTTACTAGGGGAACCTGAGGACCAGATTGGATCATGGTTACAGATTCAGTCGCCTGAATGTGCAGGTTTCATCACGATGTTTTCCCTCACCGTAAGAGCATCGGTTAGCGTTCAACTAATGTACATAACTAAGAAGAGAGTCATTGGTACATGGCCGCAGTGAGATTAGAACCCTGTACCCCTCGCTTACGAGTCGACACCGACGCTCCTAAGGCACCAAAATATTGGAAATATTGGCGACTTGAGCTCATCGACATTTTATCACAACGCGGAAAAAAATATTTTTAACTTTATTGTTATTGCACACACACAATACAGTACAATAGGGTACAATACAGCTCGTTCCTTGTTGCGTTCAGATAGAATACATTTTGCCGTACATAGTAGCGTCTTTCAATTGCCTATTAGAGTCAATTGAAGCAAACGATAATGAATATCAACCACAATAATCTACAGAAAAATAGAGAAAAACATAAATGTCGTAAATTAAAAGTTGTAGGTGCTAGAGGATTGCTGGTGCAGTGAATCTAAAATCATAATGTAAAATACATGATTCACATTTCATACATTTTTGTTCCCAAAAAGCATAACATTTATAACATTTGTTGGCGGTTGATTTTATACCGCTTTTCATCATGTGGACTGCCTGGTCTATTGTCACTAGGTTTGTAATAAACCGTAATCAGTAATTTAATACAGAATTTAGCAGCTCATACCCTGGTCGGTTCAGTCGAATGCTGTGTTAGCCCCAGGGGTACGAGGGAAATAACTAAAACTGCTGGTACCGGGCGATTCTCGTGTTATCGACATTATATAGAATTCCGACATTTTTTCTAGCCACAAATACCTATTAAAAAGTATCTGAATCTCTATTGCAAACAAAAAACTATAACTCAACGATTTTCGCTAAACCCTTTATTGTCGAAGATCGTATTATATTACATTTTTAATGGAGATATTTAGCTAGAAAAGATTTCGGATTCGAGATGTCACAGCGAGAGAATTAGACCCCTGGAAAGAGGTCCCGCGGAAGGTCATGACTGGAGGATTGACATCGCTGAGCCAGATGCAATCCCCGATCTGCAGAGAGCCTTCGACAGGGACCCTCGAAAGTGATCTGGTAGCTCTCTGAATCAGATCTGACAGTTTGACTCCGAACGTTCTCAATATATATTACATGGTTGGCCTCAGCACGGATCTTAAACCGATTTAAGTGCAATTCTTTAAAAAAAAATTGGTTTCATTTTCTGAACGTCTATTGCTTGAAAGTTCATTCCCCGACTATCCAGATATAGATGTATAGACAGCGAACGAACTCCGCTAGTAGGTGAGCAATAGCGAACCTTTCCTACAATTTAAATCAGGTCACTTCTAATGACAAGGCAGTTCACTCCAGCACCAGTTTGCATAGCGCAAATAAAGTACACATTCTAATCGTCAACAATTATTTGACAAGAGCTAAGCCAACACGGTTATCTTAGACATACCGTTCGAAAATCACGCCCAGTTCACTCAGACTCTTGGTGGCCAATTATAACCAGTTATACGAATGACCCTTAGAGATAAACGGCACATTGATGCGTATATTCTTAACTGGGTCCGTAATAACTATTGTTGTTGTCATATTACGACTATAAATAGGATCATACGACAATTAACTGAAGTAATGTTGAATGGTTTGCGAACTGTATGAGGCCTTTTTATCCCCGGCGCAATACGAGTTCTTATAATATTTCATTCGCCATATTACTGATTAATTGATTTATTGTAATGTGTTGGTCAAAGTTATGATTTTATGAAATTATTTGAGATTGATATTTTTAGTTAAATGACATAAGTATGGAATTTGACATTGTTATTATTTTTATATTTTTTGTAATGAATTTAAAATCTACTTACTCACGTACCTAAAAAGATATGGAATTTTAAATTCTGAAATAAATGATTTTTGTTTATTTATTTATTATAGACGTATAAACACACTGTCACACGTATAAACACACGAGTGTCTGTCTATGAGATCGTTTTCGGTAGCTTTGTTTCATTATAATCTGGACGGCTAGGGTGAATAGACTGATCCTATACAGGCATGCTCCATCTTCGGCCGCATCGTCACTTACCACCAGGTGAGATGGCGGCCGAATTCCTGGCCAGTTTATTATAATAAAAAACCTAACTAAATCGACAGAAAAACGTCGACCAAGTTTTATATTTATTCTAGGCAGTGATAAACAAGACACTTTATAGTAGGCGGTAACTGTCGCTCATAACATCTACGATTCAAGCAGGCATTTAGGTTGCAGGCAACGGAAATACAGAATCGCGGGTGCGTTGTCACTGTGAGGGCAAAGATGAAATGCCTCATGCCTGTAATTGTGCTGGCTTATCCTTTAAACCGGAACGCAACAATGCAAGCATTGCTGCTTGGCGGCATAAACACCTACTCTAATAATCATCTTGGCGTTAATGTCCCGGTCTGCCTTGACCATGATCCAGGATTTGGCAGGTCAGGTAATTACAGTGGAGCGACTGCCATCTGACCTCCATGACCCTGCTACCAGGGGAACCTGACCAGATTGGACCATGGTTACACATCCAGTCGCCTGAATGTGCAGGTTTCATCACGATGTTTTCCCTCACCGTAAGAGCATCGGTTAGTATTCAACTAATGTACATAACTCAGAAAACTGTCATTGGTACATGGCCGGAGCGGGATTCGCTCCATAAACACCTACTCTAATACTTTCTAAACTACTGCACCGACTTGAATGAACCAGCCCGATTAAGCTGCGTTTCAAATAAAGAAAACCGCATCGGAATCGGTCCATCCGTTCGGGAGCTGCGATGCCACAGGCAGACACACCTCCACACATACACAGAATAGCAGATACACTCGTCAAACTTCTCTATACACGCCACTTTTTTCGTCAGGTGTCAAAAATCAGTCAGGAAATACTTGAGAATATACGTAGACTTTTTCTGAGGTTTCCTGACATGTCGGTTTAGGTTATTGTGTCATCTTGGCGATAATGTATGCGCGAAGGCCTGCGGTCGGCTTTGACCATGATCCTGGATCGGTAGACCACGTAATTACAGTCTAATTCTAGTCTTATATAAATAACCTTGGCGTTAATATCTCGGTTGTGCCCACGCGCGCGAGGGTCCGGCGACCATTATCCACAGGATTCGGCAGATCACAACTGATTGTAAAGATGGTACTTTTACACACACAAATGTCTAAGTCGCAAAATGCCGAGTGTAACTTCGGAATAGGTTTCATCATTATTATTCATTCACAGCCTTCTATCGCTAATATCTACATACATACATACACACTTACGCCCGTATCTCAGCGATCACACCCCGGTAAACCCGGTAATTTCTCGCCTGAAATCCTATTATCCTAGCTCGGGCAGAAATCATATTATGTTTACCCTTTAAGTGTTTTTGTAGATTTAAAATTGAAATGAATTTCGAAAGATTTAACTTAAAAATATATATTTATTAAACCATGTCAGCTTGTGCGCTTAACCTGGTCGAGAGTCGCTTGGCGCTTTCGGCAGGAAAGCGGAACTGCGAATATCTGCCGCATTGTGTGGAAAGTCTGTCTTGGCGTGGAAGGCATCTCACCGCAGATATGCAAAGAAGTTTTGGCGGACACGGCAAGGCAGCAAGGCCATATGGCAGGCCTAGAGCGACATAGAGATCTTTACTGTCGGCCAGACACTGCACCTAACCTCACCTCCGATCGTAACGGTCCACCGTTCCATCAGGTATAGGCAAGGGAAGACGAGAGAGTACATCCGTGCAAGCGCGATTACTTGTGCACCTAAATGTTTCCTGCGCAGATGACTGCATGCCGTCTATTATTATTTTCTCATTTCATCAGAAATCTATCCGCAGCTATAATCGACAAAAATTACCAATATTGAAGCGATCGCGTTGAGTACTCAATTACTGGCGGGGCGGTACCTAATTGTATTAAAACTGCTCTACTTTTATTACTTTTTAGGTGAAACATAATAAGTCACTTTAATCAACATACGATGTTAGAATACATTTTCGATGGAACAGCGTAAAGTACCTAATCTATTACATCGTAATATTATGAAACAACTAGCGGACCCGGCGCGACTTCGTTCGCATCCTACCCCTACCCGTACGTACCCTACACCTACTATACAGCTACCCTACCCCTATTCTACACCTACCCTACCCTTACCCTTACACCTACATTACATACAGGCGTACATTTAATCAAAACGAAAGATTTTTAAATGTGAAAACCGCGGATCATTAGTAGAGACACTATAAGCACAATGTCACGTCATCATCATCATCATCATCATCAGCCAGAAGACGCCCACTGCTGGGCATAGGCCTCCCCCAGAGATCTCCACAAAGACCGGTCCTGTGCTTTCCGCATCCAGCTGGTACCTGCGATCCTTACCAGGTCGTCGGTCCACCTTGTAGGAGGCCTACCCACGCTGCGTCTACCGGTACGTGGTCGCCACTCGAGAACTTTACTGCCCCTAACTCACCATGTAAAAGTTAGAACGCCCCTCTTTCATCAGAGATTAATAAACAAGCCACTCACTTCTCATACTCGTATCTGGTGACCTTGGACACAATGAGGCACTTGTCCATCTTGAGCTGGGGCCGCGGCTGGTTCTGGGCAGCTGTGTGATCTTTCTGGGCGGCCTGGGTCTTCTGGGCGGCCGTGTGGTTCTTGGCCGCTGTGCAGCCACGCCGCGTCGGCTTCCTGGGGAACTGGTCGCGTACATCGCGTGTCCTCAGCCCTGCAAAAGAGTAAGAATAAATATAAATAAATAAATATGCTTGGACAAATTCGCCACAACGCCATCTAGCCCCAAAGTAAGCAAAGCTTGTGTTATGGGTACTCGATAACTGATATACTACTTATATACTTTTTTAAACATACTTATTACCAGTAACAGAAATTAAAATTCATCATTTCAATTTCTGCTCGGCCGGCAATCGAACCCGGGACCTCTATGTGGCAGATCGGCATGTTAACCAACGGAACCACACAGGTCGTCAAAGAGAAAGGAAGAATCATCAGCTCAGTCTGCATCGTCATCAACAGCGATCTGCGGCACGCCATGCGAATTGTGGGTGATCCCATACTGTCACTCATAACATCTACGATTCAAGCACTTAGGTTGCAGGCAACAAAAATGTAGAACCGCGGGTGCGTTGTCACTGTGAGGACTAAGATGAATTGCCTCATGCCTCACCTCATCTCATGGTTATTCACTACACTTTCATCACACATTCGAAAAAATCCGTTGGAGGATGGACAGATATGTCAGCCCTTTGGAGCGACTTCACACTGCGGCTCCAGTCTGCTCATGACCATGTCGAAATATCGAGGTAAAAACAATTAAAACCCAATAATAAGTGTGATGAAAGACTAGAAGACCAGAGATCCTCTGGCTGTTCAAAGGGATTTTGACTCCCTGTGTGTGTTCTACAGGCTGTAGTAAATACAATGGAGAATATTCTAAGGAACTTTTTGGTTTTGTGTCCAATTCTTTGCATTTAGATTGTAGGATGCCGCATTTATTTGAGTAGTAAATTATGTTTAAGTATTTTAGTAGGTATTCTACATCGCGCACGTCGATCTACTTTACTTATCACATCTCTCTTCTGTGGGCCTGCTGGAAGAAATTTCTTTATAGAAATAAGTAGTGCCTGCTATGTCGTTTATATGTATGATATTTAAGACAAGTATAGATAACTACCTCATTGACCAAAATAATTAATTCCCCAGTAAAACAAATACTAAACACCAAATACCCAAACAAACAAACTTTCCTCATCGTTGCACAATACGATTATAGGTCCCCGTACTGTAAACAAACCGGGAGCTGGCTGTGTGGAATTTTTTCACCGACAGATAACTCGATTCGTCATTCGAGAAATCGGTATTAACGAAAATACCAAATCATGTTTTCATTCACCACCCGGGCAGTACAATGTTATCTTTGCACGTGGCATCGACGAGACCATACTGGCTATAAGCTATGTTGTGAACATTCGAATAAGGTTTAGTTTCGAACAACATCGCTAGAAAATCAAGTGAGGATTGCATTCGAGGGGAGTGTAAAGATATCGTTGCTGAGTATTATTTATAAACTATAGGTAAATATTGATTACCTAACACCAGAGCACGATACACGACGTTACGTTTTAAGAAAACATCCTATTCAAATATGATGGATTGAAGTCACATGCGGCGGTCATGCGTGGCATTGTAAACGCCATTTGGTGTCCACATTAAATACTTTTTTTTATACCACCAAGGTGGCAAACAAGCTTACGGCCTGCCTGATGGTAAGCAGTCACTGTAGCCTATGAACGTTTGCAACGCCAGAGGGCATCACCCACGCGTTGTCGACCCGTAAAAACCTTTTCCCCCCGTTCTTGAAGAACTCTATGTTATACTTTCCAGGAAAAACTTCTTCAGTTCATTCCACAAACTTGGTGTGCGTGGCAGAAAGTTCCTTTGGAACCGCATAGTTCGCGACCAATTTGGCTTCAAACCATCTACCTTTAGGCTTACCTATAGAGCTACCGTTTACACGTACTACTGTCTGGTAGTACATTTATGGATCCAGTTATAGTTGGGTCATACTCAAACTTAAAATAGGATTAAGGAATCTTTTATCAAACATCAAACAAACTACAGGAAACAAAGCTGCAAAGGGATCATTTAACGACCTGATCCAGGTAAGGGTTACTCTTTTCTGAGTTATGTACATTAGTTGAACACTCTTATATGTGTGAGGGAAAACATCGTGATGACACCTGCACATTCTGGCGACTGAACGTGTAACCAGTAGCTGTATTCACAATGGCTCGGAAATCGGATTCGGATACGGAATCGACAAAGGACCCCGCAAAAGCTCTCAGGAAAATGTGGTTTCAGTTAATTTTGATGAAATTTTCATATGTTATAGAGAGTAGAGTTTCCGTGGAATCTATCGGTATTCTGAATAACGGTTTTCGAATCGATCGACACGGATTCGCCGCTCACGAATTTCGTGTCGAATCGTTCGGAAACGGTTTCGAATCATTGTGAATACGGCTACTGGTCAGGTTCCCCTGTCAACAGGGCCACGGAGGTCTGACGGCACTCGCTCCGCTGTAATAACCTGATCTGTCAAATCATTCAATGCGGATCCCGGGCATAACAGCCGGGACATTAACGCTAAGATGACCGGAAGGATTAGGTTAGTGAAGTGGGTTTAAGGTAGGGTATGGGTAAAACACAACCCAATTAATACTTTTTTAATTTTCGCCATTCGTAGCCTCTGCTTTATAAGTACATTAACCTGTTCGAAGTACCTACACATTAGTTAGAGGAGGTGTGTCAGCTGTCCTTCGGTGTCGTCGACGACATGTCATTTATCACGCCACTGTTAATCGTGTTATTATTGTAATACCTTGATAATACCGGTGATAATACGTGGCAATGGCATTTATCATAAACACAGTTAAATGCTGACATTGGTTGACATATTAAATTGCGCAACTAGCTTTTGCCGGCGACTTGGTTCGCGTAAAATCGGTTATCGCGTTCCAGGGTCGTATTTTTGAAATCGCTCGTATCCACGCGAGCGCTCGCCTTCTAATGCTTGTCTCTTCTGTCTCTAACAACTTGCCACGAGTGTGAGAAATATAGGTAGCGCACGCAAGCGCTCGCATGGGTGTGAGCGGTTTTACAAATACGAATGACACCCTTTACTTTAGAAACATCAGATTTTAGCAAAAATTCTACCTACTAATACTACTAATTCTAATTCTACTGCAGAAGAGTGTTAATTTCCATTTAAAATGTTATTGTCACTTAAAGTTTATCTGTAATTATAAAGAGATATTTGTATTTTTGTTTGTAATGGATAAACTCATAAACTACTTACCCGATTTAAAAAGGTCTGTCCCACATACAAGGCTACATTATCACTGAGTAACATACGCTATTTTATCCCGTGAAATATTAGGCTCCCGCGCGAAAATTGATAAATTACACACAGACACCAGGGGCCCCATTATGGAAACCGCTCGCATCCACGCGAGAGCTATCTCTTTCACACTCGTGGTAAGTTGGTAGAGATAGAAAAGACAAGCATTAGAATTAGACGCGAGCGTTTTCATAAATACGGCACTGGAACGCGCGCTGGTGAAGGCCTTCGAGAACGGATAGTTATAGATAAAATCAATCCACATGGAAGAGATATTAATTAAGATACTGTGTTTTTGTTGTGAATCTGCTAATTATGCATTACTAATTAATGATAACTCGCTGCGATTTCCTCATTGCAGTAGGTAAATGTATTTCTAATAACCAATGTGATTTTATTGCGCTTTAAATAGGATTTCTTGTTATGAATGTGGAGAGCAAGACATCACTGTTAGTATCAATAATATTATTACTGATGTTTCGATGTTCGTTATAAATAAATAGAGTGGAAACTGGGCAGCAGTGTGTGCCATTGTTATATTTATTACACTGCGATCTCGAACCAGCTCGCCAAGCGTGGAGATTATAATAATAAGCAATAAGCTCCCTTTTTCGTGGGAGAGGCCCTGAGTCCTGCAGTGGACTGTTATGGGCTGTGCTGATGAATGAGTAAATATTTTTTTTTCTAATCTGTGATATGAACAATACAAATAAACTATATAGAGCATGTTCTTCTAACTAAATCTAATAAAAGTTCTGGGTCAAATTGTTGAATCAATTCAATTCAATTTCAATTTTCAGCATGAAAAATTCGATATTTTCTAAATCACATTGGCAACACGGTATGGTTCACGGCATGGTTTAAAAATAGAGAAAATCAGCATCATGCATTAAATATCAAATTTTTAATGTCGAAAATCAAATTTAAAAACTGTCCAATTCGAGGCGAGCAATTAAAAAATTATGTCCCAGGGCCTGCAGTCAGGCGCTGCAGTCTTGACATAAATAACGTTAGCAGTATAACCTAACGATTGTTAATAAAAAATCATTATCGAAAATAATCGGTTGCCGTAACGATCGTTAGCCCAAATGCAAGTCTCTACTGTAAAGATAACGTGCAAAATCGAAATTTATTATCTCCATAAGTTGATGAAAAACCGTATTCATATTTCATAGTTCCGTCCTTCCATGGAGAAATGATGTCACTTAAAAAATCTTTCTATAGATTAGGGAAATATAAAATTTGAATTGAAAGTTAACATTAAAAATTTAATGAAACTACCAGAAACTGTCCTATCTATGGGTATACTTATTTATTTATTTATTGTACACTATATTGTGCACAATATTGACAACAGGTGCAGCTTATTCGCCGATTTCAGAGTTAGTGTAATAATAAAAGTTGTTTGTTATCACGAGCACATGTGCACGTACTCCTTGGTATCAAGAATTTTAAGGTCACCTGTATAACATTCCCAGGCATTGGTGTTAATAAATATTAGTATGCAACACTTGTGATTATAGAAATTTATTTTCCAAGAAAGAAATACAATTTCGCTTACATTGGAAAATATAGATTTAACTTATATAGTAATTACCTTGAATGAGCGTTGAGGTTAGATACTTGTGATTAGCTAAATAGGTACATTGAATGTTACTAAAGCGTTGACTCGGCACATACACAGAATATTGATACTAACGTAAACAAAAGCTAACATTCCAAACATGGTATTTGAATGTACCCACATTTTTCATTATAAATGTTCTTATTAATCGGTTAAAAATCCTTTAAAACATGATGCCGGAGACTTTTTTGACAAACAGTAAAGATTGAATGTCTTTTATGTCCTTTGGAAGACAGTTATATAACTGTGCGCCTTCAAAAGTAAGGTTGTTTTTCCCATAATTTGTTTGAGGTGGTCGTAAACAAATATTATGGGATCTTCCAGCGAGTCTATTTTGTAACACTTACGTAATACTACAGTACAGTAATAAACGGAGAAACGATGATAGTCACGTATTCAACACACATTAAGGTAGATAACATAACGTCCCATATACCAATCATCACATATCATTAAAAAATGTTATCAGCTCCGTTCAACCTTACTATGTTTCAATTGACCCGATCATTTCATTGAATCTCCGTGATAGCAAAAAACTACTATAACTTCTTAAGTAAGTTCAAACTTACCTTTGTACCTATATAATTAAAAAATAAGTTATTACTGTTTTTTATTATTGTAGTTGTTATGAGTGACCCCTTCCTAAGGTGAGTATTCTGCTCGTTCATCACTGAGTTGTTGAAAAATATCCGTAGGCAAAGTAGGTTAGTTTTAGTAGTATAAAAAGGTAGTATCTATTACTCATCCTATATTGTAGTGCTAAAGGACATCATCTACATGCCATATATTTTTGCGCCAAATTTCAAAGTGCTGGCCAAACAAAAATTTCATTAGTCTTGTAGAACTTGTTCACCTAAGTATTTCTTAATATGGCTCCAAAGCTATAGGATCAATATTTCAGGTTTTATTTGAGTTTCAAAATCAATATTTTCATTAACGTCCAAACACTGAATGTAGTCCAAAAAAACATGGGGCATAATAAAAAGTAACAGGATGCCTCATGGTATTTAAATATTTACTCAGTTTCAGATTAAATGTGGATAAACGCTATGAGGAACCACAGGTACATCAAGGAAACATTATTATTATGCCTAAAAAGTATGAAACAAGGTAGTATTAATAGTTGATAATATTATCTAAATTTAACACCACATGCTCCAAAGACATACTCTAAAGCACAAAAAACATTAACAAAAACAGGTCTACCTAATTGAAAACCGGTTTACATAAGTATGGCAACCATGACCGTAATAAGACTGCTAATACCACTAAACCAAACTAATACCTATCTAAAACAGCCTATAAACATTTCTTTCAATATGGACATGACTCTAACCTATTAAACCACTATCTACGCCGGCAATTACTAGTAATATCGCGCAAATATTCCATTGTTCCGTATACTTATCGCAAAGTTGCAAACTAAACTATGAAAACACAATTTGACAATATTATATCAGCTGATTGAGTACTTAGAACAAGGAAAAATAAGAAAAAACACTCACGTTTAATCCCCTTCGCTATCGAGACCGTAAAGTTGTTCAGCACGGACATCGTTGTAACTGATAAATATGGATAAATTCACTTTCTTAACATAGAAATTAAAAGAATGTTTCGTCCGCAACGTCGAGGCTTCCAATGACGTGAACTAGAGAGTTCCAAGCCGCGTTATCGCGCTAAAAGGCGTGGCGATTCCGTTCAAGTTGTTATTAACTCCCGCACAGCGTGTACAAGTTGATAACAGTATCTAATTATTAATAGAAATTCACCAAAGTCGGGCACAAATGTACCAAAATCTATGAAACTGACAGTGACAGTACTCTGGTCTGTGTCAAACAAAGAGGATAGAAACGCTACGTTTAGTGGCAACCACAGAACACTAAACTCTATACCATGGACCTAGAAAATTTACTTACACTAGGGATGAGGTAGTGTAACATCGTTATTGAATGTGTTCGATTATCGATTATCATTCTTACTGAACTTGGATTTAATAGTTGCATGGTAATGCTACACACGTAATATACATACATACATACATTCATACATAATATACAAAACAATTTTTCTTCCAATGAGCAGTTTTCCAATAGGTATCTAAAGCATTCTTAACCACTCACTAGATGGCGGCCCGACAATTTTGGTAATTTATAATCGCTTGAAAAAGGTTCTTAGCAAAGGGGATATAAACACTGGGTACTTTGTATTAGATAATATTATATTTATCAATAGTTTTCAACCATTTTAGAGGTTTTAATAAATTTTTGCAAACAAAACAAACATATATTTGACTGAGTAAGTTCGTTTTATGGTCGCAATACAAATATGACAGGTTCGTATGAAAATGGAACAAAATGTCTACTTATATAAATCTTTCTTTGTACATTTCGTTTATTTTATTTTATTTTATTTTTATTTTATTTATTACACCTGAAGTCAACAGCTTAGTTACAAAAATGTTAAATGAAACATCATAACTTTATCATAGGCCAATTACAGACTTCTATTATATTACTTAAACTAGTAAACAAATAAGAATAAAAAAAAACAAGTCGACGTTAATCTACCTGTCTAAAGAAAATTAGAATAAATATTATTTGCATGGAGCACAGTGTGTGATGATGTGATCTGTTAATGTGATTGTGTTGTGTTAATGATTGGTGGTGTGAGTGTGCGTGTAAAATCCTTCCGAGAGTAAACAAAGGTAAGTTTTAGGATCGGTTCACATGTCGGCATTATGTTTTAAAAATAATTAATAATTATAGTAATTTTTTATTAGAAAAATGTGCTTCTGATGGCATAAACTAGTGGTTCCGTATGTAGGTAACTAAATCAAAGTATCCGCACAATCATCATGTCTCCTACCCAACAGTACTACTCATGCAGATTTGCCAAGTAATGCGCGACTCAGTCAGACACATTCAATTTCAATACGAAGACAAGTTCAATACGAAAGTACTTACCCAATGCATCATTTATTATTTTTGAGTTTGTATGTTATTTGCTTTAAAAAGTGTTGCTTAGGAAATCGAAATAGGTCAATATCTGAAAATAATTTGTTATACGTCTTTGGGAGGCGCACGGCCAGGCTGTTTGCCGCGTAGTTGGTTCGCGCCTGCGGAACAGACAGCAATGCTGTATGACGGGTCCTTTTTGTAGTCGCGCATAGTTTTAACATTGTATTTATTAACTCAGGACAGTCAAAGGTACTAGATACTGTATTATAAAGAAGTGACATATCTTGAACAATGCGTCGATTTTTCAGAGTTAGCAAGTTATGTGTTTGACATGATTGTACGTAGTCACCATTCGGCATGCGAGAACGATAATTTAAATGTTTCAAAAATTTCATTTGCACCCGTTCCACAGCAATCTCATAAGTAACGTACTGTGGGTTCCATATTGAGCTACAATATTCAAGTTGACTTCGAACATATGCATAATATAAAATTTTGATACATCGCAAAACTCTTTGGTGACCCTGTGTATGAATTAGGGATGTTACGGAGCTTCGACTCCGACTCCGATAAGTCGGAGCTTCCGATTGATCTTACACCTCCGGTTCCGACTTCGGTTCCGATACTTTTAAATCGGAGGTTTTAATCGGAGGTCGAACCATAGCAGATAGCGGCGGCGGCGACGCGCGGCGGCTGCGGTCAACGTGTACGAACTGTACGAACAGGTTAATGCATGTCGTTGGAATATCACGCGTTCTGTCATCGATTAATATTTCACTTGTTATTACGTAATACGGATGGTTTGTTTTGTTTTGTGCGGTGTGTCAATTAAAGTTATCTGTTTTTGATTTGGAACTAGTGGAAAGTGAATGGAAATACAAAATTCCAATCCCTTAAACCGATTGTCCTCCAATATTTATCGTGTCCACCAGGTTCAGTAGCAAGCGAACAACTTTTTAGTGGTACTCGCCTAATCTATGATCCGTAAGAAATATATTGGACGGAGACAAAGCTGCAAAGCTGTTGTTTATTAAATATAATTTGCTACTTCTGGAGTCAATTAATTAGATTTAATTTGCTAACTGTCATAAAAATGTGTTTATTTTTATTTGTGACACCTATATGATATAGGTTTATTACTTTTTAATTGAAATTAAAGAGGCTGATTGATTAATGTTTCTACTATTTTATTTTATTGCCTGCCCTTAACACATCTTTCCTCATCGTACTATCTCCAACTCCGCCTTCGACTTCGATTCCGCTTCCGATTCCGGTTCCGACTCCGAAAAACCAAATTTAGAAACTCCGACTCCGACTTCGGTTCCGATAAAACCACCTCCGTTACATCCCTAGTATGAATCCTAATTTTTTGAAAGCTTTGGATACAATATAATCTACATGAGAAGAGAAAGTGAGCTTGTTGTCTAAGAGAATACCAAGGTCACCAATTGAAGTTTCCTTCCTCAAGAGAGAGCCGTTCAAACTATATTGGAACTGCAACGCAACGCCGCGAGTAAAGGAAACATGTACACACTTATCGATATTGACGTTTATCTTATTTACGACATAATAATGAGAAAGTCGATCTAAATCATCTTGCAACATTTGATAGTCTTTTTGAGATTTAATTGTCATGTAAATCTTAGTGTCATCAGCATATAGTAAAAATCTTGCGAACCGAAAACATAACCCTATGTCATACAAATATACCAAATAGAAAAGCGGACCCAATATAGAACGCTGAGGGACGCCCGAAGGTATACCGACAAAGTTTGATCTATGGCCACCTACTACAACGGCCTGTTGTCTTTTAGTAACGTACGACTGGATCCATCGCAAAAGATCTCCATGTATACCCAGCCGGCACAGTTTTCGCAAAAGAATGACATGGTTCACCCGATCAAATGCTTTTTCGAAATCTGTATATATAACGTCCACCTGAGACCCAAAACCCATGCCACTGAGTACGTCATTTGTAAAAACAGCCAGATTAGTGTTTGTGGAACGACCCTTATAAAATCCATGTTGTTCGTTAGGTAACCCTTGCTTAACGACATGCCAGACGCGATTATACACTAAACGCTCAAAACATTTACCAAGCACATTCAGTGAGAAAATAGGGCGATAATGTCTCACATCATTCTTTGATCCTTTTTTGTGTATCGGCACGATAAGTGCTTCTTTCCAAACAGACGAAAAGTGACACATATTTAAAGATTGATTAAATAATATAGTCACTGGTACGGTCAAAGATTCAGCGCATCTTTTGAACAGAATAGCCGGAAAACCATCACTGCCGGCACCCTTGTGTTCATCAATGTCCTTTAAGCATTTAAATACCTCCTCTGATGTCACTATCATGGAGTCAATGGTACTGGAGAACAAGAAATTATGCGAATCCTCGACTGGGTAAGAATTGTCTGGTTGTACAAACACACCCTCAAAAAAGCGGCTAAATGCATTACATATTTCCCCTGCAGTTGTAAGCTTTTTCTCCTCATACGTCATAGTGCTAGGATACCCTGTGGCGGACTTTCGCTTCGAGTTAACGTAAGACCACAATGCTTTAGGATTGGATTTCATTGCATCTTGAGAACGCTTAATAAAGTGTTTATAACATTCATCCTGCATTTTTTTTCCCCTGGTGCGTAATAGTCGAAAGGTATCCCAGTCTCTGTCATTAGTCTCTTTTTAACCATTAAAAGTTATGTTTATATTAATAAACATTTTTTAAAGTTTAGTACTAGACGGCTGCGTGACATCACTACCACAAACATAAAAATTAATAAATCCCAAATTGTGGGAGCGCCATCTATTGATATTTTTTGAAACCAACCGGAAAACTCCTTATTAAAATTTATTATGCTCTGCCTAATTTAGGATGATAATTTTGACGGCTCAATTTCCTGAGCTCACGCCTATTAAGTATCGGATGCCACCCTAAGAGAACTTTCTCGCGCATATTCTACTGAATAGACTGACTAACCGAATAAAAATACGACGAGTCAAAATCGTCGTTGTGGAAGGTTTTATTGTCGTATTAATAAATTATCAATTCAAAAGAAAAAAATATATATTCTAATACAGCAAAACCTTGTTACTTTCGAAACCAAGTTCTATGATAATCGATAATCGAATAGATTCATTAACGATTTTACATTACCCCATCCCTACAGTAAGCTGTCAACATTATCATCATAAATTTGACACGTTATAGTTTGTCTGTGGCGCTACTTGCAACGTAATGACGTCATGGCTACGTAAACAGCTAATGACGCTAAAAAAAAACATTGCGAACTGTGAAGAATAGGTACCTTTTTCGTATTTAATTTCCAATGATAAAAATGAATTCAAAAGTATACAGATGGTGCGCAGTCCCTGAATGTAAAAATACATCAATAAGAACACCTGAAAAAATATTTGTTTATGTTCCAAATAAGAAAGCAATGAGAGCTAAGTGGCTAAAGCTCGCACGACGAAACCCAGCCGATGTAGCTTTGAAATCGGCGCTGTATTTCTGTGAAGACCACTTTGATGTAAGTAGGTAAATCCTATGATAATATACTGTAGGTCTATTATAGGTACTCATTATCGTCCTAGCGTTTATCCCGGCGTCTGCCAGGGCCCGCTTTCCTACTCATTCTCCTCCGCTTCGCCCGGTCTTCGGCAACCTCTCGTCGTAGGCCGTTCGGTGTCGCGTTCGACTCAGCGATGTCAATCCGACGCGTCTTTGGTCGCCTGCGGGGGCCTCTTTCCTGATACCGGCAGGTCTATTATAGGTACATACAGTAAAATATTGGGTTACAGGATACCAAAGGGTGCAACTCTTTTTTTCCTCAGCGCCCGCTTTGCTAGACCCCAACCATATATTGATGAGGTTATGTTTTGTTAGCTTTTTGCTATCATTATTAAATTTATTTGACGACTTGAGTGGTTCAGCTAGTTAATATGCTGGTCGCCACGCAGAGCTCCCGGGTTCGATTCCCTGCCAAGCAGAAATTAAAATGATGAATTTTAATTTCTGTTATGGATCTGGGTGAAGTATGTATTCAAAAACAAAAATGTATATCAGTTGTTTATCTAAAACCCAAAACCGAAGCTTTGCTTACTTTGGGGCTAGATGGCGATGTATGAAATTGTCCGAGCATATTTATTTATTATTATTTATTTATCTGTATTATTAATGAACAATGTTTGTTCTCATTGCAGCTGCCAAATGATATGGAGAATTACATGCAGTACCATTTAATGGGGTCAGTGTCGCAAATACGTATGAGACCAGGTTGTATTCCCTCAAAGTTTAAATGCCTACAGAAAAGAAAGGTGTTACTTAAGAAAAGAAGGGTAAAGGCTCTTCAAGAAAGTGAAAAACATTCAGAAGAAAGTAGTGTAGCTAAGGAACAGTTGAATTTAGAAGAAAATTCATCCACAAGTTCAGGTATTATGTAGTTATTATGTTCATTCATTATAAACAAACTCAAACAATCAAATCTTTTCTCTTTTTAATATAAGTATAACCATCGCTTAGAGGATGCCAAAGGGTGCAAAAAAAAGAAAAAAAAATGAATAAAATGATAACACAAGTTTGGTGTTCGTTTTTTGTTGTAACATATTTATAATCATCATATATTTAAGAGTATAACTCTTGTCAGTGGAGCAACCGCAACTCCTCTTCCCTGTCTGCCAATCTCTTCATCTCCTTATAATAATATCAAATATTACTGTGGCTACTTTTCCTATCTTTTTTACTGTTAAGTGTTTATTTATGATATATTTTTTACAGTTCAGCAGAATCTTAGTGAAGCTCAAATAACAGACAAACCAATTCAAGTACATCAGACACAGTAAGTACACCTGCCATCTTGAATTTTAGTTAAATACAACTTAAATTAATGAATTGTTTAAGTTGAATGAGTGTGGTGATCTATCTGAATTATCGAAATGAAAGTCAATAAGTCAGTACAATACCAGGATATATATTCAAAAGTGTCTTATCTTAACAGACAATAGAATCTAAGGAAAATTGACAATATTTCGACTTATAAGTTCCGTAATGGTCGGTGCCTCAACAAAGAGTGATGCTTAAATGGTTGTCGATTATGAAAGATAAAATAATTGTTATCGTTAATATTACAAACACTACTCCCATTGGCGCTTATCATCAGGTGAGCTGTTGGTTAGTTTAGTGACAAACTAAACCACTACTCACAATGGAACATTGGTGACCCAGAAATTCTATAAAATCCGAAAAATCACAGCCCATTACAATCCTCTACAGGACTTAGGGCCTTTCCCACGTGAGGGAAGGTTATTGCCATAATATCCACGGGTTGGAGATTGTAGTGTTGTAAATATAACTATTAACAATGCTGCTGCCCATTTTACATCCTACTCTAAATGTTTTGTCTCGAAAACATTAGTCGCCTTGTACGATACCCTCGAGTGTAAGGGGTTTGTGCTATTCTACTCTGCCGGACACCACACGGCCTATTGAATATGTTAAGGTGAAATTCACACTAGACCGAGATTAGACGATTGTTTGTAATCTCCAGGGTGTCATTCGCTTGTGATATATCACAAAAAATTGTTCTGAATTCCTTTGTGTTGTTAAGTTACGTGTAATTTAAAATGGAATCAAATTATTGCTTATTATTATTATTATTATTATTATTCCTGAACAGACAGGCAGTTGGAACAACTGATATGTCTGTATCTCATTATCCACAACCCATTGACATTCTCAATTAATTAATTTTGGTTTTCTTTAAATGTTCATGCAATCGATTCATAAAGGCTTTTTCAACTTGCTTGTTTCGTCAATATTAGAAAATGTCGCCAGCCACATGACACACTGTCGCAATGAAATAATTTGGTCAGCATGAGAAGCTTCATGCAAAGTTGGCTGAAGCGTTTTATTTCTGTTTTAACCCCTGACGAAAATGAGTGTTATAAGTATGTTGTGTGTATCTGTGGCATTGTGTATCTGTCTGTGGCATCGTAGCTTTCCAACGGATGGGTTTCTCTATTTGAAGGCCAGTTTAATCGAGGCGGTTCTTAGCTTTGTGTCATTAAAATCAGTTCTGTAGTTCAGAAAATATTTGAGTTCAAGTGAACTTGGAAAGGGGGTTGTCCGACTTTTTCTGCCGGTTAGGTTAGGTTACTAGTTTTGCACTCATCATCATCATTATCAGGGCTCGTATATCTTCCTTCTGGGATAGATTGCGCAACTCGGGTAATAGCATTCTGCAGCTCGTAACACGGGACAACAAGTCCCATCATTAGACACTGGACATCCGTACACCGGGACGCTAATAAGAAATAATACGTATTATTTCTTATTGAGTAGTTCTTCGTAGGTGACGATATTGACGACATTTTAATTTTAATGATTTATTTTATACAATTTTAATTTTTATCCTTTATTTTTATAATTGTTGTATTGTATTTTACTAGTTTTTATCTTGTAGTATGTTAGAAGTACTATTGTACCACATGGCTGTTTTGGCTGAAATAAAGAACTTTAAGTATTATTATTTATTATTATTATCATCATCTTGGCGTCATGTCCCGGTTGCGCTCCCGCGCGGCACGCGCAGGCCCGGGGTCCGCCTTCCTACTCTCCTTGGCCCACTTCGCTCGGTCTTCGGCATCCTTGGTAGTAAGCTTGTTGGCACGCATGTCATTCTTGACGACGTCAAGCCATCGCTTCTTGGGCCCACCTCTCCTGCCCGTGCCTGGCGGGGGTGGCATGGCCAGACATTTATTTCCCGCGTATTTTAGTACAATTTTGCACTACTTTCATATATTCAGTTCGCCTGTTTCTTTTACAGTATCACTGCTGGCAAGAAGGAGGATCTGCCTACTTTCAAGCCGATGGAGTCTCATCATGGCACGAGGACACTGACCTTTGTACCGTACCAGCTCCCTTCAGGGTAAAGAAACTACTTGCAATTTAAATTTGGACTTATGCGCTTATCACATTTACTGCTAAATTCAGAAGCAAAAGCGCGAGAGCAGACCAAAGGGAAATGTATTGCTCATAGAATAAGGTCCATTTTTGTATCACTTATCGTGTGCGTCGCTCCGCTTTTCAAATGGCGTAATACTATCATGAAATAAGGTCAATGTTTGTCCTTTTGAAAAGCAGGGTGATGCGTAACATATTACAATACAATACAAAAAATTGACCCTATTTCATGTGCAATACAATCCACTTTGATTTACTTTCACGCTTTTTGCTTCTGAAAATAGACGCATCACGCCAAAGTTCACTAGATGGCGCCATGGGCGAGTAAGGTCCGTCAAAATACGGATTGCTATTGGTTAGAATCGGAATCAAATGCTATAAGTTGACAGATGGATAACAGCCAGTAAAGGATGACTCACGTCACAAGCCGAGTCGGGTCCGAACCGAGTCTCAGTCATAGCATAGGCCGTACTTCTGTCAAATAACCAAGTGGCGGTCGAGCAATGACAAAGCGGTTACCCTTAGCATGAGCGTTTCCATACAAAAATCGACCGAAAATATTTGACCGACATCCGGCTCGGACTTGGCACGGTGTAGTACGAGTCAACCTTAATACAAGGTTATTTTGACAGTGTTGAAAGCCTTGCTAGCAGATAGCGCCACCTGGTGTCGCCAAAAAATCGCCAGCCCCATTAAAATGACTGGCTGTGTCTGCGGATTTCATGCTATTAATTATTATTTTAAATTTTTGCTTAGGTTGTTGTGTGTGGGCCCCCCCGACGCAGTGAAAGTTGAACCTGAGCCTCAGCCGTAAGTATTTAAATATATACCCCTTTTTTATATTAAAAAAACAAATAGATTATGATAAAAAGCAGTAGGAACACAATATAACTAGTATTTTATTCGTCTACCAACAAAAATATGCCTTTTCGCTAGTCTTGTAGTCGATAGGTTTCTTTAAACCACCTTTTTAAATCATTTAGTACTTAGACATATTGAAGGCAACCTCATACAGCCTAGCCCTCCACATATATATTAGACTAGACAGGCATTTGACCGCCATCTTACCTGGTGGTAAGTGACGATGCGGCCGAAGATGGAGCATGCCTGTCTAGGAACAGCCTATTCACTCTGGCCTTGAAGGCGTCCAGATTATAATGATCAGGAAACACTTGCAGGCCATGGGGCGACCAACGTGTCACTGTGTGTTTCCTTCCTACTTTCCTACATCCTTTTTGACGATTAAAAGAGATATTTAATGTCTTAGGGCCGATTTTTCAATCCTCAGATAAAATTATCAGTCTGATAAGTTATAAAGCGACTCAAATAAAGTGGTATCATTATTTCATATATAAATGAAGGATTGCAGATTGTTTTAATTTGGCAGTGTATTACTTTATCGGACAGATAAATTTTAACTGAGGATTGAAAAATCAGCCCTTAGTCAATAATTAAATTTTGAGTCTGAATTTGAGAGCAGGCAATGCGTTCCATTCCTTAGCCGTACACATTATAAAGGTCTTTTGGTATTTAGGCGTACATTATTGTAATTTTTGTTCAGGTTATGGCAAACGCCCACTTCTGACACTGCGAACGTCAAAGCTGACCCCGACTCCGTGCCGTAAGTATCAAGTTTATATCTTCTTTGTCTCATATAGTATACTTAATTTATTTATAAATACGATAGTTTGTTAGGCTGGAATGGAAGTATGTTTCGATGTTTGTTACTGCTTCAAGCGAAATTTTTGATGAAATTTGTCAGCAATATAGCTTATAGTCCAGAGAAGTACATAAGCTTTAATTTATCCCGAAATTCGATGGATGTGGTTCCCTCGGGAACTGTTCTGGGACGTTACAGCCGTATTATTCGCGGATGTAACTGATATTCATGTTTAGTTAGATACCTACTTACATTTAGTTTTTCTTTAGGACGTGTTCTTCGCTTTCCCTTGCCATTGTAGACGTGAAGAGCCTGGCCGAGCCTGAATCGTAAGTAAAGTACCTATTTTAGTACTAATTTTATTTAATGACGACCAGTACGGCTAGCACGAGTTGTTCTCGCATGCGATAAGCGAGAAAAGGCGCGACAAAGATACTGCTATCTCTTTCATCTTAGTATTGAGAGAAGGAAACAACCGCTCACTCGCAGCGCGAGCTGTGTCGCGGACACACTTGTGATAGCCGTGCTGAGTGGTTAACATGCCGATCTGCCAAGCAGTGGTCCCTTCTGGCATCCATAACACAAGCTATGCTTATTTTGGGGCTAGATGGCGTTGTGTGAATTGTCACACAGCGCCATCTAGCCCCAAAGCTTGGTAAATTCCAAGCATATATTAGTTAGCTGGCGAGTTACTCATTATATTAAACTATATTAAATAATCATTTATTTCAGAATTTTGAACAATTCCATAATTTTAGTAGAATATAATAACAATGTCAAATAATTCAATTCAATACTTATGTCAATTAATCAAATACAATAATGTCAAATAATTCCATAAATTCATTATTACCCTGTATCTATACACTATATTATGTGCATGTGTTTACATGGTTTTCTTTTTGTTCAGATTGTGTTCTTCGGACCCAGTTGCCGCTGTGGAAATCAAAATTGAACCCGAGGAAGTTATGTAAGTCCCTGGTTGGTTTCTGTTTATCTTTCTTTATTCTCAAACTAGTGGGCCCGGCGCGATCTCTATCGCGTACACCTACTTTACCCCTATCTACCCTATGTTTCATGCTTAATAACCTTCGTCTTGAATCACTCTATCCATTGTTGAAAACCGTTTTTTTTTTTTAATACTTTACTAGACAGTCATTTGACCGCCACCTCACCTGGTGGTAAGTGACGATGCGGCCGATGATGGAGCATGCCTGTCTAGGAACAGCCTATTCACTCTAGCCTTGAAGGCTTTTGCTTTCACGCGTACAAATGTAATAAGCGCAAGCCCTAACTGACCCCATCAGGCATTCTCATTCTTGAATTCCCCGCTTTAGGGTTGGACCTCATGATATTTTCCAAAATTTCTTTCATATTATAAAATCTAGCTTATTATAAAAACTTTAACTGACTTTCATCGCACATTGCATGCGTCGTGGTCACGAGTAGTATATGTCCACAGAGCAGTAGCCGTATTCACAATGGCTCGGAAATCGGATTCGGATACGGAATCGACAAAGGACCCCGCAAAAGTTCTTAGGAAAATGTTGTTTCAGTTAATTTTGATGAAATTTTCATATGTTATAGAGAGTAGAGTTTCCGTGGAATCTATCGGGATTCTGAATAACAGTTTTCGAATCGATCGACACGGATTCGCCGCTCACGAATTTCGTATCGAATCGTTCGGAAACGGTTTCGAATCATTATGAATACGGCTACTGGTCTACTCGTCACCATGACGTATGCAACTGCGTCGAAATATCGATGTAAAAACAATACTAACCGTGGTAACACACCCGGTGACATGTGCGATGGAAGTGTAGTGAAAATACCACGAGAGTCTTAAAACTTTTACTGAATTTGTTTTATAAAGTTAACTAATAAATATTTTACGTTTAGGTTGTGTTCGTCGCCCCTCCCTGCCTTGGCGGATGTGAAAACTGAACCCGAAACAGAAACGTAAGTAGCTACTTCATAACTACCTATTATCATCATCACTATCACAGCCCATAACAGTCCACTGGAGGACTTAGGGCCTCTCCCACGAAAGGGGAGGTTATTGCCATAATCTCCACGCTTGGCAGGCGGGTTGGAGATCGCAGTGTTTAAATATAACAATGAAAAACGCTGTTGCCCATTTTCTAGCCTACGCCTAGCCTAGCTGACTCTTGATCTTTTGCCTCGAAAACATTAGTCGCCTTGTACGACACCCACGAGTGTAAAGGGTTGGGGCATTCTACTCTAACGGAAACCAACTACCTATAATATTTTATTCTGATCTATTGTATTTTATTGTATTCTAATCTATGCTATAAAAAAAATATCTTGGTGTTAATGTCCCGGACATTAACGCCAAGCGGTTGAGTATCCAACTCGTAAGCGAAAGCAACCGGGTTCGAATCTTGCTGCGGCCATGTACCAATGACTCTTTTCTGAGTTATGTACATTAGTTTAATTCTAACCGATGCTTTCACGGTGAGGGAAAACATCGTGATGAAACCTACAAATTGAGGCAACTGAATTTAAAACCATTATCCAATCTGGTCAGGTTTCCCTGGTATCAGGGTCACGGAGGTCAGATGGTAGTCGTTCCACTGTAATTACGTGATCGCTAAATCCTGGATCATGGTCAAGGCGGACCCCGGGCGCTCATTCTCGAGAGCACAACCGGGACATTAACGCCAAGATGATTATTTTATTTACATTACTTCTTTATTTTATTTTACAGATATTACAGAATAACTAAGTCGCCGTTGGTGTCACGGGTCTCTGGAGACACTACTGAGTTGACCGAGGAGTCGATACCAAATCTCAAGAGTAATACCGACTCTGTACGGATCGTTCGGCTAGCTAAGAGCAAGCCTGTAAAGTAAGTACATAAGTGTTATTTTCGAATGTGATTTTGTTTAGTATTCTAGCCCTCCATTGATAAAACGATACGATCTATCCCAGTTGATACTTGTTTCAAAATGTTCTATATAGTATTTATTACATCTGAGCCCGACCGCGCCCGCAGACCCTCCATTTTGATAAACGTCCAACTAGAATCGATAAGAATGGGGAGGCAACATATATAAACATTTGACATAGAGCGTAGATGGAGCCTCGACCTATATAGAATGTACACTGTCAATTTGTCACAACTCTGTACAAATGACTCGTTGTCATAGAAAAAGCTAGTAAATGACCAAAGCCATCAAATTTTACAATAGCAGGGGTTGGTTTGGACACAGTTTATGCACCATTAAAAATAGAAACAATATATATTGTGACTTCAGCTGTGAGTAGGCTCCTTCGCAATTTCTTTGGGAGGCAAACAGAGAACTAATGGCGCCACCAGCGACTGTACCCAAAATCTGTTGATTGGTCAATTACTTGTCAAATTGACAAGCACCTATGTCACCTAGTTTTGACGTGACTCAAACCAATCAACAGATTTTGGGTACAGTCGCTTGTGGCGCCATTGGCCACGTTTTATATTATGCAACGAGACGATATTATTGTGGACATTTATGCTGTCTATACTCAATACGCTAGATTAATGTCCTAGAGTTTAAAAATAAAAATATAACGTTTCTTTTCTTTGCAGCACCAACATAAAAATTGTAAAACTGAAACGGGTAGAAGCCAACGGCCTTTCCGAAGACGAACCAACTGAGGATCCAGACCAACCAGAGATCACTGAGCCAGTGGTTCAACTCATGAGACTGAGGAAGGACATAGTACATGAGCCTAGATACTCTACGAGTATCTATCGTCGGAGAAGTTGCTTCATTTGCTATGGCAAAGGATTCCGGAAACTAGTCCATAGTCAATGTGTCACTTGTAAGGAGTTCTTGTGCTTCGAGAACTGCTGGAGAGAATGGCATTCCCGCAAGGAGCTGGAGACTCCCAACGCGTGACGTAATGCGCGATAATACCACGAGTGTTTAAACCTTTGGCGGTGAAGGGGTAAGACAGCCGTCAATGTTGGCAAGCGAAGATGTGGAGAAGGGTAATTACCCACCTGGACGGGTGTTGTGAGCAGGGGACCAGGGGTCTGACGAATGAGATTTTTTTATACTACAAAGGTGGCAAACAAGCTGACGGCCTGCCTGATGGTAAGCAGTCACCGTAGCCTATGGACGTTTGCGATACCAGGGGCATCACCCACGCGTTGCCGACCCGGTGATGATGAGATACGTTTTAAATGGCGTGGTTGATATCATCATATCAGCCAGAAGACGCCCACTGCTGGGCATAGGCCTCCCCCAGAGATCTGCACAAAGGCCGGTCCTGTGCTTTCTGCATCCAGCTGGTACCTGCGATCCTTACCAGTAGCCGTATTCACAATGATTCGAAACCGTTTCCGAACGATTCGACACGAAATCATGAGCGGCGAATCCGTGTCGATCGATTCGAAAACTGTTATTCAGAATCCCGATGGATTCCACGGAAACTCTACTCTCTATAACATATGAAAATTTCATCAAAATTAACTGAAACCACATTTTCGTAAGAACTTTTGCGAGGTCCTTTGTCGATTCCGTATCCGAATCCGATTTCCGAGCCATTGTGAATTAGGCTACTGGTCGTCGGTCCACCTTGTGGGAGGCCTACCCACGCTGCGTCTTCCGGTACGTGGTCGCCACTCGAGAACTTTACGTAACTTTAGTGGTTGATATACAGGGGGATAAAACACAACCACGCGGAAAAACCACGGAACGCGTCATCGCAAAAACGCACGCGATGTTGTCGCGCGTTATATCGTGCATTGAGCACTATAACTATGAGATTGAGATTTTATAGGATTAGGTTATAACTGTGAGATTGAGATCTGAATGCTTAAGATTTTTACTAAATGTTAGCAATATAAGAAAGTCGTAGTACCTGATAGTAATTATATTAGATATTATAAGGTCAAGGAATAAATCTACTTATCTTAATAGGCAGTATTCTGTTAGCACATGGGCGACGGGATTTTTTTAAAAGTAAGTATATTAAGAGAGTACGATTTCACCCAAATGTTATGTAACCTAACTTTTTCATTCTTTCAAGGGTTTGAGGTTTTTAATGTGTGTTTGTGCAAAGTGAAATTTATTTCTACGTGTTAATAATATAAAACTAAGCAATGAAAAAGACAAATAATAAAATCACAAAATAACGCCATCTAGCGGCGAATTGTGATATTTCCGTTATAGCTGCTTTATTTTACATCATTTAGCTATAGATCACTTAGACATATTAGACCATTTGCCGCACCTTTGAATACATTATGAAGAGTATAAACCATAATTCAATTACTAAAAAGTCAACTGAATGAAAGAGCAGAAAAATAAATTTAGTATGGAAATCGAAACCCTTTAAAAAGTATCAATGCATATCAATCGATTGTCAGGTTCTGATGATGGAGCCCGAAGATGCATGGTTTGCTCGTTCTCCGGACGAGCGGGGAAAGTTATTATTTCGAGGACATAGCTGACGAGTTACTGATTGTTTCTAGACATATATTGTGGTGTGTAGGTACCAAAGAGGATGACTTTTTAATGATAACAAAAACAGGCTAAACAACTACATGCGCAGATTGCTTCAATCGTTTTGTCCTTCTTTATGAAAACGTACTGTATAAACATTCTTTATTTATGAATGAATTTAGTTTCATTAATTACTATCAGCCCTGGGGCCTTACCATGAACTCTTATAGCAGGACCTAAACAGAACGGCCCTGTTTAGAACGAGACAGCGCTATACGTGTCACATAAGCTCCTCTCATTCAAACCGAAAGCAATTCTGTTTAGGTCCTGCTATAAGAGTTCATGGTAAGCCCTCTGAACTTTCAATTATAATGTCAATTAGGCAGATTCTGCTAGATATCTAGTATAACCTTTCATAAGATCATGTATGTACTATGTATATAATATTGTAAATAAATATTTTAAGTACGTTTTAATTTTCTTTGTTTTATTGAAAACTTTACATATCACGAACACCAGATTACTGTTCATAACAGTACACTGCAGGACTTAGGGCCTCTCCCACGAGAGGTGATGTCATTGCCGTAATCTTCACGCTTGGCAGGCGGGTTGGAGGTCGCAGTGTTGTAAATATAACAATGGAAACGTTGCTGCCCATTTTCCAGCCTACGGAGACTAGATCTTTTGCCTCGAAAACATTAGTCGCCTTGTACGACACCCACGAGTGCTATTCTACTCTGCCGGCGGATGTCGCACTCGTTTGCATTTAAAATTAAATAAGACGCAGATGGCGCCACCAAATATATTTCGGACCCATCGTACAGATCGCGCCAAACTTCTAGACGCCTCTGAAGTTGCTTCCGCCACCCGTCTCACCCCGCTGACACCTATTTTTTGCTACTGCGACTCGGCTCGCGCCAACTTCAGAGGCGTCTCGAAGTTTGGCTCGAACTGTACCCTGGCCATACCCCTGTAGGCCAATTACGCCACCATGTTGCCAACAATTCTCTGATTTCAAAGATTGAAATTGTTACTTTTGCGTTTTCGTATAATTTTCAAACTTTGTTAGCAACGGAACCCATGACATCGATGATACGCAATCGCAAAAGTAACAACTTCAATCATTGAAATCAGATAATTGTTGGCAACAGCGTTATGTAATTAGTCTACCGGTGGTACGGTGGGTCTTTTCAAGTTAAGTCAGTGATGTCCTAGCCACCTTAGCTATTTCTGTTCCCTAGCTACATTGCTAGGCCTACAGTGCAATTACAGGCATGAGGCATTTCATCTTAGTACTCACAGTGACAACGCACCTGCGGTCTTGCATTTTTGTCACCTGCAACTAAAATGTAAGAATCGTTGATGTCATGGGAAACAGTTACCACTTACCATCAGGGGCCTTACCATGAACTCTTATAGCAGGACCTAAACAGAAAGGCCCTGCTTAGAACGAGACAGCGCTATACGTGTCACATAAGCTTGTCTCGTTCAAACCGAGAGCAATTCTGTTTAGGTCCTGCTATAAGAGTTCATGGTAAGCCCACAGGTGGGCTGTCTGCTCGCTTGTCATGGAGTAGCATAAAAAAAGGTTATCACATCACTCATAGTGATAGCTGAAAGAAATAAAAACACTAAAATAAAACACGACATAATTGAGTACTTGTATATTAGTTCCATTATAAAATAGCTAATTAAAGATACAAGAAAATAAATAACAAACAACACTATTTGCCACATCGCATTATTTACAACAACAAAAATGTATGAGAATTCTTAATTTTTCGTTTCTTTTCAGCGTTTCAACATAAAAAGAAACATCATTACTTCTATTACTATCTCACATTGTTATGGAGCCAAACTTTACAATACCTAAATACATTTTATATTGATTTCCAAAAACAACCAACAGCAGAATATTGCCTTGTGTTTTGGGCAAATTTTGGATTGTATCGATCAGAGGGCTGAGGTTTTGCTTCGATTTTACTTCACCTTCGCGTTTGTAAAAACTTCATGGTGCCACTAGATGGCGCTATACATTTTTTCATGCTAATTTTCATGTAAACGCAAACGTGATAGTAAAGTAAAATTGAAGTAAAATTTACACTCAGCCCTCTGTATACAATATACACCTAATGGTGCGACACCTACTAGTCGAAGTTCATCGCTAAAATGGGTGTCCAGGGGACAAACTGAGGACATAGGAAAACACATAGACTGGAAGTATTCACTAAGTTAAAACTCGTCAAAACGAAACATTGTTTAAGAGAGTTGAAACTTGTCAAGACGTGACGTAAGTTTTGACAAAAGTTTATCCAACCGAACTACATACAAGAATCGAATACAAAAATAAACTAAACAAATGTCCCTCATCACAATTATATTTCAAGACCAAACTCAGATTTAGAGGTCTGTCGAATTATTCTCTAATGAATTAATTATTTACAAATAACAAAAAAAAGTGTTTTTCGTTTCGATAAATGAATTGACACTAGGGTCAATTTTATAATATTGTTGCATTATTTTGGACATTTTAATTTAATTGGCAGTGATTTTTTATAATTTTTGGAAATTAGGAATTAATTGAGGTGGTTAAAGCCTAACAAAATAAAGAAAACGGGAATGTCTTGGGATTAATCTAAATGTCATAAATAAAAAGCAAAATTCACAATTTAAAATGTTTAGTAGTCACTCTAGTTTCTTTTTGTTATTCTGAAGAGTGTCAGTTCTAAGGGCTTCGTGAGTTCTTAATAAATTACCTAAAGTTAAAACTTAAATGATATTTAAATTCAATCGATAAAATAATTAGGAAAATATTTCAAAATAATCCTTGTCAAATTTTGACAAATAGGAAAAATAAGCCAGCCCTTCGTTTTAAATTGTTTTAAATGCAACCTAACTTTGAAATCATTGACTAGAGAAGGAAAGCATTTGTTATGGTACTTTCATTATTTATAAATAGAGGAAAATGGGAAAGGGAAGGGTTTGTGGCTAAACCAAATATGAATATTAAAGATCTTTGTAGGAATTCTACTACTGCGGTATAAACTACAAACTTTGTATACGTTTTTATCTTTAGGGACAAAAAGGTTCGTTCGCAAAAAAAAAATTAAGTATCTACGTGACATGACAGTAAAAATATTATAATTAGCCAACTGTTATTATAATATTCTTCTAAATAAGTTAATAATAAACAACGATAACAGTTCGTCTAAAATCTAGTAAGATTCGAATAACTTAGGAAGAAATTAAAATTACGAAATAAATTATGGTTTCTTTTCTTTCAAGTTTTTTTTTAATTAAGTAGGCATATTTCTTATGCCTAGCAAGGCACAACAATTGAGCCTTACTGCATGTATAGACCGACATAGTAATGTAAAATTGCCACTCAAAAATGTTGTCGTCACATTTTATACAATGTTGGTCACCCTATTTTATACCACCCGCAGGCCAAGAAATGTAGGGTGACCATGAAAAAAAAATTACTTAATTTATTTTATTATTTTTAGATATGTTTCGATAGCACAACATCAATGTCGGTCTAAACATGCTGATATTTCTAAGCTGAATACTACAAATTTGTGTACACAAAAGCCAATAAACCCGAACTCCCAGTTCAAAATCCCAATACGAATACCTCCTATATAATAATATTGTCGACACGCAAGCTACCTAGACTTCAAAATACTAGAAACACTCGACCACGGCAGCGACAACTTGACAATTTCGTAGAATGAGATGGCAACACTGCCCAAGGGCCTAATTCTCGCCCTGTGACATCACGAATTCGACATTTTCTAGCCACATATCTCCATTATTATGACATTAAAATGTCTAATATAGCTGAAAAAACATTTTTTCAACTATCTACGAGAGTCGTATATTGTCGGGGATCAATTTCAGCGACGTTTTAATACAGGTTTATGACTAGAGAATATGTCGAATTTAAAATGTCACAGCCCGAGGAATTTTGCCCCCCAAATCTGACAAAATTATCACGCGATCTGTACTATTCTACAGATTCATAGAACAAGCGATAAAATGCAACTTGTAACAACAACAAGTGTCAAAAATCGCTTGCGAAAGTCTACAACTACCATACAAATGACTACTCCTTTTCGTGTGTTCAGCCGACACCAAAGATATTGGACATAGAGCACAGATGGAGCCTCAACCGATAGAGAATGTACATTGTCACTCTGTCACAACTCTATACAACTCAATGTCATACAAAAAGCTAGAACATTAGGTGACCAAGGCAGACCAAGGTAGAACATTAGGTGACCAACATAAATTGAGCCTCGACCGATAGAGAATGTAATGAACATCTCACTCTGTCACAAGTCTATACAAATAACTCAATGTCACTCAAAAAGCTAATTAATATGACCAAGGTCACCAAATTTGACAATAGCAGTGGTTATGGAGGGGTCTTTGACAACTTACAACCGCCCCTTTTGGACACGTTATATGCGCCATCAAAAAAGGAAACAAAATATAGATTGTTCTTTCAGCTGTGAGTAGGCTTCCTTCTACGCCTCTCTGTCCAATTTCTTTGGACACAATCGCTAGCTAATCGCTTACAAACAAGATGACGACCATGATGCCATGATGACAATATCAGATACCGTAGCGTTTCCCTCCACAGACCAATAATGACTAGCTGTGTGTTCCTGGCCGATAATTTACAATCTGTTTCAACATTTAGTACCTTTAAAGAGTGGCGCTGTTGTCTCTAGCCAAGCTGTATACTTTTAATAACCTTTGTAGTTCCAGCGAATACCCACGGGACTTTAAAGATAAAAATTTGAAACGCTTGTATCGGCTAAACAGGACCAATAGACAGCTTACCTAACCCTGTGGATATCGGGCAAAACAAATCGAGAACAAAGCCTATTTCGAAGTCAGCTTTAGTAGAAAATAAAGCAAAGGTTACTACAGAGGGTGCTAATGTAGCTTGTTCCGAAAATAATTTTCAAGCCATGTACACACCGGCCCAACGAACGCCAACGAATGGGTTCGGCATTAGTCCAAACTGCGTTTTGTCGATTGCTTCCATCTCTTTGATGTTACCGCCACGCTTAGGTTCGCCGTCCAATTAGGACAACGATGGTCAAAAAAATTCGGAACGGTGTGTACACTTCTGTGAATATAGATAATACAGAATAAATAGCCCCCTCCATTGCATTGTAAAACTAATATCTAAAGGGAACGCAAAGGCATGCCTTCCATACAGCCATGTCTTCCATACAAATATATTTCGATGATTTCTCCTCGCTGCTAGAAGCGAACAGACTTGCATTTTTTATAGAAACTGCATGGGACGTATCGTCTTCAATTACCTTCGCCTTTACCTTTCGAATACCATAAGCCATCACCGTGGAATCGATCGATTTGACTCGACCGCCTGTAAGGCTAGTGACGTGACATCTTAGTACGGATAATCGAGCAATCGAGTCAGTCTTCTTTCTTCTCTATGTCGGGTTTCGGGCTCCCCTCCCTTGCGGAGGGGGACCGATCCCTCTCGTGGTCGGTGTCTAAAAAAAAAGAAAAAAAAAAATTCATTTACATGAAGAATCAAAAACAAAACTTGAATTACTTTAGGTTTTGACACATTCGTGGTTATTCACTACGCCTTCATATCATATGTTATGAGTAGACTAATTAGGTTGCTAATAATTCTCCGATTTCAATTATTGAAATTGTTACTTTTGCAACTAACGGTAACTGACGGTTGGTCAGCGTCAGCCAAATCGGAACGTCTGTTGACACTTTTAGGAAGGGCGTCGACATTTTACTATAGCTCGTCTAATCTAAAATGACGCGCCCCACTATCGCATTAACGCACACAAGCAAGTTTAAAATATGAACGCAATACATATACAAATGCCGTTGTAATTGGTCATTCAGTTGCCGGTGAGAATCAAACGTAGGAGCACGCGTTGTTCATTGGCTCCCACACAGATGAAGTGTCGTTATCAATATTTGCACTCACACATCGAAATCAACTAACTAAGTAGTGGGGCGCGTCATTTTAGACTAGACGAGCTCAACCATTGTCAGCCTACGTTATAATGATTAAACAAAAAAAAATTTAATCATTCTGTCTAAAATAATTATAAGCGAGAACAATCAGCTTATTAGTCTTTATTGACGTTATTATAGTACAATATGAAATTCATATTATAATATTATTGTTATAGTATGTATAATATAAAATTTGTAGGTATTTTTTATATAAATTAAGTTTTTTTGGCGAAACAATAACTAAGGGCCGATTGTTCAATCCTCAGATAAAATATATCAGTCTGATAAGTTATTATGCAAATAAAATAAAATTGTATAATTACTTCTTATTGTAAAGGATTATAGTTTGTTTTAATTTGGCAGTGTATTACTTTATCGGGCAGATAAACTTTATCTGACGATTGAAAAATCGGCCCTAAATCGTATAAAAATAGACAAGAAATAGAAATAGACAAGGCGTTGATACCCAGACAGTCCCACTCCTACCACAGATTGACAACAACAGTGCCAGAATTTTTAAATTCTTTCCACAGACTGACAACAACAGTAGCCTAAATTCAGAAGCAAAAAGTGTGAGAGCAAATCAAAGTGGAACGTATTACTCAAAGAATAAGGTCCCTTTTTGTATCACTTATATAATGTTACGCGTCGCTCCGCTTTTCAAAAGCCGTTATACAAAAATTGACCTTACTTTATGAGTAATACCATCCACTTTCCTGTGTACTGTGCCTGAATTTTAAATTTCAAAATATCTTAGTAACACCAAGCGTACCACCGATATTCGAGACCGGATTCTTTTCATCTCCGCTGTCGCTGCCCGAGCTGGCGCCCGAGGAGTCGTCGCCGGCGCCTGTGTCGGTAATGATAAGGTTTCGGGGTCAGGTAGGTGCGGGTCGAGATTTAGTTTGGTTCGATGGTACTGGGGAGTTGTTTGGGGGTTTTGAGATGTTTTGGTAGTTCTATAAATGTCAATGAAAGGTAATAATTTTTATGCAATGGCAATCTGATTTGTTATTATTTGAACACTTATAACATCTGCGTAGTATGACGGGCTTTGTCATGCGAGACATAACTTTTGCGTATCGGTAATTCAATGCAAATCAAAAGAGCTATAGAGCCACAAGCTTATGGGACCCGGTGGCCAAAACTGGAATTGTGGGGAAATGGCGGTACTCAATTTTGAAATGTTGTTAAAACCTAATCAAAGTGGTCAGATTTGACTTATAAATAAACAAAAAAATATATTTCAGAACAACATAGGTATTTAGTTATTGTTTTAACATTAACTGCTATAGTTCATTCGCGATAAGAAACTAGTGTGTCATATTTGTGTCCCCCCCCCCCCCACTCGACCAATCGGGTCGCAGCAAATTACAAAGCTCGTAGTGACCAGTTAACGGCAAAAAATAATAACAATTAATACCTCGCCGGTTGGAATAAACAGCAAATACTAGACTGGTTACTAAGCAAAGGGATATTGTAATTGACTTTATTTTTAATTTGAGACAATTAAGTTGATTTTTTATCCATTAATAAACTTAATCTTTTTTTAAATATATGTTTGAATTTTACTCTACTGTGAAAATACCTTAACTCACTATTTTCTTAATGCTAAAAGACCGGGTAACTTCGTGGCACTGACATGTCATTTCAAATACATTTCAAAATGAAGCCCCGCCAGTTTTCCATAGTTCCAGTTTCGGCCACCGGGTCAGATAAGTTTGTGGCGCTATAGTTAGTTATACCGCTTTCTTGCGTGATACAAAGGCTGTCATGGTACGTCAGTCTGACGTTAGCAAGGCTGATCGATATGAGAATATATTTTGACAGTGACTGTAATAGTACTAATATCAGTAGCAGGAGTTTTTAGATGGGCAATATTTTTCTTGCCAAATTTAATATAGCGGCAACACAGTCTTCGACCTTGCCGGTAACAATTTGTGTGTACGTGCGTGTGACTATATGTCTGTCTGAATCAGAATTGTCTTTATTGTTAACTGTGTAAGTATACAAGTAGTCTGTGAATCTGTCTCTGTGTGTCTGTGTTGCGTGTGTGCGCCTGTAGGTATCTCTTGCTCTCTCTGTGTGTGTCTCTCTCTCTCCGTGTGTGTGCGTGCGTGGGTGCGTGAGGCGGTGGTGCGTGCAGCTTTGTGTCTCTCTCTCTATTACTACTATAGGCTGGTGTCTATCGCCGTTATTTTATGGCTGTGTCATTGACCGGGGCCACTCAAGACTCCGATATGGCTTACGACGCTTCAATCGCTATCTATCAATGTGTGTGTGTGTATGTATAAGCGTCAGTGAATCTCATACAAAACGTGCGTGTGTGCGTACGTGCCTGTGCGAGTAAGTGTGACTGTGAATGCGTCTGCGTGTTTAAGTGTCTCCCCCCCCCCGTTCTCTCTCTAGCTGTGCGTGTGTGTCTGAGTATGGTGTATGTATGCGTCTCTCTCTCTCTCTTTGTGTGTATGTGTGTGTGTGTGTGCGTGTGTGTATCTGTCACTCACCGCCGATCCTCCTCGGAGCCGGCAGCGCCCTGACCGGCGTGAGCTGCGGCGCGAGGGAGGTCCGCAGCAAGGGCGCGCTGGGGCGCTGCTTGCGGGCGGCGTTCTTGGCGCCGCAGTACGCACAGTTGTAGGACACGAATTCGTACTCCTCGATCATCGCCATGCCTGGGTGGGAGTCATGATCATCGTAATCATTCTTGCTACTACTCTGTAGATTTATTTCTTAACGAAAACCGACAAAATAATTAATATGTAACTGTACACTGACTATTTGAGGGCGTCTCTCTCGTGTTGCTGTGCCTTGACAACGTCCATAGAGAACTATTCGACTAGAATAATGTTACCGAAATGTTATTTAAGAGTTAAAATAAATAAATAATCGTGGACAAATTCACACAGCGCCATCTAGCCCCAAAGTAAGCAAAGTTTGTGTTATGGGTGCTAGATAACTGATAAACTACTTATATACTTTTTTTTAAATACGTACATATTATACATAGAACACCCAGACCCGTAACAGAAATTAAAATTTATAATTTCAATTTCTGCCCGGCCGGGAATCGAACCCGGGACCTCTTGCGTGGCAGACGTATGTTGACCACTGAACCACTCAGGTCGTCAGTTGTTATTATAACATCTTTCTGTAACCCATGGCATGCAATAAATATATTATTGAGAATATAGTTATTATTATTATTGAGTATTGAGCGATTCGGTTCCGGTCTCTGCTAGGGTTCCGCTATGATTACGAATCAATGGACGGAAATGACAATTCTGAATCACAAAACTAGTTACAGTTCATAAAATATAGCTAGTTCTCTATGACTGCTGTAGTTATTGTTAACGATAATAAAGTTATACATTCAAATATGAAACCGAGGGTTTTACAGGTGGAGAACACATTGGTGATACCCCTGGGTGGTGTTGCTGATGTCCATCTACATCATTTTTAACGTAACCACTTGCTCCGAATGTCAACTTAACAAGGATGACAACTTAATTCTGCTCAAATATAAATTTAAGTAACCTATCTGCACGAATGTCAAAATTACTGCCCCAATGCCATGTCACCTTCACTACTCTTTAAGAGCCAAAGGGCCGAGTAACAACTCATGGAACATGGACTTTCAATTACGGAAAACCGCCTCCAAATCGGTCCATCCGTTCGGCAGCTACGATGCCACAGACAGATCTACAGATACACACGTCAAACTCATACCACTCCTCTTTTCTCGTCGGGTGTAAAAGAAATAGGCGGACTTACCGTTATGCGAATTGCATTCGCAGCATATGAGCGCCATGCGATAGTTGGGACCCTCCTTCAGCAGGTAGTCTATCACCTTGTCCATGGCGGTCCGCGGGCTTTCAGGCAGCGGTCTGGGCAGTTGCTCCGACTACCGATAAAAGAAAATTATATTGGCGTTAACGTCCCGGTAGTACTCTCGCGACCTGGGCCTAAGGTCCGCCCTGACCATGATCCAGGTTTTGGCAGATCAGGGGCCCTATTTTTAAATAACTCGCCCCGATTTAAAGGGATTACAATTTTGATTTTCGGCAAAAAAAATCAATATTTTCAAATCACTTTCACAATACCAAAAGAGTACGTTTCAAAAATAGGGGAAAACCAGCATTATGCATCAAAATATCGAATTTTTAATGCCGAAAATCAAAATTGTAACCGTTCAAATCGAGGCGAGCGATTCAAAGATAGGGCCAAAATAGGTTCAAAAATATTACAGTGGAGCGACTGCCATCTGACCACTGTGACACTACTACCAGGGAAACCTGACCAGATTGAATCATGATTACACATTCAGTCGCCTGAATGCCTCCTCCGACTGCCGATAGATTGACAATTTATTCTGTCATACGGCATCTACTATAACCCAAATGCAGGGTCTTGCCAAGATGTCAACCACTTCGTAGCAATTCTATTGCGACTGTCGATCGGCTCTTGTCGGCTATGTTCGGCCAGCTTCGCAGCGTATGTCATTTAGCAATCGCTACTTTTCTATTGCTTATGTCGAATCCCACATATTATCATTTCTATTCTACTGTCGATCGCGAAAATATAATGCATCTTCTCTATAGTCCTCCCCTATATCGTGTCGTGTGGCTATCGCTGAGTCCCTCCCTACATTGTGTCATATATAAATTTCGGTGTCCCTCCCTCCCATAGTGTGCCGTGTGTCTATCGCTGTGTCCTCCCCTATAACGTGTCGTGTTTCTATCGCTGTGTCCCTTCCTATAGTGTGTCGTGTGTATATATCGAGTCGGCGAGGGCCAACGGCTTACGACACGGGCCAAGACCGAGCAGTGACAAATAAAGTATAGCAGAGCGGATCCAGGCAGAAGCCAGCAGGGATCGGCCGATGACGATTACGATGATGAGCTCTAATAGCGTGCGTGTGTGTGTGTGTGTGTGTGTGTGTGTGTGTGTGTGTGTGCGCGTATCTGTGTGTATGACTCACCCGCAACCTCGGCGACTTGAAAGTGAGCGTAGCCGTGGCGTTGTTGGCCATGATGGCCGGCGTGGAGTTCCCGCCCGGCGGTGCAGAGTTCATCAATTGCCGCTGCCTGAGTTGGCCTGGGGTAGCTGCAACAGGGTAATAGGCTGGTTCTTTTCATGGCTAGGTAGATAGTCCACCTGACAGGCAAGGTAGTACCCTAGCCGAGAAGGTATGAGGTTAAGCCAGACCTCCTCCGCAGGTGATACACTCACTGGTTTGCTTCATGCCTAGGGTGGTAGATGGTCCGCCTGATGGTGTGTGGCCATCGTGGTTAAAGATTCAATTCAATTCATTTATTTGCATATAAATATGGTACATACAAGGTCTTAATTCTATGAATTCTCACATATTTAGTCAATTTACATGACATGCAAAAACTTATATTATATAGTTATTTGTCAAATGTTTAACATTAAATTCTAAAAACTCCTTTATTGTGTAAAATACATACTGCATAAGCCAATCATGCAAAGCCCTTTTAGATCCCTAGATCTCAACAAGTTAAGGGGAACGGATTCGGTGCTGGTGTTTGAGGTTTCTGAAGCCCTCCCAGGATACTAGTGCAAAGGTTGTATATATGCCTCCGGAGGTAGATGGTCCACCTGATAATGTGTGGTCGTGGTTCAGGAGTTCAGCAAGCCAAGAGTGGACGCGGTACTGGTGTTTGTGATTTCTGAAGCAGTCTCTGAATGCTAGTGCGAAGGTTTTTTATGCCAAGGGTAAATTGTCAGGACCACAGCAACATGAGGGGAGCGGATTCGGTGTCGGTGATTCGGGGTTGCTGAAGCATTCCCAGGATACTAGTGCATAGGTTTTTTATGATTTGGGAGGTAGACGGGTCCACCTGTTGGTGTGTTGCTGTGGTCCAGGACCTCAGCAAGCTAAAAGGAGCGGATTCGGTGCTGGTGTTTGAGGTTTCTGAAGGCTAGCACAAGTGTGATCTCGCGTGCGACTAGCGAGAAAAGGCGCGACAAAGATACAGCTATCTCTTTCATCTTAGTATTGAGAGAAGGAAACGAACGCTCTCTCGCGGCGCGAGTTGTGTCGCGGGAACATTTGTGGTAGCCGTGCTGATGATGTGCAGCCACCGTTTTCCAAGACCTTAGCAAGCTAAGGAAGCGGATTCGGAGCCAGTGTTTGAGGTTTCTGAAGCAGTATCTGGTTGTGCAAAGGGACAGAGTTCGGGTAGGAAGGGCTGCATCTTGCTATGGCAATGCCGTGGGCAAATCGTCGAAATGGGAAGATCAGTAATCATCAAAACTCAGGACCTGCAAGTGGTCGACGCTGTCGATCCTGGCTACACAGGAGTTGCAGCGGTGGGAATGAGTGGTAGGGCACACATTCTCAAAAAAAAAACAATTAAGTATAACAATAAGTGTAAAATATCATCGGTCTAAATGTCATGCGCTCACTGTAGCGGTGTATGCTTAGGGGTTACGTCAAGAGGGTTATATTTTTACCACCCATCGTTTGTCATGTTCTCTTTTGATTTTCGACATGAAAAATTCAAAATTTTGTAGTTCGCTGATTTTGCCTAACTTTCAGTGTTTTTTTTAGGGAGCTTGAGCGAAGTTACTTACGCTTCAAACCCACCCTAATCAATTTATATAGTTCTCGGCCCTCCGAAAACGCCAGAGCACTATTACATCCATCGACTATCCAAACAATTTTACGAAAATATTGCATATTTTCAATTTATCATGCCGAAAATAAAAATTGAACACCATTCAACTCAAGGCGAGGGGATCAAAAATAGAGCCGCTATCCGGTTACCTACCACTTCCAACTTATTCTTGGTACTTGGCTAAACTAAAGCGGTGCGTATACCCCATAACAAACAACCATGCTCCATGCGCTCACTACATAGGAAATTTATACAGGGCAACTACCTAGCGGTGTGTTCCTGGGCGTAGCGTTACCCGGTACGTTGGAGGTCGGCACGAAGGGCTTCAGCGCTCTCGACTGCTCCTCGCCGCCCCCGTACTTGTCCAGTATCTGCTTGGCGACCTGCAATGGATTGCGTGCCGTTATGGGATCACGTTGAAGCGTTAGATGTTTTAGAACGTGAGTTTGGTACTGGAGGGGAGTTAGACTATTCGCTGCCAGAGCAACGTATCTGGGATTTTGTAGGTGGACCAGGTAAACACGTTGTTGGAGCCGCCAGACGAAGTAATACAAAATACCTGGCTAGTATCTTGTAAAAAGGATAACAAATTTAAATTAAAAATTAATCATCTTGGCGTTAATGTCTCGGCTGTACTCTATATTACAGGTAATTACAGTGGAGCTACTACCACCTGACCTCCGCGACCCTGGTACCAGGGTAACCTGACCAGATTGGATCATGGTTACAAATTCAGTTGCCTGAATTTGCAGGTTTCATCACGACGTTTTCCCTCACCGTAAGAGCATTGGTTAGTATTCAACTTATGTACATAACTCAGAAAAGAGTCATTGGTACATGGCCGTAGCGGGATTCGAACCCGGTACCTCTCGTTTACGAGTCAGATACTCAACCGCTCGGCCACCAACGCTCCAAATACCTGGCTAGTACCTTGTGAAAATAAAAACAAATTGCTCAACATTAACTGGTAGCAAATGACATACCACACTGCCATTGTGTCGTGCAATGATTCGAACTGATATGTATCCTTGATACAATAACACTATCTCCTTTATCTTTTATCTATTTAACCGAAACACAAAGTTGCAAATAATATTGAGTAGCTAGAGAACAAAGATAAGGCGGCGATGCCTATCTACGCAGACGTCTCCGACTCTCTTTTCTTTATGTACTGCATATAACACGAAATTACGTTACTTGCCTACAATACTAAACCTCGCTATACTATAGGCTACCGATGCTCCAAAAAGAGGGTTGGTAGCCTAATGGTAAAGGGCCGATTCGTAAGCAAAAGGTCGCGGGTTCGAATACCAGTGCCACCTTTTCTGAGGCCAATAATAAGGGTTATTTTCATATTTTATTCCGTTATCATTCCTATATTATGTCGCAATACTTTCCTCATTTTGACAAAGCAACAACAACAACAAAGACATATCAAAGGACATAACTATGACTTGGACTTAAATGTATACTATTGAGATAATAACAAACTAACCTTGTAAGTCTCAGTGTTCATCACTTCTTCAAGCAATTTCTTTTTCTCCTCCTTCATTTTGTTCAGTTTTAACCTCGTCTTGGTGAGACTCCAGTTGTAGTACCAGGATATGCCGGAGCGGAGGAAGATCACACTGTGGACGAGGGCATCATCATCATCATCATTCATCAGGAGCATCGGTGGGCTAAGTGGTAAGGGGTCCGACTCGTACCACGAGGTACCGGATTCAAATCAAATCAAAATTTATTTATTGAGTAGGACATTAAATATCTATTTCAATCGTCGAAGAAGAGTGGGGAGAAAAGTAGGAAGGAAACACATTTGTTGGCTGTCCCAGGACCGGAGAACCCCTACCCCACGCCGACAACGGCCGGATCGTGTTTGTTAATACCAGACAGAGCCGGTCAGTGCCCGACAATGCTCAGCAGAGCCGGGCGGCGCCCGACATAAGATACATATAGGTATATTATATTAATACACATATATTATACTCAGAAAACCACCTCAAACTACAGAAAGAGTAAACTAGTCCACCAACGCAGCGCCCGGTAGTGGTGACCCGATTTTAATGTTTTTTTTTGTAACTCTGTATTTTTGTTTCTACTGAACCTACATGGTTGGTCCAGGGGAACCAGAAAGACCACACGATTTATATTAGAATGCCACAAACTTATCTGATCCGTCGGCCAATACTGGAACTAAGTGACGCCATTTTGAATCGTCACGTCAATGTCAACAACAGCGACGCTGCAGACAAGTTTGTGACAAAACTAATGTGGCCTTTTTAGACTCCTGGCGTCTCTATTGGCCTAGAAAAGCCGGAAAAACAGACTTTTCAATGGCGTTTTCTTTGTCATGTGTGTATGGATGTATGTACTCAAAACTACCAACATATACTCACAGTACAGGCAGCACCAGCAGCGGCGAGGCGCACATCAGCGAGTGCACCCAGTGCTGGTTCTTGCCCGCGAACATGTAGTAGTAGAGCACCGCGAATATCACGTACAGCCCCACAGAGTACGCCATCATATAGCCAATCACCCGCTTGTGTGCACGCTCCTTGCATTGTCCGTCCTGTTCTATCCTCTTTATGTTGGTCTCGAGCTTCTCCAGGACTTCCGCCGTTGTCTTTTTGCGCTGTCAAGGAGAAACAGCTGGTCAGATTTTCGTTATTATTGTAGTTCACGTTATGTATTTAATAGTATACAAGTAGCCCATAAAATAACGTTAAAACTTTGTCATATAACTATAACTTTGTCTTTGTACAAAACGTTGTAACTTTGCAGTGCCTTAGCGGTTCTTGTGTGATACTCAAATAATTATAACATCTGTATAACCACAAGAAAGTAATAAAGTGATTATGATTTGTTCATCAGTTATCTAGCACCCATAACGCAAGCTTTGCTTACTTTGGTGCTAGATGGCGCTGTGTGAATTGTCCAAGTATATTTATTAATTTATTATTTTTGAGGATAGTCAACTAGTGTTTACCGCGTCAAAAGATTACCATATTAAGGTTATATTTTGACACCTGAAGTCCACTCTTTAAAATCTATTTTATGATATCAAACTTATCTGACTCGGTACAACAAACTTATCTGACCCAAAGGCCAGAACTGGAACTTATTGTCGCCATTTTGAAACGTCATGTTATTTCAACAACAGCGTCATGTTATTTATACAAACGACAGTTCTCAGTGCGACTGTGGCATATCTCCGCAAACTATGGACCACCTCGTTTCATGCTCGGCGTGCCCTAAAACTTGTACCATGGAGGACTTGTTCGAGGCCAGTTCAAACGCTGTATCCGTCGCCGAATACTGGGCGAATAAAGTATAAGTGAGAGTTTTAGTCCATCGACTCGATAAGAAGAACAACAGCGACGTCCCGTTACGGGATCAGGGGCTCTATTTCTAATAGCTCGCATCCACTCGAGCACCAGCGTGCGCTACTTGTCTCATTCACATCATCATCATCTTGGCGTTAATGTCTCGGTTGTGCTCTCGCGCACGAGGGCCCAGGGTCCGCCGTGACCATGATCCAGGATTTGGCAGGTCAGGTAATTACAGTGGAGCGACTGCCATCTGACCTCCATGACCCTGCTACCAAGGGAACCTGACCAGATTGGACCATGGTTACACATCCACTCGCCTGAATGTGCAGGTTTCATCACGATGTTTTCCCTCAACCTCGGTTAGTATTCAACTAATGTACATAACTAAGAAAACAGTCATTGGTACATGGCCGGAGCGGGATTCGAACCCGGGACCTCTGGCTTACGAGTCGTATACTCTAACCGCTCGGCCACCGACGCTACTTGTATCTTTCACACTCGTGTTAAATTACTAGAGGCAGAAGAGACAGGCATTACTATGAGCGCTCGCATGAAAGCGAGAAAAGAAAAGTCCCAGAAAAGGTTGTGTTACTATACCTACAACAAATTCCAGAAGGTGAACTTTAAACGTCAAACTGAACCTTGTTTTCAGGTATCTTTACGCGGCAGACCCGGTACAATAAAGGGTTTGGCGCGATTAGTCGTCATCATCCGAATGGTTAATCCCGGCTTCTGCCAGAGTCCGCTTTCCTACTTTGTTTTCTCCACTTTGCCCGATCTTCGATGTACTCGTTATGCACTCGATCAAGTCGCGTAACGCCACACATCCACCGTAGCATCTTCATTTCGACGGTGCGGTTAGTATTTAAGTACTTATTCTGTGGTTAGCGAGTCACGAGCCTTCCTTTTAATGCCTAGAGAGGCACACGGTCACATGGCCACCTGATGGAAAGCGTCCATTGACTAGGACATCAGCAATCTAAGGGAGGTGGATGCCGTGCCGACTTGTAAACATGCCTTATAAAACAAAGTCGCTTCCCGCCCTCTATCCCTATCTATGTATGTACACTTAGATGTTTTTAACTACGTAACGGATTTTAATGCGGTTTTTAACAATACAGGAAGTAGGGTAGGGGTAGGACGCCACGCGAACGAAGTCGCGTCAGGTCCACTAGTTACTATATAAATATACAGTATAGGAAATTGTATATCATCTATCAGTCATGTTTTTGATACCTTACCCAATCGGATTTCTTGGCAATCAATCCAATATTTTCCGGTTACATCATAAACAGATGCAAGCGAATATCGTCTTTATTACAAGCTGCTTATAATTCATATTCACTCGTAGACGTAGACTTCAGCATCTCATACAAAAACTAATTTGTTATTTTGAAAGCCAGTCAGTCTGTAGAAAGTAGATCGTGCGTCAAGGCATCAAGCTATAATTGGCTCTATTGCTATAAAGTTTAGGTTGAAATTAATTCGTCGCTCTAAGTGTGAAAGTGACCACAATTTGTTGGCCGCTCTTTTTACAACGCTTCTTTCATATCGCAGTGACCGTGAAATTATTCTAAAAAATTTGAATAGATTTTTTATTAATACCTATAGCTTGAGCCAACGACCTAGGTATTGTAACTTATTTTTAACCTACGGCGCAAAAATGGGGTTCTGTTGTACTTTTGACATAGATATCTGTTGTAGGTACCTATGAGTATGTAAAAAAAATATTTTAGACGTTGCGCGTTGGTCCAATTTATATTGTCTCGTCTAGGGAGCCTGAATAAGTAACCGGCCGAAAAACGTAAGGCCGAACCCCTACCAAGTATATATGTATATACCTACTCAAATATTTTATAAATTACTGAGAACCAATTTCAGTGATACAAAGCTAAGAATCATCTCGGGCTTTCAAATAAAGAAAACTGCATCGCAATCGGTCCCTCGTTCGGAAGCTACGATGCCAAAGACAGACACACACCTACACACATGCACAGAGCCCCAGATACACGTCACACTTATAACACTCCTCTTTGTCTTCGTCAGAGGTCAATAATTGGATATTAGCCACTAATGCTCAGCGAGCACAAGTATGCTTACGCGCTCGATAAGCAAGAAGAGGCGCGACATAGACACAGCTATCTCTTTCATTTTAATATCGAAAGAAGGAAGCAAACGTCCTCCCGCGGCGCGACTATGTCTCTTGCACACTTGTGCTAGCGGTGCTAGTTGTATAAACAGAAATATTATTTCATAATCCTTTCCGCAGTAATTCAATCTCATTACCTTTCTATTCGCAGATATATAAATGGAACGAAAAAGAAGCCAAGGTTATTTTTTTAACTTATTTTTATCCGACGTCGATTGATCTCCTGCGCAATACGTAATACCTATCATATTACTGCATCATATCACGGTAGGCGCTGATGTAACTCTATCATAAACCACTGACTCACCGCTAACCTAGAATGGGTAATGCCTAGAATCTAGAATCATTGCTACGAGCTAGACTAAAAATACGTATCCATATTGGTTCGCTAAGACCAAGCTAATGAATGACAATTAGCAAGAAATGTAGGTTGGAATAGGAGATTGGTATCTGAGTTGGAATCTGGGACAATTATAGTCCGTGTCAAATGTTTTGGCAATAGCTTGTCTTGATCTCTCGGTCAACTCCTGGCAAAAATACATGAAAACTGTTATAAACTTTTTAATTTCGTTATATTGTAACAAATACCACTATTTAAAGCGTTATAGCTATTGCTTTGACCGCTTAAAAATTAGTTATGTAGCCGTATTCACAATGGCTCGGAAATCGGATTCGGGTACGGAATCGACAAAGGACCCCGCAAAAGTTATTAGGAAAATGTGATTTCAATTAATTTTGATGAAATTTTCATATGTTATAGAGAGTAGAGTTTCCGTGGAATCTATCGGGATTCTGAATAACAGTTTTCGAATCGATCGACACGGATTCGCCGCTCACGAATTTCGTGTCGAATCGTTCGGAAACGGTTTCGAATCATTGTGAATACGGCTACTGATCGGGAGATCGATGTCCGCTATTGCTACTCCATATTTCACGAACTATAGTTTCTATCCAGTCGAGGCCGGATGTAGAAATTGAACGACGCATCGAAAATCCTGAAAATGCTAAGCATATTGGTCTTGGTCATTAAAAGTACTTTAATCTTCTTTGATCATCAATAACGACACTGATCACACATATTTATTTTCCCCATCCTCACTAATGGCTAAGGCTGTACACAAGCATTATCTGCATTCCCCTTAATTACATGATTCCCCCTATTATTTACTCCTATGTATTATCCTATGTACCTATCTTTAGTATGTATTTGTTGTTTAACTATTTCTTGTATCTTTGTAAAATTGTATAAATTTAGCATTTATTGATGTAAGTATCCCTTCCTTCACCTTATCGTATTGTTTATCCCGCACCGTCTACTGTTTTCGATATTTTTTTTGTCACGGTTGACTGGTAGATAAGGCTACTTTAGCTTTAAGTCCGCCAATGTACCTTTAGTGCATAAAGATTTAATAAATAAATAAATAAATAATGGTGCTCAAACATCAGAGGTCTCTTCCACGAAGGAAACGCGGTGGCCGGATGAGTTTGGTCGCAATGGATTGCGAGTTACGATCTCTCTGCCATCCGCATTCAACTGGTACCTGCGACCTTCACCAGGTCAGCAGTCCACATAATGGGTAATCTTAGATTAGCCAACAGCGTGCCAACGATCACGCATATATAAGCATCAGGAATCACACAGAACGAAAAAATAATCAGTCCCGGATTCAAACCGCAGCTCAAACACACGAATTTTTACTTCATCGACTACATAAGACATACACAGCGCTGTATTCGGGTCCCCGTTACATCCTTAACCTAAGGTGAGTATAGTAAATTAGAATTATAGAAAATTACGTAAGATTAGCCAGTGATGTAACGGAAACCGAAATGGTCCAGTCTCAGCATAATGCTGTGAGGACTGACGCCTGTCACAGCGCTGATTTACAGAAAAGCCCATGCACGCCACGCGCATTCCACAAACGGTTAAAGATATTCGTTAATTATCAATTTCAACATTAAAACAAACATGTAAACGGTGATCCGGGGCCTTCCATAGGGAATTGCCTCCGGAAGCAATGTGCAACGATTTCCACTGGGGATCCCCCGTCCATTATTTTTCATCTATATCATTTCAATATCATGCAAAGTTGTATGTAGCCGACCATACTCCTCCGAGAACTCTGTAGGCGATTGCATGTCAAATATAGGTTTTTCCCGGACAGAGCTGATAATCATACCTTTAGGAGGGAATCTTCATCACGCCTCCTGCCTTCATCAACGCTGGAAGCTAGACTACGTGAATTCCGTAGTCGATTGCAAGACGAATTTGGGTTATTCCCGGACTGATATTCCGCGACTTATGGGGGAACTCCTGGCTTCAGCGCCGCAGAAAGCTTATTGAATTGAGCGCTACCTATATACGGAGACTGTTCTACCAGTGTCAGGGTTCACAGTGGAAAACGTTACTCGCAAACTATAACAAATAATAATAATCATCTTGGCGTTAATGTCCCGGTTGTGGTCTCGCGAACGAGAGCTCGGGGTCGCCTCGGCCATGATTCAGGATTTGGCAGATTAGGTAATTACAGTGAAGCGACTGCCATATGACCTCTGTGACACTGCTACCAGGGGAACCTGACCTTTTGGAGGTTACATGATGATGTTTTTCCTCACCGTAAGAGCATCAGTTAGTATTCAAGTCAGTGGCGTAGCGTGCCCTTCGGGGGCCCCGTATCAATACTTATTTAGGGGCCCCTCTAGCAGATACCTCCAACTACGGGGGGGGGGGGGGGGGGTACTAAAGAATTACTTAAATCCTAGTCTAATAAATGGACTAGCATAGCGAGCTCTACATTTGTGTGAAAATAGACTCTAACAGTCAGGTTCGCAAGGCTAGGTAGGGATAGGAATTTTTGATATATTGGCCTTTGGCTTGGCTATATTATTACCTTGCGCGATTATAACTTATATCATTGAATGAGCGAGCGCAGCGAACTCGAATTTTTTTAACTTATCCATTAAAACCTTGCGCGTTTTAAATAAAAAAATCCGTAAAATCAGCAATATGTCGATAGCACCGGGCTATGTCAAAAATTTTTGACGAGATTATATAATAAAATCAACTTCGCGAACAGTTAATGAGCGAGCGTAAGAACTCGAAATTTCTTGATATTTTGGCTATCAAAACGTTCCATTATTAACTTGAAAACAGACAAATTCTAAGATTGATTGCGTGTGAGCCAAGACGATTATGCGTGTGGGTCAAGATTATTATAAACCAGGCCGATATGACCCGTTTAGGAAAGAACGGAGTAAGGAGTTTCTTAAGCCTTTGGTGCTACCGAGAGTGTTGAAAATATGAAATTTTCAATATGAGATAAAATAATTATTTTTATCGGGAAATAGGGAAAGTTTAACTGAAATTATAGACAACGAGTTTTTGCTTATACACGTTTGGGGGGCCCCTATAGCCCGGGGGCCCCGTATAATTGATACGGCAGATACGGCGGTAGCTACGCCCCTGATTCAAGTGGTACAAGGCCGCAATGGGATTCGAACCCGGTACTAATTACGAGTCGGATACCTTAACCACTCGGCCACCGATGCTTCAAAACCTAGCTGTGCTAACTAACGCAACGGTATTAGGAGGCGCACCTAAGGAGTTACGAGCTCGTTGCGGTTCGATTAGCATCATAATACGAACCGTCACCCATCCCGCCCAGTTCCTGGACAATGCCTTAACTTTAGTTATCGATCTCGCTATACGCTGCCTCAAGACCAGTAAGGCTAATTAGGTAACTCTTGTTGCCAACAATTCTCCGATTTACATGATTGAAATTGTTACATTTGCGATTACGTATGATCGATTTAATAGTTTCAGTTCATTGCAACTGGAACTTTGTTAGAAACTGAACACATAACATCGATGATACGTAATCGCAAATGTAACAATTTCATCATTGATATCAGATATTTGTTAGCAACAAAGTTACGTATTGAGCTTACAGAGCCGCCATTGACTGAGTGCTATACTTGTTATTAAACTTCCGTTCAAACTTGAAAGTCAAAATGAAAAGGTTCCAATCCATATAGTTAAAAACAGATGAACGTATTCATTCATGACGTAAAGCTACTATGGAAGCAGTGATGACCGATATTTCTCTTATCTTACAGCAGCAAGTCACAATATTATCTTTTGTCAATAGACTGAACGTCAACACAGTCTATTCTTCCATCGCCTTTTGTCTTCCTGTTTGTCTTCAGTGTTTCGGATACAGTTTATTTATAATGTAATCGATGTTATGATATGGCTATGCTGTAATTTTGTTTTTGTTTTGGTGCAGCGAAGAACTGAGGGCTCATTGTTTTAATTCAGCCTTTTTCCCGAATGGATCCCGAGCTGATCATTGTTTTAGGCGAAGTTCAGATAGCATCCGTTCTCCCGTAGGTGCAAGCAGAAACTACATTGTTCCACCTGCTACAGTCCTGACAAACTTCTGCCGCTTTTTCCACTTTCATCAACTTTTAATTTTAGGTTTAGGACCCAATTAAATGCCCTCGATTAGATCATGGAATGTGCGTCTAGGTCCAGATCTAGGACCCCTTTTCATATTCAGTCTTGCTTTATACGCCTATACTCCAGGCTCTGAAGGTTTGCGCCAATATCCTCTAGTTCACGAATAACTTTCATGGCACTCTTATTTAACTGAAGCTGGCAGCATCCAAGAGCGAACTTGGGCTAAGTAAGCTACTGCCTAACCTTCAAAAGAATGGTGATTTTTTTGCAGCAGTTTTTGCTTTGCCATTGAAGTACAGGCCTAAGTAAGATGAAACGGGCTCCGTTTGGTGGAAAACACAAAACACGTCTTCGTTGTGGCAGAATTGAATTGATCAGCATTCAGAATAAACATGAGATTTGACATTTATCGCCATTTACAGATACAATCTCTTGCAGTCCTCTGTGAACAGCCATAAGGCACTTCAATAAATCCAAAGCTATTGAAATAGATAAGATAGTTTACTGATAGCGAAAGAATTTCACGGTAATAAATATCATTTTGATTTTACCCCATAATGAATATAAAAAAAGAACTGTGCCGATTAATCGGCTGTTTTTGCCGACTAATCAAATCGGCAATCTAGTTTACACCACTGGTCTTGTCGACTTCCCTAAACACTTGATATTGGTTAAGTGAAAATCGGGCATTAGACAGACAGTATTCTCACAGCTCAACAGTCCACTGCAGGAATTAGGGCCTCTCCCATGAATGGGGATCCTCTTTTGCTATTATCTCCACACTTTGCAGGTGGCTTAAAGATCGCAGTGTTGTAAATATAACAATGGACAACGCTGCTGTTAATTTTCCAGCTTATGGAGGCTCTAGATCTTTTGCTTCGAAAACATTAGTCGCCGTGTACGACACCCACGAGTGTAAGGTGTTAGTGCTATTCTACTCTGCCGGACACCACAGACAGATACATACATACAGGCTTTGTAACACCTCTCCTTATTTAGCATTAAAAAATTACTAGCCAGATAAAATGAAAATTAGCAAAACGGTAAATATTGGGTAATATTTGCCGTTTCGAGTGCATACACATCAATAAGTTACTTAGTTACAGTTACAAATAGTCTGAAACTAACTAATTAACATTGTCTTCCAAGTGCATCAAAGTGAAACAACCTTGTAATGTATACATTTACAAATATGGTTTAACATATTATTTGGTACTCAGTTACACATATTACTTAAATTAAATTTGCATTAACATTTATCATTATTAGTGGGTTGGTGCACTAGCAACACAGATCATGGAAAGCTACATATTCTGTGCTAGCGGCTTGAAACTCATGCATGTAGCATAGGTACTAGCACATATTATTTAGTATCATTTGCTAGGCCAATCAGATATTGTTTTCCTAATAGTAAATTAATTCCAAACAAACAGGCAAGCGGGCCACCCGATGGAAAGTGGTCACCACTGTCTTTGGACATCAGCAACACCAGCGCTACCAATGCGTTGCCCGCCTCTATGGAGACCTCTCGAATGATCCAATGTTATAGTCCAAAGAAAACAATGTGGGTGGGGGGAGTGCATTCCATATTCGAATCATATGTGTCGTATGTGTTATAGGGGGTCTGTTTTTAATCAGAAATGGTCAACCAACTCTCTTAGATCAATACAACAAGTGAGCTTCGAATGATATGCAACTCACATAGGTACAGGAAAGGCATTACCACTTCTAGAAATATTCCTTTGTGGCTACAGCAACATTCATGGAGGTTGGTGCATCTTTAGCCGAAATCAGTTTGCTAAATGAAGGGAGAATTAGCTGTCCCTTATGCCCAAAGGACTTGTCCTTTACCCCCAGGGGATTTTTTATGTAATAAATAAGAGTTAAATTCTTGAATGCTATAATAACCGTTAACTGCACTGTAGTACAAAGGAATATGACTCTTAAGGTGCTCATGTACTTGCTCTTGCATTGTAAATGCACCACTACAATTGAATATATTGCATGTTGATGTAGAATTTGCATTCAAACTAACTTAACAATGAACAAGCCATGTTACATTGCATACTATTACAGCCTAAGTGATTTTATCAGTAAAATCAGAAATTAAATTGCGGATTTAGTCATAAAACTAGAAATTGGACTCAGAACAAAGGATTGTGAAAACAATCAGTCGTAATCAGGAGTATATTATTCACTGTTTGACAAATAGGAGACTGTAAGTATTACTTACTCATGTTTCCTTGTGTACAATAATATAATAGTTATATTATTTATTTATTTAAAACTTTAAGCACTGTTGCGTACAATGGTGAACTTAAATCTTCATAGCTTTCTGTACCAGACAAGTAAAGAGACAATAGTATGAAAAGAGAGACATTAGTATGAAAAATTACAGTGCTGTGCAAGATGATTGACACAGACATTGATGAAAACATTAACTACTGAGTACTTACTTTTAAGCAAATTTGACATATTTTCACACTGACAGTAACAGAAAATACTAAAACAGAAATTTGAGAAAAAGAAAAGAGAAATCAAATAGGTGAGAAACTGCTAATTCAACCACACATAAAGGAAATGATGAAAGAAACGACAGAGGGTTATTAATTATAATCTTTGTATTATTCTTCATTTTTAATGCATAAACTAACTCCTTTCTAAGTACTCCCCCATGGCTGACTTTGTATTAGAAAGTTTGATGCAGCCCACATCATGCTAATCTGATAGACAATAGTGCGAAACGCCCACACCATGTTAATAATTATCAAAGGAGGATGAAACTTTTGTATCTTGTTTGATAAGGGAGGCTGGAGTTAAAAGGAGTTGTCATTATCAACTTGGCTAGAACACATTTGTAGGGCTTTGATTAAAATAGTGAGTTGAAAAAAAATACAATAGGGTGTAAATAAATAAAATTGTAGACTTCGAAGATAGTTAAAAAGGACTCGACGAGGACTCAATTGAAGACATATGATGGTACAAAGGAAAACATGGGAACAAAAGCCTATTGTCTGATGCACCTTCAACAAAACATAGAATCAGATGTTGGTAGTAATAATGACTATCACAGCTGAAACAAGCCAATGTGCTGCTGTGTTATGGGTACCTGACAGTATTTATTTTTCAGACCGAGTTAGTAGAAGTATGTTTTGAACCTTAAAATCTCATTACAAAAATTCTATGAAGTGATGATTTCATTTTTTAAGCTCTCTTAGTGGTAAATGTGGGTAGTTGCATAGTATATTCAGCAGGTTCTGTAAGGCTACCATGATAAAAAAATTCAAATCTTTACCAATAGTTACCAATCAAGTAAGTTTAGGTATTTAAAGTAGTTACTAATCTGTTGAGAAGTGTATGAACTTTAATCCGATGAGGTCAATTTAAAGCCTAGTAGATCACGGCCATCTGTTTGAGTTCGCGCCAAGTGAATAATAATAAAGATAGGCCATTGAAATAGTCTTGGCTGAGACACAATACAAGCTTGTATGTCAATCAAAACAATACTCATTACTCACCCGAAATCTGGATATTATCATCCCCATTTTTCTATAGAGGAAACTCGTCCAAATATAGTTTTTATCACTCGAAACACTTCACAGCTCCGTTTATTTCGATTTTACAATCTAAAAATAAGTTTGGCATAAGTCAAAATCAAAAATGATGACGAAAAATAACCTCCAATGCCGACTGGCCACAGCAAATATCGTAATTTATAACTATAAAAACAAACTGAAATAATGTATTTAAATTAAAAATCACATTATCTTGGTGTATTACAGGCACCAGCGGGAGAGTTCACGAAAACTTTTGCAGTAGAAACAAAAAAGAACGACAAAAAACACTGCCCGTACAAAGCTCCGTCCGTTCGACAATTTAACGCCACAGACTAATATGTCATCATTTTTGTCTTATAAAAATGACAAAGACAAATAATTTCATGACAGTAGGATTTGGAGTCGAATACTAGTGATGTGCCATAGTTAGAATTATTTTTAGAAGAACGACAAAACAAGAAGATCTACAGACACTTCGATCATCATAAACTTAAGTGCCTCGCTCTTACCGGTGGAGCAAACGTCGATTGTCCGCTTTTGATTTCATTTCCTGGTATGACACGACTTCCACTTCGGCCTTCACTTGCTGGACCTCCTCCAGGTCTTCCTCTACCTCACCTTTCCTCAATTTTTCTTTCCAGTATTGTTTTAAAGAAGTCGAAACTAACCCTTAACAAGTATAAAATAAAGTCGCTTTCGGCGAGTCGACCTTTCACGGACGTCCAACCACGACCCCCACATCCGAAATTTACTTTATTTTATTCTACGTAATAATTTCCAACTACAACTGAAGTAGTGTCAACTGCAACTGACGGTTTGTCGGCGTCAGCCAAATCGGAACGTTTATTGACTTTAAAACCAAACATAAGCAAACACCAAAATAATTGTTGTTATCAAGGTTTTCGTGTGTGTTCTTATTTTCTACTACCTCGCATCAGTATTGGTAAAAGTTATGGCCAAATATAAAATGAAACTTCACATTTATTTAAATTTCACAGCAACATTTATTTAAATTTCCATAGCCAGATAGGCTGTGAGCTTGTTTGCCACCTTAGTGGTATAAAAAATACAAGACAAGCGTATTATGCTTATTGCTTAAACTTAATTCTTTTTATCTTTTAATTTTGCTTATTGTTTGTACGTAAATGTTTTAAATATACTTTGTCTTTAATTCGATGTGGTAAACTATCAGTATAAACAAAACGTTCCGTGTAGCATTGATATGATTCGCACATTGCAATAGGCAGATACTACACACACGTTATTTATCGTGATTCACGCAGGATCACGATATTTATCGAGTGTGTAGCCTAGAGTATCGCGAATCGTGATACGGATCACAAGATTTCCGAAAATCCAGAAATCTACGATCCGTATCAACTATCGTGCAATATATATCGAGCGTCTAGTATCTAGTCGATATTTATCACGACATTTGCCGCTGTGGCCACTATGGACCTTAACAGTTACTATAAAAGTATAAAAAGTCAACAAGATCCTCATCCTCATAATTTTACCCATTTTTTTCTCATACGCGACTATTCAATCCTAAGGGGCCATCTCCACGAGCGAGAGAATCGCGACGTATCCGCGCTTCTATCGTCGGGTAATCTCCACGTACGAGCGATTATTCCGCCAGCGTATCGTCGCGACTGGTAACGGAATCGCCGCATGCCCGCGGCGACTCGTAACGGAATCGCCGTGTTTCCGCGACGAGGCGTTGTGCAGTTTTGTTGAAAGAGTTCAGTTAGGTGCCAGACGAGAGCGAAATAAGTAGTGTCTCAGTCAATAAAATATTTTTTTATTATGGAACGCAACACTGAAATGACGCTACGTTTGACAGCGCCAGTGTTGCCAAGCGCGCGCCCGCCGCGCGCTCGCAGCGAGAGCGCCACGTTAAGCGGCGAGCGCGCGGCGGGCGCGCCACCAGTCGCGACGATACCGCGGCGATACGGCGACGTTTCGCGCGCACATTGCCACTCGTCGCATCGCCGCGATAACACCGCCGTACAAATGAAATCATTGAAATACGTGGCACGACGATAATATCGCCGCGATTCTCTCGCTCGTGGAGATGGCGCCTAGTGCTAATACTATAGCAACGCAAGCTTTATCAGTCGTTTTGGTAAAAATACGTAAAAATCGTAAATATACACCAGCGACGAGTCAAAAATGCTTTTTTTTAGGCTTGGCATTGGCAACTTAGTCTATTCAGCCATCGAAATGAATGAAAGAATGCACAGACTAATGAAAATATCGATGATTCTTATCGTGTGTGTAGGGTCGACTTGCGATCCAAAATATTACTCGATATGGATCATGATACATATCACGATATATATCGTGTGTGTAGTATCCGCTATAAACGAACTAAATAATTAAAGAACGAAATTTAATATTTACAGTTATTTTACGATGTTGACAATTATCGATAACTGCGTACAACACTATTCCTAGCGCTGAATCCCAATGTTGCCAATCGAAAAACAAAAATGTTGTCTTAGTTCCAAAACATATGATAGATGGCGCTGTGTGAATGTATTTCTCAAAAAAATAATATTCCTAGATTGTTCGCGGTTCTTTCCCTCTTTATGCCTGCATCGTTACCGCAATGAGGAGTTTTCCAATAGGTATCTAAAGCATTCCTAACCACTCACTAGATGGCGCCCCGACAATTTTGGTAATTTATATTTGCTTGAAAAAGGATCTTAGCAAAGGGGATATAAACACTGGGTACGTTGTATTGGATAATATTGTATTCATCAATAGTTTTCAACCATTTTAGAGGTTGTAATAAAATGGAACATAGTGCCAACTTCTATAAATATTTCTTTTTACACTTCGTTCAACCTTTAACAGTTATGTTTATATTAATAAATATTTAATTTTTAAGTGGCTGCATGAAATCGCTGCCACCATTATACAGATTATAAAAAGATTACCAAAATTGTAGGAGCGTCATCTATTGATGTTTTTTGAAACCAACTATCAATACCTACTGGAAAACTCCTCATTTATTTAATGACTTCAAAGTCACGAAGTCCTCTCAGTCCACATAGAATAGAATAGAATACATTTATTGCACAGAAAAACAACACCACAAAATAAAATATACAAAGTAAAGAGTAAAAAAGAAATTAACAATAAAAAGAATATACCATTATGCCTCCATCCACATGCCTCATGCCAGGACATGGGACAAGCCCAAGCCGTCTCATGATGACGATGACAAATAATTAACGTTATTAGCGTGAGTAGTTATATTCTTCCATCCATCCATATCTTTTTACTTACTCCCATTCAATTTTCAAACTGTCAGAAGTGTCACAAATAATATTACAAAAATAATATTGGGTAGATATTATCTATATTTCGTTTTATTTTATATAAAAATACATTATTTCTTAGTCTATTTACGGGTCCATTGCACCATGATTTCGTAGTAAACTTTTCTGAATTATGTATCAGGAATGGGTGACAGGGCGTTTACCAGAAGAATCCATTCGTTGGCGTACGTTGATCCGTACCCGTATTCACAATGATTCGAAACCCTTTCCGAACGATTCGACACGAAATTCGTGAGTGGCGAATCCGTGTCGATCGATTCAAAAACTGTTATTCAGAATCCCGATAGATTCCACGTAAACTCTACTCTCTATAACATATGAAAATTTCATCAAAATTAACTGAAACCACATTTTCCTAAGAACTTATGCGGGGTCCTTTGTCGATTCCGTATTAATGAAGGTACCTATTTGTTCTCACTAGTTCTACTTACTACTTAAACTGAAACTACAGTTGTAATAACAATGCACCTGAAAGGAACTCTCAATTGAGGAGTGTCTTTTCTTAATGGTACATTTACCTAAATGTCCCATAGTTAACAATATTCCTATGCAATTATCAATAGTTAACAATATAACTTAGATACTACATAAAAAATAAAATTTGCCATTATTCAGTATTTAAATTTAAATTTATAAGACTTGTATGGAAATTCTTTACAGCTATTTTCATTTATTAAATTTAAAAAGACCTGCAGTTTAAGAATGAGTTACTTGTGCAATATTCTTTTAGCCAATTTCATTTGCTTAACAATGCACCTGAGATCCTATATGTGGCAGTAGCTACAAATGATTTTTTCCTGAAAGTGGTGGCACTTATAAACGCGTACTGTGCCTATCTTTTTCCACGAAAGAAGAAAAACTGTAATAAATGAAAAAATTGCCATTTTTAAATTTTTGTATCCCATTTTGATAGATACATTTAAAGTCGACTTTAAACAGGAAATACCTCTGTTTAATCAAATATAATGTAGTCTAAGTTAACATATTAAAGCTACGAACTCATTTAAATCGTTAAGTTAAAACGATCAAAAGTAATAAAATCCTGTTTTGAAAAAACGCTCCTTAATTACTATGTAGTTTAATGATGACACAAATTAAACGAGCGCCACCCGCCAGCCAACCCCAAAGAGTAGGGTAGGGTAGAGTAGGAGTAGGTAGAGTAGAATAGAGTACCTGCTATGGGGTAGGGTAGAGGTCTGGAGCCCTATTTTTGAACCACGCGCCTCGGTTTTCAATTTGGATTTTCGGCATTTAAAATTCGATATTTAGATGCATTATCCAGCTTTTCCTTATTTTTAAATAGTACTCTTTCGAAGTTGCCTGTATGATTTAAAAAAATATTGAAAACTTCATGTCGAAATTCAAAATTGGAAACCGTTCAAATCGATGCGAGCGATTCAAAAATAGAGCCTCAGTAGGGGTAGGATGGGTAGGACGCCACGCACACGAAGCCAGGCCAGATAGTCTTTTAAAAATATTTCTATCAAGTTCACGAACAGCACAACTCAAAAGATTGGTAAGTTAGCTACCTCCATGGTTAAAAAAATTTCATTTTCTTATTTTCTGTGACTATAACGGACCCGGCCCTTAAAAATAATTTCAACAACGTCTCCAGTCTTCCTCGTAGCAGTCAAGGGACTCCACATCGCTGGATTCCCTGCCCTCTTGTCTCCCATCCCTGTCCACGCATCGGCAGAGACCTCGGCGACACTGGATCCGTCTGTAGTTGCCGTTGTGGCAGCACTGCGGCTGCTCAACCGATGCGGACATCAGATTGAGGGTCTGGGCGCATTCTGGGGAGGAAACGGGTTAATTAGATCGCTGGGTAATCGCCTTTAAAAAGTACTGGTAAACGAGATGTCGGCCATAATTATTGTTTGGGAAAGGTCCATTGTCCAGTCCAGCCCCTGCCAGCTAATCTCAACTGCGCAAGAGATATTTTACGTTACACTTTAAGTATCGAGAAGATAGGTAGGATCTGTGGTCAAAACCCATCAGTGAACTAGTTTAACCGAATTGTTCGTCATAGAAGGTAGGTAGGATGTCCACCCATCAGTGGACAACTTTAATGGAATTGTCATGTGGTAAAAGACGATCCCACCAACCATCACCCACCACTACTTTCCTAAGGGCCTATGTAAAATAAGGCAAAGGTTCCAGTCCAAAAATCTTAGCCTCTTAGCCCCGCTTACACCAAATTCTTAAACATGTTTAAGAATGACGTTTAACGTTTTTTTGCTGGAAGTTTATTGTATAAGTATCAGCTTAAATGCATTTAAGAATTATTCAGAATTATTCATTACATAGTAAGACGTATTCAGTAACATAGTAGTTTAGCAATAAAATAGTCTACTTTTTTTCCCGGGAAAATAAAAGGTTCCCGCGGGAAAGTTGATTGTTTAGAGAGATCTGAGCAGCGTGCGGAAGGAAGCAGCTGAGAACGGCTAGTTAGTTGTATGTATTATTATTATAATATATAGTGGTATAACAAAACAACATAATAATGAAACAAAATAGATGCAAGATTAATTACGCACTGCAGTCCATGTCGTCAAACTCGTCCGTGCCCGGCTTTGCCTCGAAGTCTTGTAACTGCTGGCCCCATTCGTCCACACATATTTTCCTGAAATGAAATAAAAGCACGATTTTTATTGAAGACTAGCTTTTATAGCCCGCTATTCTAGGCTTATAAGTAAACAAATAAATAAATATGCTCGGAGAAAGTCACTCAGGGCCATCTAGCCCAAAAGTAAGCAAAGCTTGTGTTATGGGTGTTAGATAACTGATAAGCTACTTTTATACTTTTTTAAATACATAGTTATCACACATACTACACCCAAACCCGTAACAGAAATTAAAATTTATCATTACAATTTCTGCTTGGTCGGGAATCGAACCTGGGACCTCTGCGTGGCGACCGGCATGTTAACCAGCTGAACCACTCAGGTCGTCAATTCAAGTCAAGTATAAGCTACATTACTACAAAATTTCATATTTATGATATTACTAGTACGCTTACTGTACCCCTACCTACAAATTTTTTCTTCCTTATAGATAATTCTTCCTCTTGAATCACTCTATCTATTGTTGAAAACCGCATTGAAATCCGTTGCCTAGTTTAAAAGATGAATGAATGAATAACGCTTAAATCCACATATTAAAGAATACAATGGGTACTTAAAAGAACTAAGCGTACATAGATACATAGGGACAGACGGCGGGAAGCGACTTTGTTTTATACTTGTGTTATGGGTGCCAGAAAACTGATAATCACTCAGGTCGTCAGTAGGGTTTGGCAAGGGACATCATCGTCATCCGTGAATACCCACTGATGGACTTCAGCCTCATCCACATTATAGCAGAGTTTGTCACAATTTTCATCCTAGGCAAGCGGGTTACTCACACGCCTCTACGAAGCCAACTAGCAAATGTACATTATTACCGCCTACATCTGTAGGTACTCAAGTGAACAGCAGGTCGATATGACCAACCTAGGGAATGCAATACCGGGACACCGGGATCCCGAAATACCGGGATCCCGCATACATTTTGCGGGACCAATCTCGGTCGAAAATTTTGCGGGATCCCGCTGGACTGGCGGGATTACAGAGAAGCGTGGTTCATACGTGTTTACTCTGCGCGCAGCGGCTTGTGGAGTGTGGACTGGCTGGGCGCTTGCTAACCGACACGAAGCTACACTTGCAAGTTTAACTACCGAACTGATGAAGTTATAGGCTGATTTGTAACGCCAGAAATGTATTTTTTTATGTTATACGGCAGACGAACAGGCAAGCGGGCCACCTGATGGTGCGTGGTCACCGCCGCCTATGGACATCAGCAACACCAGGGGAGTCACCAATGCGTTGCCCGCCTCTGAAGAGACCTCTAATATACCTCTTGAACGATCCCATGTCATAGTCCAAAGGAAACACTGACTGGGAGCTCATTCCACATCCGAATCGTACGAGCGAGAAACGTTCTTTCGAACCTTCGCGTCGCGTCGTGACCAACAGAGGGTGTACGTAGTGAGGATGAGTAATAACCCCAGGGCGGGTGGTGTGATAGCGGAATTGTGCTGTGGGCACCAGATCGAAAAGTTCCTCGGAACACTCCCCATTGTACAGCCGATAGAACACACACAGGGAGCCAAAGTCCCTTCAGTTTGCCAGTGGTTCCAACTTGCTTGTTTGTATGGGATCATCGACAATTCGTACGGCGCGTTTCTGTACGGAGTCCAGAGGATTAAGCAGGTCGGCAGATTCGCTGGCCCAAAGATGGGAACAATACTCCATATGAGGCCGCACCTGTGCCTTGTACAGCAGCAGGCGCTGCCCTGGGGTGAAGTATCGCTTGGACCGGTTAAGCACTCCAAGCTTTTTCGAAGCCAGTTTGGCCTTGCCTTCCAGGTGACTGCGGAATCGCACGCTATCCCATATGTCGACACCAAGAATCCCAATTCTTTTTGAAATGGAAAGGGGTGTTCCTTGAAACTGCGGCACTATGTCAAAGGGATCTTATTTGGCGGAAAATGCGCAGACCTGTATCTTCGAGGGGTTGAATTGGACCAGGTTTAGTCTGCCCCACTGAGAGCAACTTGCTCCAAGGAATGTTCGATATTCGACACAAGTATAATTCGGCTCTCTGACACCTCGGAACGAGGGACACTTGCTCGACCTGTATAACTAACATCTCCAGTACTGTCATCCGCATAACAATGAATACCGGGGATATTCAGCATATCATTGATATGCAGAAGAAACAGCGTGGGAGATAGCACTGAACCTTGGGGTACTCCAGCATTTATAGTCTTGGTATCGGAGCAGCATCCATCGACAACGACTTGGATGCTCCGTCCAGACAGGAAGCTGGATACCCAATTGCAGAGCCCCTCGGGGATACCATACTTCGGGAGTTTTGATAGAAATGCCCTGTGCCAGACCCGATCAAATGCCTTGGCTATGTCAAGACTGACAGCCAAAGCCTCCCCTTTGCTCTCGACAGCCTCAGTCCACCGGTGCGTTAGGTACACCAGAAGGTCACCAGCTGAGCGACCATGGCGAAAGCCATATTGACGGTCACTGATCAGCTGGTGGTCCTCTAGGTATTCGACGAGCTGGATATTGATAACCCGCTCCATCACCTTAGAGAGCAAGGAGGTTACCGCTATAGGCCTGTAATTTGATGGGTCTGAATTATCACCCTTCTTGGGTATCGGATGCACATGAGCTAGCTTCCACGAAGACGGCACCGTTCCAGAGGTATAGGAAAGCTCGAATAAGCGTATTAGCACGGGAGACAACTCGGGAGCACATTTTTTAAGAACAATAGCCGGAATGCCGTCAGGCCCACTGGACTTCCGGATGTCTAGGGAGAGAAGCACACGTCTTATAATTTTTTGGGTGAAACGAACTTCGGGCATGATGCCCTCACACCGCGAGATGGTAGGCGGTGCAGCTCCCCCATCATCCAGATTTGAGTTTTTGGCAAAGAGATTACCCAAGAGATCGGCTTTCTCTTTTGCCGTGTGGGCCAATATGTCATCCGGCTTTGACGACCTGAGTGGTTCAATGGTCAACATCCAAGAACATCAGCATCATGGCAACATCCGGTCTGCCACGCAAGAGGGCCCGGGTTCGATTCCCGGCCGGGCAGAAATAAAAATGATGAATTTTAATTTCTGTTACGGGTCTGGGTGTTCTATGTATAATAAGTATGCATTTAAAAGTATTTAAGTAGTATATCAGTTATCTAGCACCCATAGCACAAGCTTTGCTTAGTTTGGGGCTAGATGGCGCTGTGTGAATTTATCCACGAATATTTATTTTTATTTATTTATTTATTTAAAGGTGGAAAAGAAGTCCAACAAAAGTTCCCCTCAACAGCTTTGGAGAGAGACCAAACAGCACGACTCCCAGATGGGTAGCTGATTAGGCTCCTCCAATTCCACCAATGAACTTGAATTTTGCTCCAGCCATTATCCTCTTTGTAGACCTCGATACAGCATTATACTTTTTTCTCAAATTGTGGGTGTTAGGGTGGGCCTTTGGGGGGCCTTGTGGGCCCGAGCCATTGTCCAGGCACGAAAAGCATCCTGCTTGAGGCTAGTTGCCTCAGCACTATGTTTTAATGATTGTGTTCTTTTAATGTATTTTTGGTTTACTGTTTTTTTTTATGTTGTGGTGTTGTTGTTTGTGTCAATAAATGTTCTTTCTTTCTTTCTTTCTTTCTTTCTTTCACTAGGCCTGTCGTACCAGGGCTGACTCTTGCCGCCGAGGCGGACTACAGAGGATGGGATAAAACATTCCATTCGCTGCAGTACGACAGCGGCAGCACAGATGTTGGTGTCATTTGAGGAAAAGCAAAGCTGCATCCACGGGTACGACGCGAAGAATTCTCGCAATCCATCCCAGTCTGCTGAACCATAGTGCCGTATGGCGTGACCTTCTGGGGCGAGCCCGTTCGGGTATAGCAAGAGGCACCTCATAATGGACCAGGCAGTGGTCAGATGTCCCAAAAGGAGCATCGACGGACACCCGATAACCGTCTGGGTGGGAGGTCAGCAGAAGGTCTAACAAAGAAGGATCACGGCCCACAACATCCGGTAAGTAGGTCGGTTCTAATACCAGTATGAGCGTAAATGGAAAAATATAGGGTGATTCGATAGTTATGCTCGCAAGTGTATTTAAAAATAATGTTTAATTTGCTTATGATGTTTACGAGAATTAAAATAATTAAAGGCCAATAAATAAATTAGGGGCTATTATTAAAACCGTGAAAACGAGGACCATAAGGTCTTTATTACGATTGATTTCGGGGGTCAAAGTCCATCCTGCTGGATCCCGCAAATACCTGGATCCAGCGGGACTAAGATCGTTCAGTCCCGCAAATACCTGGATTGAAATTATCTTGCGGGATTGCATTCCCTAGACCAACCCAAAAACCAGTATAAGATAAGCTAGCGTCTCTACAGACGCATAGCAATGTTACCTCCTTTTTTCCGTTTCCATACCACCACCACAGCCCATAACAGTCCACTGCAGGACTCAGGCCCTCTCCCACGAAAGGGGAGGTTACTTCCATAATCTCCACGCTTGGCAGGCGGGTTAGAGATCGCAGTGTTATAAATATAACGATGGAAAACGCTGCTGCCCATTGTTCAGCCTACGGAGACTCTTGATCTTTTGTCTCGAAAACATTAGTCGCCTTGTACGACACCCACGAGTGTAAGCGGTTGGTGCTATTCTACTCTGCCGGACACCACACGGCCATCCATGCTACAAGAACTTAAATATGAGGTGTACATCGCTCCATTCAATCACGTACACGCTCCATCCAGGTGTACATCGCTCCATATCGCTATAGATATGCAGGCAGGTAGCTACTACTCACGTTCCATTCCTAGTCATGATAATCCTGCCGTACGTCCCGTCAGGCATGCAAGGAGGCACGTAGGTCCCGAAGTCCACGTTGAATCCCGCTTCTCGGCTCTCCTCAAGGAACTCGATGGCTGCATTCATGTCCTCTATGCACGGTGTTGTGAACTCGTACGGTGGCTCACCGCGACTGTATTGAGGGAAGAGGTCTTCTGAGGCGACATCTGTAAGATTGTGAAGTTTTACATTAAAATCAGAAGTTACTCTTGTGCAAATTTGACAAGCACAGGAGAGAATCAGTGGCAGGACTTAACTAGAGGAGTTTAGTCCTCCTGCTCGTTCTCCAATCCATAGATTGGAGGCATTTGGAGGAGTTAAGGTATTTGTTTCAAACTAAACTCGCGTTATTTACGCGTTCTCGTCTTCTCGTGACCACGGTGGGTACATCGCGTGTTAATCCCGTCTAATATAATAATATGAGTTAAGTATTACCGCCAGTTCTCCAATGCATGGATTGAAGGAGTGAAGTCCACAGGTTGAAGACATTTGGAGTATTTTGCTGGAGTTAAGCCCTTCCGTCGGTTCTTCAATCCACAGGTTGGAGGCATTTAGAGTGTGTTGGAGGAATTAAGCCCTACTGCCGGTTCTCCAATCCACAGGTAGGAGGCATTTTGAGTATTTTGGCGAAGTTAAGCCCTACAGGTGATTCACCAATACACAGATTGGAGGCATTTGAAGTATTTTGGAGGAATTAAGCCCTAATGCCGGGTCTCCAATCCATGGATTGAATCAGTTAATTCCTGCTGTTGGTTCTTCAATCCTGGGATTTGAGAAGTTAATTCCTACCACCGGTTGCCTCCGGTATCTGTCTGCTGTCACTTAGTTCGCATAACTGTAAGCACTCACAACGAGCCCGGTTCTCCAATCCATGGATTGTCAGAGTGGTGAGAGGAGAATGCATGAGTAGTTCAACCGTCGGTTTTCTCCGATTACTGCTTTAGTGACAATCTTGCGTAACAATAAACTATAGAGAGTACAACATGGAGTTCTTCAAGAAAAGGGTTAAAAAATTTTTAACGGGGTCGGCAACGCGTGGGTGATGCCCCTGATATTGCAAACGTCCATAGGCTGCGGCGACTGCTTACCATCCGGCAGGCCCCAAGCTTGTTTGCCACCATAGTGGTATAAAAAAAACGATGAAGAACACTCACAGCAAGGCAACCTCGTGATATTTTTCTCATCCAAGTCCACAGTAGCGTCGCCCACTACAGCACCAGTCACCCTGTTGACGCAGTGGCAGTGTCTGTCCACGCACTGCACCGGACTGTAGTTGCCGTCTGATGTGCAACGGGGGCCCACCACCGGGTTGGGCACCGATGCAGATATCAGTTTCGTGATCGTGTCGTGGAAGCGCGAGCAACCTGTAAGTGGTAGGGGTATATGGTATTATGAGATTCGTCGGCATTATTATCATGGTCCCTATTGCCAAGGATAGACACAGGCGGAGAAACATCGTGAAGGAAAATTGACAGTGCACCAGGGGATTCGCCAACCCTCAGTAATGAGGTACGTTTAGGTTTAGGTTAATGGGCTCCTTTTTCACACTTGAACTCAACCTTTGTTCTTTGTACGTAGTTAAGGCATGCTAATTTAGTCAGCCCAGCTCCCCTTAGACGTCTAGCAGTCTTTTCGGACGTTCGCAAATCTCTCGGAGGGATCCCGTTCCTAATGCATCTTTTGGCCTGTGGTCCTTTTGTCCCCACACTCCAGCGGGGCTATTGGCTAACTCAGTTGACAACTGTATTTGACACTAAATAATTCTACACCACGTCATCTACGTTGAAAACTGGCAATAGCGTCTACCAAATTAGTACCAAATTAGAGTAGTGTCAGATTTTTTAATGTCAAATTCAGTTGTCCACTGAGATAGCCGATAGGCCCTCAGGACCACATGGACCTCTGGTTCTTTGAGCACAAGCCATCTCTGTCGGCACAAAGTCTGTAGCTCCAACAGCAATGTTAACAACACACTGCTGCCCATTTTGTGGTGTTTATCAGTTACGTCGTGGGTGTCGTAGAAGGCGACTAATGTTTTCAAGGCAACAGTTTTGGAGTCTCAAGGCTGGAAAATGGGCAGCGACGTTTTTCATGTTTTTACATTTACAACACTGCGATCTCCATGCGTGGAGATTCCCCCCCCCCCCCCCCCCTCTAAGAAAGAGGCTTTACGTCCTGCAGTGGACTCATGGGCTGTGATGATCATGATGACTAGTCATGAGCAAATCAACACTTTCTTGCTCTAAAAATGTTTAAAACATATTTTCGGCGGAGAAAGAGGCAAGCGTCGCTGAATTCCATTGGCAGACATGAAAATCTTAGCTGCGAAGGTCTAAAAAATCCTTCGCATAGATGAACTTACTGAATAGCACCATGTTACTTAAATTACTAATATTGCACTCTGCCGAAGACAAAACGGCGTTAAAAGATAATACATAGCAGAAATGAGGCCTCTTTGTATGGTAAAGTAAAGCCTGGGAAAATACTTTGTCTAAATATTTTAGAAATCATTTCCAAAAACTTATTGAACTCATTTCTTACACTGGCTACAGCGAGTAATAGCAACAGTAGCTCCTCCTGAAGAGGCCTCTTTTTCTTATTAGGCTTTAATAAATTAATGCATGACCATATATACATACCACAGTGCATATTCTGTGCGGTGTTCGTGCCAACGTAGGGCACTTCCCCGAACAGCCGGTCGCCAGTCTCAGATTGACAGAAGCATCTGGGAATTGTCAAGGGTAATAAATGAGAACTTTAATCAGAGGATGGAACATATGCTTGTCTGGAAACAGGCTATTCACTCCAGCTTTGAAGGAATAAAAAATGTACAGCTGAGGGACAGTGACTTTAGACTAAGTATACTTTGATAATAACGACACCCTCCGGCCCATGTTAATAGTAATTATAATGACGACAACGAAGAGGGTGATGATGGTGAAGTCGAATACGATGATTAGAACAATAATGGTGACGACAATGACAAAGACAACGATGTCGACACAAATGGTGGCGATGTTAACGACGATTACGATGGTAGTAATAATGATAATGACACAGATGACGATTACGATGATAATAATGATAACTGCGATGCCGAAGACAATAAAAATGACGAGGGAAGTGTTGCATGTACTAACGTGTGTGCAGGCACGCAGTCGAAGGCTGCATAGCGGCCTTTTCCGTCGCATTCTGGCCGTTGTTCTAAAGCACCGACATTTCCCGCTTGATGACGCTGGTCGAAGTCATCTTGCGCGCTGTGGCATGGAGTATGCACTGTGGGGTTATTATAATCGGTTATAAAGAAGGTTGAGAGCTAATTTTGGATAACAGAATTTGAAGAGGCCTTGTGGTGTCTCTAAATCTAAGAGTATCCGTAGGCTGGAAAATAGAGAGCAGCGTTTTCTATTGTTATATTTGTAACACTGCGACCTCCAACCCGCCTGCCAAGCGTGGAGATAATCAATTTCCCTTTTCATGGGAGACGCTCTAAGTCCTGCATTGGACTGTTATGGGCTGTGATGATGAATTTGAACATCAACATTTCTGCCTTTTTTAATAGCCTAGCGACTAGCTCCACTCATGCAGTGCAGTGCACTGCGCGGCGCACCATGCAGTGCCACGTCACGGTGACAACAAAGAAAACGGTGGTGTTATTCTGGTTTTTAAGTAAGGCAATGTTCGCACGAGAGATTTACGAATGATTGTGAGTTAGGCAACGTTTGCACGAGAGCTTTTTCGACGCTTTTACGCGCGTTATTTTAAACGACTTGCATGATTATTGACCTTATGTCGACCTTACGTATGGAGGTCAGTTGGCAGTCGTTCCACTGTAATTGCCTGATCTGCTAAATCTTGGATCATAGTCAAAGCGGACCCCGGGTCCTCGCGTGCGAGAGCACAAACAGGATTTGACGCCAAAATCATTATTATCATCATCTTGGTGTTAAATTTCGGTTGCCAGGAGTCCGCCTTCCTAATCCTCTTGGTCCACTTCGCTTGGTCTTCGGTATCCTTGGTGGTGAGTTTGTTGGCACGCATGTCGTTCTTATCGACGTCTAGCCATCGCTTCGTGAGTTGAACTCTCCTTCCCGTGCCTAGCGGGCTGGCATGGTCAGACATTATTGTCCCCACGTAATTTGCCGTTTAATTTCCTTACTATCATTATCCGCATCTTGTCTCTCACGTTCCGTTTAGAGTAATCTGATCGATTATAATCGTATGGTGCAGGATGTTTTTCAACAAGCTCATAAAACATTATATTGAAGTCAACATCATCATAATGACGCCACGATGATTATTTAATTTATATTATTGTCAATGCTACATTGACATTACAATTTGTGTGCCGTTTTTGTAACCTTGATCTGGCTCGGGTTAATATTTGATTATAACATAATGGTGACATACTGAAAACCCGCTGAAAACGGTCCGGATACATTTCCAGGTTCACTATCAACTGGTAAGTCTATTTTTTTCAACGGTATTCCATATAGGGTACACCCAATATTTACGTCGGGGTCGTCTACATTTTTGCATATTAACCATCTGCAGTACGGCCAACATGTCTTCATCCTCGGAAGAAGACTTTAAAATCTTTGAAAACGAATTTTTTCTTTGGATGTTTACTTCTGACAGGTGTCCATAGATTCACCATCTGTAGACCGTGGTTAGTCATTCCATATTTTAACTAAGAAGTATAACATCAGTAATATCTAAAGAAATTGAACCATGCAACTTCTGCGAATACTATACTATAACTGATACTTTTTACCCGACTACGATGGAGCTAAGGGAGGGTAATGAACTTAACAATCTATGTATGTAAAGTTGATAAACGTGGAAGAATCGACAGAGATTTGTCAGGACCATAGCAAGTGGAACAATGTCGTCTCTGTCGTATGTCTTTAATGTCGTACTCTAGCGGGAGAAAGGGGGTTGTGTGTATGTATATTGATATGAATGTTTGTATGGATGTTTATTCTAGCTCAAAAACTACTTGGCCGATTTTCGTTAAAAGCGTATTGATTGTCCGATGGTTACAGGCTCTATGATAATACATTCTTACATTCTTATTCTAGATCTAGATAATTAAATTATCTTGAGGATATAAAAACATAAAAACTTCAAAATTTTTAAATTCAAAAAATTGATTCGGTCATGTTAGGAATTTTTATTTACATTGATTGATTCTGTTGTAGGATAAACCGCACTGCTTAAATTTGTCCTCAACTGGTTGAAGACATGATTTTACAATAAAATGTTTTAAAACGTAGTTATTTCTTTCCTTTACGAATGTTTACTTAAACTGAGTGTATACCATGGTGGCTCATCCAAAACTATAACTACAAAGTATAACATCAGTAGTAAGTATAAAGAGAGTGTATATAACTTAAATTACTCGGAAACCATTGCTCTTAGAAAACTAGATCCTAAAAAGAAATGATAGTGCCTGTCGATATCTATAAGTATTTGCTGTTCTGGAACAAGCGTTTTAAGGCAAATAGTTTCAGAGTTATTACAGTTTTAAGATTGACAGCTATCATCCGGAATGTAGATCTCGACGAGTACTATCATTTCTCTTTAGGAACTAGTATTCTAGCACCAATAGTTTCAGAGTTATTACAGTTTTAAGTTTGACAGGTACCAATCAAAATGTAGATTTCTACGAGTACCAGCATTTCTTTTTAGAAACTAGTGTTCTAGAACCAAACATTCCTTATTTATAATTCGGGATGAACTGAGAAGAGAATGACGACAGGATCACGAAAGCGAAACAACTTCGATAATGTTAAAGAATCAGAAAAAGGGGAGGGGCTTACGCATCAGCGGTCAAACTTTCTTTGACAAGGTCGGTTTCCTATTTCATTCACACGCGTTGTATCTGTACTAAAAAAAGTAGACAGATATATGTGTGTGAACTGTGTCACATAAAGAGGAAAGATTCAAACTGTTGGTAAAAAGAAACAGTCAGATGTGACGTTTCATGTTGACATCTACTGACATCGCACCGCACGCTGCACGATGGGGCCAAATTGAAAAACGTAGACAAAATTCATACAGAACTGACATTTCGGGCTTCAATTGCGGGTGTTGCCCCATCATGCAGTGCGCCGCGCGGCGCGCTGCACAGTGGGACATTCCGTCATCTGTCAATGTACTTGCATACAAATTGCTCGGCGGGTAACAAGTTTTGCCACATCGTGCAGTGCACTGCGCAGCGCACTGCATCAGTGTGCGTTCAAGATAAATGCCTCCCGCATATGGTGAGACAGTCCACCTGATGGCATCAAGGGCAAGCAAGTCATCATCATCAACATCATCCGAGCGGTCAATCCCGGCGTCTGCTAAGTTCCGCTTTCTCACTTTTTCCTTTCCACTTTGCCCTATCTACGGCATCCTCACGACGTAAGCAGTTCTCTCACGCGTCGTTCGCCATCGCTATTTGGGTCTCCCGCGAAATTTTATTTCTTCGCTGGTTTCCTGACTTACTCCGTCTGCAGTAGCTCCCGTCGTTCTCAGCTACGCAGGTCAGCCCGTAGCCACACCGGCCAATCGTGGTGCCGGCGCCCGGGCCTCCGACGCTGCAGGGTTCGCCCTCAGCTGCGGAATTGGAGGAAAATAATCATTACCTTGGCGTCAATATCGCATCGTATCATCCGTCGCGAGTAAGGTACTCATCCCCATTACGTAGACCCTCTAGTGGTGTCCACACGAATATTCGAAAGAACGTTTCGAGCTCGTATAATGAGCTCCCAGACACAGTGTTCCCTTTGGGCTATAACATGGGATCGTTCAAGACGTCTCCTTAGTCTCCCCTGGTGTTGCTGATGTCCATAGATCGCGGTGACCGTTTCCCATCAGGTGGCCCGCTTGCCTGTTTGTCTGCCGTGTAATTTTTACAAAATGTCCCTAACATAAATTTCAATTTTGCATTCTTTTTTAAATACCATCCTGACAAAAACAACTGAAAGACTTGCTGCTTTTTCTGTGAGATTTTTAGGTACTTTTAACACAGTAACAAACAGTTCACAGTATCAAAGTTAATATATTTTGTTTGTATTCAGTTGTATTCAGTAGAAAGGTACGGGATGCCAATCGGGTCCCGAGCCTCTTCAACCAGTCTCGGCGTCCTCAGCTCAGGAAAGCCTTGATCAACGTCTCTTCTCTGTACAGAAGCACATTGCATTGAGTCTAACGAGTAGCGAGCTCGTTGCAGCGGAAGTTTGATTAGATTTACACACCCATCACCACCCGGTCCAAACGGTCACCCATCCAGTTCCTACTACACACGTTGCTTGACTTTGGTTATCGGTCTTGCAAGCCACTAGGCGCTTTCAGTTGATGTAGTTAATAATTCACCTTACAGAATATCGCAGCTAAATAATACTCTTTTAAATAGTATTGTGTTTCTGCCGGTGAGTAAGGTTTCCAGTGCTCCATGAGGTGGGGATTTGGGGAACCGTGGCTTTGGCAGTGGAGTGGCATTTGCTTTTTGCTGCCAGAGCAACGTGTTATAGAGGTGGGCAACGCATTAGCGATACTCTTGGTGTTGCTAATGTCTATAGGCAGTGGTGACCACTTTCCATCAGGTGGCCCGCTTGCCTGTTTGCCTAACGTATGACATAAAAAAAAATTACCAAAAAAAGGTAGACAGTAGTCGCAGCAGTTGCAGGTGGTCGGTGAGGGGAGCTCCAATCCGGTGTGGGTAGAGTTGTTAATCCTGCAGTTGAATGAGGTACCAGGGCAACCCTCATCGTATTGGTAATTCTGGAGACGATAATTCAATCATGTGTGGCGTGAAAGATGGTGTTGTGGTAAAAATAGAAAGAGGGATGTTGAGTGAATGGATGAAAGAAGATTGACGAAAGTATTTTGAAAACCAGCCCTTAAGAGGACGCCCTAGAAAAACATTACGTGGACGCGAAGATTGGAATCCGTTTCTCGCTCTTACGATTCGAAGGTGGCGGTCAAATGCACGGCTAGTACATCCATAGCACACTTTCTTAAAACAAAAACATTGCCAAAGCATAATCAAAATGAAGGAGAGTCAAATTATATTTCAGTTCAATTCAGCGTCGCTGCTCACGCGTTGTATTATGACGTAAGTAAACCTCCGTTACAACTCCGAAGGCAGAGGTATGAATTCTTGCGGATTATCCGCGGAGGCGAAGTTCCGTTACTACCCTATCTGCAACAACGGGAAGTTCCCGTATAACTCGCGTGTTTAGCGGAGTTAGCCACGTGAAACCTATTCACCCATTTCTAGAAGATAAAGCTACCAATACTCACCCTACAAAATGCATTATCACACAAAATTGTACTATGTACGTTACAAAAATATAACGAAAACAAAGAACACAAAACAAACACAAAATACGCCATTGCTAGTCCCAAAGGCGGTTTTCAATGCACTGATTTCATTGAGTATCTAATCAGGATGGTTGGATACATTATCGGAGTGATAATCGACAGTTTATAGGAAATGTAGGTAATTATTAATAATGAGTAATGAGGTGACGACAAAATAACTCTCTAAATGTTTTTTAAATGTCATACGGTAGGCGAACATGCGAGCGTTAACAAAACGAGAGGTATCGCCATTATGTTTCCCACCTCTAAAACACCCTGCTATGGCAGCAAAAATATATATGCCCCTTTACTGTCAAAGCTACAGTTCTCCATCACCATGCACCTCATGGAGCACCGCATGGAGCATGGAGGTACAGTAGCTGAACCTCCAATTTTAAAGTAAACCGCGGAAAGAAAGTGATTGGAGAGAAAGAAACCGTGAAAATGTCCGCTGAGGTAGTCCCTGGTCTATGAATATTGGTTTATTGTTTACGCTGACTATATTGGTTTATGGTTTCACATTCAGTTGCCTGAATGTGCAGATTTCATCGCGATGTTTTCCCTCACCGGAAGAGCATTGGTTAATGTTCAAGTAATGTATGTTCTAGCTCAGAAAAGAGTCATTGCGGCACTTGTATTCGAACCCGAGGCCTCTCGCTTACGAATGGGCCATTAGGAAACCGACGCTCCTTAAATCTGATTCTGGATATCTGAGTATTCTATATCTCGTTAATGAATTGGTTTACCCACCTGCCATATTTCGTAACCCAACGAAGTATGAAAACATTTAATAAAAATCGCGATAGTTTGAAAATCACGTAAGACGAAGTTTTAAGTGACTTCCAAAAAGGACGGGTTTCTTTTTCGACAGTAAGTATGTATTTCTTATTTACATAAAGTAAGTATTTTCACTGATTTCTCCGCCAATTATTGTGGGAAAGAGAGGAAGAAGAAGACCAAGATTTGAATATAGGAAGGACGTGAAGGAAAAAGTGAGCGCCGGGGATTATAAAGAGATGAAGAGGTTGGCAGACAGGAGAGAAGAGTGGCGATTGCTCCACCGACAAGAGTCATACTCTTAAATATATGATGATGGTGATATTGTGGATCAATCTTCAATTTTTTTTAAGTGTTGTTGCACCTGATAATAGAAAGCTTGAGAATTAAATACAAAATTTCAGACACGACATTAACCGCGATAGTTTAGTTAGAGCATTGCATTTATAATAAAAATAAAATAACCTTGGCGTTAATGAGGAGTTTTCCAATAGGTATCTAAAGCATTCCTAACCACTCACTAGATGGCGCCCCGACAATTTTGGTAATTGATAATCGCTTGAAATAGGATCTTAGCAAACAGGATATAAACACTGGGTACGTTGTATTGGATAATATTGTATTTGTCAATAGTTTTCAACCATTTTAGAGGTTGTAATAATAATGGAACATAGTGCTAACTTCTATAAATATTTCTTTTTACACTTCGTTCAACCTTTAACAGTTATGTTTATATTAATAAACATTTTATTTTTAAGTTTAATATTTGTTGGCTGCATGAAATCACTGCCACCATCATGCAGATTATAAAAAGATTACCAAAATTGTAGGAGCGCCATCTATTGATGCTTTTTGTAACCAACTATCTATACCTACTAGAAAACTCCTCATTTCCTGGTTGTGGTCTCGCACATCAGAGCCCGATCAATGATCCAGGACTGAGCAGATCAGGTAATTACAGTGGAGCGACTGCCATCTAATTTCCGAAACCCTGTTACCAGGGAAACCTGACCAGAAGGATCATGGTTTCACATTCAGTCGCCTAAATGTGTTGGTTTCAACACGATGTTTTCCCTCACACCGGCCACATTCTACTAATGTACTTAACTAAAAAAATAGTTATTGGTATCTACATGGCGACATTAGTGTTCGAAGCTTACGAGTTAATGCTATTTTTTAAAATTATTTTACAATTAGACTAGCCAAGCATTTGACCACCATCTTACCTGGTGGTAAGTGACGATGTGGCCGATGATGAAGCGTACCTGTCTAGGAACAGCCTATTCACTCTAACCCTGAAGGCGTCTAGATTATAATGAACAGGGAACACAATCGCAGGCAACGCGTTCCATTCCTTAGCCTTACGTATGAACCTTTATATATTTTACTATGAACTGAAATGGCTCCTCCGTCTAGCTGGAAGATCCATAACATAAGGATGAACCTCTCGCCTGGATCGCATTTCCTGATGGTGGAAAGAGGCCGCCTTTAAAATATTACGTACGTTAATGTCATCATCATCATCACAGCCCATAACAGTCCAGTCATTACATTTCATTAATAATTATAGTTTATAATAATAAATACATTCATCTTCAGCATTACAACGTCACTTTAGAATTAATTCATGTCATAATAATAAAACATAAATAAACGGGCCTAAGGGCTATCTGAGGGCCTCTCCCACGAACGGGGAGGTTATTGCCATAATAACTTACGCTTTACTTCTAGAGAAAATTCAAAAGGCGTTCCTGCGTTTTCTTTACAAGAAAATGTACGGGTATTACCCATTTTTGTACCCAACTAAGTTCTTGCTGGGGATACTACAATTTAATTATCTAGAAGTAAGGCGTAATGCTGGCCTGCTTATTTTTGTGTGCCGTATTTTGCGTGGGGACTCGGACTGCATGGAGCTCGTTGCTCGGGTTGTGAGACTTTCCGTTCCGCATATCTCTAGGCTATTGCTGAGACCTCGCCAGCATAAAATCTTCGCGGCCCCTGCGGCTCGGACTGTGTCGCGCGCCAGCGCACCTCTCATTCGAGCGTTAACTTTGCTGAATTCGCTTCTGGCATCGGCGCCTGAATGTGATGTTTTTGCGAGTAGATGGGCGGATGTGTGTAAGGAGTGTTTGAGGTTCTGTGAGACGATGAATGGATGAGTAATATGAAATTATATTTTTTGTTATACTATATACTTGTACTATCTTAAGATGTATCTAATATTAAGTTTGCAGTGTAATTAGTTCTTAAACTGTAAGACTGTAAAGTTTGTGGAATAAATAAATAAATAAATAATCTCCACGCTTGGCAGGCGGGTTAGAGATCGGAGTATGAAAAACGCTGCTGCCCATTTTCCAGCCTACGGAGACTCTTAGATTTTGTGCCTCAAAATCATCAGTCGCCTTGTACGACACCCGCAAGTGTACAGGGGTTGGTGCTATTTTTTTTATACCGTAAATATGGCAAACAAGCTTACGGCCTGCCTGGTGGTAAGCAGTCACCGCATCCTATGGACGTTTGCAATGCCAGGGGCACCACCCACGCTTTGCCGACCCTGTAAAAACCTTCTACTCTGCCGGACACCACACGGCCGACACGGCACTTACAAGCATTACGTTTATAATATTAGGTACGTTAATGTAACACAGCAGGTGACTGAGGCCACACTTGCTTCTTACAGCAATGTTTGCGTTGCTTATCACAGCCGCTATCAAATGTGGTCGGATCTCCGTCTTATCGCGCCCTGATATGATAATGGAAAGGAATTCTTGTGGGTAAACTTTATAGCGGTCTCCTTGCCTCGAATTAGGCAATAGTTGACTCGTCACCTTACACAAATTTGTCTGCCCCAGTGGCTAAAAGTGGAACTAATTGTCGTCGTTTTGAAATGTGATGTTATTTCAACGACAGCGACGCCGTTGCCGGGTCGGATAAGTTAGTTTTTATTTAATTACGGTTGAAATATGGTTAAAATCCGGCAGAGTAGAATAGCACCAACCGCTTACACTCGAGGGTGTCGTACAAGGCGACTAATGTTTTCGAGGTAAAAGATCTAGTCCCCGTAGGCTGGAAAATGCGATCTCCAACCTGCCGGCCTAGCGTAGAGATTATGGCAACCTCCCCTTTCGTGGGAGAGGCCCTTAGTCCTGCAGTGAACTGTTATGCGCTGTGATGATGACACGTAAAAAACCACAAATTTATCTTCGCCGAAAGCCAAAACTGGAACTAATTATCCGCATTTTGAAATGTCATTTATTTCGATAACAGCGACGCCGTCAGATAATTTCTGTTTATCAAATTACGGTTAAAATCTTCAAGATTGAGATGGAGAGGTTAGGTACGTCAGAAAGCAATGTGTTTAATCTTTTTATCCCGGACATTTCATATTTCATAATCACCAAATAAACATTTACGAGTATATGTTACTAGTGGACCCGGCGCGACTTCGTTCGCATACACCTACTTTACCCCTGCCTATACTTTTTTCTTGCTTATAAACTTTCCTGTTGAGTCACTCTATCTATTGTTAAAACCGCATTAAAATCCGTTGCGTAGTTTAAAAGATCTAAGCGTACATAGATACATAGGAACACACGGCGTGTAACGACTTGGTTTTACTTGGTTTGACTTCATCAGCAGTAAGTATTTAACCTACAAAATGCTAATACGCATTCTGGTCAAGAGTATACCGGTGGGTAACGAGTAAATAGCAAATAACTCGTGGGGGTAGGTCATCGTGATGGTGGTCCGAGTCCTGAGTAACTGAATCTGAAATCTGTAGAGCTGGGAATCTGTAGCCCTTACACACACGTGCCTGCTAGCCGCGTGGTGTCCGGCAAAGTAGAATTGCACCAACCCCTTACACTCGTGGGTGTCGTACAAGGCGACAAATGTTTTCGAGGCAAAAAATCTAGTCTCCGTATTCTGGAAAATGAGCAGCAGCGTTATCCATACTACGATCTCCAACCCGCCTGCCAAGCGTGGAGATTATGGCAATAATCTCCCCGTTCCTGGCCCTTTAGATAGCCCTTAGGCCCGTTTATTTCTGTTTTATGATTATGACATGAATTAATTCTAAAGTGACGTTGTAATCATCATCATCATCACAGCCCATAACAGTCCACTGCAGGACTTCGGGCCTCTCCCACGAAAGGGGAGGTCATTGCCATAATCTCCACGCTTGGCAGGCGGGTTGGAGATCGCAGTGCAGTTGATGTAAATCTACCCAGAAAGATGCTGCTGCCCATCTTTCGGATTTGTCCCTTAGTCGCCTCTTACGACACCCACGGGAAGAGATGGGGTGGTGCTATTTTTTGAGGTGGCGGCACCACACACCACACGACGTTGTAATGCTGAAGATGAATGTATTTATTATTATAAACTATAATTATTAATGAAATGTAATGAGAATATGAGTCTGTGAAACTTTAAATAAATGATATATAATTTAATTTAATTTATTCCTGGAGTGGACTGTTATGGGTTGCGATGATGGTAATGACATGCCTGCTTCCTGCTAAGAAACAGATCGCAATAATCACCAGCCTAGCTTCGGCCAGGGACCGCTTGTATACACATTCTTCTCCACCTTGACAGTCTTCGGTATCCTCGCGCCGTAATCCTTTGGCTCTTATATCCGAGTCAGTTATCCATTACATTTTGGCCTCTAGCTTGACTTTTTCCTGAAACTGGCAAGTTTATTCACTTTTTTCCCATGTATCCCTGGTATTTACGTAGCACGTGACCAAACCAGCCCACTTCTCACGCCAGTTATCACCCGCATCACGAAAGAAGAGACTTGTCAAATGGCAGTGGAGGGGATTTCGCGCAGGTAATCGTATGCAGCGCAAGTCGAACCACGTGACCCGCCAAGTCTCTTCTTATTTGACACTAGCTATACAGATTGTAGGAATCTTGATGTCTACTTGTAGACTGTAAGGGTGCCGTAGGTTATCTCACGTTATCGAGTACATTAAAAATTCCACTTTGTAGCGATGGAAGCATTTGAAGCGTCCAGGCTTAGGAGACCCAGTAACCGTTTTTTTGCCCGTGCACAATCAGGCATAAAACATTTTAAAGACACAAACTTCGACTTTTCTCTTTGGGTTCTAGACGTAAAACAAACCGGTCTGCCTCACATCCCCTTGGCAGTTTCGCTTGTCAGCCATATTAAAGTCATCAGAAGGAAAAGTGAAGATAAGTAAGTAATATCGCTAAGAAAAGTCAAAGTCATCATCATCATCTTGGCGTTAATGTCCCGGTTTTGCTCTCGCGCACGAGGGCCCGGGGTCCGCCTTGACCATGATCCAGGATTTGGCAGGTCAGGTAATTACAGTGGAACGACTGCCATCTGACCTCCATGACCCTGCTACCAGGGGAACCTGACCAGATTGGATCATGGTTACACATCCAGTCGCCTGAATGGGCAGGTTTCATCACGATGTTTTCCCTCACCGTAAGAGCATCGGTTAGTATTCAACTAATGTACATAACTCAGAAAAAAGTCATTGGTACATGGCCGGAGCGGGATTGGGACCGGGGCCCTCTTCGGGCTTACGAGTCGTATACTTTAACCGCTCGGCCACCGACCCTCAAGAAAATTCAAAGTATGGGTCACTAAACAATTTTTTAGTGCTGGTTGTGCACGGGCAGTCTAACGTTATGTGAGTCTCCTAAACTTCTGCTATCGCTACAAAGTGGAAAGGGATCCCAAGAGAGGCCGGAAAAGTGGAGGATTGTCATCCCCGAGCCCGATGCGAGAACAAACGGCTTATGACGCGAGGATGCCGAAGACTGGGCGAAAGGAAGAAGAATGAGTAAGTAAGAGCGGAAGCCGGGAGTGACATCTGAGATTATGATGATAACTGGTAAATATTGAGTAAGTACCTACATGTCTATAAGATTTTGTTACGGTGACAGAAAACATCATAATGAAACCTGCACATTCCGGCGAATGTGTAACCATGATCCAATCTGATCAGGTTCCCCTGGTAGCAGGGTCAGATGGCATTGTAATTATCTGATCTGCCAAATCCTGGATCATAATCAAAGCGGACCCCGGGCGCTCGTACGCGAGAACAAAACCGGGACATTAACAAGATGATTATTATATTGAGTAAGTACATTTTACATTCAGACTGTTTTAGCCTAAACCGATGCGCTAGTTACAACAAACCCATCCAAAGTGTGTCATATATACACAAATGAGAGTTTAAACAATGTAACAAATACATGTATTTAAACAATTCACGATAAGTACCACTGACTGCTCTTAAGATAGCGTATTTAAATATCAAAGACATGGCATCAACTCACAATGATAAGGTGCAGCAATTAGATAATTATCATGGTGTAAACATGTGTTTCCATTTGCTAGAGGCGTCTGAGCAAATACACGAATTTAGGTCTCATACATAGCCAAGTAATAAAGGTATATAAAATAGCTATACATACTTAGTATAAAACAAAGTCGCTTCCCTCCGTCTGTATCCATGTATCAACCTATCTATGTACGCATAGATCTTGTGAACTACGCAACTGATTTTAATGTGGTTTTCTGTTTATAGATAGAGTGATTTAAGAGGAAGGTTTATAAGCTTAAATAGTGTAGGTAGTACTCCCTCCATACTCCATACATATCAGTTTTAGGTTAGAATGGATATTTGGCGGCAATGTGGAGGAGAGAATTCCAACCGCCAATGTTGGCAAGCGAAAAATGGAGAAGGTGGGAAAGGGTAATTACCCACCTGGCCGAGTTGCAGTGACCAGGGGACCGAAGTCCAATGGACACTCTTTGGATCTTGTATATAAGCGTTGTCGATGGAACACTCCGTTAGCGCGATGTAGATTTGACAGTTGCTGTCATGCTGATTGTCTTGCCAACTCGTGTGTGCGAGCTCTCTTTGATTCACTATGGGTAGATGAAGGAGGCTATGACTATGGAGATCGCTACAGATATTATAATCTAAAATTCTATTCTAACCTAAAACTAATATGTAGTTAGAGCTTGGCTAATCTAAAATGACGCGCCCCACTATCGCATTAACGCACACAAGCAAGTTTAAAATATGGACGCGATACATATACAAATGCCGTTGTAATTGGTCATTCAGTTGCCGGTGAGACACCAACGTAGGAGCTCGCGTCGTTCGATTGGAGCAGTCGACGCTCCCACACAGATAAGGTGTCGTTATTAATATTTGCACTCACACATCGAAATCAACTAACTAAGTAGTGGGGCGCGTCATTTTAGACTAGACGAGCTCTACTAATTTATTAGCTAGCCACCAGCCAGTCGTTTGTCTGTGTTCATCACTTACCACCAGGTAAGATGGCGGAAAAATGCTTGCCTTGAAAGTACATAACAATCGACTGTTGGACTTATTCGACTAATATTTCAGTCCACTACTGGACCTCCCCTAATTAGAGTTACACCCTATCCTCGGCTTATCGCAATCAAATTGTCACTCTATCTGGTCACAAGGCCTCCTATACAACGCTTGCCAAGCCTCGTTTTTCAGGGTACCGTACGTCCGATAAAAAGGAATTACAATTACTTATAGAAGGGTTACAGAAAACCTGAAATTTAAAAACATAATGTTCAAATAACATGTCAAATCACGACTGTATGCGGAACTCCTCAAAGAAAGGGGTTAAAAGGTTTTTACGTAGTCGGCTTCGCGTGGGTGATGCCCCTGGTATTGCAAACGTCCACGAGCTGCGGTGACTGCTTACCATCAGGCAGGCCGTCAGCTTGTTTGCCACCTTGGTGGTACAAAATAAAAACCTCCTCTCTACCAGTATGCTGTGCCCGATCCGGGTCCATGTTGGTACCCATTATATAATTTTGTATTATGTAAAATTACTGCCTTTGCAAACACATGGAATCCGGAATGCGGATTGATCGATGTACAACACAAACGCAATTCTACCTATTCGCGATTCTACACAATATGGATTCCGCACAACTGACATTCAACACATTATTTATTCCACACAGTCTTCAATTATACACACACGCGTTTCTTCCTATTCGCGATTCTACACAATATTAATTCCACACAACTGCTGCGATTCACCAGATTCGCTATTCCACATATTCGATACATATTTTAAATCATCTCGTCATCTTGGCGTTCATGTGCCGGTTGTCCTCTTGCTCACGAGGGCCCGGGTTCTGCATTGACCATGATCCAGGATTGTAATTACAGTGGAGCGACTGCCATCTGACCTGCTACCATGGGAACCTGAACAAATTGGATCATGGTTACTTACACATTTGGTCACCTGAATGAGCAGGTTTCATCATGATGTTTGCCCTCACACTAAGAGCATTAGTGTATTAGTGTATAAGGGTCTATACACTATTGAACAGCTTCTTGCAGTACCGAAATTAGAGACTTCTTCTGGAAAACATCAAGCTAAAGCCATTTCAACTGCTCTCTTTGACTGGACCCTCCATGACAAAGTACAGATAATGTGCTGCGATACAACAGCTTCCAATACTGGCCGTTTCAATGGAGCTTGTGCTATTTTGGAGCAGACTTTAGAAAGGGAATTGCTGCTTTTTGCTTGTCGTCATCATGTTTATGAGTTGGTCCTTAAAGCTGTTTTTGAAACCAAGGTAAAACATATTACAAGTAGCCCAGATATTCCAATTTTCAAAAAGTTAAGAGATAATTGTAAAAATATTAACACTGATAACATTGAGTCACCTCTAAATTTCGTTAAAGCACATATTGCTAAGACAAACATTACATCTTTGTTAACTTTTTATAAGACTGAACTGGAAAAATCTTTTGTTAGAGACGATTACCGCGAATTGGTTGAACTATGCGTTGTGTTCTTAGGAGGAGACACAGAGAATAAACTAAAACTCAGGCCCCCCGGAGCTTTGCATCAAGCGCGATGGATGGCGAGAGCAATCTATTCTATAAAAATATGTTTGCTTCAATCACAACTTAAAATTACTGCAAAGGACAAAAATGCTCTACAAGATGTTTGTTTATTTATCGTCACCTTGTATACCGAACCTTGGCTCGAATGTACAATGGCAGTTAAAGCACCTAACCAAGACTTGTCCTTTTTGAAAGCTCTAAAAGAATATGAAAAAGTAGACGCGACAAGTTCCAAGGCATCCATAAGCAAGTTTATTCATCATTTATGGTATTTGTGTGAAGAAACAGTCATGTTATCACTCTTTGATGGAGAAGTTGATACCAAAACCAAGACAAAAATGATTAATAATTTAAACAGAGACGAAAGTTCAGATTCCTCTAAACGCTATGTCCCATCGAAGGAAGAAATTACGCAAAATTTGTTTGGTAAGTACTTAATATTTTCTTGTTTCTTTTTCAAAGTTTTGTGGTTTAGTTTTTGCTTATTTTAATGGTTTTTTCTTTATTTCAGATATGACGCTGGATGATTTTGTGACTCAAAGAAGCAAACGATTTCTATCTCGACTACACTCGACGACACACCCTTAACCACTAGGCCACCCATGCTTTTAAGGGCCGTTAGTGTATTGTTGATTTACACTGACAGACCTAATTGGAACGCGTTGCTCATAGAAGTATCATAATAACTCTGATCCAACCAGCCTGGTTAACGCTGTGGACCCTGGACTGCCATTCACACATTCGTCAACGCTAGGCACCATGAGAATGGTTGTATTGTAACCTCAGCTAGAACTAGACTTCGACCCTGAAGTTTAGTGGACCTAGTAAACATTGACCAAGGTCAACTCTGGTCATCGAACCTGGTCAACGCTGGGCACCCCAAGTCTGGTTGTATACCCAAGCATAGAATTATACCAGGACCTAGTAAAGGTTGACCAAGGTCAACCCCAGTCAACCAACAAAGCATTGGACTAGGTTTGTAAAATAGGGTTGACCTTGGCCAACCTTTACTGGTTCCATTAAACTTAGGTCCAGGTCTAAGTCATCCGGTCCCAGGTCCCCAGCGTTGCGGAATAGCGAATCTGTTGAATGGCAGCATTTGTGTGGAATTAATATTGTGTAGAATCGCGAACAGGAAGAAACGCGTTTGTGTATAATTGAAGACTGTGTGGAATAAATAATGTGTTGAATTTCAGTTGAGCGGAATCCATATTGTGTAGAATCGCGAATAGGTAGAATTGCGTTTGTGTTGTACATCGATCAATCCATAAAAACATTCTCCATCGTACCGCTACAATCAGCAACTGTTGATAGATCACTGGTCCAATTTCAGGAAGACTTACATACACACTTTCTTATTTATAAGTACAGTGGATGACACATCGAGTCGTACATGACCGTTCTTTTTTAATAAGCATTTGACCACCATATCAACTGATGGTAAGTGAGGAGGTGGCTGAGGATGGATCGATGCCTACCTAGAAACTGCCTAATCACTTGGGCCTTGAAGGAGTCCAAATTGTGCTGTTCGGGAAATGCTTTGGCTAAGCGTTCTTTCCTTTAATCAACAAGCGTCTCCCTCAATTATTATTATGCTTTTATGATTTTTTAGATTTGCCTTAAAATATATCGTTTCAAAGATAAACGGGCTTTACGATTTCCATAAAAAATTTAAAACCTGCATAGGTAACTTTGAGACAATAGGTATAATATTTTAACTAAAATGTAACTAACCACAATCATAGATCTTGGTTTCTGGTTTACGTCTACAACATTTCTGTAGGCTTTGATGGCGTAATATTGAACATGTGATCAATCAACGACTGTATGTGACGAGTTCAAGAATCCCTATGGGGTTTTCGATACAATAATACGAGATATATCCGTTCGTTAGCTGAGTTTACTCCGTCTGAGGAGACAAATAACGTAGATACCAACAGAGACGACTTTCAGTCTTGTCGAGAGGCCATCGTTGGTCGCTTGAACCAAGCTTTCAAGGCAGTCTCCGACTAGTAGTCAACGCCACCAAAACACAGGCGTGTTTGTTTTCCGCCAAACGGAGTCCATAGCATCTATCTCCGACTTTCAGGAATGTACCTGTAAAAATTACCGACAACCTAGGCTAGGTTTATAAGCTCCTTGATGTTGAGCTATCAACCGAATCCAAGCAAAAACTGCAGCCAAGAAACTTAGTATTCTCTCGAAGGTCAGGCGGCACCTCACTTGAAAGTAGTTGCTTTAGTTATATCAAGCACAAGTTCGATTCTGTATGGGGTACTGCTGCCACCTCTGGGATGGATCAGCCAAATATTCGGTGGAATAAAGTGCAAAGAAGATAAATTGTGGCCCGCAATTGATTGAAGCTAAGTTGCAGAGCCTCGAGCATCGGAGTAGGGTTGCGTCTGTTTCGGTAAAAAGCAGTTTTAGTGGGTAGGGTCCTTTTTCGGGCAATCCCACATATCCACGTCACTCCCCCGGGTGAAGTGATTTCTTCAGAAGATCTCGCCTCTTACAAAAAAAGAAAAAAGGGTTGCGTCTGTCGGTTTTCTACAGGTTGCATTTTGGAGAGTATGCGAGGCAGTTGCTCGACCTCATTCCGCCGGCCTCTTTTCGTCATCGGGAGACGCAATTCGGGCGAACGCTTAATCCTTATGTCGTGGATCTTCCAACTATCCGCACGAGCCGCTTTGGTTCAACATAGGGTTTTCGAATACCCGACTTTTTTAGTTACCCGGGTATCGGGTATTAACATTTTTAATACCCGGGTATACCCGGGTAACCGGGTACCCGGGTATTTACCCATTTTTTAAGAAAATGTAGGTAAAGAAAAATATATTTAATTCAGCGTATTCCTAACTCTTTTCTGTTGCGAACTGCAAGGGACTGGCACTCGCTGCCTGCACATGTTTTCCCTGAGCTGTACAACTTTCGACTCTCTAAGACAAGAGTGAATTGGTATTTAATAGACAAGTATGCGCCATCGTAGACTGCATCTGCACTTAACATCAGGTGAAATGGCAGTCAAATATCTGACTATTTTTCATAAATGGCATTTCATTATCTTTCCAATACAGTTAGTTTCGCCGATATTAAAACTTTTTTATTTTTTTTGTTACAAGGCAAACAAACGGGTAAGTTGGCCACCTTATGAAAAGTGTTCATCACCGCCTATGGACTATTCTTCTTTGTTTTATTTCAATTTAAAAACCAAAGGTTTATAGGAAAGGAAAACAATTTGAACTTATCCTGACTTACAACATGTTTTGGCTTAGTTTCCTTTTGACTTATGGGAGAAGATATGCGCTATTTTAATTCTTAAAGGCGTTACATTACAGCATCAACGATTTTTTTAATACCCGGGTACCCAGGTATGGCACTCAGATTGTACCCGGGTATTAATTCCCTTAAATACCCGGGTACCCGGGTAGAAAACCCTAGTTCAACACCTTTATAATACGTTCCACTAATAGTGAACGGTGTACAATGCAAATATTTATAGAAAACCGCAAATCGATGTACAGGATAGCCGTTTGGTACACGAGTACCTACTTTAGGTTAAATAAATCATTTTGAGCGGTAGATCTTAAAAATATTCATATGGCAGCAGTAGTGACGTCATCCATTTTTTATATGTAAGTAAGTAAGTAAAAACTCTTTAGTGCACACACAAAAGTAAAAGATAAAAAAAAGAAAAAAGAATAACAATTTATACGCGTAAAGGCGGCCTTATCGCTTTAAGCGATCTCTTCCAGACAACCTTTGGGAAGAGATAAGTTATTACAGTATCGTATAGTAGTGCAAGAGCAAATAAGGGGAAAAATTAAAATATGTGCTTACACACGTCGTCATAAATAAATATACAGGGTGTCCTTACACTCTGGACAAAACAAAACTGCAAAGTATCATAACAGTCAACCCAATATTTAGCGAAATATTAACGATTTATTTATTTATTTATTTACCACTTAATTGTGCACAGGAAATACATAGTGAATAACAGGCAAAGTAATAAATGGCACAACAGGCGCTACCTATTTCTAAAAGAAATCTCTTCCAGCAGGCATTCGTAAGCGTGATGTGATCATGACGACGATTTTTAAATTATCACTCAGGAGCAGCCTGTATGTAGTTGCATGGTCTAGAAAGTACCCTTAACATAATAATTTGAAGTGTGACATAACATCACTCGTTTCTTAAGTGTCAAGTTATGAATGTCGACAATTAATTCTAGATCAATTCATTCGTGTTGTCGTGATACAGTGTGTTGTAACTGTTGGCGATTAAGTTACAATTTACAATTACAATTTGTTAGAAAAAATAGTTATATGATTTTTTGTCTAATTAATGAAAGACCTATTTTATGTTGCTGCTGAGTAGCAGTCTTAAAGAGGGTTTCATTGTTTGTCCATAGGCTAAGTTCACCCTGTATAAAGAGAATACCATAAATACTATATTATTAAACCAAGGATAAATAAAATTGAAAAATAATTTTTATATTTTTTTAGGAATCTGTCGTGTTTGGTATCGCATGAAAGGGCATCATGAGTTCTTAAAATATACTACACCATCACCTTAAGGAAATAGTAAGCGTGTAAGTATCAATTTAACATACATATTAACATAAAATACAATAATAGTGCAGTACAAATATTAGGTTTAAAAAAAATCTGAATGTCAAACTAAATAAAACAAAGATAAAAATTTGTAATTGTTATTATTTTTTAAATCGGCTATTTGACGCTAGATATGAGTATATTAAGAGACATTTGGCGTATGTTTCACAAAAATTTACAAGCCCGTCTCCTACCAGGAGGAGACCAAACTTGGCATGTTTTAATAATATTTTTTCAATTTTTAGAAAACAGGTGACCCGATGGTGGTGGCAAAGACATTTAAAATATCATATAGTTGATTGTCAGACAGGAGTACAAACTAGGTTAACCTGTGTTATGTACCTCCTGCCCTTCCTGCCCCCCCCCCCCCCTCTTAGATAAGTGTACAACTTAAAATAACAAAGTAATAATTTTAAACATAATTAAGTTACCTCTTAGTACTGCGATGTATGTCTATGTGTGTGTGTCTCTGTGTGTGAGTGTGTGTATCTAAAGTAACTCTAGTACCCGTGTAGAGCTCGTCTAGTTTAAAATGGCGCGCCCCACTACTTATTTAGTTGATTTCGATGTGTGAGTGCAAATATTGATAACGACACTTCATCTGTGTGGGAGCCAATGAACGACGCGTGCTCCTACGTTTGAATCTCACCGGCAACTGAATGGCCAATTACAACGGCATTTGTATATGTATTGCGTCCATATTTTAAACTTGCTTGTGTGCGTTAATGCGATAGTGGGGCGCGGCATTTTAGATTAGACGAGCTCTACCAAACGGCTATCTTGTACATCGATTTGCGTTTTTTCTCCACGTAGCCCGACCACTATAAGGAAAGGAACACGTTGCCAGCGAATGTGTTCCGTGATCATTATAATCGTAACGCCTTCGAGGCTAGAGTACATAGGCTGTTCCTAGACAGGCATGCTCTATCTTCGGCCGCATCGTCACTTATCACCAGATGAGGTGGCGGAGGTCAAATGCCTGGCTAATCTAGGTAAATAGTAAAATCGGAAAACGCGATCCGGGCGGACTTTCAGACGGGGGTCTTCCAACTACCCGCTCGGTTTGAGCGGGTATTTGCAGGAGCTTTGCTTCAACATTTATAATGCCGGCTAAGGAATGAAATTCGGTGCCTACCAGTGAATTCCTTGATCATTATAATCGAGATGCCTTCAAGGCTAGAGTGTGTATGTGACGCGTTCACTCAGCGTACACGACCACGTCCACGGTGGCGATGAGATGTGTTCGCTTGCAATGTATGGGGGGGTTCAAACAGGCGCGTCAGGCGACTCACAGTACATACAGCGGTTATACGCTTTGCGGCAATGAGATCTAAAAGATAATAAATATTAGGTAATAAAATATCTTTATTCCATACAATAAATCTTCTTCGATCTCACTTTTTATACACTTTTCACTAGGCATCTTCACCCAGTATATTCCCAGTAGATTCTACCAAATACATTGAGGTTTATTTATTGCTTAGGGCATCACACGGACGGTCTACTTAACGACGGTCACCGTCGTACAGGTCATCTGCAACCTGAGGGAAGCGGATGCGGTGACGGCTTTACATGGCTATTGAAGAATCCCAAGTTATAGTGCAGAGGAAAGACTTCGGGAGCTCATTCCACATCTTACACGTACGTGGTAAAAAGGCTTGTGATGCCCGTACGTTAGTTGGATGCTAGGCATCTAGATGGGGTGGATGTCATCCCATCCAAGTTATACAATACAATACAATACAATACAAAACTCTTTATTGCACACCAGAGAACACAAGTACAGATACAAAAATATGGTAGATAGTACAAAGAGCGGTCTTATCCCTAATGTGATATCTTCCAGACAACATTGGTATGGAGAGAAGCACAGGATTATAACAACAGACAGGTAGTGCACACAAAAGCATCACATATAACAAAAAATATACAAAAAAATACATACATCTTCACAACAAAATACCCACAGATCCATAAATAAAGTTTAAAAACCAGACAAAATCAAGAACCACAGCACACACAATTACCCCACTACAGACATTAGATAATGCTGCTTTACTTTATTTTATTTTTATACAGTTCTTCGGATAAGTACCTAATAGAAACGTAATCGATACAAGAATCTGCATACAGTAAAAAAAATCTCTTTTTTACACATTTTCGTTTTTATTTCAAGTGCTCTTCACACGGATGTAATTCCTTATTTTGATATAGCTAACTAATTTTAATAAAATTGGCATACTGTAAAAAGTGGGACACCTCCAACTGTCGCTTGTCCGAAGATTCCTCCTCATTTGAAACATACCTACAACCTTCAACTATTTCTATCTTGTTGTATTGGGTCCTCATAACATATCAAAATTTATAATTCATTTCGAAAATAGAGATAGAACACTTTATTGCTCATAAAATATAACAATACCAATCAGTTACAGTAACAAGGAACATATTTGAGCAAAGCAAAAGAGACAGTCTAAAATTTTCCTCACCACCAGCCGGCATAATGAGAGTTGTTATGGATAAAGCTTATAAAACGTAATGTCCTCGCGTAATTATTTAAATTCTTTAGCTAGCCAATTTTATTATATTATTGTTTAAAATATTACTAATTTGCTATGAAACGAACGCATTCTTAGCATGAAATTATGAACACCCCCGAAAAAAGCTATGGATGCACAAACTTATCTGACCCGGTGGCCAAAACTGGAACCAAGTGTTGTCATTTTTAAATGTCATGTTAATGCCATTAACAGCGACTCTGTCACTGGGTCAGATTAAGTTTGTGGCACTGCATAGACCGACCGGTAAAAAAATCCTAGGTTTGGACATTGACAATGACAGGCATGTCATTATTGTCTTTGTCATACACTGCCACTAATGACGAATGAAACTCCGTTAGGAAGACCTGCCCTGTGGTTGTGATTTCTATGGCGATGACAGACATAATAATATGTATTGTATGTACATGTATGCTGCGGAATTCTAGTTATTATTTTAGTTTCTTTTTGGCCACATCCGTCGGCCTTTTTATGTATCAAAAGGTGTGTGTCACGCATTGTACGCATTTTTGCCGTTGTGCCCCTTAAAAGGAGTTTTCTTATAGAGCCACAAACTTGTTTGCCACCTAGGTGGTATAAAAAAAATGGTTACACGTACCCCGAGGTACCGGGTTCGAAACCAAGTTTTGCTAATGACTCCTTTCTGAGTTATGTACATTAGTCGAAAACTAAGCGATGTTCTTACGGTGGGGGAAAATGTATGTATGTATGTATGTAAACTCTTTATTGCATTAAATACCTTAGAACTATATAACAAAAGTGATAAAAAATACATAAGTGGAAAACATAGTAATTACGTAACGCTATTGCCAACAATTTTCTGATTTCAATGATTGAAATTTATACTTTTGCGATTCTGTATTATCGATTTCATGTGTTTAGTTGCTAACAAAGATCCATTGCAATAAGCTGAGACTATTAAAAATTCATCATACGCAATCGAAAAAGTAACAATTTCAATAATTGAAATCAGAGAATTGCTTGCAACAGAGTTACATAATTAGGCTACTGTACTTTAGTCGTAATTAGGCAACTGAATCCATAATCCAATCTGGTCAGGTTACCCTGTTAACAGAGTCACGGAGGTCAGATGGCACACGCTCCATTGTAATTACCTGATCTGATCTACCAAATCCTGCATCATGGTCAAGGCAGACCCCGGGCCCACACGCGCAAGAGCACATCTGGGACATTAACGTCAAGGTGACCATATTGTACATACCATGATTCTAAGGATATCCGTCGGCTATTTTATGTAACATCAAAAGATATGTAACGCGGCACGCCGCATTACCAGTGTTTTCTCAAAGCGAGCGCATTACACGCATTATTGAACATAATGCCCTCTCCTCTTAAAAGGCCTTTTTTTCTTTCCTCATTGATTTCTCTTCTAAAAGGAGTTTCTTTTTTCATCATTTACTCTACGGCTTGTTCCAGTATTGCATGAGTGTCGCATGAGTGCTGCAGTTTTGCCAAAAATATTTAGTTTTCAAAAAATTATTGTGAAGAACTGGCTAGACTTAGATTTCTTTTTTTAACTGATACGAGTTCCGTATTTTACATTCTTCCGTTTTTCATTCACTTTGTACCGGCTGGATTTTAGTGAACACCTTGTATGAACCGATAGACCGTGTGCTTTGTCGTCAGTTTTGCCTCTTTAACCAGAATTAATTTTATGAAAAGGGTAGTTTGGCATAAAAATTTCGATTTTTTGATGCATGATTCAAAGACAATGATTTTCCCTGTTTTTGAACCGTAAGTTTTCGTTGTTGCCAATGTGATTTAAAAATATTAAATTTTTCATGCCGAAAATTATAATTGAGAACCGTTTGAATCGATGCGAGCGATTTAAAAATAGAGGCCCTGGCCATCTTCCGGCTCCACCGCCAGAAGTTGGCCACCTTCAAGGGCTAGTCTTGGTCAAGGCAAATCAAAGGAGTCTAAACTCAATAGAATTGCATTGTTTTATTTAAGGGGCCATAATATTGAATGATCATCTCACTTAAATGTGTAGGTATGTAAATTTTCAATTCAATTTTTTACCGGGGAGCGTAACTTAAAATGGGTTTTTTTAAATATAACACAGCGAACAAACAGGTAAGCGGGCCACCTGATGAAAAGTGGTCACCGCAGTTTATAGACATCAGCAACACCAGGGGCGCTACCAATGCGTTGTCCGCGTCTAAAGAGTCACCTCTAATATATCTTGAACGATCCCATGTCATAGTGCATATCAAATAAATCAAATAAAAAATTGTCCAAATGAAACACTGTTTAGTCTGGGAGGGTTTTATTTTTAAATTATTTGTTTTTATTTTTATAATTACGTCATAATGTTACCCCTAGTTACTATTACTGAGTAGTTCCTGTGAACAAACTCTAACTCCTAATCGGTAAAGAGCTCTGAAGATTAATAATGAGCAAAGCATCATCAGACTCTGAAACAAACAACACAGTAAGATCTAATAGATAACGTAACAAACACCCCATACTTGCCTACAATGTTCAAGGGCTGCCCTAGATTTCTCCAGGATTCGAAAGAAAGAAGAAAGAAAAGACATTTATTACACATAGCAAACCACGACACAATCACAGTTACAGTTACAGACAAAGGAAACAAAAATAATTAAACATCTACAACAATAAGTAGCCTCCCATGCTGTGCGGCACTGTCGGTGCCGCGGCGGCCAGCGTAAATGGTAACCACATAGCATGTGCTGTGAGGCGCAAGAAGCGAAACAGCGCTGGTACTCTGTGGGCCCATTCCATCATCAGATACTGACCTGATGACCATGGGACCACTTGAAAAGTTTACCCTTTCACACAAAAATAGAACAGAATAATATCAAAAATCGTAACAGAAATTAAAATTCATCATTTCAATTTTTGCTTGGCCGGAAATCGAACCCTCCCGGGTTACCATGCCCCCTTCTGCGTAGCATGTTAACCAACTGAACCACTCAGATCGTGATCATCATCAGACTTTCAATGTCATCTAGGTGTATAGTACTTATTTATACTACACATACCTATATAATATAATATAGCGTTCCGGCTCTGCCTGGCATTGTCGAGCACGGTTCGGTCATGGTTGGCGAGGGATACGTTTATCTACGGCCATAGGGCGGTCAGCGTGTCACTGTGTGTTTTCTTCCTACTTTCCTATCCCCCTCCTTTTTGACGATTGAAAGAGATATTTAATGTCCTAATCAATAAATAAATTTTGAATTTTGAAATTTTTGAATTATTAAGGCCATTCCATAGAACCCAAACATGATAGGGTTACCTTGTTGCGTTGATTCATAAGACCAGCTCCATAGTATCAGTTGTAGTGAAAGAGGGTGAAATATTGATTGTAATTTTTCACGACATATACAAACCAACAATCATCTTGGCGTTAATATCCCGGTTGTGCTCTCGCTCACGAGGGCCCGGGGTCCGCCTTGACCATGATCCACGATTTGGCAGATCACAGTGGAGCGACCGCCATCTGACCTCCGTGACCCTGCTACCAGGCGAACCTGACCACATTGGATTATGGTTACAGATTCAGTCACCTACCGTTCACCGTAAGAGCATCGGTTAGTATTCAACTAATGTTCATAACTCAGAAAAGAGTCATTGTTACATGGCCGCATCGGGATTCGAACCCGGTACCACTCGCTTACGAATCTGATACCTTAACCGCTTGGCTACTGACGCACTTCCAGGACATACATACAAGTGGGGCTAAATAAAATCTTATAATAGACGTGAAGGAGTGATGCATGTCAAGCGCGTTAGTCTTTGGTATGGCAGTGTAGGGATCCGCGTTGATGTCTTCAGTATGGCAGTGTAGAGATGGGCGCTAATGTCTTAGGTATTTTAGTGTTCGTATAATCCCTGATGTCTTTGGAATGGCTGTGTAGGGAGAGCGCGTTGATGTCTTTGGTATGGCAGTGTAGGCAGAGCGCGTTGATGTCTTTGGAATGGCTCTGTAGGGAGAGCGCGTTGATGTCTTTGGAATGGCTGTGTAGGGAGAGCGCGTTGATGTCTTTGGTATGGCAGTGTAGGGATAGATGCTGATGTCTTTAATATGACAGGATAGAGTTCCGCGTATATAGCTTTGGTACGGCAGTTTAAGGATCCGCGTTGATGTCTTCAGTATGGCAGTGTAGAGATGGGCGCTAATGTCTTAGGTATTTTAGTGTAGGTATAATCCCTGATGTCTTTGGAATGGCTGTGTAGGGAGAGCGCGTTGATGTCTTTGGTATGGCAGTGTAGGGAGAGCGCGTTGATGTCTTTGGTATGGCAGTGTAGGGATAGATGCTGATGTCTTTAATATGACAGAATAGAGTTCCGCGTATATAGCTTTGGTACGGCAGTTTAAGGATCCGCGTTGATGTCTTCAGTATGGCAGTGTAGAGATGGGCGCTAATGTCTTAGGTATTTTAGTGTAGGTATAATCCCTGATGTCTTTGGAATGGCTGTGTAGGGAGAGCGCGTTGATGACTTTGGTATGGCAGTGTAGGGAGAGCGCGTTGATGTCTTTGGTATGGCAGTGTAGGGATAGATGCTGATATCTTTAATATGACAGGATAGAGTTCCGAGTATATAGCTTTGGTACGGCAGTTTAAGGATCCGCGTTGATGTCTTCAGTATGGCAGTGTAGAGATGGGCGCTAATGTCTTAGGTATTTTAGTGTAGGTATAATCCCTGATGTCTTTGGAATGGCTGTGTAGGGAGAGCGCGTTGATGTCTTTGGTATGGCAGTGTAGGGAGAGCGCGTTGATGTCTTTGGTATGGCAGTGTAGGGATAGATGCTGATGTCTTTAATATGACAGAATAGAGTTCCGCGTATATAGCTTTGGTACGGCAGTTTAAGGATCCGCGTTGATGTCTTCAGTATGGCAGTGTAGAGATGGGCGCTAATGTCTTAGGTATTTTAGTGTAGGTATAATCCCTGATGTCTTTGGAATGGCTGTGTAGGGAGAGCGCGTTGATGACTTTGGTATGGCAGTGTAGGGAGAGCGCGTTGATGTCTTTGGTATGGCAGTGTAGGGATAGATGCTGATATCTTTAATATGACAGGATAGAGTTCCGAGTATATAGCTTTGGTACGGCAGTTTAAGGATCCGCGTTGATGTCTTCAGTATGGCAGTGTAGAGATGGGCGCTAATGTCTTAGGTATTTTAGTGTAGGTATAATCCCTGATGTCTTTGGTATGGCTGTGTAGGGAGAGCGCATTGATTTCTTTGGTATGGCAGTGTAGGCAGAGCGCGTTGATGTCTTTGAAAGGGCTGTGTAGGGAGATCGCGTTGATGTCTTTGGTATGGCTGTGTAGGGAGAGCGCGTTGATGTCTTTGGAATGGCTGTGTAGGGAGAGCGCGTTGATGACTTTAGTATGGCAGTGTAGGGAGAGCGCGTTGATGTCCTTGGTATGGCAGTGTAGGGACAGATGCTGATGTCTTTAATATGACAGGATAGAGTTCCGCGTATATAGCTTTGGTATGGCAGTTTAAGGAGAGCAGGAGGGCGCGTTGATGTCTTGGTATAACAGTGAAGGGATGGACGCTGATGTCTTTAGTATGACACTGTAAGGACACCACTATGATTATTTATTGCTGATAAAGAAGATGACCGCACAGGGAGGGTTACCTCATAACATAAGTACATGGTCGTGCGACGGACGTCGCCCTAACAATAGGGGACCTCAAAACCGCCCGTCGCATGACCATTTTCAAATACTGTAAAACAACAAATTGTGTTAAGTGCCTTAAAGTTGTAAATATTCTCGATCGCCTTCTAAAGACCTTTATTTTGATACCCACTCAATTGGTTTTAGTGAAAAATTAATTTTCAACAGTCATAATATTTTTTTATTTTATTTTATTAGCAAAACTTACAGCAATAATTAACAAATGATACACTCAATAATAAGGATTTTCATGAGCCATTTACAAGTTTTCGCCTATAGTAATATAGTGTAGTAGATAATAGGGCACCTAAAATCCGCCATTTTGATATATAGGTACTCAAATACTTTTAATTTTATTGTACTCAGTGTCATTCGTGCGACGAAGGCGAATACAACAGCACCTGTTACGCATGTTAAAGTTCATTGATCAGTTAAGGCTGTGGCCCGTGATAAAGAAATAGATACACATACATACGCTCGAAAAACATGACCCTACTTCTGACGCAGTCGGGTAACTACACAAAAATTCATTTTGTCTACCTTTGGATTTTATTAGCATCTAAAATACGTCGATTTCGTTATTAACTAATTTACTGACTGAATTCTCATTAAAACTTTGCAAAGTCCTAGGAAACTGTAATTTGTTATACAGACTATGATTTGTACACAAATAACAGGAAGCGCATAAACCGGACCGATGCTCTTACGGTGAGGGAAAACATCGTGATGAAACCTGCACATTCAGGCAACTGAATGCTGTAAAAACCGTTTAACAACTGCACAGTATTGCAAAGGTCACTTATGGTCTTGTATTGTATAAATGACTTTTTCTGAGTTATATACATTAGTTTATCTACACTCATAGCGTAATGTTCCAATTTCATATTCGAAAATAGTTGTTTAAGGAAATACTTTATTCACGCCAGTCTATAAAATTTTAAAAATTACTTTTCGATACAGCATTTCCCATACTATTTTCATTACAGCTGTATCGTAAAATAACTTTTTAATCATTATGCAACACTTATATTTTTTAATTTTTTGTCGGGCGCCGGGACACGGCGTAATGTAGGCTGAATACTTAGATGTCTTAAACAAATTCAAATTCAAAATTTAAATTTTCCTTTTTATATTCTGTGTAATTATTTTCCCGCTAAACATAATATATTTTGTAATTGTTGTATTTTGTGTTTGTGAATGTTTTTTCTTATTTTAAGCAAATAAATAGATAAATGTGAAAGTAGTAAAGTGAATTTCCCGCCGCTTGATATCCTCGTCGCGTAGATACAACAGAACTGACTCGCGGCTTATTTCCAGCTAAGTTGAGAAAATTATAGGTACGATCACAGAAATGAAACAAAAACAGAATCCATGTGTCTTAAGTCATAAGGGAAGCATAGAAATGGCCGCCATTTTATATGTCTGCGTAATTTTAGGGTTGCCATATACATGATCCATTTTGCCCTCTTTATGTATTATGTTAGCAATACAACTTTACAATAATAAATTAATAAAAATTATTAATTTCTGATTGTAATTATTTATTTAAAAATTCAGTAGTTAAGTAATGAAATATGTTGATAAGAGGAGTCTCTCCGAGTACGCTCCATAGAAATAAAGTTTGATCATATTTTCAATATTGCGCATTTCTGGCAATGTTATTAAAAATAAATAACAGACAGCTGTCCGGTGCAATTTGTTTTCGTAACCCTCCCGTACCGTATGCCTGCCGTAACATTCCCGTACCCCTCCCATACCTCTCCTGTCACCTTCCCGTACCTCTCCTGTCACTTTCACGTACCCTTACAGTATCCCTACCGTATGCCTGCCGTACCCCTCCCGTACCCCTGCCGTATCCCACCCGTAGCCCTGCCGTACCTCTCCTGTCACCTTCCCGTACCCCTTCCGTATCCCTACCGTATGCCTGCCGTACCCCTACCGTAACCCTGCCGTTTCCCTTCCGTATCCCCACCGTAGCCTTATCGTGCTCCCATAATCAGTGCCGTACCCCTCTCGCAACCCTCCCCTAGGTCTACCGTAACTCTGCCGTACCTCTCCCGTAGCCCTGCCGTAAGACTGCCGTTTCCCACCCGTACCCCTGCCTGTACCTTAGCCTTGTCGTACCCCTGCCGTACCCCTATCCTGCCCTATTTTCTTATTCTGCTATTCGAGGCGGGTACAAATACATCAAATTATAAAAAACAAAATAGCTATTCAGTTAATTTACCCGTTTTTGAAAGGCGTACGGAACCAAGCATCGTAGCCCCTTCGCGGTTGTTATAAAATCCACGTCATTAAAATGTGCACTGCACACGGTACTCGCAGATGATGGGTTCCAATTGGTTTCTCTTCTACAGTTTCGTATAATTAGAATCAAATCGTCTTTACGGTTTTTATTTCTAGGAAACCTATTACACTAATATAACCCGGTTAAAATAAAATCGGGATCAAAAATAATAAGGGCTCCGCAGAAAGCGGTGTTATATTATTTAATTATAAAATCGGACCACTATGCTTACATCATAGCAGTACGTATGGTAGACCATAATTATAATCATTCAAGTTCTTTTCAGATACGATAGGTAATAAAAATTCGGAACCTGATCTGAGTCACAAATTTAATAAAGAATTCCCCACTTAATGGGAATTTTCCCGAAAAACAGGTAGCCACATCGTTGTACTTTTGTCAGAAATTTGCACCAAAGTAAATAAAACATAAATAAAAAAAAGTACCACGAATCATAATTACTTACGCGTGGTAGGTAATTCCTCCTGCCTTGTTACATTTTTTCCAGTAACTTTTACACGATTTCACTACACATGACGGTATTTTAAAATATTTTTCGTCGAGGAAAATATGTCCGAACGCTACGAAATGGCGGCGCGTTGTAAGACCCGAAGAGTGTATGTCATGTACAACAAAGGAGATTGTCACACCTTGCATGCACCACATATCTTTAAGGTAACATGGATTCTGTTTTTGTTTCATTTCTGTGGGTACGATATTTTAACATAAAAATATGAGTGTAGATAAAGTAGTGTATGCAACTGCATATAATTAGGTATTAAAACACTCGTGTCAAACTATTATCATACTCGGCTACGCCTCGTATGATAAACATACACTCATGTTTTAATACCCCCTTTTATATGACAGTTGCATAAACTACTATTAACACTAACCGATGATGGCGGTGCTCTTGTGGTGCGTGGTGAGGCAAAACATGGTGAAACCTGCACATTCAGGCGACAGATCCAACCTGGTCAGGGTCACGGAGGTCTGATGGCGGTCGCTCCACTGTAAATCCTGGATCATGATCAAGGCGGACCCCAGACCTCATGCGCGAGAGCACAACCGGGATATTAACGCCAAGATAACCACCAACAGGATACACATAAACGAATATGAATGAAGGAGAGAAGGAATAGACGAGGGTACCTACACATAATAATATGCACTTCCCAAACAGCTAAAAGCTAAAAAATTTAGTAGGCTGGCTAGAAAGAAGCAAAGCATCCATTCCATACTTACAAAAAAAAGTTATGAAACCCCACCAAAAAATTTGTTGGCCAAGCCTCGTAAGCTTTCAAAAGAATTTAAGAACTTTGAGAACACATGAGAGCTTTGCTCTTGAGAGCGAATTTTCAAAATCAGTTTAGTAGCTTTGTTACTTATAAACGTACAACGTTTTTCTCTGGTAGTACATAAATATCGGTTTCTGATAATGAATTTCTAAATGAACATACTTCCACACTGGTTGTAGTAAAATTTGTACGTGGTATTTTTTTCTCTGCGTTTCTACTAACCACAAACTAAAGTAAATTTAGATGAAACTAAAATTGTACAATTTAAAAATAATAAACACTGCATTACAAATACAAATACAAATACTTTATTAGTAACAGAGTTACACGTCAAAGTGGCAAGTTGGTACCTAGGAAGTATCTTTATAAAAAACACATTACAATTCATTATAATTAACAATGTCGACGCCGTAGACTAAACTAAATTATTCATAACAAAATATAAAAATCTAAAAATTTCAAATTATTAAAAATCATTCACAATAATTAAATCATACGCAATACAATAATAAAATGTCATAGTTTCAGTTATTAATATCATAATCAGATAAAATTGTCATTTCAATTCATTTTACACTATGTGGAGGCAATTTACAATCTACAAATTCGTCAAAGTCATAGAAACAATGTTCAAATAGCCAATGTTTTAATTTGGATTTAAATATGTACGTAATAGCAATACATACTAATGAACCTAAATGAGCAACACAAGTTGCTCGTTACTATAAGCTTATGAACAACTTGCCTATCTACAATCAATCTACTACAATAGATACATCTCTCGAAGAACACATAATTTGGAACGAATTCTAGTTAGTTCTTTTTAATCATAACCATAATTACAATACAATACAATACAAAACTCTTTATTGCACACCAGAGAACACAAGTACAGATACAAAAAATATGGTAGATGGTACAAAGGGTAATTATTTATTCATTTGTGGTACACAGGTTATACAGTTGTTAGGCACAGTTTAAGTAGAATGGGGCCTCTGCGACCTGCCATCGGCATACAAATTTTAAATACTTTAATGAAATGTTGAATTTAAATAATGTCTTTAATCAAACATTCGGAAAGTGTCGAATGTTTCTCTGCCAGCCTTTTTGTCCTCGGTGAATAGCTCGCAGTCCCTAGTAAATAAGATTTTGTCCAAACTGGGGACGTTTGAGTCGGCATTCTCCACCGAGGCCAAAAATGCTTGGCAGTTGGCTTGCCCGGAGTCGGACCCTCCGGCTAATCCTTGCTCGCAGCGGCTTTGGGACGAGCCGCTCTGCAGATTGGTGCGAAACAACCTTTTGAGCGCATCAACCAATTCTGCAGAGCGTGCTCGCCTCCTGGCAGCTGGCGAGTGGGAGTCGGGTCTCTGGCTACAGGCAATGCCCTCTAAAAACATCGGCACTTTACTCGACCGTGCCACGTTTAGGATTGCCACGGCCCTTCGTCTTGGTGCACCCTGTAGCGCTCCTCATCAATGCCGTTGTGGTCGTCCTGTAGACCAGCTCGGCCACCACGGCTTGTCTTGCGGCACGAGCGCTGGTCGCTTTCCTCGTCACGCGGAATTAAACGATATCATTCGCCGGGCCTTTACCACCGCTGGTGCACCCGCGGTGCTGGAACCGATTGGGTTAGCCCGCGATGACGGTAAGAGGCCCGACGGAATGACACTCACTCCGTGGAAGCTGGGACGGCCTCTGGTATGGGATGCTACTTGCATCGATACCCTTGCGCCGTCTCATCTTCCAGTGACCGCGTGTCAGGCTGCGACGGGTGCTGCCGCAGCTGAGAACGCCAAGCGGCGCAAATATGCTAGTCTCAATGGCGATTACATATTTGCGCCATTTGGCGTTGAAACACTTGGGCCGTGGGGACCAGGCGCACATTCCTTATTTCGGGAGTTGTCTAAGCGCCTGGTCCAAATTACAAATCACCAGAAGGCTGGCCTCTTTTTGGGTCAACGTTTAAGCCTCGCTATTCAGCGGGGCAACGCGGCCAGTGTTCTGGGGACTTTTCCAAATTCGGGGGACCTGGGTCATGTTTTTTATCTTTAGTTTAGATAGAATTAAGGTTGGTGTTAGAGTAAGATTTTATTTTTAATCAAATAGATAATTTTTTACATATATTTTAAAATTATTAATTCTAAGTATTATAAAAAAGTCATTATAAAACTTCATTTTTACCTATTCAATTATTTATATCTATTATTATTCCACCAAGTCTTAGACGAAGCCACAAACACATTCAATCGACGAGCATAGGCATTTTAAATGAAAACTGTCATTCAAGAACGGTTATGCATTCCAAATACCAAAACGATAAATCTTCCCCAACTTCGCTAGTGGAAACTTGCTTCTCTCCGCTTCTTACAATTTGCTTCTGCTTGCTTCTGGCCGCTTTCGTTGAATCAGCATCCGTTCATAAAGAGAGCAACTCCATGACAGTGTTCATTAGCAATACTGTCGACGGATAGCTCTCTTCATTAACAGATTATACGATGCTTCGAGTTGTTATTTGCTTCTGGCTTGATGCTTCGCAGTTGTTCTTTGCTTCTGGCTTCATGCTTCGCAGTTGCTGGTTGCTTCTTGTTGTAAGCTGGTGTTACAATTTGTTTACTTAATTTATAGATAACTTAACTACGAGCTGTTCGGATCTCTGTAAACAATCAACTTTCCCGCGGGAACCTATTGTATTCCCGGGATAAAAAGTAGCCTATGTATTCAGTGATAATGTAGCATTCAATAAGTGCAATAATTTTTAAAATCGGTCCAGTACTTTTTAAGTTTATTCATTACAAAAGTCAAAAAATGCAATATTATTTTCCTTTACAAATATTAAGTACAGAGTACAGAGTACATTCATGCAATATTTTATTATTGATTAATAACTACCCTACTGACTGATAACTGTAAACAAAATTAATATTTGTATTGGTAGTAAGTAGTAGCGAATATCTACACGAAATCAGAATAAAATTTCCCAAGTTGGATTTAATCATATTAAATTAATAACTTAATTTTACTTAATAAACCTCGATTCGCCAACTGTATTAGGAGATACCTAACTGCTGAATTTCGACCAAGACCATGGTCCAAAGACCAAACTTGATGTTGACCAAGGTCTAGAAGGTCAAGGAGCAGGGAACCCTGGGGGAGACGGGACTGAACAGTCTCGGGAGCCGATTGTCACTCCGTAAGGGTATAATTGTTATAATTAACTTTACATACTCTAAAGTAAACAACTTAACTTTAACAAAGTATCACTTTTGAGTAATTAATTAACTTTTTATGTAGGGAATTAAATTGTACTCTTAATTAGATACTTATATTATGACATAATGTAAATAATTCATGCTCTCTCCACTTGTTTGCAATGCCCTAACATGGTGAAACATGTAAGTACTAGATAATATTGTGATATATTTTGAAAACTGTGATACGCAATAAATGACATGAAATAAAATAACTACAATTCTTCTTCAATTTCTTTGCAAAAAGCCGAAGGAAAATATCAGAAAAACCGCTAAACAAATTAAGAAAAAGAACGACCAAAGAGTTGCTCACCAAAAGAGACCGCAATCCACGTAACGGCACCCATCTCCTTAGAGAGACTAGTCCTAAACTACATACAAAAAGCAGTGTTGTCATCGCACATTCGTCCCAAGTCTCCAATTTTAGTCATGGTGTGAATTGTTAAGGCACGCGCAGTTTGACGAAAACGTAGGAGGAATGTCACCAGCTACCGTTCTTGATACACAGTGACGTGGCAATATATGGAGTGTAGTCTAAACCCAATGGTGAAATGTAAATATAGGTACCTACCTTTTTTTTAATTTATACAGCAGACAAATAGGCAAGCGGGCCACCTGATGGAAAGAGGTCACCGCCGCCTTTGGACATCAGCAATATCAGGGGCGCTATCAATGCATTGCCCGACTCAAAAAAGACCTCTAATATACCTCCTGAACGATCCCATGTCATGGTCCAAGGAAAACACTGTAGCTGGGAGTTCGTTCCACATCCGTATCGTATGGGCGAGTAACGTTATTTCGAACCTTCTCATAAGCTAAAGAGTCCACGTAATGGGGATGAGTACCCAGCCAGCGGCTGGTGATACGATGGCGGAAAACGTTACAGAACACTCCCTATTGTACAGCTGGTAGAACACACAAAGGTAGTCAAATTCCCTTGCCTACAGATCAACCAACTTATCTGTGAACTGATCGTGGAACCCCACCGAACTTTATATTACACATCCTGTACACAGTACCTATAATATGACATATTTGTTCGTCGTGTCGCTTTGAAATCATTTCAAGGAGCCGCCTTGTAGACTATTTGGATTTCGGGTGATATCTGACTGTCAATTTAATTTAGATTAACTAGCTGGCCTCCATGACTCCTCCTCCTATAAACCTTCCCCTTGAATCACTCTATCTACTGCTCTTAATCCCATTAAAATCCGTTGAGTATTTTAAAAGATAGATACAGAGGGACAGACGGCGGGAAGCGACTTTGTTTTATGTATAGAAGAGTTAACCCTTGTTCCTTGGAAGATAACCATGGCAAGATAACAGGATATCTGTGAATTTATTTTCCCTCCAGTATAACCAGTTGTCTCTAAGGATTTAAATTTACACACAGGTAACTGTTTTATTTTACTAGTTATCTCTGAGGATTTTATTTTCCTCACGGTACCTACAGTAGCATTTTTATAGAGCTACTTAATTGATTGTATGAAGATAGTGCGATATAGTGAATCATTAATATTGATTATCATGAATTTGTTGCGTTTGAGGAAAACATGAGCGAAAACTGCATTCGTAAGAGCCACAATTGCACTGTGCCAACATTAATAGTTTGCAATTTCGACAAACTTTGGAAATTATGCCAACGCGTAACACTACGAAAATTATGCAAATGCATAATTCTCACTTACACTAGAAAAGTAATCGATATAAGATTTTGCATGTTGTAAAAAATTCCCTTTTTCTCACAATATTTTAAATTTGACGTAATATGTATGCACAGGGATGTAATATCTAATTTTGATTTAGCTTACTAAACTAAGACGTTCTCGCAAATTCGCATACTTACTGTAAAAACTAGATCTCTTTTTACACGTTTTTTTTAAATTTCACGTATATATTTCGTGTAATATGCTTAGGGATATAATTCCTAATTTTGATACCTATAGCTTACTAATCTCGTCGTTTAAAACGTTCTCGCAAAACATACTGTAAAAAATAGGACCCCTCCAACTGTTGCGTACGCTAAGTCTAAACGGAATTCGGTCTAAAATGTTTAGAACTCGTTCACGGGAAAAATAAAGTTAAATGGACATTAGCGTAGATATCGTAAATACCTACATGGATGTGTTTAATGTGTATCAGTGACTATTTACAAAAAAAAACAAGCACAAAGGAAAAACATTAGAAAACATAACATTAGAAAAAGATAAAACCTACTATAATCCCTATTCAAAGAGCCATCCGGGCCGGTATCGTGATACTCTGTTTAGTAAGTAACTTGTTTTGTTTAGACAACTCAATGCCTTAGGAGCTTTGCGTATTTTTAAATTAAAATGGTAGCAATTACACGTAGTAAACAGTTTTGCAATAAAACTCGCATCATATTATTAATAAATCAGTGCTAAATAATACGCAGTGTTTGTCTGTTGCATATGACAATAGATGATAAATAAAGAATATTTATTGCTTCACCATATCTCAGAAATTATTGAACGTATAGAAACAAATCACATCAACAGCCCATATAGTGCGCTGCTGGATTTGGGCCTCCTCCACAGCAGTAGAGGATTTTGTCAAGACTTCACGATTGGCACAGAAGAACTATGAAGATCACAGTGTTGAAAATGTTCGGAAAACGCTTCTGTCCTTTTTCAGGTCTACAGAGGTTCTAGCTAGTTAGACATTATCCCTTCGTACGAAATCCCTAAGTCAAAGTGATATGTGCAATTATACTCTACGAGAAATGTACGAAACCATTTTTGAATCACTTGCACCGAGTCGAACGAAATTCCATTCTTATTTTTGGCATGAAAATTTCAATATTTTTATGCATGGCATGACGCTGATTTTCCCTTATTTTGAACTGTGTGTTATCGGTGTTGGAAATCAAAATTGAAAACCGTTCGACCCGACACGCGCGGTTAAAAATAGAAACCCAGATACCGATGTTTGCTTATTTATTTGTCGTTCAATAACATCGAAAAATGATTTGTAAGATATTCAAACATAGAAGAACACCTTCAAAATACAGGCAGGCAAAGTATGCAATCTCTTTGCTGTAGAAGTGTAGGACTCTATCGTCAATGACAGGTAATAAAATATACATTTTAAACGCTGCACCGTTGCTAAGTCATGGTTATGACGGTGACCGTTGGGGTCCCAGCACCCATAGAACCATAGAAATCAATGGGCACCCGTTAGAAGCAATAATACTAAATGACTGCTGTTATGTTGGATAATGTTCTGTTAATGGTAATGTTAGATACGCCGGCTAACAGATCTTCAGTTATGTGTTAATATTACGTTTGTTATAATTAATAATTTATCGGAAATCGTAATCAATTTAATATAACCTAACCGACAGAAAATGTCGGATAACGTATTACTATACGTAGAACATATTTAACTAAATATGTTCTAAACTACTGAATTTATATTAATGAAACAAAGCTAACTTATTAGGAACTGTACTGAAGAAACGACGACTGGCGCCTCCCATTATCGTTTTCGCGCTCAATCGCTTTATCTTTTTCTATTAGAAAGAACACTTTACAAATAACATAACATATAGAACGTCCTCCCCAAACTGTCTATACTAATATTTAAAAGAGAAAATTGTTTGTCGTTTAGTTCGTATATTTGTAATAAACTCGAAAACTACACCCCCGATTTTAAAACTTCTTCAACATATACTAAATTATCAGCGAGTAGGATTCCTAGGGATCTCTAATTATTTTGAATAATTGGAGATAGTTCCTAGGAATCCTTAGCTCGAGCGTTATGTCAGAACGACAGAATTATTTTTTTGTTGTGTTTGTCAGAACAAGGTTTGTATAAAAGAAAGAAAAGGGTAGATAGGATATAATAATAATTATTTTACAGATTATTTTAATACAAATATTATTTTGTAATAGTAGTAACAAAATGTATAATGTACCCTACTGATAATGACCTGCAACAAATGTTACTACTATAGTATCTGTATCTGTCCATAAAATTGCAACCACACGAATGAAGTCTAGTAAACTACTAGTTCATAAGACTGACAGTTGCAGCCGCTCAGTATTATTGTTCGCGCCGACTCCAATGCAGTGGTCACGCATATATAGAGCCATTGGCAGCTCTACTACCAATAATCAACAGTTACGTTTGTCCTCTTAGGTTACCACATACCTACACAGCGTAAGCCATCTTTTGTCAGTCAAATGTGCACTCGCCAGGCGTCCTTCTTACAAATTGTTCCAACTACGGTCATTTACATTTCTATTACAATGTATTGTTCGACAAATTAGCTATTTTGTTGTTTTTTTTTCGTAAAACAAAGATGTCTGCTCTGCCCGCTGTGATGTAAGGAGGTTGGCCTATTTTGGTGGTTTCTGTGTGTTAATACAGGTCGCATCGTTTCGAATTGGTATTTTATTTATTTTATTTTATTTACTTAAGGAAAACCAACAGCAATGATTACAATATGAAATAATAATGAGCCAATTACAGGTTTCCACCGATAGAACATATGGTATAGTGATATAGTATGGTCACCCGTGAACATTCAAATTCAAATGTAAACCGGCAACGCCAACGGTCTTAAAATTGGTATATGGTTTGATCAGGGGGCTTATTAATATTATGTTTATATTTCGTTTGACTGATTCTACTTTTGACATCATATTTGACCGTTTATCTATGCATTTGCCTGATTCTTTATTTGCCCGATTCTATATTTTCTGCGTTTCATCACGAATATTTCTCTCACCGTTAAAGCGTCGGTTAGCATTCAAAACATTAGTTGTAGCATTAGTAGTATGTACACACATAACTCAGAAAAGAGTCATTGGTACATAGCCGCAGCGGGAGTCGAAGCATGAACCTCTCGCTTACGAGTCGGATACCCTAACCACTCGGCCACCGAGGCTGCGATGTTTCTCGTAATAATACAAAGAAATTTATAATATTCAATCTGCTAAACATTAAGTTTTCTCAACTGCTTATTAGTAAAGGTGGAAAAGAACTCTGCCTTGACTGATTTTTTTTATACCACTAAGGTGGCAAACAAGCTTGCGGCCTGCCTGATGGTAAGCAGTCACCGCAGCCTATGGCCGTTTGCAATACCAGGGGCATCACCCACGCGTTGCCGACCCCGTAAAAACCTTTTAACCCCTTTCTTGAAGAACTGATGTATCGATATCAGCTTAAACCACTGCTCTGGTCAGATTTTAAAATGTTTTTCCTAATGAAAGCCATGTATTTATCCTATCACCATACGTGATGTTAAGCACAAATATGGTCTACGATTAAACATACCTGAATATTAGAAAAGGGGTCCTGTACTTACAGCAACAGAAAAATTTATGAATCGTCCGACAGATGGTCGATTTTCTAAAAGATAACTACATACATGTGCGCAAGGCTGAAATTTTGACAGATTGTGGCGAGGTTGCCGTAGCAACGTGCATTTTTCAATTTGAAATATTGTTATCACCCGACAGAACACAAGAAAATTTTGAAAGAGATATTTAATATCCTACTCAATAAAGAAATTTAAAATTTTGAATATTTGAATTTAGAGAATCGCACGTCTCTACCAGTCTGCCAACTCAACTGTAACTGTCAAATTTTCCCGCGCAAACTATTTTTTTCTAAACCGTAATGGCGGGTATTCACACAGCGCGCTCGGTCCCAAAAAGTCTATTCCTCGTGCAGGCTCGGTCGACGGCAACCAATTATCGTGGGACCACTAAACAGCGAACGCAAGCACGGACTAATTTGATTCTCAGGCCGCGCTCAAGGATGCTGTACCGTTATTTTGTGTTCCAACTTCAAAAACTGTTGTTGCATTGCGAAAGGTTATGTAGAGCCTGGCCAGGGGTCTAAACAGGCCACACTAGCGTTTTCTGGTTCATATTTAATTGTCACAAACTCATCTGCAGTTTCGCTGTTGATGACATTGATTTGACAATTTAAAATGACGTTAGTTACCATTTTGGTCACTGGATCAGCACTGGCACTTGATTATGGCACTCTAATATTATGAACCATAATATGAAACGACTTTTTAGACCCCTAGAAGTACTGACTTTGAAAATTCTAGTACTTATTATAGGAAAATGATAAGGTCCCGCGTGATAAATGAATGTTTACGGGGGTGCGAATTGCGCGCGGGTGAAATCCACGGGGGACTACTAGTGGATTATAAATTTATGGATCTGGAATGTGGGTAAAGTAAATATACTGTTTATTTGATCGAAAACAAAAAATCCTATTCCAAACGCCAGTTTCATACCTAACTAATTTACATGAGAAACAATACTAAAAAAGTTAAGTGCCGCGCTACCGAAGCTGTTATCAGCCAGTAAGTAATATTAGGTAATACTCCGTCCTAGTACAATAACAGGTACGTTATTTATCAGCTACCACAAGGTCCCGTGCTACGCGGCATGTCACGACAGCCGTGAATTGAATTAGTTGACGATATTGTCAGCTCGTCACTAAATGCTAAATAGTCGGGTCTTACGTAAGACTGATTTGTACTAGTTTAGACTTGACTTGGCCACTTACTGTGGGCCTTATAAGAAAGCTCACTGTTACCCAAAGGGCAATGGAAAGGGCTATGCTCGGAGTCTCGTTGCGTGATAGAATCAGAAATGAGGAGATCAGCAAGCGAACCAAGGTCACCGACATAGTCCGAAGGGTTGCCAGGTTAAAGTGGCAATGGGCTGGACACATAGCTCGAAGTATAGATGGCCAATGGGGCAGTAAAGTTCTCGAGTGGCGACTTCGTACCGGAAGACGCAGCGTGGGCAGCGCATCCCACAAGGTGGACCGACGACCTGGTAAAGATCGCTGGTATCAGCTGGATGCGGAAGGCACAGGACCAGCCTTTGTGGGGATCTTTGGGGGAGGCCTATGCTATCGCTCGTCTTTCGGCTGATTTTCATCTTCTCGTCTGTGCTTTGATGTTCAGTCAAGAGCTCTACAAGAGAGAGTCAACCCTAGTAGACAAAAATGGCAGATTTCCACGACTTTCCGCCAAACAAAGTGAACATCAAACGCTTGCGGTTTTTCTTGTATATGCATAGTGAATACTTGTCTTATACTTATGTAATATTGGAGCATAGGACCTTCGGACGTAACAATACCGTGGCTGGACACAAACCTTGTATTAAAATCTATAAATCACGATACACACACACAAAACTTCGTCATATTATTATTATTGTTTGTTATTTTCCCAATACCCTCTCAGCCTCTACAGTTTGTATGTATGTATAAGCAATTGGCCGTGTGGTGTCCGGCAGAGTAGAATAGCACCAACCCCTTACACTCATGTATCAGGTGTCGTACAAGGCGACTAATGTTTTCGAGGCAAAAGATCAAGAGTCTCCGTAGTCTGGAAAATGGGCAGCAGCATTTTCCATTGTTATATTTAAACACTGCGATCTCCAACCCGCCTGCCAAGCGTGGAGATTATGGCAATAACCTCCCATTTCGTGGGAGAGGCCCTAAGTCCTGCAGTGGACTGTGACGGGCTGTGATGATGATAAGCAATGGGGCGGCTACGCAAGTCAAAAATTCACATCATATCTACAATATAATGTTTTAAACTATTGCGGTTATTATTACACTTTTGAAGGGTATGTTCCGGGTTTCCTACCGCGTACCTTTGTTGACGAGTAGCCCGATATATCGACGCAGTTGCATGCATCATGGTCATGGGACGTAGGAAACCCGGAACATACGCATTCATATCTACAATAGTTACGTGATTTTATCTGAATTGCTACAGTTCCGAAGTTATAACATTTTTACTGAAAAAACAGTGGGTATCTATTCTTGCAAAGCGGACACTAATTTCGCTGCTAGCTTCTGTTGCTTTTTGCTATAGGTACTAATAATTGAATGGGTTGATTACTTTATTCTGCCCAACACCAGATAGTATTCTTTATTTTAATTTTTAATTTTATTATGGGTACAAACAGTCATTACATTTACATCATTATTATTTTGTAATTCATGATAATTTATGTTTATTTTATTTTAATTTTAATTTATTTAATGATTAAATTTTTAGTTCACTTGACATTATGTATATTTATTTAATTTAGGAATATTTTTAAATAAAAATATATTTATTAATTATTTCTATCTATTTTGTAATGGTTTAATGACAGATGTTTCCAACTCAAATGAATTATTGCCGAAGATATCAACATGGTACATTTTATCATAATTTTTAAGGTAACGTTTTATAAATAAGTTTAAGGTGAAATTGATATTCTGTGTGCAGTTACACTGGTTACACAGATGTCTGCGATAAAGGTTAGTTCGGTTTCGCACAGCGTCTTCAATGTCACACGCGTGTGAGTAGATACGAAGAGATACCGTCGAGTAGTCAACCCGTTCCATTATAGACTGTGCCGTAGGTTATCCTATGTCATCGATTACAAAAAAAAACACATTTCAGCTATAGAAGATGTAGCGCTAGTAGAAGATATGTATATAAGTAGGTATAGCTAGTGTCAAATAAGAAGAGACTTGGCGGGTCACGTGGTCCGACTTGCGCCGTATACGATTACCTGCGCAAACTCCCCTCCACTGCCATTTGACAAGTCTCTTCTTTCGTGACGCGGGTTATACTGTCGCTACTAAAAGGCGAAGTTTTAAAAACTAAAACAAATGGTTTTTCCTGTTTGTGCACGGGCAGACCGACGTTTTGTGGGTTCTTAAGGTCACCCTTCAGTTTCCCAGGGTCTCCCATCTCATTTTTATTTTCATTTTCATTTCATTTCATTTCTTAAACGTCTGCTATCGCTACAAAGTGGAATTTTTCTTGTACTCGAAGACGTTGGATAACCTCACAGTCTATTACGGATGTAACGGATCTCGTATAAACTGACAAATGTCAGCTCAGGCGCAGACCCGACCGCCTAATTCGAATGCTATCGCGAAAGACGTCGCGAATGGAGCTAGCGAGATGAAGTCAAAATCATACAGCTAGGACTTTGTGGCTGGTGGTAAAATATAGGTACCGCGATCTCAAAAAGCCATGAAGATATTTGCCTTAAGCTCCACGGGTGAGGGACAATGTTAAGAAGCACCTACTGCTTATTTTATGATCCTCTAAAAATCCCTTCTCTAATGTAGAGGAGGCCTAAGTCCAGCGCTGGACTGTATAATGTATACCTACGACGCAACATTTGGAAATGGAATTACAAACCGATCCAGAAAACTCTTTTACACAATAGGTTATAAACTCACGTTCCCTACAAATATTATTATATTAGACGCATTCTCGTTACCACGGCGGGTGTAGGCTACACCCTACCGAAACGTCGGGAAATTAAATCGAAAACGTACGTCACGTGTAAGTCCCGTCTAATATTGTAATATAATAGGTTATTACGTATTTCGCGATGGATTTCTTCGAAACCTCAACAGGATAACTGAAAGCCTCGATACGGAATTAGCTGTTCTATAAATAGTAACCAAATATATGGAAGATTAGAATCAAGTACGGCATCGTCGCGTCGCCTTTGCCACGAGAATTCGAATCGCACTTCTGAAAACTTCGCGAGTGTTTTTGTATCATTTTTTCTCGTTACCGGACATTTTTGCAAGTAATTTTGGCTAGTTTGATATTTATTTTAAATAACTGTTTGACATGATGCCTACAGCTACATTCTATAATCGCACAGCTCGCCACTGACAGGGAGTTCATCCACACACCTTGGAGACAAATTGGTCGCGAACTGTGCGGTTTCAATCCGTTAGGGAAACGCCGGTTCGCCAGAGACTGGGGTTTCAGTCAATATCACCATCACAGCCCATTATAGTCCACTGCAGTACTTAGGGCCTTTCCTGTGAAAGGGCAGGTTAGCGCCGTAATCTCCACGCTCGGCAGGCGGGTTCGAGATCTCAGTGTTACAATACACCAATGGAAAACGCTGCTGCCCATTTTCCAGTCTACGGAGACTCTAGATGCACGAGTGTAAGGGGTTGGTGCTATTCTACTCTGCCGGACACACGGGCATCGGTCAATATATCTTGTACCTATTAATGAATTCCAAGTTAAGCTGTGCTATCGTGTTCCAAATGCCTTCAACGCACCGTCTGCCACAACAATGTTATAAAAACAGCTGTTCAAATAACTGATTGGGTGTGGCCGAATGAAATTGAACTATATAACAAAGGTGTTAAGCCTATATTTGAAGGATAAGCGTGGCGTAGCTGCATGAAGATCAGACATGTACGTAACCCTTTTTTCGGTAACTGACGAGACTTTGTGTTTTAAAACTTTAAAAAGGTCTCAAGGGTGGGGATTTGGGGAACCGTGGCTGTGGCAGTGGTGGCCTTTGCCTTTTTGCTGCCAGAGCAACGTCTTATAGAGGTGGGCAACGCATTGACGATACTCTTGGTGTTGCTAATGTCTATAGACAGTGGTGACCACTTTCCATCAGGTGGCCCGCCTGCATGTTTGCCTACCATATGACATAAAAAATATCTAGAGTCTCTGTAAGCTGGGCAGCAGATTTTTCCATTGTTATATTTATAACACTGCGATCTCCAACCCGCCTGCCAAGCGTGGGGATCATGGTAATAACCTCCCCTTTCGTGGGCAGTCCTGCAGTGGACTTTTATGGCCTGTGATGATGATAGTGATGACGCATCTGTTTGAAATGTAGACACTGGCTGAAGTAGCGCTTCGTCATATCGCAGATTAGTACGTAGGGGCAGCGCATCGGATAATTCCGCAATGCGTTGTACGATGTCGTATATTTCTACGATGCGTAGTCGTGCCGCAGTGTTGTGGCCTGGCCCTAAAGAGCCCTCAATACCGTTTACACTTCATTTGACTGATTCTACTCATCATAGTCTAGTCTATTTTTTACCGATTCTACATTTGACTAATCTACATTGAAAGAACCCTTAACCTACTCCAAAATAAACGCATAGAACCCATACAGACGTTCACGATTTTTGTACGATTTCTACCAAATATTAATGCAATTTTGGTTTGTATACTAATGACAAAAGCTAATTTTATTATTTGCGGTCGCGTATTCACCGCACAGTCACCAGTGTGCGCGTCAGTAGGGTAGACTGTACGTTTTCTGTCCGGTTGCTACGCGGTAACTATGCGGACACGACGCGTACGCGTTTTCTGTGCGGTTTGTAAGCGGCGGCTACGTATAACTTACTTAATCATAGCTTAAAGAACCCTATATTCGCCTTTCACAAAGATGCTAGATGCTTCAAATGAGTCTGCTCCTATAAATATTTTTTTCCGCATGAAATCCCATACAAGATATTAAGCCTTACACGTGCTGCTCAAGTTAAATATCCTCTATGTACGTACGTACGTCCTTGGTACAAAATAAATCTTATCCAAAGAGCATTTACAAACGTCCAAGACATTATATATCAACACAAATTATACCTAGGTACTCTTTATAAGTATTGTTGAAAGAAACGATTAAACAATATTTAATTATCTTATAATTTCAAACAAATCATATGTTTTAACCATTAACAGTTCGTAAAGAGTTGCTAACTGACTAATGTGACGTCATACTTCCTTTTTATGCAACGTACTAACAGTACGAAGAGCAAGAAGTATTTAATGAGGAACGTAATAAAGGACCCTGTTAAACAACTAATTTAAACGTCAGCAGGTTAAAATTGAAAATAACCGCAGCAATGCGCCATAAACTAAAATCCACTTAAAACTAAACTAAATAACACTGTCCCATTTTCTGATAGCACTTATCAGCAAGTTTACTGCTAGTTGTAATCTGTGATAAGTTTTTTTTTATTTGCTGCCGCGTAAGGTGCTTTATAGAGCAAATATTGGGTTTACACCGTGGGTTTTTTATCGTAGAATTATTATTCACGTTTAACCTAATTATGTAACTAGTTACCACAGATTATGGTAAGTAATCTAAGTATTTATAGGAATAAAAATTAAATAGTTATGTAATTTTATATCGAAACGGTATGAAGTAGTAAAAAGCGATAAGTGAGGTATATTTCCTTGTGGGTAATTAAAGTAATATTCAATGGTTTAAGCATAACAATTGTTCTTTGAGATTTGATTAACGGAGTAGGCAACTAGTTATGTATAAGTATTCAATTCATTAACTTAGATAAAGTAATATTTCTTATAAAATTCCGATAAGATTACTTATTATAAAAATTAAGTTAGTAAGTACAAGTTATTTAACGTTGTTTTTTTTAAATCACGTTACATTAATTGTTACCTTCATTACTTATTTCCACTTGAAATCCTTTCCTTTCCTTGAATTTCCTTTAATACGAAAGTCAATAAATTATACTGTAAACCTCTTACCTAATATTTATATTTAACAGTTTCTTGTGCACAGGAAATACTACTAAATAATAAAAGAATCTAACAAATAAAATAACACATTTTATAAGAATATAAAGAATAAAGTAATTCGACTCACCTCCCACTTACCGCTCTCCCTCAAGGCACGTGAAGAAGTTCTTACGTCGAATTTTCCACGGAAACTGCGGGGCCATCTTGTATCACATGTTTATCTTTCGCCGTTATCATCATGGCGGCCTTTCAGATTGTCATGTGACCAATCACAGCCCAAGAAGCCTCGATCTATCTCTTCGTGAACGATAAATTTTATCACGTTTATTCTCTACGTTTCCTGATATCTCCTGATATCGGTTAAATTGTCCCCTTATAAAATACCTTAATGTTTTCCCGCTTTTTTTAGCAAAATGAAAGAAATAAACCGATTGTGAACACTGAACTCAATTGAGACACTAATAATTGAAGAATTGTAAAGAAATAATGATTTGAATTAAGAAAATACCCCGCAATTACGTAACAGTAAATCTTTTTTAAATTTTTGACCTATTTCGTAGCCGTTTCGTTCGAACACAATTATAATTTGGTGCTAATTAAGCTAAAGAGTGCGTAAACGTTTTCGGAACTGCCCGGGAAAGAGGCGGCGTTAAAATGGCGTCTAACCATAGTCGTCGAGTGTTTTATACAAGGAGTTGTGTGTTACGTCACACACCTGTAACTCTGGACACGGTATTATTCATATTTTGTCGTAGTCGCATGGCTTACCGCCGAAGGAAAATAGGCCTAAAGCAACAACAACGTAGCCAGGAAGTTCAGTGTCTCAAAATCTGAATGGGGCATTTATTGTTTTGCGTATGGCCAAGTTTTACATCGCATAACTAAGGTTTTAGTGCGTTGCAGTACCTGTTTATACTCGGTTGTAGTTTGTACAGCTGGTGAGGTGGGAGAGTTTAACTGAACTGTGTCGATATATATCTGAAATGAGAATGGCTTCATTCTTGCTTACAATTTTCTTGTGCCTAAATATACGTAGGTGTTATTCGCGCGCGATCAGATCGGGGATGGGACCTTGTCGTGGTAAATCAAAGTGATTGTTCTCGAGCGAAATTCGCTAATTCGCCCGAAAACGATCTAGAGTCTCTATAGACTGGAAAATGGGCAGCAGTGTTTTCCATTGCTATATTTATAACACTGCGATCTCCAGCTCACCTGCCCAGCGTGGAGATTATGGCAATAACCTCCACTTTCGTGGTAGAGGCTCTAAGTTCTGCAGTGAACTGATATGGGATATGACTGAAACTGTAATTTCGATTTGTAGGTAGGTACTTCGAGAAGATTCCATCTCATCCTCATACATTAGTGCTACAAGGATCTTTTGGCAGTTTTATGAGGGCGTGGGCGTGAAACATCTACTCCAGCTGACTGTCAAAACTGACTCTTAACAATGTCTTAGTTCTGATTTCGGCCACACTGTACCTACCCACCACTGTTTTAGTCTTGTATCACCCCGAATTCAATTTGATGGAATCATGGACTGGATTAAGCGCATCGGTGACCAGTGGTTGCGGTATTCGACTCGTAAGCGAGAGGTACCGGGTTCGAATCCTGCTGCGGTCATGTACCAATGACTCTTTTCTGAGTTATGTACATTAACGTGATGTTGAATACTAACCGATATTCTTACGGTGAGGGAAAACATCGTGATAAAACCTGTTCATTCAGGCGACTGAACCGTGATCCAATCTGGTCAGGTTCCTCTTATAGCAGTGACGGTCACGGAGGTCAGATGGTAGTCGCTCCACTGTAATTACCTGATCTGCCAAATCCTGGATCATGGTCAAGGCGGACCCCGGGCCCTCGTGCGCGAAAGCATAACCGGGACATTAACGCCAAGATGATTTTTTTTTAATTGTCTGGTTTAATTGGTGAAGTGACTTTTACCTTACCGATTCTATTTTTCTATTTTTGTAAGAATGTTATAGGTGTATGGCAAAAGGAAAAACAATCTTTTAAGCCATTAAGATAGCTAACTTTTCTATATTTTTGGTTTATGATAATGCTGTAATATATGCTGGTCCTACCAAAAATATTACATGTAAACTTTGTTTGTCAAGCGTCACGAGCTCATAAGCCAGTAGGCCTAGCACAAGTTGCTCTCGCGCGCGATAAGCGAGAAAAGGCGCGACATACTCGGAGGTATTGCTATCTCTTTCGTCTTAGTATTGAGAGAAAGAGACAAACGCTCTCTCGCGGCGCGAACACACTTGTTCTAGGGCCACAGGGGCCCTATTTTTGAATCGCTCGCAACCACGCGAGCGCTCGCTTTTTAATGCCTGTTTTTTTTTCTATCTCTAGCAACTTAACGTGAGTGAGAAAGACATAGCTAGCGCACGCGTGGATGGGAGTGGTTTCAAAAACAGGGCCCCAGGATCGCTTTTGTTTCCTACTAGTTCAGATAACAAAGTTTTGAATTGTCAATCTCAATTTGACTCGGAAAGGGTGTGTGGACGACTAAGATGATATGTAGCTACGGTGTACACGATGATCATAAGCGTAGGAAGAGGGGGGGCCGGGTGGGCCGTGCCCACCTCAGAATGGTATGGTGCCCACCCCAGGTTGGGGTGCTCACTGGCTGTACATTGGCGATTGACTCGACTTCATCGGCAACCTCAGGGGCCAGGCCCCCCCTGGAAAATAGCCCTAGATACGCCAATGACGATGATATGTACCCCATAAAAAGTACCCTATGTAAAATAGGGGTCCAGCTCACAGAGCCAAGTCCTTGACTCTAAAAACTCTCCATTTTGGCCAGAAAGTATTATCAGTATCATAGAGCTATTTCATGCCTCATTGGGCTGCTTTTAGGCAGTATTCGACGTCGTCGGTCGGAGCAAGCCAGCGCCTAGCTATGGCATCAGCTCTGCACTGATTATTGTCATTAAAAGTAACGTTAGAACCCAGGCAACGGGCAAGAAATGTCTTATGTTCAAAAGAAGAGTTGGCTCTTCATAAGATCTGATAAATTTTTCACATTAACCATTATGAGATTGCGAAGCAAGGCAAACATTTTTTTGCAAACAAGCTTACGGCCTGCCTGATGGTAAGGCCAGGGAAAACCTTTCCCTCACTCTCTCTCTAAGGGTTTTTTTTTACTTTTTGTAATATGCACTACTTCTTTCAGCCTGCATACCTCAGCGTCCTAGGTCTTCAGATCTGCTCTATATATAGGTTCAATTTTATATACAGACCTGCACCCCACACCCCCTTAGGATTTTATTTTACTACTTTGTCGGCGTGAATAAAATTAGTTATACCAAATAATTTTTTAGCACTCTAATACCTATATTTTTTTAGGTTTCTTGTACCATCTTCTTTTTTAAATTTTTATATATTGTTTTTTGTTTCTCACTTGTTTTTCACTGTAATAAGCTGATCTACCAAATCCTGGATCACTGTCAAGGCGGACCCCGGGCCCTCGTGCGCAAGTGCACAACCGGGATAGTAACACCAAGATGATTTTATTATTTTATTGTTTCTTGTTATGGCGGCCATAGAAACACATTTGTTCCGTAAAAATTTCAAGTAGATACCTACCTACTTTTTACAGTACACATGTAAGATGTGGAAAGAGCACCCTACACTAACATACGATCATCACTGTCTGAGGTCGCGGCACTATCATCACAGCCCATAACAGTCCACTGCAGGACTTAAGGCCTCTCCCACGAAAGGGAAGGTTACTGCCATAATCTCCACGCTTGGCAGGCGGGTTGGAGATCGCAGTGTTGGAAATATAACAATGGAAAACGTTGCTGCCCATTTTCCAGCCTACGGAGACTCTAGATCTGTTGCCTCGGAAACATTAGTCGCCTTGTACGACACCCACAAGTGTAAGGGGTTGGCGCTATTCTACTCTGCCGGACACCACACGGCCACGGCCGGCACTATCACCGCCTTGAAACTCTTCCCAAAATGTCCGCTTTTGTAGGGTGACTTTTTGGATAACTGCCATTTCCTTCCTTATTGGGACCTTCAGTATTGGGCGCCCCACGTACATTTCTAAAATCTCGCGGTATAATCTATCTCAACCTGTAGTTTCAACTTTAAGATAGTAACGCTGTTGTCTCTAGGCTAGCCAAGTACTTACTTAGCTAATGTGTGTACTGAGACTTAGACGAAATGCTGTCTTATCGACAGACGACTTGTATAGGTACTCATTGTTGCCTCCACCGCTCGTTAAAGCTCCTTTCAGCTTATCTAAGGTTAGCTGTAAGAAATCCCATTGTGGGATAAGCCCGCCTTTGCAATGTATTTTATATCACTTTTGTTATATAGTTCTAAGGTATTTAATGCAATAAAGATATTACATACATACATTTATTTATTTATTTATTTTTTTATACTTTTGTACAACATTACAGCTTAAAACTAATGCGTTGCACACATACATACGACTTACAGTGCTAATCTGCTATGTGATCGCACTGCGTTCAATACGGCTCTCTGATTGGTCCATTTCGTTCATTTTGACGGTTGCATAGTGCCTATCGCCACTCAAGTCAAAATCAAAGTCAAAGTCAAATATTTTTATTCAAGTTAGGTTTACACAAACACTTATGAACGTCAATATAAAAATATGCTTTGCGCCACGGCATCGTCGATCTGGCAACGGTTTGTTTGACTTGTTGCTGTTTCGGTCAGTCAGTAGCCGTATTCACAATGATTCGAAACCGTTTTCGAACGATTCGACACGAAATTCGTGAGTGGCGACTCCGTGTCGATCGATTCGAAAACTGTTATTCAGAATCCCGATGGATTCCACGGAAACACTACTCTTTATAACATATGAAAAATTCATCAAAATTAACTGAAACCACATGTTCCTAAGAACTTTTGCAGGGTCCTTAGTCGATTCCGTATCCGAATCCGATTTCCGAGCCATTGTGAATACGGCTACTGTATGGTACTGAAGCAAATGGCATGTATTTTTAATGGCCTAGTTACCAGAGCTTAAAAAAAAGTCTTCATACCGTCTGTCACTGTCACTATGACAATTGACTTTACCGCCCGTAAGTATTGTCAGTCAGCACGTCTAGCACAAGTGTGCTCTCGCGCGCGACAAGCGAGAAATGGCACGACGTAGATACTGCTATCTCTTTTATCTTAGTATTGAGAGAAGGAAACAATTAATGGCTCTCTCGCGGCGCGAGCTATGTCGCGAACACACTTGTGTTAGCCGTGCAGAAATCGGAATCGGAACCCTGTGCGTTCACAGCCGCTAGAGCATCCCTTGATATAGACTGTATCATCTGTACTGTACTGTATGACTGTACATCAGACTGTTTATTTTACTTCTATAAGTAAGTAATGTCGCTACGAAAAGTAAGAAGTTTGGGTAGCAAAAAAAAATATTTATTTTCGACGGTACCGAACGTGTCAGGTTGTGCATAGGCAGACAAACATGTTGTGGGTCTCCTAAGCTGCCTGTCCACTGGAGCGGAGAGGAGCGGAGCGGCGCGGAGCTGTGCCAATATTAACCAATGGAATTGCATAAAATCGCTGCACCGCTTCAGTGATTGGTCGATATTGGCACAGCTCCGCTCAGCTTCGCTCCTCTCCCCTCCAGTAGACAGGCAGCCTATCCCTCTACTATCGCTATAAAGCGGCATATTTCTTATACTGGATGAGGTACCCTCATAGTCAATTAGCAGTGCTTCACACTGGCATCGAGTTTTGCTTTTTTTTTTTTTTTTTTTTTTTTTTATGTCATACGGTAGGCAAACAGGCAAGCGGGCCACCTGATGGAAAGTGGTCACCACTGCCTATAGACATTAGCAACACCAAGAGTATCGCTAATGCGTTGCCCACCTCTATAACACGTTGCTCTGGCAGCAAAAAGCAAATGCCACTCCACTGCCAAAGCCACGGTTCCCCAAATCCCCACCCCATGGAGCACTGGAAACCTTACTCACCGGCAGAAACACAATACTATTCACATATAGACACAGGTTAGTTCCCACATGGAGTGCTGCTCCCTATGAGTTGATGCTTCCTCTTGATTCCACCCAACGCTATTCATGTCTGATAGAGTGGACATTCTGATACAGTGAACCATATTAACCTAAAGGTTGTCGACGATCTCCTACTCACCGGCAACTTGGATCCTTTAGGCATCTGGAGAGACATAGGCTGTCTGTGTGTTGCTTGGTGTGCTCTGTACCGCCTGGGTATCGATAAGAATGGAATGTTCCGAAGAACTGTTTCATTTGGCACCGCCGTTTTTCAATTGAATAAAACCAGCTTTTGTGATTTCTTAGACTGTTTTGGCCTATGGTGTAAAAAGTATTGTGACTAAACTTGGTATAGGTATACCTCTAACATTGTTGCTGGAGAAAAAATAACTCTTTTCAGCGTGTATCACATTTTTTAAACAAAAAGTCATATACTGAAAGGAGGACACTTAGGTCTTTAAAATGATATCCATAATTTTGCTACCTAGATTGAGTTATTTTTCCAAAAGTCGAGCAACAATTTCAGACTCCATTTTTTAGTAGATACACGAGTGTAAACGCCTGCTATTCAACTAACTTACATGCTCACATGTTCTTCAAAAAGCATGTCTACAGATACTTCAATCTGAGGTGGCAGATATTTTGGTGGACAGCGTTCTCCATTGGGTAGACCGTCTGACCGTTAATAAAAAAAAACGTGGAATGAAAAGATATTTATTTTTATCGCGATTTATCTAGGTAACGCGTAGTCCACGCCACCGGAGCCACCGGTGGAAAGCTAGTTAATAATAAAAAAACTTGTTATTTATGGCGTACCTGTAGCCGTATTCACAATGATTCGAAACCGTTTCCGAACGATTCGACACGAAATTCGTGAGCGGCGAATCCGTGTCGATCGATTCGAAAACTGTTATTCAGAATTCCGATAGATTCCACGGAAACTCAACTCCCTATAACATATGAAAATTAAAACAAAATTAACTAAATCCACATTTTCCTAAGAACTTTTGCGGGGTCGTTTATCGATTCCGAATCCGAATCCGATTTCCGAGACATTGTGAATACGGCTACTGCAATGAGTAGGGAAGCTCGAGCAAACATATTCGTAGTTCAAATAAGATAGGTATTTTTACAAACAGGAAATAGATTGTATGGCTCCGGTATTCTGTAAGGTGGAGGTACTTCAGCCTGGCGAACAAGATAGTCCGCTATGCCCACAGAACACTCTATGGCTATGCGGGCTATGCCCTACCTCTCAATGTATAGCTATCTACTATACCTCATCATATCAGCCGAAAGATCACTGCTGGGTATACGCCTCCCCCAAAGATCTCCACAAAGGCCGGTCATGTGCCTTCCGCATCCAGCTGGTACCTGCGATCTTTACCAGCGGGGCTATTGGCTAACTCAGTTGACAACTGTATTTGACACTAGATAATTCTACACCACGTCATCTACGTTGAAAACTGGCAATAGCGTCTACCAAATTAGAGTAGTGTCCGATTTTTTTATGTCAAATTCAGTTGTCCACTGAGATAGCCGATAGGCCCTCAGGTCGTCAGTCCACCTTGTTGGCGACCTACCCACGCTGCGAGATACCTACCTACAAGTAATTTATAGAATACGACAACCTGTAAACCCCTAATTAGCCAGAGAATAATTGTGTGTTACAAAATACAGTCAAATCTTGCTATCAGAGTGTTTGATCTAACACCTCAGCCTACTTAGGTCGCGCTGTGTACCTACTCAACTGTGTCTTGAGATAGCCTGATAACGAATATAGAGCGCTGCTCTTACATATGAAGGAAATACTGTGGTACTTTTAGAATAGGTAGGTGTGTAGGTACAGTCATACAACTAATTTGACGTTGGTTAACATGCCGGTCGCCACTCAGAGGTCTTGAGTACGATTCTCGGCCGAGCAGAAATTGAGATGATGAATTTTAATTTCTGTTACGAGTCTGGATGTAGTATGTGTAATAAGTATGTATTTAAAAAAAACGATATAAGTAGTTTATCAGTTATCTGACACCCAAAACACAAGCTTTGCTTACTTTGGGGCTAGATGGTGCTGTGTTAATTTATAAAAAAAAATTAGCTGACCCACTTAGTCCATATTGTCATATGGATTATCATAATATGATATGATAATATGATTATGGTAGGGGGGTCAATTAATTGTTGAATGTCTGTACCATACAATTACCAACAACACCAAACCATAACCATGAAAACCATAAAATTAAATACAGGGCGTTAAAGTTTGTTTATTATTATCTCATCTGCCAAATCCTAGACCATGGTCAAGGCGGACCCTGGGCCCTCGTGTGCTGCGCGAGGGCGCAACCGGGATATAACGCCAAGATGATAATGACAGGCCTTTAAAAAACTGCGCGATTCGAAATGGCACACAGGTAATAATCACAGCCTATAACTAACAGTCCACTGCAGGACTTAGGGCCTCCCCCACTTACGAAAGGGGAGGTAATTGACACAATCTCAGTGTTATAAATATAACAATGGAAAACGCTGCTGCCCATTTTCCAGCCTACGGAGACTTAGATCTTTTGTCTCACAAGTGTAAGGGGTTGGTGCTATTCTACTCTGCTGGGCACCACACGGCCTACAACTACTACAGGTAATAAAATAGGTAAAATAAGTAGTCCCAGTCTACTGGCAGTGGTAGCAGCGTGCTTGCCGGACTGAAATCAAAAGAAACGCTGAGCGATACCTGTAACTGGATGAATGGCCGTGTCGTACTTTGTGGCAAATCGACCTTTAGCACAGCAACGAGCTCGCGGGGTCTGACGATATCCTGGTTGTGGCCTCGATTAAATAGGTAACTTTACGTTGCATACCTAACCTGGAGTGTGTAAGAGACATTGATAGAGATAGAGACTCCCCGATTACTCCCCGAATATCGGAATGAGACCAACAGCCTGAAAGGAGTTTTGTAATCGATTTAGCCGGATTTACGATTGCACTACTTGCCTTTCGACGCATACCTAGTACGAGATACGCAATCGTCAAGCATTTTCTGGTCTTTAACGAATACTATATTTTACACATGTGAGGTGGACACTGGGCCCACGCGTGCCGCGCGGGGGCGCGACCGCGACTTAACGCCAGGATGATGATGATATTTTACGCATAACTGTCGTGGGTGCAAACTAATAATAATATTAAATGAACAGCAAACTGTGTTAAGATGGGCGCAACATTGAAATTAGATGAGGTATTAGTATAAGCGTCGTACCTAGTTACTATACAAATACAAATACAAATACTTTATTGGTAACAGTGTTACAAGTCAATTGATACTGAATTATACAAGTACGAATTACACTTAGGAAAATTTCAACATGTCATCTATTACATAAGTACATTACAGGTAACACAGTTGTTACTAATTACAATAATAATAACAAATAAAAATAGTCAGGTTTTAAGACAACAAAAAAATATTTAACTACACCATTTAGTGTGTACGTTTTAAATTGACAAATTCGTCAAAGTCGTAAAAGGATTGATCCAGTAACCACTTTTTTAGTTTACGGATTATGCACACCACGGGCGCAGACAGGTTTTGGTTTTAGGGCGGGTTCAAATGTGCATAATGAGCACTGAACATTTACTATGGAGAAAATCACTAACCACTTATCGCCATTTTGAAAAAATATCAATTTTGCGGCCACTCATAAAACTTATGCCAATCGATAGGAAACTTTAATATCTATCGATCACTTTATGTTTGAAAATGTCGAAAGCGGTATACCTTGCGAGATATCGCAAGTCAAAGATGTACATTAATTACCGACACGTTGGGAGCAAACACCCCCTACTAAGTCTACTCATAGTCAAATATCTTCGAAATTAGTGAACCGATGTCATGCGTTCGAGAGCTACAGATAGACGGATACACGCGTTAAAGTTACATCAAAAATTTAACTAAAATAAAGTGTTTTGTAAGGTAATGTGTTCACCAACATACAAAATACTTTATTTCATAATAATATACCAACACGGGAAGCCACTTGGCTCTCGAGACTGTTCAATAGATAGCGTAGACCTTGGTCAACCTCTCTTCGCCTTATACCGTTGGCATTTCGCACACTTATGAAGTGGCGAGCTCATGGCGGTGCTGAAGTTCAACTAGTTTCAAAGTACAAAGTCACCCATTCAGTGTCATCAAAGAGATTGGAATGTTAGCGACCTTCATAGACTAGCAAGAAGGTCCTCCTCCCCGAAATCATTTCACACCGCCTGCGCCGCGTATTCGTGAGCGTCAGAATGGCTGGTTGTCTGCGCCGTAGGTGTATGAAAGTTGATAAGATAATTGCTACATAATTGCTTATATTTGCTACATATAATAAATAATTGCTACATATGATGTTTATTTAGAAATCGGATATTTTTTTGTCCAGCCATTCTGACGTAAGACAAAATAATGAAAGCAAATAGTAATGTAGCGCAATCATAGGAGGCAGGTGTTTTAAATTGTTAAATGACATGTAATGTTATGAGTAGGTACATTTTGACGCAAGAATCGTATTCCTTACGTACGGTTACCAGAGCCTAAACAATTGAAACGGATTACTATTTGCTTTCATTATTTTGTCAGGCACTTTTCCTTGGGATAATTCAAATAAATGCTACATCTTTTGTTTAACGTTCTTTTGAAGTTATATCTAATGAAGTTGAATGAAGCAAATATGTAGCAATTATTGACGCAATACATTTTGGGAAACTCTGCATGCTTTACTATAAACTAGGAGGCTACCAGCCATCTAAACGTCAGAATGGCTGGACAAAAAAAATATCCGATTTCTAAATAAACATCATATGTAGCAATTATTTATTATATGTAGCAAATATAAGCAATTATGTAGCAATTATCTTATCAACTTTCATACACCTACGGCGCAGACAACCAGCCATTCTGACGCTCACGCGTATTCAATCCGGATTTTTACAGTCAAAATACCAAAGATGCTGAGCTCGCTGCGCTCGCTAATTTATTAGTTTTCTTAATATGTTTGCTCCAGCACTTTTTAGCCAAAATTCGCTACGCTCTCTCATTTATTACATATTCACACTAATAGCGCCGCGTGCTTCATTCGGATGTAAAGAGCCAATATGTAGGTATACCAAAAAGTTCGAGCCGACACAATTGAGCCAAATTGAAAAAATTTCGATTTCGACGCGCTCGCTCTTTTTATAAATAATCATACCGTTCTCGCCATTACAGCAATTTTGGAACCAATACACAAAAAATTCGGTGCTCTCTGCGCTGCGCTGAGCTCGCTTGCTCGCTCAATTTTTTATTTAACTTACTCTAACATCAACGATAACGAATTTAACAATAACGAACATCCTTAGTCCCATTAGGACCTCTGTCCTGGGTTTGATTCCCGGCCGGGCAGAAATTGAAATGAATAATTTTAATTTCTGTTACTAGTCTGGATGTAGTATAACGTTTCATGCTATACCTACTAGAAGTCCAGTGGCGACATCTATTGATTTTTTTCAGAATCGTTATAATTATGTTATGTTGGTAGCACTGTCAAGTTTGTAGCCAGATCTAAATAAATTCCCATATTTATGGGCTTATTGCTAGCTTAAATTTTACCAATAATAGTAAAAGTAATGTAAAAGTTTCACTTCTGAAGTTTTCTATAAGCTGTCAAAATACAAAATTTGTTGAAAATTTCTTTGTTTAGACTTACGGTGTCGAGACATGGACGTTTACGGTATGGCTAGTTCACCAGTTCAAGGTCGCTCAGCGTGCTATGGGACATACATTTCGAAGTCTCTGAAGGATAAAATTCGCAGCGAAGTAATCCAACAGAAAATCGCATAGCGCAAAAAATTAGAAAGTTAAATAGTTAATTAACGTGACGCCGAAGAACCAACGTGACGATTTGCGAAAGGCTACAGGTGGATGCCAGTCAATCGTCATCATCTTGGCGATAATGTCCCGGTTGTGCTCTAAAGCGCGAGGGCTCGTGGTACGCCTTGACCATGATCCAGGATTTGGTGATCAGGTAATTACAGTGGAGCGACTACCATCTGACCTCCGTGACCCTGTTACCAGAGAAACCTGACCAGATTGGATCATGGTTACAAATTCAGTTGCCTGAATTTGCAGGTTTCATCACGATGTCAAAGAAAAGAGTCATTGGCCGCAGCGGGATTCGAACCCGTTACCTCTCGCTTACGAGTCGGATACTCAACCGCTCAGCCACCGACGCACTGCAGTTGGATGCCAGTACTTGCATTATTTCATGAAAAATACATAAAGGGTACAAGGGAATAACAGGTCTTGTCACATTTTTTGTTTTATTTTTTCATCTGGCAACGCGACTGATAGAGTACAAACGACCGTCTGATTGGTATGCTATTTAAACAGGGAACTTTATTTCAAAGATATATTCGCCTTTTAATATAAAAACATACAACAAACATAGGCTAAAAACAGTTATATCCAAGGCGATACAACAAAAACCATGTTTATTCCATCTTAATTTTTGACAGTGACAGTTTAAGGTTATATTTATGTAGTATCACAATCACAACTGATCGTTATCCACCAAAGGATTAGTAGAAAATCATCTCTCTCTCGCCACTCTCATTTTCGCAATAAATTCAAGTTATAGTACAGGCTGACGATGATGATGATACTTAAGGCAAGTTTACTTATAGTAACAGTAGCACTTTCATATTATTCATCATCTTTAACAACTTTTTATACTCACGCTGAGTTTATTTATTTATTTTATTTATTTAACTATTTATTGTACACAGTAGGTAAAAACACAATTATAAATGACGCAACAGGCACAACTTATTTCTAAAAAAAAAATTTCTTCTAGCAGGTCTACAGTAGTGAGATGTTACATAAGAAACGCAGATAGACGTGCACAGTACGGAATAAAAATAATTATGCTACTAGATACATACACATATACATACATGCTTAAATAATTTATAAAATAATATGCATACATAAATACATATCTATTTATTACTAGACAGGGAAAGGCGCGCTTTTTAAAAGTAGGTAGTGACGGACTGGTACGCACATCATGAGGAAGAGAGTTCCACAGTCTCGCAGCATGCACAGTAAAAGAGTAAGAGAAGAAAACGGAATGATGGACGGGGATGGCCAGTGACAGTGTATTTTTGACATTTGAGCGACAGTTGAGTTTATTGATTAGGTGGACAAATAAAAAATTGGACACTCGTAGTATCTCCTGGGGTGCTTGAATTGCTTATACTGCCCTTGTAATGATTATATAGTTCCAGAAATATTTAGAGGCATTTTTTCACTTTTGACACTTTATCTAGAAATTGCTGACACAGATGAATAGAATATATTTTTTAAATAAGTATGGTAGTGTCTATTTAATGCGCTGCTCGCTGTAGCGTGGATTTTGTTATAACGTAAGTGAAGCACGCGTCCGTGACCATGACAACTAAAAATAGATTGATTCAGGAAAATGATAACTAAACAACCGCGTTTAATCCGCTTAAATCTTTCCATTTAAGTATAAAGTTAAATCATGGTTTGAAATTCATAACGACCACATCGAGACGACGAGTGTGTTCATTGAATCATACCGCATTTTTTGACGCTGTACAAGTATTAGTTGTAACTAATAGTAAAAAGGGAGAGATAAAAACAGTAGGTTAAATACAACCAGAGTACTTTTTTAAAACTCTAAGAGGAGAACTGGAAGGCAAAATAGGGAATAATTTTTTATTTTATGGCAACATTTAACTGTCACTGAGACACACTGTCAGTAAGATTGTCTATGATCCGGGTATGTGACTCTGTTTGAATACGGTTTGTGGCGAACGAATAAAACTCTTGCATGACTCGATTATATCCTCTTTGGTTTTATTGAATCGTTGAGTGTAGTTGAAGGGGCAGTGTAAAAATTAAATTTTCTTTCATTCGCGGCAGACAGCGGGTGGTCAGTCGATTTTATTTATTTTTATTTTTCATAATGGATTTCCATAATTACCGTACAAAAACATTACATACTTTTCAGTAATTGTAAATTATAACGTAATGAAAATGCCTACAATGTTTTAACTGTGAATTATAAAGCAAAGGTTATAATCGTGCGTGATGATCTTAGAGCGAAAATGTTTCTGAGTGAAATTTTTGTTAAAAACGCAGTGTTCTAAAGTGAATTGTTTAATTTTCAGCAAACACACTGGTTCGGACAGGATGAGAACGACACAAATTGCACAGTATGCGCTAAGACTCACTTATTCGCAGGTAAGTTTTCCTTATTTTTTTTACACTTTTCCACCTTCTCCGACTTGACTGAAGCAGATTTTTTAACCAAAAGTACTTGCCCAATACCTTTGAGTATATGCCTATCCATTCCTTCCAATGGGATGCATACAAAAAATTAACTACCTGACTTTTTAAACCTTAGCATTTTCCAGATATTTTTATAAAAAATTGTCCCTTTCGTAGCCTCATTCTACCGCCTTTCGACTCTTTCAAAGAGAGATTAAAACCATAATAATGTCCTTATTAAAAGTTGTAGCTAAGCCTATATGGGATTTAAGGGATTAAAGAGTTTATGTATATAATTTACTTTAACCTTTCAGTCATACAACAAACTAGCTGACCACTTATGCCAAATTTTCTTGAAAGGCATACCACATGTACAAGCATCACCACAGTTTTCCCTGTGCTAGCCGGTTTGTACCCGGAACTCTTAAGAGCTTTATATGCCACAAGTTTTTACTACCCACATGCTCAATATTCCATGTGCAAACCGCCGTGCAGGCTAAGCTGTGGTGAAGTTTGTGCAAGTGGAAGGCCCATTATAGAATACCATATGGTCAGTTGTTCAACTATTTAATTTGTTGAATGACTGTACCAATCTATACTACTTTCTCCTTTACTAGTTACCAATACTTTGTGCAAATATTCTTGCTACCTCGAGTCGTAGTTTCTTAAACTCTCTCTCTCTCTTGGTGCTCTTGCTTTCAACAAGAGGATAATTTTTATTTGTAACGTTCCCCTCGGTAACTCGTTAACTTTTTCCATCAATATTTATTTAGGAACTTTTATACATCACAGCTGACATGAGAACTCGGTATTAAAACTTACTAGTTTACCTGACACGACTTCGTTCACATACACCTACATTACCCTTACCTCCCCTTTTTTCTTGCTTATAAACCTGCCTCTTGAATCACTCTTATCTATTGTTTAAAACCTGCATTACAATCTATTGCGTAATTTAAAATATCTGAGCATACATAGCAACATAGGGTCAGTTGGTGGGAAGTGGCTTAGTTATATACTATGTATAGTTTAAGATTAGGCAGAAGAAGAACAGATGACACCTTCTTTCATAGAAGGTTTCATTCATTCAGACATATCTGAATTTCATACTGCACTACAACTGAAACACAGTCTAGTCTTTGTTTAGTTAGCTATTAGTTGCTACAGTCCCATGCAAGACTTTGGAAACATAGAGGTGTTTCAAAATAAAGTTATTGTTGTATTAATACTGAGAGGTATCCATATTCCTATATCTAACTCTACTTTACTATGTTTATAATAATGGCATTAATTGAGAGCATTTGACTGTTTATTGACATTTAGATAAATTGGTACACAGACAATGACTATAGTACAAACAATGGACAATTGATTAGTAGGGAGTGACTGATGCCAATTATTATCCAACACATTTCATAGCTGCCACATGCAAACTGCAAAAACTATTTTTAACTTTAGCATTTGCCAAAATTTTCGTAACTGCATAAATTGACTCTGAATAATGAGCAGAATTGTGCTTAGAGTTTAACAATACATATGTAAGGTATAGTGTGGTGTCCGATAGAGTAGAATAGCACCAACCCCTTACACTTGTGGGTGTCGTACAAGGCGACTAATGTTTAAAAACAAAAGATCTAGAGTCTCCGTAAACTGGAAAATGGGCAGCAGCGTTTGCCATTGATATGTTTGCAACACTGCGATCTCCAACCCGCCTGCCAAGCGTGGAGATTATGGCAATAACCTCCCCTTTCGTGGGAGAGGCCCAAAGTCCTGCAGTGGACTGTTATGGGCTGTGATGATGTGATGATGATGTAAGGTATATACCTACTTGACTATTGTTTGATAAGTCAGACAATTCATTTCTTGACAACCTTCTAATATTTCGTGATGAACGAAATGCATATTAGAACTTGAGTGACTTAAGCACTTTTCTAGTTTCATTTGACTTGTGCTTATATGCAACAACAGAGAGATTCTGACTGAAAATGAGAGTTGGACATAGTAATTATAGTGATTAGAGATGTTTTGTGTAGGCAAGGTGATCCAATTCATCATTTTTATTTTTACCATTATTTATTATATATCATGAAATACAACACTCAATTCATCTGCTGAGGATTTCTTTTTTAATTTTTACTATAGTTGATTATATTATTAAATACAATCCCCAATTGACTTTGTAAGGATGTGTAATTTTTTGAAGCTTTTTTGAAGCAAGGAACAATTCTATCGCATACAGTGTACACTGCCGTACACCGGATATGTTTTAAAACCCATTGACAACCTCAATACCAATCTGACCAGCCTCAACAAACGGTAACATGAACTTGAACGAGAAAGTGTCTGTTTCGAATGAGAAACGATACCCACATTGTTTTGGCATTACGCGCTATGGCTTACATAACATTGTGACGCGACTTCACCTACGTCAAGGCTGTTACTAATTACACTACGAAGTCGTGAAAATAGAAATTGAGTGGATTCAATTGTTATGTTCGATTAGATGCACCGTGGGCCTCCCGCGAGGTTGGCCGACTTTTTTTTTTATACCACTAAGGTGGCTAACAAGTTTACGGCCTGCCTGATTCTAAACAGTCATCGCAGCCTACAGACGTTTGCAATACCAGGGGCATCACTCACGCGTTGCCGTCCCCGTAAAAACCTTTTTACCCCTTTCTTGAAGAACTCCATGACGTACTCTCCAGGGAAAACCTCTCCAGGTAGCTTATTCCACAACCTTAGTGTGCGTGGGAAAGAAAGTTCCTTTTGGTAAAGGTAGATAGACAGATAAACACTTTATTGCTCATAAAATATAACAATACCAATCAATTACAATAACAAGGAACACATATGCGCAAAGGCGGCCTTATCGCTACAAGCGATCTCTTCCAGGCGACCTTTCCAGAAATTTAAACAGGAATTTTACAGCAGGTTGTGTCGAGCCACATGATACAAGATAATGCGTATAAAAATGTAGCATCGTATTCTACGATGGTATTCTACTGTATAAACAGGCTATGTGATGGAACACGTTGCCTGCGAGTGTGTTCCCTGATAATTATAATCTGGACGCCTTCAAGGCTAGAGTGAATAGGCTGTTCCTAGACAGGCATGCTCCAGCTTCGGCCGCATCGTCACTTACCACCAGGTAATGCCTGGCTAGTCTAATAAAACAGTAGTTGTTTGACAAGTAGACCGTTTGCGAAGTAGACATATTGAGAATTAGAATGCGAAATAGGCGGTTTGCCTATCATCAAGTCCTCACATGACGTCCGCGTCGTCCACCCTGGTAATGCTGCGGCTCATAACGAGTCCACACCTGGAGATTCAAACTCCGCTCGGAGCCGTAGTAGCGGACATGTGATGTGGCGAAGGCGAACAACCGGCGCCATAACCGGTCCCCTCCAACTCGTCCTTACCCCGACTGGCATGTGGCACAACAGTCGGGGGCCTTCTGTCGCGTCATCTAGCTTGACAGCAGGTAGGGCAACTTGTGCCACCCACGTGTTTGTGCCGTGCGTGGAGACCCGTACGGGGGGATGAAGGGATCCTGGAGGCTGAGCGTTGGGTGGGCCGGTCGTTGGTTTAAGTGCCCGCCCAAACGCAACACTCCTCTTCGGCCTGGATTTCTCCTCAAACGGGCGGTTGTAGGTTAGCCACCTATGATCAATCGGCTGAGGCATCCCGTAAGAGGGCCGCTAGGCTAGGTCGCCGGTTTGTAGGGGGACGGACGGACGGATGGGCGCTCTGTGCGACAGCTGCGGTTCCACTGCGGTAGTCGCGTCAGGGCACCTGACCAGTTCCGGCCCGACACTCTCTGCAAAAAGGGACCTATATCTCTGGGGTAGTTCTGGCGGTGCGTGAACTTTTCGCGTGCCGTCCCCACTTTGCGGGCTCCAAGGAGGGTGGAACGCCGCCAGAGATGAATTTTTGATCGATCCCTTTATGGAAAGTAAACGCAAAACCAACCCAAACCCTTTGGCAGCATCCCTTAATGCGCCAACAACAACCGCAGCCTGTACAGGCTCGGTATTACGAACATCAGCAGCTCCTGCGCCAACTTTGGTAGCACCAGGAGATGTACCTACATCACCAGCGGCTGAAGCTGCAAGTACGGCAATGGACCTATCCGACCTACAGGAGGCCATGCCGAGCGTCACTCCGAGGAAGACATCGTCTCCAAGGAGGGATATCTCGGGCGTGGGCGGACCCGGACCACAGCCGACAGCGGCATCAGCCAAATTAACAAAACAAAAAAAGAAAAAAAAGCGAGTCTCTAGCAAAGTGAGGCGCGAGAAGGCGAAGGCCAAGGCTAAGAAGGCTAGGGATCTTGAGGCAGATGGCAACAGGGCGCTTTCATCAGTGGAGGCGACCCCGAGCCCAAGCGCGATGCCGGCCGCAGCTACCCCAGTGGTAGCAGCGACGGCCAGTGCTAAGGCAGTGCCAGCAGCCAGAGGACCAGAGCCTTTTAAAGCCCGCTTGTATAGAGGCAAAAGAGCAGGGAAGCAAGTGGCGTCACGTCAGTCGACCCCGGTCGTCGAGACGAAAGACGACAGCAGCAAGCCCGCTAAACGGAATCGCCCGGACGATTCGCTAACACCAAAGGACGTTGCAAAACGGCCAAAGACGAAACGCCATCCGGAGGGCTCCGTGAATTACGCCGACGCGCTTAAGTCAAAAGACTTGTGCATGGCGATACTCACGGAGCCATTCCGCGAACTCAAGGCGGAACACCTCGAGGCCATTGAGGCTGAGATCGACGAGGCAATTGACCGGCAACTGGGGATTCCCAGCGGCAGTGCTTCGACGACCTCGGCCCCAGGCTTTAGAGGACGACCTATACTAGGCGAGGGGGTTGTCAAGCTTTGGTGCTGGGACGATCGCTCGGTGGAATGGCTCCGCAACAATGTGGAGACGTTCAAAACACCATACCCTGGTACCAGACTGGTGGTCAAACGCCAGTCTGAATTGCCGAAAAGGGTCAAAGCGTACGTCCTAATACCGAAGTACGGGGGCGAAGGCTTGGACATTGTCCGGCGTCGCCTCGTAGGACAAAACCCGTGGCATGCCGTCGACCAGTGGGCCGTGTATCACTCGGAGGTGCAGGAGGAGAAGGGGCAACTCCGTCTGATACTGGGTATACTGCAGGCCGACGTAGCCCTTCTAGATAAGAACGGGAGACGACTGTGCTACAGAGTCGGCTCCGTGTACGTTAAGTACGGGGATGAGGAGAGCGCTAGTGCGGCTGACGCACCCGTGCCTCCTCAGGAGCAGCAGATACAGCCAAACCTCGACCCTGGGGCCCTCCCTGGGGACGAGGGGGATCCTCAAAGCAAACCCAGTCGCACGACTGAGGTCAGCCAGGGGAAACCAGGCTGCGTCACCGCTGTTCCTGCCCAGGTCTCGACCACAGCGAGGCCTCCTGATGCTTCTAAGAAGCGACAGGAAGCTACGCTAACGGCGGACAGGGAATCCTCGTCCGAAGAGGAGAGGGAGTTATTAGGTAGTGATGGCTTCGCTACATATGACTCCAGCTCCTCTTAACTTTATAAACGTACTGCAGATCAACCTCCAACACAGTCAGACTGCAACGGCTTCCCTACGCAGGTTGTTGGAGGTACAAACATCGACCGTAGCCATGATCCAGGAACCGTGGATCAGGGGGGGGAGGGTCTACGGTCTGAGCAGCTTGGGAGGCGACCTAATTTATGACACCACGGTGGGTAACCCTCGTACGTGTATATACGTCCCCAAGCATGTCAGCGCCGTACTCCTAACAGAGTATTGTTCCAGGAATCTGACTACTGTCAGGACCAGGAACGCGCCCAACAGCAACCTGCCGCCGATGGTGCTCGCGTCGGCGTACCTTCCGAGTGATGCTGAGGCACCCACACCGGAGCTGGCAGGTCTGATCCAGCACTGCGAAGCAGAGGAACTAGAGGTAATCATCGCAACGGACGCAAACGCGCACCACCCATTGTGGGGGAGCGAGACCGCGAACGGCAGAGGTGAGGATCTCATTAATTATCTTATGACAACCAGACTCTCGTTAATAAATCGGGGCGCAGAACCCACTTTTGTAACACGAAGGGCTCAAACAATAATAGATCTGACATTAGCATCGGACCGGGCATCTAACCTAATTTCGGACTGGCATGTGTCTGACGAGGCTTCATGCTCTGACCACCGATGGATCAGATTTAAATTAAACATAGAAAACCGGGAAAGAAGTGTGAGCAGAAATCCTCGCAAAACTGACCGTATTAGGTACGCGATCGGTGCGGAGAAATCCCTAGCGAAGATAGCAATACCACCCACCTACCATACAGACAATGACATAGACAAACAGGTTGACAAGATAACGTTGACTCTAACAGACGCCTACGAACAGACATGCCCCCTAACTTCCCCCCGGTCGGGACCGAAACCGCGACACCAGTGGTGGGGACCTGAGCTGGAGAAACTTAAAAGGAAACTTAGGAAACAGTTCAATAGGGCCAAAAACACTAGATGCGACAGTGACTGGGATACCTACAAGGAGACCCAGAATAAATACAAGAAGTGTATCCGGCAACGAAAGGAGGAGTGCTGGAGACGCTTCTGCTCCAGTATAGAATCGAACACCCAGGCTGCTAGGATAAAAAACGTACTCAGTAACGATAAAGTCCACAACCTAGGATCACTAATCAAACCTGATAAAACATATACCAAAACGGACTCGGATGTTTGTGAACTACTGCTAGGCACGCACTTTCCGGGCTGCGAAATTAAAAATGAGCAGACATGGAGTGAGACAGCGGAACACCACCCGAGTGAAACAGAATGGGAACAAGTTGAGAAAATTGTGACCAGAGATAAGGTAAGATGGGCGATGGACAGTTTCCTACCATACAAGGCACCAGGCCCGGATGGAATATTCCCCGGCCTACTGAAATGGTGTGGTGGGAGACTACTTGATCATTTGGTCAGTATATACCGAGCCTGTCTTGCTAAAAGATATATACCATTGAAGTGGAGAGAGGTAAGGGTTGTGTTTATTCCGAAGCCCGGCAAAAGTGACTATACACAACCCAAAGCTTTCAGGCCCATCAGCCTGACATCGTTCCTGCTGAAGGTGCTAGAGAGAATATGCGACAGAGACATTAGAGACTCGGCGCTAATAAAGTACCCTCTCCACAAAAATCAGCATGCCTACACTGCAGGTAAAAGCACAGAATCAGCACTGTATAGCGTAACGACTCACATCGAACACGCTATGGCGTCTAAGCAATCCACTCTAGGAGTCTTCATAGACATAGAAGGTGCTTTTGACAAAACACACTTTGGGAGCATCAATCAGGCACTGATTAAGCACGGAGTCAAGGATACCATAGCCGGATGGATCGACTCAATGCTGAGACGCAGGGCCGTTCGAATAACGATAAATAACACAACCAGAGCAGTGGTCGCTAGGGGATGCCCACAGGGTGGGGTCTTATCTCCACTATTATGGAATATTGTAGTCAATGAGCTGATAAGCCGGTTAAATGACAACAGATTCCATACAATTGGCTATGCAGATGACATAGCCATACTTATTAGCGGACCATTCGAGAACGTTTTATGCGACCTCATGGGGTCTGCATTAAAAATAGTCGAAAGCTGGTGTAGTGAGCACGACCTCTCGGTCAATCCATCCAAGACAGAGATGGTCCTGTTCACACACAAGAGGAGTCTGGGAGAACTCAGACTCCCCAAGCTATTCGGTACCAAACTATCCTTAACAGACGAGGTCAAATACCTTGGGGTCATTTTCGACAACAAGCTGTTATGGAACAAACATCTGGAACACAAACTGGCCAAAGCCAGCATCTCGCTGTGGCAGTGCAGCAGACTTCTTGGCAAAACATGGGGAATCTCCCCCAGGATTGCCAGGTGGCTGTATACAGCCGTGGTGAGGCCCTTCGTTGCCTATGGCGCGGTGGCCTGGTGGTCCAGAACCAAGCTCAATACAGCGGTCAACAGGCTGCAACGGTTCCAGAGAATGGCATGCTCTGCCATAACGGGCTGCATGCGCTCGACACCAACAGCTTCACTTGAAGTACTACTGGGACTGCCACCTCTTGATCTGCATATACAGCAGGAGGCAAAGATGGCAATTCTAAGACTTAAGATAACAAGACAATGGAACAATAAACTTGGCTCCCATCGAACCTTATGGGAAACAATGGTTCAGAGTAACCCTATGTTTGAAGCCAAGTGTGACCGAATCGCGAAACAGTTCACTTTTGGCAAGAGATACCAGATACAAACTGCGGAAACGGAGGCGGACTGGTCTGGGATAAGAGAAGTCCGTATTTACACGGACGGATCCAAGACCGACCAAGGCACCGGTGCAGGAATCTTCTCGCTGGATCTGAATATTAAGAGTTCCATACCACTAGGGGAACATAGTACCATATTCCAATGCGAGTGTGTAGCAATCACACAGGCCGCCATGCGAGTGAAGAGACTCGGTATAAGCGACCAAGGCATCCGAATCTTATCGGACAGTATGTCGGTCTTGAAGGCATTGGGAAAGAACAGTATAAACTCTGCCCTAATCCTGGAGTGCCACCAGGCGCTTGAAGATATCTCCCTGACAAACAGGGTTACGATACAATGGATCAAGGGTCACAGCAATTCAATGGGGAACGACGCCGCCGATGAGCTGGCAAGAAAGGGATCAGGGATGGAAATTGCTGGTCCCCCTCCATCCCTACCCCTGTCTTTTAACACACTGCGAGCATGGGTGAGCAAACACACAACGGACCAGCACAATAAACGTTGGCAAAACACAATTGGATGTAGACAGTCGAAGTTGGTGGTGACCGAACGATCACCAAGACTAACTAATAAACTGCTAGATCTCAAACGGAAAGAACTCAGGACAGTAGTTGGCACAATAACAGGACACCTCCCCCTGAACAAACTACTGTTCATGATAGGAGCTACGGACAGCCCTTTATGCAGGGGATGCCTAGTAGACGAAGAAACAGCGGCCCATGTGGTCCTGGAGTGTGAGGGACTTAAGGACCACAGGGTAAAAATCGCATTAGGAACAGGGTCCCTCCGAGAGATCTGCGAGCGTCCGAAGAGACTGCTGGACTTCTGGAGGGAGCTGGGCTGGCTAAATTAGCACGCCTTAACTACGTACAAAGGACCAAGTTTGAGTTCAAGTGCGGAAAAAGGAGCCCATTAACCTAACCTAACCTAGGCGGTTTGCCAAGTGGGCCGATAGCGAAGTAGGCATCTAGAGAAGTAGACAAAATGAGGAATGGGCTATTTGATAAGGAGACCTAGTTTTACACCAGCTGGACGCAGACGGCACTGCCACTATTTTCTCCGTGGCTCGGTATGGCTACGCCTAGCAGTGGGCGTCTTTCGGCTGATATGACGACGATGAGAAATTATAGTTTACACTAGCAAGTATTCGTCCCTTATTACTTTCTACATCCTTACACGGATACCTTAACCTTTTCAGCGCCAAAGTCTGATATATCAGACGTTTAAGTTTCGTGCCCTCGCCGCCAATGTCGATTCATCATCACAGCCCGTAACAGTCCACTGCAGGACTTAGGGCCTCTCCCGCGAAAGGGGAGGTTATTGCCATAATTTCCACGCTTGGCAGGCGGGTTGGAGATCGCAGTATTTAAATATAACAATGGAAAATGCTGCTGCCCATTTTCCAGACTACGGAGACTCTTGATCTTTTGCCTCGGAAACATTAGTCGCCTTGTACGAGACCCATGAGTGTAAGGGGTTGGTGCTATTCTACTCTGCCGGACACCACACGGCCATGCAATGTCGATTATATCAGACAAATAAATCTTACCAATTTAACTCTATTTTTTTATCGTTATAGTACCTGACGACACATGCATACAGTTTTCAGACAGTTTATATTTTATTGTCGTGGCGTGTGGTGAACGTTTTTGACGAAAACTCTTGGCGGGGAAAGGGTTAACTAGTCGGCCACCGACGCTCTCCTTCCGTCTTTGCGAACCAATGACATCAGTAGTTGAGGTATCCAACCACTCGCCCACCGACGCTCAGCAATGAACGCACGCAACACAATCGATGCTCATCCACCGACAACGTTGGCGACAACGTGACGGCAACTCAGTAGCTCAGCCTGCAACTGCAATCGCATTAGCCGGAAACGTGGGCAATCCGTGCGGCTTCGCACTTCCGTGTGTTACCTACATACATACGAGTACGTAACGTCGTGTCTTTTTCCTGTAGGGGTAGGCTAGGATGGGTAATGAGAAATATTTTTTTCAGCACTTTCCCAATATTTTTCTCATAATTTTCCTAATCAAGTTCAGTACGCTTAGACATGAAAGATGATGACGCTGAAATAAAATCTACATTCATTCTTCAACGATTAAAAGTACACAAGCATACAATTAGAAATGTAATCAGAAGAAAATACACACGCCTACGCTACGCTGTTCTGTCTAAATTTTACAGTTTATATTTTACCAAATACCATAAAAAATTTCTGAAAAATAAATTGAAAATTACCCTTTACTAGGGTAGGCAGATACTACACAACGTATAAAATAAATAGTAACCGTACTGGCACTTCCGTATGACGGACGGTGTTGTCGTTGGTGTTAGTGATACGATTAAAACATAAGAAAAGTAGTAAGAGGGAAATAGTAGGAAATTGGCAAGCTGCCAATTTTCGCCGCTTCCAGTCATACATGTTGTATTGGTCCTTATTTTGTGTCCATGACCTACCACAGCGTACTAATAAGACGAATCGCATATAATTTTTTGCTGCCAGAGCAACGTGTGCAGTGTGAGCGATACTCTTGGTGTTGCTAATGTCTATAGGCAGTGGTGACCGCTTTCCATCAGGTGGCCCGCTTGCCTGTTTGCATACCGCATGACATAAAAAAAATGAGCCTGTGCAGTGTCTGCGTTTAATTAATTGTCCCTATCACATGCTATTGTTGTTTATTGATTTTATGAGCCTTAACGGTCAGGGCGTCCTCAAAGATGACCCTAGACCCGGGCTAGCGCTAACTGCTGTCACTCCAGATAACGTCATCAAGGCGGACCCCGGGCCCGCGCGAGAACCGGGACTGATGCCAATATGATGATGATAATGTATAGGAAAGACATATTTTCTTTTAATTAAGGAGTTCTTACTAAAACTATACCAAAATTAAAACAATAGAATGAATAACAAACTGTTGACTAGCTTTCGGGATTACCCTCCTTATTCACCTATCATTCGTGAATGTATGTTTAGCAGATCTTGATAACCATTGCCCCACAGGGGTCGCCGGTCCGTTAACAGCGGCGCCACATTAGAAATCATTGTGAAATACAAGTGTAAAAGTCAAAGTCAACATGTCTCAGGTAGGATGCCGCAACTTTAGCTATAGGTCTAGGTGTAGAACACGTTTCTTTTGGCATTCAATGCGACTGTGCATAAATAAATAAAAATCATTTATTACATCTATCTCCGTAGCCGTGTGGTGACCGGTAGAGTAGAATAGCACCAACCCCTTACACTCGTGGGTGTCGTACAAGGCGACTAACGTTTGGAGGCAAAATATCTAGTCTCCATAAACTGGAAAATGGGCAGCAGCGTTTTTCATTGTTATGTTTGCAACACTGCGATCTCCAACCCGCCTGCCAAGCGTGGAGATTATGGCAATAACCTCCCCTTTTGCGGGAGAGGCCCAAAGTCCTGTAGTGGACTGTTATGGGCTGTGATCATGTGATGATGACATCTATCTCACACATGGCACATCGAAATGTATTAGATACTGTTTGAATTGTTGTCTTTATAATGCGTACGGCCAAGGAATGGAACGCGTTACCTGCGAGTGTGTTCCCTGAACATCATAATCTGGACGCCTTCAAGGCTAGAGTGAATAGGCTGTTCCAGTATAGGCATGCTCCATCTTCGGCCACATCGTCACTTTGCATCAGGTGAGGTGGCGGTCAAGTGCCTGGCTAGACTATTATAAAAAAAAACAGACTTATACGTTACTTAAAGTATAGTATCACTAGCAGCCGCCCCGGCTTCGCACGGGTACCACTACGGGTACACGGGTATATAGCCTATGTCACCCGGGGATAGTGTAGCTTCCCAACGGTGAAAGAATTTTTGAAATCGGTCCAGTAGTTTCGAAGCCTATTCAATACAAACAAACAAACAAAAAATCAAACCTTTCCTCTTTATAATATTATAGTATATGTCATATAGACGATTTAAGTTCTATCGTATCGTGAACCTACAATAGAACACTACTGGAAAGCAGTCTTGCGTAAATTGTATTTGGAATAAGGAGCAAAGGTTGATGAGGCATTGTATTAGGAAATTGATACCTTAACCTGCATGGATCAGGAAATACACAAATTTAAGAGAGGTAGGGCATAGCGGGGTATCCCGTTCGAATTGGAGCCGCCCGAGTGGGGTAGTACCTTACAGAATACCGCAGCTAAACAATACTCTTTTAAATAGTATTGTGTTTCTGCCGGTTAGTAAGGTCTCCAGTGGGGGATTTGTGGAACCGTGGCTTTGGCAGTGGTGGGGCATTTGCCTTTTGCTGCCAGAGCAACGTGTGATAGAGGTGGGCAACGTATTGGCGATACTATTGGTGTTGCTAATGTCTATAGGCAGTTGTGACCACTTTCCATCAGGTGGCCCACTTGCCTGTTTGCCTACCGTATGATAAAAAAAAAATAGATCCGGGAGACCCAAAAACGCTTGACATCGCTGGGTCGGATGCGAGAACAATCCGGCGTGGGAGCATTCGAACTTTGATTAACATTTAGAAAACAAACCAAGAAGTAGGTATCTAGTTTTTCGACTTCGGATATATCGATCTGAAAACTGTTTCCAACCTGCAAAGTTCTTAATATTTCACGGCGAATTGTGTATTAGCAGGGTCACGGAGGTCAGACGACAATTGCTCCACTATAATTACCTGATCTGCCCAATGCCGATAATGGCGCCAAGATGTTTATTATTTCTTATTTATATACACGACACGTTGACTCCACAAGACCGCATGATCCGGTAATGTCCAGAAGCTGTATGATAGCTGCTTATCTTACCGAGTAGCGTTGTTTACAGAAAAGAAACAGATATATAAACTTTAAATACGTGAAAGTAAATACTTACGTACTTACCTACTTATAATAGTTTGACATAAACCTCCTCCCTCCCAAATTGCTGCGCCCTACCGGGTTCATATTGTATTTACATTATTATTGTAATAACTTTCAATATGATATGATTAACTTTCATACAAGAATTGTTATTCATGCCAATTAATTTGTATCCTTGCGATGGCGTTGACGAATTTTTTTAGGTTATGCGGCGGTCAAACAGGCAAGCGGGCCACCTGATGGAAAGTGGTCACCGCCAATGGACATCAGCAACACCAGGGGCGCCACCAATGCGATGCCAGCCTCTCAAAACAATTTGATTCCTTTCTATTTTATCTTATTCTTTTGTACGTGTGTTCGTCACGTAACTCCTAAGCGGCTGGACCGATTTTGATGAAATTTTGTGTGTATGTTTGAGATCCGGATCCAGATGTTTCCTAGCTTTGTTTCAGTAAAATCGGTTCACGAGTTTGAATCACTATTTGGACAATTTTTCTTAAATTTTTTTTTTTAATTTATTAATTCGTCGGGAGTATTTTTGCCGACATCAGTCGGTTGGTTTATTAGAAAGAAATGCGTCCAATAACAATTAAACAAATCGCGTGTCAATCGAAGGCCGGTTACTGGCATATGTGAACATTGCGAATACATTTCCTTTTTCCTACTTCAAATAGTTGTAATACTGGTGAGAGAGACGGCTTATCCTCCTCGTGGATGTGTTAGAGTGAGATGTCATTATAGGAAAGGTATTGGTAGCTACGCGGGTAACCAGGTCTAAAACGAAAAATTGGTTTTGAATGACATATTTTTGGGAACGATTTTTGTATGGAAAACGTCCCATTTTTTATGTAAACAGGTTTATTCAGACATATATTTTAGGTTGCAATTGGCCCGCACGGCTAGCATAAGTGTGCTCTCGCACGCGATAAGCATATAAAGACATTTTCTTCCTTTGATCATGAGAAATGATGTAGTCTCGTTCGAGATATTAAGGCACAGAACTCGTTTACATCGCTAAGTCAAAACTGATCAAACCCCATTTTGAAAAGACACTCCTCACTAACTTCTTCTGCGCAGCTTCTAACCATTGTTCAGTCAACATAAATAATTAAATGCCAAATCGAAGACTTATCCAGTTGCACTCTGTCAAGCCTGAGGATTCCGCCTTATCAATTTCTGTCGCCAAGCAAATTGTGTTCCGGTTTGTAGGATAAGGTAGCCAGCTCATTCGGAGGCCTGAAGCATACCAGTTTTAGACCACACAGATACAGATACTGCGTACACAACAAATATGGTAAAAACTGTATTGTCAGTTTTATCGTTATTTAGCAGGTTTCTAACGAAGTCGTGTGTCATTTAGGGTCTTCAATATGTAGAATACATATTGCTACATGTTAATTCTGTGACGTATTCATGTTAGTTGTCAAGTCAGCGTATCCGGTTCTGCAGTCCAAGAGCATAAGCATTACCACTTCAAGAAAATGTTCCTTTGCCGCTACAGCAACAGTCAAGGCATTTGGTGCATCTTTAGCCAAAACCAGTTTGCTAAAAGAAGGGAGAATCAGCTGTCCCTTATGCCCAAAGGCCTTGTCCTTTATCCCCAGGGCATTTTTCATATGATAAATAAATATTATTTTCATGAATGCTATAAAAACCGTTTATCAATTGCACAGTAGTGTTATTATTTACTTTTTGCAGGCAACAAGATAAAATTTATAAAAACTATTTATTCTATATTAACCATAATAAAACCTATACATAACAAAACAAAACAACAAACTAATATATAAACTATGGTGGCAAACCCGATTTTAGTGACTATCTATATACCTTTATAATTTTTCGAAAAGCTGATTTCGAAGAGAATTCAAATCCGTATCTAAAATATTTGTTATCTTTTCGCGAAAGTGATATTTTTATGGCGCTGTTATCAACTGTGAGGACAATGTGCGAAGATTTTGATACAAAGTTGGAATTTGATAAGAAAATATTTATGATAAGACTGTCTATTTTGCGATTTTTACGATATAGCTGAGGGGATATCTACCATTTTGCAGTTTCTGTGGCAATTTCGTGCATTTTATTTCTGTGCTGATTTTGATTCCTTTGGTAGAAGATGGAATTGTTCGCATAGATCTGCTACAAGACTACTCTGTTTTCTAGTGGACAAATAATAATAGAAATAATAAAATAAAATATAGGTACTTAGACAATTCATTCAGCACCATCTAGCCCCAAAGTAAGCAAAGCTTGTGTTATGGGTGCCAGAGACCTGATAAACTACTTATATATTTTTAAATACATACTTATTATACATATAACACCCAGACCCGAAACAGAAATTAAAATTCGTCATTTCAACTAACTGAACCACGCAGTCCCTCGATGAAATACAGGTTAGGAACCTTGCCCTGAGAAACAATCTCACCTTACAGTAGGTACATAACCTGGTTCCGCCTTGAAACCTACAGGAACTCCACCTTGTCTATTGTCCCAATTGAAACCTAGCACACCTACCGAGGTCTAGGACATACGTACCATCTTAGTCCAGACTTATCCGAGTAAAATTCATCATCATCCTCTTAGCTTTATGTCCCGGTTGCGTCCCCGCGCAGCACGCAAGGGCCCAGGGTCCGCCTGGGTCAAATTGAAATATATTTTTTTATAAATTTTATGACGTGAAGGCCGGCACCGTACCCTCCCCTCCCGCTCTCCTTAGGTTGCAGATGTCCCGAACGATGGTGGCCACTTTCCATCAGGTGAACCGTTTGTTCATGTGCCTCCCTTACTTACTTCGGTGGCTCAGCGACCCGAAGTGGATCGCGGCCTCCGATACAAGAATTCACCATTGGTCCCTATCCTGCGCCTGCCCAGTTCGTTATCTGGAGTTCACTCCCTACGCAATAAAAATGACATGTCTGGTAAACTAGTAGGTAACAAAAGCGATCCAGGCTGAGAATTCCACGCATTTGCTATACCACGACCTTGTGTTTTGTATGAAACAATTAGGCTCATCACACCTCCGTATCACGTAAAAATATTTGCCGAAGCAGACGTACAGAGTGCGGAAAGCTTTACGTCGAGTATGCTATGGATACCTTACTTGTAGATAGGTCATCAATCCTCCTCATCCTCATAAGATAGAAACAATATATTTACACAGTTTAAGGCCCCGTTAAACTGTTTAACCAGTCTCCGGGAAGACTTCATCCGCTAAGATCAAGCGGTAAATCCCGGCTTAGCGAAGCGGTAATTCTGCCATTCCAGGTCTTCTAATAGAAAAGCGTTTTCCGATTTACTGAAAGCAGTTTCCTACCAGAAACCCTTATAAAAAAAATTGCTGTTTTGGCTTTTTACATGTAGCAACAGCAACCTAAAACGCACAACCCGGGGAAAATCTGGTCCGTCTTATCAGCAGGGCGGACGAGACGGCGGATAAGACGGACGAGGCTCTGGCACACCATAGGCCTCACATAGATTGATCCACCGAAAAAGCCCAGGAAACTCTTGATTTTCTGCTTGAGAAATTATCATATCAGCCGGAAGACGCCCACTGCTGGCATAGGCCTCCCCCAGAGATATCCACAAAGGCCGGTCCTATGCCTTCCGCATCCAGCTGGTACCTGCGAAATAGGGTAGATATTTTACATACATATACATCAAGCTAACTCCACTGTCCCACAGGTAGATATTTTATCTGATAAAAACAAATTGGATTTGCAGAAACTAAGCGGTATACCTATTGGTTTATCGAAATGACGCACAAGTGCTCTCGGGATAGTGTATTTGTAATGTTATAAAGTATTATCAGTAATTGTAAGCCGCAAGATAATTGCAACACGCACCATTCTCATTTATTTTATTTATTTTTGTATTTCCCCGTTTCAACCCTTCTCTTGGAAATACCTTCATTTAAACGCCCTGTGCTATATTTCCGTGGCTTTCGCAGTGACAGGACCTAGCATTTGCCTAGTTAATGTCCATGGCTAATGTCCATAGGCAGCGGTGACCACTTTCCATTCAGATGGCCCGCTTGCCTGTTTGTCCACAAATTAACATTAAAAATCGAAATCTGTCTAGCCGTTTCAGACAACGCAGAGGTTAACTTTCCGTCAAGCCTAAATCATGTAACTCTGCAATTAGAATCCATCCTATTAAGTTGTGTTCTTATTATATATATTTCGTAGTTATCTCCAAGTTGTTTAAATCTCCATTCATGACCCGAAGTAATCCCAGATTACTTCATACACGCATGTCAGTGTCACACGGTGCCTACGCCTGTTCTATATTTATCTCTTCTGCTATCAAATCAACGAGCAGAAATTACGTAACTCTGAAATAATAATCTATCCGATGAAGTTGTTTTTAGATGTCAAGTTAAGTCAAATAATTTTATTCAATTGAGGTTCAGCCGTGTGGTGTCCGGCAGAGTAAAATAGCACCAACCCCTTACACTCGTGGGTGTCTCCGCTAGAGTCTGCTAGAGTCGCAATGCTAGAGTCTCCGCTGAAAAATGGGCAGCAGCATTTTCCATTGTTATATTTACAACACTGCGATCAACAACCCGCCTCCCCTTCGTGGGAGAGGCCCTAAAGTCCTGCAGTGGTCTGTTATAGGCTGTGATACTCAATACTCAAATGTTTATTGCTTCATTAAAGTAAAAAAAACGGTTCATAGAGCTTCTTTTAATTATGATTTTGCATAAACCACTGCCAATGCTATGCCCGGTATGGGCCAGTGAAGGTATGTGATATGGTGTGCGGTCAGTGAAGTACTTTGTAGTTATATCCAATTTATATAAATCTCCGATCGTGACAAGCAATCCCAGATTCGCGTACTCAGCTCACGCATGCCAATGTCACATGGTGCCTACGCCTGCTTCTATATTTATCTCATCTGCTATCAAATCAGCGAGTGGCACTGCGCAGTAGGTGACTTTTGACGCCGCAAAAATCACTTACATCACTCAGACTAATATTGTAAATGCGAAAAGTTGTGCGTATACAGGGTGTCCCAGAAGTGACACGTCACAGTGACACCAGGGGTAGGTCAGCGTATGAGGCACCGAACCAGCCTAACATGACCTCAGTAAAAGTTGCACGGTTTTCGAGTTATTGCCAAAATAAAGATTTTACTGAATTTTCCCTTTTTTTAACAGTGCTACTGCCAGTATTCACTTAGAAAGCTCTCGAAGTTAGTTTTTTTTATGTGTATGGAGCCATGAATAGTTAATTAAGATTTTTGAAATGTTATTTTGTCAACAAGTTGAGTAAAATGCTGAAAAATACGGGATTTATCTCGATTTAAATTTTCAGCAAAAAAAGAATTTCAACTTTGACCACCTGTCGTGAAAAAAAAATCCTAGAAACGAAACGAGCAAATAACGTGGAAAAGTTGAGCATGTTATGCAGATTCAGAAATGGTACAATACACTGCAATAAGATAGGAATTCGTATCACTTTAACGTGCCCTATTGAACTAAATCAGAACTAGGAACCCCGCAAGCTGTCGCTGCTAGGTAAAAAATAATGCTATACACTACGATATCTCATTTATTACCTGATCCTTTTATCATTAGCCAAATGTGCGAGAGTGAAAGAGATGGAAATAATGTTTATCTACCTTTTGAAGGGTATTGTTGGCTGATGGCCGAATAAAAGTTCAGTTAACAATAAAAACATGTTTAACTTTCATTGGTTTATTTTAATAATTTAAATTTATTTACAATAAGTGTTCGAATTGTCTCTCTCGGACTCTTATGCACAAATTACATCGTCTGATAAAATTTCTGCTCAATTTTCTTAAACTTATATCCGATATGGTCCGAGCTGCGTCGAATACACGTTGCCGTAATTCTTCTTCAGATCGTATTGGTTTACAATAAACTTTATCTTTCAAACATCCCCATTAAAAAAAATCTAGTGGATTTAGATCCGGAGAACGCGGTGGCCATAAAATTGGTCCCAGTCGCCCGATCCATCTCTCGGGAAATGTGTTGCTGAGGTGCTCGCGGACTAGACGAGCGTAGTGTGCCGGGCAACCATCTTGCTGAAACCACATTCTTATTCTCAGTGCCAACGGCGTATCTTCCAATAAGACTGGGAGTTCGTTTTGCAAAAATTTAAGATAATTTGTACCCCGACGACTTATGAAGTTATTTTACGAGTCGTGAACGCTTATCGCGAGGGCATATTCCCAGGAACGAATAGGCGAGAAGGAAGACCTCGGACTGTAGACGACGACGTGGTTCTAGAAGAAGTACGAGTGGAGCCAGGAACTTCAGTGCGAATTATTGAACGCCGCACTGGCATCTCCAAATCATCGGCACAACGAATTCTGAATCGTCACAGGTATCAACATCCCTACCATATCCAACGCGTCCAAACACTTCTTCCAACTGACTACTTCAATTTTTGCAAAACGAACTCCCAGTCTTATTGGAAGATACGCCGTTGGCACTGAGAATAAGAATGTGGTTTCAGCAAGATGGTTGCCCGGCACACTACGCTCGTCTAGTCCGCGAGCACCTCAGCAACACATTTCCCGAGAGATGGATCGGGCGACTGGGACCAATTTTATGGCCACCGCGTTCTCCGGATCTAAATCCACTAGATTTTTTTATTGGGGATGTTTGAAAGATAAAGTTTATTGTAAACCAATACGATCTGAAGAGGAATTACGGCAACGTGTATTCGACGCAGCTCGGACCATATCGGATATAAGTTTAAGAAAATTGAGCAGAAATTTTATCAGACGATGTAATTTGTGCATAAGAGTCCGAGAGAGACAATTCGAACACTTATTGTAAATAAATTTAAATTATTAAAATAAACCAATGAAAGTTAAACATGTTTTTATTGTTAACTGAACTTTTATTCGGCCATCAGCCAACAATACCCTTCAAAAGGTAGATAAACATTATTTCCATCTCTTTCACTCTCGCACATTTGGCTAATGATAAAAGGATCAGGTAATAAATGAGATATCGTAGTGTATAGCATTATTTTTTACCTAGCAGCGACAGCTTGCGGGGTTCCTAGTTCTGATTTAGTTCAATAGGGCACGTTAAAGTGATACGAATTCCTATCTTATTGCAGTGTATTGTACCATTTCTGAATCTGCATAACATGCTCAACTTTTCCACGTTATTTGCTCGTTTCATTTCTAGGATTTTTTTTTCACGACCGGTGGTCAAAGTTGAAATTCTTTTTTTGCTGAAAATTTAAATCGAGATAAATCCCGTATTTTTCAGCATTTTACTCAACTTGTTGACAAAATAACATTTCAAAAATCTTAATTAACTATTCATGGTTCCATACACATAAAAAAAACTAACTTCGAGAGCTTTCTAAGTGAATACTGGCAGTAGCACTGTTAAAAAAAGGGAAAATTCAGTAAAATCTTTATTTTGGCAATAACTCGAAAACCGTGCAACTTTTACTGGGGTCATGTTAGGCTGGTTCGGTGCCTCATACGCTGACCTACCCCTGGTGTCACTGTGACGTGTCACTTCTGGGACACCCTGTATATTGAAATAAAAAATTGACGTTTAATACACTTAATGACAGTGAGGTACATTGATTTAAAGAAGGGGACAGTGACATCATAAGAATTACTGAATCCATAATGTATCGCTACCCGTGCCATGGGAAGACGTGCAAAGGGGTCACACTCAGCGTATGCCAAGGCTGGTGCTATGGCGCTGGTTTTCATTGGTTACTCGAATAAAAAAAATAAGGAAAATTTTGTTTAGGTCTATGGCACTCAATAGTCTCTGCCTATGCTTCAGTGTGTATTTATGAATTTGCTATGAAATTTTGCAGTATCGTGATAGTTTTATACCACTAATGTGGCAAATAAGCTTACGACCTGCCTGACGGTAAGCAGTCACCGCAGCCTATGGCCGTTTGCAATACCAGGGGCATCACCCACGCGTTGCCGACCCCGTAAAAACCTATTCCTCCCTTTCTTGAGGCTTATCACGCAGAATAACACATAGGCTACAATTCATCCTAAAATCAAAGACAGAGAGACGTTACTGAAATTGTGTTTCAAAGTTTGTTAGCGCAGTAGAATCTTCTTAAGTCCGTTATGGTTTCCTCAACGCAAAATCGCGTGTTAAAACTAGTCAAAATTCAAAATTTCTTTATTGATTAGGACAATAAATATCTCTTTCAATCGTCAAAAAAAAGGGGAATAGGAAAGTAGGAAGGAAACACACAGTGACACGCTGACCGCCCTATGGCCGTAGATAAACGTATCCCTCGCCAACCACGACCGAACCGTGCTCGACAATGCCAGGCAGAGCCGGAACGCTATATTATATTATTTTTATATTATTAAATATAGTCTATAACGAATTATCTGTGACGCCGACTAATATTCAGTCTGGCGTATGTAGGTTATCTATTTCAAGATGTCTGCGAATTTATTAATAAATCAATATAATATTTGTAAAGTGGGACTGTTTTCGTACAAAGGTCGCCCTAAATTGCTAAATAAGTTGCGAAGCGCACAACTCGAGAACGGCTGCTCCGATTTGGCTAAGTTCTTAATGACCCACGCTGATTAGCGTGCGGAAAACGAACATGCGTGCTGAAAACCTGAAGCGGTTGTTATTATCAGGACAAGGTTTATCTTTACTTAGTAGAGCAATGTTGCTTCCCGTTGTATGTCCCTATGTATCCCCTTATCCCTTAGATGTTTAAAACTACGCAATGTATTTTAATGCGGTTTTCAACGATAGAGTGATTCAAGAGGAAGGTTTATAAGCAAAAAAAAGGGTAGATAGGGTTCAGTAAATCGCGCCCGGTCCAAAATAAAAGAATGGAAGAAAAAAATGGTAGAGGTAGGGTATGGTAAGGTATAATATGGAGATGTAGTGTAGCTGTGTAGGGCTAGGGGTAAAACATCACGCGATCGAAGTCGCTATGGGGCAGCACGGCTAGCACAAGTGTGCCCGCGACACAGCTCGCGCCGCGAGAGAGCGTTTCTTTCTTTCAATACTGCTATGAAAGAGATAGCAGTATCTACGTCGCGCATTTTCTTGCTTATCGTGCGAGAGGGCCGTGCCGAAAGTATCCGATAAAGCGATGAAAATCAACGGCTAGCTATCTCTTTGCACACTTCCCTCGCCTCGGGTAACAATAAAAACAAACGTAAGGTAATGTACATGACATGAACAAATGTACATGGACCAAGTGATTCATCGTCTCCCAACCATGCTTGTAAGATATGAGTGACTGATCGGAAGTGATGTACGAAAGAATGCATGGAATCGCTCAAGTGTATTGACCCGTTGTCGTGTATAGATAGTCATTCATTACGCGCTTCTTATATTGCTGGCAAAATTGTCTTTGTACAAGCTTAGATGGACAGCTAATGAGCAAACAGATCGCCCGATGTAGTGGTTGGTAACTATCGCCTATGACGTCAACCTATGATGCATGCGTTTAGGATTCTTGCAACATAATAACCTATCATCATCATCATCTTGGCGTTAATGTCCCGGTTGTACTCTCGAGCACGAGGGCCCAGGGTCCGCCTTGACTATGATCCTGGATTTGGCGATCAGGTAATTACAGCGGAGCGACTGCTATCTGACTTCCGTGACCCTGCTACCAGGGAACCTGACCAGATTGGATCATATAACATAATACCTATCCGACAGAAATGCGTCGAGAGCCCTCGCCCAAGAAAATGTTATACTCAAATATTTCCTAAACTGCTGAACCGATTTTAATGAAACAAAGCTAAGAACCATCTCGATTAAACTGGCTTCCAAATATGGAAAACCGCATCGAAATCAGGCCATCCGTTCGGGAACTACGATGCTACAGATAGACACACGCACAGAGATTCACACGTCATACTGATCTGTACATAGTATAAACAAAGTCGCTTCCTGCCGTCTGTCCCTATGTATCTATGTACGCTTAGATCTTTCAAACTACGCAACGGATTTTAATGCGATCTTGAACAATAGATTGAATGATTTAAGAGGAATGTTTATAGCAAGAAAAAAAAGGAAATTTAGGGGTGTAGAAGGAGTAGGGGAGGTGTAGGACGTAACGCGAATGAAGTCGCGCCGGGCCCGCTAGTTTATTAAAACATACGCATATTATAAAAGAGATATGGTATTACATTTTTAAATATAATAACAAGGTAATTACATTTTAATAAGGGAGCTGGCCGTGTGGTGTCCGGCAGAGTAGAATAGCACCAACCCCTTACGCTCATGGGTGTTGTACAAGGCGACTAATGATTTCGAGGCAAAATATCAAGAGTCTCCGTAGTCTTGAAAATGGGCAGCAGCATTTTCCATTGTTATATTTAAACACTGCGATCTCCAACCCGCCTGCCAAGCGTGGAGATTATAGCAATAACCTCCCCTTTCGTGGGAGAGGCCCTAAGTCCTGCAGTGGACTGTTACGGGCTGTGATGATGAAGGGAGCTTGAAGTCCGAAACAAACTTGAGGTCCGCCAGGTGGTGCTGTTATGTAATATTTCTGTATTTTAAAATAGGAATACTGAAATATCTCATGACATTTTGCAATATGTACCTAAAGGTGCTACCGTTCACGACAAATCAGCGCCCAAATGGATCCAGACAGCCGATAGCGAGGCGCCAAAGCCGTATCGTTGGCAGCGCGATATCGCCGATCGTTATATCACGATAACTCGCGATAACATCGTTTATGTAATCGGTCAGGTGGTGGTCGCGAATGTTCTCGTTGTTGGGAGTTTGGCTCGTGTGAACTGGCAAGTGTGTGTTGGCGGGTTGGTATTTGAGGGGTCGGTGTACTCTTAAGGACGGCTTTAGTAAGGGACGATGGTGTCTGCAGGTTTCGTAATTGGGGGGTGCATCGCACTATTGAGGGCGGCATTTAGACGTATCTTTATTTGGTCCAATAACACATTCAAAAAACGTAAAACGAACAAAATAAGTACACAATAAGAAAGCAGGGCGATGCGTCCTCGGACCAAATACGATTCGTTGTGCTCGATTTTGTTGTTTTTTTTATACGAATGAGGTGGCAAACATATTTTTGTGCCTACCGCAAACGGTATAATGCCACCCTCCGGACTATCGAGGGAGGGAGGTAGATAACACTCGTGTGTACCAGCGCGGACCTCGGTCTCGCGCGCTGGTGGACAACCGGGATATTGACAATTTGCTGATTTCAATTATTTAAATTGTAACTTTTGCGATTACGTATGATCGTTCAAAGTAATTGCAATGCATTTTTTAGCAACTGAACCTATGAAACTGACGATACGGAATCACAAAAGTAACAATTTCGATCATTAAAATCATATAATTGTTAGCAACAGCGTACGTAATTAGTCTTCAGTATGCTTTTAAATCTCATCGGAATTTCCCATAATATTCATACTATTCAGTCAGTACCCTCCTCTCTATTTTTAGATTATCTTTTAACTGCTACATTCTAAGATAAACAAATTAAATATACATACTATAGTAATAAATGTCACCGTTATCGCTCAACCGTTATCATACCAAATTAATCTGGTTTGCGAACGTCGTAACTTTACGTCACTGGCGCCAAAGACATGCCTCATGGTTCTATTTTAGAAATGGGATTCATTGCCAAGATTCTTGGCCACGAGGTGTATACTTTGTATAGGCTGATGACAATTATTAACGAACTCGTGGCTTGGCATTGTCATGTGCATGACTGTTGGAAAATAAGACTCCCCTGGTGTTGCTGAGCTCTCAGCCACAGTGTTTTCTTTGGACTATGACATGGGGTCGTTTAAGCGGTATATTAGAAGTCACTTCAGAGGCGGTCAACGCATTGGTAACTTCCCTGGTATTGCTGATGTCGATATGCGGCGGTGATGTCTTTCCATCAGGTGGCCCGCTTGCCTGTTTGTCTGCAGTATAACATAAAAAAGAGATGTTTTCAGCGGTTCGTAGCCTAAGCCTTTGATAAAGTTTAGTGAAACTAACTGGTTTTCAAATATAGAAAACCGCATCGGAATAGATCCGTTCGGGACCTGGACGCCACAGACGAACACACTATCATATAAAAAGAAATCTTCCGAAAGAGTACCCTTATTTTCTTGCTTGTAAACTTTCCTCTTGAACCACTCTATCTATTGTTAAAAACCACATTAAAATGCGTTGAGCACTTTAAAAGATCTAAGCGTATATAGACGCGACTTTGCTTTTTGATAGACATACTAAAGAAAAGCCAAAAAGCCCTTACGAAGCCGGGGCAGATCGCTAGTACAGTTAACTAGCAAAATCTGGTAATATATTACATAATATATGGTATGGGATAGAGTTATTGTCCACAACCTGAGATACCGACAAGCACACAAACGACACGCACGAAGGCCACCGGATAGCAGTTCACTGTCTCATAAAATCTACTACGACTGATATATCACCCGTACATAAATTTGCGCGGAAAATTACGCGAGGCAACAACCTAGCCAACAAGCTTTGTTTTAACGAGCATCGAGCATCGTACCTACTTATAAAAGTTAACATAGCGCGTATGTCACTCCGTTCGGGCTCCAACAAGCCTACAAGCGGCCCCAATACTAATAATAACAATAAATAATCAGTCTCGGCGTCTACAGCGGTACTTTTTCTACGCGGGGAATGCATTACGCAGGGACGGGGGGCATAACCCACCTCCACCCAGGGTCCTATCGACCTCTCGGTCGCGTCAGACCTAATCACGGGCGATGCGCACGCTTACTTGACGGTGGCTCTTTGGGCGTGCACACTTCTTGACACCCACAAATGCAGTTGTTCCACATGCACTTTCCCTTAGCTGGCTGACGTCACAATACACACTCCTGCTTCGTCGGCCAGCTGCCATACTCCTTCGCTCCCTGTTCTATCTCTTCTGCGCCTATTCCTAGAGACGGAGGGCCTGTGTGGGATTCCCAACAGTCGCCGGTATACCCACTTAAATCCGCAGCGCTCCTGCATCGCCTGAAAGCAGGTGTCGTGAGAGTAGCGGAGGTGTCGAAGCCTTGTCATCCACGACACCTCCCGCGACCGCCCGCCTTAGACGGTAGACCCTGGTCAACCTCGCTTCGCCACCGCTGTTAAGAGGCACACCTAACGAGTGGCGAGCTCGTTGCGGTGCTAAAGTTCAACTAGCCTTAAAGTAGGGGAAGGAAGGGCAAGATGAATATAGCGGGCAACACGAATCATTCTCGTAGGATCTTTCTACTTGTTCCGTACACGAAAGTACCGGCGTGGCAGGACGCGCAGGGCCGGCCGACTTCACAAGCCAATGCGAACTCGGCTGTTGTGGGGCGTGCGTGCGTTTTAGTGACGAGAAACAGAATTGACGCAAGAAAATAAAATATTTTGTCACGATAAGTTTTAACATTTTCTGTTATATAATTGGTATATATTGATGATAAAGGTTGCTTCTGTTGCCTTATCTTATGTAAATTAAGCTGTAATGAAGCATCTTTCATCACCGAAACAAATTAATTTTTAGGAAATTTTTTTTATCTATCAAATGCCATGCGGGCAAGACGAATATGACCATATTCACTAACAGAAACTAATAGAAAACAATCGGCTCTCGCTGGTTCTGACCTCGGCCGTGATTATTACTGCACACTTTGCAAAGAAAAATATATCTATCCCCCTGAGGATTCCTATCGCGATATGCTATTCATCGCTATATTCATATCGCGATCGCTATATGAGGATCCCTACCTGAGGATTGGATACAGTGCTCCGAGTGCAAAGAGTGGACTCACGAAGCGTGCTCTTCGTATATTGGGTCTGGAACATACTTTTGTGACGATTGTCAAGACTAGTAATGATTATTATATGCCCGAACCATCTTGCCCTATATGGACGGGCAAGATGGCTCAAAACAATTATTTTACATGATGATCTCATGTCTAGGTTGTGATTTCTATTTTAAGCATTTGTAAAATTATTTTGATAGTCTATAGTACTGTTAATTATTATAACAATAAAAGTTTCGTTAATCTCTGTAACGTGATTGTTTTTCTTACGTTTCTTGTTAGATGAACCAACTTGCCCTCCCCTCCCCTACGGTTTCAGATCCAGTTCCCGGACTCTACGAGCGTTGCTTAACCTTGGTTATCAGTATCGCAAGCACGCTATCAGTAGACCAGTGCCCCAATACTGGGTATATTATCCTTCAGATCGATACAAAGTACCGTAACATGAGTAATTGTATCCATTCGGGTGGAGCTTACAGCCTGGACAGCATATTAGCCTGGAATTCTACAGTTACCCATCCAGGCGGACTTTACAGTCTGGATAGCGTAGCCTGGAGACCTATTGATAAATTGGTTCTACGACTGAGATGATGGCCTCCTCAAAGAATTTATTTCTGAACATTTATGCAAAAGTATTTGGTCTTTCATTCTTACCGAGAGCTTATTTTAATCATTTGTTTATCAAAGGTCTAAAGTACACGGATTTGCTGTGAGAGAAACTACTTCATAGTTCGTTGATAGTCCAATTATCAAAATGTCCAAAGTGCACATGCGTTCGAACATCAAAGTCGTAGTAGATATGTTTGCAAATGAAGCGATTGACCGATAACATTTCTGCGTCTTACAATGACGTTGATCATCATCACTCAACGCAGTTTAAAACTGAAAAGGTCTTCGGTGGATCTTGTCTAGAACTACGTTTGTTTTATATTACTACGCTGCTGCCTATTTTCTAACACCGTTTCGACAACCGTTTTTAGGATTTTTGGAACATTTATTTATATCTTCCAAAAATCCTAAAAACGGTTGTCGTTAAGAAATAATCAGAATAATAAATAGAAATCAAACTAGACGTATCCCAGTCTTTACACTCATTGACTAATTTTTTCGAGTAAAAGATCTTGAGTCTCCATAGGTTAGAAAATGGGCAGCAGCGTTTTTCGTTTTTATATCTACAACTACGATCTCCAACCCGCCTGCCAAGCGTGGAGATTATGGCCATCACCTCCCCTTTCGCGGGAGAGGCCCTAAGTCCTGCAGTGGACTGTTTTGGGCTGTGATGGTGATGACGATCTATCCCAGTCTAGGGACTGAGCATAGTTTACTTCCTTTTTAGGCCCCAACGCAAAAATGGTGTATTAATACTCGTAAGTGTGATGAGTGTACCTTTGTCTGCCTATGGCATCGTAGCTGCCGAACAGATGGACCGATTTCGATTCGGTTTTCTTTATATCAGTTTAACCGAGATGCTTCTTAGCGTTTCATTAAAATCGGTTCTATATTTAACATCGCAACCGTAGTTTGCTAATTATTTTAGTAATGTAGACTTAATTTTTGGGTATTTTCGATATCGGTCGATTAGCTTATTTATCTACTAGTTCTGACGTAGGTTCTGACGTAAAAGTACATGACGCGGGTCGTGCTATTTGTTCAGCTTTTTCGTTATATTTATGTTGTCCACATAGTGCAGACACGAGAAACTAGTGGACGATTGTAGGCGGTAACTTTCACCCATGGCAGTTAGTTATATGCGCACTTATAAGTTATAAACCCAAGTACCAAAGAAAATATTGGGGTTGATAGATTTTTTTTGTTCAACTAACGACCCGTACCGGCTTCGTACAGGTGTTCTTGGGGTTTCCCTATTATAATGTTTATGTATGCCTTCCGGAAGAAATTCAATCAAATCAAAATTGTGTCTGCTTCTTTTTCAGTAATTCAGTTTTATTGCATAATTAAGTATATTGATAGTAGCGGTACAAGATACCTCGTAATGAGACATAATTGGTATGTATTTTTTTCGATTGTTCTTTCTTTTAATGCAAAATAACAATAAACATAAGACATTTACGATTATTTGCGTCGCGTCTGAGTGAAGTACGATTGGTTATCAATAACAATAGCCTACATTTTCTGTTGTATCTCGAGTAAACGAGCACTTAATTACTTTATAAGTACTTATTATAGGTTAAGGTCCTATAAAGTCTGCATTTAAAATCTCGACATATCTGTTAGGTTCGTACACGGGCGAAGACGCGGGAAAAAGCTAGTGTTTATTAAATACCAATAATTAGTTTATCAATCTGTGCAAATATTATGTTAATAACTCATGAGACAGGAAATTAAATTATGAATGAAAATATTTCTCTTACTGTCGTTCTTAAACAATAGCAAATGTTTATGTTAGATCTGTGTCTGAGCAAGAGTGTAAACTCTGTTGCGATATTTCATCTGTAACATAACATAACATGTACGGGATGCCAATCGACTTTCGAGACTGTTCAACCAGTCTCCGGGTCTCCAGCGGACGACCTTGGTCAACCACGCTTCGCCAAAGGTATTAGGAGTCACACCTAACGATTATCTGGCTCGTTTCTGAAAACACAAGTGACAACAAATACCGATGATATTTTTAAACAAGCTTTGAATTCTACGCCCACTCGGAGGCAACAGTTTGAAAATTAAAAATAATTCTAGAACACAACAATTCCCGCCAATATATCACATGACAGAGCGTCCCACCTAAAACGTTATGTATTTTTATTATCTTTGGTTCCCACGCACCAGACATCTGACTGGAAACAGCTGTGTTTTGGGAGTGTCTGTGTGTGTGCCAAGATTTGTTGTGGGGTTTAAAATAACGCCACAATTTCCACTTTTTATGGGTCTATTTTTAGGCGTCAGTGAATAGTGACTACCTAGTACGTGGTGACATCTTCCTGCTAAACTATTTATAATGGGACGTCATTACAAGTAGTTCCAAAGTCTTTCCCTTGCATAACAACTTAGAGTTCCCCAAAGAGCACGTCTTTAAGTGCAATCGGCCTCAGATTCAGAAGTATCTAAGCAGACAGAATGACAGTTGATCTGACTGACCAAACTGCTGACAGACTGATTGAAAAATATTACACATTATTTAAATAGGATACGGTTCTATTAAGAATGATATTTGACGTTAACTGTGTCCATACCGAGTTTTTCAGATCAATCTAGAGTCAAGACTGTGACATTTTCTGACGATTAGGGACCTCTGTTTGAATTGTCCTCTTTCTTTTAATGCCTATTCGTTTTATGTATGCCCACTCCTATATATTGTACCTTACCTTACTCTCTACATCACAACCTTACCTTTGTATTTTTCCTCTTTGCAGCCAGCGAGCCGTGAAAAGATGATGACCAAGTCAGCGGTGGCGCTCGCTGCCATAGGACTAGGTCTCTCAACATTCAGCGTCCGACAAATGATCCTGCACCAAACCAGAAGGGTCTAGAACCTTCTAGAACGTTCCGGGACGTTCCACGACTCTCTAGGGGCACATGAAAACAACCAGTCCGCTGCAACATCAATCTGCTTGCCCGACATGTCGACAACTCTCGACACGTTCAAATCGATACTACTAGAGCAATGTTATCGATAAAATGACTTAAATTTTAAAGCAATTCTTATGTAGCTAGAACTTTTTTTTTGTTTCGAAAAAGGAAGACATTCTCGCTTGAGTTCGAATTTGTTTCGAATTATATTTTTTTATCGTGATAAGTTGCCAGTATCTGTAATAGTTAAATTAGGTATTTTTTATAGGTCAATGGATTGTCTTCTTTTTTTAACTATTTATTGTGAGAATCAAATTCTTAGGTGAGAAAGAGAGTGTGTGGGATTTAGGAATGTACGGTGTGGTAAAAAAATTGTAAAAGGAAGCAAACGTGCGAGAGAACAAATCGGTAATCTTTTTTGATGTTTTACTTTTTTCTGTGGAACTTTTATTTTGTAGTGCATGTTCACTTAAGAGGCCAAGTTTAATAAATGTTTTAGTATAATAAGTCGACAGTGCGTGCGAACAGTTGTGAGTGAACAGTATGATTGTGTCGGTTGCTTACCACCGTTTATTTTGTGATGAAAACCAAATAAACATAGGCGCTAAATTAGTTTTGACTTTTATTTCTTTCAACACCAAACGTCGTGATGAAACCTGCGTTTAGGCGACTGAATGTGTAACCATGATCCAATCTGGTTAGGTTCCGCTGATAGCAGGGTCACGGGGCTCGGATGGCAGCTCCACTGTAATTATCTGATCTAGAAAATCCTGAATCACAGTCAAAGCGGACCCTGAGCCGTCATGCACGAGAGCACAACTGGGACTACGGATGATTTATTTTTTAACACCAAGCAACTTTAAGACCAACATAGGGAACTACTCACCGGTATGGTGTAATGTAATGACGGTCTTAAATAAATGTAATTAAATTATGTCCTTTACTTAAAACCTGTTGGTAGTTTGAAAATATTACAGTTCACTTGTGACAAATGAACAGACAGCCTGATCAACTGATGTTAACTGGTAACTGTCGGTCATGAAGCTCTGTCTTATTTGGCAACGAGCGTGCGACGGGCGGTTTTAAGGTCTCCCTAATTGGTCGGGCGACGTCCCCGTCGTGCGACCTTGGCCGCACGACCGTTGCCAATTCGGACAGCGCCTAACACCTGTAGCCGTATTCACAATGATTCGAAACCGTTTCCGAACGATTCGACACGAAATTCGTGAGTTAACAGAAAACTGTTATTCAGAATCCTGATAGATTCCACGGAAACTCTACTCTCTATAACATATAAAAATTGCATCAAAATTAACTGAAACCACATTTTCCTGAAAACTTTTGCGGGGTTCTTTGTCGATTCCGTATCCGAATCCGATTTCCGAGCCATTGTGAATACGGCTACTGATGATTCACACTCGAGTTTCATGTATGTTACAAAAATACAGAACCGATGGCACTGAGGAAGGTGGGTCAAGACTAAGCTGATATGCTTCATGCCTGTGACTATGGTGTCAACCTCGTCATCCATACTGGAACAGCAACGCAACCATTGCTTGGTGGCAAGAATAGGTAGATTTAGCTATAAAGAAAAGGCGGCTACGCATTAGGCCACCGGGTCTTGACTCTGGTTCGAACCTCAGTGCTGCTATGTACCAATGGCATTTTCTGAGTTATGTTCATTAGATGAAGACTAATCGATGATCTTACTGTGAGGGAAAACATGAGGAAAAGGCACATTCAGGTGACTGAACGTGTGTGTAACTGTGATCCAATGGTCAGGTTCACCTGTTCACTGAAAAAGAGGAATAGGATTTACATGGAAAATTATCATTTGGCAATATCTAACTACTTAAGCCAATACAATAAAGTGCTAAAGCCAGGATGAGCGTCGGTGGCCGAGTGGTTAAAGTATCTCGCAAGCGAGGGGGTAACGGGAGGTTTGAATCCCACGGCACCAATGACTCTTTTCTGAGTTATGTACATTCGTTAAATGTTAACTGATGCTCTTACGGTGCGGGATAACATCGTACTTAATGTGCAACAGTGTAGCAGGGTCAAGGAGGTCAGATGGCAGCCGCTGTAAGTAATTACCTGATCTGCAAAACCCTGGATCATAGTCAAGGCGGACCCCGGGCTCTCGCGCGCGTGAGCACATCCGGGATATGGAAGCCTAGAAATAGCCATTAAAATAAAAGACCACTTCCTAAAATGTCCGTCTTAGTATACTGACATTTATTAATTATTTATCGTATGGCTCTTGAGTTCCTAATGCTACATATATTTTTAAATTTACATTTTTGAGGAGAGGTAGGGCATAGCGGGGTATCCAGTTCGAATAGGAGCCGCCCGACTGGGGAAGTACCTCCACAACAATAATCTTTTAAATAGTATTATGTTTCTGCCAGTGAGTAAGGTTTCCACTGCCGAACCGTGGCTTTGGCAGTGGACGGGCATTTGCCTTTTTGCTGCCAGAGCAACTTGTTATAGAGGTGCGCAACGCATTAGCGATATATTTGGTTTTGCCAATGTCTATAGGCAGTGGTGACCACTTTCCATTAGGTGGCCCACTTGCCTGTTTGCCTATCGTATGATATAAAAAAAAACATTTCGTCAAGTAGGCGAGAGCGGGACGGACATTAGGGGAAAGTGACATTTATAAACGGTTGCGTTACCAGAAGTATGTTACCGTCGTGGCGGACTCATTAGCCGACTATGTACTTACCACGTTCTATCGTGTGTGGACAAAAAATGGAGAAAGGCCAACTAATTGAAACGACGTACTATCTACTGCAATAGTCTTGGTTTACAAATCAACGCTGGGACTCGAACCTCTTGAATTTGATATGTTCTGATAATCCACGTTTGCCAGGCAGGTTCGAGATCGCATATTTGAAAGTAGGGACCTACGCTCTACTAACAAGACACTGCTGTCCTTTTGAACCGCGGAGGCCTCAACATCATCACAGTCCATTACAGTCCACTGCAGAACTTAGAGCCTCTCCCACGAGAGGGTAGGTTAGTGCCTTTAATCTCCACGCTTGGTTGGCGGGTTGGAGATCGCAGTGTTATAAATATAACAATGGAAAACGCTGCTGCCCATTTTCCAGCCTACGGAGACTAGATCTTTTGCTTCGAAAACATTAGTCGCCTTACACCCACGAGTGGTTGCTGCTATATTCTACTCTGCCAGACACCACATGGCCAACCGCAAAGGCCTACACCCTTCCTATACCATACAAGCTGGCCTGTCTCTAGCTACACCACTCCCGACAAACCCGTAGCTCAGAGCGTCTCGGCCGCGTACGAGCGAGCGAACAGCGTTCTCGTAAGTGTCGATCAAAGACTTGTAGAAAACCAGTTGCAAACTCTATGGGGCGGTTATCGGATTATGACAATTAGATGCTGGCTGTTTAGTTATTTCAGTTAAGTACTGCTTTCCATAGGTTAGGTGCCTTCTATTCTCATTGTCGCTTCCCATCAGGTAAGTTGAGGTAAAGTGTACGCCTCATGCTAATAAAAGAAAATACCACACGTTTTTCTTTTCTTACTATTGCGATCAATGCAACAGAAGATAATAATTCAAAAACAAAGGTAATAAAACTAGAACAATTTATTCGAAACTAAAATAAAAGCCACAATTTTGAATGCAACAATTACAAAACAATATGCAACACTCTCTTAAAACATACATAAAATCTTTCAACAAACAAATAGAAAATGCACTATATTTTATAAAACATTTTTTAATTATAACAATGCATTGTACTTACATAGTGCACTGGTAGCAAGCAATAATAATTATTATGTTTATTAATTGCTATAATTAAGTACTTTATAAGTTACAGGACAGAACATGTGTGTTGGAAGAATCGTCATGACGTTCATGTGTACCAGTTTACATAATGGAGTATCTTACATTAGATTAGTATGTGTATAATATCTATCTACCTAATTACTAAACTGTACAGAAATATAAATAGTGCTATAACACAATCTGAATATGGTAGAGCTCGTCTAGTCTAAGATGACGCGCCCCACTACTTAGTTAGTTGATTTCGATGTGTGAGTGCAAATATTGATAACGACACTTCATCTGTGTGGGAGCCAATGAACGACGCGTGCTTCTACGTTTGAATTTCACCGGCAACTAAATGACCAATTACAACGGCATTTGTAATATGTATTGCGTCCATATTTTAAACTTGCTTGTGTGCGTTAATGCGATAGTGGGGCGCGTCATTTTAAATTAGACGAGCTCTACATCCCTTTCATAGCCCCTGATTTGACGACCTGAGTGGTTCAGTGGTCAACACGCCAGTCTGCCACGCAAGAGGTCCCGGGTTCGATTCCCGGCCGGGCAGAAATTGAAATGATGAATTTTAATTTCTGTTACGGGTCTGGGTGTTCTATGTATAATAAGTATGTATTTAAAAGTATATAAGTAGTTTATTAGTTATCTAGCACCCATAACACAAGCTTTGCTTACATTGGGGCTAGATGGCGCTGTGTGAATTTGTCCACGATTATTTATTTAATGTACAAAACTTTGGCGACGTATAGGTTACGGATATTAATAACAAGAAAATGGGATGTCCAATTCGATGAAACTTAAAAAGCCTACCCGGCTATAGGTACTCCCAAGACAGAGTTTAGCTGGTAGGCGCCTAGGTCTCTTGCGAGTTGAGCATAACCAGCCGGCCGGTTGGTTACATGAGTGTTCTCTGCCTTCCTCCCTCGTTAGTCCGGAGGGTGCCATTATACCCTTTGCAGTAAGCGCAAGAAAGAAACCTAAATACGCAGACACCTGTAACTTTATGACATGCTTAGGAGTATGTTAGGCGTCAACTTAAGCGTCGCCAAAGTGTAATGAAATCGCATAGGCTTTAGAGTTTAGGAATTACTTTACTTACTTTTTTGGGAATTAAATTTTAAATTCTTTTGGATGTGTATTATGGTCAAATAAGGATTTTCTATGCCTATGACAGGTATATATTACGTATGCTAATTAAATTAGGTAATTATTTTAAACACACGTAGAGTAACAATACTCTAAACATTACTTGCATTTTCTGGCATCGCAAATTTTAGTATATTAATTTTACAACTATTCGTTATTTTATAAAATACATACATATAGGTACATGGTTTTTCTACATTTACAAGGAAAAATTATCCAATGATAAATATCAATTCCTAAACAGTATACCTATCTACTTACAAATACTTGTAAATTACAACAAAAGACTTAATCCTAGCCACTATTTTAATATCTCCTAATATTGATTCGAATTTATACAAATCAAGATATTTTTAGCGATGAACATATCTAATATTTACCCTAATATAGAACAACGGACAACATGGAACAATCCCTAATCAAGCACCAGGCCGACTTTACCCAACCCACTTTACGATTATACCGTCTTTCGAGAGAAAAATTGAAATGTATTTAAACGAAATTCACCAATCATATTTTTGTATTAGTTTCAACACTTGATGAAAAATATAATCCCCTTACCTACTTTACTATAATTGCATTGGGTGAGAATGTTAATGCTAATAACACTGAAGTCCGACTTTACCCCAGCACATTTTAATTTGCCAACATGCCACTATAAAAACAAATCTGGACGCTAAAGACGAGGTAACAAATTCGCTTTCACCTTAAAACACTTCCTAAAATCCTCACATCTACTTTTACGTCAACAATCCCATCGATAAAAACACTGTTCTATCTAAAGTCCGCAGACCCCTTGCCCGACATCTCATGGCGCGAACGCCGTGGAGATATCGCGGCATTCGCGCCGCTAGGTTCGCTTGAAACAGCTCTCGTCTACGCGTTTGGCGAGCGCCACGAGCGATGTATGCTTCCTGACGGTATCTGCCAGCCGCCGGCAGGGAAGCCGCGTGGTGATGATGGTGAATATGTGGCCGAAGACTAGCGCGTCGAGCTCTGTCGGGCTGCGGATGTGGGTGGTGGAAATTAGTGAAAGGTTTTTTTATACAGATAGCTCATCTGATGGTAAGCGGCAACTGTCGCCCATACCATCTGCGATTCGTGCATTTAGGTTGCAGGCAACAAAAATGCAGAACCTCAGTCAGGTGCGTTGTTACGTGAGTACTAAGATGAAATGCCTCTTGCCTGTTGCTGGCTACCTTATCCTTCAAACCGGTAGATAACAGTGCTTGCATTGTTACTTGGCGGTAGTACTCACCCAAGCGGACTAATCAGGCTTGACAGAATCCTATCATCCGATAAGATTGTTCACAATTTATAGATTTTTAATGAATCTCTGCTGGGGTGGCATGAGATGGGTGAGAGCGAGCATGTCGCAGGGACGCGAGATAGAAGCTTGTTGTCGCTCTCATTCCGCATAAAACATAAACAGGACAGCAAGCTTCTATCTCGCGTGTTTGTGACACGCGTAGGGGCTGTGTAGCGTGTGTACAGACTGACCGAGGAGGCGTCAGGTTATACAGGACATTATATTAGAAAAGCTTGTCAGAAAGCCTAAAAGGCCAACAAAACGGCGCTTGGAGCATCCGCTCTAACACAGTATATTAAAAATATGTCTTAACTCTAATACCCGTTCGCGCTAAGTTTGAAAAAATAATGTTTAACGGTACTAAAAGAACGACACACGGTTGCTTAATGGTTGACTGTCACCAGCAAACCTAGCGCGTACGGATAGCACAAAATAACAGAAAAAACTTACATGTAACCACCAACATTACCAAAGCCAATTGATCGACCGTAAAAATAATAATACACCTAGACTTTTAATAATTTTAATCGTCATTGGTCGTAAAATTAATAAAAAAAAATTAAAAAAGGAAATGTCAAGTATAATTGATAGTAGGGGAGGGTTTTTAGTCAATGTCAGCGTCCAGATAGCTGGCGTAGTAAGCATTTCTTTTCCTCAGACAACGCAGTAGACTCTCCACACTTATCTCCTCGTCACTTGGTATTTTCAGCGTCACTTTAGATTCTGGAAACGTATAGGTATTTTGTTTCAACAATGTTGCAATCGAACCTACATACCTTACAGTATTTAAACAGGTGTGTATGGTGTCACGCGAATTTGACGTTTATTTACACGCATTACTGTTTATTATATCAGCCTGAGTCATCCCACTGCTGGGCAAAGGCGTCACCCCGATTCTTACACTCTTCGCTATCGAGTGCCAATGCGCATTAGTATATTTCGATCAAAATGTTACGGGGGTAAAAACTACCAACTGCGACTCAATTTGTGACGTCAGGGGTAAACACAACCTACATGGCGTTCAAACCGAAATTACCTAGTTTTAATCTTTGGTTTGGGGTAAACCCGATCTCTATGAGGCATTTAGTTGGTTAAACACTCGACTACGCAGAAAATCCACACGTGTAATCGAATGTTACTTCCAGGCAGGCCGAAATTACCCTATCCCAAATAACTCGACCACCATTATTAGATACGAATAATTACTATGAACGAAAATATTTTCTACGCATACGGCATTGCTAATTTTGCAGTCTAAGAAAGTCTTAAATGATCTGCCTCGTAGAAATTCGCCAGCAACGCCCGTGAATGGTGTTCCAGTCTTTTTTTTTTCATTTAATAGACAGGGGAAATCCGTCATGGACACCTGCAGCCGTACCATAGATCTCCAATAGCACGCCGCCATCTTGATGCAATTTAATGTGGACCAATCGCAGCAAGCCAGAGCTGTCTTCAACTCAATTGTATCAAAATTGGAGATCGGAGGTACCATTTCTGGGACCCAGGTTGCCTAACTCTATAGAAGCACCAAATCGCTCGAACTCTACTACTTACAAAAGAAATAAAACAAAAACCTGATGAAAACCCGGAGGATTTCGTCGAAGACAACGAGTTGCTTGACTTCAAAGACTTGTTGTCTGGTGATTTGTCAGTGACCTCGCTGGTCATATTCTGTGTCCTGAGGGAACCTCTGTCGCCGCTGCTACTCACAGTGTAGCCTAGGGCTTTTTTGTTGCTAAAGGATTACCGTAAACAAAAAATAAAATAGAAATTACTACAAACCCTAAGGCTGGACTACCTACTCCTTGGCGTATATTAACTTGGAGCTAAACCTGGATATTATATCCAGGTTTAGCTCTCACGCAGGCCGCAGCAATGAGGAGAGAAACTCATTTTTCGTAAAGAGGACAGGCCCTATGGTTGAATTTCTATGGCGACGACAGCCCATGAGCGTGCCGTTTCGTAACAAACAATAATGCTAGGAAATTCTAGTTCTTTTGGAGCACATCCGTCGGCAATTTTAATCACTAAAAGATATAAATAATTTCAGAATTAAATAAATATTTCACTATGCTGTCAGACCCGATGACGGCGGCGCTGTAGTTGATAACAAAATGACATTTTAAAAAGGCGACACTTACGCACAATTTCTAAATTCAAGTTAGAATTCAAAAAGCTCTATCTGTCTCTGTCTACAACTCGCCATAGACGAGGATAGCAAATTTTAATTTAAGATTAACAATAGATTACCGTACGGGATACTGTCCGTTAGTTCCACTTTGTAGCGCTGTACTGCCAACATAATAAATCGGTATTTAATTTTGAAACAGATATACACGCATTGTTTGACACCGTGCCCTGTCCTCTTAAAACTACTTTCTTTCATCATTGTACCCAACCAAGACATCGACGTACCTTGTATCAATAGTACCAGAGCTCAAGCCCTTAACGGAAGTCGGGTGCGAGCTCAGAGTCTTGCCTTGAGCGTTATCGGCTAGAGCATCAATCATATCATCCTCCAACACTTGATCCTCCATATTGCCATCGCCTATGAGAGTCTCGTCAATGCTTAGTTCGTTAGACTGCTCATTCTCTTCGTCTTCCATTTCTATAGGGTCAAGGTAATCTTCGGATTTGACGCCCACACTACCGTATTTCGAGTCAAGGAATTCGTTAGCGAACGCTATAACTTCGAAATCATTGCGTTCCGCATCCAACTTCTCGTTGAAGACTATCTCGTCGACTCTATCCAGAAGATCCTCTATAATGTCTATGACGAAACTTATTTGGTCAGAGTTGAACGAGCTCTGTTTCCGGCCGTCTAGTCTGCAGGTGAGGGTACCTTCGTTCGATGTCATTATTATGATCTGCTTGCTCGCAAACGGCTTGAAGCCTGTAGTGTTGAAAGGATTGTTCAGTTTTGAAGTCGCTGACTAGCTATAGAATAGAATACATACTACAAATGAAACGATACGAATGAGTAGTAAATTAAAATTGCAAGAGCGCGATACGTCTAAATGAATAAAGAGGTAATGTTCAAAGTTACTTCGGATGCAAGGTACTAGATGTTAGATCAATGAATTTTCGACCAATAAACAACGTGTATAACAACTTCTCTACACATGACAATACACTACAGCAAAAATCGATAAAGTATAGATTTATTTTGGAGAGGTTTTCCCTGGAGAGTACAACATGGAGTTCTTCAAGAAAGGGGTTAAAAGGTTTTTACGGGGTCGGCAACGCGTGGGTGAAAAAAAGTAGAATGTATAGCTCATAGGAATAAGATCCTTTTTTATCTCACTTATGTATGTTATGCGACGCACCGCATTCCAAAAGGCGTGGTACAAAAATGGACCTTATTCTATAACGCGTGAGACCGCGTTTTGTTTCTGAATTTAGACAAGTGTAATAAGCCTTATACTATTAAACACATTTGTGTTTAATATTAAATTATTGTGTGGATATTTTTATATAAAAAATTCTATACTTTATACACTGCTTAAGATGACAGCTGACACAGAAGTCAACCTACAACAACCTATAGGCAAATAATACACATCAGCTAGTCCGGTTTCGTAGAGCGTCATCTCTGTCGCACGCGTGTGAGTGAATACGAAGCCGAAACTACCCGATGTGCATGATTTACTACCAACTTAACCAAAACCAATCACCGAAGACATTATTGTCCCTCTCCCGATAGTAGGACATACTGTCCTTGCTGGGCAGTCGCAGGGACAGTCGGGAGCGGCGGAAGTTCGCGTCCCCCCTGTCTACCATCGGCCGGCGGTAGGACAGTTGGAACGCCTGGTTCACCAGGTACTCCTCTTGGCACTGGTGGTACAAGACGATGGTGAAAGCTAGTTCTAAGAAATACCTCAACAGAATATATCCAGCGGTCTATAACTGCAAACTCAAAAAACAACTAGATAGAAATATGTGAGTAAGTTTATTTTGATAAGGAAGCGAAAAGCGCCCACTGTTGGGCATAGGCCTCCCCCAAATAATATCTACAAAGGTCGGTCCTGCCACAGTACCACAGTGGGCATTGCATACCAGTGCTGTTTTGGTCAATGTTACATTAACGCTCTGAATTAAGTTGAAGGAAAAAATCTTCACAGATAACTGGCCTTGGTTATCTTTAAGGGACAAGGTAAAGCTACTCAAACCTAAATATCTAAAACTAAACCCTTGTAGGTTACAACCATCAAACATTTAAACTTTCAATCAACTTGATCCGTAACTGGACAAACGCCTTCTAAACCGTACCTCGAACTACAATATAACCAACTCTTAGCATCAACTCAACCACCTATTTTAACACTAACTGCTAACAAACGGTCTCTATTCGTGACCAGAGTCTCTAATTAGCTAAACAGACAGTCGAATAACTCTATCCCTATACAATCAACTCTACCCCTGCCTAGATAGTCAACTCTTATCCTAAATAGACTGTCGATTCTACCTCTAACCACACAGTCCAGCCCAACCTATTGTACCCAAACCAAAACTACACAACCTACTCTACCTATAATGAACTATACAGTCGACCCAATACAAACTACCACCGCTCGCCATCCACAGGGGTTCATCCTCACACCTTGGAGGCAAATTGGTCGCGAACTGTGCCGTTCCAAAGGAACTTTCTCCCACGCACACTAAGGTTGTGGAATGAACTACCTGCAGAGATTTACCCTTCTTCAAGAAAGGGGTTAAAGGGTTTTTACGGGGTCGGCAACGCGTGGGTGATGCCCCTGGTATTGCAAACGTCCATAGGCTGCGGTGACTGCTTACCATTAGGCAGGCCGCAAGTTTGTTTGCCACCTTAGTGGTATAAAAAAAAACTATTTAGTCGATTCTACTCTTAAATATTGTTTACCGTAACCTACTATACGTTAACCAAAACTAGACAACCTAATCTACATAATGTTTTAAACAGTCGCGGTTATTATCACACATTTTTAATCTACGCGGTAGGAAACCCGGAACATACTTTTAAAACCTAATCTTACCCCTAATGAACTATACAGTCGACCCTACACAAACTTGACAGTCGACTCTACCCCTAAATACACAGTCCACCTTAACCTATTGTATCCTAACCAAAACTAGACAACGTAATGAACTAGACAGTCGATTCTACACAAACTAGACACTCTACCCTACACAAACTAGACACTTTACCCTACACAAACTAGCCACTCTACCCTACACAAACTAGACACTACCCTACACAAACTAGACACTCTACCCTACACAAACTAGACACTCTACCTTACACAAACTAGACACTCTACCTTACACAAACTAAACACTCTACCCTACACAAACTAGACACTCTACCCTACACAAACTAGACACTACCCTACACAAACTAGACACTCTACCCTACACAAACTAAACACTCTACCTTACACAAACTAGACACTCTACCTTACACAAACTAGACACTCTACCCTACACAAACTAGACACTCTACCCTACACAAACTAGACACTATACCCTACACAAACTAGACACTATACCGTACACAAACTAGACACTCTACCCTACACAAACTAGACACTACCCTACACAAACTAAACACCCGACTACCCCTAACTACCCAATCTACCCTATCCAACCAACGCTACCCCGTCCATCCCAACACTACCCCAGCCCAGCCCCAACCGACATTGAGCTTCATATCCGTGAGGCTCGCCACCCGGTACGCGTGCCGCAGCAGCGTGGTGGTGATGGGCCGGATGGCGGCCGGCGCGCGCGGGCCCGCCGTCGACAGCAGCGCGCGCGTGTGCCCGTACACCAGCGCGTCTAGGGGGGTCGGGTGGCTGCGGGGGGGGGGGGGGGATAAGGTGGGGGTGGTTTAGACAATGAGGAAAAAAAATTAAGAGGAGAGGGCATGATGTCGAATTATGCGTGTAATGGAGGGAGGGGAGATAAGGTGTGGGGTGTGGTGAATACAATGGGGAATGCATTTTTAAGAGCAGAGGGCGTAATGTCAAATAATGCGTGTGATAGGGGAAAGGGAGCATGAGGTGGGAGAATGGTGGTATAATGAAGACAAAACTTTACGTGGAGAGGGCGTAATGTCAAATAATGCGTGTAATGGTGGAGGTTGGGATAAGGTGGGGGTGTTTTGTATACAATGAGGAAAGAAATATTTCATGAGGAGAGGGCATAAAGTCAAATAATGCATGTAATGGGAGGAGGGGGATAAGGTGGGGATATGTTGTATACAATGAGGAAAAAACCTCCTTTTAAGAGGAGGGGCATAATGTCAAATAATGCGTGTAATGGGGTAGGGGGAAATAAGCTGGGAGTGTGGTGTATACAATGAGGAAAGAAACTTTTAAGAGGAGAGGGCATAATATCAAATAATGCGTGTAATGGGGGGAAGGGAGATAAGGTGGGGGTTTGGTGTTTACAATGAGTGTTTTATACAAAATATGATCCACATAAATCTTAACATATTTCCGCCGGTGGCGTGGGAACCTTTGGGCCGTGGGGACCAGTCGCCCATACAGGGATATAGACAAGCGCCAGGTCGACGCAATTAAATGTCAATTTTTGCTATAGCATTATTGAAAAAAAATAAAGGGCATAATTTTGACTGATTTAAATAAACATTTCTGTCTTCGTGAGATCATTAGTGATTTCTGTAGATATAACTTATCGTTGTCGTGCTCGTACTTGTGATCATGAAGACAACCAATGGCTTTGGTAATGTTATTTTCTGCAAAAATATATTTTTTTCTTCTACCCCCTTACTCATAATAATACTTTAGTTAATAAGTACTCACGTTCCGAAGAAGTAGTCTTTATCACCAAGCCGCTGACTAAGCGAGTTGCAACATTGCTCCACCTGAAGAATTGTATATGAAACACAATTTTAATACAATATTTATTAACAAGCATAAACATTTTGATGTGCCAATGACGAAACTGCTTACTATACAGGGTGTTTCATAATACATGTATAAAGCCGTGAACTGGATGGAGTGCTAAACGTATTAAAACGATAGGTACAATTATTTTTTTCGTGCGTGGAATAGTTACCGAGAAAATGACTATCGAACTTTTTCTTTTTCAATGTCGATAATCACATTTTGAAAACGAAAGACCGCATCTCTAGAAATCAGTTGTAATAGATCACTCAAGTTCATAATCAGGTCAATCAACTGAATAATACAATTTTACCAGTTACAGATAGGATATAGGTTTTGTGCCTTTAAGTCTTTTCTACCTACCGTTTCATATGAGTTTTAAAATTCAATCTAAAGATCACTACGATCAATACCTCAAGTGGCTGGTTAATAAAATTATTATTACAAGCAGCTCGTGAGCAGTCCGGCACAAAAACAAGACATTTCGATGTTTGTTTCTACTTTAATTTATTTGTTTTTTGTTGCCTTCAACACAATGTTGCACCTAGGTACATAGTCTTCAAACTAATTGCGAAAACACAATAAACATTAATAGGCAAAAAAGTTACAGCTTGATTTCGCGTCTGCGCCATATCTTCTATTGTACTAGGCAGTCATGACTGAAGCAGGTGGACTATGTACGGGATACTGATATCACAGGGTGTCCATAAAGTACATTCACTAGATTTTAGTATTTTTGGAAAGTGCAGCAAAACTACACGATATTGTTGTTATACTTTTTTGTCTATTTTTTCACTCAGTCTACATCCTGTTGAATGCATGTGGTGAGTCTTGGCACAAGTTTATGCATTTCTCGTTGAACTTTTCCGCCAGCTCCGAAATAAGGAAAGATGTCATTTTAGTACCTATCTAATAGTAATTATTAAATTCTACTCATGTTTGAATTCAAGAAGGTGAATATTAAATTTGAATAGCTGAAAAAATACCTAGCAACACTATTTACGTACTAGGATTTAAGCATTTAGGTTGCAGGCAACAAACATGCAGAACAGCAGATGCGTTGTCACTGTGAGGACTAAGATGAAATGCGTCATGCCTGTATTTGCACTGGCTTATTTTATGGACACCCCACGTACTAGGCGCAATATTAAGGAGGTCTAAATTATCCGTTTTGTATTTTTTGGTTTCGAGGGTTCTGTACAAAAAAATATTGTAATCAATTATGATTTTAATTCAAAAGGTTCATTCATAGTTTTTACGAAAGTGCACTACCACCTAACTAATAGCAAAGTAGTGTTATTCAAATTACTGTAGCAGATTAATGTAGCAAACTCTAATTAATGTAACATCTTTGTCTTTTTACGAGTTTGCTTTCTCATGTCATGTCTGTCAGTCATGTTTCAGTGTCGCGTAGGTAATCGTACCTATCGTTTTCACGAACATTTCTTATCAACTAAAATTAACTTAATGATTCTTAGTTGATGGAGCTTTACCTGTAAATATCCCATGCTTCACCCAATTGGAGAACCTAGGTCACATAGGTGGAGCACGGACCCAAACACAATTTTAGAAATTACTGTCTAGGTTACTGTCATTGTACCAAACTACCCGATAAAATCGTGATAAGCAAATGTAGGCCATCGCCATAAGGATTATTATTAAGCCCACAGTTGGATTCGCTTAAGACTCACTTTAACAAATTAAAAAAAAATCAACATTATGGTGCAACTACCAGGAGAACATAAAACGAGAGAACATAAAAGGCGAAATAAGTTAGACCCCTAAAACACGGATCCCTAAGTACGAATCCTTTTGCACGTGCCGTCAAGGTCAAGGCCGGCGCCGGAGCTGTGGCGGCGCTTTTGACATCAAAATAGAAACTGAAAACTACAAAATCTAAAAATAGAATACTTTGGCGGGCCGTTCTTTATTTTGTGGTTTGACCCACGGCGCGACTTCCATTGACGAAATTTGCCTACTTTCGCGTCGTATTCGTTCATTCAGTTTTTAGCTTTTCGCGTGACCGAAATAATTGTTGCGTTGTAGTTGTAGGATACCTAAGTACCTATTGTGAAGATAACTGTGATAAGAGTGTTAACGATGTGAACGAATGATTTATAGCTTCAGGTACCAGTATTAACGTAGTCTTGTCTGTGTTCAGCGTTCAACGTTGTATTGTGATAATCATTATTCTGTGTATGAATGCAAGCTAGCAGTAGGCCAAACACCATGGTACCTACCTATTTACGTATTGCATAGCAACCAGAGCCTGCGTAGTGTTGTGTATCTGTGTGTATGGAGTGTACCTACCTAGCTACGCTACGATACGAGTGCAAGCTTACTTGATAGTTAATACCTATCAGTCATCCGAGCCACAAGAAAGCAAGAAAGTATGGCACCTGACGCTGTTTGTTTTCATAAAATAACTTTAAAAAGGTACGTACCTACATGCTTTAAAGGTCTAGGTTCTAGCTAGACTTTAAGATATGCTACCTAGCTAGTACCTAATCGTAACGTTAGGAGGTTCTTTTCCGACGGGAAATAGGCAGAAAAGACAACGCTTTTATCTGTTCATGAAAACATTGTTTCAACAAAACTAGTCTCATAAGTGGTTCCCTACGCTACGTAGGTCCCTAGATGAGTGAACCATTTTAGTAGGACATAGTACCTACTTATTTGTGTAGAACGATTTATCAATTGAACGAATTCTGTTTTAGTTATGTAGCTATCTTAAGTATGTTTTTCAAGAACGTTGGTGGCTGGGCGGTTGAGTATCCGACTCGTAAGCGAGAGAGGTGCCGGGTTCGAATTCCGCTGTGGCAATGTACCAATGACTCTTTTCTGAGTTATGTACATTAGTTGAAATTAACCGATGCTCCTATGGTGAGGGAAACATCATGATGAAATCTGCAAATTCTGGCAACTGAAATTGTAACCATGATCCAATCGAGTCAGGTTCCCCTGGTAGCAGGGTCATGGAGGTCAGATGGTAGTCGCTCCACTGTAACAAATTCTTTTCTCTCCACAAAATTATTTTCCGTGCCCGTGGTCCGCCTTGACTATGGTCCATGATCTAGGATTTGGCAGATTAGGTAATTAATTGCAGTGGAGCGACTGCCATCTGACATTCCTGGCTCCTAACCCTGCTACCAAGGGAACCTGACCAGATTGGATCATGGTTACTTACACATTCAGTCGTCTGAACTGAATGTGTAAGTTTCATCACGATGATTTCCCTCACCGTAAAAGCATCGGTTAGTATTCAGCTACTGTGCATAACTTAGAAAAGAGTTAGTGGTACATGGCGGCAGTGGGATTCGAACCCGGTACCTCACGCGTACGAGTCGGATACCGCAACCTTAGGCCACCGACGCTCCGACTATTTAAGCATACCTATCGAAAATAATTAGTGTAGGCAAGTTCCTAGTTAATTTGGTAGAGCCTATTCATGTAGATAAGTAGGTAACATTTAGTACGACGCCTGGTAGTAAGATGAAGGAGGTTGGTTTGTTTTGATATGAATGGCACGAGGTTATTACTCGTCCTTATGGTGTGTACACACTCAACGTACGCCAACGAAGGGCTGTCGGCCGAATTATTTGGACTTCTAAGGTCTAATACTTGCATTTCGTGGTCAAGCAAACGATCTTTGGGAGTTTTGGGAACCGATTCGGGCTCGTATTTGCACGTTTGTTTGTTGGCCTTCGGTATCCGCCCAAACTGCGATTGGATGATTACTTCTATCCGTTTGATGTTACCGCCACGCTGCACTGCGGATTGCCGGCTGGCACACGCCAACGGGACAATCGTTAGCCGAAACGGGTGCGCGTCACACATCGCCCGGTGTGTACGCAGCATTAGGCTCCTGGTAGTAGGCTTGAGGAGGTTGCTTTGTTTCGATAGGGGTCGCACGAGGTTATTAACCTGTTTTTTATATGATCATCAACTTGAAATAGAGCTGCGCTTCAACGTAGTCGATATGGTTATTTATCTTTAAAAATTAATTTTTTTTATTAAAATTAAAATTTAATGTCCGGATAAAATGAAGTCGCCAGTGCACTCTTTGAAAGCTCTACTTTAACACCCTTTCGGCTTTATACATGTATTATGAAACACCCTGTATATATGGCGATGACAATTCAATAAGAAAGTTTCCAAAATTTTTTTTTAATTGAATATACAAATTTGAGTCAAATGAAACAAAACGATAAAAAAGATTTTGAATTTTGCGATCTCTCGGCGTGCACGTTCGTACGCGGCCGGTAATGGAATGAATTAAACAGACAGGGAGGGGAACGCGCACGGTGGCTGCGCGGCGGCGGCGCGGTGGCGGCGCGGTGGCGGGCTTCGCACGACTCGTATCTACAGTGTAATTGCGCGGCGTCGGCTCGGACGCTAACGACAATAAACCTTTTCCTAAAAGTTAAACCTGTTCCTATGACTCCAAGGTTTGCTGGTAGAAAACTCAATTAATGAGTTAAGATCGCCTTTGTACATCTCTGTTACTGTACTGTATCATTATTTCACGTTTGTGTACAATAAATAATAATTAAATGTAATTGAGACTTGCACTTCAACTATTAACTACCATATACCAGTATACTTACATCAGCCAAAACCTGGTCCAGCGTCTTATCATGCCAATGCAGAGCCTTCAGTCGCTTCGCTACAGCGTTCCGCTTCGCCCTGGTCTGCAGCCAGCCCAGCGGCCAGGGGTACACTGATGAGTTGCGGACCTTGGTCACAGCGTTGAAGGTCTCGTTGTCCAGCCAGGATATGTAGAGCTGGTGGGTTTGGAATGATCATTAGTCGAATGAATAAGCATTCAAGACACGTTCGTCGGTTCGATAAATATTAATACTTATTCAGTGTGCGTCAATTTCCGCTTTAACCACGATCTAGGATTTGGTAATTACAGTAGCACCGACGAAACCGCTCGCGCCTCGAGAGAGCATTTTTTTCCTTCTCTCAATACTATGATGAAAGAGATAGCAATATCTATGTCGCGCCTTTTCTCCCGTATCGCGCTCCAGCGCACACTTGTATTAGTCGTACAAGAGAAAGCAGCTCAAATGCCTGACTATACTAACTGTGAGACCATCTGATTATGGCTTGAGCAGCCGATTGCAGATACCATGAAGAAAAAGAATGCCTAGCTAAATGAAGGCACAATACAAACCTCAGCATTGACCAGCACATTCGTAATCAGACTCATATACGCCCTCATCTCTGCCTTGTCCTCGGTGGCCAGTCTGGAGCACAGCGACACGCCCTTGTTGGCAGCGAACTGGACTATCGGTTCCAGCTCGGAGACGACGAAGGCACCGCATTTGATGAAGGGCACCCGCCCTGATGGTGACATCCACTCGGCGTTCCAACGCATCTCCACTTCGAAGGGAAGGTTGCACATCTGCAATTATAGTTTTTGGCTTAAACCTCTCGCATAACATGCAGAATGCCGATAAAGATAAAAGAACAGGTCTATAAGACTATCATTAGACCTGCTCTCCTTTACGGTAGCGAGACTTGGCCCCTACTAGAGCAACACAAGCAGGAGCTGCGCGTCACGGAAATGAAGATGCTGCAGTGGATGTGTGGAGTTTCAAGGAAGAATCGCGTTCGAAACGCCCACATCCGGGATAGCCTTGGCGTCCGTGACATCGCAGATAAGACAGATCGCAGGTTAGAAGAGTGCCTTCGATGGTATGGCCACGTCTTGCGTAGACCGACAAGTTCCCGGCCGAGGCCGGCTCAAGAAGCGATGACTTGACGTAGTCAAGAATGATATGCGTGCCAGTAAGCTCACCACCAAGGATGCCGAAGACCGAGTAAGGTGGGCCAGGAGTAGCAGGAACGCGGACCCTGGGCCCTCGCATGCCGCGCGAGGGCGCAACCGGGACATAACGCCTAACCCACCTCCACCCAGAGTCCTATCGACCTCTCGGTTATACTGACCGCGTCAGACCTATTCACGGGTGATGCGCACGCTTACTTGCCGGGACATAACGCCTAGACTATGACGATGACGATGAACCTCCGGTATAACATCGCTATATCATTATATCAGTCGAAACACGCCCACTACTAGGCAAAGGCCTTCTCCAGAGATCTCCACAAAGGCCGATCCTGTGCCTTCCACATTCAGCTGGTCGCGGCACTGGCAAGTTGACTGTTAGATAAAGCTATGAAGCTTTAAGTCAGATGTTGTGTATTACTGTGGTGCATTAAATTTAAATGACCACCCCCAGCACTCATTCCTAACAATTCAAAAGATAAAAAATTGCTCTAAGTTACCTTCAAGAACGCCTGGACAGCTAAGCAACTGGCATTGTCTGGTAACAGGATCTGTTCCACTTCGTATGGCTGGTATAATTTTACGTTGTCTGGCCATGGCTCTTGGGCTGAAAATACAAGTATATCATTACTACTTATTCACACCCAGTTAAGAATTATTTTGCATTTGCTATTAAACACTATCGTTGTAACTATGTTTACAAACCATACGCAGATAGTTAACTTTCGATTTTATCTTTATGTAGGTACAGCATCTTGTAACCCGAAGTGTTCATAATTTTTGAAGTTTCAGTTTGATAATGTTATGAAAAATAGATTTTATTGCTATGCTCATCACTTGTATTTAAAAAACAAATAAACATAATATGTAATTATAAATTAGTATAAAACCAATAAAATAAATTGTTATAAATATGTAAAAACCAGTCTCACTTGAATTTCAATAGTAAGCCTATGTTAGGTAAGATTAGATTAGATTATTATATTGAATAGAAACAAAAATGGACAACTTCACCATCCCACCATTAGAGGTATCATTGTGCCTAAGATTTTAAAGAGTTCAATCAAATGTCCACAATCTCCTAGCTCTTTCATTGGTTAGCTTTGGCATTTGTTTGCATTAGTATCTTCCATCAGCAAAGTAGGGACAATAAATGAAAGGCACATGTTTGAATTGAAATGTCGTTTACAATTAAGTAAGCTTGTTTGCCACCATAGTGGTTTATAAAAAATTTGGTACATTTCACATTCATTATGTTTGCTGTGATGGCCTACATGGATGAGTTGTATTTTGTTAAGGGAGTATACATGACTCTCTTGGCTGGTATAAACAAATTCAGGGTTATGCAAGACAGCATTGCAGAAGGAATGCAGAATTAAGATAATGTGGGTTAGCAGAGGTGTTAAAAAACTTATTTCTTAAACTTCCAATGAAATGGCTAATGCTTCACCAACAAGAGTTAAGCTTCAAAATTTATGATGATAATGAAGTTACTAAAATGTTAAAATTGGAAACTTTCTGTGCCGGTGATAGCTATCTCCCACTGGTAAACATTGACTGTGTATCTGTATACGACAATCTTGCCTCTTCAGAATATTAGTAGCAGGAAAAAACTGTTGTCAACCCAAAAACAGTGAGATTTTATGTAATGAATGCAATGGTTGTTATTTACATGCATTCGGATAGCCTGGTAGACACGAGTATTCGTCTACAATACACACGGATGCACCAAAACCACGAAACGCATCCAAAATCACTCAAAAGTAATACCAAAATTATAAAGTTCCTCGGATTTCATATTGGAAGATTATCAGATAGGACACTCGCAAGTATGATGTAACGACTGAATATTATTCAGAAATAGGTCATTCTGCATCTATAATTAAACAATTGTGTCATACAAAACAGAAGTATTCGAAATATAGACCAAATTATGTAACGTTTCTAAAAGGCGGCATGGAATTGCAAATAACATTACTTACCATTCAAAGATGTTAGTATGGAATCTCTAATAGGAAATTCGGGCATGATTATATTTTCTGTACACTTTGATTCAACGGTATAGGCAAATTTTATTTAAATTCAAAATAAATCTCAAAAATCTCAAGATTTCGCCTCGTTTTGGTACCACAGACTAACGAGCTATTTTGACGTTGTCAACTTGACATGTGACAGCCTACTTTTTCCATTTTAATGGCATTGGCATAGCACAATACTTTAAAAAATAGCATTGGCATCTATGGTCATCAGCTAACGACAATATCCGCCTTCTATGAGGACTGGCGTCGCCAACCAATACTGAATAGGAAGAAGAACGCTTCATCTATGAAGAATAAGATTCATACGATTCTACCTTGTCTTGTCTGGGATATGCCTCACGCCAAGACTGCCACAGATGTATTCATTGCGTACTCGATCGAGCCGTAACATCCAGCGCAACATTTTACATATTTCATTGACGTACACATTTCATATTTCATAGTTGATATTCGCGTCTGCGTTTATTGAGATTGCGAGACTGCGATTCATGAGAAATGTTTAGTTTATTTGAAATAATTTATGGGCGTCACCCACCTCCATCTCAGGGGCCCAAGCTAACCTCACCTGCGCATGGGCTTGGACACAAGGCAAGGACGAGGCACTGGTGAATCATCTATTCTATTTACCCGCTGTAAATTTATGGTAAATAAATAAATAAATTCCCTAGTGGGTCGTGGGGTCGGACTAGCCAGCACAAGCAGTTGGCGTTTATAAAAGCGAAAAAGTTGAACTCGAGAGGTATAGCACGAAATCGGGAAGAATTGGGCTCGGCGAAGAACCTTGAAGAAGAACCTTGGTAGTGAGCGAATTTAGCGGACGATTCATGTTGAACAAAGCGCTATGGAAAGGAAGGGATCAACAATGAACTAGTCTCAGCTCAGAGCTCAGTCCAGTTACGACGACTCTAAAAATACTGCCTTCTGGAATAGCTTTGAAGATACCTTGCACCTGCGACTTATATTTAAGTACCATCCTCCGAACAGATCATTATGTCCTGGATGGTGCGGACCTCAATAGTCACATGGATCAGCAGCGGCACCGCGAGTCTCCAATAGCATGATAACACCCTCTGGAATGACGTCACAGAATATACGAAATACATGTTGTAAAATCATACCAGAGGGTGAGATCATGTTATTGAAGATCGGCGGTGCCGCTGCAGATAAGTGAGGCGTTTGGAGGTTTGGGTACGATCCGCCCAACAGTGCTGATTCGCAGAGGTGATATCGGCCCTGTGTGAAAAGTGTTAAGTAAAAAGGGCCTGCCAGTATTAGAAAAGAGGTCCACGGGAGGCCCAGGAACCGATGGATTGACATCAGTCAGATACGCACGCAGGTTTGATGACTTCCAGCCTCCCGAACAAGCCGGATTCCGAAAAGGTTTTAGTACCATAGACCACATACATACGCTGCGGCAGGTTGTACAGAAGACCGAAGAGTATAACCGGCCATTATGCTTAGCGTTTGTGGACTATGAGAAAGCCTTCGATTCGATCGAAACTTGGGCGGTGCTCCAGTCTCTACAGCGGTGCCAAATTGACTATCGATATATCGAAGCATTGAAGTGTTTGTACAAAGACGCCACTATGTCAGTTCGTCTCCAGGACAAGACCACAGAACCTATTCAGCTGCAGCGAGGTGTTAGACAAGGTGATGTGATATCTCCGAAGTTGTTTACCGCTGCACTGGAGGATATCTTTAGGCTTCTGGACTGGGACGGACTTGGCATCACTATTAACGGCGAGTACCACACGCACCTCAGATTTGCTGACGATATCGTAGTCATGGCTGAAACCCTGGAAGACTTGGGCAAAATGCTCGATGACCTTTGTAGTGCCTCTCAACAAGTAGGTCTTAAAATGAACATGGACAAGACGAAAATTATGTCGAATGTCCATGTTGTGCCTACTCCAGTGACAGTTGGAGGCACTCCACTTGAAGTTGTTGACGACTATACATACCTAGGACAAATAGTCCGGCTAGGTAGGTCCAATTTCGAGAAAGAGGTCAATCGACGAATCCAACTCGGTTGGGCAGCGTTCGGGAAGCTACGCCACATATTTTCGTCCCAATTACCGCAGTGTCTCAAGACGAAGGTCTTTGACCAATGTGTGTTGCCAGTGATGACTTACGGAGCTGAAACGTGGCCACTCACTATGGGCCTTATAAGAAAGCTCACTGTTACCCAAAGGGCAATGGAAAGAGCTATGCTCGGAGTTTCTTTGCGCGATCGAGTCAGAAATGAGGAGATCCGCAAGCGAACCAAGGTCACCGACATAGCTCTAAGGATTGCCAGACTGAAGTGGCAGTGGGCAGGGCACATAGCTCGAAGAACAGATGGCCGATGGGGCAGTAAAGTTCTCGAGTGGCGACCACGTACCGGTAGACGCAGCGTGGGCAGGCCTCCTACAAGGTGGACCGACGACCTGGTAAGGATCGCAGATACCAGCTGGATGCGGAAAGCACAGGACCGGTCTTTGTGGAAATCTCTGAGGGAGGCCTATGCCCACCAGTGGGCGTCTTCTGGCTGATATGATGATGATGATGATGAGATACGAGAGCCAACGGTTTACGGCGGCGATGACACGATGATGAAGTCTGAATAAGTGGAGGAGGAAAAATATAAAAGCGCACCCTGGCATACCGAATGGATGATTATGACTATGATTGTAAAAACTACACAATAATTACCCATCTGAACAAGTTTCGTTATATTATCTCCAACACATGCGACATTTTTGTTCAATAAATTGATGCCAAAAGCATATTCTTCGTCATCGAAATCAAATGGCCTGTCTGGTTGTTCCTGTCTCGCTTCAGTAGTAATATTAGACTTGGAATGTATCAGTTCTAAATAGTTATTTATTATCCTTTCACCAACTCTGCTGGAAGGAGGGGATTTCCTGAGAAAACTTGCATTGAAATCATATTCTGATGAATACATTGATGTTAGTCTGCTTTCTTTTGTATCTTTGTTATTCCATATGTTACAAATACTCATTTTAGATTTCACCAAAACAGTTCTAAAATAAATAAAATTAAAAATATTAATATCGAAGAGGTAATTTTATACTACGACTTTTGAAAACATTTCCAATATCTAAATCTGTCCGAGTTACAGATGAAAGATGTCCAACGGTGCAACCAAATAGCTTTCTACTTTTTTAGAATTTCTTGTTCTCCTTCTTGAAAAAAAAAATCTTTTGGCTGTACAGAAGTTTGTCTTTGCCGGGTCGAACAGGTTTTTCATGACTAACTGTCAAAAATTGACATTTGACATTTGTGATTTGTTTGATGCGCATCATAGTGTGGTGTAAATTGTGTGGATTTGTGACGAAAAAACACTTAAATAACACATTAATTGAGTTAGAAATAATTATACCGTATTTATTTATTTAGCACCGAATCTGCAACGCAATGGCTGATGTTTTGGATATCGAAAATTCCGAGGAATTTGAAGTTGACGAAGATGGTGAACGTACGATATTTTTGTCAAATTTATTCCATACTTTAGCTATTATTTGCATTTTTCTACCAATATTTTCGATATTCTACAATAGCTGTATAAGCATATTAACCTAAATTATACCGCCTCGGCGCGTTTTTCGTACCTTAGTCAATTATAGGTTATGTTTTGCTGATAGACTTTCTAATTCTAGCACATAACACACTCGACTAACTGTAAATGATTCGCTCACTCGCCTAATACATTTATGTAGGCTTCCTTTGAGCGCTAGAGTAGCTTTTCAAGCACAGTTCTCTATGAATTGCATCCTTTGGTGCCCTCTAACCATTTCTTTGGCTGTATATTTCAGAGGGCATCGCCCGTCTAAAGGAGAAGGCGCGAAAACGTAAGGGACGTGGATTTGGTAATGAAACTGGCACTGGTGGTGCTGCAGACAGGGGGAATAGAGGAAGGTATGTGGGAAAGTATTTACTCTCTTTAGTAACTAAATTCATATTAATTATTTATTTAAATCACCGACATAACCCAAAGGTTTGCCAGCCTTAAGGCACAAGACTGGCCTTTATGAAGATCTCTGAGGGAAATTGATGCCCATCAGTGGGAGTCTTCGGCTATCAGCTGATGATGATTTACAAACCCATCCAACAGTGGAGGGACTGTTATGGGCTGTATGTCAGTGAAATCAAGTGAATTGTAAACAAGTTTTGGCATTAAGTAATAAAACATGAATGGTCTTATTCATAATAAATAAAAAAATTATAGTAGGTTTAAAATGTTCATTAGCTAAAACACTCATTAGGCTTATTCATAAATGTTACATAAACTACTATTAGCTAAAGATCTGATAAAATACAGATTGGACATCATCATGTTGTCACTCTCACGAATTAATAGCTGAAAACATAAAATTGCTTGTAGCCAAGCCTAAAAAAAAGTTTAATGTGCTGAAATTTGCTATGAAATCAAAGTAACCAAGGAAAATCCTGTGCCTATCCTCTTCAGAATAAAAGTCAAGTATGGACTCACGAGCCAATCATAATCAATCACTAATCAGCTGTTTGTGTGACGGTGGCCATGTTTGTCACTATTATAGGTTTATCAGAGGTTTATAGAAGGGATCGGGTTTCTTTAAGTTATGAAGCAGTTATTGAGTGTTTTAGAGCTAATATGCATTAATGTATAAGACCATAGGTTTTATGATCAGCCACCTGCCTGTCATCAATTCTCATTGGGAGTGCTGTTGAGGTCTCAGTATTTAAAACAAAGCACACAATAGAAATGCAACTAGACTCTTAGGATAGATTTGAAGATCTTGATAATTATCAGTTTTAAACTTGATAATTTCCAACTCTGCTATTGATGTTAATCATGTTTTGTTCAAATCTTACAGAAGAAGTAAGTAAGTAACAAGTAATGAAGGTATATTTTTTTATTTCTTTCTTTCATGTTTATGATTGGTATAATTGAATATTAAGCAAGTCCAAATAGTCTCTACCTGCCACACTTTGGGACAGAGTCTAAGCAGAGTCTAATACATAAAGTATGTATGTAAGCAAGCATACCATAATTGCACTACACTTACATGAAACACGTTTTAAGCTCAAAAATTACTCAAGTATTGCAATAGAAAATGGAGTTTAAGAAAAAAGCTCAAAAAGAAAACACCCAATTATGTTTTATAGGCTTCTCCTTAATTTGTCATCTCTTTATAAGTAATTAGAAAAATATATTACCAACTTATAACCACAATTGTATTATAAATTCAAAAAGTGTCAGCACCAATAAATACAAATAATTCTTTCTGCTTTCCCCAGCCCGCCTGTTAAAAAATTGTGGCTCCCGTCAGCAGCACATTTACTGGCACCATAATTATCTTAGCGTCAGACTCAGTCGTGCTCTCGCGAGGGCCCGGGCTCCGCATTCCTTTTTTTTACCTCTAAGGTGGCAAACAAGCTTCCGACCTGCCTGATGGTAAGCTGTCACTGCAGCCTATTGGACGTTTGTAATACCAGGGGCATCACCTACGCGTTGCCGACCCTGTGAAAACATTTTAACCCCTTTCTTGAAGAACTCATGTTCGACTCTCGAGCGAACACCTCTCCATGTAGTTCATTCCACAACCTTAGTGTGCGTGGGAGAAAGGTCCTTTGGAACCGCACAGTTCGCGACAAATTTGGCTCCAAGGTGTGAGGATGACCTCCCTGTCGGTGGCGAGCGGTGCGATGATAGAATGCCTACTTCTCTTTGTCCACTTCGCTCGGTCTTCGGCGTCCTTGGTGATTAGTTTGTTGGCACGCACGACGTCAAGCCATTTCTTCACCGGCCTCTCCTTCACCCCCGCCAGGGTAGCATGGTCAGACATTTGTACCCTCTATGACGTGGACATAACTTCATAGGCATCGGTGACGGAGTGGTTAGGGTATCCGACTCGTAAGCGAGAGGTGACGGCCTCTTAAGAGGCATTAGGTTTAGGGCTCCTATTTTCCGTACTTGGACTCAAATTCGGTCCTTTATACGTGACTGAGAGCCGGCTGTTGCAGTCAGCCCAGCTCCTTCCAGAAGTCTATTAGTCTCTTGGGATGTTCACAGACTTCTCGAAGGGACCCTGTTCCTATTGAGGCTTTAGCTCTGTAGTCCTTTAGCTCCTCACAATCCAGGACGACGTGAGCTGTTGTTTCCTCAGCTACTAAACATCCCATGCACAGGGGTCTTAAGAGGCATATCTAGAGGTAGATCTTTGAGGCATATCGTAACTGCCACCATCCATTGCAGGTACGACAGCTTGGCACCCGAGGGCGACGCGGCGCCGGGCCCGCAGCGCTCTGTCGAGGGCTGGATCCTGTTCGTGAGCAACGTGCATGAGGAGGCCCAGGAGGAGGATATACAGGTATCCGTTTGGGGTTGTGCCAGTTGGGGTTGGGTTGGGGCCTTTAAAAAAACTATTTTGGCAAACACAATATTAATTTCTCAAAGGCTACAATACCAAGGGCATGCCACCAGAGCTATGTGCCCCAAGGTGTTAAAAGTGGGCAACGCATTGGCGATGCCCCTGGTGTTGCCACTTACCATCAGGTGGCCCGCTTGCCGGTTTGCCTGTTATGGCCGTGTGATGTCCGGCAGAGTAGAATACACTCGTGGGTGTCGTACAAGATGACTAATGTTTCCTAAGCAAAACTTCTAGAGTCTCAGTACGCTGAAAAATGGGTAGCAGCGTTTCCCATTGTTATATTTATAACACTGAGACGTCCAACCCGCCTGCCAAGCGTGGAGATTACGGCAATAACCTCCCCTTCCCTGGAAGAGGCCTAAAATCCTACAGTGGACTATTATGAGCTGTAATAATGATGATGACATAAAAAATCTCTGTCCCCAGAACCAGTTCTCGGAGTTTGGTGAGATCAAGAACATCCATCTGAACCTGGACCGGCGCACCGGGTTCCTGAAGGGCTACGCCCTGGTCGAGTACGAGACGTATAAACAGGCCGCGGTGAGAACTCTTCATTGTTTCAGTATTAACCAACAAAGTTTTGGCCGAGACTTCGTCTGCTTAGATTTCGGTTATAATGTTCCGGAGCCGCCCCCTCATGTTGATAAACGTCAAACTAGAATCGATCCCGATTATGAAGTGTCAAACACCATGGACTTACAATTTTGCGAGTTCGTCCGTGGTATTGTCGATGGTTCAAGCAAACAAAGCCAAAAAGCATCTCGATTAAACTATCTTTCAAATAAAATAAACCGCATCGAAATACGTCCATCCTTTCAGGAGGTATGATGCCACAAACAGACACACCGCAAAGCGACGCTCTGTCTCTGTGACGTGTCGGTTGTGACATCGTAGCTATACATCCACACAGAGAGCCACAGATACCCACATCAAACTTGATGTGGGTGCCCCCTTTTCTCATTGGGTATTAAAAATAATGTAAGTAAATAATTCTTTTGCTACCCACAGAGTGCCCGCGAAGCGTTAGACGGGGCGGACATCCTGGGGCAAGCCATCGCTGTGGACTGGTGCTTCGTCAAAGGACCGACCAAAGGCCTCAAGAAGAGGCGATAGTGTAACACAGTCTAATATTTTCGCACTTGACGTTATGTGAACACACTTTGGCGAATGCAAACGCCTATGTAATGACCGGAGTGGTACCTATCTCTGATTGTATGCGGCCATTTTGATGCAACCGAGTTTAAACCAAACCAATCAGACAGCTCTGGCTCTGGCTTGCTGCGATTGGTCCACACTCAATTGCATCAAGATGGCGGCCTACTATCGGAGATCGGCGGTACCGTTCCGGCTTCCGATTTAAATTGGTCAAGTATTTGAGAAAGTAGGAAAGTACAATGGTGTATACCGTTTGGACAGTAGTTTTAGATTTACTTGCAAGTAGCCTTGCAAGTGGATCTAAAACTAGTAACAGACGCTCCGTTTTAGCTGGAGCCGACTAACCGTCTGGTGCAGTGGATACTGATCTTTACGCAGTACAAAACAATGTCACTTTTGGATTAATTTGGATGCGCGGGCGAGCAATTGGTTAGCCGACCAACCGTCAGTTGCAGTTGATGTTAGTCTTTAAATACAAAATAAAGTTGCTTTTGTATTAATTCGGATGCGCGGGCGTGCCGTCCTTGGTCGGACGTCCGACCGCGTCCCCCGCCCCCAAAAGCGACTTTATTTTGTACTTCGTAAGGATTGGTATCGACTGCAACTGACGGTTGGTCGACTCCAGCCAAAACGGAACGTCTGTTACTAGTTTAAAAAAGAAATCTACTGCTTGCATCCACGCGAGCGATCCCATTCGCTATCTCTTTCACATTCGTGGTAATTTGCTAGAGTGAGAAGAGATAAGCATTAGGTAGGATGCGAGTGGCTCAAAGAAAGGACCTTCGGCGTATCAGTATAGCGATTCCAAAACACGACAAAATCTTACAGAATGTATGAGAAATATATGTTAGTTTTGTGAGCGTAGTGCGCTTAACTTTTTATGGAATGGTGTGGTTTCTGATTGAATGTTTCTATTTCCATTGTGTTGTAGAGGTAAACAAAGTGTTTCATGTAATGTCAATTTAGATGTTATGGTATATAAATATAAGGATGTTCTTTCTATACATACTTGTGGTTTTATTTTTCCCAATAAGTAATAGTAGTATGGAGCTATCTAGTGGACAAAGCTAGCAGGGGTCCACTTACCGACCATATTAGTCAAAAATAAAATAATCATCTTAGCGTTAATGTATGTTGTGCTCTCGCGCACGAGGGCCCGGGGTTCGCCTTGACCATGATCCAGAATTTAGCAAGTAATTACAGTGGAGTCACTGCCATCTATCTGACCTCCGTGACCCTGCTACCAGGGGAACCTGACCAGATTGGACCATGGCTTTTTTTTAATAATAATAATAATAATGTTTATTTTCATTAACAAAGAGTACTTAAATCTGTCGTTGCTGGTGTCTCCTTTTAGGCAAAGCCTGTGTCAGAAGACGCCGTATCTACATTACATTACAAATGTTACTAGGTAAAAATGCATAAAACAAACATAATTTGGTTGGTGATTAAACATGCTAACTGAATCAAAATTATATAGGAAAATTTATACTAGAATATTAAAATATGTGTATGTGTGTGTGTGTGTATGCATGTGTGTGTGTGTGAGGGTGTGTAAGTTTCGAGTTCAACACTGGCAGTAAGATAAATTAATTAATATATCAAAAGATTCTCAATGTCATCATAGGTTTTTTCTTCTAACCACGTTTTTATTAATTTCTTACACTCGTAGTCTCAATTTAAAGAAAAGGTGAAAACACTTCAATGAAAAAAAGCCTATTATTAAATTGATGAATGACAAAAATGTATGGTGTACTACTAGCTCTTCAAAATAGGAAGTTATTTATAAATTTACAATTTTGTAAATTGGGTGAGGATGATTTGATGTGAAATAGTAGTTCAATAACAAATCTTTTTTAAATATTTACGACATTGGCAGTGCATGCTCACTTAAAAGACGTGGTGGCGTGGGGGTCGGGTCCTTCTCTTCCCTCAAATATGGACGATGGCTGGGCCCTGCGTCATGCTCGTGATCGGGTGCTGCCTTGGTGGACTGATCTGCTTTTGCTGTACTATGTCTTTTTTATAATTATATATTTTTTTATTCTTATAATTAGTTATATAGTTTACATTATTTACACATTTAGTCCGCTGAATGTGCAGGTTTCATCACGATGTTTTCCCTCGAGTGTGTTCATAAATAGTGAGCGCAGCCACATCTATCTACATCATCATCATCTTGGCGTTATTGGCCTACAATATGCAGTAGGTACGACATGAATCTTAAATTACTTCTGTAAATTTTATTTATTCCAAATTGTACTGACTTTATTGTATACCTACGACATGATGATAATGTAACTAAATGACCTGGAACTATTGTTATCAATAAAGTATCTGAATCTGAATCTGTTATGTCCAGGGAGCCCCCCACGCGGCACACAAGGGGCCCAGGGGCTACAGCCAAATCTACATAGGTATACATAAAAAAACTTACAACAGTGACCCTAACTCGAAGGCAAACAACTGCTATTGGACGATCCAACGCCATCTCACTCCCTCAAACCGCAACCAAGTAAGTTAAATAAAATTTCATTTCAATAATGGGCTTATTACATTTGGCGAAATTCAGAAGCAAAAAGCGCGAGCGCAAGTATAATTGGAATGTATTGCTCATAGATTGTCATAGAATAAGGTTTATTTTTGTACCACTCATATAATTGCGACACGTCGCTCCGCTGCCCAAAAGGCGTGATACAAAAATGGACTGTATTCAATGAGCTCCAATTTTAATTAATCCATTTTGACTTGCTCTCACGCTTTTTGCTTCTGAATTTGGCCATTCAATTCGAGTTAGGCTGTCGGGCCCCAAAATGTTGAGCCATTAGAAAAAGAAAATACCTGCCTAGCGGCGCCTTGGGTCCGTAGAGGGAGGATAATAATAATAACTCTTAATGCTAGCTTGGGCCCGACCGACTAACTCAAATTGAACGTCCATCGCATCAAGAGCTGACGAGCGAGATGCCGATGCATCGTTTATGGCGGTAGGACACTACGCCAACCCTTAATCACTACCAAACCCACACCGCGTCTGTCTGTCTGTCTTCGACGCTAACGAATTCCGGGCACCGGGCAGCTAGTTGGTACTTCGATACTAAAAGGTCGCTTCATCGCCACTCCGTCGGTCTGCAGTCTAAAATATCGCCGGCCTGACCCAGGTCCCCGCCCCTGCAAATTGAACCTATTGCCGGGGGGCATTTTTCCCCCCCTCAGCCCCGACTCTGACTCACAATCACCTACAGGTTTATGAGCCAAAAGGCTAAACATTCGAAGCTCGCTGCGCTCGGTCCCTTTTTTAATGAGTTTATCAATCACTTCAACTTTTAAGAACAGAAGTGTCAAAAATTTCGAGCTTGCGTCGCTCGCTCATTCATTGCCTTCAGTTTTGTCATAGTACCAATATTTCAAAACCAGAAATTCTCAAATATTCATTTTAACAATCACCCCAACTTTTAAGAACCATAATATTAATTATTATATTAGCTTCGTGCGCGTTCCGATTGCTAGTTCAATAATTTTAATTTCTTTTATTACGATCAGCATCACTCATAATCACAGCATCTAAGCCAAAATGACAAAAACTCCCGAGCTCGCTCATTGATTTTTTTTTTAATGTCATACGGTAGTCAAACAGGCTAGCGGGCCACTTGATGGAAAGTGGTCACCACTGCCTATAGACATTAGCAACACCGAGAGTATCGCCAATGCGTTGCACACCTTTATAACACGTTACTCTGGCAGCAAAAAGGCAAATGTCCCTCCACTGCCAAAGCCACGGTTCCCCAAATTCCCACCCCATGGAGCACTGGAAACCTTACTCGCCGGCAGAAACACAATACTATTTAAAAGAGTATTGTTTAGCTGCGGTATTCTGTAAGGTAGAGGGAGGTACTTCCCCAGTCGGGCGGCTCCAATTCGAACGGGATACCCCGCTATGCCCTTCCTCTCTTGTATCCAAAATATCAAAAATATCGAGCTCGCTCATTTATAGGTTTCAGTTACTTTTCTTACCTTTCACCAAGCTCGTTGCGGTCGCTTATTCATTAATTTCTCTAAGTTAGTTTTGAAAGGATCACCCATTGCTGTTAAAGCACAAAATATTTAAAATTTCGACCCAAAATGTCAAAAATTTCGAGATCGCTCACACATTCTTTGTTCTCACCCAGGTTTTAAAACCTAAAATTTCCGAGCTCGCTCATTCATTTATTGTTCACCCCACTAAAAAGGGCATTTTAGTTACTCAGGGTGCTCGCTTATTGAGTAGAGAATACCTATAATTGGAAGATATCTGTAATTTTGACTTTTGCTTTAACCAAATCCTGGATCCGCGCCTGCGCTGACCCTAGTTTCCATGGAATGTAAAACTTAATCTGAATCTATCTAATACTAAACCGATAAATCGGTGTTGCTGGTAAATAATGTATTCTGCTTTGTAGATAGTTTGCAGGGCGTCGTCTCTCTGTTGCAAGCGTATGAGTAAATACGAAGGCGTAACTAGCTGGTGTGCTTCAACCAATTTTCCATCAAAATAAACAACTAACCACACAGACAAATGTACAGACCAGGGGGCCCCTTTTGAACCGCTCGCATCCACGCGTGCGCTACCCGTCTCTTTCACATTCGTCGTAAGACGCTAGGGATAGAACAGACAGACATGAGAAGGCAAACACTCGCGAGGATCGCGGTTCAAAAATTGGATCCCAGATGTGAATTCACATAATGGGTCACTAAATTAGTTTCAGTTTTGTAAGCAAATATTTAACCACTAGAAAAAAATCCACAAATCATCAATGATAGTTCTTTTATTTTTTACATTTATGGAAAATTTGTTTGAGACACACCAAAAGGTCAAATATCTCGTTAAAAATAAAACCAATTATCTTAGTGTAACCGTATATTAACTTCAAGCGATGGAACTGGCGTTGGAGGCAATACGAGGCCACAGATCTGCGCACTCCTTCGCAACGGGGCCAGTGATAGCGGAGCCTTTCATTTCCCCCTTATTGTTCACTATAACGCCAGCGTTGTCTTCAAAGTATATAAACACCCCGTCCCGCCTTCTGAATGGTTTCCGTTGCCTGATGACCACTGCCGGCATTACCTGAAGAAGGAGTACAGAGACATTAAAATCAAGAATATATTTTATAAATGGGTGAAAATATAAAGTAACTGATAGAAATGGAACCCCGACAAAGTCAACCTAAATTTAAATATTTCTCAACTACTGTAACTGAATTTATTCTAAAATAAGTAATAACTGAAGGTTGCTGTGGCTGACTCAACAATTGAGTCGTAGTCGGTACTCTAGTTAGCACTGCTGTAAACTCTTGTATTTGGGTTAGCAGGGGAAGCATTAAGAACTACCTTAATTAAATAGTTTTAAATTGAAGAAAACCACATTGAAATTGGTCCATTTGCCATGGAGATACACGTCAAACTTATAACATCCTTTTTAGTGGTTAAATGGTAGTCATAAGCTTAACCACCCTCCACATCAGAGATGGAGGCAGCAGGTGGATAGCAGCAGCTTTACAGTTGCTGGAAAACTTTATGAGCACTTTTGAGTAACTGGGGGAAGGTCTGTGCACTAGTGATTGCAATTTGGACCCTTCAAAACTCGAAGACTTACTAGTGTAGACTCCATATTTCCTAAAGTAATGAACTTTCATAATTCTCGATTTCGAGATTCAGAGTAAGCCCTTAGGATTCTTGAGAAATACCAGGAATGAGGTCCCATGAGGGCTTAGGAATTTATTATTCATTAGCTGGCTCAGTGGTACTTCATTTGTGTGGTGCCCTACCCCTACCACTACCCTACTCTCCTCTACCCTACTGCCTGTCTGCTACGAAATTATACACAATAACCAGTTTTCATCACATTATTAGAAAAACCTAGTTTTATGATGGTTACCAACAGTTACTTGTCATCTGTATCATGGTACGGTCAAAAATCGAGCAGGCAAAATAGGCAAAATAAAAAAATATGATCTGCCCCTGATGAGGAAATATTTAAGCCTTTAACTTGTACAAGTAATGAAATATACTGTAAATTTAGGATTTCCTTATTATCTTTAAATGGTACACCTCACACCAATTTTTAGCAAGGTTATCTTTCATCAAGGTTAGCTCGGAAGTTAGCTGGAAGCACTATAAGTACATTTCTCAATTATAAAGTGTATTATAAATATGCATAATTTTCCATTCTATGCAGTTTAAATTGATTGTTTGGTTACCACCAAAAAGCACAATTATTTCAATAATCCTAACAATTTCACTCTCATCTAACCTTCAAGCAGATTCTACACCAGAATAATGAAAAAATATTAAATTTTTATAAACAGTAGCAACTAGCAATATTTATCGCTCAGTCAGCCAAGGTGTATCGTCAGTCTGTGTGTACCAGATCAGATGTAAAATATAGCGAAACCTTTGGCATATCATCATAGCGAACTTTTATAGCAGTTGATCCCTAACCTTGCAGTAAAGCTCCAGATTATCAGATGCATGTTTGTTTTAAGTGTCAACCCACACAACACTTTACTTGTTTAGTTACTGTAGAAAGACAACAAAATCAGCGTATACACACCTTTTTTCTTAGTTCAGGTTTTCCCTTTTTGACTGTGGCGACAATCATGTCTCCTGAAGCAGCGGCTGGTAATCTGTTCAAGCGACCCTTGATTCCCTGCACAGCGATGACATACAAGTTCTTTGCACCTGAAATTGGTAGTAAAACGTATGTGAGTATTAGTGTAGTAGTAATGTCCTTGTATTTAGCTATACCAAAATGCAGATATTTGTATATAATTAAATATTTGTTGGTAAATTCATATATTTTCCGAAAAATAAAGTTAATATGAAATCTCAGATTAGCTTGTTGTACAAATATAACATAGAATAAGCACTTTATTAGCAGTAAACGAAAACTTTTAATATTGATTATTTAGATCTATAATCAAGTAATATTATAATTAATTTGAGATTGAACACTTCAGACACAGCCAAGGAAGAAATCATCATGTTTCAATACACAGTTTTGTGTCTCCAGTAACGGTCTCATCATCAGTGTACAGTACAATACGAACGAGGCGATTTGAGGTTAGGATGGATTTTATACAAAACATAAGTATAAATTACCTGTGTTGTCTGCGCAGTTGATGACTGCGCCTACTGGGAGACCCAGGGAGATGCGGAATTTCGCTCCCGCGGAACCACCACGTCCTTGAAACAGAAAAACACACTATATTCGACCCCATCACAACACTTCTAAGACTCGGACTTAATGGCGATATTACAGAAATATACACAAATTATCAACTTAAACAACATAGATTTCGATTAATTAGAAAGATCTACGGAATCGGTACACATTTAGACGTGATTACAATGGATATTTAGATTTTCACGAACCTCTCTTAGACATTTTCTTGTGTCAACTTTCGGAAGAGAAATAAAAAGAACGTGAAGTCAGAGACAGAGCATAGACAGCAAACGTTTCGTTCTAAATATCTACTGTCGTGAAGTGAGGCGCAAATTAAAACGCATGAAAATTAGGCTAAAATATTTTGTAAAATGAAAGAAACTATGAAAACAAAAGATAAAATGTAATTTTATTGTCTTTTTAGTACAAGATTTGTAAATAATGCAAAGAAATATATTATTATTTTTGTTTAATAATTTCGACATTTCTAAACGATTACAGTCACGTTTCATTAGTCGCAGATTTTTTATGTTGGTTCGAGAAAAGTTCGAAATAGCTATACTTTTGTATTTTTGTTCATTTATCAGACAAATTTTAAGTTTATTAGTCTTTTTGTTTTAGTATTTTGAGATAACTGAAATCATGTCTTAATTACTTAAAATCATTTTTTACATTTTGTTAATCTATGAGAAACGAAACGTAGTTCAAAATTGTTTGTCATTTTCGTTTGCCGCTTGTCATTCCGTGAATTTACGTTTTTATTCTGAAATTTTCTCATTGTAGTGTAAAAATATATTAGAATTAAATTACAATGGCGTTCATGGGAGATATGTTGAATCCTGCGCCTCTCTGGCAGAACGGACCCGCGCCTGGTGCATTCTACAACTTCCCTGGAACCTCTTCGAGCTTGGCTCCCAGAGGCAACGTCGTGCAGGATTTCATGGGACAGTGAGTGATAATGCCATTATTTTTCTTAGATAAATAAAATTTGAACTTGAACTTCATCAGAAAAGACACGAATTAAACAGTTCTTTAAAGCTCATCAAAGACCTTTATTAACCTTTCAACAATACCTACCGTATTTCTCGTATTTCTTACACCACAACCCACCTGTCCACTTCAGAAGGCTAAAACTATTCTCTTTCACCCATTTCCAGTTCAGCATCACCTATAACTACAACAACTACAGTGATTGGTGTGAAATTCGACAAAGGCTGCGTACTTGCTGGTGATATGCTGGGATCATATGGGTCCCTAGCGAGGTTCAGAGACTGCCCGCGTATTTACAAGATTAACGACAACATCCTCCTTGGCTGCAGTGGAGATTATGCTGACTTTCAGTACTTGAAGGATATCATTGATCAGAAAATGTAAGTGTGTTTGTTTACTTTTTTGTCCTATTTTCAATAATGTCCATCATCCTCTCATCCTCATTAGATCCTTATCCATCAGTATTCCCAAGGCCTTCTGTGCGTCAAGTGCCATGTCAGATACACAATGTTATAACAATATGGAAGATGGGGATTGTTTCTTTACTTTACCAATAGAGTGAAATTGACATATAACACTGACATAGACATAGACATGATTTTTTTTAACATCACAAATCCATAAGCATTTATATAATAAGGGAATTTTAGAACACTTAAAGTGTTCTAAATTTAAACAAAGTGCACTGCCCATTTGAGCTGGTTAGTTTGATTTTGGACTGACCAGTCCACTATTTTAATTAGTCAAGGTTTTACTGCAGCACACTATAAATTAGAGATGGAATGGATATCCGGCCACTATAGGCCGGCCGGATAGGCCGGATACCGGATAATGCGTTAATATTCTGCTGCAACAGAATATTCTCGAAAGGACCCTGTTCCTATTGAGGCTTTAGTTCTGTAGTTCTTTAGCTCTTCACACTCCAGAACCACGTGAGCTGTCGTTTCCTCAGCTACTAAACATCCCCTGCACAGGGGGCTGTCTGTAGCTTCAATGGTATGCAGTAGTTTGTTCAGGGGGAGGTGCCCTGTAATTCTACCAACTACTGCCTTAATTTCTCTCCGATTAAGGTCCAGTTGTCTTTTAGTTAGCTTAGGTGCGCTCACCACTAACTTAGACTGCCTGCATCCGGGTGTATGCAGCTTGTTGTGCTGGTCATTTGTATGTTTGCTCACCCACGAGCATAGTGTGTTGAAAGAAAGGGGTAGAAATGGTGCGGGACCAGCAGTCCTCATCCCTGATCCCCTCCTTGCTAGCTCATAGACGGCATTGTTGCCCATTGAGTTGCTATGACCCTTAATCCATTGTAGAGTGACCCTGTTCACCGTGGAGATGTCCTCTAGTGCATGGTGACACTCCAGGATCAAGGAACTGTTAATGCTGTTGCCCTGTATAGCTTTCAGTATGGACATGCTATCTGTTAGTATTCTGACGCCTTGGTCGCGTACGCCAAGGCGCTGCACTAGCCGAGCGGCCTGTGTGATCGCAATACATTCGCACTATGTCTATAGGTAGTGGTGACCACTATCCAGCAGGTGGCCCGTATAAAAAAAAATACTGTTATTATGTTACAGTATCGATGAGCAGTGCCTCGGTGACGGTCTGAAACTGAAACCACGATCGCTATACTGCTGGTTAACACGGGTGCTTTACAACAAACGCAGCAAGATGGATCCCTTGTGGAACAACTACATCGTAGCTGGTATTCAGGTAACCATATTTCTGAACGTGAGTGGATGTGAGGGTTCGGCGTAAACCAACTTTTTAAGTATTTTGTACAAGCGACAGTGATGAGTCCGGATATGGTAAATGCGTCAACTTAGGGTGCGCGTTTTCTGTTGTTATTCTTAACAGAAAAAAGAATTATAATCAATAATACATACATATCTACATAAAGATCATACCTCTAATGAAATGTATATTAAGGCCATCTGACTACATATTCCATTGACAAAGTGTGGCCCATAATACAGTTTTGCTATCAGTCAGATCAGTGATGATTTTGTTTTGATGATATTCTGTCATTACATGGCTTATCACTCCATGACAAATAATATCCTATGCTGTATGCGTCGCCGAATATTGGGCAAAGAAAGTGTAAGTCAGAGTTTAGTCCACAGTAGACATGATAAGAAGAAAATATTATTATTATTAGATTTTTATCAATTGCTATACCACTTATAAAGACAGTAATAATATTCTGAGCTTCTCCAATCACAGGACGGTGAACCCTTCCTCGGGTCCATTGACAAGCTAGGCACAGCGTACGAGGACAGCACAATCTCAACGGGGCTCGGTGCGTACATGGCGACCCCGCTTCTGAGAGACGCAGCCGATAAGGGACCCCTAGACCAGGAAAGCGCTACGTGAGTACTGTATGGATTACTAATTGTGAGGTGAGACAGTATAGTCAGTCTTTATTGCTAAGCTTTAGCAATTTTTTAAGTAACAAGTAAAGCTACTCGCAGCAGTTGGATTCACAAAATAATAAATCGAAGGAATAAGAAAAAATAAACTGTCTATATATTACATACCAGTAACCCCAGATACAATTTTTTGCCAAATAGTGCATAGAATGTACTGCCGGAATCAGTGATCAGTGCTCCATCAGTGAATTGTTTTAAAAATAGACTGGATAGACATCTTTGAACTAAATATCGTGATATACACGCATCAGCTCACTGCTAGCTGCAGGTGATCCAGTCCTCATTGTATATAGATAATCCAATCGGCCTTGTAGAAAGCAGAATAATCCTAGATTCCTGCTATGATTTACTGCTGCTTACGAAAAAGTTTACAATACCACAGGCCTTCCTGTCTGCCTGGTACCGTTGAATGGCTAAACTTGGGAGGGACATTCTCGTTAAACATGAGAGATGGCTATATGACGCCATCATAAATTCAATATGGCGTCGACCGCTATATAAAGTGGGGTCCACGCGGACGAAGTCGCGGGCGTAAAGCTGATATTTAAACATCATCATCCGAGCGGTCCGCTTTCCTACTTTGTTTTCTCCACTTTGCCCGATATTCGGCATCCTCGCGTCGTAAGCCTTTGGCTCTCGCATCCGACTCAGCGATGAGAGAGTCTAGTAGACTAATATAGTCTTAGACTATTTAATAAATAACTACATTTCTGTCCACAGAGCCATAGTAAAGAAATGCATGGAGGTGCTATACTACCGCGATGCGCGGGCGTTCGCACGCTACCAGACCGGCGTGGTGTTGGCTGAGGGAGCGGTGGTACTCGACACGGACACCATCAAGCCAAATTGGAGCGTCGCTCACATGATTAAGATGCTGTAGGCGTGGGGGAACGTATAAATAAATAAGTTGCTTTTAAGAATGGAGTTTTATTTTTGAACAGTGAATGGAAATCTTTTATTATAGGATACTGACATTTCTTATTCAGTACAGTGTTGTCCATGTCGGATTATTCTAGATTATAGTACCTATTATAAATAAGCTTAGTCTAAAACAGACAAGTATCTGCCATCTTAACAATTAAAAAAATTAAATTAAATTAAAATATATTTATTTCAGACCATAGATCCATAACTTGTTAGTATTATATTAGTAACAATTGTACTTATATGTTATGTTAGTAACATTAGTAAGATTATTTTGTAGGTAACACTATTTGAGGCCTATAGCTAGCTCTATCCAATGCCTAAAGAAGGTAATAATCTTTTACAATTTAGTATAATATGTATAGAGACCTACTACTATAGAATTTTAATACTCTACTACTAAAGCAGGTTGCTACATGATTCCTATGGTACCGGAAAGATTTTAGTTTGCGCAATTACGCAAGATACTTGTCTGCTTTAAACTTAGCTTATTTATAATAGGTACCTATCGTCTAGAATATTGTACGTCTGAAATGGACAACACTGAATATGAAATTATTGTCAGTGTCTTATCAACACAGCCCGTCACAGTTCACTGCAGGACTTACGGCCTCTCCCGCGAAAGGGGAGGTTATTGCCATAATCTCCACGTTTGGCAGGCTGGTTGGAGATCGCAGTGTTTAAATGTAACAATGGAAAATGCTGCTGCCCATTTTCCAGACTACGGAGACTCTTGATCTTTTGTCTCGAAAACATTAGTCGCCTTGTACGACACCCACGAGTGTAAGGGGTTGGTGCTATTCTACTCTGCCGGACACCACACAGTGTCCTACAATAAAATATTTTTATTCAACTATAGTATCCTAGTCCTTTCTTCCGGGGAGCGTCATAAGCGAGAGGTACCGGGTTCGAATCTCACGGCGGCCATGTACCAATGACCCTTTGAGTTATGTGCATTAGTTGAATGATAACCGATGCTCTTACGGTTATGTACGAAACCTGCACATTCAGGCGACTGATGTGTAACCATGATCAATCTGGACAGGTTCCCCTGGTAACATGGTCACGGGAGATTAGATGGCACTCGCTACACCAGTGGCGTAGCGTGCCCTTCGGGGGCCCCGTATCAATTATTGTGTTGGGGCCCCCACTCATTAGTACCCCCCCCCCCCCCCCCCCAACTACGGGGGGGGGTTAATAATGAGTAACTTAAATCCTAGTCTCAGCTTAAGTCAATAAATGGACTAGCATAGCGAGCTCTTTGTTTGTGTGACAATAGTCTCTAACAGTCAGTTTCGCGAGGCTAGGTAGGGGCTAGCAATTTTTGATATATTGGCCTTTGGCTTGGCTATATTAATACCTTGCGCGATTATAACTTATATCATTGAATGAGCGAGCGCAGCGAGGTCGAAATTTTTGTAATTTATCTTTTAAAGGCTTGCGCGATTTATCAGCAAAATGACGATAGCGCCGGGCTATCTCAAAATTTTTGACGAGAATTTATAATAAAATCAACTTCGCGAACAGTTAATGAGCGAGCGTAAGAACTCGAAATTTCTTGATACTTTGGCTATCAAAACGTTCTATTATTAACTTGAAAACAGACAAATTCAAAGATTGATTGCGTGTGAGCCAAGACGATTATGCGTGTGGGCGTGTGGGCTAAGGTATATTATGAACCACGTCCATATGACCCGTTTAAGAAAGAACGGAGTAAGGAGTTTCTTAAGCCTTTGGTGCTACCGATAATTCCGATAATATGAAATTTTCAATATGAGATCAAAATTGTTACCATTTTCGCCATCTGATAGGCGCATATTTTACCCAAAATACAATAAAGTAATAAATGAGTGCGCGTGGAGGGCACTACGTTGTCTTGTTTTTTTTTAATAAAAATGATAAATATCTCTTTTACGAAAGGTGAATGAAAACAGATTGTATTACTTGATTTCAATTGTCTTTTTTGCGGAGGGGCCTCCGACCCTGGTCTGAAATTCTATAAAATAATTATTTTTATCGGGAAATAGGGAAAGTTTAACTGAAATTATGGATAACGAGTTTTTGCTTACACACGTTCGGGGGCCCCTATGGCCCGGGGGCCCCGTATAATTGATACGGCAGATACGGCGGTAGCTACGCCCCTGCGCTACACTGTAATTATCTGATCCACCAAATCCTGGATCATTCTCATGACGGACCCCGGGACCTCGTACGCGAGACAACAACCGGCTAAGGTGATTATTTTATTATCCTAGTCCCTCCTTCAAGTCTACTGTAGTCTTTACCAAAATATCATCATCAGCCTGTACTAGTCTACTCGACTCTCCCAATGAACACCAATGCACCCTATCCTCGGCCGCATCCAGCAACCACCAGCAGCCTAGAAAGGCTGGAGACACGATTTTTTCATCCCTCTTTATACTCATTCTAGCCGAAGGGCGTCCTACATTACTCTTTCAAAATGTAGCGTTGTCGATTTAATAATACGTATTAAAAAAGGTAAGTAGACAGCATATTTTTTATTAATTAGATAACGTAAATTAAATACATAGTTACACTACAATATGTACAAACTTTAAACTACCATTAAGATATCTAAATTTAAAAAATTCACAAAATATTGTATTATTTGTACCTATGCCAATCTATACAAAATATCATTCTTCTAAGTTGAAACTGTTCAAAAAATGTGGAACGCTTCACGATTTTGCGTGTCATCCTTGCGCAGGGGCCATGCTAATCTTCTCTGTATCGTTCCAATTTTAGTATATGTACTGCCGAAGCAAGTACAGCGGTTACACATTGTCACTTCTATATATACTCAGCGGAACGAAAAATTTCACTAGCGCGATGTAGGATTCACAGCGCCATCTAGTGAGCGGAAGTTTTAATAGTAGTGCCTGTTAGCACAAACAAAGTAAAAAATGGCCCGCCTCCAGCTGTTAGTGTTCAAGTATCTTGTAATATTTCTATCCAATATATTAAATACTTACTGAGGAAAAAATATCGTGCATGTCTTTGACGAGGAGCTCATTACCAAAGGCTTACAAAAACGTTATAGTGTAAAACTTGTATGATTGGGTTACTTTGGTTTGGGGACTTTTGTTCGTTCGAAAATAAAAAATGAATAAGTATTTATTGAATTAGAATTACGTAAATTAATTTTTTTCAAACGTCAAAAATCTAATGGAATACAAAGGCAAAGTTAAGCCAGCTATCAATGCGGACAAATGCTACATGCTGGCGGGACTTTACAAAACAAACAAGTTGAGACACCGGGCACCGATACACGTTACGCACATAACCTAAACGCATCATGTGCACAGCGTGCCCGGCCCCAGCCAGCCCGCTGGTGCAAGCACCGGCCGGCCTACCTGCGTCGCTCCTAAGCTATAAATAAGTAAAAAACAATGCAGCCGAACTTAACCTGCTTGCCAATGATTCAATATGTGAGTCCCATTGAATTTTTGAAGTTCGTGTTAGGTGTTATTTTATAGCGTTCTTTATATAAGTAGTAGGTACCTAGGCGAGGTAGCTATATTGCCTTGTTAGGGTTCTTTAGGACTACATTATTAGTAATACAGTAAACTGAACTGTAAAAACTGGTAGGTACCTTTAATGTTGGTAAATATATAATATTTATAACACTATGGGAACGGGTTCGAATCCCGCGGCGGCCATGTACCAATGACTCTTTTCTGAGTTATGTGCATAAGTTTAATACTAACCGATGCTCTTACCGTGACAGAAAACATCGTGATGAAACCTGCACATTCAGGCGACTGAATGTGTAACTTTGATGCAATCTGGTTAGGCTCCCTTGGCCTTGGTAGCAGGGTCACGGAGGACAGATGGCAGTCGCTCCACGTAATTACGCTCTGTCAAATCCTAGATCTTGGTCATTGCTTACCCGGGCCCTCGTGCGCAAGAACACAACCGTTACATTAACGCTAAGATTATCGATCGACCTTTAATATTGGTAAAGAGATACAGAATATTTCGGACGGTGGCTTGAAGCTCTGTTGCTCGCTGAGCCCGTCGGGTGCCCCACAAAAATAAAATTGCCATAAGCGCAGCGCCGCATCTTTGCACCTAAATTCTTGACAGGCGCTGATAGTCTTGTGGGTGTGGAGTTTTGTTGGTAATACTTAATATTATGGCCTCCGATTTAACACAGTATTATCTTACTTAACAAGACGCTGCTAGGACGGCAAAAGCCGAGATGACCGCTTGGATCATGATTACCTTAGCAATAATGCTTCCGTTGTTCTCTATAAAGCCCAAACCACATTCGCGGCGCATCGAGAGTTAACATCCTCCCTATGAGAGTGCACCTCCTCCCTCCCAATCACTACTGGAGGGTGCCCATTTCCATTACGTTGGGCGCAAAAAAGAAAACGCGGCGCAGCAATGGAGTTGGTTTATATGGAGCAGGCAGATATACTGCTACTATATCTGAAAAGGTACAATTTCTTTGACTATCACCTCATCTAATTTGTGTTTTATTTTTAACTCGATTCTTCAAACTGAATATCGAGACATATGTCAAAACACTATTCATCTTTTTTTTTAAATTTCTGTTAGAACAACAGCTGTTTCGTTATCTTTTGTTTTGTTTTTGTTTTTGCTTTGTTTTATTCTATTTAATTATGTTTTATTTGTTTATTTTATAAAGTTTATATTCTCAAACACCTACTCAATGGGCATGGCCATAGCCTCCTTCATTGAAGGAGGCTATGGCATGGCTGAAAAACAGCGCTGTACGGAACCATACCGTCCCGTGACAGCATAAGCTGAGCCAGGTCCATTTGCCTTCGTTATTTTTATTGTTTAGATGTAGTGGTAAGGTACGATATTTTGTTTAAGGCAATAAATGATTACACGGCTAAAACAAGTGTGAGACATAGATACTGCTGTCTCTTTCAACTTAGTATTAAGGAGAAAAGGAAACAAAGGCTCTCGGGCACACTTTATGTTACCTGTGTTTGTAATAAGTGACTACCCTTTGTGAGAAATCCTGCTATAAAAAGTATCGACGTTCCCATAACCAGTGTAAGATGAGCTAGCATCTCTATAGATGCGCATAGCAATGTCCGCACCTTTTATACTGGTTATGTGTAGGTCGATATGCGGTCTTCTGTACCTAGCTAACTTACCAATAGTTTTTCATGTGATGTGACGTTTTGGAATATCTCATGTTAGATCCATCTTACCTATATTATTATTAGGTAAATTATTAAATAAAACTCCCATACTTATAGTTATTCTTTCTTTTATTTTATATATAAAATTGAGAAGTTTTATATTCTTATAAAACTAACAGTTTTGTCTATTAATTATGGCTACTTTACGGACCTATTGATTTTGTAAGTATATAAATAAAATTAAAAATAATAAATGCTTTATTCGTTTTTTTACCGAATTATATACAATTATTCTAACTATATCTAGATAAAAATATTATTTAAAAATAATTTAAGTACGCAGTTAATTCATTTAATTAAAATTACTCCTTATATAAAATAATTATAATTACGTAGCAATTAAATTCATAATTTTATGATAACATAATACAACAAGTTGTATAAAAACAAGTTATAATTTACAATACAGTTTCAAAAAATTTGAGTAAATTCGTGAAAAATGCCACTTTGTTAAGTATACAATTCTGATACTCATTTCGATACTCTTTGTCACTTGGACAATTCAATTCCTTTCAATTCACCCGCTTCATAATAAATCCATGGTTTCTTTATCTTACTGTATAAAATTAGACAAATAGATATAAAAAAGTAGGAAATGGAATTCTAATTGATTGAATGGATATAAAAAAAAATTGAATAAGAAAAAAAAAAAATTTTCTATGAAGTTTTTAGTGCATTGCTGTATTTCATAATTAGGTATATTTTCTCTAGCTCTTTTAGAGGTAGGTTTAAATAAAGCTAAGAAAAGGAAAATATATCAAAGAATATATTTTTTACAAGTAAATAACTAAAACTGGCAGTGTTCTTGCCGGCTTAAGAAATCAAATCTTCGTTACCTTGACTGTATGAAAACAGTTTAGTTCTTATACCATGCGCTAGAGGCGCTGCTTTATTCGAAATTCCATATTATCCGCTAGTTGTACCCGCTAGGTCCAACTTTATGCGAAATTCACACACAGGCTTGAAAATTACATTTCAAACTTGTGTAGGTATATAGGTTTCTTTCGTTGCAATGTCTAAGTAAATAATTAAATAAAAAATCTACTTTTGACTATTGAAATGACCTACCTACTTTACGTTCCGGGACGATGGTCCCGACTTTAGTCGGAAGGAAATCTCCATTGTTAGTCTATTTTTTTTGTCTCTTCCTTGCCTTATGCGTTTTTCCCGGATATCAGGGACCGCAATGGGTAAAGGTACCCGAGTCCGGTCTCTATGGTACCTAGGGACAGGAATATATTCCGATGTAAAATTGCAAATTGTATGTACCCACAAACCCGGATATCCGGATCACACCCGGGCAAACCGCACTTCAAATCTTAAAGCGATAAAGTAAATGTCTGGTTTCACAAACCCGGATATCCGGACCACACCCGGATATATCCGGATACCACACCACTCCACCACCTCGCCCCTAAAACTGCAATATCTGGTTAATCCACTCCCTAAACTCGGAGATCCGGGTATACACGCCCGGCTGGTTGGGCTCGGCGCACCCGATGCCCCACGAGATGACCCCGCCGAGCACGAACCGGTTGTCGCGAGCGCGCTGGATTACCATCGGGCCTCCGCTGTCGCCTGGGAAATGACATTTATTTATTTATTATTACAAGCATTATCATTACAGCTAACCTATACCTAACATAGGTTAGGTTGCCACAACCTTATCTAACCCGGCGGCAAAAATTGGAACGAAATTTGGCCATTTTGAATGGTCACTTGGTTGTCGGCACGGCGACGCCGTTATCGGTTCAAATAATTTGGTAGTACTTCTATATATCATCAACACAGCATATAACAGTCCACTGCAGGACTTAGGGCCTCTCCCACGAAAGGGGAGGTTATTGCCATAATCTCCACGCTTGGCAGGCGGGTTGGAGATCGCAGTGTTGTAAATATAACAATGGAAAACGATGCTGCCCATTTACCAGCCTACGGAGACTCTTTTGCCTCGAAAACATTAGTCGCCTTGTAGGACACCCACGAGTGTAAGGGGTTGGTGCTATTCTGCTCTGCCGGACACCACACGGCCGTTGGTTTATATATGGTTTACATATTACTAGCTTTTACCCGCGCCTTCGCCCACTAACTATTGTTGAAAACGGCATGAATATTCATTCAGTAGTTTTTGAGTGAAACGAAGTCAAGTTTACAAACTTCCATTTTTATACATATAGATAGATGGTTCATATCTTGGCGTGCTCTCGCGTGCGAGGGCCCTGGGTCCGCAGATTAAACCGCACATGGGTAGGCAGATTAGCTAATTATAGTGGAGCGACTGCGGTCTGAACTCCATGCCCCTGTTAACAGGGGAACCTGACCAGATTGGGTCATGGGGTCATTGGGTCGTGTGACCATGATTAATGTGTATTAAATCGCTTGAATGTACAGGTTTTGCCACGACGTTTTCCCTCACCGTAAGAGCGTCGGTTAGTGTAAAACGAGCTCGTCTAATCTAAAATGTCGCGCCCCACTATCGCATTAACGCACACAAGCAAGTTTAAAATATGGACGCAATACATATACAAATGCCGTTGTAATTGGTCATTCAGTTGCCGGTGAGATTCAAACGTCGGAGCACGCGTCGTTCATTGGCTCCCACACAGATGAAGTGTCGTTATCAATATTTGCACTCACACATCGAAATCAACTAACTAAGTAGTGGGGCGCGTCAGAAAGTAGTTGGTACAGTCCAAGAGCATAACTGCATTACCACATCAAGAAAATTTTCTCTCGCCGTTCCCCTAGCTATCGTATCAGTGTATCTGCATGTCTGTGTACTCACCCTCACAGCTATCAGCCCCACCCTTCCGCCAGCCGGCGCATATGAATATGTTGGGGATGTGCTCGTTGTAGCCAGCCGCCTGGTACATCGCTTCGCAGGCTGTGTTGTTGATTACTGGTACTTCCACTTGTTGGAGGACGCTGGGGAGGGGGCCCTCTGGGGAATGAGAAAGATTATGATACAAATAAATATGCTTGAACAATTCCCACGGCGCCATCTAGTCCCAAAGTAGACATAGACATAGACATAATATTTATTTGGCAATTTCTACAATATAAATTAACTAAAATATTTCTTACTAACATAGATAAGTAAGCAAAACATGTGTTATGGGGGCTAGATTTCATTATTGGCTAGATATTGGAGATATATGTCTAGAAAAAATGTCGAATTCGAGATGTCATAGCACGAGAATTAGGCCCTACCCATTTCAATTTCTGCTCGGCCGGGAATCGAGCCCGGGACCTCTGCGTAGCAGACCGGATGTTAACCAACTGAACCACTCAGGTCGTCAGGTGTATTATACCTCCTGATATACACCATGTCATAGTCCGTAGATTTATTATAATCAGAAACTAAGTTGGATACTGAAATTTGCTTGTCTGTTCACGGCCTATCAAAATAAAATTTTTAAAATAGCCTAGTTTTATGGGAATAACTGTTTCCCATAGCACAGGATTTTCCTAGTTTGGGAAGCAGGGACTCCACTATAGACTAATTACAACCAGTATTGCATTGTAAAAAACATGTAATATTTCGATCATAATGTGTATTACCTGTTATGTCAATCTGTTTTTGGTTGTATCCTGATGTAAAATAAATAAAGATTATTATAGAAAACACTGAGGATGGAAGCTTTACACTGCTGGTCTCTGCACTTCGTACTTATCAACCTACACATAATAAAAAAGTAAGTAAGTACATACCGTCATACAGCCGCCCCCACCCGGTGACATAAGCCGTCTTCCCGACGAAGTTCTCGTCCGTGTCCGGCACGCAGACCGGCAGGATGTTCGGCTGGAACGTCACTGGCTCGTAGAACCTAAGGGAGTGGAGGAGAATCTATTAAATATCATCATCAACACAGCCCGTCACAGTCCACTGCAGGACTTACGGCCTCTCCCACGAAAGGGGAGGTTATTGCCATAATCTCCACGCTTGGCAGGCGGGTTGGAGATCGCAGTGTTTAAATATAACAATGGAAAATGCTGCTGCCCATTTTCCAGACTACGGAGACTCTTGATCTTTTGCCTCGAAAACATTAGTCGCCTTGTACGACACCCATGAGTGTAAGGGGTTGGTGCTATTCTACTCTGCCGGACACCACACGGCCAATGCGACTGTCGGCGGAACGTGTCGGCTACGTTCGGCCAGATTCGCAACCAAGGAGCAGAAATTCTCAGCAATGAAGTTAGCTGACTTTCCTATCTTTTGGTTCACAATGTACGCAGTTCGGTTATTGGAGCTTTCCTATCCTATTGCTTATATGACAAATCCCATACATGTTCCTTCCTATTACGGGGTTGACTGCGAAAATTGAATGCACCTTGACTAGAGTTTGTAGAGTAGTTGCTTTCCGAGGGAAAAATAGTTTTGTATTGTAGAAATTCCAAGGTCGCCATCACAGTAAAGGCACAAAATAAAGAACGACCCATACAGAAGGTCCACTGGAAACAATGCGCCATTTCCGTCACGCACACATTGACGTTACGTTTATAGACATACTCACGCAGTTCTCAAGCAGTGCTCGGTCGCGATTGGTAACGCGAGAATTCGTTGTAGTGTCGACTTAAATTGAATATTGTTTAACAATATTATTATTGATAAAATAAAAGTACTTGTACGTAACTAAGATAACTTAATAAGTCCAAGAACTGATGGGTGACCATTTCAGACTTTGAGGCTAGTCGAACTTCAGCACCGCTACGAGTTCTAATGCCGATGATGAAGCGAGGTTGACCAATGACTTCCACTAGAGACCCTAGGACTAGTTGAACATATTCATGCACCACGTGACAGTATTTAACAGAATAAGAAACCGTAATGGCCACCTTAATACTTTCTAGTCGGAAAAATCGCTGACCACCTTCCTTTTCCATCATCAGATCAACTGACTAATACCATAATATTGCATTCATCAATTTACATGTGTATGAAATTTTCAATTCAATTGATTACCGGGAAGTGGGTCAAATCCCAGGTCAGGGAATGGTTATTCTCAGGGTCTGATGATATCATCAGGTGAGGATGAATTTAAAAAAAGTGAATAAACAGTAGATTATTATTACGCCTACTAAAGGTATAATGTCTGAAGCTGGTATGGAAAATCTAATACACTTGAACACAATCTGAACAGCTTGGGAAGTAATTATGATCACATTATGGCAAGGATTAGATATTGGTCCTTTGCAAGGGACATGTTATTGTGAACGATCTTTAAAATTCTTTTCGATCTTTTATATACTCTTTTCAGAATTCAGAATAAATACAGTAACAACACTAGAGAGTCGGCAAGATTACGTCATAATTTTCAAGGACGACGGGAGTGGACCTTCTGTAAGTTTTCTATTTTGTGGTAAAGGGTTGTGACCTTATATAGTCTAACGTCAAAAGGAACCTCGGTGGCCTATCGGTAACGGTATCAGACTCGCAATGCGAAATCTACCGGGTTCTAATCCACCTGCCGCCATGGACCAATGTCTCTTTCCTGAGGTATGTACTCGTAGGTACATTACTTGAATACTAACAGATGCTTTCACGGTGAGGGAAATATCGTGATGAAACCTGCACATTCCTTGTAACCACGATCCAATATGGTCAGGTTCCCCTGGTCGCAGGATCACGGAGGTCAGATTGCAGACGCTCCATCGTAATTACTTGATCTGTCAAATCCTAGATCATGGTCAAGGCGGACCGCGGGCTTTTGTGTGCGAGAGCACAAACTGCCGAGAGCCGAAGAGTCTAACGTCAAATCAGCCATAGTGTTGGATATACTCGATTTCCTATCTAACAGTAAGTACCCAATGACACTCCGGAACAGATAGGTAAGTAGAACTTCCTATTAGTAAATACACTATTCAAGAGGTCAGGTACATGAGTTTTTAGATCAAAACTGACAATGTTTGCTCTTTATAGTTCGACTCCCGCGAATTTCAACCGCGCGCGGAACGGATATCTGTAAACACAACTGTCCCGAGACATATTGTTTTCCCGGGACTACAAATAATACCTGAAGACACTCGGTAATGTATAATGTTTATGATACAATTATTTCAAGAATAGTTCAGTAGTGTCGGAGATTAGGTACTCCCAATGTAATTATAAATATACAAGCATACTTTTATTCTTTATAACTAAGTATAAAATACAAATAGAAAATTAATTTACATTGATTCATCAACTAACTAAATTTACAATCACAATTTTATGAGTTGTAGGGGTCTCCTAAGTAAAGGTTTACTTGTGTCAGGAGGCCCCATTGTTCTAAACAGAGTTAACAAAATCAATTTATTGGGGAACAACACCAAAAATATTTAATAAAGAAACAAAAATTTGAAAAAGAATAATACGGAACACAATTTACAATAAACAAAATTTTGTTATAAATAAATAAAAATCTGTTTATACCCACTTCATTGGATAATCAATTTCAACCCATCAACTTGTTATAAATTCATCCTCTTTCGGTATTCATTTCAATTAATTTTTTTTTTCACTCACAGTAAGTAGATAGGAGGTACAAGACTATCCAAAGTCATGTGCCGTGTCGCAGCAAAAAACAGTTATCATTACACTTAATCCATCAAGATGGACGGACTCGCAGATATAATTTATGTATTATTCCGTTCTATTCAACTTGATTTAGTGTTAGGGTTCCTTGAGCATTTGTATTACTTATAATGTCTTTAGAAAGAAAAAAAATAAAGATATTTATTACACATAGCACACCACGACACAATGGCATGACACTACAATATTCACCATAAATTTTAATTGAATGTACCCTAGTCTTAACATGTTATACCTATCATTGTTGATATTATTACTAAAGATGTAACGGATATCCGGCCACTATCCGGTATCCGGCCTATCCGGCCATAATTTACTATCCGGCCGGATACCGGATAATGCGTTAATATCCGGCCGGATACCGGATAGTAAAAAATGTATGAAAAGCCCATAAAAGTGATTTTGCTCATCGGAAATATATGCCCTTCTGTAGCAGTCGAGTAAAAGTCGTCTCAAAACGTTTAAAAACCATAAATAATAATCAAAGAACTATTGATTATGTCGGCATCGGCACCTATTCTACTGGTATCGTTCATTTGGTAGGTTAGTAAAAATTATTAATAGTTTTCTGGTCTCTTCTTTTTGCACTATGCCTTTTCCATTAGCTGGAGTCAGCTCTCCTTGTCTGCTTCCTCCATTTCTTTCTATTTTGAGCAGTAGCAGCGTCAATTATATTGTCCTTCAGGTCCCGTTGGTCCGCCGTCAGCCAGTCGTCGTCGCCGAATTTAGGGCTACTTGCACTAAGGTGATCTTTGGGGCGGCGGAGCACATGCTCACACCATCGCATTGAGCGTTCTTAAATTTTCTCGGGCATAGGTGTGACTTTGTAACTTCCACGAGTGTAGACATTACGTACTTTGCCCAACAGGGTGACACCCGCTGATGAACATAAATACGCATTTGTCGTGTGTAGTTTAGACAAGTGCTGTTTAGTATTATAATATACTTAGTGTAATAATTTAAAGTCAATCAAGATATATATTGATATTATAGATATGATTTTTTTTTATTCTGGATATGAATTTCTTTATATTTAGCGGTAGTATACGATATCGTTTATCCTCTACGATGCTGTGGGCTAATGTGTAAGCCCGTATTTTGAAAATATCAATCCGTATGAGTGCGGAAGAATTGTTCAGTTCAACGTTCAAATTATTCATATGAAACGAAATCTTTAAATTACATAAACACGTGCAGTCGTATAAAGTCCCACGCCGCGATTACAGCTTGTACAAACTTGTTTAGAGACGTTGTTTATGACCTGTAAATAACCGGCCGCCGGATATCCGGCTACCCGGCTAGGAGGCTGGCCGGATATCCGGTATCCGGCCAAACAACTATCCGTTTCATCTCTAATTATTACAACTTGTTACATATACTTGTAGTTATTGCCAAATAAAATCTATGTCTATGTCTATGTTTATAATAGTTACATAATTAAATAATAATAAATAATCGTGGACAAATTCACACAGCGCCATCTAGCCCCAAACTAAGCAAAGCTTGTGCTATGGGTGCTAGATAACTGATAAACTACTTAAATACTTTTTTTTTTTTTCTTTTTAAATACATACATACTTATTATACATACAACACCCAGACCCGTAACAGAAATTAAAATTCATCATTTCAATTTCTGCCCGGCCGGGAATCGAACCCAAGACCTCTTGCGTGGCAGACCGGCATGTTGACCACTGAACCACTCAGGTCGTGCAACAGGAAACATAAATAATCAAAACATTTAAAACAATGAGTAGCCTCCCATGCCACTGTCGCATGTCGGTGCCGCGGCGGCCAGCGTAAATGGTACCCACTCAGCATGTGCTGTGAGGCGCTAGAAGCGATTCACAGCGCTGGTATTCCGAGGGCCCATTTTTAGGTGCGTCACGGGCGTTATATGCTAGCTTTTGTACACAACTTCGACCGCGTAAAATTCGGTTATTACGTTCCGGACCCGTTCATGCGGGAACCGTATTGGATTCCGGGATAAATTATAGGCATTCTGGTCTATAGGTGAGCTAAATACATTACCGCCAATTTTTTTAAACATTCGTTTTGTGAAGCGTGAAGGAATAACGAACATCCATCCATTCAACTTTTGTATTTATAATAGATATTATATTGTAGCTAGTTGCGGAGCCTCGGTAATATAATCCGAGCGTCGGTGGCCGAGTGGTTGAGGTATCCGACTAGTAAGTGAGAGGTCGGTACCTCTCACTCGAATTCCGCTGCGGCCATGTACCAATGATTCTTTTCTGACCTTTGTACATTAGTTTCCCCTGGCAGCAGGGTTACGGAGGTCAGATGGCAGTCGCTCCACTGTATTTACCTGACCTGCCAAATCCTGGATCATGGTCAAGGCGGACACCGGGCCCGGGCGAAAGCATAAACGGAACGTTAACGCCAAAATTATTATTTTTAAAGTAATCTACAGAGTAGGCTAGCTCGGCTTCGCAGGCATCTCTCTTGCATGCGTGTGAGTATAAACGAATTCGAATCTAGCCGATGTGCACTATTTACCACCGACTAAATAGTGTCTCAGCCTCTCAATACATCTTAGAGAGATTCCCGACTCGCGCTTGGCCGTTTTTTTTGCGTCAATCGCGGTCACTCACCAATGCGCTTGACCTCTCTGGCTACTTGCCCGTAAGATCTGATGGCTAAAACCCGGTTATGCGTACCGTATCAAGGGATCTACAAAAGCCGAAGAAATTATGAGCGTTTCGTATCAATGGACTCCAAGGTGGACCGACGACCTGGTAAGGATCGCAGGTACCAGCTGGATGCGGAAGGCACGGGACCGGCCGCCGGGGAAATCTCTGGGGGAGGCCTATGCCCAGCAGTAGGCGTCTCTGGCTGATGATGATGATGATGATCTTCGACTTCTAGTCCCTTGATACAATGGGAATTTCAGTGTCACTATCTCTTTATTCTTAAAGGGACAGTGACACTGAAATTCCCATTTGACCCAGAATGAAAACGATGTTCGGGGGTCAATTGGGACTCGAGGCTTTTTACCAATGAATAAGTTTTAGGGTTTCACATCGTATCTTATGATGGAAGACCGGCTTTTGCCAGGACCGTAGGTGGATCTGAAGGCCTATTCTCACGCTGTGACGTCTCACATTCGACATTTTCTGTATCCAGAAATCGATCTTCGATATTATACGATTGTCGAAGAGAAAATATTTTTTGTCTGCTGTGACATTAGTAATGGAGATTTGTGGCTAGAAAAATGTCGAATTTGAGTGACATTTCAAGAGTTAGGCTCCAGATCTTTACTAAGTCATCCTTCCATCTTGTGTCGTTGAGTCCTAGGTTACGATTGCCGGACCGTTGATCACCACTCGAGAATGAGGGCTGTCCATGTCCATGTTATATTTTTATGTTCGCCCTTCGCCTTCGCCCGCAAAATATTTGGTTATCGCGGAATATTTGGTCAACATAGCATGTAGGTATTCCAATAATCTCTGACGCACAACTCAACCCAAACACCTTAACACTGAGGCACTAAAAAAGTGCAACGAACTTTTTGTAAATTCGAAACGAAATAAAAATATGTACCGACCGTGCTGCCGACAAAAAGGTTAGCCTTGATAATTAGTTTTTACAATAATATGTTCTGTTAATGTCAATATTGGTTTTTCGTCCCATAGTCTGAATGATAATAGCTAGTCTTAGATCTTCGAACTTGTTCTTAGAAGTGTTTTTGATCTTAATGTTAGATAAGTATCTAAACGAAACTATTTATAACCTAACTGATCGAAATTCTTCGGAAAACCTCCGACCAAGTTTAAATAAACTCAAATAGTTCCTAAACTATTAAAAGTATTTGAATGAAACAAAGCTAAGAAGCATCTCGATTACACTGGCTTTCAAATATATAAAACTGTATCGATATCGGTCCATATGTACGAGATCTACGATGTCACAGACATACTGGACACATACGCAGAGCCACAGATAGACACGTCAACAGGTCAGAACATAAAGGATCGTTCTTATTTTGTCGGAGGCTAACGCAAATAAAAATGTAACAAAAGCAATTTTATCACAAAAAAATTCGGAGAACTGGTAGCACTAAGTAGTCAAGTTAAATTAAGTTCCCGATCCTACCCACTAGGAACCTAGATGAAGCTCAGGCCAAAAGCTACTATTTATTACAATACCTATTAATACTATTTCTTAATATAAATTCAATCCAGGGGCAAAAAGCTACAAATAAAAACAAATTAAGATAAGAAAAATTTTTATGGCCGGCGCCAAAATGTCACCCAGGCCAACTTTTATTGCGGAATTATTCAAAACGACGTAATTAATGTAAGAATGGCAAAAAGTAGCCGTCGCGTCGGTTGTGGTTATTTATTTCTTTTTTTAGCTCGCTCGCCGTATTAACTGTATGCATAAATAGAAAAAGAAAAAAGTGGAGTACGAAAAACAGCTCGCGCGCTGTGTACAGTCGGATATATTATTATAAAGTACATTTAAATAGAAAAAGACAAGATCACAAAAATCATGTATCATCCCCAGAAAACTAAAAAAAATAACTTTACAGTAAGTAAGTAAGTAAAAACTCTTTACTGCACATTAAAAATAGCAAATATATTCAAGAAAACAAAAAGCGGTCCTATCGCTTTTAGCGATCTCTTCCAGATAACCTTTGGGAAGAAGTAACCACAATTACATCAGCCGTGATAAGTGCCAGAGCAGGTACGGAAAATATAACGAATATATAATATTAACGTTAGTTAATACATTTAGATTTCTGAATACTTATAGTTGCTTGCTCTAGTTATGTGCTCAGTAGCTCGGTTGGGGTATGCTGGGGATGATACCATCTCAAGCCACCGCATCCCACTCTCGAATCACACCAACCACAGTCTTACTGCTATTGCTCCCTTACCTCTCATAAAATTTATCCCAGTCGACCCCAACTGTGTCCCATTTGACACTGCTTTTCTCCCTTTTAACCCAGTCTGCCTCATTAAAACCAGATTTTGTCCCACTTGCGAACAGTTTAGACCCCTTCCACCCCAGCGAAATCCAGTGATATATCATTCGACCACAGCTATTACAGGCATTAGATATATTTGGCCCTAGTTTCGTCCAATGCGACATTATTTTCGTCTGAATTGCTCCAATTTCGCCCCATTCGACCCCAATATCATCCCATATGCCCCCAATTTATTCCCATCCGACCCCACCCTTTTCCCATTTGCCCCCTCTTACCTGAGCAGCGCCAGGTCATACTCGAACGTGGCGGGGTCGAAGTGCGGATGGCTGGCCACGATCTGGACGCGGCGCTCCGCGAATCCGTAGGGCTCGTCTTCTGTAGCCAGGTCGTGTTCTCCAAGACGTACCAGTAGTTCCGAGGGTGGCACGCTGGGGGGGGGAAACTAGTGTTATTATGTGGGATAGGTTCCCCCTCTCCCTTTTGCCTCCGGCTCATTATAACTAGCTCAGGATCAACATTATTGAGATGTAGGGTGGTAGATGTAGGTTAGTTATAGGGTTGGTGTAGGAGTAGGGTAGGGGTAGGGTAGGTGTAGGATAGGGGTAGGGTAGAAGTAGGGGTAGTGTAGGGGTAGGATAAAACGCGATAAAAGTCGCGGCTGGCCAGCTATTGAAAGATAAATCATACAATGTAACATGACTGTTTACAATAAGAACTTAAAACAAAAATTTAAAAAATTTCGGTATAGTGTAAGGGACCGTGCTAGAGTGAACCAAAAATATATATATGGCAGAAGTATCTGTATAAACAAATAAATGCCTTTGACTTTCACTTTGAGTGAATGGAATCTTCGAAAGGGGAAAACCGAGCGAGACGTACGAGTACCAATCACGATCGAATCGGAGATATTTTAAAGAAAGGTTAGGTCAAGTTTTTTTATTATAAGATTTGCCAGGCATTTAACCGCCATCTCACCTGGTGGTAAGTGACGATGCGGCCGAGGATGGAGCATGCCTGTCTAGGAACAGCCTATTCATTCTAGCCTTGAAGTTGTCTAGATTATAATGATCAGGGAAAACACTCGCAGGCCACGTGTTCTATTCCTTGGTACGCATTATAAAGGTTGAACTAAAGGTGTTAGTGCGGATGGATAGCTGGAAGATCCAGAACATCACATAAAGAGTTCACTAAACCGACGAGCATGTATAAAACTTAAAGGTTGATGAAGGAAAAAGCAAGAGAGATTTATCAGGACCATAGCAAGTGGAACAACGTGGTTTCTGCCTGCCCCTATACTACAGAAACAAGGCGATGGTATAAGAGGTTTGTCAGGATTGTAAATCGCCTCTGCCTACCAGCAGGGAAAAGTTATGACGTTATGTATCATCAGGCCCGGCCAATAAGCGCCCACGCATCCTGTCCTCGGCTTACAGCATCTCGCCTTCTAGAGGCTTATGTCCAGCAGTCGACTACAGGGGCTTAATTCTCACGCTGTGACATCTCTGATACGACATTTTTCTAGCTAAATATCTCTATTGAAAATGGTATTTAAAACGTTCTTTGACAACAAAGGATTAGCGAAACCGTTGAGGATAGGCTTTTTGCTTGCAATAGGGATTCAGTGAGTTTTTAATCGATCTTTGTGGCTAGAGATAATGTCGAATTATAATGTCGAAAGAGCGAGATACGCCCTGGTTAATGATAATGTCAAAAACCAAAAACAAAGCTCATCATCCCATTCAAACCCGCAGCAAAACAGTACTTCGACTAAAATCGAACACCCATGACGTAATACAAGCACAGATGAACTAGCAATACCAATGATTAAAGTTCCATCAATGTATACAATAATTAACTGCAATAAAGTTGCAAGGTCTCTCGTATAGAATGACGATACGCGGTCAGCGCGACTTGTGATTATTCTGTGATGAAAAATACCACAATGGACTATAAATATACCTAGGCATAAAGAATGGTAGGTGTTAAGTAAGTATAATTACTTGTTGCCAAGTAGAAATAATTTGTTGTCGGCTTGTTGTAACAATTGTTGAGGTCACAGTGACAACACTATTTAGAACTCGATAAACCAATTTGAATATCGATTTCATTTTATTTTATGAGGTAAGTAAGTACACCAATATTCTTAAGTTACATTTAAAATACCAGATATTCTGATACACAAGCGAATTGGAGGTATACACAATCATCATCGTCCTAGCACTCATCCCGGCCTCTGCCAGGGTCCGCTTTCTTATTCATTCTTCTCCACTTCATCCGGTCTTCGGCATGCTCTCGTCGTAAGCCGTTCGCAATTAGATGTATACACAATATTTACCAATAATGCTACGCAGCAATATAAAGAAAAATACAAACTAGTACACCTTGGCCCCAAACCAAACTACTGGAATACCTGTGATAACTCGGAAGACTCTCTACGAAACTCTAGAATCGCCAATCCAATGCTCCAATGGCATTAATTTGAAATTATCTATACTAACACACATAAGGAAAAAACGCCGTGAAGTTATGTATGTACCTATACAAACGCAAAGCCTTTTCTCTATAGGGGAACGCAGAGCCTACATTGTCCCACTGCTACGGTTCTGGAAAATCGATCATCAACGTTTTCCTACAACATGCTTGTCGGTTTGGTTACTAATGATATGACTTTTTCTTGAAATTACCGTAAATTTGATCATGGTACGTATATCTCGGTCTCCCCTTCCAACATCTACGTTCTACTTATACTACCTCATGCCATATAAGTACTTTCCGATAATCAACGGATCGACAAATAAAAAAAAATAAAAAATTATATGTGGCCTGTGTCTCATACGTTTTGGCGGCAGTTGCTGCTTGCTTTCACGAACGCCCTACGTTTGGTCGCTTTCGTGGTTTGTTTAACAAAATGCATAACATTAAAATATTCAAATCGATAACAACATATACAAAATTAATTAGATGAATATTATAAGATATGAAATAGATATTGTATATATTTACTTTCAAATCTCTTAATAAACCTTTCGATGCAAAATACATGTTAAAATCGCAACATGCATTTATTTGTTCTATAATTATGTAAATTCGTACCATGAAAGCCTTAAGGAAAAATATGAAATGATCTCCTAAGTTTCTCGCTTTAAAATATAAAACAAAACCAACTCACTGTTCGACGCAATGGGCGGCAGTTATCGCCCAGTTCTCGTTCAGAAGCGCTGCCCCGCACTTATGCAGGTATGTCGAGGTCCGGTACTGCCGCAGGGAGATCTGCCAGGGCCACTGTCCGAAGGAGGACTTGGAGCCACCGACGATCCGACTCTGGGGCCACATACGGCGTCCGCATACTGCCAGCACGAGTAAAGTGGAATTTATGATCATTCTGTCTCCTTGGTCGGTTTACCGCACTTTTTGGTGGAGGCTGTTTGAATTTTGAATTTCAATTCTGTGTTCGGGAATTGAATGTCTGTGTTTTTGTTTTTATGGACGAGGAAGTTTTGATTTTATTGGTTTTATTCACAATTTATTATTAGGGTCAGTAGTAATTAATTAAGTTTGTCTTTAAACTTTTATTGAAATGGGAGACTAGAAGGCACTCATGAAAGCACTACAGTAAGTTTCAGTCTTTTTTAATTCTAACGAGTCTCTCTATCACATTACATAGTTTTTATAGCATTACACAAATTTTAAGTCACTTTTTATTATATCACCATAAAAATCAAATTCAAACTCCCAGGACATTTTAATAAGGAGCCCCTCATTATGGAAAACCACGAAATAATGTCCGAACGCGCACAATTATTTTCACACCTAACGTAAACTAACTAACTAAAATTAACTTTTAAATATCACAAAATGGAATAGAACGTTCGGAAATCGCACGCCGCATGCAACCTGTCCTTGCTCTTGCCTTGGCCATGTACGATCTCATCGCTGACAACTCTTTGTTTGAGCGACTTATTCTTTTTTATTGTTTATTACTGGCTGGTAATAAAAAACTTTACAAGTTTAAATTTTGCCGACGGGGAAAAAAATAACCAAGTTGATTGCAAGGAGTTTTGATATGCTGGCGAAGATTCTGGCGCCATTATTGGTTCTATATTTAAATTTGTAGCTTTGCACGCAGCTAGTGGTGCGTTCTTTGACCTAGCGAACGTCATTTTCGCGGGAATCTCAAGAATTTTGTATTGGTATCGGAAAAATAAAATTGATACAAATAGACATGTTTGTTTTTTAGCCTTCGTTATTTCTTATATTCAGTTCTAAACTTAGTTTAATTGGATATTTAGACACAAATTTATGTCTACGATTTGTTTGTTATTGTATTGTGCATACTTTGCGCAGGTAAATAACCTTTTGGCGCTATATTTCAATGTCAATGATCCGCGAATGTCACTTTAGTAGTGTTGTGACTATTGAATTAGTTAGGTAGAGGTACATAAGTACTTTGTTTGTTCGTTTCTATTTGTGGTACTACCAAATCCGAGGAAGAATGGATGAACTGGGTATATGGTGACATGCTTAAGAAAGATCTAGGTACTATCAGAGGTAGAGGTAGGTGAATGTTGCTGCAGCGGCAAATGAAAATGTTCTTGAAGTAGTAATGCACTTATGCTCTTGGACTGTACTTATGCCAAGATGTAGAGAATAAAAATAGTTTAAAGAGCTTTATGATATCCATGTGGTTTCCCCGAAACGACAGTTTTTAAAAGTAAGTCAAGAAGAGAAGGCCTACCGTAGATTTTACAAAACATATTTAAGAGTAGTTTATCTAGATTTTCCCGAAATGTCCTCTATTTTAGGTTGTCTCTAGGTATACTACATTTCATTTGGGTGGTCCATTATTAATGAAGAAATATTAGGTAATAAAAAGAACATAATATTAGGTATTCGTTTAATTATTACGTACCTAAAAATATCTTCTGTAAGGCTACTTTAACCTTTCCTCTAACCTTCATGTTTATGTATATCGATTATGCTTTGTCTAAAATAGGATGATAATTTTGACAGCTCACTAATTGTTGGTCTTTGGCGCACGCCTATGAAGTTCTGTGTTTTTTTTCGGTGAAATGTACTACGGGAAATGTCGTACTTCATAGACAGGCCCCGCCCCTTTAGTGAAGTGCCACGAATAACGAATAACAACAGACAATCGAAAATCGATATTGATATAATATAATCGAATATTTAAAATTTACATTTAAGTAAACTTATTAATTTTTGTAACTAAACTCTTATTCTTTGTTTGGATTTCACCTTAAGAGACCTTTCACAACAACAATAACGAGTCGCGCATATTCTACGTAATAGGATAACTGACCGAATAGAAATACGCACGTGTCATAATCGTCGTTGTAGAAGGGTTTTTAATGTCGTATTAATAAATTATTAATTCAGAAGAAAATAAGTAGTTTATTTGGTATAATACGTATAGCATAACCATGCAACTATCGATTCTAAGTTCTATGAGAATGATAATCGATAATCGAATAGATTCATTAACGATTTTACACAACCGCATCGCTACTGTGATCTGTCAAAATTATCATCCTATTTTAGACAAGGTATAACAATAAAATTTGATATTGCGAACCCTGGGTCCTCGCGTACCGCGCGAGGGCGCAAACATGACAACGCCAAGATGAAGATGATGATGACAAACAAAATTTTTTATTGATAAACTGCATTACTAGTATGAAATAACAAAAAAGCTGCTGTTCATTTGTCAACAAAAGAACAATTTATTTAATCAAACGCCAAATATTTTTTATCATTTTCTAAATGAGGTATTTTTTATCTTTCATCTTACTAACCGAACTACGAGTAGTTTGGTCCTATCCCGCGGATACCGCGGGATCATATTATATTTCCGGGATTAAAAGCACACTATAGCACGCGGGAATATCCTTCCGAGAATAGGACTTGTTGTTTTTAAGCAGTGGCGTAGCGTGCCCTCCGGGGGCCCCGTATCGATAATTGTGTAGGGGCCCTTTAGCAAATACCTCCAACTACGGGGTGTACTAATGAGTAACATAAATCCTAGTCTCAGCTTATGTCAATAAATGGACTAGCCTAGCGCGCTCTACATTTGTGTGAATATTGACTCTAAAAGTCGGGTCCACGAGGCTAGGTAGAGCTCGGAATTTTTGATATATGGGCCCTTGACTTGGCTTTATTTATACACAGTCACTTTCCTGGGTTTACCCCCCCACGCAGCCACATTCGTGAGTCACCAGTCACCCCACACACTTTTCTGGGGGTCTCCAATCACCCCTACTCACCAACATTCGTTGGGGTCAAAAGTGACCCCACGACCGGGGGTCAAAAACGACTCCGACCACCATCAAAGGGTCACCAAAGACCCCCACGCATCCCTTCCATCATTCTCCTGCCCTTATCCCATTAATTTGGGGTCAGCACAGTACATTTTCTCTCTCCATTCGTCTATCGCGGCCATCTAATCATCATATCAGCCGAAAGACGCCCACTGCTGGGCATAGACCTCCTTGAAACCTTGCATGATTATGAATGAGCGAGCGTAGCGAGCTCGAATTTTTGCATATATACATTAAAACATTGCGCGTTTTCGTTGAAAAATACCGTAAAATCAGCAATATCGAAATCGGGCTACCTCGAAATTTTTTAGGAGATTGTATAATAAAATCAAGTTTGCGTACATTTAATGAGCGAGTGTAGCGAGCTCTAAATTTCTGAAATGATGGCTATCAAAACTTTCCATTATTAACTTGACAACAGTCAAATTCAAAGGTTGAGGGCTCGGAGCCAAGACGATTATGCATGTGAGCGTGTGGACCTAGGTTATTATAAGCCTGATCCACATGACCCATTTAGGAAAGAACGGAGCTCTGCCTTTGGTGTTAAATATAAATATGATAATAAAAATGTTAATTATCTCTTAAACGAAAGGTGAATGAAAACGGATTGTATCACTTGATTTCATTTGCTATTTTGGCGGAGGGAGCCCCCAACCCTGGCCTGAGTTTAAGAGATAACGTGTATTTGCTTACACACATTTGGGGGCCCCTATAGCCCGGGGCCCCATATAATTGATACGGCAGATACGGCGGTAGCTACGCCCCTGTTTTTAAGCTAAGCTATTCTATTAGCATACAGTATAAAAATATCTCACGAACTTAGTTCAATAGTTTCGGAGATTATTAGATACAATTAGTGCGGGCAGTGAACCGTGATACTCATTTAATGACGTTCATTTAACGTGACATGTATTTGATGCTTAACTATCTTACGGATTTGTTAATTTTTTATTCCGAATATGGAATGGAATAAAATTTATCAGTAATTTGAAAACTAGCTTTTGCATGCGACTTCGTCCGCGTCGAAATAGTTTTTAGGGCAGTTTATCTTTTCTCGAACGACAATTTTAAATGACCTCTTTAATGTATAAAAGCTAGTACAACGAAGAGGTCAAGCTGTATCTCTGGTAATACCCAATCGAATTAGATGAAACATGGCCTAGATTTTAATTTGAATACTATGCTACCAAACTGTGACAACCCCATCAAATTCCATTCGGCGCCATTTCCATATTTCTCATAGTTTAGCTGGTCTATTATGGTTCTACATCAGGTCTTCCAGTTTCCAAAATCAGTTATACACTATATGTTACTCAGGCTTAATAGCTACACAACAAAAATGTTTCATTCAAATCCGTCCAGCAGTTATTTCTGTTCAAGATTAGCGAGTACAAACAATTAATCAAACAGACTTACGGTGAGGGAAAACACCGTGATGAAACCTGCACATTCAGGCGACTGAATGTGTAACCATAATCTTTTCTGGTCATGTTCCCCTGCTAACAGGATCACGGATGTCAGATAGCAGTCGTTCCACTGTAATTACCCGATCTGTCAAACCCTGGGTCATAGTCAAGGCGACCCCCGGGCCCTCCAGAGCACAACCGGAACATTAATGCCAAGATGACCATTTTAAAATCTATCTTATACGATAGGAAGATATTCAGTTGTTGTCTATAGGTGCCTCAAAGGCCGGCACCACATCCGTTCCCCTTAAGTTGCAGATGTCCAGCAGGCTAATAATAACGTAACACTGTTGCAAACAATTCTCTGATGTCAATGATTGAAATTGTTATTTTTGCGATTACGTATAATCGATTTAATAGTTTCAGTTTATTGCAATGGAACTATGTTAGCAAATGAACCTATTAAATCGATTATACGGAATCGCAAAAGTAACAATTTCAATTATTGAAATTAGAGAATTGTTGGCAACAACGTTACTTAATCAGGTGAGTTGAGGTCAAATGCAAGCCTTTTAATAATAATAGTAATAAAAAATGTCCTACTGGACGGCAGTGGCCACTTTCCATTAGGTGGACCGTCCCACCGTCCGCCTACCTAGGTAATAAAAAAAAAAAAAATCTTACCGTCTTTGTAATCAGACATGTTGAAAGGGTCCACGGTGCTAATAACGGGTGGGATTCCCGTTGTCGTCGCGTTGACGGTCTCACTCGTTGTCGCTGTCGCTGGCTCTGGAGACAACGGAATGTGATATCATCATTGACATACGTTATATACCGCCGAATGGCCGTGTGGTGTCCGGCACAGTAGATTAGCACCAACCCCTTACACTCGCGGGGTCGTACAAGGCGACTAAATCTAGTCTTCTTAGACTAAAAATTGGGCAGCAGCGTTTTCTATTGTTATAGTTACATCTCGGCGATCTCCAACCCAGTGGTCTGTTATGGGCTGTGATGATGATGAACCTAAAATCCTAATCTAAGAATCGATATCTACAAATGTCTCCCAAATTGCTACCAGGGATGCTGAAGGGGATGGTGCCCATTTGGCATGGGTAGCGATGCATTATGGTTATAATGGTTTTTTTTACTATTTGAATGTTATGTGTAATAAACGTCATTTATTTTATTTATTTATTCAATAGGCTGGCTGCATTGCCCCGTTTGATGACTATTACTATTACATTGGCCAAGGAATGAGCCAGCCCTGCGATCACCAGTAGATTGAATACTAGTTGTATGGTCATAGATATTATTCTTCTGGTTCGTAATGGTGCATTCACAAGTTTACATAAACAAATTTATTTTTAACTACTGAACCGAGAACTACCTTTTAAATAAAGAAAACCTCATCGATATCGGTCCATCTACGGTAAGCTACGATGCTACAGACAGCCACAACCCCACATATATACAGAAACACACACCAAACTCGTTCTTCGAATATAAAAAAACTCAATAGAATCTCACCATCAGTAGTAGTATAGTTCTCCGTGGTAACGTCTTCACTCGTTGTTGTAGGCACTTCATTGACAGTCGTGGGAGCACTAGAACTCGTCTGTGGTCGCAACGTGACGTTCACTGTGAACTCTATTAGCTGGGGTTCCGTTGTCGTTGTCGTTGTCGACGACGTCGATTGACTCGTTGTTGGAGTCTCCTTTCTGGAATTGTGGGGGTTGTTAGGTGGGTTTGTAGGTACAAATGCAAAACCCAGTTGGTATTGTTTACGTCAATATTAGCTTTAATCAGCCCTAAAAATATTTAAATGAGGTTCTGTACTAGCAGACCCACATAGACATACAGGGTGCTTTTTTAGAGGCGGAGAACTTTAAACTGAAATAAAACAAAAAAAAGGATTGAGTATCAGTGAAACTAGCTTTATTAAAAAGATAATTTTATGTAATTTATGTTTGAATATAATTTCGGCTATGTGGCTGCCGTGACTGGTGCGTAGATAGCCAAATATGGATATATCCTATTTTTATACACTTTTCGTAACAATTGCGGTCGTACTGAATCTTTGAAAAATTTAATGAAGCTAGTTTCACTGATACTAAACACTTTTTTCTTTGTTTTATTTTTACATAAAGTTCTCCCACCTCTTAAAAGATATACATAATCTATATAGCCGAATTTTTATTTAGTCCAATAATTTAAAAAAATTATAAAAAATATTTTATATTAACTTACTCAGCCGTCTCATCCGTTGCCTCCGTGAACGGAATCGCCGTCGTCGTCGTCGTGGTCGTGGTACGGCTCGTTGTCGTCGTCGCCGCATCCGTTACTGTCACGTCCTCAGTCTTCGGTGGTTCTGTCTCGTTGACTGTGGTTGTGGGTGCCGTTGTTGTCGTGGTTGTCGTGGTTGTCGTGGTTGTCGTATCTGGTTTAGGCGGTACTGTTGAAATTAGTATCCAGCCTTCGGGTGGTGTGATGGGGGCCCAGGTTTCTGGAAACCAAGCGGTTTTTAGTAATCAAATTGATTTCTAAGAGATTTAGTCCAAAAAGTAGAATCTGCAATAGTATAGGTATATGGCGCTGTCCTAATTGGCAACGGTCGTGCGACCTTGGTCGTACGACGGGCGGTTTTGAGGTCTCGAACGATCATGGTCGCACAACCGTTGCCAATCAGGGCAGCGCGTAAGGGTGACAACGAATTAACTACCGAACAATGGCAATTCTTAATGTGAATAATTTTTTTTATTCTACGCAGTGACAAATTAGCAGATAGACCACCTGATGGTAAGCGGTAACTATCGCCCATACATGAATAGAACGGCTATATGCCGGTGGTGGAGCTTATCCGCTTAACCACGCAATACCTCGGGTCAACGTGAGGAAAACGTGATGAAACCTGCCCAGTAGCAAAGTCACAGAGGTCAGATGGCAGTCTCTCCACTGTAATTACCTGATCTGATAAATCCTGGATCATGGTCAAGGCGGATCCCGGGCCCTTGTGTGCGAGAGTACAACCAGGACATTAACGCCAAGATGCATATTTACTTTTTAAAACTTTGTAAAAACTATCCAGACTAAACTTGGAAGCATCTCTCAGAAACAATGAAATCATATCACCAAATCTAAAACAGAAATCGCCAGAGCGAATCCGATTGCTATCAGTGCCAGCAGTATTTTCTTCACATTGCATTGTTGTCGACTTCTCGACTATAGTTAGTAGAGCATTTCTATCACGATGGCGATTCTGCCGTGAAGTTGGTGTAATTGCCATGGTCACGGCCTAGGTCGAGGTGGTAGAAGTACTGCCTTACTAGGTAGTTGGTACCCCACTTCGTAGAAAGAATTATATTTTTGTTGGCTTTATAATCCGACTGTTATATTAGTAGTGACCGACTGTAGGTCAATTTCTGGCCTAAGCAACGCAGAAGCTATTTATTCGGCTCTCGCCACAACCTTCGGCCGAAGCCGAAGGCTCTAAGAAATTTTGTCCGAGATTTGCAACAAGCTACGATTAAAATATAAATGATGTACGTGGTTACGAGGCGTCACGCCTATAATTAATTACATTTGATCGGCACTTATTGGTTTCTTTACCAATCCTTTCGTTTTCACAATCTTGTACGGAAATAAATGAAGATGGACTACGTGAGTAAGACATACGGGGAAAAGAGTGAATACCGAAATTACGAGTGATTTGGACGGAACAAAGAGCCAATCGTACCGACCCGACCCCACTTTGAACAAGGGCAGGTGGTAAGGAAATAAAATACTACTACTTAAACCGAAATGCCTTTTGGAAAACCCATCGCATCGGCAAGATAAAAGCTTCTGGGAATCGATTTACAAATTATGATGATCCGTTGCTTCGCAAAAAGTGACCTAATTGACCGCGATAAGCCACTTCAATTGAAGGTATACGCTGTCGAATTTATGTTGGTGTACCGATAGTGGCGCCACCTGATTAAGAAACATTTCGTCCAAGCACGAAACAATGAAATACAGTACGATTGTAAATAGTTCGTTCTCTTGCCACACGACAACTTATACTTGCCATTGACATTTTTGTGGTCGACTCGACACCCACACGTTCTTAGAAGAGATCGTTGACTGGTCATTATTCGTAACGTTATTTTAATAATAATAATATTAATACAGCAATGTTTAGTAGGTAAGTTTGTACAGACAGCAGCACATGTACTAGTCCACCACCAGTATAAGTTGAGCTAGCATCGCATGTGCGCCATGGGGTGTCGCAGTGAGCACCCCATCCTTATGGGGTGTTGCATCGATGAAACCTGAAAAGCCTTCCCGGCTATATGTCCTCCCAAGGCAGAGTTTAGCTACTATAGGCAATACCAAAGCAAGTACTACTACTATACTACTGTGTGCTACTATAGGTACTCCCTAGGCAGTTTAGCTGGTAGGCGCCTAGGTCTCTTGCGAGTCCAGCATAACAAGCCGGCCGCCGCGCTGAGACACATGAGTATTCTCTGCCTCTCCCGCAATAGTCCGGAGGGTGCCATATACACATTGCGTTAGGCGCAATAAAATATATGGATGCGTGTACAAACAGGAGACGATCCAAAGTCTACGTTAGGCAGTTTGAAATGCTGTCTTCGGTATATTTTTAAGTCTTGGAGGTTGTTAAACTTTGCTTTTCTGTTTATAAAGTAAAGACTTGAACAGAAAAACGTACATAGCCTCACGCCTTGTCGACGTAAAAAAGGGTCTTATAAGTTTGACGAGTGTATCTGTGGCTTTGTATATTTGTCTGTGGCATCGTAGCTCCCGATTTGGATGCGGTTTTCTCTATTTGAAAGCCAGTTTAACCGAGATGGTTCTTAGCTTTGTTTCATGAAAATCGGTTCTGTAGTTTAGAAAATATTTAACTTTGAGTAAACTTTACACTGGGTGTCGTAAAGGCGATTAATGATTTCGAGACAAAATATCTAGAGTGTCCATAGGCTGGAAAATGGGCAGCAGCATTTTCCATTGTCATATTAATAAAACTGCGATCTCAAACTCGTCTGCCAAGCGTTGATATTATGGCAATAACCTCCGCTTTCGTAGGAGAGGCCCTAAGTCCTGCAGTCTGTTATAGTCAGGTTATTCCCGTAGAGGTAGGCGTAAAAGCCAATTTTTTTCTATATTTCGTGATATCGAACAAGGAAGAACATAGCACGGCACTATAAGAAGAAGATTAATATCTTTTCTAACGTCGAAGAAACAACTTGAATACCCACTGTAAACAACTGACCACAAACTGATGGAATGGAACTCTGTAAATTTTGAGAGGCAGCAAACAAAGCATGAAGCGCAACGATCTTATCTTACTACAAGTTTATTTAAATCCGATGTGAATGACTTAGGTCTGTATTTATTACTGTGACTCGCCGTGACTTTGAGGGGTCATGGAAATGGGTACTTTGCATTTGGGATGCCTACTAATTTCATTGTGTTCGACAAGGTTCAAATTTATTGGTACACAACTATATCAGAACAATGCTTGTGTCATTAGCCCTTAGATCAACGAAACCAAGAACTTATCTAAGGTGTCGAGTAAAAAGAAAATATCATGCTGCCAATATATTGATTAAAAATACTATTTATTTAGGTAATACATGAATGTCAAAACATTAAATATGCCGCCACTAGGGAAACTACAGAAGAATATAGGTACAGACTAGGTGTTGCTGTAGTAAGACGAAAACTGAATTCTTTGCCGGCGCTGCACTTCACGCCAACGAAATGAAAATGTTGTGGATGGTATTACCCGCAGCCTTGCGTGAGAGATGTGGATAAGATTGAAGAGGCTGGCCTGCACTGTTATGATCACGTGCTGTAAGCCCTAGAGATCGCCAACTTAACTGGCATATCGCCTGCACTAATAAGGGAGGGTAATTTTTTTGTGTTTGAGTGCAGGGGTGCAGAGCAGCGAGCATTTTCTTCCGCGAAACGGAAATAGGTGGTCACTAAACCTGCCGATATCGGATCGCGAAAAACAATACTTCAATGCAAAACTCTTTCTACACGACGTGTACTCAAAAATCGAGTTTGCCACAGATTGCCCATTTCGCGCCAATAGCCCACCATTATCGTACCCAGACAATAGGAGGGGTCAGTCACGACAACATGGCGGACGGGTCATTGCATTGTCTTGGTGAAATTGCCTTCAAAATAACAGTCCTACGACTGAGCCTTTGTCTTTCTTTGCACCGACTTTCGAATGTTGTTTGACAGAGTGCGATCCCTAGATGTCAACTTGCGGTATATTTTCTATAAGAACTGGCCAGGCCGCCATCTCACAAGGTGACGTGATGATGTGGCCGAAGATGAGCATGCCTGTCTAGGAACAGCCTATTAGACTGACATAGACAGTACTTTAGTCAGATCCCGGTTACATCCTTAACCTAAGGTAAATTATAATTATAGAAAATTACGTTAGACCAGCCAGTATTATAATGTAACGGAAACCGAAATGGACCAGTGGACTATGGATGGATTATTATAATGATCAGGGAACAGACTCGCAGGCAACGCGTTCTATTCCTTAGCCGTACGCATTATAAAGGTCGAGCCAAAGCGGCTCGTGCGGATAGCTGGAAGATCCACGACATAAGGATTCGCGCTCGCCCGGATCGCGTCTCCCGATGGCGGAAAGGGGCCGGCGGAATGAGGTCGTGCAGCTGCTTCGCACACTATCCGAAATGCAACCTGGGGCCTTACCATGAGCCCTTATAGCAGGACCTAAACAGAACTTAGAACGAGACAAGCTTATGTGACACGTATAGCGCTGCCTGTAAGCAGGGCTGTTCTGTTTAAGTAAGCCCCTTGTAGAAGACCGACAGACGCGCAACGCTACGCCGATGTTCGAGGCTCGAAGGAACACACTTGCAGGCTACGAGTAAATATAACGCAATGGCTTTAAAGACCGTCATCTCTGTCCGTGTAAGTGTAAATACGAAACCGAATCTAAGCGGTGTACATTATTTACCCAACGCCTTGTAAAGCTCACACGCGCCTATAAATTAGCATCGGTTAGTGATCAACGTATGCGTAAATACATAACTCAGAAAAGAGTCATTGGCACATGGCGGCATTGGAATTCGAATCCGGAGCCTCTCGCTTACGAGTCGAACCTCTTAACCACTAGGACCGTGGTTACGCTTCCTTCGGACCCTTGCACATTTTATCAGTGATATGACTCTATTAAGCCTGAGGAGTCCGCCTGGGCTAATTATTTTATCTGTGGCCTGGGTGAGTACCAACGCATCTATTTAATTATCTAACAATACTTGCGTTTATATGATTATATTAGACGGGACTTGGACGCGACGTACCTTTATGATTTGTTTTCCCGACGTATAATAATATGTGTAAAGAACGCGAGTTTAGTTTGAATACTTGCGTTGTTGTATTCCGATTTCATGTATTTTTAAGGTACCAAGAAACCGATAGATATCTATCTCTATCAGGTGGGCTGTTTCCTCGTTTGTCACTGAATAGGTACCTTAAAAACATTTTACTTACACCTGACACTTATACATAGAAATTTTATACTTGGAAGCCTAAACAAAAACATACAACTTACCATCATCCGCGGCACTGCCATTCCCTGGATTCTTCGTCGCTGTATCCACTGTATTGGACCACGTGACCAACGGTGGAAATTCCGTTGATGACGTCGTCAACGGGATTTCCGTTGTCGTCGTCGTGGCTTCCGTTGTCGTCGTTGTGGCTTCCGTTGTCGTCGTCGTGGGTTCCGTCGTCGTCGGCTCTGCTGTTGTCGACGTTGACGATGATATAGTTGTTATTGGTGCTGCAGTTGATGGTATAATATCCGCTTCGGTAGTTGCTGATACTGTGTCGTTTTCAGTTTCAACATCGTCGGATAAGGTTGTCTCTTTTATCCTTTCCGTTGCTGTCGTTTCTGATAAGGTTGTTGGTGGTAACGATGTTGATGTTAACGGAATAGATTCTGTTGATTTTTCTGTCGTCGACGACGATGACGACACATACGATGATTCCGTTGTCTCAATTGATTTTTCAGTAGTAGTTGTTGATGAAGTTGGTGTGTTGGTTGTCGTTGATGTTACAGGTTTCTCGTCAACAGTCGATGTTGTGTTAATATAGGTTATGATTGGAGTTAGTGGTCTAGTGAATACTGGTCTGGAGCTTGTTGATTGAGGTAATATAGTTATATTCAGTCTTGGAGGTATGGGTAGAGGCTTTTTGGTGGACGGCCTCTTCGGAGGTGGCCTGTAAATGGGCTTTCTCGTTGCATTGTAGACAGGAGTTATTGGCCTCGTAGGCTTTGGTTTAATAGTTTGTGAATAAGTCGGTCTAGTGAAATTTGTCGGTCTGTACGTTGGGCGGGGTTTGTATGTTGGCTTCTTGGTTACGTAAGGCTTTGTCACTGGTTTAGTTGAAGCTTCTATTGGTTTCGTAGCAACACTAACAGGTTTCTCTGTTACAGAGTTGGTGTCACTAGATACGCTTTGGAATGTGGATAGCTTTATCGGAACTTCTGTGATGTACGGTTTTGGTGTAAATTTAGTGGTGCCTCTGTGTGTAGTTTCGGCTGTTGTAGTTATTTTTTGTTCTTCACTGGGGACCTTATTATCCAGTGTTGTTGAGCCTTCAGTTTTATGTTCTGGACTTAATGTTTCTGTCTTTACATCTTGGGTTGTTGCAGGTAGATGCGTAGTGACTTCAGGTTTCTTGTATATAGAATCTGGTAGTTTTGACACAGTACTGTGCACTTTGTCTTCGGTTTGTGGGTGAACGAAGTTCGCACTGTCTATCGTGTTGTCTTCGATGTTGTTGCCGATTATTTGGGGCAGGATTGTCTTGTCTGGTATCTGGCAGCAGGATCCGAAGTAGAACCTGTGGGAGGGAACACAGTTTAGTTGTTTTACAAGCTTTTGTTTATTTTCATGTCCTCATGTTTGTACGTAATTTTGATGATACTAGAGTTGTCCCCATAGTAAAAGTTGAATAAAATAAAAATCCTTTCTAATGACATATTGCTCAACGTTATCCCCACATAGTAAATATAAGCTGGTGTACACACATTTCCCGGTTCCCGATATGTCATCCTTCCCACTTCCAATTAATAAAGTTAAAAGTAAAGATTTTCTTTACTTGGTCATGATCCATAGTGAAATCTATTAAATTTTTTTATTTATAGTGTCTGTGTCTATAACAAATTTTATTCTGTGTAATTTTGTAGGCCAAGGCAGAATAGCAGGCCCGTAGGCACCTTCGCGTATCTGCGGAACTGAGCTTTGGCCTCTTTAGCGTTTAGTGTTTATATAATTTTTTATTTATTTTTTCTTATTATTTTTTTTTTCTCTGGTTTAATTTATTTTAATTTTATGTAATTTTTTTTTATATGTATGCTAAATGCTAAATAAATACCTTTTTATTTTATTTTATTTATGTGATTTCGATAACAATGCAATGTTATGATACCATCCAGCTGATCTGACGATGGAGACGGAAGTGGCCATTGGAACTCCTACGCTACGCATGATAAACCCATCGAGTTTGGGCTCGTTTGATGAGTCTTGATAAGTACTCTGTCCGAGAAAACGCGTAATGAAAGCTTGCTATGATTTTTTTTATTTGGTAACTTATTGTTACCTAGTTTTCTTGTCAATGGTAAATGGTGTATGTGTATGTTGTGTATTGTCCTGTGTTGACCACAGATCGACCACACAACCAGTAGGTATATCCCCCGCGGTGAGGTTGAGGCTGAATACGGGGGCGCAGGATTTTTTCCTGGGAAACGTAATCAAGTGACGTTTCGCGGAAAGAAATACTCCACGCCCCGCGCTTCGCACCTTGCGTTCAGCCCTGACACTTCACCCTCCCACCCTCGAGGGCGATACATCAGTTGCGTGATACACATCCTGAGTACACTCCCGCAAGGCTTGGGATTCCATTTTCTATTTGTAACACTGTTTTATTTTAATTATTTTTAAAAAAAATTCCTTATATATTTAGGTGTCTTTTACATAAGCAGTTTTAGTAAAAGATTAACTTAAATGGAATAACTGTATAGTATACTTGAATGAATATTATTTGATCGATCTATAAATTTTTATACTACAAAAGTGGCAAACAAGCTTACGTCCTGCCTGCTTACGCTGCTTATCACCCTCACCTGTCGATACACGTTCCAAGATGGCTGCCGTTCGCCTTAAGGCAGTCGATGGCGAACATGCAGAGCCCCTCCTGCCCTGTGCGCCTCGATATGCACGGCAGGTGCCTGATGTTCCTCGCCAGGGGTACTGGACCTGGTGACAAGGGGGATGTGGTTAGGATATCACTATCTTTAATAGTACCGTCAACAATATAAAATGCACTATTGTAAGTAGGCTGTTGTTCATTAAACGGTGTTAACCATATCGGGCGTGTTTTCGAAATCCTGCCTTTCAGGCCTGTAAATATCCATCAAACACCAAATCCAGTATAAGGTGAGCTAGCGTTTCTATGGACGCGCATGGCAACGTGAGCTTCTTTTATACTGGTTATTGTAGGCTGGCATATCTACGTCGGTAACGATTAGGATTGTAATCCCACACGATAATTTCAATCGCTGTATACTTGTATAGAATAGTCTATCCCGCAAATACAGGTATTTGTGGGATCCCGTAGGACACAAGACTTTGAGGATAAGTAATAAAAAACCGTAGGTACCGATTTTCTATTGCTCTGATTTTGATAACAGTTATTGGGTTTTAAACGTCAAGGTTCCCTATCCGAAGGGTAGAAAAGAAAATCATCATAAAGTGCCTATATTGCCTGGTATAAAAAACTTTGCTAATCACTAAACCTCCGCCGTCTGCCCATCCGTCCCTCTGTCACAGGGCATTCAGGGAGTGTCTTTGGAACCGTAGTAGAATAGCACCAACCTCTTACACTGGTGGGTGTCGTACAAGGCGACTAATATTTCCGAGGCAAAAGATCTAGAGTGTCTGTAGGCTGGAAAATGGGCAGCTGCGTTTTCCATTATCTTTATACGAAGAAAGAAATCAGGATCAATGGACAGGCGGCGTAGATAGAGGAGCTTACGGCAAACCTCCAGGTGGAGAGGCACTAGTAGAAGAATAATTTATATCACAGCGATTTCCAACCCACTTGCAAAGCATGGAGATGATGGCCATAACCTCCCCTTTCGTGGGAGAGGCCTTAAGTCCTGCAGTGGACTGTTACGGGCTGTGATGATGATTGCCAAGGCAGTGCACTCACGCTCTAATACACTAGAGCGCCTGCCATCTGACCTCCGTGACCCGGTTAACCGGGGTAAACTAGCCAGATTGGATCATGGTTACACGTTCAGTCGCCTGAATGTGCAGGTTACCATAAGAGCATCGGTTAGTGTTCTACTAATGTATGTAGCTCAGAAAAGGCAAATCGCGGCAGCAATGGTCGTATACTCGTATGTCCAAGATCTTCGGTCGTAGCAAAATAAAATATCTCGGTCACAGATCAGCTGATTCTAAACAAACTTCTATTTACTAGCGTAAATTTGAAAAGAGCTAAAGTGGTTTCGACCGCGTTGATGTCTTTTGTATGACACGGAATAATGCGAAACAATTGCGTTTTTTTGTCAAAAATCTTCTTATTTTAACGTACAGTCAGCTGCAGAGTGACTGGTATAAGATATCCCTAGAATATACCAAATGTATGGGTGGAGGGTCTTGTCTCTCTGCAGATGCCGTATTCGGTATCACTTAATTTTTGAGAGGTCGTCATTAACCGTCGTAACGTCGGTGCCGAAGTTTGCCTAGACTTAAAAGTACGATACGGTCACCCATCCAGTTACCGTACTCTGCGTGCGTTGCTTAACTTGCGTCTCGGAGCACACTGCCACTGGAGGCCGCTTTATGATTCTTTGTAGTGTTCAAAATACAATACGTGACATAAAACACGCGAACAATTTTATTAGCTAGGTATACTACTAGTTAGTATTACAATAATTTATTATCTTATCATATACATCTTACATAGCGCCATCTGTGCCGTAACACGAGAACTTAGTCGAACTTCGAACTAGTATACGCATTCCGTTGTCGAACCCAATGAGGAGTTTTCCAGTAGGTATTGTCAATTGGTTTCAAAAAGCATAAATAGATGGCGCTCCTACAATTTTGGTAATTTTTTACCAAAAGGTTCAACGTAATGTATTTTAATACAAACCTTTCATATTTGTATTGCGTCCATTCTTGATCCTTGTGTCCATAAAATAAATTAACTCAGTCAAATTGTTGTTTGTTTTGTGTGTAATAATTTATTACAACCTCTAAAATGGTTGAAAACTATTGATAAATACAATATTATCCAATACAATGTACCCACTGTTTATAGCCTCTTTGCTAAGAACTGCTAAGAACCTATTTCAAGCGATTATCAATTACTAAAATTGTCGGGGCGCCACCTAGGGAGTGGTTAGGAATGCTTTAGATACCTACTGGAAAACTGCTAATTGAAAACAGTTGTTGACTCTTACGTTATAGTACCACTAACTTACGCAAGATGCCGCTATTATACTCCGTTCGCGTATTTATCAAGAAATAGCTGCTTCCCGCAACTTCGTCCGTGTGGAAATAGTTCTTATGACAGTTTAGTTTTTGCCCGCGACTTCATGTAAACGTCCATTTTAAATGATCTCCCTAATGTATGGAAGCGAGTACTACGGAGAGGTCAAGCTGTATCTCCCGTTCTACCCAAGATGAAACATCAAACACATCAGTAAACATCTGTAGATGAAACATGGTTTAGATTTTACGTTTTACCCAAACTACCAAACTGCGAAAACCAAATCAAAATCCTTTCAGCAGTTGTTGCGTGATGCACGAACAAACAGACAGACAAACATTTGGAATTTCATCAATGTGCAACGTAGGTAGAGCTCGTCTAATCTAAAATGACGCGCCCCACTATCGCATTACCGCACACAAGCAAGTTTAAAATATGGACGCAATACATATACAAATGCCGCTGTAATTGGTCATTCAGTTGCCAAACGTAGGAGCACGCGTCGTTCATTGGCTCCCACACAGATGAAGTGTCGTTATCAATATTTGCACTCACACATCGAAATCAACTAACTAAGTAGTGGGGCGCGTCATTTTAGACTAGACGAGCTCTACGCGTGATTATTTTTACGCGAATTTTGCGTAAAATAGGTCCGCGTGCGAATGTTTATCAATTGCACTAAAAACGTAATCGATACAAGAATTTGCATAGGTTCTAAAAAAGTTGACCTCTTTTTTACACTTAAAAATTTAATTTCAAATACTTTTCTAAGAAAAGCAATTTCTAATTTTAATATAGTTTACTAATCTCGCCATCTATGACGTTCTCGCAAAGCATACTGTAAAAAATGGGACAACTCCAACTGTGACGTCCGCTCCATCCAACGAGTTATTTACGAAAGTTGTGAACCAGCCGATGAGGATAAAACCATATAAAAATGCCTGAGGAATGCACATTTAATCCACTGAATGTGTAACCATAATCCAATCTTCGGGGCTATAGGCTATCTCAGTGGACAACTAAATTTGACATAAAAAAAATGTTACACCACTCTAATTTGCTAGACGTTTAAGCCAGTGGCCAACGTTGATGACGTAGTGTAGAATTATCTAATGTCGAATTCAGATACCAACAGAGTTAGACTATAGCCCTGCTGGTCAGGTTGTCCTTTTAACAAAGCCACGGAAGTTAGATGGCAGTCGCTCTACTGTAATTACCTAATCTCTCAAATCCTGGATCATGGTAAAGCGTACCCTGAACCTTATAGGGCAACAAGCGGTAGGAAGAAAGACCTCTAGTCATCATCATCATCTTGGCGTTAATGTCCCGGTTGTGCTCCCGAGCACGAGGGCCCGCGGTCCGCCTTGAGCATGATCCAGGATTTGGCAGGTCAGGTAATTATAGTGGAGCGACTGCCATCTGACCTCCATGACCCTGCGCTACCAGGGGAACCTGACCAGATTGGATCATGGTTACACATCCAGTCGCCTGAATGTGCAGGTTTCATCACGATGTTTTCCCTCACCGTAAGAGCATCGGTTAGTATTCAACTAATGTACATAACTCAGGAAACAGTCATTGGTACATGGCCGGAGCGGGATTCGAACCCGGGACCTCTGGCTTACCGCTAACCGCTAGGCCACCGACGCTCTTACTCCCTCTCTAGTCAACACGGTATAAATATCTGATTTAAGAATGAACCTTTTAAAAATGTAACCTTTTGCCGAAAAGCAGACTACATACTTCCAATTTCCACTTGTTAAAAATTCAAAGGATTACCTTTCTAAGCCGTACAGTGGCAATAAATAAACAGGTTTCTTTCAAATTTAGTATTTACCTATGAAAGTGTTAATATTATTGTGGATGTGGATGCTTTGGATGTATATTAGACTTAAAAACGTATACAATTAGCGATGATATGTAAAAATGTTATTTAATAGGCACATTTGGCAATCCGTTAGTGTCTTAATGAATATAAAAAATTGTATATATTTTTAATTTAAAATGTACTTATTTAAAAAATAACCGTCGAAACTTGAATAAAAATTTCAAATAACTGACATAAGTAATTTATTTCATTTAAAAATATGTAATAATTTTGATTGAATTTTGACATTTGTGAAATATTTGACTTAATTTAATTTATTCTATAATTGATTTTCTTTGACTTGTATTTGAATAATTTATTTTTGTTATTGTTTGGGACGCTCTCTTTTCATATTGCATGCCAATTGACTTGGCTTTATGTGTGATACTAAATACTCTGTGTAGTATCATGTTGTACAAACATACTTACCACAATTACTGCAATAAAAAATTAAATTAAATTTGTATGTACCTACGTATTCCTAAATTACTTTAGTAATATTGTATGTATGTAGAGTATTTTTGTATGTATCGTTTTATTAGTATTTTTAAATATACACCAATATGTCATTTCTCTGACTGGGCTTGCTGTCAATTTATGTATTAACATGTCCCTATTGATAATTGGCTACCCAAAGGTTGCCTGGACGAAATCGCTTCAAGCGATAAGGCCGCCTGCTGTTTTCTCTGTTGTTACCGATGTATAACTAGTGTCATGTAAGAAGAGACTTGGCGGGTCACGTGGTTCGACTTGCGCAGTAGGCGATTACCTGCGCGAAATCCCGTCTACTGCTTTTTAACAAGTCTCTTCTTTCATGACGTGGATTATACCTGTATTCTGTTTTTATGCAATAAAGTGTTCATTCATTCATTCATTGTATATTTACTGTGGAATACAAGTTTCTACTACTAGGGGTTCCGTTGCACGCAGACCACACAGGTGGTATCTTGAGATTTAGCCTCATCATCAGGCTATACTAGTCCAGTGCTGGACGGACACAGGCCTCCCCCAATGAGCACCAACGCACCAGGGGCCCTTTTAAAACCGCTTACATCCATGCGAACGCTCGCAATACAATCATCATCACAGCCCATAACAGTCCACTGCAGGACTTAGGGCCTCTCCCACAAAAAGGGAGGTCATTGCCATAATCTCCACGCTTGGCAGGCGCGTTGGAGATCGCAGTGTTATAATATAACAATGGAAAATGCTGCGGCCCATTTTCCAGTCTACGGAGACTCTTGATCTGTTGCCTCGAAAACATTAGTCGCCTTGTACGACACCCACGAGTGTAAGGGGTTGGTGCTATTCTACTTTGCCGGACACCACACGGCCGTATGCACCTTATGGCCGTCAATAAAATACAACATGAAAAAAATAAAGTATAGAGAACTGAGACAATTATTAGGCATTGTTCGTGGTCATCTAATGCTTGTTTTTTCTGTCTTTAGCAACTTACCACGTGTGTAACAGAAATAGATAGTAGTACACGCAAGCGCCCGCGTGGATGCGAGCGATTCAGGAAAACAGGACCTCAAACCCTCGTCTTGTCACATCCACCAGGCGACACCTGATGCCGCAAATCGTCACTCGCATCTTGCTGGAGGGCTGCCTACACTGCCGAGTCGCGGTCTCCAGTCAAAACGTATGATTGGTTCTTAATGATCTTAATTAGTTTGAGCGTTTAATAATTCTTTCGATACTTAATTCTTGACTGATCATTGTGGCGTCAATATCCCGGTTGGTGTAAATGGTGGCATGGGATCTAGGGATCTGGGGCTAGATCGAACTTGGCATCTCACGCTTATGAGTCGGACCCGCTAACCCACCTAAGCCTAAGCCACCGACGCTCTAACTAATCCGAATCTTTAAGTGTTTCCTTTGGACTATAATATGGTATCTTTAAAGAGATATATTACAGGTCTCTAAGAGGCGGGCAACGCATTGGTAGCACCCCTTTTGTTGCTGATGTCCATAGGCGGCAGTGACCACATTCCATCAGGTGGCCCGCATGCCTGTTTGTCTGCCGTATTACATTAAAAAAAAAACTCGAAACAACGCTAATAGAGTACGCCAATTTCCACAATTTCTCACACCACAAAACAACAGGTCAAACGGTCACCTGAGACAGTGGGTATGGTAACCTAATCTGGGTACCACGCCATAACTAGGTCAGCAGTGCTCTGTCTCTAACCAACGGTACATACGTCATCACGCCCACAGCACGAAGTTACAAACCAGTTGTGTTGGTCCGGTATCTTTAGACGTCAGTTTTGGACGGTCTGGGGAAGCGGTGCTCAAGCTGGGGCCCGCATGGGATTTATAGATGGATTAGTCCCGGCGCGATTTCGTTCGCGTGGCGTCCTACCCCTACCCTACCCTACATGATACATATTACAATCAATTAGGTAACATTTTAGAAAGCTGTTACGCTTAAATATTTTAGAAGGCTACTTATTTAATAAACCTTTGGGCTAATTACCTACAAAATTCGGGATCCGCCATTGAAATTTACTTTTTACTTTCTGTCTGCCCGCCACTGGGTATGACTGGCGTACAAACTAGAGAAAGCTAATCTAGAGTTTAAACAAGGAAGGATGAATCCTTTTGGTATGGAGGTACATAATCTTGTAGAGCTCGTCTAGTCTAAGATGACGCGCCCCACTACTTAGTTAGTTGATTTCGATGTGTGAGTGCAAATATTGATAACGACACTTCATCTGTGTGGGAGCCAATGAACGACGCGTGTTTCTACGTTTGAATCTCACCGCCAACTGAATGACCAATTACAACGGCATTTGTATATGTATTGCGTCCATATTTTAAACTTGCTTATGTGCGGTAATGCGATAGTGGGGCGCGTCATTTTAGATTAGACGAGCTCTACGTACCTATGTTGCGGCCCATGGCATCATAACTAAAACGGGCCAAATAGTTATGAAGAAAAGGCTTAGCACCTCTGGTCTAGAGGTTAATAGTCAGTTAAGTGGCGGTTGCCGTAAATTACGTATGAGATGCTGGAGTTAATGTCGCTTCGCACGGGTCTATTTTAATTTTGAATCGGGAAAACCGAGCAAGAACTAGTAGGACTCAAAACCTTAAGGGTTCGTAACTTACATAAAAAAACAATTCATCCAAATCTGACAAGTTTCTTTCATTCTTCTTTCAGTTTCTTCCATTAACTAAATCTGCCATTGAAAGCTATTTTTTTTGTTTCTACCAAGCCCTCTTTTTTACACCCATGTTGCGGGCTGCAGCACCACAACTAACAAGCTTTTGCGGCCCCTAAGAAGAAGGTTGAGTACCGCTGTCTAGAGGTTAATAGTCAGTTAAGTGGCGGTTTCCGTAAGTTACGTGTAAGATGCTAGATGTAATGATATTTTGATTGTAAATAGGGAAAACCGGGCAAAAAATTACGCCTTGAGAGTTTAGATCTGACATAAAAACCGAATCTGTTCAGCTTCTTAATAACTGAATCTGCCATTGAAAGCTACTCTTTTATGACGAGTTTCTACTAAGCCTTCTTTTTTTCACACCTATGTTGGCACTACAACTAAAAGGTCTTTGCGGCTCCTAATAAGAAGGTTGAACACAGCTGGTTTAAAGGTTAACAGTCAGTTAAGTGGCGGTTGCCGTAAATTACGTGTGAGATGCTGGACGGAATGTTATTTAGATTTTGAATTAGGAAAACCGGGCAAGAACTAGTAAAACTAAAAACTTGAGGGTTTCGACCACACCTAATAAAACAATTCGTCCAAATATGTCAAGTTTCTTAGTAATAATAGTGACAAATTAATTATTTTAAGACTATTTCCTTGATATATGAATGTAAATAATATAAATTTATTTATTCAAATAAAATTAATCAAAAGTTACAAGTTAATTAAAAAATACAACATACCTGCTTATAGTAAATGGGTACAAATAAAATAGAGTGGAAAATAATGTGGAAGGAGCGAGGGTTTATCGGGACCGTAGCTAGTGCAATGATATCGTCTCTGCCTACCTGCCTCTACGGGAAAAAGGGTTTTTTCACACCTATGTTGCGTCCCGCGGCGCCACAACTAAAACGTTTTTGCGATAAAAAACCTACGGTGTCTTTGCGGCCCTTAAGAAGAAGGTTGAACACAGCTGATTTAGAGGTTAACAGTCAGTTAAGTGGCGATTGCCGTAAATTACGCGTGAGATGCTAGACGGAATGTCGCTTCGCGCGGATCTATGTTGATTTTGAATCGGAAAAACCGGGCTATAACTAAAACGACTCACGCTTTGACAAACAATTCATTCAAATCTGTTCAGTTTCTTAGTAATAACTGGATTCATTAACTAAATCTGCCATTCTTTCTTTAACGGGTCGCTACTCAGCCCTCTTTTTTTTCCATATTGGCACCACAACTAAAACGTCTTTGCGGCCCCCTAAGAAAAAGGTTCAGCACCGCTGGTCTAGAGGTTAATAGTCAGTTAAGTGTCAATTTCCGTAAATTACTAGACGGAATGTTGCTTTGAAGCTATATTTTGTTGATTTTTAATCGAAAAAATTGCCATTATGCAGTTAGGGTGAGTGAAATATCAATAAGTAGGTACCTACGACGTGTTACAGGTAAAAAAATTACATGTAATCATTGATTTTACACTAGTATAGGCACTTTGGCAGTTAGGGAAGGCAGTTGCTCCACTGTGATTATCTGATCTGCCAAATCCTGGATGAAGGTCAAGGCGGACCCCGGGCCCTCGTGCGCGAGAGCACAACCGGGACATTAACGGCAAGATGATTATTTTTAATTATATATAGAAGTCTTTGGGTGTAATACCTACAGGAAGATGACTTTAATTTATTCTATGTATATATATAGATTTGTCCACGAATATTTATTTATTTAATATTTATTTTTATTAGATGGAAATACATAGTGTGCGTAGTAGTAGTTCTATCATTATTAGTATCGTAACTCTAACACTCATAAACATACACATTTGGTATAAACATCAAACATATAAGGCCGCCGGTTGCTTTTATTTGTTTATTTTTTTTCCTCTGTTTTTGTTTTATTCTATGTATAAGCAATAAAGAATTTTTCATTCATTCATTCATATACTAAGATTTACATAAACATGATAATTAAGAACTACATTTTGATTGTCACTGTCATGTAATTGGAATATGTTGATATGATAATTATGTAAAAAATATAATTGATCTCGAAAGTAGATGGAGTAAGTATATCTGCATGCTATTAGTCATTAAAAATAAAATTTAAATAGGTACTTTAAAAAGTTTATACACGTGTTTGATAATACGCATGTGAGATAGATAGATAGATAAATTACAAGAATAATTACATTAAAAAGTTCCGACAAAAAACCATAACTAGTTGTGGGCAAAGGCGGCCTTATCGCTGTAAGCGATCTCTACCAGGCAACCTTGTTGGCATGTTATTTGTTGTCAGTTTTGCTTTTTTAACCAGATAGAGGTTCTTATCTAATTATATGACCAAGTCAGTCGCATTTCACTTTTTTTGCCTTTTTTCGGTGAATGGCAGACGGTGGAAATGCCAGATTATTTAAACGGCACATTTATTCACCTTTAGTGAAACTTTGATTGAACGATTACTTACGCGGTAAGAGACTCAGAAACTACTTTTTAAATGTCTAATTATAATCCTGGTATGTAGCTTTATATACCATTACAGTCGAGATCTCCGTGCTTCTGATGGGAGGTCGTATGTGTGTTACAGTTCAAAGTTATACCCCTGTTAGAATGAGAACACATACAAACCATTTGATATTTGTTATATCCTCTAATACACAAGTTCTTACAATATAATAACAATTATGGCAAAGAGTTATACAAATTTCGAATCCCGCTGCGGCTATGTACCAATGACTCTTTTCTGAGTTACGTACATTAGTTAAATACTAACCGATTCTCTTACGGTGAGGGAAAACATCGTGATGAAACCTGCACATTCAGGCGACTGAATTTGTAACCATGATCCAATCTGGTCAGGTTCCCCTGGTAGCAGGGTCAAGGAGGTCAGATGGTAGTCGCTCTACTGTAATTACCTGATCGCCAAATCCTGGATCCTGGACCCCGAGCCCTCGTTCTCGAGAGCACAACCGGGATATTAACGCCAAGATGATTATTTTTATTTTTATGGCAAAGAGTTATATAAAAACCACATAAGTATTACATAATTAATATTCTGCCTTCCATAATCATATCCGTCGCTCACCCGAAGCTAACGTTCGAATGCCTTTTTTCTATAAAAACACACCCAGCGTATTGGCTGAACTGAAGGGTTCGCCGTGCCAGCGTCATCTATGGCGTTAAGCCCAAACTATCATAGTATTATCCAATAGTGTTGCTAATAATACTAAAGTGGTCATTTTAGCGTAAAGTCCCGGTTGTGATCTCGCGAGAGCCCGGGCTCCGCCTTGACCATGATCTATGATTTGGCAGTCCAGGTAATTACAGTGGAGCGACTGCCTTCTAACCTCCGTGACCCTGTAAACACCTGGTCAGATTGGATTATGGTTACACAGTCGCCTGAATGTGCAGGTTTCATCACGATGTTTTCCCTCGCCGTAAGAGCATCAGTCTTGAACTAATGTCAATGTCCCAAATTAATAGTCTAATTAATTCTTAACAAGAGATAACAATAAGCAATTATAGAGCATAATTACACGGTTTTTAGGCACAGAGGTCAAAAGTCAAATAAGCATATTCAAGACAAAATCCCAGGCGGTGTTTCCGGATCTTGAAACAAAGGATCGACAAAAAGCTGAAGATATACTGGTACTTAAAGCATTTGACTTATAAGACACACATGTTTTAATTCTGAGATTCATCATCACAACCCGTACTGCACGACTTAGGGCCTCTCCCACGAAAGGGGAGGTTGTTGCCATAATCTCCACGCTTGGCAGGCGGGTTGGAGATCGCAGTGTTCAACTATAACAATGGAAAATGCTGTCGCCCATTTTCCAGACTACGGAGACTATTGATCTTTGCCTCGAAAACATTAGTCGCCTTGTACGACCCATGAGTGTAAGAGGTTGGTGCTATTCTACTCTGCCGGACACCACACGGCCAATTAATTCTGAAATTAGTTTTTTTATTTAGACTAGCCAGGCATTTGACCGCCATCTCATCTAGTGGTAAGTGACGATGCGACCGTTGATGGAGCATGCCTGTCTAGGAACAGCCTATCCACTAGCCTTGAAGGCGTCCAGATTATAGCGATCAGGGAACACACTCGCAGGCAACGCGTTCCATTCCTTAGCCGTACGCATTATAAAGGTTGAACTAAAGCGGCTTGTGCGAATAGCTGGAAGATCCACAACAGCGACGAGTATGTATAAAACTTAAAGGTTGATACAAATACAAATACAAATTCTTTATTGATAACTAAGTTACACGTCAGTCTATAATGTACCTAGGTACCATAATCATAGGTATGGTATTGTACCATTTTAACATAATAAAAGTTAAACATGCCATCAAATTTTATAACGTCATCAAAAGAAAATGAATGACTACATATCGTAATTAAATTGTCAAATATAACATACACAAACACGTAATTCGGGGTTGATAATGTCATACAAATCTAATCAAAAACAAAGAAAGACGAAATTAATGTCATAACATTCATACATTAATCTGTTTAAAATTCAAAAATTCATTAAAATTATAGAAGCACTGGTCTAGAAGCCAACGTTTTAATTTCGATTTAAACCCATTCGTGGTAGTTGCGCTCTTCACGTTCTCTGGAATTTTATTGTATACAACAGGACCTAATACGTATGCCGACCGTTCGGATTTAACCAATTTGTGGCGTACTGGAAGAAGTTGGCCTTCGTCCCTATTACTCCTCAACGCGCGCGACACCGCCTTCTTACGTCCAAACACACCTATATTGCGGTAAGTGAATACTGCTATTTGATATATGTATTCGCACGGCAGAGGAAGTATACCTAATTTATTAAATACGGGCCTACACGATTCTTGCTGGTCGGTAGTGCCAGCTAGTGCACGGACGGCCCGCTTTTGATAAACATGAAAGAAGCGAGAGATTTATCAGGACTGTAGCAAGTGGAACAACGTGGTTTCTGCCTGACCCTATACTAGAGAAACAAGGCGTGACGGTATAAGAGAGGATTGTCAGAATTGAAGACCCTCTCTGCCTACCCTTACGGGGAAAAGGCATGACGTTATGTATCATCATCAGCTCCGCTAATAAGCCCATCCATTTTTTTATTTATTTTTATGTGAATTGGCAGACAAACAGGCATGCGGGCCACCTGATGGAAAGTGGTCACCGCCGCCTATGGACATCAGCAACACCAGGGGAGTCACCAATGCCTTGCCCGCCTCAAACTCGCCTCGGCTTACAATCATCATAATTATCTTAGCATCTATTCCGGCTTATGCCAGAGTCCGCTTTCCTACTTTTCTTGCTCCACTTCGCCCGGCCTTCAGCATCCTCACATCGTAAGCCATTGGCTTTCGCATCCAACTCGGCGACGTGAATCCATCGCTTCCTGGGTCTCCCGTGATCTCTATCCTGATAGCAGGGTTCTGTACGCATTCCACGTGGGATCATCTCCACGAAAACCCTGCATATAATCTACAAATAAAAATAGTCAACTTGGCACACTAGGGTCCGTCTTAACCATGATCCAGGATTTGGCATATCAGGTAATTATAGTGGAGCGACTGCCATGTGACTTCCGTGACCCTACCAGGGAAACCTGGCCAAATTTGATCATGGTTAAACATTCAGTCTCCTGAATGAATGTACAAATACGAACACCCAAGCACACCCGAATTAGATATTCAAATTTATAATTTATTCAAATTCGTAATTTCTCTTCCCGACCGGCATCGAACCCGGGACCTTCTGTAGCCGACCCGCATGACAAGCGGGTGATAAAACAAAAACACTTTCATTAATGTATGGAAATAGGAACTTTCGACGTTATTCACAAGAGTTAAGTTTTAAAATGCAATGACAATAGTCAATAATGTCAACCACAGTTTGACACTAGGTTTCTTCGATGAAGCCGTTTTGATTTCATCTAAGCTAGGTTCGTTATTTTTATTTTCACTACTATTCCTTATACCTAAGCGATAGTTTATGAGGATATCCCTTAAGTCCTATACCAACTTACATAACCAGCACAGGGAGAGGACAAATAATTATACACTAATTATACGCAGGGGTCGCCACACTTTTCGACTCGACTCGGGGTCGACTTGTAAGGTCTACCAGTGGTCTAAAATATTTCTTACGGTAGACTGCAGTTATTGTTGTTGATACGTCTCAGGGATACGTGAGAAATAGATACCCAAACCTGCCAATATCAGGAAAGATGACAAGTGAGGCTCAAGAAGCGATGGATTGACAACGCAGAGACGGATCCGAAAGATAACAGCTTACGACGCGCGGATGCCCAAGACTGGGCGAAGCGGAGAAGAAGAGAAAGAGTAAGAGAAGAGAGTCAGGGATTGACCGCTTGTTTGTACAATCCGCAGCAGTAGGCATTCTTGGCACAATAGTTCAGTTTAAAACGTTGTCCTGTCATCATATCATACGCCAGAATAAGGGCCCCAGAAGACGCTCACTGCTGGGGATAGGCCTCCCCCAGAGATCTCCACGGCGGCCGGTACTGTGCCGTCCGCATCCAGCTGGTGCCTGCGATCATTACCAGGTCGTCGGTCCACCTTGTGGGAGGCTTACGCACGCTGCGTCTTCCGGTACGCAGTCGATACTCGAGAACTTTACTGCCCCATCGGCGATCTGTTCTTCGAGCTATGTGCCCTGCCCACTGCCACTTCAGTCTGGCAATCCTATTTTTTTACGTCATACGGTAGGCAAACAGGCAAGCGGGCCACCTGATGGATAGTGGTCACCACTGCCTATAGACATTAGAAGCACCAAGAGTATCGCAAATGCGTTGCCCACCTCTATAACACGTTGCTCTGGCAGCAAAACGGCAAATGCCCCTCCACTGCCAAAGCCACGGTTCCCCAAATCCCCACCCCATGGAGCACTGGAAACCTTATTCACCGGCAGAAACACAATACTATTTAAAAGAGTATTATTTAGTTACTATATACTATTATATAGTATAGTACTCGCGGGCTACTTAAATCGCCTTCGCGGTCGACCGGTAAACCGCGGTTGGCCTCTTGGCCATCCCTGCACTATAGGTACGTAACAGGAGACACTCGTACTGCATACCCGTTTCATAAGCATTCATCATCACAGCCCGTACCAGTCTACTGCAGGACTTAGGGCCTCTCCCACGAAAGGGGAGGTTGTTGCCATAATCTCCACGCTTGGCAGGCGAGTTGGAGATCGCAGTGTTTAAATATAACAATGGAAAATGCTGCTGCCCATTTTCCAGACTACGGAGATTCTTGATATTTTGTCTCGAAAACATTAGTCGCCTTGTACGACACCCATGAGTGTAAGGGGTTGGTGCTATTCTACTCTGCCGGACACCACACGGCACCACACTCATAAGCATTGCAGCCTATTAATTCTAAAACAGGATTTAACAGTACCTATAACTATATGAAAAAACCAACCTATCAGGTTCAAAGTAGGTCGTATTGCGACCTCAATAGAGGCTAATATCGGATATCATAAAACAGTGTAATGTATCTGTGCAAATCAAATTCACACTTCATTCATCAATTCATTCACAAGATGTAGCTATGTATCATAAAATATGTATTTATAGACATAGCGGTTCAAAGGGAGCGTCGGTAGCGTGGGCAGCTGGTCGGCCTCGTAAACTAAGTACTGAGTTCGATCCCCAGTGCCAGCCAGGAAGCCAGGAAGCCAGGCGACTGAATGTGTAACCATGATCCAATATGGCCAGGTACCCCTGCTGAGATGTGCACGGAGGTCAGACGGCAGTTGCTCTACTGTAATTAGCTGATCTGCCAAATCTAGGCATAGGATCTACGTCAAGCGTACCTACGTTCAACTTGAAGACGAAGAAGTAGCGGTTCAATAGATAGTCGGCTTCTTAGCTACGAGTATCTAGTATACTAGACCTAGCTAACGAGCCGCACTAAATCCAATATTAATTATCTTGGCGTCAATATCTGGGCTGGATCTCGAGTCCGCTAATTGAGGTGTCATTTACTCTTTTTATAATATCTTCGTTCATTTATTTTCAACTCATTATTAGAAATTTAATTCATTCGATTGAATTGTAATCGACTGTACTTGGATCGCAAAAGCAGGTAACCGGCAGTTTTAACTGTAGCAGAATACCAAAAACGCGAAGAACTGCCTTTGAGCTGCAATTGCGACCCGATTACAGTTCAATCGAGCCATTACCAACAGTAGCAGAATACCTAAAACGTGTCAAACTGCCATTGAACTGCGATTGTAATTCAATTACAATTCGATCGAGCCACTTGTAAATTTGCGGATTCAAGGCACTATGAAACGCGTGCGAGGGCCCGGTGCCTGCCTTATTTAAAAACCACCAGCAATATATATTATACCTTTGTTGTTGTTAGGATAGGTAGGTCATTTGATACAATACCACGATTAAACAGAGTTTTAAAACAGAAAACTAATAAAAAGCTTTCTAAAGCAATAAAATAAGTAGGTAAACGTTGTATGTCATTTTAGTTAATGTAGGATGAATGAATCATATTGTTTACCTTACACAGCCCAGGTGACTCAAGGAAAGAGTGGAATGCAATAAATATTCCTCCTAACATAAAAATATTTCTCGTAAAAACTCGGTTTACCGATGAAATTAAAAACTCATTGGCATCTGACACACATACGTAAAATGTTACTTAACAACTCTGATTCATGTTTTCGATATAACTATGAGCTAGTGTTGTTTAATTCTTGGTATTCCTGAGGAAATAATAAATAAATATGCTTGGACAATTCACACAGCGCCATCTAGCCCCAAAGTAAGCAAAGCTTGTGTTATGGATGCCAAAAAACTGATACAATATCCACATATTTTGAAATACATATGAAGTACTTATTATACATATAACACCCAGACCCGTAACAGAAATTAAAATTCATAATTTCAATATCTGCCCGGCCAGGAATCGAGTCCGGGATCTCTACGTGGCAACTGAACCACTCAGGTCGTCATAATAAGTAATGCATTTTCTAAAAGAAATAATGCTTTTTGGGATAGGCATAGGACAGTGCAGTGATGCCACAATACATTAGAGACCCTGTGTGACAATTATGTAAGTGTTTTATCTGGTTGTAGGGCTCTGTCAAGCCTGAGGAGTCCGCCTAGGTGAGCACCACCGCCTTATCTATTTCTGCCGCCAAGCAACAATGCTTGCATAGTTGTGTTCCGGTTTTAAGGATAAGGTAGCCAGCGAAATAACAGACATGAGGCATTTGATCTTAGTACTCACAGTGACAATGCACATGCGGTTCTGCATTTTTGTCCTACAAATATTGACTACAAATATTGACTCGATTGAATACGTAACGAGTATATCCGTGGCAGCCTTGGCGCGAGGGATTTTGCAGGTAAGATCTTGAGGCTTGCCTGCGCTGGTTTGGTCACGTGTTGCGTAAGCCTCAGGTGTACGTGGGAAATTGGTCCCTGAACCAGCCTGTATCAGGACAGAGACCTCGTGGGCGACCCAAGAAGTCGGATGCGAAAGCCAACGGCTTACCACCGCAGATGCTAAGTGGAGAAGAATGAGTAGGAAATCGGACCCTGGCAGAAGCCGGGATAAGCGCTTCGACGATGATGATGATTGACCAAGATTCAAGGTTTGGTAGATCAGGATAAAAAAAAGGGTAGGCTACAGTAGGTGTACGCGAACGAAGTCGCGCCGGGTCCACTAGTATATTTATAACTATAACGAAACTTTATCCTGTATTCAATAAATTATTTATTTTAGGTAGCGAAATTATGAAGTCATTTCCGCGGGTATGCTTATTGGGGAAAGTTGATCAGTTTCATGAGTAGAATATGAGGTTTCAATTAATGCTAGCGATCTTTTTACACCCTTTATATCAACGCGTCCGTCGTTCATTACAGTCAAGTGCAGGTGAAGTATTATACATGTTAATAACCGAATCGTACAGGTGACCTTACTTGGAACTGTCGAAAGGACGAGGAAAAGATGAGTCATCTTTTAAAACGTACTACTTTCGACACCCGGCCTTCCCCAGTACGAGATCTCGGAGAAATGTCGTAGGATACGCGGTGACTTTCACTTCCTCGACACACATGACCGCCATATGTGTGTATGTATGTATGACCGCCGAAAGTAGGTTAGCAAGTGCCAGGACTGTCGTAGTCAGTTAGTGTTAGGCATAGAAATAATAAGTAAACAATGTGCTAACTTAGTTTGTTAAGTTGTTTCATAGAATTCAACTGGGGTGTTTTTTTATGTTTAACGGCAGATAAACAGGGAAGGCCACCTGATGGAAAGCGGTCACCGCCGCTCAAGGACATCAGCAAGGGGAGTCACCAATGCGTTGCCTACCTCTGAAGAGATCATAAACCATAACCGTAGAATATTTTTCCTCTGACAATTGGCATTGATGGACAACCACGCGAAGGTTCGAAAGAACGTTTCTCGCTCGTACAATTCGGATGTGGAATGAGCTCCCAGCCACAGTGTTTCCTTTTGACTATGACATGGGATCGTTCAAGAGATATATCAGAGGTCTCTTCAGAGGCGGGTAACGCATTGGTAACTCCCCTGGGGCTCAATTTTTTAAATCGCTAACCTCGATTCAAACGGTTTTCAATTTTGATTTTTGGCATGAAATTTTTTATATTTTTAATTACATTGGGAATACCGGGAGCGAATGGTTCAAAAATTAGGGCCCTGCGGTTTGCAGACGTCCATAGGCGGCAGTGACCACTTTTTGCTGCTTTTCTTATAAAATAACATAAAAAAAGACATTTTAAAATGCGAATTTCGAAATGAAGTGCCGCCATTTTTGCATACTTCCAGTTTTGGCCACCGGGTCAGATAAGTTTTGACACTAAAGGTATGTGTCTGTCTGAGACATCGTAACCAAGTCAGATAAGTTTGTGTGTCTGTAGCACCATATCTCCCGAACGGATTAGACCGATATCGATGCGATTTTCTTCATTCGAAAACCTGTTAAGCAAGATGTAACATAACAAAGCAACAACTTCGGATGAAACACCTTATAAAATGGACGTGTCCGTTTACAAGGGACTCTTATCTTCTTTACAAGGGAAGTTAATGCCTTCGCGGCTTGGATACAAAGTTGCAAAGATAAGGTATGAGTCGTTTAGTTCGCATGGGATACCTGGGGTCCTAGGTCTCTGTCCTTATACTGTAGTAGTCTAGCTAGTCCTTATATGTAAGTCGTTAAGTATCGTGCTAGGCTGTTTACATTTGGAGAATAAAAGGTTCTGCATGTGTAACCAGTGTAGGCATGATTATTTTATCAACAAAGGAAGTTAATAATCTTCCAAATTAATATGTAAGAATAAATTCCCTGACGACCTGAGTGGTTCCGTTGGTTTACATGTTTTATTATCATTACATCTGCCTCGCAGAGACGCCGGCTTCGATTTCAGGCCGAGCAGAAATTAAAATTATGAATTTAATTTTTTTATTTTTTTTTATTAAATATGGTACAATTATAATAATTGTTTTTCAAAGTATATGCCCTAACCTCACAACTGTTTTAATTTATTACTTTTATATTACAGTCTTTATAATCTGAATTTAATAATGTATAGATAACCTTCATTAAAATTATATATTTTAATTTCTGTTACAGGTTTGGGTCTAGTATGTATAAAAATTATGTTTTTAAATGTCCTTAAAATGAATGGTATTACCTAGGTGCCTACACAAAACCTAAAAATGCAAGAATCGTAGACTGCTCGTTTGTGACTAAGGCGCTGTCCTAATTGTCAACGGCCGTGCGACCACACTCGTACGACGGGCTCGCTCAACCAATTATCATGTCGTGGCGTCCTTTGTAATAAATGTTTTCTTCCTTTCTTTCTTACAATAGGAGACCTCAAAACCGCACGTCACACGACCATGGTCTTACGTTGCCAATTAGGACAGCGCCTAATGGTAGCATAGCAACAGTCATACATCGATGGCGTACGCAATTTCACTTTTACCATAATCAATGGGGCTGACATACATCGCATTAGTTCCACAGTTGAATGGGGATTTGTATGGCCATTATGCTCGCTTGCGCTCTTTTAGTTTCACTTTTAAACGTATTTAGGATTTCGACCAGCTTAGATACTATAGAGAGTAGTAGGTGAGTTTGGTAGAGACACATTTTTACCTAAACGAAATATTTTGGATTTATTTATTTATTTATTTATTCAATCTTTATGCACTAAAGGTACATTGGCGGACTTAAAGCTAAAGTAGCCTTATCTACCAGTCAACCGTGACAAAAAAAAATATCGAAAACAGTAGACAATACGATAAGGTGGGGATTTGCGTTGTTTTAATCCCCATAATTCGGACCCTTTAATTTTTATGAGAATTTTTAAGTATTTAAAATAGGAAAGCAAACAAATATATTTATTTATTTACTTAATTATTTAAATTATTATTTGAGACTTTGAAAATAGCGCGTGTAATTTTTAACAAAATAAAAATGTTAAGAATTGTATACGAGTACAAGGAAATACAGATAGTTTCGTACACAAAGTAAAAAAAAATTGTGAAGGTAGCTAAGTTTCCAGTCTCTTTAGTTTTGTAGCTTGAAGTCCAGGGTACAATCAAATACATTAAACTAATAACACCCTTTTTCGTCGGGTGTTAAAAATAGAACAGAATATTAAAAGACAAAAATACACAAGTGTAAGCAACAACACAAACTAATGTTGCTCCGTCACATGTGCTATTGAGAAACGTATATTTAGGACACAAAGCGTATAATGCCGGCTGACTGTGACGTCATGATAATGGTATCAGCCTGACACGCACGTAACACTACACAACTATAGCTACTAAAGTATGATATTGTTCCCGTGGCGACCGAGGGCCCTTCTGGATCGAACAGGGACCTGCGCGTATGGGATTGTTCAGATGTCTCTTTGTTTTGTACTAGCAAGTTCTGGTTTCGCACGGGTTTTCTCTGGGTTTTTTATTTAAATTTAAATTTTAATTTAAGTTCTATTTTAATATGCATAAAATTGGCGTTTTGTGTGGCGAAAATGTCAGTAACTGAAATTTTCATACAAGCAATTTTTTCAATTTCTTGGATGGATGGCAAATCAGATTATAATGAAACTTTGTAGATGTAATCAGATATATTAAGCAAACTGGTGTATGCAATTTTTTTGTATTAACTATTCCTTTTATAAAATTACACCTGGGTTAAGAGGCAAAATTTACGACAACTGAAAAGTTTGAAAAATATTTTTTATTTAATTTTAGAAACTTATCGGCATCAAAATAGACTCCATTTTCTAAACCAAAGTACAAATAAAATTATTTGTGCAAACATATTCTTGCGAAAGAAAACGCCAATTTCATAGTAAAGGATGAGTCCTTTCAATTTCCGATTTCGATTCAATTTTCAATTTCGATTTCCGGAAATTCTTCCGTAAGGATTATATTGAGAATATTGAGATATAATCCTTCCGGAAGAATTTTTCTAAATGATAGTAGAATGTTAGTAGACAGCCAATACCATATAGTAGGTATACCTAGACTGTTCATACTATGATTTCAAAATTTTCAACTGTGTAACGGTTGATAACGGATCAATAATCCGACAAGATTTAATTGAAGTACATATTATCCGTTGCGCGTTCATATTAAGTTTAATTACGCCATTTATTTTTCCATATTGATACAAGATGACATGAAGTATTGAATGTATAAATTGAATTCTCCTAATTATTTTAACCATATTGTATACGATTTATTGTATAACTTGTATTGTATATGTATTATTATTATTATGTGTATTGTATAAATTGTATAACATTTATTGTATAGATTGATATGTATTGATGATATAACCAAAACCAACTTACCCTGCACATAATCCAAGTTCAGCACCACAGGGCCGCCTCTGACCGAGGTGAAATTCAGGAACAGTTGCAGGAACAACACAAAAAGAGTCAGTTTGATACACGCGCCTTGAAACCTCTCTGCAACTCTCACTATATACCACCGAGTGTCTTCTTCATTGCTTGGTGCTTGAAGCTGCACTCTCTGTCTTCTTCTACGGCTTCTGCGGGACTCTCTCACCTCTTCTTGGGTGGGGGGAGGGCAGTATGGCCATACGCCAATGGGGGGGCCCATTTTGACTGGTCTCCTAGTCTGGTTGTGTGAGTTTTGTCTGGTTTTTGGACGACGCTATAACTGCATCGTTGCGGGACTGAAACAAGAGAGATGGGTGTAAGTTGTTGGTTATCATGATCATCAGTCTATACTAGTCTACTGCTGGACATAGGTATCCCCCAATGAGCGCCAATGCACCCCTAAGGCATCTAAAGTTGTTGATGGTGTAGAGAAGTTTCAGTGGGGCGTCATTTTTATTGATTAATTCATTGCATTGAAATGGTCAAATTTAGGATTTTGTGAAATTATTTGACATTGCTATATTTATTTAATTGACATAAGTATGAAATTATGTGACATTGTTATTATTTTCATATTTTAATAATGATTTTAAGGACAACCTACTCATGCACCTAAACATATGGAATTGTACTTAAATTTTATTTAATTATCATTAAATATCGGGATGTGAAACACCGCAAAATTTCACCAAAATCCATTCACTTCGTTTTTGCGTGAATGAGTAACAAATACTCGAACATCCATCGATCTTAAAACATACCCATACTTGTTTCAAACTAAACCCGCGTTCTTTACACATATTTTACTTACACACCTAATTCACGCCTATTCCCGTATACCACAATAGTGTGTAACACACCTCACTTTCCATTAGTCTGTATAAATAGGCTACCATAAGTAATAAGAGACATTAAATGGTACAAGTAATACGCGAGCTACTTCGCTTCATTCTATTCTCCATTACGCGCCACACCGCACTACCTGGTTGCTACAGTTTTCCCGTTTACAGAGTAACTATACAACATTAGCAAAGGGCTCGCCATGGCCGACGTTGCATCACGGCGCCTGCGCAGGCAGTCGTTCTATCTATAGCAAACTTTCCATTGCATCACGAAAACTACGCATTGCGTAAGGGAATTCGGCATAGGGCCGACATATGAGGGCCTGAGTTGTATGGTTTTATGTGGGACAGAGTTTTATTTATTTTTATTGCACACAATAAAGAAATACAGAGATATAACTGGCACAACGGGCACTACTTATTTCTAAAAGAAATTTCTTCCAGCAGGCCTACAGAAAGGAAATGTTTAGCTAAGAAATGCAGATACGACGCGCACAATTAATGAATAATTATAAAATACATATGAATATGACTAATTTTTATATATTACTAGCTGACCCGGCAAACGTTGTTTTGCCATATAAATAATTTCCTAATTTGCCATATAAAAAAATAAAAATTTAGGGGTGGACTACCCCTAACATTTAGGGGGATGAAAAATAGATGTTGGCCGATTCTCATAGATACCGGATAAGCACAAAAAATTTCATCAAAATCGGTCAAGCCGTTTCGGAGGAGTATGGCAACGAAAACTGTGACACGAGAATTTTATATATTAGATATCAATAAATATATAAATATTACTACATATCAATACAAATATATAAAATTTATGGACTAGACAGGGACAGGTAGTGGTCTTTCACTCGCTTTTTGAATATAAGCAGTTTTGTTTTTGTTATACAGAAGAATGCTAGATGGGTCCCGGTTTGATGGATTCATAACCGTATTCCGAAACAGTTAGTGCTTTGGGCAACTGCTATGTTGAAGTCTATGGAGACAATTTACCCGTTCCCGAATGGAATCCCACCACGGCCACGATCTTCAGACATGAAGGACCGACCTGAGAGAGAGATGTTGACATCGCTTGATTGTGTCATTAGGATTATAAGGGCACGTCAAAGGGCACGTCTCCACTACTCTCGACATTTTTTATTTGAGCCGTGTACAATTTACAAAAGGCGTTTTGGGATATCTCCGATCGCAGTGATGGGGTTTTATATTTATTTTATTTAGGAAAACACACACACACACACACACACACAAACACACAAACGCACAAACTCACACACGCCAGTGTACATGTATATACCTTGTTTTATTCTTTTTTTTTTGTTGTTCTTTTTGTTTGTCAATTTGAGTATCTATCTGCTAAGCTGCTTAGTGGCTACATAACAAAATTTTAAAATGCAGTTATGTCATTGGCATTTCAACCATAATGTACCAATATTTTATATGTATTTAATTGCTGTTAAACTGTGAAATGAACTAATAAATAAATAAATAAATTTCCCTATGGCACAACTGGTAGTGACGAAGATAATAGCAGTTCCGCAAAAGAGCCCGAACACGGTGGGGTTATCTTGCGTTCAGTAGCCACCTACCGTCATCATCATCAGACTTTGAATATCACCTAGGGGAACAATACTCATTAACACATTTTAAGGGTATGTTCCGGGTTTGCTACCGCGTACCTTTGTTGACGAGTAGCCCGATATTTCGACGCAGTTGCATGCATCCTGGTCACGGGACGACAAAGGTACGCGGTAGGAAACCCGGAACATACCCTTAAAATGTGTAATAATAACCGCGATAGTTTAAAACATTATGTAATACACATTAAGACCATTACAAAACGCCCAAACACGATGGGTTTATCTTATTCCGTTAATTAGTTCCTAGGACCACCTTCCGACTCCATCGTCAGACCAGCTCCATGGCACTATATTAATGCATTGTCATCCAAGTTACATGTGGGTACACCAACTTCAGCTCAATTGAACACCGAGAAGTAGGTCAAATTAGGCTTGCAAGATTAGCCCAAACGTACTAAGTTACTTTTACAAATATTGCAAGTTAAATAAAAGCTTGTACAATATATTATTATTTATGTCGTACTTCACAATGAGTAGATAAATAATATGAGTAGAGAAACGCGAGCGAACGGTCAATTCAAATAGACCGGACCATGTATGGCTCTGTGAGGACTAAGGTGATATGCTTCGTGTCTGTAATACTACCTGCTACCTTATCCTTCAAACCGGAACACAACAATCAGCAGAAATATATAAGGCAGTGTTGTTCACCCACTTTCGTTCTTGTATTGAAGAGTTGAAACGATATCATCATCACAGCCCGTAACAGTCCACTGCAGGACTTAGGGCCTCTCCCACGAAAGGGGAGGTTACTGCCATAATCTCCACGCTTGGCAGGCGGGTTGGAGATCGCAGTGTTTAAATATAACAATGGAAAATGCTGCTGCCCATTTTCCAGACTACGGAGACTTGATCTTTTCCCTCGAAAGCATTAGCCGCCTTGTACGACACCCACGAGTGTAAGGGGTTGGTGCTATTCTACTCTGCCGGACACCACACGGCCAGAAACGATGAATGAATAGTTGAAACGATATATTTTAACGAAAATCTCACAAACTACAAGCATAGATATTAGTTTCTGGATCACGGCTACAAAATTTCATTGTCTTGGAGACCGTAATATGAATTGGTCAAATTCAAAATTCAAAATTCAAAATTTCTTTATTGATTAGGACAATAAATATCTCTTTCAATCGTCAAAAAGGAGGGGGATAGGAAAGTAGGAAGGAAACACACAGTGACACGCTGACCGCCCTATGGCCGTAGATAAACGTATCCCTCGCCAACCGAACCGTGCTCGACAATGCCAGGCAGAGCCGGAACGCTATATTATATTATATAGGTATGTCTAGTATAATTAAGAAAAAACCACCTAAAACTACAGCAAGAGTAAGCCATTAGGCTTGCAAGATTAGCCCCGATACGAACATTGCAAGTTAAATAAAATCTTGTAAGGCTACATGTAACAAACCAACCCTTTAACAGCTCCACCACATATCCTGTCAACGGTACCCGTCCAATATGACAGGCCATTTCTACGGTACCAAGGCGCCTTAGCACCCGGTGCTCTGCCGGTCGGGTCAGGAAGCGAGTACTGTTAGGCAAACGAATCCTGCTCGGCCTGTTCTGGAAGCAGGGCCGGAGCCAGGTAGGGCCTCAGGGCCCCACACCGTTGTTGGTGGTTGGTTGGTAGGTAGATATGTCTTACACATTATATCATTGTGTGAATTAATGTCAAAGTCAAATCATTTTATTTATAATATAAATGGATGTAATATTTTCCTGTTTACACCAATGCCATGACTTGTCAAAGTAAATCTCAGACTAAGAATTGTATGATATACGTGTGTATTTTCATTTTGTTCCTTTCGTTAAGGAAGATTAGGAGAAATAATTTACATTTAATTCGAAAATTTCGCGCACAAACAAACAGTTATATTATAACTAGAGATGAAACGGATAGTGGTTTGGCCGGATACCGGATACCGAATATCCGGCCAGCCTCTTGGCCGGATAGCTGGATATTTGGCGGCTGGATATTTGGCTGAACTTAGTCTCTGAACAAGTTTGTGCAAGCTGTAATCGTGGGGTTGGATTTTAGACGACTACATATGTTTACGTGATTTCAAGTATTCCTTCAATGAGAATAATTTCAACGTCGATTTGAACAATTCTTTCGACCTCTAAAGGATTCGTAGTTTCGAAATGCGGGCTTACACATGCCCCCAGCATATCGGAGGACAAACGACACCGTATTTAAGGATCATTTGATCATTTAAGAATCATTTTTAAGGAAATTTCATAAATTTTTTACTATCCGGTATCCGGCCGGTTATTAACGCGCTATCCGGTATCCGGCCGGATAGTAAATTAAGGCCGGATAGGCCGGATACCGGATAGCAACCGGATATCTGTTTCATCTCTAATTATAACATAAGGTTTTATACTATCGCGGTTATTGTCACACATTTTAAAGGTATGTTCCGGGTTTATTATATTAGTTATATTACATTGAGTTATATTCTATTGTTTAACTAACGATCCTCCTTAGCTTAGAATAGGTGCGATCATATATCGTTTTCATTTATTAATCACCATATTAATTAAGAAACGCACTAAAAGCATTCGACATACGCGTCAATGAACTTATCACTTCAAAACTATTGACTTAATGCATTTTTAATGGGAGGCCCCCACTTGTCCCTTAATCCGGCCCTGGCTCCTCAGGCACGAGGGACCGGTAGTTCGCTATCTCGCCACACAGCAAAGGTGCTTGTTATCAGCAGTTTGTATTTTTAGGTTAATCTCTGATTTTAAAATTCAGGTTTGTAGTTGTAACAGGTTAGAGTCTACGCATGAGGAATGTTTATCAGATACGGTCTTATTGCTGTCTAGGCTACTGCCTAGGTAGTTACGGAATTAATATGATTGTTATTTTGATGGTTGGGGCTGTAAGCTGTCGTGCGACGCGGACGGTCGGTTTTGAGGTCTCTTATTGGTTAAGCGGCGTCCGTCGTACGACTATGGTGGCACGGCCGTTGCCAATTAGGACAACAAAGTCGTGGTGTCTAGTGGTTTTCGCTCTTGGCTTTTTTGTTGCACGGAATATTTCGGATGACATACCTAATATTATGTTCTCACTCAAGGCCTCAATATATCGACACACGTAACGAGCAACAGATAGGCGTATCGATGTCGTAGCCAGATCTTAGAAATTATTTTTCTTTTATTTTATTTATAGATTTCAGAGTTTTACAGCATATTAATTATGTTTAAAAAGGTTACCTACATTCCAATAATACAAAAAGGAAAAAAATCTTAATAAAATTAATAACTGGAGATGTGGACAAATGGACAAGTGAAGCAGTTAGTCCCAGCTTCTGCCGAGATCCACTTTCCAACTCATTCTTCTCCACTTCACCCGGTCTTCGGCATCTTCGCATCGTAAGCCGTTCTCGCATCCGACTCGGCAATATCAATCCATCACATCTCGCAATGTAATCATTAAGATGAAATCATCATTGTTATTATCAAACAATCAGCCGTAAGACGCCTACTGCTGGGCATAGGCCTCCCCCAGAGATCTCCACAAAGCCCGTCTTGTGCCTTCCGCATCCAGCTGGTACTTGCGATTTTTACCAGGTCGGTCCACCTTGTGGGAGGCCTACCCACGCTGCGTCCTCCGGTAATCGGAGATTTTTACTGCCCCATCGGTCATCTGTTCTGCGAGCTATGTGCCCTGCCCACTGACAGTTAAGCTTGTAAATCCTTCGGGCTATGTCGGCGACCTTAGATGTACGATTATATATTACACATAAATCTAAATAAGTATCATAAACATCACCACTATAAGATGATGGAGTGACGACTAACCAGGATAGTCCATAAACTGTACCATTGACAACAGTAGCCGTATTCACAATGATTCGAAACCGTTTCCGAACGATTCGACACGATATTCGTGAGCTGCGAATCCGTGTCGATCGATTCGAAATTTGTTATTCAGAATCCCGATAGATTCCACGGAAACTACTCTCTATAACATATGAAAATTTCATCAAAATTAACTGAAACCACATTTTCCTAAGAACTTTTGTCGGGGTCCTTTGTCGAATCCGTATCCGAATCCGATTTCCGAGCCATTGTGAATACTGCTACAGTTGCCCCAGGGCCAGCCATTGTCCAAATTGACCAATAAATCATTGCTACCCACGCTCCTTGCAGGGCAATGACCGCAATGCCTGTTATAGATAGTTCACACTCGACAGCTGTAGTGTTGACAATGAAATATGGGGCTAAGGCTGGGACTCGGACAAAGTCTGGACTTTAGTTTTGTGTCTGAAATCTAATAAAAGATATTTCTTTTTACCTAAACTTATTGTTAGTGAAAGAAATGCATAAACCTAGTATGTACCTAGAAAAACTTATATCGACCATAGGATATAAGATTTAGGTAAATAAGTCTGTTTGGACTGGATATCCCGTTGAGAAATATGTTATTTTATAAATAACCTTGCCTAAAGTTATGGTACTACATACATTTGTTGACATGCTCTAGCTGAATCATTATTCAATAAAGTACCTACATACTTCAACTTGTTAAATAAATGTTAAAAACTATGAAATAAATTGATAACAATGCCTCCTTCTCAATAAAATAGCTTTGGCCGTGTGGTGTCCGGCAGAGTAGAATAGCACCAACCCCTTACACTCATGGGTGTCGTACAAGGCGACTAATGTTTTCTAGGCAAAAGATCAAGAGTCGCCCTAGTCTGGAAAATGGGCAGCAGCATTTTCCATTGTATTATTTAAACACTGCGATCTCCAACCCGCCTGCCAAGCGTGTAGATTATGACAATAACCTCCCCTTTCGTGGGAGAGGCCCTAAGTCCTGCAGTGGACTGTTACGGGCTGTGATGATGATGATGAATGCCTCCTTCTCAATAAAATAGCTTTAAAAACTAATTTCGTCTGTTTGTTATCTACACTGTAACGCCAATATTTTTCAAGTTCAAAAATAATTAAATTTTATGCGAAATCGCAAACAAAAGTTATATGTGTAGTGATTATAATATACCTCCCATGAGAAGGCAAATATTTAGTATTGGTTCTATTTAGCTATGCTTGCTCAAACACACAGAAAAATGAACAGACTAACAATTTCACCCGTCCATTCAAGTCTTCGGTAGTATAGTGGTAAGTATCCCCGCCTGTCACGCGGGAGACCGGGGTTCGATTCCCCGCCGGAGAGTTCTTTTTTTTTTCTTTTTTTTTTGGCAAAATGTATTCCCGGCCCTGCTAGAGTATAGCTACAAAAATAAATAAATAAATAATAAAGTTTATACTCATACCTCTAAAATATCGCTGTTGTACAAGTCGTCGTTTTTACCTATAAAGATGTCATTTCAAATACAATTACAAGTTGTAATAATTTATTTCAGATATGATTACAAGTTGTTTCTTAAACCTTTAATTCTAATCAGATACCTACACAATTTTGAAAAAAAAATTGGTACAGTAACAGATTTTTTAAATTGAAAATTACAGTTTCGTCATTTTCGCCATACAAGACGGCAATTTCAAAGATATAAAAAGACTTTATAATTAACGATTTTTCCCGGTATTATACATATGTAGGTATAGAAATAAGGAAATAAAATAAATAATGTAACATTTATCACATTAACTACCACGATACGACAAAGTAGGTACAATCAATGATGTTAAATAAACACTGAGCCAAAATTGATAAACATAATATTCCCAGGGGCATTGCTCTAAATTGCTCGTAAGTCTTATGTAATATTGGTATAGTAAATAATATAGTAAATAGTAAATATAGGGCTTCGCCCGGGATTTCTTGGCTTTTTTTTAATATAATGCACATTTATTATACACATAAACCTTCCGAAAGAAACTATCCAAATCTGAGTGGTTCGATTGGTTTACATGCTGGTCAGCCACGCAAAGGTCCCGGGTTCGATACGCGGCCGAGCAGAAATTGAAATGATGAATTTTAATTTGTGTTACGGGTCTGGGTGTGCTATGTATAATAAGTATGTATTTACAAATAATTATATCATTAGTTTATCAGTTATCTAACACCCATAACACAATGTTTGTGTACTTTGGGGCTAGCTGTGTGAATTTGTCCAAGTATATTTACCACCACAGCCCGTAACAGTCCACTGCAGGACTTAGGGCCTCTCCCACGAAAGGGGAGGTTATTGTCATAATCCCCACGCTTGGCAGGCGGGTTGGAGATCGCAGTGTTAAAATATAACATTGGAAAACGCTGCTGCCCATTTTCCAGACTACGGAGACTCTTGATCTTTTGCCTCGAAAACATTAGTCGCCTTGTACGACACCCATGAGTGTAAGGGGTTGGTCCTATTCTACTCTGCCGGACACCACATAGCTACGGCATATTTATTTAGGGCTAGACTGCGCTGCGTGAATTGGTCCAAGTGTATTTATCAATGTAAATTTATTTATTTTAACTGGTGGAGAAAACCGCATCAAAATCCCTTGCGTGGTTAAACGGAAATACAGGAAGACAGGCGCGGAGAGCGATTTGTTTAATACGCTGACTCGTGAAGGCTTTACAGTTACCTGTCCCATCTATACACGGAGACTAATGCAATACTTCATCTGTATGTGCGTTTACTTCAAGAATATAGGCCCCGAGTCGGAGGGAGTATAATTGATGTGTTGAGACAGCGGTTCTCAAACTGAAATTACTGGCCGGAGACAATAAATTGTTTATTTATAGATAGTATAAAACAAAGTCGCTTCCTGCCGTCTGTTTCTGTGTATTTATGTACGCTTAGATCTTTTAAACAACGCAACGGATTTTAATGATGTTTTCGGCGATAGATAGACTAATTCTTTAGAAAAGTTTATAAGTAAGAAACAACGATAGGTGGGGGTAAAATACGTAACAGTGCATGAAGTTTTAAATAAATTCATAAAGTCCTAATTACCGCAGTGTCTCAAGACGAAGGTCTTTGACCAATTTGTGTTGCCAGTGATGACCTACGGAACAGAGAAATGGAAAGGGCTTTGCTCGGAGTCTCGCTGCGCGATAGAATCGGTAATTAAGAGATCCGCAAGCGAACCAAGGTCACTGACATGGCCTGAAGGATTGGCCGGCTAAAGTAGCAGTGGGCAGGGCACATAGCTCGAAGAATAGATAGCCGATGGGGTAGTAAAATTCTCGAGTAGAGAGTGGGTAGGCCTCCCACAATGTGGATCGACGACCTGGTAAAGATCGCAGGTACCAGCTGGATGCGGAAGACACAGGGCTGGCCTTTGTGGAGATCTCTGGGGAGGCCTGAGCCCAGCAGTGGGCGTCTTTCGGCTGATATGATGATGATGAGGTATGTATTGTGTGGTTGCGCTAGAAATCACACTTATTCATTGAATTGAATTTTCGATTTCAGAACCTGCACAATTTTTTCCACCGTGAAAAGTTTGACAAGCTCTGCCCTAAGACACAACGGTATTGTTTTAAGACTGGAGTGTAACAGCATAGTTATTCTGCAGTGTAACTAACTGTGAGCGGGACGAGCGACAGCTAACGAACGTTCGGAGACGAAAACAAAAATCAGCTGTTCGGGCGGCTACACAGTTCAAGAAGTTAATTACCTTCTATGCATCTCAGATTATAAATAATTTGTAGTAGACCCGACGTGGTTTCGTTCGCGATCATCTACTTCACAATAGAATAGAAATCATTTATTTACACACAACAACACTACAAACACAAAACATGCTTATACATATAAAAGTATATAAGTTATTATTCTTGTGTGAGCAATAAAGAATTTATCTATCTATCTAAGTTGTTTATCAGTTACTAGCAGCCGCCCCGGCTTCGCACGGGTACCACTACGGGTACACGGGTATATAGCCTATGTCACTCGGGGAAAGTGTAGCATCCCAACGGTGAAAGAATTTTTGAAATCGGTCCAGTAGTTTCGAAGCCTATTCAATACAAACAAACAAAAAATCAAACCTTTTCTCTTTATAATATTAGTATAGATTTGTAGTAGACCCGGCGTGATTTCGTTCGCGCACATCTACTTTACAATAGAATAGAATTCATTTATTTACACACAGCAACACTACAAACACAAAACATGCTTATATAAAAGTATATAAGTTGTTTATCAGTTACCGACTTTACCCCTTCCTACTCTTTTTTTCTTGCTTATAAACCTTGCTCTTGAATCACTTTGTCTATTATTGAAAACCGCATTAAAGTCCGTTGTGTAGTTTAGAAGAATTAGGTACTTACATTAGGCGTGTGGTGTCCGTCAGAGTAGAAAAGCACCAAACCCTTACACTCGTGGGTCGTACAAGGCGACTAATGTTTTCGAGGCAAAAGATCTAGTCCCTGTTGGCTGGAAAATGGGCAGCAGCGTTTACCATTGTTATATTTATAACACTGCGGTCTCCAACCCGCCGGCCAAGCGTGGAGATTATGGCTATAACCTCGCCTTTTGTGGGAGAGGCTCTTAGTCCTGCAGTGGACTGTTATGGGCTGTTTTAATGATACACAAATTAGCAGACAGCCCAAATGATGGTAAGCGGTAACTGTCGCCCATAACAACTACGAATAATGCATTAAAGTTGCAGGCAACAAAAATATGGAACCACAGGTGCTATGTTTTTGTTGCGTAAGTTATAACTGTAAGGTACCTTCTATAATGTTCAAATTATAAATTATTCTATCATTCAAACTACATAGAGCACACTATCTGTGCTTACTTTGGGCACAACCGAGCATCGATTTGTGATGTGACAGCTATTTCCGTCCGAATACTATCTAAGGAAAATCCGGTAGAGAGCTTGACCTTGGGAAGTCAAATGTTGGCGTTTCATATATTTTACCTTTTTGACAAGAAACAGAAAAGGTTGACGATTTTATACGTATCTATTATCGCTCTTATTTATTTTAATTATTTAATAGTTTATGCATACATCAAAATGGTAACAAAGACATGGCAAATAAATATATGACAAAAGGCACTACTTATCGCCCTTTTTCAAAGACCTTCCTATTTATTTAAACACGACGACGATATTATAAAACCTCCTTGATACAAATGAACGCACTGCGCCAGTTATCGCGTAGACATACTACTTTCATTCCCTAAACAAATAACTCAGCATTGTTGGAATAGATAAGGTCGTGGTCCGGGGTAATATCCATCCCGGGCTCCCGACTACACAAAACTCAAGCATAAAAACACCCCTCTTCAAGTTTGCCACCCTTTTGTTACACCCTTCGAAGCAGATACAATAAAAACGGTAATTTGTGGGTCTGTGCTCCGCGTTTGTATAGGATCCTGCATCGCGCTAACGAAATTTTCGATCCCGCTGAGTATATATACAAGTGACAATGAGTCACCGCTGTACTTGCTTCGGCAGTACATATACTAAAATTGGAACGATACAGAGAAGATTAGCATGGCCCCTGCGCAAGGATGACACGCAAAATCGTGAAGCGTTCCACATTTTTTGGACATTTTAAATAAGTATCGTAAATGCATTGAATGTGTGTAACGTTTTGTAAGTATCCATATTTACATTTTGATAATTACGGTGTAGGTTTACTCGTACTAATTAATAAACTGGGGCTTCTTTTTAAATAAATAATTTAGTATAATTTTTTACATGAAAAATTCAATATTTTTTATTCACGTTGGCAAGACAGAAATAGTACGGTTCAATAATAGGAACAATCAGCATAATGCATAAAAATATCGAATTTTTCACGCCCAAAATAAACTTGAAACCCGTTCGAATCGAAACGAGCGATTCAAAAATAGCGTCCGTAGTATTTTGTAGTCGACATTAGAACCAACCTAGACTGTCTTAAATATAATTTATGTTTTGTGTATTAAAACTGTGAAACAAATAAATTGCTTGATTGATTACTTTCATAGCTAAGTATATTTTTAGCTGTAAGCAAGAGTAAGCAAGAGCAAAACAGAGGTTTTGCAATAAGTTTTGGACATATCCGCTATTAACTGTAGTAAGTATGCAGCGTTTTCGACCGCAACCTAAGGGAACCGAATGAATGAACACTTTATTGCATAAATACAGGATACAGTCGTTACATTATTAACAGTAGTAACAGAGAAAACCACAGGCGGCCTTATTCTATGGATTATTGTATCTAGATAACAACAAATAATGACTTGATTACTATTTGGAGGATACCTTTATTGGGAGTTTATTTACATTTTAAATTACAATTATTAACATTTAAAAAAAGTCTTACTCTAACATCAAAAACCTTAATTCTGACTAAACTAAAGATAAAAAACTTGACCCAGGTCCCCCGAATTTGGAAAGGTCCCCAGAAGGCTGGCCGCGACTTGATTACCAATAAAATTATATCTGTCTATCGCTTAAACCGCTTCTTCCAGGCAACCTTTAGGTAGCCAACTATTAATAGGGACATCATCATCACAGCCCGTAACAGTCCACTGCAGGACTTCGGGCCTCTCCCACGAAAGGGGAGGTTGTTGCCATAATCTCCACACTTGGCAGGCGGGTTGGAGATCGCAGTGTTTAAATAATACAATGGAAAATGCTGCTGCCCATTTTCCAGACTACGGAGACTCTTGATCTTATGCCTCGAAAACATTAGTCGCCTTGTACGACACCCATGAGTGTAAGGGGTTGGTGCTATTCTACTCTGCCGGACACCATACGGCCAAAATAGGGACATATTCATACAGAAACTGAGATCAAGCACGTCAGCGAAACGAGTGGAGGAGTTGATATTGAGATACACTTGCCCATACTAAGATAGATTATGGCAAAATCTCCCATTAAATGTGAAGGTGTCTAAAGTCCACTAGCAATCTGATAAGTGCGGTTTCAAATCAAAGAGTAGGCTTTGGATGATGGTGTGAAAAGGTTTTTCTTTTTATTTTATGCGGCCGCAAATGTTATCAATTTACACCTTACTCATTAAAGAGTTAGGATTGCTTACAAAGGCCACGATAGTCAACCGTTATATGCAAAATTAGAGTAGGCATAATATGAGAAAGTCTTGCGTGGGCGGTGACCGTTGGCTGTTGAAACACAGTGATCCGTTACTGCACTGTATTTTTCTCATTCTGTCTGTCTGTATACAGTTCCCACGGGATAATTACGATTATATACGAATTACCGTAATAATACATTACTGGTGACCTGAGTGGTTCAGTTGGTTAACATGCCATGCAGAGGTTCCGACTTGATTCCCGGCCGAGCAGAATTCTAACTTCTGATACGGGTCTCGGTGTTATATGTATAATAATCATCATCATCATTGGCCTTAAACATCTATTGTAGATGATTTTAACAGCGTCATCGTTAGGGGTTTGTGGGGGTCATGTATAAGAAGAATGTATTTAAAAGTATATAAGTTATTTATCAGTTACTAGTGGATCCGGCGCGACTTCGTTTGCGTACACCGACTTTACCCCTTCATACACTTTTTTCTTGCTTAGAAACCTTCCTCATGAATCAGTCTATCTATTGTGGAAAACCGTATTAAAATCCGTGGCGTAGTTTACAAGATCTAAGTGTACATATGGTCAGACTTTGGCAAGTGATTTTGTTTTATAATATGTATGTCGCAGCCATCTGGTTAAATCAGCTATTTAATAAGTAGGCTAGCCTGTTAATTGAACGCCGGCATTCAATAGAATGCCTAGGCTGGTAGTTGATAAAACAATCAACGCTTAACGTTTAACTAGTTGGCTTATTGTAAGCCAGCCCTTTGAAGACAGCTGACGTAAAATAAGGCAGGTGTTTTAAATTTAGTTCAAATTTTATCCTCTGCAGCACTGGTAGTCATTGAAACAAATATGGCGTCAGACAGCTCGCACAGCAGGCATTGTTTTTTTTTTTATCGTTTTTACTAAATTTAAAGTGTGGTACCTAGATGTTTTAAGTAAGAATAAGGATAACTTAATTTGTTCATTTTCTTTTCATACTTACAATTAGAAACAAATGTCTAAGAAAGTTTCGTGCCATTTTATATTTAATATTATAAAATAAGAAAGTGCATTCTTCCTATACTACATTGTTGCAAATAGTTAATAAGTTTAAAGTTATTATTGTGGTAAATACTATAAATTTTATAGGTACTCGCAATGCAATTACTAATTGAATTTGTTGCCACTAATATTTTCGATTCAAAATAAAAAATTATAATTATTAATTCGTATTTTTAATCTTAAGTAAAGTTATATAATTTACGAATGGTCACTCAAACCAAACATATATAATCTATTAACAAAATGGCTAAATAACGTTCAGCCAAGTAGCTGCACGTTACATTCAACTACTTGGCTAGTTGTCCTTTAGCCATTCAATTGTATGCCGGCGTTTAATTAACGGACTAGCCTTCTAATTAAATGGCTAATTTAACCAGATGGCTGCGACATGTATATGTATGTCGCAGTCGAATGGTTAAATTAGGTTAATTAACCGGCTAGCTTTTTAAGCAATTATTCAACAGTACATTCGCCAAAATCATGAAATTTGAAAGGACTGTTTAAAGGACGATATTGCCCGGTGTTGTACGCGAACGAAGTCGCCGGGTATAATCATCATCATTGTCATAATATTAAAATAAATAAACATTCGTGGACAAATTCACACAGCGCCATCTAGCCCCAAACTAAGCAAAGCTTGTCCTATGGGTGATAGATAACTGATGTACTTCTTAAATACTTTGAAATACATAGATACTTATTATACATAGAACACCCAGACCTGCTCGGCCGGGAATCGACCCCGGGACCTCTTGCGTGGCAGACCGGCCATGTTGACCATTGAACCACTCAGGTCGTCAATATTAGCTAGAAGACCACTGCTGGGCATAGGCCTCCCCCAGAGATCTCCACGGCAGCCGGTCCTGTGCCTTCCGCATCCAGCTGGTACCTGCGATCCTTACCAGTCGGTCCACCTCCGTCAGACCTACCCCCGCTGCGTCTTCTGGTACGTGGTCGCCACTCGAGAACTTTATTTTTATACTTTAGTGTATAATACAACTATCGAAATTAACACACAATGTCTAATACGTCACTACGAGCGGAGTGCAGGCCTACAATGCTTATCACGTACCTAACGTAGAGTCGACGTCTTTCTTATGGCGTGCGAAAGGCGGTGTGTTTTTTATATTTTTTCTCAATTCCACACATATTGGGAATGAGGATCAATCACGATTTTTGTTTAGTGACTGATCCTATCCTTCTCGATCCTATATAGCTTGTGATATCACATAAATGATTGTGAAGAAATTTTCACGATATCTCTTAAATCAGAGAAGATGCGCTAGAACACTGTGATTTTGGCATGTCTGTTGACGTCATTCGACACCTGGATAAACCTTACGGAATACGTAATAAAGCACATATTTCATTGCGCTTGACATTTGCTACAAACCCATATAACCTAGGCATTACAAAATGGAATTCGAAAATGATTTCAAAGGGTTTCATTGCTATGAAAATGCGTTCAGATGTTATCAACAATTGTTGATACCATAATATGGTAGAATTTTATAGGTTTGTTAATCCAGTGAAATAATTTCTGAATGTTATATGGGTTTGAAAAAATTATGAATAGTCCTAATTATTGTTATAGACATTGCTGACACGACTTCCAAGTAACGACGCGTCGTAAGACTCCCGTGGGACATATTTCCTGATACCGGCAAGTTTAGGTACTTAATTCTCACTTTTTTATGGGGCATACGCAACACGTCAAAAGTTTGATATCGCTATTAAATATGACATAGATATTCAGTATCAAGTTGATACTATCAAACATCTACGAGTAGATAACTAGGAATCTAGTCACCACTCAGGTTATTTACCTACAGTAGTAAATTTTGCGGATTCTTAATCGATTGCAAATATGTTAGAATGGCAACTTGTTTAGTGTAGCTTCCTAATAAAATGTCCTACATTTTATTTATGTTGTTTTTACAGTAAGTTTGCGGTAAGGTATGTATAATTAAGTAATAATATTGGGCATTAATGTATTTATTTGCAGGTCGATAAGGCAGCCTTCGCTCAACTGTCTCATTGATTGATATATTTATTTTAACTGTATCTACTGTATTATGTTTTGTATGAGCAATAAAGTGTTTATCTAATACCCATCTTTAGCAAAAATATATATGTAGGTAAGTAAATAGGTAATGAGGTATAAATTTACTTTTTAATCAAATAAATCCCTACCTGTAGGTATACCTATAAACTACCTACCAAAGAGACCCACATTAATAACTGAGACATATGTACCGGCCGTTTTTGTACGGATCAAGTGCGTGTAAAATATATTTAAAAAAAGGAATGATATAAGACAACCAAGTTTTTTTCCTCCGCTCCAGAAACAGCCAGTGGCGTAACAAAAATAACAGGGTCAATCGAATTTCAAATTCAAATAGGGTGTAGAACGCTGGCACTTTGGCCGAGTGAAAAAAAAAACTGAGGCACTCTAAGGAGACATGCGTTTTGAATAAAAGAAATGAGTGTCAGCCGTTCTTGGTGACAACGAAATCGGTCAGCCACGGACGTTCGGGTCGAATTCCGTACGGGACCGTGTTTCGTTCATTTCACTTGACCTACATTACCGTCACAACACGACCGCCTGCAGAGAGAACATAGCGCCTAAGTTCAAACTGAGCTCACGACTATGGATGTAAATAGATTGTCTTCACGATAAAACACCTAGTTAAAAAAAAGGATTTTATCATGCCCTTTATTGAACTGACCGGGTTAACGACCTAAGTATGCAATTTCACGCCCGCAAACGGGTCTTAAAGTCAGCGATGAGATAAAAAGCGATTCATACATTTTTTAGCATTTCCTTCAAGACAGGAGCGGTGGCCGAGTGCGGCCAGTCCGTCCTGTTGGTTTTATTTCCACTTCACGAGCGCAGTAGGAAGAGCAACAACCTATGATTGCAGGGCCGTTATTCCCGACCGTCTCGACTGAACACAGGTAAATACAGAAAAAAACAGCAGCTCTCTCAACCATTTCTACCTTTTAATTGAATGAAATTTCATTTAACAGTTACCTTACAAATAAACTTGTAACGTTTACGTTCGTTCATGACTCAAAATGATTTTTAAAATATATGTAGTAGTTTTTGTTCAACTAAAAAATACTTGTGAAGTAAGTAGGTATTCGTAATTTAAAAACCATTAGGGCCAGTATTTCTTTTCGCTGGGCATTAAATCGAAACCTTCGAAATTAAATTTATAAGGTTAATTCTAACGTTATTATTAAACACAACGGTGCATTGAAATCAATTTTTATATTCACCTGTTTTAACGGGGCGCCAAGACGAGCCTCTCACAATCACAGCGAACTCATTATCCACCGGCACTGAGGAACAGTTATTCGTACTAAAATCCAATGATTAACAGCTTCTTGGTGTCGCCTCTATTTCTAATAAATTATATCTTGTAAAACTATTAATACTACAAAATATTATTCGATTTAAATTTACGTGACTAACGTAATTTTTTTTATGACAGCTGTTAAGCGCGCGCTTTTTCGGAGCGTTTTTTTTCTTTTTCTCGAACCGAGAGGCAGCGGGTCGATCGCCGCGAAGCCTTGACCGTTGCCGCGGTCGCACTGGCTGCGTGAGTATCGTTGCAAAGCTCCCTTGGAAGTAGATCCCTCCATAATATATATTACTTTCCAACAGTTAGTTTTCGCTTCGCTGCACTGATTCCGGTCAGCTTTTTTTTCCAGTCGCAGCTTTGCGAAGACAAACTAACAGATTGAAAGATAAATATGTTACGGGTAGTGTGTGGAGTGGAATGTTGGTTTTTGCCTGTATATTTTGTTTGGTCAGGTAATATGCGCTGTGTGTATGTGCGGATGTGTAGTTTTTAATTTTTACTTAACTTTCATTCGATAACATTCATTTCCTTCTATAATAATTTACATTAGGACAAAAACGGTGCGTGAAATATCTTATCTAGTAGTGTTTTTTATTATAACTTATAAAATGTATCCTGTGGCCATAGATCCCATGTTATTAGTACCTACCTGTACCGTTAGTGAAGAAATAAAAGATATGGGTCCAACACTGTAGGTAAAATTATGTTAGACTTAGACGATATAGATGGTACAACCTAGACGCTTGGAATTATTAAGAAAGCAGAAATAAATAGCAATTACGAGTATTGTTAAAAATATACATTATATCTCAGCTCCTTTAATTGTCATAATCATCACAACCCATAACAACCCTGTGCGGGATTTAGGGCCTCTACCATGAAAGGGGGCCTCTCCCTGCCATATTGGCATTATAGTACCTACAGTAAAATAAACATAAAATTAAGGAGCCCAAACGCAGCTCCCGTCACCTTAACCTGGTCGCCTTGCTTCCGCGTGCGAGGACCCGGAGGCCGCTTTGACCATGGTCTAGGATTTGCCAGATCAGGTAATTACATCTGCCATCAGCGACTGCCATCTGACCACCATCACCTTGCAGGGGTCGTCACTTTGGCCTAACCAAATTCAAATCTACGAAAAATAATGCGTATCATTGTAAACAGATACAATATATCGATAGGTTTATTCCTACGCGTTAGATTATTAACTGGGTAACGGTACCATTGACCGTAACTAAAATATATAAGTTATAGGTAATGTTTAAATACCACACCAATACCACTAAATAAACAACATTAAAGCTAAGTAGTTAGGTAATTCACGTCGATTAAAATTTAACAAACAAAGTCTTAAAATTAGTTTGTTCTATAAATACCAAGTCCAGCCATATTGTTGGAATAGTTTTGATGAATTTTCGTAAATAAATTATCACTTCGAAATAATAAGTATGTATTTAAAAGTATTTATGTAGTTTATCAAATGTCTAGCACCATTCTAGCACCCATAACACAAGCTGGGCTACTTTGGAGCTAGGTGGCACTGTGTGTCTTGTCCAGGGATATTTATAGTCATTTATTAAATCTTAATCTAGAGTCTTGACTAGACTAATCTCTAGCAATAATTGGTATTCTAGACAGCTATCTCCGTCAATTATTTATCTAAAATAAATAATAAGATAAGTTGGAATGTTTGTATAGCTGGTGTCAAATAAGAAGAGACATGGCGGGTCACGTGGTTCGACTTGCGCTGTATACGATTACCAGCTCGAAATCCCCTCCACTGCCATTTGACAAGTCTCTTCTTTCGTGACGCGGGTTATAAGTTGTGTTACTTAAATTACAAAAATAATGCTTTATGTGCTTACATAAAGCATTTTTTTTTGTAATTTAAGTTCCGCTTAATTCCTAGCGAGTCCGACTCGTAAACGAGTGGTACGGGTTCGATCCTCAGAGCCGCCATGCACTTGACGTTTTTCTGAGTTATATACATTAGTTGAACACTAACCATCATCGTGTTGAGACCTGCATATTCAGGCGACTGAATATGTCACCATGATCCAATCTGGCAGGTTAACAGGGTCACGGACGACAAACGGCAGTCGCTCTTTACTTTCCTGGAGCCCTATTTTGGAACCGCTTGCATCCACGGGAGCGTTCGCCTACTAATGTCTATCTTTTATATCTCTAGCAACTCATCTACCACGAATGTGAAAGATACAGATTCAAAAATAGTGCACCAGATATGCCAAAACCTGCATCATGGTCAAGGCGGCCCTGGGCACTTGCGCGCGTGAGCACAATCAGGATATTGACGTCCAAAAGATTAATTATTATTGCGGCCATGGAAACACCCTAATCGTAGTAGAAGTTATAGAAAATTAAAAATGCTTTCCAATAACATATCGCTTAACGTTATCGGTCATACAGGCTGAGTTGTCTGGACCTGCTTTCAAGTGTCTATTTAATTTCCAAAGATATTGCTATTGAGGGATGGCCAGAAAGATGAGGGTAAGTAAGTGACTTATTACATTAGAATTGGTCGCGAACTGTGCGGTTACAAAGGAACTTTCTCCCACGCACATTAAGGTTGTGAAATGAACTACCTGGAGAGGTTTTTCCTGGAGAGTACAACATGGAGTTCTTCGAGAAAGGGGTTAAAAGGTTTTTATGGGGTCGGCAACGCGTGAGTGATGCCCCTGGTATTGCAAACGTCCATAGGCTGCGGTGACTGCTTACCATCAGGCAGGCCGCAAGCTTGTTTGCCACCTTAGTGGTATAAAAAAAAGAATAAATATATTAGAGCCGTAAAAATTAAAATTGTGTGTGAGTACCGGACTCACACATAATTTTATTTAAATTCATACAAAAGACATCAACGGGGACTTCTCTCGCGTTGAACTCTTTTGTATGAAAGTCAACCTTTTCTCATTGACCAAGATAAAGGACCGATTTCGATGCGTTTTCTTTATTTAAAAGCCAGTTTAATGGAGATGTTTCTTAGCTTCAAAATCAATTCAGTAGCTTAGGAAATGTTCGATTATATGGGGACTTCCGACATTATTCAGTCGGAGTTATTTCGTTTTTGTTTCGCTGAAAATACGATTATTAAGGTTCTTATACAATATTATTCTCACACAGTCGTAATTAAAACACATGCACCATGCGCTACCAGGTGGATGGAGCTCCGTTGCGCTCCTCTGCGCTTAATTCATCATCATCATCATATCAGCCGGGACACGCCCACTGCTGGGCATAGGCCTCTCCCAGAGATCTATACAAACGCCGGTCTTGTGCCTTCTGCATCCAGCTGGTACCTGCGATCTTTACCAGATTATCTGTCCACCTTTTGGGAGGCCTACTCACGCTGCATCTTCCGGTACGTGGTCGCCACTCGAGAACTTTCTTGCCCCATCAGCCATCTGTTCTGCGAGCTATGAGCCCTACCCACTGCCACTTAAGCTTGGCAATCCTTGGGGCTTCGTCGGTGACCTTATCTCGTCATTCCGAAGCCTGGTTCATAGTCATCGTCAATCGTTAGGTCTTCTAACTCCCAGCTGCGTGAGCTGGTCTGCGGACCTGTGAAGTAAAACGCCCAGGCATCTTCTCTACCGAGCATTCTATCCGGTTGGTACCGGAATCTACCTTTTCTTTCTTTTTTTGCTAGCTAGACATTTGACCGCCATCTCAACTGGTGGTAAGTGACGAACCTCAAATACTACTTACTTTTACTCTGCAGCTGACTTTACTTACTTAGCACTTATTAGGATGTGAAATATCCTTACTCAACGGCGAGGCGCACGCTGTTATAACCCGCGTCACGAAAGAAGAGACTTGTCAAATGGCAGTGGAGGGGATTTCGCGCAGGTAATCGTATAAAGCGCAAGTCGAACCACGTGACCCGCCAAGTCTCTTCTTATTTGACACTAGCTGTACCACCGATACGGTGGCGATGCTTGGTTGCTGTGGAGAGGAGCTAACGCAACCTACTTTACACTTAAACTAGTAGCTAGTTTCGGCTTCCCATTTACTCACATTCGTGCGAACCCGAATAGGAGATGTACATTATTTTATAGTCGACATCTTGTACAGGATAGACGTACAAAAACAACCGACAACAAAATTCAAGAAAAAAGACTTGTGAAAGTTTACGAGCAATATCACATTTTCTAGAAGTTGCTCTTAAGAGTGTGTAGGCGCTAGGATTTTACATAAAACAGTTTTTCGACGGTCTCTGTTTCAACATTTAGTTTCTTTGAAGAAAGGCGCTCTTGTCTCTAGACTTGTCTGAGTTGTTCGTTATCGTTTAGCTATTGTTTGTAGTTCCGCATATAACCACGGGACTTTAAAGATGAAACGCTTTCTAGGTGCCATGCGCCATGTCTCCTTGGTAGGTGCAGGGCTTTCCGTCTGTGGAGTGCTACGGATTCTACTGAGGTCCTATTCTTGATCCTAGGAGGTCCTACGCTGGGGCTCGACCGCCTGACTCGAAATGACGGCAAACGCTTTCGGTTCGGATAATGCGTCGCTAGTCCATCCCGTACGCACTTGCAGTTTGAGGCGTTGTGTGAAAGAGATGGAGCGAATATTGTGATAACGTGTATTCGATACGGAAATATCGAAACCATACGATATTTGAGAGGTAACTTATGATATATCGGACCACCCTAATACTGTCTCTGTCGGTTTGACGTGTTGCATCGCAAGAAGTGGATTTTCATAGAAATTCCTAAAATTAAAATTTTATTACAACTTTTTCAATAGCCATAAGGTAAGCATTATTACACAAATAAGATACATTTTAGCCCATTTGCCTAACATTTAAATAATGTGCTTTGTGTCGTGGTTAGAATTGAGGTTACCTTTAATACCGAATATTGTTTGCCTTAGATTTTGTCAGGACAACTTGTTTTTCATTTAGCAGTTTAGCACTTGTTTAGAACGGCTTCCTAAGCAGTATTATTTGTGACTTATACCTTGTGCAACAACAAATAAGTTGGTAGAAGTTAATCTATCGACTAATGCCCAAGTTTGATAAACAAGATACTAACTACTGACAGATTATGTTTATGATTTTGCACGAATGTCTATCTGTACTACGCAAATGTGTTGTGTGAGATTATTCAGTCCTCACCTCGCATGAATCAGTAAAATAGACGAGGTTAAAGAACACATGACACATTTGGCATGCAGTTTTGATTACCACTTATTTCAAGGTGAAAATGAAAATTATTTAAGATGTCCTAACTGAGACACATTCATAAATTCTATACAAGTTGATAACCACTCATTTTGTGACAAACGCTAGTGCATTTGGGTCTACTTAATCTCTTTGTCTTAAATTGTCTAATAGATTTTTATTGTAAATTTGAAGTTAGCTTAAGAATGTAAGTTTTACATTTATCAGTTTGTGCTCAAAAACGGACCACACTAGTTGTTTTATTAGTTTTGTACATTCATACTTTATTAACTATGAGTTTGGATGAGGTACCCCAGTCATACTTTTTTTGTATTTAGTCGGACACTTCAACTGGATACCTCATAAGTCTGTGTTTACTCGTTGATCTTCTCTGCTTAAAAGTAGATCACACCTTTCCAGATGTCAGGCCGTGAAGGTGGTAAGAAGAAGCCGCTGAAGGCACCAAAGAAGGAACAGAGGGAGTTAGATGATGATGATGTAGCTCATAAACAGAAAATGAAGGAACAGCAAAAGGCTTTACAGGTTTGTTAAGCATTTCGTTTATCTCTTACTGTTTTATTTATTATCATCATCTTGGCGTCTTATGTATATCTTACCGATTTATGCTTCTTCATCCTAGTGTTAAGCCTGGTTTCGATCTCCCAATGTGCTCCCGGGGTCTGTACGATGCCTACTAACTGCTTTACTTACCTACTAAATAAATAGTCTCATTACTCTCGGTGTTGCTAATGTCTATAGGCAGTGGACCACTTTCCATCAGGCCCGTTTGCCTGTTTGCCTACCGCATGACATAAAAAAAAAATAGTAGTATGTATGTCTCATGGCCGTGTTGTGTCCGGCAGAGTAAAATAGCACCAAATCCTCAAGCCAAACATTTAAGAGTCTGCGTAGGGTGGAAAATGGGCAGTAACTTATTCAACATTTATCCAACATGTTTTGGTAGCAAGACTGGAACTACAAATGTATATAATTGTTTGCTGTCGGGAATTCCCAGACGCACGCACGACTAACACGCGACTATTTGTGAAGGGGATTTCTCTATCTCGGTTTGTTTCCAATACCGCGAAATTCGCATCTAATCTCGTTTTTGCGACAATTTGCATGCTCTAAGTGGATGGTTGGAGAGTAGCAAAGTGGGCGCTGAGCAGTTTTTTTGGATTGCACCCTTTCGTATCCTCTAACCAAGTGGACTGTAATGGGTTGTAATGATGATGATGACGTCTCATGCCCTGAGAAATAGGTGCCTAAATCTGCCGGTATCAGGAAAGCGGTCCCGTGCACGGCCCAAAAAGCGATGATTTCCATCACTGAGTCGGATGCAAGAGCCAACCTCTTATGACACGAGGATTTTATTTTATTTTATTTATTTATTTATTGCAAACTTAACAGCTATTACATCCAGATGCATATCAATATAAATACAAACTTATACAGCCAATTACTAAGTTTGACATATTACATTTTAAAATTATACCGTAATTATAACAAGGAATGATTAAAAATAAAAATAATAATAATATTTCATAAATCTATTGGTATGCCTGCACTATAAATGTGTGTATGATTAGATTAGTTACGTTAGGGTAGGGTTAGGGTAGGGCATGTGCGTGTGTGTCTGTCTGTGTGTTATAGTGATGTGTGAGGATGCTGAAGACAATGCAAAGTGGAGAAGAATGAGTAGAAAAACGGATGATGAATCGTTTATCTACTAAGTAAATAATATATTGTCCACTCCTGTACAATTACAAGCTTGAAGATGAAGTGACATTTTGTGTACATTTTTATAGTCTTTATAGCTGAAAACGTAAATGTAACACCCCTTTTTTTAAATATGTCTGTCTGTTCCATATTAGTTCCCGAATAGAAGGTCTAATGAGGAGTTTTCCAGTAGGAATTAATAGCTGGTTTCAAAAAGCATCAATTTTATAATCTGTATGATGGTGGCAGTGATTTCATGCAGCCAACTAATACTAAACTTAAAAATAAAATGTTTATTAATATAAACATAACTGTTAAAGGTTGAATGAAGTGTGAAAAGAAATATTTATAGAAGTTGGCACTATGTTCCATTATTATTACAACCTCTGAAATTGTTGAAAACTATTGACAAATACAATATTATCCAATACAACATACCCAGTGTTTATATCCTGTTTGCTAAGAACCTATTTCAAGCGATTATCAATTACCAAAATTGTTGGGGCGCCATCTAGTGAGTGGTTAGGAATGCTTTAGATACCTATTGGAAAACTGCTCATTTTGATGCATTTTTTACATCAAAATCGATAAAAAGTACTCTCATTATAAATGAAATAAATCATTATTATTCTCTTTTACAGGATGCGAAAGCGAAGGCGTCGCAAAAAGGTCCGATGACCCAAGGCGGTATAAAAAAATCTGGCAAAAAGTGACAAATTGAATTTTCCCTTGTATTGTAATATTAATTTATAGGCTATACATATAATAAATTAAACTAAGAATGCGAAAGATCTTTCAACCAATATAAATATTTTTCAATTTTGGCTGTATGTGGATAACAACCATAGCACAACCATTATTTAAAAAATGTAATATAGGTTTTTTATCATGCCTTTTAGGGAATCATTTTCTCTGTCAGTTGAAATTTTTATTCAGTAATGAACACATTGTGCATTTGTTTATAATTAACTAGTAAAGCTGTGAATATTATTAAATATTTGTTTTATTTTTTTATAATTTTTACCTGTTGTTTATTAGTCCTAATAAATTTAATACCTTTGCTTAACTCCCTCTAATGAATTATTAAAAATGTATCTCAGCTGTTTGTTGTAGCTAGGTTAGTTCACAGTTCTAGTATTATCTTGTGGTTTTATCCAATATATATAGCACCTGCAGACAGAAAACACCCAGGAACTAAAAAGGTATTCACTATCAAAATCAAATATTTTTAGTTATTAAAAGTACCTATACTCACAAAGACAAAATCAATTTAATTCGTAAGTGGGTGCCTACTCACTACCTAGCTAAAAAATAACTACATACATAATGATTTTCAAGTAACATAGGTACCTAGGTTATTTTTACTATTTTATACGCGCCTATCTATGCAATAGGTGTGTTTCATTAATAAAGTTAATAGTAGGTTACCTATTTATAATATTTAACTTTATGGTTTCATTAGCAAAGACGAAACAATTGAGTGTGCAACGTTAATGAATTTGGCGTAAATCAACTGACGAAAATTCATTGACGGCACCCGTTACTGTTTAATATAGACATATATTTATTTAGGTTATAGACAAGCAGCCTTGTTGCTGATGCATCTAATCAAACAGTGTTAAAAGTCATTTTAAATCAAGTAGAGACAGTTTGTTTGACTTCAACCACTTGTCCGGTTTGTTCTTGAAGGGATTCACTGACACGGCTGTCACAACATTTTGTGGTAATTAGTTCCAGTTAGATACCGCTCTGTTAGAGAAGAAGTGATGTGCAGTATTGACGAATAGATTTAATAACGTTGTAATTGTTTTGTTGTATTCTATTGATACACCTTAGATGACAATGTTAGGGTTTTGGCATTATTATGGCATTGTAGAATACAATGCAATGACCAATTTGTAGTAATATCTCCCACGCCTTATCCAAAACATGCAAAAATCATCGATGAGGCAAATTAATGTGCAAAGGCGGTTCATCCCTTTTGGCAACCTCTTTCAAACAACCTTAGTAAGGTTTTATAAAAGTAGGCATTTAGATCAAGTACCTACCACCGTAAGGTGAGTACGATTCGGATATGGAATGAGCTACCAGCCAGTGTTTCCTTTGGACTATGACATGAGATTGTTCAAGAGGTCGCTTCAGAGGCGGGCAACGCATTGGTAGGTCCCCTGGTGTTGCTGATGTCCATAGGCGGCGGTGACCGCTTTCCATGAGGTTCCCGCTTGCCTGTTTGTCAGCCATATACCTAACACAAATACATATAAAGTATCTACTAAAACCTTTGTAATTTTTAGACTCAAGACGCCATTGTTTTGTAAAATTCTCAAAATGGAATATATTTCGATTATCAATGATGGTGGGAAGAACAATCAAACACTGAATGACACTACAATTGCGACTATAGACGATTTTGAAGATTTCATAAAAGGAATCGAACTTAGAGCAGATGTCAATATGCAGTCTGTACATGACATGGATGAATTTGAGAGATTCCTTCAAGATTCTGACGAAATTACTGAAGAAAGCCTTTCTAAAGAATTGGAATTTAATGGAAGCAAAAATTTTGAATCATTAGTAGGCGATGCAGATTCAAATATCAACCTTGACGAGAAAATAACTTTGCGTGACGATGTTAACGTAGAAAATACAGCTGTTCCATCCAATAACGTTACTAATATGGTTGACGATTCAGATAAATGTCAAATAAATGACACAATTAATATTTTAAGCGCAAGTGATAAATCTGACGCGACTGTAAATGGAGAAACTGACAAAGATATTGAGACATCTAATAAAGACACTCAAATAGGGGAAACACTTCAAAATAATACTGGATATGCAAAAATAGCGTCGAACAACTTACGAAGCTTTAGAAAAGTTCAACACATGAGTTTAATAGACAAAGAAATAGAAATACTTTATGATAAGTGTGGATGGAATGTGAGTACTGAAAATAAAGGTAATATAAATACAAAAGCTACCCTTAGTTCTGATGTTGTAACGCCGGTTGGTGAACCCATGAACAGCCATATTAATGACGGAGCTGTACAGCCATCAGTGAACATTGACAATGAAGTTATAGTACTTAGTACTGATGTTGTAACGCCGGATGGTGAACCCATGAACAGCCTTATTAACGACGGAGCTGTACAGCCATCAGTGAACATTGACAGTGAAGTTATAGATATAATATCTATAACTTCTTCAGAAGAAATCGATACGGGTCCAAAAGAAGACACAAAACAGAAAGACGAAGACTCGGACTATTGCGAAGGCTACCATTCGTCCGATTTCGAATTCATAACGGAAAGTGAAGCAGAAATGGATGGTTTGATCATTAATTGTGCTGGCAAAGAACTTGATGAACCAATAAGAAATAGTAAATCTCATACATACACTGTTGAAATATCAAAAGATGTGAATTATCAATCTGGTAGTTCCCAAGATTCGGAGATAGGTAAAGCTGGTCCTAGCCATGTCAACAATGACTATAATTTGGTTTACATAGAGCCAGATTACAGGAAAGAACACAAGATACCCGAAGGCGATGACTATTTAAATCTCTTCCGTGGTTTTTACGCGCCAGCTTTTGCTGACTTGTTCTTGTTGGAAAACAAAAGTATCAGGCCTTTAACAAGTATGAATATGGAGTATGATGGTGTTGGGTTTGAGATGCCTTGTAGTAGAGACGACCAGACAGACCCTGCAAGTAAGTTCCTTTCCTAGCACAAACTACCCAGTTAATAGCCGGTCGGTAGGTCAGCCTGGGTCTGGAAAGCCCTTATTAATTCATGATGGTGATGCCCCTGGTATTGCAAACGTCCATAGGCTGCGGTGACTGCTTACCATCAGGCGGGCCGTAAGCTTGTTTGCCACTTTGCTTATGTTTGTATAAAAAATATGCCTACCCACAATCCAGTTAATTCTAAGAGTAACCCTCCATAAGAGTGGGTGTAGTTCGTTTTGTGTAAAGTCAGTTTATTCCATGGTTTTTTCTTTCATAAAAAAGTAATCATCTTGGCGATGCCCCGGTTGTGCTCACGCGAATGAAGGCCCGGGGTCAGCCTTGACCGTGATACAGGATTTGTCAATCAGGCAATTACAGTGGAGCGACTGTCATCTGAACTCCGTGCCCCTGCCACCAGGGTAACCTGTAGCCGTATTCACAATGACTCGGAAATCGGATTCGGATACGGAATCGACAAAGGACCACGCAAAAGTTCTTAGGAAAATGTGGTTTCAGCAAATTTTGATGAAATTTTCATGTTATAGAGAGTAGAGTTTCCGTGGAATCTATCAGGATTCTGAATAACAGTTTTCGAATCGATCGACACGGATTCGCCGCTCACGAATTTCGTGTCGAATCGTTCGGAAACGGTTTCGAATTATTGTGAATACGGCCACTGATCATGGTTACACATTTAGTCCCCTGAATGCGGAGGTTTCATCACGATGTTTTCCCTCCCCGTAACATCAGCAACATTACTCAGAAAAGAGTTATTGGCAGCGGGATTCGACCCAGTACCTCTCGCTTACGAGCCGGATTACCTAACCACTAGGCCACCGACGCTCCATGGTTTAATTTATGTTTCAGCTAAAAAGGAAGCAGATGCAACCGTGCAGATGATTCAGGAAATGTATCCAACTGAAAATACACGTAGAAAACGTAGACGCCGTTTTCAATAAGTTCTAAAACTTGACAAACATACTTTGACTTTTGTTACGTTTAAATTCTTTTTATATTGTTTACGATTACAGTGTTACCTTACATAGATATCCATATTTTTTATTTATAACTTCATATCTAAATATCCCATTGCCTCAGGGATACTGAAAAACTGTCTGAACCTGCCGGTATCAGGAAAGAGTCCTCGTGGGCGACCCAAGAAGCGATGGATTGTCATCGCTCAGTCAAATGCAAGAGCCAACGGCTTACGACGCAAGGATGCCGAAGACCGGGTGAAGTGCAGAAGAATGAGTAGGAAAGCGGAGCCTGGCAGAGGCTGGGATAAGCGCTAAGACGATGATGATGGCTACATATGCATTACTAACAAATAATATACAGAAGGGAGCACCTCAAGCTACCCTATTTACACTTTAGACAGCCTTCGTTTGTACGTGCATTCATAGTAATGCTAGCTCATTAACCTCCGACGAAAAAAGAGAGTTATAAGTTTGACGTGAGTATCTGTAAATTTGTGTATGTCTATGGCATTGTAGCTCCCGCACGGAAGGACAGATTTGGTTGAGGTTTTCTCTGTTTGATAGCCAGTTTAATCGAAACGGATCTTAGCTTGTTTCATTAAAATCGGTTCAGTAATTTAGAAAATATTTGAGCATATGTAAACTTGGTCGGAGGTTATCCAACTTTTTCTGTCGGTTGGGTTATTTTATACGGTGGTGGATCGGTCAATAGCTTTCTCAAAGCCTCGATATTTTAAGGAAAATCTGTAAAACCATAGGCATAGATATTGGTTTCTGGATCACGTCTACAAAATTTTATTGGCTTTGATAATATTGAAACTACGTTTGTATAGATCGCGCACAAGAAACACTCACCCAGGCTCCAGGCAATATCTATCACAATACAAAGAAGCCCTTAATATTGCTAAGTTGTATACCATGGTAAGATTAAAAATCAAACTGCGGCTTAATTTTATAAGACCTTTATTCACTTCGCCAACAAGTCAATGTTGTTCCAGCACATGCCGTTTAACTATATTTTAGAATAAAAAAGTTATCCAAAGACATTAAAAATACTTTTCAAATTTTATACACTTATTTTTACAATTGCGTGAGCAAGTATGGGACTACATTTTATTCGTTAAAAAAGTTAATATTATACTAAATTTAGATATGTGTAAAAATGTACGCATTCCAAGCTTAGACACTATGTTTCCAGCCTTCACTGGTGGATCATAAACCACCAGCCTAATACCAAATGCAATTTACACAAACCTAAAATATACATCGTTACTTAGGCGCTACACTTAAAATAATTTTTACAAGTACTAAGGGAAAATTGTGAATGTGTTCATGCTTTTAGAGATATTTGAGTTATCTTTTTCAAATTTCCGATTATTTGCCCCTGTCTTGTTCCACATTATGCCAAGATTGTAGTCACGAAAGAGATTTTACTTAACTAAAATTTGCGGGCTATATTTATTGTAAAATTCTAATGGAATCTTGGAAAATAGGTACGTCGTGTATACTTGTCCACTTGCCTACGTAGCATGACAAGTTTTGTCGTGCGACATTGATCTTTTTATCTCGCTTGTTTCAACGCACTTCGATAGAGTTCTCACGCTTTCTTGTGACAAAACTTTTCATGCTACAAGTGCAGCACGGCTAGCACATGTGTGCCCGCGACACATCTCGCGCAGCGAAAAAGCGTTCGTTTCCTTCTCTCAGTACTAATACGAAAGAGAGAAGTATCTATATAGCATTTTCGCCTATCGCGTGCGAGAGCGCACATGTACTAGCCATGCAGGTTCTTTATTTCAACATGGTCAAATTTTGCCATCACCAAGTCCTCCTAGCACATTTATATGTGAAATTGTCACCTGAAATGCTTTAGAGTCCCCAAAACAGCAGCAGGGGACAAAGGTGCTGATGGTAAAATCATTAGACCAGTTAAACCAATGACATTATACAATTTAGATACAATCCAGTCGCGTTGGTGACCAAAAACAACCTTTTTAAAGGTATGTGTTCCTGGTACCCACCGCGTACCTTTGTTTACGTCTGATATTTCGACGCAGTTACGACGCAACTTCGTCAAAATATCGGGATACACGTTAACCCGAAACATACCTTTACAATGTGAGACAATAACCGCGATAGTTTTAAACATCATGCAGAACTAACCTACCAGGATATATGTGTACTATCTTATAGCCCCCATAGATGGATTATTGCACGTTTCTTTGAATAATTATACTGAACGTTAGGATTCTAGGGTCCTTGTGGTGGATATGTCGCAGCCGGATGGTTAAATTAGCCGGTTAATTAAACGGCTAGCTATTTAAGCAGTTATTTAATTGAAAATTGGCCAAATTCATGAACTTTGAAAGTAAAGTCAAATGAACGATATTGCCTCGAGTTTGCGGAGCTCTTCCATTCATTGTCATAATGCTAACCTAAACTAACTGAATAGAAACCTTATGCAAACTATTATTATACTTTGAAGTTATTGTGGGTAGGTTAGCATTGGAACAATGTGTGAAAGAGCTGCGTAAACTCGAGGCAATGTCGTTCTTTCAAAATCATTTTAAAATCTTATGAAACTGGCAAATTTTCAACTAAATAATTGCTCAAAAAGCTAGCCGTTTAGTTAACCGGCTAATTTAACCATCCGGCTGCGACAGATATAACTTACGACTGACGTAATGATAACGCACAACCTTCCTACGCAATTACTTGGTCATAGTCAACCAAATCTAAGTGATATAATATTTTTTTTTATATTCAATCTAGCAGGCATTTGACCGCCATATCACCACGTAACTCTGTTGCTAACAATTATCCGATTTCAATGATTGAAATTGTTACTTTTAATCAATTATGGTCAATTTAATAGTTTCAGGTTATTGCAATGACGTGAACCCATGAAATCGATGATACGTAATCGCAAAAGTGACAATTTCAATCATTGAAATCAGATATTTGTTAGCAACAGAGTTACGCAATTAGCCTACAGGTGGTAAATGACGATGCGGCCAAAGATGGATGGTTTACTCTAAATACAGGAGTAGATATGCTAAAAATAGTTATGTATGATTGTATAGTGTAATACCATACATATTATACACCTGCTTCCATACCTACAATCTGCATGCCATGGGCATTCACGTATTTACATATACAGAGAAACTCAATCGAACCAGACAACACAGAAAGGTGACAATATGATTTGTATTTTGAGCACGATGTATTTCAACCAACATCCCCACACAAACTTACTGACACTGACGTCGTCACTGTTGTCGGAAGGCAAACATGCAGCGGTGACCACTTCCCATCAGGTGGACCCTGATGGAAAGTGGTCACCGCTCTAAAATGGCGACACTTTGTTCTAGTTTTGCCCACCACGTCTGTGGCACTGTACCTTTCTTTTGTCAAAGTCGCATGTTATTCGAAACTATTTCGTTTGTGCTAAAGACATTGAGATCTTTATTCTACCAAGATCGATATTAACTATAGTATAATGATAAAATATAACCTTACCAGTACTTTGTTTTGTCAATTGCCTAACATCTTTACTAAGTTGTCTTTGTTTAGTACGTAGTCAACTAATACTAGATTAAATTAGTATGCTTTCTTCATAAACCTATTATAATGATAATAAAATAAAAATATGTATGTTTATATGTACTCTTCGACATAGGGTATAAGTTACAAATGTTCCAGTAGGCTTCTAACGTAACTCTGTTGCTAACAATTATTTCTATAATTATACGTAATCGCAAAAGTAACAATTTCAATCATTGAAATCAGATAATTGTAAGCAACAAAGATACGTAATTAGCGTATATGTGGCGTTGCGTTGGAAACATCTACAATTGAACATTCACAAGAAACTTAAAATACTTTTTCTTTTATAGCAACACATAATTGTTACAATACTTTTTCTTTTATAGCAACACATAATTGTTACAATCTCTTTTTAACCTTGGAAGAATTTATTCGTCAATCGCGTACATACTAGGATACTATTACAAATAATAACAGTCAGCTAAAGAAAAAAAATCTACTACAAAAGTAGCCTCATGGGAGGTAAGTGTTGACATGGTAAAAGTCGATAACCATTTACGAATTGTGATACGAAATCTCCTTTCTTTACAAAAGTAAAGGTGTATCTGCCACCGCTTTAACAATCATGGGACATCTTTCATATTTTCATGAGTGTAACAATCGTACCGGAAGACTCAGCGTGGGTTGGCCTCCCTCAAGGTGGACCGACGACCTGGTAAGGATCGCAGGTGCCAGCTGGATGCGGTAGGTACAGGATCGGCCGCCGTGAAGATCTCTGGGGGAGGCCTATGCCCAGCTGTGGGCGTCTAACGGCTGATATTATGATGAACAAACGCAAGTGACATCTTGACAGACATTCCGTACTTCATTTTACTTATAATTTTTACACCGGCGTCATTAGACACATTTCATATGTTGGATAATGAATTTCGCCATCAAGAATTGGTGAAAACTTAAAAAGCAATTATCATCATCAGTACAGTCTTTACAATCAGTGACTTGAATATCCCAAAGAATATCCTAAGCAATTTGAGATATCATAGCCGGAATTGATTCCTACAATACAGTAGATGACACTTTAGTATCTTCAGTAGTTTAAATAACAAAATCAAATCTTATTACTTTCTGTTTCCAACAACAAACGATTATAAAATAAACGTAAAATTTATTCTTTATACAGACTTCACCTAATTCTGTCGCAATATGTCTTATAATCAAGATGAAACACAATATCAATGGAAAATTTTCAGACAGTCACTTTAAAAAGTAAGAAGTGCAGTTCGGCGTGCCTCGCTAGATGGCGCTGCTTGGACAGGATTCTCAAGTAATGGATTTGGTAACCGAAGTTACTCGGAGAGATGTTTCGTGAAAATATACTTGGTTTTAGTACCTTTTCTACGAAAGCAAAATGTCTACATTCTTATACAGGTCTGGTTTTTATTTATTTTTGAGAATCGTGTCTAACCAACGCCATCTATTGCAATTAATATTTGAACTATTTTTTCTTTTTGATCGGCTCTCCGAAAAGCTCCCATTCTTTCAGAAAACTGAATAGTATCCATATTCCATTATCAACTAAGTTGATATCGAAAGAAACCACCATTTAGGTTGTTTTAGCCCAAACAAAATTACTCCTAATTATAGGTCTACCACATTTTTATAAGTAAAGTTTTCAAATGCCTAAACGCTGCGTTTTATTCACTTTAGCGTCAGTATACCGGTTGTGCTCTCGCGTACGAGAGCCCCCCACGATCCAGGATTTGGCAGATCAGGTAATTACAGTAGACCGACTGCCGTCTGACCCCTGTGACCCTATTAACAGGGGAACCTGACCCTGGATCATGGTTACACATTAAGAGATATTTTCGCGTAAAAAGACATCAGCGCAGACACCTCGCAGTAACTTATAAACGTGATACTTGAAGATGAACCAACTTTTCCGTAAACTAACATGTGTCGCCACCAACGCATTAAAATGTACAAAATCGAATGAAATCTCATCCTAGCGGGTGTAGTTCCCAATTTCGCCGTTTCACAGATAAGTTGGTCGTACTGTACTGTACATCCGAACCCAATGTACCAATTCTAGTGGGGTCGAAACGGTGGACTTTTATAAAAATAGTTTTACGCACTAGGGACTTTGTCAGGGCCTGGACTCGGCCTAGGCCTAGCTCTTAGGACTTGGCCTTCCTTTTTGCAGGCGACCGCGGCGGTGGGTCAGTCTTCTTTGTCTGAAAGATAATTGATACGTTATACAAGGCTGACTGCTGTTGGTCATTTTACGGTAAGGGTGGAGCTGTATGACAGAATAGTTTGGGCTTGATATCTGCGACAGCTGACATTTATACTATTGCTAAATTACAACAAAACTCATGTCTGTATAATTATCTGTAAAAAACAAAATATTTCAGTAAACATAGTCGGGATAGGTATTTAGGACGTAACTATGAACAACACAGGACAATGAAAACTTTTGTACATGCTCGCGGCGACAGCTGTGACAGAGAGCCATTGCCAAAGACGGCTTAGATGAAATAAAGTACAATATTCAGTACCTAACTGGTACTATTTAGAACCTCTTCAAATATGATTTCAGTACACGACGAAAATAGAAAACAATTAATGTTAAGGTGTACGAAATATAGTCCAATATTTAGTATCCAATTAGGTGATTCCAATATCCAAACAAGTTAAAACTACATAATTAACTCACCTCTCCTCTCGATCGCTTCGCCCTGGGCTCGTCGACTACCTCCTTCTCTTTCTCCTTCTGCACTTCTTTATCACTTTTATCATCACTCTTTTTATCTTCCACTTCACTAGTGTCCATCTTATCAGTGTCATTCACTGCCACTGCATCCTTTTTGGACTCCTGGGAGTCCTCTGAACTATCTTTATCAGCCTTTTCCTTGTCCGATTTTGATTTTGTTTCACCATTATTCCCTCTTTTATTCGTTTCCTTAGTTTTAGAAGACTTCCCGTTCTTTTCTGTTTTATCAGCAGACTTTTCCGCTTTATCTGTAGACTTTTCCGCTTTATCTGTAGACTTTTCTGTTTTATCCGTCGACTTTTCCGTTTTGTCTACCGCGTTTTCTGTTTTAACCACTGCCTTTTCCAATTTCTCTGTGCTCTTCTCTGTTTTATCTGTCTTCTTAGATTCTTTCTTGTCAGTCTTATCTGTTTTCTTGCTATTTGTCTTTTCCTTTTCTGTTTTATCTTCCTCATCGTTCTCTGCTATGTTCTCATTCTTTTCCGACTCCTCCGTTGCCTCGACTTCGTTCACTTCTTTTTTCACTTCATTAGTTTCTTCTGGAAGCTTTTGTGTGTTATTCTCTGTGTTTTCTTCATTTGTTGCCTCTGTTTCATTGACTTCTGCAGCGTTTTCTTTAGTTACTTCTGCATTATCATCTACTTCTTTCTCTTTTTCTTCTTTAGACTCTTCAGGTTTTTCCGTTGCATCTACTTTCTCCGTATCATTGACTGGTGTTTCTTCTTCATCTGCTTTGTTGGTCGCTTCATTGTTTGTGTTGTTTTCTTCAGCGTCGGGGCTCTTTTCATCATTCTTCTGTTTCTCTTCTTTTTTCTGATCGTCAGTTTGTTTGTTCCTGGAGGATTGTCGTTTCAAGGGAGTCTTCGCTGGGGTGGCGGCAGCTTTCTTTGCTTTTGCTGTTAAAAGAATACCACATTAATATTGACATTAGCTAAAACTCGGTTATATGGTGTCGTAACTATATAAGATGATTTTTAACTGGGACAGTATGGAGAAATGAGAATCGATATGGTATTTTATCTGATACTAGCTGGCCTGTCGCGGTTTCGTTTGCATGTTGTACTACCCTATAAATCTTCTTCATGAATTAATATCTATTGTTGAAAACTGCAATAAAATTCGTTTCGTAGGTAGTTTAATAGTAGTTTATGCAACTGCCATATAAAAGGGGGGATTAAATAGTTATTTTATCTACGCTCATAGCGTAATGTTCCAATTTCATATTAGAAAACAGTCGTTTAAGGATACACTTTTTTCACGCCAGACTATAAAATTAACAAAAAAATACCTTTCGATACATCATTTCCCATACTATTTTCATTACAGCTGTATCGTTCCGCTCTCCTATACAAAAGTAAGAGCTATGCCACAGAGTGAAAATACTATACAATTCCCTACCTGGTGTCGCCTTCTTCTTCTCCTCTTTATCCTCCTTCTGATCCTTCTGCTCCTTCTGTTTGCCATCTCCTTCACCATCTTTCAGGGGAGGCTCCTCGGCGTTGGCGGCCTCCACGGCAATCATCAGCGATACGGAAGACGGCTCTGATAGTTCTGTTGAAGGATTGGTTGGACTTATATAAGGTTGACAGGGTGATACTGGCGCTGTGACGTATCGAATCCGTTATTTTATGTTGCGAAAAACTGTATTAAAATGACACTGAAACTGATCTTCGAAATTTGGGAGTGATACCTCTCCAAGAAGCGATGGATTGACATCGCTGTCGGATGCGAGAGCCAAGGGTTTACGACGCGAAGCTGCCGAAGAGGTTTTAGAGGTTTCAAATTAGATAATCTGTCTGTACGTGAGTATTCTCAACAACAATAAATTGTGGTACAAATCGAATACCACGCCGTGTTTCCTAGTGTCTGTGTGTCTGGCTGCGTACCGGGCGGGTCGTGCACCATCTCGAGCATTTCGTCGGCGGTCAAGGCGGCCGTGGCTCGTTTGAAGGCGGCCGCTCGCGCCGAGAAGTATTCCCAGAAAGATAGGCCGGTGGGGGGTCCGAACAGCTCCTGAAATAGTCAGATTTTAAATTGTATTTATCTACACTCATAGCGTAATGTTCCAATTTCATATTCGAAAACAGTTGTTTAAGAATACACTTTTTTCATGCCAGCCTATAAAATTTTAAAGAATTACTTTTCGATACAGCATTTCCCATACTAATTTCATTACAGCTGTAACGTAATAATAGTTTATCTACACTCATAGCGTAATGTTCCAATTACATATTCGAAAACAGTCGTTTAAGGATACACTTTTTCACGCCAGTCTATAAAATTTTAAAAAATTACTTTATGATACAGCATTTCCCATACTATTTTCATGACAGCTGTAACGTAAAATAACTTTTTAATCATTATGCAACACTTATATTTTTTAAATTCTTGTCGGGCGCCCGGACACGGTCAAATGTAGGCTGAATACCTAAATGTCTTTAACAAATTCAAATTCAAAATTTAAATTTTCCTGTTTTTATTTTGTGTAATTATTTTCCCGCTAAACAAAATATTTTTGTAATTGTAATTTGTGTTTGTGAATGTTTTTTCTTAATTTAAGCAAATAAATAGATAAATGAGAAAGTAGTAAAGTGAATTTCCCGCCGCTTGATATCCTCGACGGCGACGCGTAGATACAATAGAACTGACTCGCAGCTTACTTCCAACAAAGTTGAGAAAATTATAGGTACGATATTTTAACATAAAAATACGAGTGAAGATAAAGTAGTGTATGTAACTGCATATAATTAGGTATTAAAACACTCGTGTCAAACTATTATCATACTCGGCTACGCCTCGTATGATAAACAGCCACTCATGTTTTAATACCCCCTTTTATATGACAGTTGCATAAACTACTATTATGCAACTGTCATATAAAAGGGGGTATTAAAACATGAGTGTAGTTTGACAAGAGTGTTTTAATACCTAATTATATGCAGTAGCATACACTACTTTATCTACACTCATATTTTTATGTTAAAATATCGTACCTATAATTTCCTCAACTTTGCTGGAAGTAAGCTGCGAGTCACTTTTGTTGTATCTACGCATCGAGGATATCAAGCGGCGGGAAGTTCACTTCACTACTTTCACATTTATCTTTTCAATCATTATGAAACACTTTTATGACATAAATAAACAGACACTCATGTTTTAATACCCCCTTTTATATGACAGTTGCATAAACTACTATTATTAATCACTTTACAGGAGAGCGCATTGATGGGCTCGAATGAATGCCGTTACACGATTAATTGAATTTTCTTTGATATTGAAATTTTAAATTTATTGCAACATGCATTCGATTCGAAATTGCTATACCTCGCATATTTCACTCTATAGTGTAAATGGCGTCCATATTTTATCCAAGTCTATGCGGACTACTCTCTCACCTAACAAAATTATTTAAACTATTGCGGTCATTAGTCATATTTTAAAAATGTGTTCTGGGTTTCTAGTGTCCGACAGAAGGTCAATTTCCAAAGCCTTTAATCTAGAGATGACAAAAAATAATGATCTTGCAATTTATTTGTCAAAACTAATTAAATACATCTTTGGCGAAACCCTTCGGCTTCGGAGGAGTTTCGTGCCGAAGCCGAAGGTTTCGTCAGACTTGACCTACCGACCTACCACGTTTACTGGTATTTTTTTGTGTGGTTACGAGTACACCGATATTTGGACACAGTTCCATGGGAATCATGAAACGACAGCACCACCTACCTTCATAGCCCGGTACAGCGAGTTTATTTACGATAGCCCGCCATTCAGATACAGTCACATACATCACGGCCACATTCCGACACCACCTACCTTCATAGACCAATACAGCGAGTTATTTACGATAGCCCGCCATTCAGATACAGTCACATACATCGCAGCCACATGCCGACACCACCCACCTTCATAGCCCGATACAGCGCGTCGGCCTGCCGCCGTATCCTGCCGTAGCTTTGGTCGGATACTATGGCTTTCTTACCGCGTACTTTTATTTACTCTCTTATATTCTCAACATTCCGACACAGTCACATGCCGACACCACCCACCTTCATGGCCCGATAGAGCGCGTCGGCCTGCCGCCGTATCCGGCCGGCGTGTCGGCCGAACCGCGCCGCGTCGGCCGGCGACAGCTCCCACGACGGCGCGTTGCCGACGTACGCGCGCATCCGTTTCACGGTTTCGACACACGCCGGGTGCTTCAGAAGCATCAGCGGGCGGAGGTCTAGGGCTGCGGGGGAGAGAGAGAAAGCGATAATAATAAATAATAAAATAAAAATGAATTTATTGACACGAATTTATAACATTTTGATAATATATAGGTCTAGGGCTGTGGGGAGAGAGAAACCGATAATAAAAATAATAAAATAAAAATGAATTTATTGACACGAATTTATAACATTTTGATAATATATAGGTTTACAAAGTGACAGTAGTATGACAAAAATTTACAGCACTGCCTTCTTAACTAGGAATAAGAGACAGAAACCTCATTTTTTTTAATCATTGGACTAGCCAGGCATTTGACCGCCATCTCAAGTGGTAAGTAACGATGCGGCCGATGATGGAGCATGCCTGACATTAGGAATTAAAGATACGTTTAACCTAAAAACAAATCTTTACATGTAATTAAATAGTAAAACTAAAGTGTGTCGGGACATTGAATATTTATTTGATTAAATATTTTGTCCATCTTTTTTGGGGTCTGTTGCCCAAAAAAGGTTGACAATAAATATCTTTAAAAAAAAGAATTAGGGCAATGAAGAAATAGTAATAGAATAAGAATTTTTGAATATTTTGTCTGTCTGTTTGTCTATTTATTCACAACACTGCAATTTCACTCACCCATAAGCTCATCCAACAGTTTCAGACACAGCTCCGTATCAGCCTTCTCCAGACACAGGCATGTCTTGATCTTGGCGTCCAGCTCTATGAGTTTCATCTCAGTCTTCAGGAATTGCACTCGGGACTTCTTCTCTTCTGTGAATTGGAGAACAATCATGATAAAACTTTTTATTTATAATTTACTTCTACATACATTAAGACACTGTACAGTAAGAATCTGTTATTGGCTTTCTGTTATTTACGAATATCTGATGTAAAAGTTTTAAGATATGTTGATACTATGAGAAAAAAAAACTCTGTTGGGTGTCCACGCGAAGTATCGAAAGAACGTTGCTTGCTCGTACGATTCGGATGTGGAATGAGCTCCCAGCTACGGTGTTTCCTTTGGACTATGACATGGGATCGTTCAATAGGTATATTAGAGGTCGCTTCAGAGGCAAGTAACCAATGCATGGTTGTGCCCCTGGTGTTTCTGATGTCCACAGGCGGCGGTGACCACGCACCATCAGGTTGCCCGCATGCCTGTTTGCCTACGATTCATGCATTTAGGTTGCGGGCTACAAAAACGCAGAACCGCAGGTGCGTTGTCATTGTGAGGACTAAGATGAAATGCCTCATGCCTGTAATTGCGCTGGCTTCCTTATTCTGCAAACCGAAACACAATGCAAGCATTGTTGCTTGATTTTAACAATTCTTTTTACTATAAGCTAACTTTGTCAGCGAGTAATATAGGCTACATTTTATCTTTAAAAAATTAGAGTGAATAGGAAAATTGCAATAATATAACCCAAGGTATCCATCGCGTATAATTTCAGAACGGCTGCACCAATTTTACTAATTCATTTTTTTTGTGTTTGTAATTGTCAGCGCAAGATTTGTGTAAAAGAAAAAATGGTAGGGTAGGTGTAAGATTGGTGTAGGTTTTGGTAGGGTAGGGGTGGAACGTCACGCGAACGAAGTCGCTCCTAACTTGTAGAAATATGAAATTATACACGAAATTTCATAAATGGCAGATTATACACTTTACCTGTCTCCCTTTCCTTGTCCAGCGTGGCTTTCTCTTCGTCTGTGAGATTCAGGTCCAATACCAGCTGTGCGGATACCGAGTGCGGTGTGATCTGCCCTTTCTCTGTAAAAGATAAAGATAACATATATTAGATGCCTGGCATCCGACTTCCCACCATCTCATCGTAACTGACCACCAGGTGAGATGGCGGTCAAATGCCTAGCTAGCCAAAAAAAAAACGATCGTATGGCCATCGAGAGCATTCTTACCACGCACGTGAAAGTTGTGGAATGAGCTCCCGAAGCCTTTCTTTTGCACTATAACATAAGGTTCTTCAAAAGGCATATGCTGGCCTTAGATTGCAGTCCTGCGGGACTATTGGCTATCTCGGTGAATTACTGAATTTGACATACAACAATCTTGCACCACTCTAATTTGGTACACGCTATAGCCAGAGGCCAACGTAGATGGCGTAGTGGAGAATTATCTAATATTTGTTTCAAAGTAAACTCGCGTTCTTTACACATATTATTATATTGGACGGGACTTGGACGCGACGTACCTTTTAGATTTGATTTCCCGACGTTTCGGTAGGGTTACACCCACCGTGGTCACGAGACGACTGCCGTGGAGAGGTGACAGCTGCGGTGATGTGCTGGTAGACTCCAACGTCCAACGTCGGGAAATCAAATCTAAAAGGTACGTCGCGTCCAAGTCCCGTCTAATATAATAATATGAATTATCTAATGTCAAATTCAGTTGCCAACTGAGTTAGACGATAGCCTCGCTGGGACAACGTTGGCCACTTTCCATCAGGTGGACTGCCCGTCCGTCCGCCTCCATAGGCAATAAAAAGACATCATCATCAGAGCGGTCAATCCCGGCTTCTGCCAGGCTCCGCTTCCCTGCCCTTTCTTTTCTCAAATTTCGCATCGCCGCGTCGCGTTAAAAACAAAACAATGGAAAACGCTGCTGCCCATTTTCCAGCCTACGGAGACTAAATCTGTTACCTCGAAAACATTAGTCGCCTTGTACGACACCCGCGAGCGTGGGTTGGTGCTATTCTACTCTGCCGGACACCACACGGCCACTGCCCGATTGGCATCTCGTGTATATACTTCTACCGCTTCATCCTTATGTCGTGAATCATCGAGCTATACGCACGAGCCGCTTCGGCTCAACTTTTATAACGTGTTGCCTGCGAGTGTGTTCCCTGATCAATATAATGTGGATGCCTTCAAGGCTAGAGTGAAAAGACGGGCAGCTCCATCTTCGGCCGCATCGTCACTTACCAACAGGTGAGATGGCGGTCAAATGCCTGTCTTGTGTAAGAAAAGAAAATACTATATAATATTATCAATATTCAAAATTTATTTATTGATTAGGACATTAAATATCTCTTTCAATCGTCAAAAAGGAAGGGGTAGGAAAGTAGGAAAGAAGCACACAGTGACATGCTGGCCGCCCCATGGCAGCAGCAAACTTACCCCACGCCAGCCACGACCGGACCGTGCCCGGCAATGCCAGACAAAGCCGGACTATATAAATATGTCTAGTAAAATTATATTATCATAAATCATACCAAGTTGCATCCTCAGCGTAACGGCGTTGGCGGCCGCCTGTCTGTCCCACTGCAACCTGGCGGCTTCGCTCCTGAACGCGCTTGGCCGGGATTGGAACAACCGTATACCCACGTACTGGGCGTCCGGCATATACGCTATCAGGATATTGTCCTTCTCCGGGTCCGCTGGGGGATAAATAAACATATATATGTCGGCGCAATGTTTTCGAAGCAAAAGATCAATAGTCTCCGTAGTCTGGAAAATGGGCAGCAGCATTTTCCATTGTTATATTTAAACACTGCGATCTCCAACCCGCCTGCAAGCGTGGAGATTATGGCAGTAACCTCCTCTTTCGTGGGAAAGGCCCTAAGTCCTGCAGTGGACTGTTACGGGTTGTGATGATGATGTCGGCGCAATCTTAAAGAGACAATCAATGAGGAGTTTTCCAGTAGGTATTGTCAGTTGGTTTCAAAAAGCATCAATAGATGGCGCTCCTACAATTCTGGTATTTTATTTTAAATTTGTATGATTTTGGCCGTGATATCATGCAGCCATCTAATACTAAACCTAAAAATAAGGTGTTTATTAATATAAACATAACCTCTTAAAGGTTAAACAAAATTAACAAAGACTAATTTTTATGAATCGGCACTATGTTCCATTTTATTACAACCTCTAAAATAGTTGAAAACTATTGATAAATGCAATATTATCCAATACAACGTACCCAGTGTTTATATCCCCTTTGCCAAGAACCTTTTCAAGCGATTATCAATTACCAAAATTGTCGGGCCGCCATCTAGTGAGTGGTTAAGAATGCTTTAGATACCTATTGGAAAACTCCTCATTGACGTCAAGTACGCGCGGTGGCCGATAGATGGCGTCTAGTACATGGCAGAGAGCCTGCGACCGACGAGAGCCAACCAGACGGCACAACATTTATTTATTTATTTAAAAGTTCATGCACGTTACAGTACAATGGCGGACTACATGGCGGCATTTTACTTTCGATACGCGTGCTGAGCGCACACGGATAGTTTCTCTCTGAGCAATGTTCACTTTGATTATTTTGTACTGAAGTACCTATTGTGATGGCAACAGAATCCGAGTTAGGTAACTAGCCTAATGGTTTTGCTGATGTCCATAGGCGGCGGTAACCACTTTCCATCTGGTGGGCCGCTTGCCTGTTTGCTGAATAACATAAAAATGGATGTCGCGAAAGAGGCTTACTGTTCTCTTGTGGCTCAGACATGGTGCATACGTGATCTGTGTGGTAATCTCATGGGTGACGATTTTTAAATTAAACGAGTAGAGCTCGTCTAGTCTAAAATGACGCGCCCCACTACTTAGTTAGTTGATTTCGATATGTGAGTGCAAATATTGATAACGACACTTCATCTGTGTGGGAGCCAATGAACTTGCTTGCGTGCGTTAATGCGATAGTGGGGCACGTCATTTTAGATTAAACGTATTGACTTTGTATGTTGATTACGCATACGTATTCGCAAAAGTAACAATTACAATCATTATAATCAGAGAATTGTTGGCAACAGAGCTAAGTAATTAGCTTGCAGGAAAGTTAACAATGCGTTGCCCAAAGAAATGTTAATGTACAAATTCACACAGCGCCATCTAGCCCCGAAGTAAGCAAAGATTGTGTTATAAGTGTTAGATAACATATAAACTACTTGTATAAGGATTTTTTAACCACCCGCGCGAGGGCTCGGGGCCGCCTTGACCATGATCTAGGATTTGGCAGATCTGGTAATTATAGTGGAGCGACTGCCATCTGCCCTCCGTGACCCGGTTAAAAGGAGAATTTAACCAGTCTTTTTTTATACCACTAAGGTGGCAAACAAGCTTGCGGCCTGCCTGATGGTAAGCAGTCACCGCAGCCTATGGACGTTTGCAATACCAGGGGCATCACCCACGCGTATCATGATCCAGATTTTATCATGGTCACACATTCAGTGTTCAACTAATGTACATAACTTAGAAAACAAGCCATTGGTACATTGGTGTTCAACTAATATACATGATTCTGAAAGTCATTGGTGGCGGCGCTACGGTTCGAATTCAGTACCTTTCGCTTACGAGTCGGACTCGCCAGCGATTAGGACACCAACGCTCAAAAATCTAACTAGTGGTATCAGGGGTTATTTTGCGGGATTCCATAACCACCGGAGAGGTGGTGGTGGTGTAGTATGGTGAACCATAAGCAGATGGGACAACGCTAAATGTTTTTTATTTGAGGATCCAGGATTTGCAAGATCAGATAATTACAGTGGAGAGACTGCCATCTGATCTCTGTGAGCAGATTAGGGATGTTACGGAGCTTCGACTCCGACTCCGATAAGTCGGAGCTTCCGATTGATTTTACACCTCCGGTTCCGACTTCGGTTCCGATACTTTTAAATCGGTTTTAATCGGAGGTCGAATCATAGCAGATAGCGGCGGCGGCGACGCGCGGCGGCTGCGGTCAACGTGTATGAACTGTACGAACAGGTTAATGCATGTCGTTGGAAAAGCACGCGTTCTGTCATCGATTAATATTTCACTTGTTGTTACGCAATACGGATGGTTTGTTTTGTTTTGTGCGGTGTGTCAATTAAAGTTATCTGTTTTTGATTTGGAACTAGTGGAAAGTGAATGTAAATACAAAATTCCAATCCCTAAAACCGATTGTCATCCAATATTTATCGTGTCAGTAGCAAGCGAACAACTTTTTAGTAGTACTCGCCTAATCTATGATCCGCTAAAAAATAGATTGGACGGTGACAAAGCTGCAAAGCTGTTGTTCATTAAATATAATTTGCTACTTCTGGAGTCAATTAATTTGATTTAACTTGCTAACTGTCATAAAAATGTTTTTATTTTTATTTGTGACACCTATATGATACAGGTTTATTATATTTTAATTGAAATTAAAGAGGCTGATTGATTAATGTTTTTACTATTTTATTTTATTGCCTGCCCTTAAACACATCTTTCTTCACTGCTACTATCTCCAACTACGCCTCCGACTCCGATTCCACTTCCGATTCCGGTTCCGACTCCGAAAAACTAAATTTAGGAACTCCGACTCCGACTTCGGCTCCGATAAAACCACCTCCGTAACATCCCTAGACCAGATTGGGTCATGGTTACACATTCAGTCACCTGAATACGCAGGTTTCATCATGATGTTTTCCCTCAACGTAAAAGCATCGGTTAATGTTCAACTAATGCATAATTCGAAAAGAGTCATTGCTACATGGCAGCAGTGGAATTCGAACCCAGAACCCAGTAACCAGTAGACACTGTGACAGATGGGACAAAGCTAAATCCAATGAGAAAAAGACAAAACTATAGAGTGCCTAAAATATGTGTGATAAAATAGAAATTAACGAAGAAATGACACTTGACGTCGGTCTGTAATAATAATGACCTCTCACGACTATTATTTGTCTTTTTTTTAAACACGCTTGATTTGACTAGACTACACAAGTGCCGTTTCATCAAAATCCGTCTAGCTGTGTCTGCGTGAAGGAGTAACAAACATACACATTTTTAATACTTTGAGAGACGTGAACCTAAATTATGTATGCAAGTATACTTTCATAGTAAAAAAAATATCGCATGTCGAGTTAGAAATGTTTATTTATTTGATAACGTTGTGAATATATAGAAGTGAACATTCTATCTTCAAACTCATTTGAACAATTTCATTTTGACCAATACATCATTTTCCTTTGGATACATAGCCAATATTTTCTTCGAAGTTTCAACTTCTTCCTCTGTCACATTATTACTGAACCCATAGTCTTTAATATAGTCTGAGTATTTCATATTGAGACCTATATCGCCGAATTCAGTTGATAGTGGCACATTTTTGGCCGGCACAATTGTTGGTTTCAACTGAAATAGGTTTAAAAAATCTTTCCCCTCAGGTACTTTATAAGCCTTTTTCTCAACTGCATTTTTATCCACATCTTTGATGCTACAAAAACTCTTCAAATCCAAATTCTTGTACGTCCTATCCAGTGAGAGCACAGAGCAAGAAGATTGCATTCTTTGGGATAAATTCTTCACGCTTTCTTGGTCGGAACTGAATGATATTTGAGACATATTTTGCGATGATTGAGCATTCTCATCATAGAGAAGGTTTAAAGAACCTAATATCAGGCTTGGCAGTGCAGTTTCTTTCGATTTCTTTTTGGACTTTTTCTTTTCAAATTCAACATTTGCATTGCTGGTATGTCCACTGCTATTATAATTTTCATGAACTGCGTAAGACGTTAATGGTTGATCAGAATTTATATTACCGGCAACACTGAATTCAAGAGAATTGTATGGTATTGGTTCTAGTATATTTCTTTCAAATGTAGTTTCAGAATTTTCGTTGTACGGCAACGCTCTAGGACCAAAGTTTTCTGTAGTTATGTTAGCTAATATATTTTCATTGGATTTTGCCGAAGTGATCGTACTGTCTTCAATAAATTTCGTTGGAGGTACAAACTTTTTGGTTTTCGCAACTGTGGTATTGTTATTTTTGGTAGATTTGCGCTGTTTTCCGAATGTGGGTACTATTTTACTAGTGGACGCTTTAGCGTTTGCATTCGATTCTGTAACATTAAAAATTCAAAATCGTAGCTACATATTTTTAATTGTACTACAAATCTACTACATAGACATCGATTCTATGACCGTTCATTGTGGATTTGTTACCATCAGACGAGATAAAAATTTCAGGTAATAAACAAAAGTAGAAATGTCGTAAAATTGGAAAATGTATAATAAACTTGAAACATATAAACATTTAAAATATGTAAGAAAACAGTATTGCAAAGGCTACTTAATTGATGTAGGACATCTACAACTGTCAGGTTCGAGTGAACATCGCCAAAACAATGCAAAGTAATCGAAACAAAAACGAAATAAATGCAAATGATAAACTTACCCGAAGTCTTAGTAATTTCGCTACAATTTTCATTCATACGCTCATTATTAATCGCAGAATCGGTCCCAACATCGATCAGTGCGAAATTATCATCGTATTGTGAAAGAATGTCGCCTGTAAAATCGAAATTATTGTCCAATAGTTCCGCCATATTTTCGGTGAAAAGATTGAAAATGGAACGATTCGAAATTGTTTGAATTTCGCAGTTGTTTTTTTAACAGGTGTTTTATAGGGCAACAAATTTTTTAAGACTTATTTTTATTTTTCCAATGTCATGTCATTTGATAAATCCATGTTTATGGTTGTGTTTATAATAAATGCAAATAAATAAGTGTTTTTGTTTTCCTTCACGCATGATAACTAGCTATAACCTAAATTTACGATTTAACTGATAATATTGTACTGAAACACCCATAATTGATTGTTTTCTTACCCGGCTTGAATGGCTCCTTCAAGTCTTCTAGCTCTGACTGAAAACAAAAAAGATGAAATGTACTAAATTATTTCACATCTTCACGACTACTAAACAAAATTTGATAATATTTTGTAAAGAGCCTAGCCTGCAAACAAGCAAATTATTTCCATACCTGATTGACAGTATTGAAGTGTTTGACAGTCTTCTCTTTCTCCTTCGCACCGTCGGCGGGGGCGATAGCTTTGTCCTTGTCTGATACGGGGGCGGCGGAGGCGGGGGATGGGGAAGTAGGTCTCTTGCGTTTGGGCGCGGGCGAAGGAAGAGTTGTGTTCTCTTCGGTTTGCTCGTCTATGTATCTGAGGGAAAACGATATATTTCAATTTCATTTATCATATCAAGTAACAAAGGAATAATTTTTGTTAGTATTGTAGCGACATATATCGCTCCAATAGGGAAACTCAACAATAGTACACGAACACAAGGTTGGTGAGCATCCGCGTATAGATGGAGCTTTCCGTTCTACATCGCGTTAGTGAAGTGTACAAACTTCCGCGATAAAATACTACTGCCGACGATCAACTTTCGGACAGGTTTTCGGTTTTTAGCTTCTTTGCGATAGTTTAAACACCATATGGCTAGTGTTACAATCACTGTCACTACATATTGTAAAACGAAAGTCCCACGCCGCGTGTCTGTGTTCGCGATAAACGCAACAACTACTTAACGGATTTTGTTTCTGTTTTCACCATCAGTTTCCTTCCGGAAGGTTTATATATTGTATAATACATGCATATTATAGTAAAGAAAAGCTGAGGCACCCGTGTGAAGCCAGGGCGGTTCGCTAGTAAAAAATAATAATCATCTTAGCGTTAAGGTTCCGTTGTGTACTCGCGAAGTAGGCCAAAGGGGTAATTCAGTCTCCCGCGGTTTTCACAGCCAGACATGCCACAGACAGAAACACAGATATACACGTCCAAGTTAAAACAGTTATAACACCCCTATTTCTACATCTGGGTTAAAAAGTCATCCATTCCCCATCCTCTTTTAATGATTAAACATAAGATTTCAAGTATGAAATGTGGGTAACACATCGCAAACATAGTTCAAACTCCAAGAACATATATTTCGGCAGAGACCACTTCACTCTATGGATCTCAATATCCAGTAGCCCAATCTCGAGAGCTACTGTGGTTATGAAATCCAATACTTATGTAAAAAATGTTTATGCCAAGTTTTTCAAGCGATATTAAGCATTTCCTAACAGAGAAAAAGCTTAAAATGGGTTGACAGTGAAACTGCCAGATGCTATGCTGGTAGAGCTCGTCTAGTCTAAAATGACGCGCCCCACTACTTAATTAGTTGATTTCGATGTGTGAGTGCAAATATTGATAACGACACTTCATCTGTGTGGGAGCCAATGAACGACGCGAGCTCCTACGTTGGTGTCTCACCGGCAACTGAATGGCCAATTACAACGGCATTTGTATATGTATTGCGTCCATATTTTAAACTTGCTTGTGTGCGTTAATGCGATAGTGGGGCGCGTCATTTTAGATTAGACAAGCTCTACTCCAGTATGAATAGTCTAATGCAAAGCCATGCCATAGCAAATAATGTATATGTTATGGATATTGTCATTAATAAAGCCCGGGCAATATGAATAATGACCAATATGAGTAGACAATGTGATAAAAACTATTGATATAACTAAACTGTTTGTTTTCCCAAATGAAGAAAAAAAAGAGGTTTCAAATGGAAAAAGCCCATTCCAATGAGCAAAGAAAACTAAAATATATGCCTGCCTCTGCCAGCATGTCAATCCATCGCTTCTTGGGACCTCTTTCCTGATACCGGCTGGTTCAGACACCTATTTCCCATAAGCCTGCCTCTGTTTGCGTGTACAACTAACCTCTTAGGCCTGATCTTCCTCCCACTCCTGCTGACGATCTCCTCCTGAGTTTTCTCCTTCTCCTTCTCATCTTCCTCCACTCCAGCCTCTTCCTTCTTGGGGCGACCCCGGCCTGCCTTCGGTGTCTTCGGTGGGGGAGCTTCCTTAGCCGGGGTCTTCGCTAGGGACTTCTTGGCTTTCTGCTGATGGGATACGTTAGCGTTTGAAGTTATAGTTGGAGATAGTTTGGTAGTGTATATTTATTGTGAGACGATGAAAGCCTTCTTTCGGCTGATATGTTGATGTTTGATCAGGTGGTACGACTCTGTCAAGCCTAAGGAATCCGCCTGGGTGAGTACCACTGCCTTATTTATTTCTTCAGCCAAGCAACAATGCTTACATTATTGTGTTCTGCTTTGAAGGATAAGGTAGCCAGCGCAATTACGGGCATGAGGCATTTCATCTTAGTCCTCACAGTGACAACACACCTATGGTTCTGCATTTTTGTTGCCTGCAACCTTAATGCAATCGTAAATGTTATGGGCGACAGTTACTGCTTACTATTAGGTCATCGAGGAAAATTTTTATCTTGATCATTTCGGACCTCGTTAATGTGAATTATTAACCTTTTCATGCCAAAGTCACATATATGTGACATCTCATTTCCGTGACGCCAAAGACTGATATAGCAGACAAGAAAATAAGTTATAATCAACCATTATTTTAATTGCACAAACGAACATTAACACAGCTTATTTTCTAATATATCTTTATGTATTATGTTCATAAAACTATCTAAACAACATATTTTTGGGTCGTAACGTAAAAATCCGTGACGTGGATCGGGTTAGTGACAAAAGGAGCCCGATTTCTTACCGTTCGCATTAGCTTTCACTCTTATGTAAGGTTGCTAGAGACAGGATATTCCAGACAGCGGTGCGACTGCCATCAGATCTCCGATCCTCTGTCAACAGGGTAGCCTGACCAGATTGTCTCATGGTTACACATTCAATCGCTTGAATGTGCAGATTTCATCATGATGTTTTCGCTTATAATATCATTACAAGGGAGAATAGACCTCGTAGCTTTACGTCCAATCGAACTTGAACCTTAAGGTGACAAAGCAATGGTTGAGTTTACAACTTACCTTCCCCTCATCAATGACCAAGGGACCAGCCTCATCCGAGTCCTCCACCATCGTGTCGTTCTGTGATGCTGCAGTGGTCTGAAAATGTAGAAGAACATTGTCAACAATCCAACAATTTTTCAATCTTGTTCAACAATTATACTAATTACTATTATAGACTAGAGTTTATTCGCGTTAAGAAAATAGTGAGTACAGGTGTTTTCACAATGGAGTACAATTTCGAACAATTTATATTTAGAAAATTAAAACAAAGTCAAGGATATCCCTTTGCTTAAACAGTCTAGTATTTGCTGTTTATTCCAACTGGCGAAGTATTAATTTTTTTTATTTTCTATTCTCAATTGGTCACTGTGAACTTAGCTTTCTAATTTGCTGCGACTCGATTGGTCGAGGGGCGGGGCTAGGGCAGCGGACAACGATGACTCACTATTTTCTTATCGCGAATGAACTATAGCAACCAGTTGTGTCAGTGTGTTTGTCCCCTCGGACAAATTGCAACATTACCTCTAGTGCAATTCTTGGCAATGGACAACATGCTCTGTGGATTCATCGTGAGACACATTATTATCTTCAATAGTGTGCTCGGAATGTTCAGAGATGAAATCCAATATTAAACAACTTTTGTCAAGCGATTTCTTCAGCGTAAAATTTGAACCATTCTCCAGCGAGAACAGCATTCCCAGTCGACACCTACCTCATACCAGCCCATAACAGTCCACTACAGACTGAGGGCCTCTGTCACGAAAGGGGAGGTTATTGCCATAATCTCCAAGCCTGGCAGGCGGGCTGGCGATGGAATAGAATGGAAAACGCTGCTGACCAATTTCCAGGCTACGGAGACTTCTGGACGGGCGGAGATTTTGTGCCTTGAAAACGTTAGTCACCTTGTACAACACCCACGAGTGTAAGGGGTTGGTGCTCATCTATTCTAAATTTTATATTTACAACACTGCGTTCTCCAATCCGCCTGCCAAGCATGGAGATTATAGAAATATCCTCCCCTCTCCAAGGCCAACAGTCCTGCAGTGGACTGTTATGGGTTGTGATGAAATTGTTAAATAAAATCATTATCCTGTTCCTCCCTACACTGCAACATAATCACAATCCCTTCAGCAGTTTTTACATGCAGATAGAAAAAATACAATAGATAAAAAACAAACTACAATTTTCCGCCAAACTCACATCAGCGACGGCCTCGGCGACGGACTCGTCGACGGCGGTGGTGTCGGCGCTAGAGTCGATCGTGTCGTTGGCCGTGTCGTTCGCTGTGTCGTTGGCTTCCAGTGGGGCCTGGGGGACGGGTTAGGGATTTCATTAGATTCAGATTATTTAGTATTATTATCGGTTTTATCTTTAAGGGGTCTCGGCTCAAAAAGAACCAGACATATGGCACGAACTTTCTTACAATTCTGCAAGTATTCAGTATTACAGCCACTTGCAGTTGTTTGTAAGTCAGCCGTGGTAAATCTAAAGTTAAAATAGACTTATGCAGTTGGGTGGGTATGATACCAGTGGTGGATAGAATTATTGGGACAATTGATATTATTATTTACTTTACTTTTAAATTATCTATATTTTAAAGGACCAGAACTCACCAAAACAAACTTGCCCAAATTGAAAGAACCACCTAAAATAAGACGCCTGAAGAGGCTGCAGTTATGGGATAGCATATGACCTGTCTTATGTAGCTAATGATGGCAACCCGACACTGGAAGGGATAGCCTAACATGTCATGCCATCGTTGAAAACAACTGCTTATAGTCTAAGGACTGATCGCATGTTCGCAAAAAGTACATAAAAAAACGTTACTTTTAGCCATTTCTGTCTCACTGCAGGGCAAAGGCCTCCCTTTCAATCTTCCACTATTATTATGATATGTTGAATCACGCAGGCAGTTTAACAACTGATTAGTCTGTATCCTGCTGATATATGTGTTATTCTTCCCCATGTGTTAAACAATGATCCAGTTTGTTTTTAAACTGATTGACATTGTTGGCTGAAACCACTCCTTCTGGCAATTTGTTTCATGTCTGCACCACTATTACTTAGGAAGTATTTGTGAGGATTGTCATTCAGTATGAACCAAGTCAGCACAAATTGGAATGAATTAAAAGTATAGAAGTAATTTGTGATTCATGTTACAAAAATTGAAGACCCATAAAAATTTGTAGTAAAATAATAGAATTATAAATGTCATATCAATAAATTGTTGTTACCTAATTATATTCATTAGCCAGTCTGTTTTAGCTTCAATCCAGTAATGGCCCAGTAATTAAACACATACAATGTTATGCCTTTATACCTAAAAGCTGAGACCACATCTGTCCACTGTTTCCTGTAATTTTGTGTGCAATAAAGAGTTAATCTGTCTATCTAGCTAATTGTTGCATTTAGAAGTAGCGAGTGGGACAATGTGGTCTCTGCCTACCCTTATGGGATAAAGGCATGACAATATTTATATATGTATACAGAGTGACCTTAAGCCGCTGGACAAATATTGAAACCCTGTTTAAGACTGCTACTCAGCAGCATAATAAAATAGGTCTTTCTCTAATTAGACAAAAATCATATCATTTTTTCTAACAAATTCAGTTAAGTTGATGATACTTGAGAAACGAGTGATGTTATGTCACATTTCAAATTATTGTCAAATTACAACACATCTGTTCTTATAAGAATATATACCTGAATTTTAGATATAATTGTTATTTAAGTTAAAAGTTCAATATTGCCTCCTCCACTACTTAGATCTCCTTTCAGACAGTATAAGGTTGGCTGTAAGAAATCCCATTGTGGGATAAGCAAGCTTTTCCTATGTAAAATTAAACTTTTGTAACTCCTGTATTTATTTATTAGGCAATAAAAAGTTTACATACATACATACTGAGTGAATAAAACATTAATGAACAAATGGAAATATAATGACCATTGACAGATTAGACAGGAGAAGGTTGGCGGCTACCTTTGCCGACTGGCAAACGGACATACAAAGCAAGCAATGCTCAAATTTTATAATTACAAATTATGTTATATTTTATGTGAATCCAAATATAAGCCTATTCATTTATATCTAAATGACTGTGATGTTTAATCTCCACCCTTTTTCAAATAAACTTCAACATTGACTCACCTCAGCAGCTAAACCGATGACTTCCTCCAACGGCACATTGTTTGCGAAGTCATGCTCAATTTGTTTCACGCCATCATTGAAGTCCCTCCTTTTCACGCTCTTGGTTAGAAACTTATCTTTGTTCTCTGCATAGTCAAATATCATGTTTGGTGGCAAGTTTGCGCTGGAAATCAATTTATGTAGTGAGAGTAAAACGAAATATAGCTATTTGTGGTCATCATGATGGTTGTATAGACATTTTAAACATGAAGACAATGCCTAAAAACTTTGCAGTTTTGATATGAGAAAGTACAAATACTTTAAAATATTCCTTGCCAAAAACTTTTAAAAGAGTGCAATATCAGGAGCCCTGGCCACTGATAATATGTCCAACAACCACACAATATTGTGTTGTTGGATTTGAATGTATTAAACCATAAACAATACTACATATTACATTAAGATATTTCAAGCAGAACATAACAATATATGTTCAAATGCTGTAAGTAATGCCTAGTACTGCATTGTACAATTTCAACTATTTATATTTCAAATCAGTGTTTTATGACTCAATCAAAAGCACTTACGTTTCACCGGTGCCATAGAAATATACAAGATATTTCTTCCCATTTAGCTTTTGGACCTGGAAAGGTAAGAACTGTGTTTAAAAAATAAGAAAAATATAAGTGAAACCGTTATCACAAGGCAAAACAAAATTATCTACAATTTGGAACAATAATCATACTGAATGAAGGGAAATGGTATCTAACCTACATTCACTTATCTATACTAATATTTTAAAGAAGAAAGTTTGTATGTTGTGAGTAATCTCTAAAACAATTGAATTGATTTTTAAAATCCTTTTACTATTTAATAAAAAAAATACGTTGTAATATTGTATTATTCCTGACAGTACGGCATTAGCCGATCAGCACATCACGCTTGCTCCTTTCCCCACTACACTTTATTCTTTACGAAATAATAGTTACCACACAAGATACGTGCCACTGCTCTGTGACTATATTATAATTCTGAAACACCAATCTTAACACTTTCGCTGCAGCGGACTCAACAATTGGGTCTAAATTGGTGCTACTCATGTTATTAGATTGTCATTGAGGCAGAACATCCTATTACCTCCGTAAACCAGAAAATAGGCAGCAGCACTTTCGTTGTTTTTCATGTACAATCTGTTTGCTAGATAAGAATGGACATTATGGCAATATCCTCCACTACTATGGAGAAGCCTCAACTCCAGCAGTGGACAGTATTGGGCTATTTTAGTGATATGATTCTTATTATGTAAAAACAAAACCGATATTTTGTACAAAGGCTTGTCAGATACTGTAATTTGGGACAGTAGTGTGTCTTATAATTTAGAATTAACACTATTTGGTGTCAAATTGATGTTTAACATTAGCATATGTGTTATCACAACCAGCTACACATAATGGGGAATGTTTCCCATTGTTAACACATACATGTAGGTATAAACGAAGGACTGATAAGGTAGCTATGCTAATAAGGTAGGAAGGAAGGAGGACGTCAATGCATACGTGAATATAGCATACAACCCATGAATATTACAGACAAAGTTAGAACCAGACATGTAAATAGAACAATTTAGAACATTTATTATCAATATTGACGTAGTAATGTCCTCAATTTCGGACAAGTAAGCAGAGGAGCGTCTCACAAAGATGTCTTCCCGCGCAAAATGAAAAACGAACAGCTTGCTTGGCTTTATAAACGCTTGGAAATTGTTTACTATTTATTATTTACTTACACGGGCTGGCCAGGCTGGGTATCCTTTTACTTTGGCAAATATGAAATCTCCAGACTTGTATTCTTTTACTTTTTTACCCATTTTGAATGAGGATGCCGATAATCAGTCTAATGAAATCTTGGTACGCAAAACGCTGTTAGAGTTCCTGTAAGAGAAAAATGGTAATTTTTAATTGTTAGATGTATTGTTTAATAGGAAAACAGCAGTTCTCATACAAATAATCACTTACAAAATTGTATTTTATGCTAAAAAACAAATAACCTATAAAAATTCTTACCGCGGCAGCCAAGTGACGGAAAAGAAATAAACATGGCGTCTGTTGACGGTGTTTCCAGGCAAAAAAAAGTTAAGTGTCTATGATCGAGTCTTCTTATTAATTCCTCTAAATGCCTCACTAGATGTCGTCACTTATGCATACCGCAAAGGGTCAAGAAGATTTGACCCCCTCGCGGGGATATGATTTCATCGGTCGAGTGTCAAAAGCCACCATTCTCGCCCTTGCTCACTCGCGACACGCTTTGACGCTCATAGACGTCCACCATCAGGGCGCATTTTCATTGGTCGTTAGCGCCCGTATGCGGTACGGGAGATTTCTGTAACGCATGCCATAGGGCCCGCATGCAGGGAACCGTTTACATTGGTCGTTAGCGTCCGCATGCAAGGTGCGATAGAACCTGAATACAATGTAGTTTGGCAGTTGGCTTTAAGTGAATATCGTAAGTTGACGTGCCGACTAGCCATGTATCAACAATTATTGATATGTGGAGCTGCAGCGAGATGACTGATGACTGATGATGCTTTGTATCGACCAAGTTATCGACTGACTAATTTCATTGGTCGTTATCCCGAATGCGTTAAGCCCCCGCACGCATTGAATCGACCGAGTTATCGACCGATGAATTTCATTGGTCGTTAGCCCGCATGCGGGGAGTCCCCGAATTCGGGCTAACGACTGATTTATCGACCAATGAAAATGCGCCTTCAGCTTGCATGAGAGACATGACGCAAGCCAGGGACTCATCCCTGTGCACATGATCTGCTTATGGCTTTTTATGTTTATACATCACCGACGTGTTGACGTGGAATATTTCGAAACCCCTAAGATAGTTTTTTTGCGCATTGGTATACATAGCTTCGCCGACGTCCACCAACAGCTTGCATAAGTCTTATCTTTGAGCATATGTTAGCCCATGGTTTGCTTAAGATTTTTTAACTTTATGAATCCTACCTTATTTTATAGGACTTGAGGAAGGTAGATTTTTCGCGCTCTGGTTGGTATACAAAGCCTCATGGACGTCCATTATCGGCTTGCATCCCTGACTATATGTGGCTACCATTGTTTTAATACGTTCATGAATCACTGATACTTTGACATACAATCAATACAAAAACCCTAGGATCGATTGTTCTTGTGCGTAGGTGTACAAAGCGTTTTGGATGTCCAGCATCGGCTTGCATAGATTCCATCTTTGTGCACTAATGTGGCAAATACTTTTTATATTGGTACATTGTTATTTTAACTACAAATTTCTAAATATATAGGTATATAATGTGTGTGGTAGGTATAAAAGGTATATAATTTATAATCTTAACTTTTTAAATGTTCTTTTTGCGTCATTCTCTGCGACTGACTCGCTGAATTTTTAGCGTCACTGATCAACATGTTAGTCCATGATTTGATTATTGTTTTTCACGTTTATGAAAGTCATATAGTATGGTAGTTTCAACACCTTTAATTTTCCCTTACTGAAACCTGCTGCGTTCTTATTGTAAAGAGATAGAGATAGTTTACGCTCTGTGACCCGCTAGAGCGGACTACACGATAAGAGCCTTTTAAATTGCCTCCCCCATTGAGTGCCAATGCACCTTGTCCTCGGACTCCTCTTCGTGCCGCATCCGCATCCAGAAATTACCCGCAGTCTTTTGCACAAACGGTGGGAGGGTGTCTCGTGTCCTGCTCACACACAACCTCAAGCACAACACCATGCTTATGGCCATAAATGAAGTGTTGCTACTTGGTTGTTTAACCAACTACCGTATATAAAAATACAACTTATACAAAGATCTTCATGCCTATAAAAAGTACCGATGATTACGCAAGATTGCAGCAGGATCTAGATAGAGTGTCGGAGTATTGTACGCGTAACAGTCTAGATATAAATGTTAAAAAATGTACGACCATCACTTTTACGAGACAACCACACGCTGTAAACACAACGTACAGGCTGAACAACGAGATAGTGCAACGTCTAATCAGGTTAGGGATTTGGGAATCATTCTCGACTCGAAGCTTACTTTTAACGCCCACTACGAGTCTATTTTTGCAAAAGCAACCAGAATGTTGGGTTTCATTTACAGAACAGTTAAGCCCCTTAACTCAGCGTCAGCTTTCAAAATCTTGTATTACGCCTATGTCAGAAGCGTTCTTGAGTATGCTTCACCTATCTGGTCCCCAGTCTACGACGTCGGCCGTAATAGATTGGAGTCTGTGCAAAAATCATTTATCAACAGACTAAATTACTTGACTTGCATGGCTCCCGGAGATTACTCTGCTAGTCTGAAGGCTCACGGGATACTCACATTGGAGGATAGGCGTTTCCTGACTGATGCTAGGCTTCTATATGACATTATTCACTCCGGGGTGGACAGTCCACGGCTGTTGTCACGGGTGTTGCTGAGCGCGGGTGACCCGCGCGCACGACGCGGTGGCCGCTGGCCACGTCTACTCGACCATCGTCGCGCGCGCAGTAATTATGCGTTGGGATCACCGCTCAATAGGGCTATAGATGGATATGAAAAACATTTGTCCAAAACTATTGATATTTTCCATCTTGACCGCACACCCTTTTTGCGCGGGGTTCTTAAGTTTCTACAGTCTCGGTAAAGGACGATGATAGTGACGTGATATCACTATTATCAGTGATCACTAGGATAGGTATAGGCATACAAATGGACATTCACACACACACACACACACATACACACGCACACACACATACGCAAACGTTATTACTATGTTCATTTATCATTATTCTTTTATCATTGTTATGATTATTTTATCCGTATCATCACTGAACAAATCTATGGGTACTTTGCTGTTTGGTATTCTTAGCTTCACTAATCCCATTTGTAAATTGCAGTTTTGTAATTGGCAGTACCACTTTTATCTGTATCTGATTGTAAACAAATGTATATTGCTGTAAGACTGTGAAATAAATAAATAAATAAATAAAACCGGTAATTTTCATTTAGAAAATGATTTCTCCTTCGCAGCAGCTACAGAATATTTTTTCTTAAATCGTTGCCAATAAAGATGATTAAATAGTGCTGTGCCATTTGACTCAAATATAAATATAAAATACTATTTTCTTTGCTTTATTTCAATTTAAAAATGTAGTCTAAAAACACGTTATTTTAACAATAAAACTTTTCTTAATTTCCATTACTACAAAACTACAGTTGTTTATGCAAGACATCTTGTTCCGATTCAGAAACACTTTTCCAGATCTATTTTTTTTATACTACTCAGTGACAGACGAGCAGACAGCCCAGCCCACTTGATGGTAAGCGGTAGGTAACTGTCGCCCAGTTTGATGTCGCTAACTTTGATGGTAAGCGGTAACTGTCACCCATACCATTTACTATTCATGTATTAGGGTTGCAGGCTACAAAAATCTATCAAAACACTAACATAATCTTTAAAATATCGCGGTTATTATCACACATTTTAAAGGTATTTTCCAGGTTTCCTACCACGTAGGTACTTTTGTTTACGAGTACCCAGATATATAAGCGGCCGAAGCCGATCTACCCGCTTTTGTAAAAGTTGTCTGCACCCAATTCTGGGCTGAAAGGGATAGCCGTGGTGAGCACTGAGGGATTACCATGAACTCTTTTAGCAGGACCAAAACAGAATTGCTTTAGCTTTGAACGAGACAAGCTTATGTGGCACGTATAGCGCTGTCTCGTTCTAAGCAGGGCAGTTCTGTTTAGGTCCTGCTAGAAGATTTCATGGTAAGGTCCCTGAAGTTGGTATAAGCAAGTAAAAGTCTTTAGTAAAACTGTATCGTATGGAAAGGCCTTTATGTTTTTGGCCAGTCTGCGACTGGGCGAAGCCAATCTAGCGGCGTTCAACGCTACCAAAATACGGGCGTGTTTGTTTTCCGCCAATCGGAGTCCATTCCATTTACATTCCGGCTTTCCGGAATTTAACTGTGGAAATTACCGACAACTTACAGTTCCTTGGTCTTGAGCTATCAAATAATCTTAACTTTGGACAGTACATTGAATCCAAAGCTAAGACTGCAGCCAAGAAACTTGGTATCCTCTCGAAGGTCAGGCGGTACTTCACTTTAAAGCAGTTGCTTCATGTATCAAGCACAAGTCCGATCATGCATGGAGTACTGCTGCCATCTCTGGGATGGATCAGCAAAACACCAACTGGCCGCTTTGGATCCGGTGGAAAAACGTGCAAAGAAGATAATTTGTGACCCGCAATTAATTGAGGCTAAGCTGCAGAGCCTCGAGTTGCGTGTCTGTCGTCTTCTACAGGTCGCATTTCGGAGAGTGTGCGAAACAGTCGACCGACGACCTCATTCCGCCGGCCCCTTTCCGCCATCGGGAAACGCGATCCGGGCGAGCGCTTCATCCTTATGTTGTAGATCTTCCAGCTATCCATACGAGCCGATTTGGTACACCTTTATAATGCGAACGGCTAAGGAATGGAACGCGTTGCCTGAGAGTGTGTTCCCTGATCATTGTAATCTGGACGCCTTTAAGGCTAGAGTGAATAGGCTGTTCCTAGACAGGCATGCTCTATCTTCGGCCGCATTGTCACTTACCACCAGGTGAGATGGCGGTCAAATGCCTAAACAGCATAAAAAAAAAACCACTTTTCAATCAATCAACCACCAAACGATTCTATTTGTAAAAATCCAGCTTTTCGACATTTTGGGAGGGCAACTTCACCTTTTGCGGCCTATTTAGGTCCTATACTAATATGCAGTAGGTACTTTTTTAATTGCGGACGTTTTGCTTCCATGACCATTTAAATTGCGGTCGTTTTGTAATAAGGACATTTTGTTTTTATAATGGAGTACCTTTTCAATTGAGGACGTTTTGCTCCCTATGCCATTTTACGTTATGGACATTTTTCCAACGAGGGCATTTTGCTCTGAGGACCACCCACTTCGAATTGCTTACTCGCTAGTCGTGCCATCTAGTGGAATAGGTGGCCCAAACGCGATTTCCAAAGACCCAGAAAGAACACTTTTTTATAAAAATTGCTTTTTTTGATGCTGGCAACCCAGTGAACTATGAGTGGTCGTGTCAGACGGGTGCATCGGGCGAGCTTTTTCCCGTAAACTAATTGATTTTTCATAATTAAATTACAGTGAATCATTTGTGTTCGCGATGCGATTGTGATGTGAGCCATGATAATTTTACCTGTGCAAATATTTACGTGCGAGACAACAAGATAGGGGGTGTAACACGAAAACAAAAATGGCTTCTGGTGACAGTGATCAAATAGAAGTGATGGATACTGTGTCCAAAAAACCTGAAACTGGTGCCGGGCAGTCTGGATCAGACGATGAAGGTAATATACTTCAGCTAAATCTAATAATAATTCGCCACATTCCATTGTCTCTAATCCGATTTCACGGTTGCAATTGTAACCTGATTTATCGTCCCTAATTCTCTTATTTATTCCTTTACAGATCGCGATAAAGTCTCAATCGCTGAGAAAAATGTTCCCTACGACGTAAGTAGCTCATTAGCTTTATATTTACATAATTTCATTCATGTTTTGTGGGCGGTGTCTTGATGACCAGAATATACACCTACTTTCTCCATTGATGAATAGTTTACTCAGAACCGTGTTTTTGTTATCAATTTAGCGGATGCTCTGGGAAAACGGCCGATTATCGACGTTATTTAGCACACAATGGCTATTGTGACCCACACAGTGGGCATACATACGTCTACCTAACATCAGCGCTTGGCTAAGGAACATAATATCATAATTTTCTTATTGGACTGTCAATGATAAACACTATAACGTAGTGCCCTAAAACTTTATCAGTAAATCTTAGATACCATAATAAAACAGTTAAACTTGCAACAAGTTTTCATAACCAAATGTCTTTATGTTACTCAGTGACAAAAAAACAGACAGCCCGCATCTGTAGCCCATAACATTTACCATTAGGTTGCATGTAACAAAAACACTGAATAACAGCTGTAATGGTAATATAAATATATGCCTCTTGCCTGTAATTGTACTGGTGACCTTACTGCTTCCCCATTAGCACAGCACTACTTTCGGTACAGTGGTTGTGTGTAGCAAAACATCTTATTAGCATCGTACATCTCAACCTGTTGTGACTGAGGAGTTATCCTTCAAATAACACAACAGTGCATTGTTTCTTGGCAGGAGAAATACATATAGATGTAGTATCCAACCAGGCAGGCTCCCAATGCTTGACAGTGTACCACCAGTATATGCAACAAGGTTTAGGTAAATGGGCACCTTTTTCCGCACTTGAACTCAAATTTAGTCCTATGTACATAGAAGTTCAAGGAATAAGTGCATTGTAAATGTTACTGCTTTTGATGAGGTTGGCTGTCTGCTTGTTTATAACTGAGAGTGAAACATTCTGTTAAATTGTATTTATTATTTTTTGTGTACAATAAAGAATTGAGAATTGAGTGAGTGATTAGTGTCATGTATAAAGTAAGTAAGTGGAACAATGTGATCTCAGTCTACACCTATGGGAAAAAGGAGTGATGTATGTACGTAGAAAAGGTATGAATGAATGTATGACCACTTTATTGAATGAATACAGGATGCAGTAATAAATACAGTAATATAGTAATACATTGTATTTTAGTAATACAATTTTACAGACACCTAAATTAGACCAGGCAAGTAGACCTGCTAGAAAGTGATCAGATATTAGCAACACCAGGGGTATTGCCAATGCGTTGCCCACCTCTATAACACGTTGCTCTGGCAGCAAAAACGCATATGACCCTCCACTGCCAAAGCTACGGTTACCCAAATCCCTGACCCGTGGAGCACTAGAGACCCTTCTCACCAGCAGAAGCACTATGTTATTTAAAATAGTATTGTTTCGCTACAGTATTATGTAAGGTGGAGGTACTTCCCCAGTCGGGCGGCTCCGATTCGTAAGGGATTCCCTGCTATGCCCTACCTCTCTTACATTCCTACATGACTGAAGGTTTAACAATAGAAAAGTCAACTATCACAGTTCAAAAATAATAATTAGGACTTCTCAACATAAACAATAAATTTATACAACAATATAATATAAAAACCAGAATTTGTATGGCAAAAAAGTTGTGTCATAGAACTGGAATATGAAAAAAATATTAACAATACCACAATTCTGTATAGTGATAAGACAATTTTTCTTGGATATCATGTCATGGGTTTTCCTTAATTGTCGGGGTTTGGGTGGTCACATTGAGCTTGATGTAGGTTCACAGTTGGCACCAAATGACCAGACTGGTGTCTGTCTTTATCATCATGAAGAACTATAATGAACTAATAAATAATCATTAATCTAGCGCTGATCCCGGTCTCTGCCAGGGTCTGCTTTCCTACTCATTCTTCTCTACTTCGCCCGATTTTCGGCATCCTCGCGTCGTAAGCCGTTGGCTCTCGCATCCGACTCAATGATGTCAATCCATCGCTTCTTGGGTCGGCTACGTATTCCGCAGTCTGTGTATTCCTATATTTGGTCTGTAAAATTATAATGTATTATAAAACAATAATTAGTACAGCAAGCCTAGTAGCCTACTAGCCAACTAAACTAGCACCCAACAAGTAACTCAATGGCTGAATTACAATTGTAATTTTCTCTAAATTTATCAGATTATGCATTTTAAATCGAAATTTCCGGTTTTGAACCCCAGTGCTACCATTTTATTTTTACCACTTAGGTGGCAAACAAGCTTGCGGCCTGCCTGATGGTAAGCAGTCACCGCAGCCTATGGACGTTTGCAATACCAGGGGCATCACCCAGCGTTGCTGACCCCGTAAAAACCTTTTAACCCCTTTTTTGAAGAACTCCATGTACTGTCTCTTTTCTGAGTTATGTTTTATTAGTTGAACACTCACAGATGCTCTTACGGTGAGGGAAAACATTGTGATGAAACCTGCACATTCTAGTGAATGTGTAACAATAATCCAATCTGGTCAACTTGCTCCACATAATTACCTGATCTGCCAAATCCTGGATCATGGACCCTGGGCTCTCGTAAGCACAACCGTAACATGAATGCCAAGATGACAGATTTAAATTAGGAAGGTGGAGACGAAACTCCATAATGAAACATTTTTGAACATAATTTATATGCTATAAACTGTGAAATAATAAAAAAAATCGGAGGCATGGGGCGACTGTATGTAGGAGGTGAATCATCAATTGCCTAGGTTTAAAACTTTAAAACATGTTTGAGATCACAGTCTAAACTATTTTAAGATATACAGAGGCTATTATAGTTGTTCTTATTGGAAAATATAATTGTTTTCCTACCTATAATACTCAAAAGATTTCAAAATGAATACATCCATACAATGATTAACGTCATACCTTTTTCTATAGGGGTAGGTAGATGTGACTGAATGAATTTTGATAACAATTAAAAATAACTGGTTATATTTTAACTCTTACTTGATGAAATGCAAATGTTTGTATGTTATGTTTGGTTGTATGTGTTAGTCCTTGACGCAATAACTACTGAACTGATTTTGATGAAATTTGGCACCAATGGAACTTATAACACAGAATAGCATATGTAGGCCATGATTTATCTCGAAATTCAATTTGGTTCTTGCTGGAACAGATCTACAACATTATAGCTTGATGTAGACGAAGTCGCAGGCAAAAGCTAGTTTTTCACAATTTTTCTGTAACTGTCGATAATTAACAATCTATGGCCCAATCTATGATTTTATTGGTAAAAAATTATTAATAATTTCAAACAATATAGTAATTTCAAAATCAAGTCTACAATTGACGTATCACATTCAATCGAAATAAAAATCCTCCTCTTTTTGAAGTCAACTGAAATGAAAATATACTCACAACAAATATATTTTACCGATAAACAAAATAATGGATCGATAACGTCGGTACTTGTGTACAGCACTAGATTGCGCTTTGAACAAATAAAAACACTACTAATTACATTGAATAAATAAAAAAATTAACTAAAGTTAAAACTATACGCCGCCCAGGCCACTTACGAGTCTCACGACATACTTCGTCACATCTAAACAGCAGAGGTTCCGTTGCTTTGCCAGATTATAGATGAGCTTCTGTCCCTCCACAGTGTCAAGCTATGTAGCCATAGACCAGCAGCTGAGCAGATTGCATCTAACCACTATCATTATCTTGGCGTCAATATTCCGGTGTTGGGTCCCCCTGACCATGATCTAGGATATGGCAAATCTAAATGCCTGAAGGCCTATGCGAGTGAACGTAATCACTAAAATGTAGAAAATAAAAAATAAAAATTCTCGTTTCTTTTTATGATTGGCCTAGCTAGGTATTTGACCGCCACCACACCTGGTGATAAGCGACGATGCGGCTGATTATGAAGCATGCCTGTCTAGGAACAACCTATTCACTCTGGCCTTGAAGGCGTCTAGATTATAATGATCAGGGAACACACTCGCGGGTAATGCGATCGTTCATTAAAATCTTGGCAATATCATCCTGGCCTTAAGTATATCACCGTCTTCACCTTTGGTGTCACCGCAATTCATCTTGGCGTTAAGTACCAGTTGTGCTCACGCGCGCGGGGCCCGGGGTCCGCTTTGACCTTGATCAAGAATTTGGCAGATTAGGTAATTACAGTGGAGCGACTGCCGTCTGACCTCCGTGTCCCTGTTGGCATGGAATCTCACCAGATCAGATCATGGTTACACATTCAATCGCCTGAATGTGCAGGTTTCATCACGATGCTTTCCCTCACCGTAAGAGCATCGGTTAGTGCTCAACTAATGTACATAACTCAGAAAAGAGTCATTGGTACATGGCGGCACTGAGGTTCGAACCCTGTACCTCGGGGAACGAGTCGGACCCCTTAACCACTAGGCCACCGACGCTCTCTTGATGTTCATTGACTGTGACTGGAAAACCCTTATCGTAAGAGCATCGGTTAGTGTTCAACTAATATACACAACTCAGTTCAGTCGTTAATCATTATTATACAATCCTATATCAGTTAAAAAAATGTCTACCACGCAACCATTATGTTGAGACGCAAATATCCAAAGCCACTTAAGTAATAAGCTGTGTCCAACTTAACCTGACCATGACTCATGGCTGTCTGGTGTCTACTATTAGAATAGTGCAATGACCCAGCTCTGCCAGAATGTTTGTCCGTAATGTCATTATGGTTAGACATAGACGTAGAGATAGTCAGCACTTTATTCGGTTTATTTGGTTAAAAGTTGCTTGCTTGCAAGAAATTTGCATAATGTGAATTGTAAATTACTGGGAGTAAATAAACTTTATTTATTATTATTATTATTTATTATTGTGTATTCAATTGTTATGTTGTACGATACCCATTTAACTTTAACAGAAGTTATGCTTAACTTCGCCTAAAGAAAGAAAAGGAAACTTAGTTAATATCCGCACACGAGTGGTTTGGTTTGTTAGGAGTCGGCGATATATCGCTTCTTAGGACTTCCGCAGGACCTCTATCAAGAGTTTCAGAGATGGCAATGTGTGAATTTCTTTATTTATATACATTCAATACCCATGAAGCCTGCCTCTGAAGACCACGACTTTGTGCTGCCCCACTGGTGGGACAGAGTATTGGGGCCACAATCTGCGAGTTGACTAAATGTCAAATCAGGAACTCTTTATGATCTGTCAAAACGGATCACTTCTATGAAATTCGTATATGACTTTGACGTCAATGTACAAGGGCGTCAAATGTACTCCTATTTGTTGTTTTACTTGATTTAAAAATTATAATATTACGGTTTTGTTTAGTTTCTTGTACTGAAGGCTGGTTTTACATGCAGCTCTTTAATAATAACTTTTTTTTTACGCTCTACGCAAAGGAAATGGGCACCCTCCGGTATTGCGGTTGAGAGGGAGAAGGTGAACTCTCATGAGTACCAGCCGGCCGGCCGGACTGGTTATGCACGACTCGCCAAAAAAGGGACCTAGGCGCATACGTGCTAAGCACCCCCTGGGAGCACCTGTAGCCGGAAGGGTTTTTCAGGTTTCATCTAATGCGACACCCCGTAGGAACGGGGTGCGCTCTACTGGTTTCATAACTTATATTGAATCTAGTCAAGTCCCCAATTCCGGAGTGGAATAGTGCAACATTCTTCTCAATCGGACATTGCATGGCGAAACAATATTCCTGCCGGAATAATCCTTGACTAACTTATAAATAAACAGCCATAAATTGCTGTCACTAATGCTTTGTTGGTTCGTTGACCTGCTGTTGACTAATTTTGGTGAGCCAGACGGCGTATCGGACGTATGTGGGTTTGTGTTTTGTTTTAGGAGAGAAAGAAGCTCTCCTTTCCAATATGAAACTGCGAACTTTTTCTTAATTATACTAGACATACAAATATAATATAACATAGCGTTCCGGCTCTGCCTGGCTTTGTCGAGCACGGTTCGGTCGTGGTTGGCGAGGGATACGTTTATCTACGGCCATAGGGCGGTCAGCGTGTCACTGTGTGTATCGTTCCTACTTTCCTACCCCCCTCCTTTTTGAGGATTGAGAGAGATATTTAATGTCCTAATCAATAAAGAAATTTTGATTTTTTTTTGAAGCACAGTGATTCCTTTTAGACTATGACATGGGATAGTTCAAGAGGTATACTAGAGATCCCTTCAGAGGCGGGCAGCGTATTGGTAGCGCCCCTGGTGTTGCTGATGTCCATGGGCGGCGGTGACCACGCACCAACGTGGCGCGCTTGCCTTCCCTTGAATATTCATTAATGCATTACATCATATTAAAATAAAATAACATACCAGAGAGCTACATTACTCTACACGTGTCATTTTAACATGTAGGCATTGGCCGTCATACAATAACACGCCGGTTCCCACAGTGTTGTCGTGCGTTGTAAGTATTGTACAAACGAATAAATGTCCTCCTGATAAGCTGTTGGCCGCTAAGTTTCCGCTTTTTGATAGTATCTTTATTGTTTACCTACTTACTAGTAGGTACTTGACCTCGCGGTACTGTGATTAGTATTCTGTTGTTGTGGCTTTACCTGATTTTGGGCACTCTGGCATAAGTTGGCTTATGCTGTGGTTCTCCAGCTACCCACACGAGCTAATTTAACCTGTATAACGCGTACTGTCAAGTAATGGAACGCGTTACCTGCGAGTGTGTTCGCTGATCATTATAATCTAGACGCCTTCAAGGCTAGAGTGAATAGATTATTCCTAGACAGCTCCTAGCCACAGTGTTTCCTTTAGACTATGACATGGGATCGTTCAAGAGGTATATTAGAGGTCTCTTCAGAGGCGGGCAACGCATCAGTGACTCCCCTGGTGTTGCTGATGTCCATAGGCGGCGGTGACCACTTTCCATCAGGTGGCCCGCTTGCCTGTTTGTCTGCCGCATAACATGAAAAAAGAAAAATTTTTTGTTAAATCTATCAGTTTGTATTTGATGCTCATCATCATCGTCCTAGCGTTTATCCCGGCCTCTGCCAGGGTCCGCTTTCCTACTCATTCGCCTCCACTTCGCCCGGTCCTCGGCATCCTCGCGAGGCAGTTGGCTCTCGTATCAGACTCATCGATGTCAATCCATCGCTAGTTGGGTCGCTCTTTCCTGATACCGGCTGGTTCAGGCACCTATTTCCCAGCTGGTATGTGATGTAACGTGTTTATATACGTTTCTACAAATGTATTATTTATTTATATTTCAACAAACGAATGTCTGCTGTACTGTTTATCTACCGCTTAACGACTCTTTCATTTCGAAACTGGCCTTCGGAACTCCTTAATTACTTAGTCGACACGTCAACGACAACTGTCACCCCTCTCGCAGTAACGAACCGGCACGAACGATACATTGTATTTTAATAGCAGAATGTTGTAGCCGCAGGATGATTTGGTTTAACTCGGGCTGGCTCGGTCTGAACTCGGTGTGGGAAAGGTTTGCGTGAAATTTCAATTTGGTTAGTGTAAATCCGAGTTTGCCCGCTACTAGTTACGTCAGTTATCCTTCCCTTAACATAGGTGTAGTACAGATGTTCACCAGAGGGCTTACCATGAACTCTTATAGCAGGACCTTAACAGAATTGCTTTCGCTTTAAACGAGACAAGCTTATGTGACACGTATAGCGCTCTCTCGTTCTAAGCAGGGCAGTTCTGTTTAGGTCCTGCTATAAGGGTTCATGGTAAGGCCCCTGATACACGGTCAATGGGTGCTTTTATAATTTGTAACGTGGAAGTCCACGATAATAATGTCACGGGGAGAAGCGGTATGAAAGGGACACGTACTGAAATTTATAAGTCAAATAATCGATAAAATAAGAAACCTCTCTCTATATTTTTGTTCTATGGCAACCCCGAAGCCCAACCATTCGCACCTAAAGCGTCACACTCCTGTCGTATTAAATAATGTTCCCTTCATACCACCTCTATCCTATATCTTGGTCGTCCACGATAATATCGTCACGTTACAAATTACAAAAGCGGCCAATATGTAGTATCAAATGGCCACACAGGTTTCCTTAGAGGCGGATAACGCATTGGTAGCACCCCTAGTGTTGCTGATGTCCATAGGTGGCGGTGACCACTTTCCATCAGGTGGCCCGCATGCCTGTTTCTCTGCCGGACTATTTCTTATCACCACAATGAACCGTATCAGTTCCCAACTCGGCGCATTCCCATCTGAACCGGCTGAATCCAGAAATAACGAATGAGCATCATCGGTCACACAAAGCGCAGGCATGCATATCAGTTTTGATCAGTCACAAAATAAGAGAAGTAATCGACTGACTCATTGCGTTGTTCTCCCGAAAAATTGAGTCACCAGTTCTGAGCAACACGACAATAACCGTTTCACGACAGTAACTCAGGCTCTCATCGTCATGCGACTTGATCCACTGACATTCTGTTAAAACCTGTGTAACTCATGGTTACATAGGTTTCATCACGATGTTTTCCCTCACCGTAGAAGCATTGGTTGGCATTCAACTAATGTACATAACTCAGAAAAGAGTCATTGGTATAGCGCAGTGGGATTCGAACCCGGTACCTCTCGCTTACGAGACGGATACCTTAACCAGTCGGCCACCGACGCTCCCAAAGCCAGTTGTTGCTGCTAAAAATGCTGATGAAACTCCCTTATGTTGACCCATATATTATTTTATCAGTATGTATGTATGGGTTTGTTTTTATCACGCTACTGCCTTCCCGCATTTTTTTTACTCTCGTAACACACGGCAGGGTTGACTGAAAGATTTATCTTCTAGAGATAAGTCCACCTTTGTGCAACTATTTTTACTATAACATTACTGTAATTTCTATTGAGTACAACCTCAACCCTCACTCCTCACACCTTGGAGCCAACTTGGTCGTGAACTGTGCTGTTCCAAAGGAACTTTTTCCCACGCACACTAAGGTTGTGGAGTGAACTACCTGGAGAGGTTTTCCCTGGAGAGTACAACATGAAGTTCTTAAGTGGTTTTTACGGGGTCGGCAACGCGTGGGTGATGCCTCTGATAATGCAAACGTCTATAGGCTGCGGTGACAGCTTACAATCAGGCGGGTCTTAAGCTTGTTTGCCACCTTAGTAGTATTAAAAAATAAAGATTATGTATATGTCCACAGCCCGCGGTCGGCCCGCTGGGCGCGATCAGCAAGGTGCACAAGTCGGACCGCAAGATCGGCCACCGACGCGTCGGCGAGGGCGGCGAGATCACCTACAAGAAGATCCAGTCCTCGCAGATCATGGGCTCCATACAGCTGGGTGAGTCTTCTTAAATAAATAAATAAATCTATTACATCTATCTCACACATGGCACAGTACATTTGGACACAATACATGGCATAATACATACAAGAAACAATGAGAAAGGGATAATGCTGTCGTTACTTCATTCATCATCATCATCACAGCCCGTAATAGTCCACTGCAGGACTTAGGGCCTCTCCCACGAAAGGGGTTATTGCCATAATCTCCACGCTTGGCAGGCGGGTTGGAGATCGCAGTGTTTAAATATAACAATGAAAAATGCTGCTGCCCATTTTCCAGACTACGGAGACTCTTGATCTTTTGACTCGAAAACATTACTCGCCTTGTACGACACCCATGAGTGTAAGGGGTTGGTGCTATTCTACTCTGCCGGACACCACACGGTCGTTACTTCATTACCTGTGCCATAAGGAGACGTGCAACAGGGGCCACACTCAACATAAGCCACGGCTGACGCCATGGCGCTGGTTTTCAGTGTGCCCCTCAGTGAAGCACGGACGTACACGTGCGTTCTTCTTCTTCTTCTTTATCCGGCCTTTTCCCATTTCTATTTGGGGTCGGCTGTCCCAATCGTGGATGAGTGATTCGGTATTATATCCTATCAAAGACCGAAGAAGAAATAAAGACTATCAACTTCTGCCGCCAAGCAACAATGCTTGCATTGTTGTGTTCCGGTTTGAAGGATAAGGTGGCCAGCGAAATTCCAGGCACGAGACATTTCATCTTAGTCCTCACAGTGACAACGCATCTGCGGTTCTGCATTTTTGTTATCGAACCCGGGATCTCTGCGTGGCAGACCGACATGTCGACCAACCGAATCGCTCATCAAATTAGTGGCAAACGCGGAGGTAGTTAAAAGGGAATCTGCCGCCCATATTGCATTCAGTTTTCGTGTAACAACAATACAGAACCATAGTTGCGTGACAATGCAGCTATGCAGGTGACAATGATTGTGAACCACGGAGTAACTGTATTTCGTGCTGTTAGGACTGAGCTCGTATCCTTCGTGCCTGTAATTGCACTATCTAGCTTTTTATGCTATTCAGCGACAAACGAGCAGACAGCCCACCTGATGGTAAGTGGTAACTGTCGCCCATAACATCTACAATTCATACATTTATGTTGCAGGTGACCATTCCAAAGAGCCCAAACACGATGGGGTTATCTTATTGCGTTCATTAGTTCTTATAACCACCTTCTGATTCTATCATCAGACTAGCTCCATGGTACCATATTAATGCATTGTCATCCATGTTAGACATTGACGTATCTTTATTTGGTCAAATAATACATTCAAAAAAACTTAAAACTAACAGAATAAGTAAATAATAAGGAAGCAGGGCGACGCGTCCTCGGACCAAATTGGACCAGCCTCAGCTAACTGCTATACCAAACAAGCAACAATTGATACAGGTATACCAAAATTCAGCTCAATCGAATACCAACAAATAGTCGAAAAATGGTTTGCAAATTTTGCGGCTAACTTACATGCAAGTTAAAGAAAAGCTTGTGAAAACAGCGTGTATAATCTTAAAAATTCCATTCAGTGTCAGACGCTCAAGTTTACCCCACATCCTCGGTGTTTACAGCGACGTTGCATCACAACGCTAAAACTGAGAGATACATGCGTGTGGCCCAATGACGAAAATAAAACTCATTTAAGTAGGACAGGACATCCCTACAAAAATAGCATGTATATTCTAAAATATTCCATTCAGAGTGTCAGACGCTCAAGTTTACCCTACATCCTCGGCGTTTACAGCGACGTTGTACCGAGACGTCGCGACGTTGCACCATACCGCTTAAACAGAGAGACACCTACTCGTATATGTGAGGCGCCCAATGACTAAAGAAACTGCTTTTAGGAAGACAGGCCATACTGTCAAATAATGAGTATAAATAAAAAATTATCTTGGCGTTCATGTGCTTGTCGTGCTCTCGCAAACGAGGGTTCCGGCTTGACTATGATCCAGCAATTGGCAGATCTGATAGTTACAGTGGAGCGACGGCCATCTGACCTCCGTGATCCTGCTACCAGAGGAACCAAACCAGACTGGATAGTGGTTAAACATTCAGTCGCCTGAATGTGCAGGTTACATGGCGATGTTTTCCGTTACCGTACGAGTATTGGTTACCATTCAACGAATGTACCTAACTCAAAAAAGAGTCAAACGCCAGCTAGGGAATCCTAGTTCTATCTAGGATTCATAGTACACAATATGGTGAATCGGCACGCTCATAGCCTCTCATCACCATAGAAATTGAACCATAAGGCCCGTCCTCCTCGCAGAGTGGGGAGTTTCTTTCCTCATTGCGACCGACGGCTCTAATTTTAACGTGTTTAGTGCCCCGCTCGCCCTATATCTTCTCCGGCTTGTTTACAAAATAAGTCAACGGGTTTTATGGCCTCGGCGGGTAGTTTGCGGCCGAATAATAAATTAGATGCGAGTGGAGGAAAAAAGAATAGAAAATAGTATTTTAAAGTTTTTAATAGTGCTGTGCCCGGCAGGGTCATAATTGTAAAAATTACTTTTATGAAGCACTAAACATTTGAGTATTGGAGTATTAGTAGGAACGTCGGTGGCCAAATGGTTAAAAATTCACAAAGTCACAATGAACAGCAAATTCATGAGCGCTAGCCACAACTAACAAGAGTTTTACAAAACTAGATATAGGTTAGGTATTCGACTCGTAAGCGAGAGGTACCGCGTTCGATCCCCAGTGCCGTCATACCAATGGCTTTTTCGGAGTTATGTACTTTAGTTGAACTCTAACTAATGCTCTTACGGTGAGGGAAAACACCGTGAGGAAACCTGCACATTCAGGCGACTGAAAGTGTAACCATGATTTAACCTAATCGGGGGGTTCCGTTGCTGATAGGGTCGAGGATGACAGACGGCGGTCGCTCCAGTATAATTACCTGATCTGCCAAATACTGGATCGTGGTCAAGGCGGACCCCGGAAAGTTACCAGTTACCAATAACAGTTTGTTGTATGTGTAGTTCCCACATTTCCTCATTCAAGCAATTACAAATTACTTTCGTTATTATAAACGTAAGGCGCTTTATTTATAAGTAGCTTGGACAAATACACACAGCGCCATCTAGCCCCAAAGTAAGCAAAACTTGTGTTATGGGTGTTAGATAACTGATATACTACTTAAATATTTTTTTAATTACATACTTATACATAGGACACCCATACCCGTAACAGAAATTAAAATTCATCATTTCCTGCCCGGCCGGGAATTGAACCCGGGACCTCTTGCGCGGCAGATCGTAGATGTTGAACTGAACTAGGGTCGTATTATGGTTGCCTTGAGGCGTTTTTCCTACAACATAGGGATATTTCCAAATCGCTGAAATCCTATCCGGTTCTTTTGCGTGGCAGACCGGCCATGTCGACCACTGAACCACTCAGGTCGTATTATGGCTATATTATTATATTAGACGGGACTTGCTTGTTTTCCCGACGTTTCGGTAGGGATACACCCACCGTGGTCACGAGACGACTGCTGGAGAGGAGACAGCTGCGGTGATGTGCTGGTAGACTGAGAGACTCCTACCCTCACATATAAAGAACGCGAGTTTTGTTTGAAACGTATAATGGCTGCCTGGAGGCGTTTTTCCTAAAACACTGTGATTTTCCCTACAACATAGTGATATTTATGAATCGTAAAGTATGCACGTGCGTTACTAATAAGGGTACGTACAACAAAGCGCAGCGAGTGCCTACTTGCCTACTCTATTGTTTGTTATAATAAGGAATCTTATTATGCGTATGAATCAGACGATGGTCACCTTAGGTATACTCGGCGAAAATATGTGTATACTTAAATATTTTCATACAGTTTTACAGCAATGAAATTTAGTTATAACTGTACAATTTAAAGTTGCGATGTCAATAACAAAACTGCGGTTCAAAATTTTGAGTCTCAAACCATCTAGCAGATAATCTAATGACAAAATAGAAAAGATAAAGCTTTCATATAGGTACATAGGTAGATACATGCGCCCAAATTCCTCCTCCTCCTCTGATCGTTATCCTCATATCTGAGGGTCGTGACCTCTCTCGCCCACAATCCTGTCACGGATAGAGGCACGCCATCTTCCCCTGTCCTCAGCACAGTGCAGAACCTTAGGTATACTCGGGGAAATATGTGGTTTTTAATGCCTCCTCCGTTCGTATTCCTCATATCTGAGGGTCGTGACCTCTCTCCCCCACAATCCTGTCACGGGAAGAGGCACACCATCTTTCCCTACAGCTAGCACGAGTTACTCTCGCGCGCTTATCACGCGAAAAAGCGCGACATAGATACTGCTATCTCTTTCATCTAAGTATTGAGAGAGGGAAACAAACGCTATCTCGCGGCGCGAGCTGTGTCGCGGACACATTTGTGGTAGCCGTACTGTCACTCAGCACAGTGCCTCGTGGAATGTAGTAGGTAATGTGTTGCGGTTTTTAATGACGAATGGATTATTATGAATGAATGATTTATTGCTGTAGAATGTGGTACAAAATAGATGTTACAATTATGGTACTCACTTCTCACAGTTTTTTTTATGTCATGCGGTATGCAAACAGGCAAGCGGGCCACCTGATGGAAAGTGGTCACCACTGCCTATAGACATTAGCAATAACATGACATTGCCAATGCGTTGCCCACCTCTATAACACGTTGTTGCTCTGGCAGCAAAAAGCAAATGCCCCTCCACTGCCCTTTGGCAGTGGAGGGGCAATGAGGTGGGGATTTGGGGAACCGTGGCTTTCCACGGTTCCCCAAATCCCCACCTCATGGAGCACTGGAGACCTTACTCAGTTTGCCGTTTAATGAAAACGTAAAATATTTGTGTGTAGCCGCTAGCGTTGGTTATGTATTTTAACGATTCGGATGTGGAATGAGCTCCCAGCCACAGTGTTTCCTTTGGACTATAACATGGGATCGTTCAAGAGGTATATTAGAGGTCGCTTCAAAGACGGGCAACGCTTTGGTAACTCCCCTGGTGTTGCTGATGTCTAGGCTGCGGTGACCACTTTCCACCAGGTGGCTTGCCTGTTTGTCTGCCGTATAACATAAAAAATAGATTTAAGATCCCTTCCCACTGCAATCCTTCGAGCTATGTCGGCTACCTGATTCTGTAACCTTGGTTCGCGCGCGGATCTCCTCATTTCTGATTCTATCGCGCAGTTCACACACGCGGAACAACAATCTATCTCTTTTTAACCAGTTCAGAGACTAATTATCGCCATCTCTGCTCGTTTGTGACCTAGATACCGCGTTAGGCAACGCCGCTATCGATATGATATGCCTAATAGATAGCGTTGTAAACACTGAGTCATAACATGCGCATCAAAACAATACTTGCGCAATTCGCAAGAGGCTGTGAGTAATGAACGAGTAAGAATGTTTATCGACGAAAAAATTGTGGTATTGTTTTTTTGCTACTGTCATTGGTGCATGGCCGGAGCGGGATTCGAACCCGGTACCTCTCGCTTACGAGTCGGATACCCTAACCGCTCGGCCACCGACGCTCTATTATAAACAAGTATAACTCCGAAACTACAAATAATTAAAACACTCATAGCTATTGAGTCTCGAAATCTCGGGTAGAGGTCGTCATAGTAACTATTACTCTGCATTCCATTACCCTTTCAACGAGGTATCACTCATCGTTATTGGACCTGGTTAGAAATCGAGAACCAAAACGCCTATCATCTTTGATTTAAGTAGAATAGTTTTCATATAATTTTCATGTAATTGTGCCTGCAGCGAAAATTGTATTTAATAATAATTAATAATTAATCATTTATTTCAGAATTCACAATTCCTATTTAGATTTTACAATTCCATATCTATTTAAATTCATTACCAAAAATATAAAAATAATAACAATGTCAAATTCCATACTTATGTCAATTAACTAAAAATATAAATGTCAAACAATTTCATAAAATCATAAATTTAACCATGTCAATACATACACAATAAATCAATTAATCAGTAATAATTACATATATGTATGAATGAAATATGGCGGACCATATGAACTAAGTCGTACAGAAGCTACTGCCTATCTCGTGAACGGAAGCTGTCTCAGTACAGTCGTCCAGTGGTGGCTGATGGGACACTCGCACTTACCTGCCACAGCCCTCAGTATTAAAAGTGCATTGACCCTTATCTGCCATTACAAGATTTAACTAGCTATTTGAAACGAAGTTAGCCAGTAATTGGCTAAAGCGGTAATTTTATAAATAAGTGTTATTAATAAAGTACCCTTTTAAGTATTGCGACAATCGCTCTGAGCACATACAAATCAGTTCCGACCGAGAGGTCAACGACCGCATTCTTCTTATCGAGTCGATGGACTGAACCCTGTCTTACACTTTATTCGCCCGGTATTCGGCGACGCATACAGCGTTTGAACTGGCCTCATACAAGTCCTCACCTTTTTTTTTTTTTTTATTAAAAAGTGGGCTCTCCAAGGCTTTCTCAGTCCTCGTATCACTGCGACCATTCCTGATCTATTGTGATCGCCTCTTTCTTTAAGTTCAGTACTAATCCCTATAGCTTCTATGAACTGTAATAGTTTCTTAATACTGATATCGTGCACCTCATCGGGTATTAGTTGGTGTTTCCCCAGATGGATGCTTCGTTTGCGCATCAGGGCCTCACATTTGCAGATCAGGTGGAGAGGCCTCCCCTTTGTACAAGTTTTAGGACACGCCGAGCATGAAACAAGGTGGTCCATGACTTGCGGTGATATGCCACGACCATCATCATCATCATCATCATGTTATCGTTATGTCCCGGTTGCATTCCCGCGCGGCACGCGAGGCCCCAGGGTCTGCCTTTGCCATGACCGCCATTGCGAATATATTTGGCACCGACTATAGTCTCTTACAGTGAGGTCTAGAGCCAGCACGTTGCGCTCCAAACCAGCACGGCTAGCACGAGTGTGCTCTCGCTCGTGATAAGCTAGAAAAGGTGCGACATAAATAAAATAATAAATAAATAATAGTGGCCAAATTCACACAGCGCCATCTAGCCCCAAAGTAAGCAAAGCTTGTGTTATGGGTGCTAGATAACTGATAAACTACTTATATACTTTTAAATACATACTTATTATACATAGAACACCCAGACCCGTAACAGAAATTAAAATTCATCATTTCAATTTGTGCCCGGCCGGGAGTCGAACCCGGGACTTCTTGCGTGGCAGACGGCCACGGCATGTTGACCATTAAACCACTCAGCGGGGCTATTGGCTAACTCAGTTGACAACTGTATTTGACACTAGATAATTCTACACCACGTCATCTACGTTGAAAACTGGCAATAGCGTCTACCAAATTAGAGTAGTGTCAGATTTTTTTATGTCAAATTCAGTTGTCCACTGAGATAGCCGATAGGCCCTCAGGTCGCCACATAGGTACTGTTATCTCTTTCATCTTAGTATTGAGAGAACGAAACGAACGCTCTCTCGCGGCGCGAGCTGTGTCGCGGGGGCACACTTGCGCTAGCCGTGCTGAAGTTACAAACAACGGAGATCGATTGCAATGGCGGGCAAGCAGGAAGCACTCAGACACTTAACCCGTTAACGTCAATTTGTATTAGGGTTTCATTTGAAAGTTTATACGGGTGAGCGTAGTGTTTCGATCCCTATAGGTAGACATCGTCATCTTGGCGTTAATGTCCCGGTTGTGCTATCGCGCACGAGGGCCAGGAGTCCGCCGGCCATGTACCAGGATTTGGCAGATCGGGTAATTACAGTGGAGCGACTGCCATCTGACCTCCGTGACCCTGCTACCAGGGGAACCTGATTGGATCATGGTTACAAATTCAGTTGCCTGAATTTGTTGTTTGTTTTCTGTATGTTTTCCCTAACCGTAAGACGACACCTGTAGGTAGTATGTTGTAGTAAGATAAATAAATAAATATGCGTAGAATTCACACAGCGTCATCTAGCCCCAAAGTAAGCAAAGCTTGTGTTATGGGTGTTAGATAACTGATTAAATAAATACATACTTTTTTTTAATTCGCATTTATTATAGATACTACACCCCAGACCCGTAGCGGAAGTTAAAATTCATCATTTCAATTTCTGCTCGGCTTGGAATCGAATCCGGGACTGAACCACTGTCCCACACAGGTCGTCCCGAAACCACTCAGGTCGTCGCTGAACAGGTGTCAGGCTCTTGGTTACTGATTATGTACATTTTAAAGGAATGTTTCGAGTTTCCTATCGTGTACCTTTAAAGTGTGTGATAATAATTGCGAATATCCGGGCGAGCGCTTGACCTTTATTCAATTCAATTCAATTCAAAATTTCTTTATTGATTAGGACATTAAATATCTCTTTCAATCGTCAAAAAGGAGGGGGGTAGGAAAGTAGGAGGGAAACACACAGTGACACGCTGACCGCCCTATGGCCGTAGATAACGTATCCCTCGCCAACCACGACCGAACCGTGCTCGACAATGCCAGGCAGAGCCGGAACGCTATATTATATTATATAGGTATGTCTAGTATAATTAAGAAAAACCACCTAAATGTGTCTTGTTTCTTGTGTTTATGTCTTTAATCTTCCAGCTATCCGCACGAGTGGCTTTGGCTCGACCTTTATAATGCGTACGGCTAAGGAATGGAACGCGTTGCCTGCGAGTGTGTTCCCTGATCAATATAATCTGGATGCCTTCAAGGCTAGAGGGAATAGGCTGTTCCAAGACGGGCATGCTCCATCTTCGGCCGCATCGTAACTTACCATCAGGTGAGATGGCGGCCAAATGCCTGTCTTGTCTAATATAAAAAAAAAAACATGTTATTATCAGTTCAGTGGTCAACATCTCTGCCACGCAAGAGGTCCCGGGTTCGATTCCCGGCCGGGCAGAAATTGAAATGATGAATTTTAATTTCTGTTACGGGTCTGGGTATTCTATGTATAATAAGTATGAATTTAAAAAGAAAGTATATAAGTAGTTTATCAGTTATCTAGCACCCATAACACAAGCTTTGCTTACTTTGGGGCTAGATGGCGCTGTGTGAATTTGTCCTAGATTATTATTATTATATTATTATTATCTAGTTGTTCAGTAATTCGTCATTACCTGAAAAACACATTGATGACGACGTCTTCTCGTATCTTCCCTAATCTCTGTACCGTGTAAAACAGAATGAATAGTAAACATAACAAAACTAGTACCAGCGCAACGGAGTTTGACATGAATTTCCTCAATATGTATACGTATGTGAGTGAGAGATGTTTTGGTGTTCAGTTTCAGTTTGTTTGTATCTGTGCGAAGACTCGTGCCAGTGCAGGATGAAAGGTAGTCTAACTATAAGTAAGTGAAAACTCTTTATACACACCACCATCATCTTATTTTTAGTGATTATTTATATTTCTTCTTTTATATTTATATTATTTTAATTACTTGAATTTAATTAACAATGTGCCGTGTGGTGTCCGGTAGAGTAGAATAGCACCAACCCCTTACACTTGTGGGTGTCGTACAAGGCGACTAATGTTTAGAGACAAAAGATCTAGAGTCTCCGTAAACTGGAAAATGGGCAGCAGCGTTTTCCATTGTTATGTTTGCAACACTGCGATCTCCAACTCGCCTGCCAAGCGTGGAGATTATGGCAATAACCTCCCCTTTTGTGGGAGAGGCCCAAAGTCCTGCAGTGGACTGTTATGGGCTGTGATGATGAATTAACAATGAAATTGTTATGTTCCCCCAGTATAGTTTTACCTAAGCATAGACTAATCCTTATATACAATCTGGCCCCACGATACAGGCCTGTCCTAGTGTGGAGGCCACAATGACCTTTCCATTTATTTGTAGCACTGCAAACGTGTAACAACATATGTATAACGTGACTTTTCAATAAACATATTTGTATTTGCATTTTATAAATAAAAATAATCATCTTGGTGTTAATGTTCCGGTTGTGATCTCGCGCACGAGGGCCCGGGGTCCGCCGGCCATGTACCAGGATTTGGCAGATTAGGTAATTACAGTGGAGCTACTGCCATTTTCTAAACTACAGAACCGAAATTAATGATAAAACAACGAAAACTGCATCCTAATCGGTCCATCATGATTTTCGGAAGCTACGATGCCAAGACAGACACACAGATGCACTCGTCAAACTGATAACACCTCTCTTTTTTGTCGAAGGTTAAAAAAGGGATAGTCGCTTGCCCGATGACACAGTGAATAACTTTTACAATGGTTTTCAAAATCGTTAATGATTTTTATTTCGACGACCAGGGACCTCGCATTCTATTTTAAGATCTGTTACACGGTTACACGTTTGATTCTGGTGTCGCAAATGCGAACTAACACTTTGCTACTCATTCTTCAAATGTCATACCCGCAGCTGAGTGCAAGTGGCGCCGCCGATTTTCACTTTGTTACGAAGTTTGTGACTTCTGATAGCGGTGTGGTGCATTGTGCATTGGGGCGGGTGGCGCGCGGGGATCGAGTCCGCAGGCGCGGAGCGACCACAACGGAAACTCCCGAACGTTCCCGATCGCTACGGAGAGCATTGATAGATTTCTCGCGCGAAAAAATGGCGGGAACCGCCGCGTCCATGCGCCGTACAGTGCAGTCGCTGCATTTCGTATTCCGGTAGTGATACCGAGTCTCTATAGGCATAACTTTTACTAAAACTTAGTAAGCAAGAGCTTGTAACAACAACTAACTATTATAGGGGTGTAGGTGCGGAATGTTATGTTGATAGTTCGGTGAGACAGGTTGTGTAGGAGCGAGTGAGCGAATTGCATCGACCATGCTGAACTTGGCCTTGAGCAGCGCTGACAGCTGCGCTAAGAGTGCACCGTACCCACAGCCGACAAAAAATGGGTCGCAATCCCAAACATACTGCGTCTACCCCCATTTATTTGTTTACCATTCGATTAGAAATGTCTACCGTCAACTCGGAGTGAAGCGAACTCGAAACAAACGCGTAGTGCAGTGATTAGTGAGCTGTGTTGTCCCTAAAACTGTGTAGGATATAGGCCATCATAATGTCCTACATAAGTGCTATTCCCGTCGAGACATTAGTGCACATATTCAAGTATTTGCCCGGTAAAGATATGTTGCGGGCTCGGAGGGTCAGTGATCTGTGGAGGTCAATAGTGCATAATTTCTTCAAGTACGAACCCTTCTGGGAGATGGAGTGCCATCGCGAATGCCTATATTACGGAGACATGTTCGATGGACACAAAATCAGTCAGCTGCCATGGATGGAGCACTTTAACTCAGTTTTGCTGTGGCCCCGAATCGCCGAAGCCTCACTGATACAGAGTCACCTCCGCATGAGGCCGACCAAAGACTTCTATCTCCTTCCGTACAACACGCTGTCCTGTCCGCAAAGGTTACAGGGGCACACGTCGGATCATATGTACGACGCAGTCGTCCACTACAATTTGAGGACTCGGAAATTGATATACCGACGTCTATTCGACTTTGAATTCGAACACTTCTACGAGGACGCCGATCTGCTGGTGTTTGACTTCCTGCACCGCGGGCACACGACGCTTCGTGTGATATCGAAGATTCTGGAGGACCCTGCTGTTAACGCCGATGATTTTTACCAGCAAGCGATCGAGCTGGCGTCCCAGTGGGTAGTGTACAATCGAAGCGTGTACTTCCAGGCGAAGTACATTGATGATGAGGAGCGTCTCGGCGTCTTCCGATACCGAGTGGCACCCAACAACTTCGGCGTCCTCCAAAACCTGAACGAGCTGCTATACACGAACACAATCAGCGGTGAATTAGAAGACGTGCGTAGGAAGGATGACAGAACGTTCTTGCTTTTCAGCAGTACCTTGTACGGCGGCATGGCCGTCTGCGTGCTACACGGTGCTGATGTCACCTACTTCAATTTGACCGGTACAAATCTCTTCGATATGCTCAAATTTTTCCAGTTCAAATGGTGTAACAAGAACATCTTCTACGAGCTGCATAGAATGTACGAGGAAGACCCCCGTTTTAAGGTGCACGACGTCGATTCCCCTTTCGAGTACGGGCCGTACGTGATCACAGCTACCCAGAAGACGCCGACGATGCTGAAGATCTTCCATCACCCGTACGATATTGAGGGCAATCTGATCCTGGACCAGGCTAAGCCCGTTCGGGTGATCGATCTTAACCGGTTGCTGCGTTACACGACGTTTTGCAACCTCACTGGCTCTCTGGCGACAGTGAAAAAGATCGCCTTGGTGGAAATAGGCGCCGGGCACAAACTTGTTCTGCTCTACTGCAGAAGGATACTCCTAATAAGCATGAGGCATTTCGACGAGATGCGACACCTGATACCTGTACGTCAGTTTGAGAGACCTGAATGGTTTCTGGGGCCGCTAGCACCGACCTACGATATCGAGGAGGATATGGAGGATGATAGTTGGGGCTAGTACCCCATATTGTAGTCAGTGTCGCACAGGTCAGGTTTATGATCGGTGCCAATGTAAAGGCGTCATGATTAGAAGTACCGTGTTTCCAGTAGCGAATGGCATAGCATTCTAACGTAGAATATCTATTGCCGATGTTGGCACGAAAGTAAAGTATGTATCTATGAAGTGACTGGGACAGAATATATGTGATAATGGTATTCTCTACAATACCAATTCTAACGAGGTTGTGAGTGTGAAGAGATTGTACCCGTATATGTATAGTGGATTTTAAAATTACTTCTTTGCCTGTATGACTTTCAAAATATCACTAAAATTGTAGGTACTCGAAAAGCGGTGGCCTTGTCTGTCATTTGTTTTATCCATGTTTTTAATGTATTCATGACATAGTTACATATCTTGCCGATAGAAAATATGTAGTTAAATAGATTTTAATTAAAATGTACAGGGAAGTGCAAAGAATAGTACCTGTTTTATATTCTTGTACAATGCAAGAGCATAATGAGCAGTTTTCCAATAGGTATCTAAAGCATTCCTAACCACTCCCTAGATGGCGCCCCGACAATTTTGGTAATTTATAATCGCTTGAAATAGGTTCTTAGCAAAGAGGATATAAACACTGGATACGTTGTTTTGGATAATATTGTATTTATCAATAGTTTTCAACCATTTTAGAGGTTGTAATAAATTATTACAAACAGAACAAACATCAATTTGACTGAGTTAATTCGTTTCATGGACACTAGGATCAAGAATGGACGCAATACAAATATGAAGGGTTTGTATTAAAATACATTTCTTTGAACCTTTTGGTAAAAAATTACCAAAATTGTAGGAGCGCCATCTATTGATGCTTTTTGAAACCAATTGACAATACCTACTGGAAAACTCCTCATTGCAAAGAATCATTTTCCTTTGCACTACTGTGCAGTTGTTTAACGGATTTTATAGCATTCAAGTATTCCATTTTTATTTATTATACAGGGTGTTACATAATATATGTATAAAGCCGTGAACTGGATGGAGTGTTAAACATAATAAAACGATAGGTACAATTATTTCTGTCGTACGTGAATTTTTTTTATATAACATATGTATGAAGCCGTGAACCGTATAGAGTGCTAAATGTATGAAAACGATAGGTACAAAAATTCCACGTACAACAGAAATAATTGTACCTATCGTTTTATTATGTTTAACACTCTAACCAGTTCACGGCTTTATACATATATTATGTAACACCCTGTATAAACAATACCCTGGGGGTAAAGGTCCAGTCCTTTGGGCATAAGGGTCAGCTGATTCTCCCTTCTTTTAGCAAACTGATTTCGGCTAAAGATGCACCAAATGCCGTGAATGTTGCTGTAGCGGCTAAGGAAAATTTTAATGCTTTTATGCTCTTGTGTTGTACTTAAAGCAAATGTGTAATTTTTATTTATATATTATTGTTTGTAATGGCAATTTACTATGAATGTTTCTTATAAGTTAATATCGTAATGTTTGTATCACAATGAATATATCGTAAAAATGACTATTAAAATAATGTTAAACTGTGTATTGAATAAATAAATAAATGTATTATTTTATGCAGTATCGGAAATTGTCATTAAATGTGTGAAATAGTAAACTGTTATTAAATTAAATGAAGCAATAAATAAATATATAAATAAAATTGTAGTATTGTTACATATCTCCATTACCATTGCTTGAGAGCATATTTTTTATTTTTAGTTTTTTATATTTTTCTATCCAGGCATCTGACCGCCATCTCATTTGGTGGCAGTCGCTCCGCTGTAATTACCTGACCTGTAAATCCTGGATCTTGGTCAAGGCGGACCCCCAGGCCATCGTACGCGAGAGTATAATCGGGACATTAACGCCAAGATTATTATTATTATTTTATTTAGTCAATCAACATGAACACCTAACAGTCGCACTGCTGGACTCCCTGGCCGGACCCTCGCTATACTCGCTTGACAGACGGGTTGGAGATCGCTGTGTAGAAACCCACAGCAGAAAATGCTGGCCTACGTAGATCCTAGCTGGTTTTGGCATTAAGTAGGTACGCTTATTACACAACACAACCCCAACACCACACACAACACACATAACCAATACACAAGCCCCAACACCATACCCAAGCCCATAACACAAGCTTTGCTTACTTTGGGGCTAGATGGCGTTGTGTGAATTTGTCCACGATTATTTATTTATTTATTATTATTTATTTATTTATTCATTCTTTCAAGTCCACCTACCTATATATTTATCTAAAGAGTATTGTATTGTTCATAGCGGCACGAGGATTCCAACCCCGTACCTCTCCCCCACGAGACCCGCTAGTCATTAGGCCATCGAGACTCCCCGTCGTTTCCATAGCCCCATGGGGTGGCCGCTTCTCCGTTTACTTGCCTGTTATTATGACGACGTTCAAGTAAACAAGATAAAGTGTCCAATTCGTTAAAACATTCCCGGCATGCTATCCGATTGGCATTGTTTCGGTGTAGTTTGCAATACGACCGCGAGTGATACATGGGTGCAGACGACGACGTGTTGTGACGGCGGATTGAGTGCTGTAGTCAACGAGTCGTTCTACAATGCGGGAGGTCAGGGTTATTTCAACACAGCCCGTCACAGTCCACTGCAGGACTTACGGCCTCTCCCACGAAAGGGGAGGTTATTGCTATAATCTCTACGCTTGGCAGGCGGGTTGGAGATCGCAGTGTTTAAATATAACAATGGAAAATGCTGCTGCCCATTTTCCAGACTACGGAGACTCTTGATCTTTTGTCTCGAAAACATTAGTCGCCTTGTACGACACCCATGAGTGTAAGGGGTTGGTGCTATTCTACTCTGCCGGACACCACACGGCCTCAGGGTTATTTAAGTGATGAATTTCAACAAAATCTGTTCAGTAGTTTTTGCATGAAAGTGTAACATCCATCCTTAAACTTATCCGTCCTGAATCATAAACTTTCGAATTCATAGGTAGGATAGGATGATTATGACAGATAATTAGGTGATGGGAGAGTCGGTGGCCGAGTGGTGAAGGTATCCGGCTCGTAAGCGAGAGGTACAGGGTTCGAATGCCACTGTGGCCATGTATTGATGACTCTTTTCTGAGTTATGTACATTCGTTGTTAGTAACCGATGCTCTTATGGTAAGAGAAAACATCGTGATACAACCTGCACATTTAGGCGACTGGATGTGTAACCATCATCCAATCTGGTCAGGTTCTCCTGGTAACAGAGTAACGAGTAAGATGGCAGTCGCTCCACTGATCTGCCAAATCCTGGATCATGGCCAAGTCGCACCCCGGGCCCTCGTGCGCGAGACCACAACCGGAACATAAATGCCGAGATTGAATTGTCAATGTAAGAGAGAGGTCGCCACCATGCCACAACAAACACTGCGCTCCGTATAATAACTTGTTTTTAAATGTTCTATTCTGTTAAAATTGACGAGAATTACAGTGAAAAAGTGTAACACAGTATGATTTTCCTGTATTAGTAAATGTGAGCCAAATTTTCCTTGGGATTGTTAAATTCATCATAAGAAGATACAAAGCAATTTGCAAAGGCATCACGGTCAAACATAAACGATTACACAATTATTTCGCTTTGTGGACTTACTCAAACGTTGGAGCAGTGATTTGAACCGCAGTTACCGAAGTCAAGGTAAAAATAGTTATTTTATTATAAAAATAACCTAAATTTTATTGGCATATCCGATACAGCTGGTTATTACACCTAGCGCCATCTCGTATCGAATAGCGAAAATAAAATATCAACACCAATCAACCTTGAACGACTTCCTTTATCGTACAATAGAGGGCGCTTGGGTACCTACTTGACAATAGAGGGCGCTTGGGTACCTACTTAAAAATAGAGGGCGCTTGGGTACCTACTTGACAATAGAGGGCGCTGTATACCAATTCTTATAAATATGGCATCGGAACTCTGTGCTGGATGTTCTAAAAAACTCCCTAAAAGAGAATTTTTGCGCTGTGATAGATGCGGATCACCATACGACTTGGTATGCATCAATATCAGCAAAGAGCGATTTTATTCCTACTACGCCAATAAAGATCGGAAAGACAATTGGAAATGTCCAGAGTGCCTCAGTAAAGTGCCAAAAAAAGGTAATGAGTGTACTCCCATCCGCTCAGCTTTGCCACCTGTTTCTCCGACGGTAAACACCCACAAAAATACGCCCATAGAATGCCACGATGACAGCAACGTGACTCGACGAACTAGGTCTGTACGACAGATGCCTGCCCCTGTCGAGGACGATAACTTGTTGGAACAGAGCGAAGGGATGGCCAAGGAGTCGCAAACGGAGTTAAAAATGTTCTACAATGAGCTGAGAGCGGTTCGTGCTGAGATGAGCAAGTTTTGTACCGCTATAGGTGAGTTGACGACCGCTATTAAAACCCAGAATATACGCATCGACATGATGGAGGAGCGAATTGACGCAATAGAAAGTAAGCAGAAGGAGAAGCATCAATGTGAGCTTGCAACACTGGAGCATGAAATATCTCAACTTAGAACAGAGATCCGGGATCGAGACCAAATCCAACTCAGTAACGACATTGAAATAGCCGGCTTGCCTGAGGTTGCAAACGAAAACGGTATTCATCTCGTGATGTTAATAGCTAAGAAGCTTGACGTGCAGATTGGCGAGGCAGATGTGGTCAGCGCCGAACGTGCTGGGCCTTTGCGGGCCTACGTGGAGGGAGGTGCTCCCCCACGCCCGCGCCCCCTAGCCGTGAGGCTGGTGCGACGTGAGCTGCGCGACAAACTTCTCCAGGCTGCCCGCGTGCGGCGTAATTTATCGACAACAGATATGGGTTTACCCGGCACCGGCACTACACGTACTATATATCTTAATGAAAGACTCACCTGGCAAAACAGACAACTATTTACTAGGGCAAAAGAAATCGCGAAACGACAGAGATGGCAATATACATGGACTCGCGACGGAAAAATATTCGTTCGCCAGGGACATGGGAAAGCCCGTCATAGACTACGCTCCGAATCGGACCTAATGAAGGTTTTTGGTGACGGCCATGTTGGGTCCTCACCTATTACTAACACAGATACGCAATAGCATACCAAGTGAAATAAATTTCTTTTGTTTGTTTAAAAAAAATTCTAATATTTCTGTTTTTGTTTTATGTAATATTTTACTTTTGATGTTTATTATTTCTAATGATTATGAAAGAAGAAAACGGTCTCATCTAAATTTTTTTATGTTATACCTAAGTATTATTGCTTGTCACTGTGGTGATATAATAAGAACATTTTCATTACTTCGTTCACTGTGCCTCATACACTATACTACCTATTTGCAATGTTGTGTATTATGTTATAACTGGCGATATAGAGCTAAGGTGTATTATGTAATGTTAATTCGATTATTTAAACTTTACAATTGTTGTATGTTCTATGTCGTTGTCACAATATTATTTTATGCATTTCAATCACATTCGATAACTTAACAAATAGTTTGGACTCGTTTTCGGTGTCAGACTCATTCTTGTGCACTTTAGAGCAATGCGTATCTCTAGTCACTGACCCGAAAAAGAGTTTAAAAATATTGAACCAAAATATAAGAAGCGTTAATCGTAATATGCCCGGTTTCTTGACTGTACTACAACGTTTAAGTATTGAATGTGATATCATAGTTTTAACTGAATGTTGGTTACCATATGCTGTCAATATACCTATGATAGACGGTTACACGCATTACGCAACAACTCATAACGTGACACAAAACGAAGGTGTTATAATGTATGCAAGCAACTCGTTAAATGTTACTGTAAAGGAACCAAACTTTACTGATGCAAACTGTTTGACAATTAGTGTAAATAACCACACATTGATAATCGCCATATATCGTCCTCCGGCTCACACAAATCTAAACAATTTCTTTCAATCCCTCGATGAAATTTTATCCTCTGTCAAATATTATCAAAATATTATACTCTGTGGTGACATAAACATCGATATATCGTCAAAAAATCGCGATCGAAACTCTGATCCCTACCTTGAACTCCTTGCATTTCATGGCTTACTCCCGGCACACACAATCCCGACTCATGGTGAAACTTGCCTGGACCACTTCATCATGAAAACAAAATTACCTGCCAAAACTATGGTAGCTCAGTCTACTCTCACGGACCACTACACTGTACTGTTAGATATAACGTGTAGTCATAATAACAAACAAGTATTTCACACTCATTCTCGTATAAATTCAATAGATTTAAAGACTACAATTAGCAACACTGATTTCAATGCTGTCTACAAAGAATCAAATGTAAATACTGCCACTTACAAATTTATTAATCTAATACAACAAGCAATTGAATTAAATACCGTGAAAATGACAACATCCAAACGTAAACAAATTCTTAAGCCATGGATAACCCCTGGGTTATTACGTTGCATGAAGAACAGGGATAACCTTCATAGGAAAACTAAACAATCACCTGAAGATGAGATTTTAAAAACGACCTACAATAGATACCGAAACTTCTGTAACCGCATACTCAAAAATCTTAAACTTGAACACGAAAGAAGTGAAATTAAAAAAGCTGGTACAAACAGTCGGAAAATATGGCAAGTAATAAATAATGTAACGAACAGAACCAAACCTAAGCACTCTGCAAATGACTTAATTACTCCCACACAATCAGTTGATGACATAAATAACTTCTTCACTAATATTGGTAGATCTTTAGCTGAGAATATTTGTTCCGAACAAAATACGTCCACGTCACCGACTATTACTGCACCTGTTTTGAACTCTATGGCCATGGTTCCGACTGATAACTCAGAAATAGAAATTATTATTGCCAATCTAAAACGTGACTGTGCAGTCGGGTGGGATAACATATCATCCAAACTCATCATAGAAAATAAAGCAGTCTTAATCCCCCCAATAACCCATATATGTAACTTAGCCCTTTCAGAAGGTATATTTCCTGAGGCTTTTAAAAAATCCATTGTACATCCAATATACAAAGGCGGAGACAATAGACAAATGAATAATTATAGACCCATATCCGTTCTTCCAGCATTATCAAAAATCCTTGAACGTTTAATGAACAAGAGATTAGTGAAGTACTTAGAAAAAAACAATATTCTATCATCATCCCAGTTTGGGTTTCGTCACGGAAAATCCACATCAGATGCTGTGCATGAACTCACAACTTACATTGTCAATAATATTGACAATAAACACAAAACAATGGCGGTTTTCTTAGATTTAAAGAAAGCGTTTGACACTGTTTCAATACCATTACTCATTAGCAAACTAGAAAACATTGGTGTTCGAGACCTTCAACTTAAATTATTTAGCGACTACCTAACAAATCGAACCCAATGCATAAAAATAAACGATAAACTCAGCGATGATCTCCCAGTTTCTTATGGTGTCCCTCAGGGAAGCATATTAGGTCCTACATTGTTCCTAGTTTATCTTAATGATTTATGTAATATCCAACTTACACATGGCAAACTGTTAGCTTTTGCTGACGATACAGTTCTGCTCTTTAGTGCAAAATCTTGGCAGAACGTGTATTATAATGCTCAGAATGGATTAAATAAGGTAACAGAGTGGCTTCGTTTAAACAAACTCACTTTAAATATTGAAAAATCTAACTATATTAAATTTGCACTGAAAAGCATTAACCATATATCTGATTCCCACTTTACTCTAAAGGCTCACTCTTGCACCTCCATTGATACTGTCTGCTCTTGTCCTCCACTTCAACCAACTAAAACCTATAAATATCTAGGCGTTCTAATTGATTCTAAACTTAGTTTTAAACCACATATAGATCTCCTATCTGGAAGAATACGCAAATTAATATTTGTTTTTAAAACTCTACGTAATATAATTAAAGATTCCAACTTGTTAAAATCCATATATACTTCATTGTGTCAGTCCCTCATTGCCTACTGCATAACCTCATGGGGTGGAGCCAATAAAACAGATTTGATCAAATTGGAACGTGCTCAAAGAGCAGTGCTGAAAGTTGCATACTTCTTACCGTACAGATTCCCTACTTTTGAATTATACCAAACCTACAATATTTTAACAGTTAGACAACTCTTTATTTTACATATTACTCTCAAACAACATCACAATTTAGAATTTGACCTGACAAGATTCATGACTTCCAGAAATAGAAATGTTTGCCCCGTGAGAGCAGTAACAACAAAGTTTGCTCAAAGATTTTATATATTTTTAGGTCCTTTTTTGTACAACAAGATTAACAAAACTATCAATATTTACGCAAACACTAAATTTGAAAGTAAAAAGAAAGTCACAGAATGGTTACGACAATACAATTATGACAATACAGAACAAGTAATTAATGTTATCTCGTAGTTAAAGCTTTTAAAAATTTTATATGGATGTAGTAAATGTATAAACAAACTTTTAAGGTACTAATGTTGTAATCAATCAAACACACCAAATATATACAAACATACATACATACACTCACACGCAAACATACATACACACACACACACAACACACACTTCAGTTTTAATTACCTTTTATATAAGATACATGGAGGGTTCCTGGAGACCTGCAATACAGGATAAACCTAGAGCAGGCTCCAAGTTCCCCGGTTTTTGTGCCTATCCAGTTTATTGTACAATTTTGGTAAAATAAATACTTACTTACTTACTTACGAGATGATTTTTATGTAACATTCATCCTTACTTACTTTCGCATTCATAAGGATAGGATGTTTATGACATAGATACTAATTAGATTTAGGTAACTGTTTAAATACAGAACGTCAGTAATCAGTGTACCTACTGTGAAAAGAGGCCTCTTGTGTATATGATTCAATTTTTTCGACTGATTACAGAATTTTTCAGCGCCTAACAAATCACCTTGGCCTAAATGTCCCGGTTGCGCTATCGCGTACGGGGGCCTGGAGTCCGCCTTGACCATGATCCAGGATTGGCAGATCAGATAATTACAGTGGAGCGACTGCCATCTGACCTCCGTGAGCCTACCAGGAGAACCTGACCAGATTGGATCGTGGTTACGCTTTGTCGCCTGAATAAAAGAAAATTCAGCTCATATTAAAATTTTTACGCGCCGTGTACGGTCAGCTGCAAAATGAGCGGAACTGATTTAGCTTTCAATTAGTAAAGGGCTACATGATTGATGATCTGACATGACATTTTGTTAAAACGATCTAGAACCTAAGTGGTTCAGTTGGTTAACACCGGCCTGCCACGCAGAGATCCCGGCTTCGATTCTCGGCCGGGCAGAAATTTAAATTATGATTTTTTATTTCTGTTACGAGTTTGGGTGTTATATGTATTAAAGTATGTAGGTATTTAAAATATATATAAGTAGTTTATCAGTTTTCTGGCACCCATGACACAAGCTTGGCTTACTTTGGGGCTAGATGGCGCTGTGTGCATTGTCCAAGCATATTTAAGCAGCCGCCCCGGCTTCGCACGGGTACACGGGTATATAGCCTATGTCACCCGGGGATAGTGTAGCTTCCGAACGGTGAAAGAATTTTTGAAATCGGTCCAGTAGTTTCGAAGCCTATTCAATACAAACGAACAAACAAAAAATCAAACCTTTCCTCTTTATAATATTAGTATAGATTGCTAGCACATTAACTAACCGTACACATTTACATATTATTTTCCTTCCAATATAGGTAGGCTATGTGGTGTCCGGCAGAGTAGAATAGCACCAACCTCTTACACTCGTGGGTGTCGTACAAGGCGACTAATGTTTTCGAGGCAAAAGATCTAAGCGCCTCCGTAGACTGGAAAATGGGCAGCAGCATTTTCCATTGTTATATTATAACTCTGCGATCTCCAACCCGCCTGCCAAGCGTGGAGATTATGGCAATAACCTCCCTTTTTGTGGGAGAGGCCCTAAGTCCTGCAGTGGACTGTTATGGGCTGTGATGATGATAGGTAGGCTTTAAAAAAACAAGTTCAGCGGTTAACCGCAGTCTAAATTTAGTATTCTATCCTTGTGCAAGTATGAGCCAATGAGAATTTCGTCTAAATGAGGTAAGCTGTGCCCGGGAACAATGCCAAATTGGTCTCCTCTCTGTGAAGACTAGTTAGATCTTTGGCCTCGGTATGTTTGCTATCTTGTTCCACTGATATTATGAACTAGAGGATTCGGCGCGACTTCGTTCGCGTGGCGCCTAAACGGATGAACGCATTTGGATACAATTTTGTAGGTATCTAAATTAGGGTCTAGAATTGGACATAGGCTACTTTTTATGCCCTCCCTCCAGCCCAAATGCGAGTAGAGGTCGTCTAGTCTAAGATGACGCGCCCCACTATTTAGTTAGTTGATTTCGATGTGTGAGTGCAAATATTAATAACGACACTTCATCTGTGTGGGAGCCAATGAACGACGCGAGCTCCTACGTTTGAATCTTACCGGCAACTGAATGACCAATTACAACGGCATTTGTATATGTATTGCGTCCATATTTTAAACTTGCTTGTGTGCGTTAATGCGATAGTGGGGCGCGTCATTTTAGATTAGGCGAGGTCTACATAGTGTTGCTGATATTCTTAGGCGGCGGTGACCACTTTCCATACGGTGGCGTCTGTTTTCTTTTACAAATTCCTATTTAATTTTTTAATTATAAGACACTTTTGTAATCCGCACACAGTATCTAATTAATACGTTTTTTTTTCTATCGCGCGATTAAAAAAAGTGGCATTGACCGGTAGATATTGCCTGTCACTGTGTCAATAAGGATGTTCAACGAGCAATACAAAAAAGTAGCCACACAAATCAAGCTTACACAACGCAGCTCGACCTTGGGCACGAACTTGACTTTACCTCGCCACGTGTGGTAACAGTAACCCCGTGACCCTAGTCGCCTTGGCTTGTACACTAAAATAATCATCTTAATCAATATAATCTGGACGCCTTCAAGGCTAGAGTGAATAGGCTGTTCCTAGACGGGCTTGCTCCATCTTCGGCCGCATCGTCACTTATCAACAGGTGAGGTGGCGGTCAAATAAAAAATGAAAAAAATAAAAAATCTTGGCGTTCCCGCTTGTCTCTCTCTGCCCGCGCGTGGGACCAGAGTCCGCCTTGACCCCCCATGATCCAGGATTGGGCAGATCAGGTAATGACAGTGGAGCGGCTTGTGGCCCTGTTAACAAGGAAAACTGACCAGATTGGTTACATGGTTATATTTGAGTGTGCTGGTTTCTTCGCGGTGTTTTCCCTCGCCGTAAGAGCATCGGTTAGTATTCAACTACTAACTCGGAAAAGAGTCATCGGTACATGACCGATGTGGGATTCGAACCCGGTACCTCTCGCTTGCGAGTCAGATAACTCAATCACTCGGGTAGAGCTCGTCTAATTTAAAATGACGCGCCCCACTATCGCATTAACGCACACAAGCAAGTTTAAAATATGGACGCAATACATATATACATATATGTCAGTTGCCGGTGATATTCAAACGTCGGAGCACGCGTCGTTCATTGGCTCCCACACAGATGAAGTGTCGTTATTAATATTTGCACTCACACATCGAAATCAACTAACTAAGTAGTGAGGCGCGTCATCTTAGACTAGACGAGCTCTACCGATGCTCCATTCTAATTATTATTATAACATCTATATGTAACACATGGAATACGAAATATTGAAATTTGATCAACTTTTCAAAATTTTGATACGGCTATAGCTGACAATAAACAGTTTTTGACAATTCGGAGGACGGCCACACAGCCAACAGTAGGCTGTAGACCTTGAAACTAGTCAGTACCGATTCAGCTATCATGTCAGTCGATCACAGTATAAATGTAGTTACAAGTATGTCCCGGAAAGAGGTAAATGTCACCTCCGGAACCCCGAACGTGGCGTTTCCCGGCCGAAAGGAAGTCGCTTCGAGCGACAAGGTCGCCTCTTATCTAACCTAGCCTTTGAGGCGCATTGCGGAGTATTACAGCTAAGTTTTATTTTAAATCAGGCTATCCAGGCATTTGACCGCCATCTCACCTGTTGGTAAGTGACGATGCGGCCGAAGATGGAGCATGCCCGTCTTGGAACAGCCTATTCACTCTAGCCTTGAAGGCGTCCAGATTATATTGATCAGGGAACACACTCGCAGGCAACGCGTTCCATTCCTTAGCCGTACGCATTATAAAAGTTGACCGCCACTTTGCTCCTGACACAATGAGCAGTTTTCCAATAGGTATCTAAAGCATTCCTAACTACTCCCTAGATGGCGCCCCGACAATTTTGGTAATTGATAATCGCTTGAAATAGGTTCTTAGCAAAGAGGATATAATCACTGGGTACGTTGTATTAGATAATATTGTATTTATCAATAGTTTTCAACCATTTTAGAGGTTGTAAAAATTATCACAAACAAAACAGACATCAATTTGACTGTGTTAATTCGTTTCATGGACACTAGGATCAAGAATCGACGCAATACAAATATGAAAGGTTTGTATTAAATATCATTTCGTTGAACCTTTTAATAAAAAATTACCAAAATTGTAGGAGCGCCATCTATTGATGCTTTTTGAAACCAATTGACAATACCTACTGGAAAACTCCTCATTCCCTAGCCTCGCATATATAATCGCATATGACGTCATTCATTTACGTTAATTCCAAATAGTGGATTAAATAATCCATTCCAGTATAGTAGGGACATAAAATAAGGCATTACCATCAAGGGTTACCAAGGAACGTGTGCGGGCGAATGTAAATCGCAACGAACGCGATACATCGATACTTTATTACGAGACCCAGTCGTATCCCATCGTTGTGACACAGCAATGGACTGGTGGCGTGTTCGTGTTTCTGCGCATATGCGGTTCATGGGATAAGGGCGCCTATAAAGCGTTAAGCGATTCTTTGTTTAATGGAATTACACACAAACACACATTGCATCGCAAGCCCCGGCTTCGCACGGATAGTAACCTTAACAAATTATACACCTAAACCTTCCTCATGGATCAAATTTTTTTTTATACCACCAAGGTGGCAAACAAGCTTACGGCCTGCCTGATGGTAAGCAGTCACCGCAGCCTATGGACGTTTGCAATACCAGAGGCATCACCCACGCGTAGCCGACCCCGTAAAAACCTTTTAACCCCTTTCTTGAAGAACTCCACTCTGTCTATTGGTGAATTTTTCATACCATCAGCTCTCCGGATGACTGGTAGACGCTATGAAGATTTTAGTCCGCCGTTGTACGTAACAGTGCATTAAGTTAAATCAAATAATAAAACGGCATGGAAATCCGTTCAGTAGTTTGAGAGTTTATCGCGGACTGACAGACAGACGCGGAGTGGGATTTTGTTTTATAATATGTAGTGATGTATATATATGTATATACAATCCTATCACGTGTATATGTCGCAGCCGGATGGTTAAATTAGCCAGTTAATGAAACGGCTAGCTTCGTATGCTATTATTTAATTGAAAATTTGCCAATTTCAAGAATTTTTAAAGTAATTATTAAAGAACGAAATTGACCCGAGTTTACGGAGCTCCTTTAAATATTGTCACAATGCTAACTTAATCACAATAATCTCAAACAATAATAATAGTTTGCATTAGGTTTTAATTCGGTTGGGTTAGGTTAATGTTGTGACGATGTATGGAGGAGCTCCGTAAACTCGGAGCAATATCTATCATTAGACGTAACTTTTAAAGTACATGAATTTGACAAATATTTAATTAAATAATTGCTTAAAAAGCTAGCCATTTAATTAACCGGCTAATTTAACCATCCGGCTGCGACATATATATACGCTATCACGTCGTGGCTATGGACGACAGTTACCGCTTACCACACAGTTGGCCTGTCTCCTGTTGCTAAGTGGTCTGATCGTTTATCACTAAGTAGTATATACCTCAATTTTTTTGCATCGCGGGTTACTTTTTCCATATTATCCACCGTTAGTGACTAAGCCATTAAATGTCTGACTTCGCTTGACTTAAATTTGTAGCTTGCAATAAATATGTTTCTCATGTATTGTGCGTGTTGTACGGGTGCGTGTTGTTTGACGACATTAATGGTTCAGTTAACATGTCTGTTGCCACGCAGAGGTCCCTGGTTCGATTCCCGGCCGAGTAGAAATTGAAATGATGAATTTTAATTTCTGTTACGGATCTGGGTTAGCATGTATTAAAAAATAAGTATATAAGAAAATTATCAGTTTTCTGATACCCATAATACAAGCTTTGCTTATTTCCGGGCTAGATGGCGCTGTGTGAATTTGTCCAATTTGTTATGTAGTTGATCTTCCAGTATCCGCACGAGCCGCTTTAGTTCAACCTTTATCATGCGTACCGCTAAAGAATGGAACACGTTGCCAGCGAGTGTGTTCCCTGATCATCATAATCTAGACGCCTTCAAGGCCAGAGTGAATAGGCTGTTCCTAGACAGGCATGCTCCATCATGGTCCGCATCGTCGCTTACCACCGCAGGTGTGGTAGCGGTCAAATGCCTGGCTAGTCCAATTATAAAAAAAGCTAATTTATTATTTATTTTATTTTTGTGAATAAGTAAAACCACTCCGTTATTCCTTTTACTTATTTGAGAGTTTACCCACGAAAACGGAACAAACAAGGCACTTTATACTCACTCACGCATTCACAACGTTGGAAAACAAAGTTCCCAAACAGCGAACAATTAAAGAGCGATGCACTTAACCTTCCTGCCAATTAAATTCGCCGGTACAAGGCTAAACAGTTCCGTTCGTGAGTTACCTCCGATACGGGCCGTAACCTAGGCTATTAGGCAATTAGGCGGTCTAGACCTAGAATATCTAGAGTACCTACGTTTCGATAGGTAAAGTACGATCTAATAGGAAACGATAACATTTTCAAGTGGTGGGGGCCTCGTGTCAGTTTTGGCTGTGTGGTGTCCGGCAGCGTAGAATAGCACCAACCCCTTACACTCGCGGGTGTCGTACAAGGCGACTAACGTTTTCGAGGCAAAAGATCAAGAGTCTCCGTAGTCTGGAAAATGGGCAGCAGCATTTTACATTGTCATATTTAAACACTGCAATCTCCAACCCGCCTGTCAAGCGTGGAGATTATGGCAATAAACTCCCCTTTCGCGGGAGAGGCCCTAAGTCCTGCAGTGGACTGTTATGGGCTGTGATGATGATGATGAAGAGTCTGTCAAGCCTGAGGAATTGATCTGGGTGAGTGTGGCCTTAACCAAATCTGCCGCCAAGCAACAATGCTTCAAGCATTCTTGTGTTCCGGTTTGATGGATAAGGTAGCCAGCGCTAATACAGGCATTGAGACATTTCAAGTGACAACGCACGTGCAGTTCTGCTTTTTGTTGTCAGCCACCTAAACTCGAATCGTAGTGTAATGGGCGACAGTTACCGCTTGCCATCTGGTAGCTAGTCTGCTCGTTGGTCACTCCATATAATAAAAAATTTAGCGAGACAACGATAGTTAGATACGTAACGCCGGTCAAAACAGTATTTGAAGATTCTTGCGAAAAATTCCACTATCTACTAACTTCCGAGTCGCCGTAAAGATTGAGGCGAGGTGTACAGATGCGTATCGGCCTTCCAAATACCAGTGTAAAAGGAGCTAACATTGCTATGCGCGTCCATAGAGACGCTAGCTCACCTTATACTGGTTTTTGGTACGTCGATATTTTACTGTAAAATTGATAGCAATGCTACGGATTAACACATCCACCTGTCAAATTGAACCCCGATGTATTTGACATAAACGTCATGGCCGATTAGCCTCCAATTCGTGTGTATTCTAAATCTGTAGTTGAATTTAACTTACACTGTTCGTATGTAAGTTGTCCGTCATTTGCAAAACCATTTTTCGACGATTTGTTGGTATCCGATTGAGTTGAAATTTGGTATTGCTATGGAACTTGGATGACAATGTATTAATATGGTACCATTGAGCTGCTGATGGAATCGGAAGGTGGTCGTAGGAACTAATGAACGCAATAAGATAACCTCATCGTGTTTGGGCTCTTTGGAATAGTCTTGATGGGTAGGTACTATACTTGATACTATATTTTTGTTTCATTTGTGAACTTATTTCTCATTAAAGCCAATTAGCTCTGACCTTTCTATTAAAATACCCTCGATCTACAACTAGAATAGCATTGCACGCTATCGACGGCTCGTAGTAAATGTTAAAATAGAAACCCGGCTGCGGCCTTGATCGCTTGTTTGGGTTAGGCATGGTATCGTGGCGTTGTTCTTGCGCCGAGGGAAAACATCGTGATGAAACCAACACGTTCAGGCGGCTGAATGTTTAACCATGATGATACTACTCCTTAAGAAGTACACAATAAAGACACTTTTGGATGCGCGGGCGAACCGACCTTGGTCGGACTTTCGACCACGTCTCCTACACCCGAAAGCGAATTTATTTTATACTTTACGGTTGGTCGGGTCCAGCCAAATCGGAACAACATCTGTTACTAGCTGTAGGCCTGGTACTGGTAGCTTTAACCGTCATTCCCTGTGGCTTACTCCATACGCGACCAAATCTGCAAGGCAGTGTTTCCTTTGGACAATGACATAGGATCGTTCAAGAGGTATATTAGAGGTCTCCTTATAGGCGGGCAACGCATTGGTAGCGCCCCTGGTGCTGCTGATGTCCATAGGCGGCGGTAACCACTTTCCATCAGGTGGCACGCTTGCCTGTTTGCCTGCCTCTTCAATGTTACACTTGCAACTCACTAACAAAACCCCCCTCTCCCCACCAGGCATCCAGCACGCGATCGGCGGCCTCGCCTCCAAACCGGAACGCGACCTGCTAATGCAGGACTTCATGACAGTGGAGACGACCAACTTCCCCCACGAGGGGTCCAACCACACGCCGGCGCACCACTACAGCGAGTTCAAGTTCAAGACGTACGCGCCGATCGCGTTCCGCTACTTCCGCGACCTGTTCGGCATACAGCCGGATGATTTTCTGGTGAGTGTTCTTGATACTCCCCTCTCCGGAAGTGTGTTGGGCTTTTTGGACGTTTGCAGGCTTCTCGGAGGGAGCCTGCGGCATGAGGCTTTAGCCCTGTTGTTTTTTAGTCCCTCACACTTTAAGGCTCTGACCACAAAATTCAAATAACACTAGTACGCTGGACCTGGCTATGTCATACAAAGTAAAAGTGGTTTTTTGTGCCAAATGAGAACGCCCTCCCGAATGTATTAGGAAGTAAAATTGATATGATGCGGTTGTCTCTATTTGAAAGCCAGTTCAATCTAGATGCTTTCTAGCTTTGTTTCAAATCAGTTAAGTAGTTTAAAAAATATTTAAGCTTAAGTAAACTTAGTCGGGAGTTATCCGACGTTTTCTGTTGGTAAGATTATATTACAAACATGGCCATTCTGCTCCATCCTGTTCCATCGCCGTTCCCCTTACTGGACGTAAATGAGGATACAACAGAACACGCTTGACTAGAAACTACACCTGTAATACCTATACTTAGATGATGTAAACTTCAAAACGTAAACAATGCAAGCCGTTACGATAACAGGTGCCTTGTTTGTCTACGTCAGAAATCAATAAAGTCTAGTTTATTTTTAAGCTGTAATAAGTCGGTGACCTTGTTACGTCAGCATATTAATGAACAAGACAGTATGCAGTGACGTTGCAGCGGCGGCAGGCTGACGTCGTGATGGCGTCACGACTCATGACCTTAGAACAAATGTCTCGGGCTCTGCCAGGGTCCGCCTTGTTCTTCCTTCTGTTTGTTCTTGTTGATCCTTCCGTTTGATCCGATTTTGAGTGTGGGGCATTTGGGTGCTCGCGTCTGACTTAGATGTAAAGCCATCCTTATGCTGGTTTGTTCCAATTGTTCTTCCGCGGGATATCTTTCCTGTATTTCTAGGTCTACTTACATCTGTCTGTTTTTTATATTATACGACGGACAAACAGGCAAAAAAGCCACCTGATGGTGCGTGGTCACCGCCGCCTATGGACATCAGCAACACCAGGGGTGTTACCAATGCGTTGCCCGCCTCTAATATACCTCTTGAACGATCACATTTCATTGTCCAAGTCCTCCTTCCACATCCGAATCGTACGAGCGAGAAACGTTCTTTCGAACCTTTGCGTGGACACCACAAGAAAGTGTGAGGCGATTATCTTAATTATTTTCGTCTCCTAACTAACAATTCGTTCGTTGACTAATAACGTTGTTGTTTACGTTTTATTTTTGTAATCCATTCGTCATCGAATTAGTCAGGGCTCTGATATTGATGATAGTTCCTATGTTGTGAGTCACAGGGAGTGAAAGAGAGAGAGAGAGAAAGAGCAGAGACAATGATAAGATAGTACGTCTTATTTTATTGCGGAGTCCAACACGACTATCACAAAAGTGCTTTTGCGCGCGATAAGATAGCAAAGGCGCGACATAGATGCTGCTATCTCTTACATCTTCGTATTGGGAGAAGGAAACGAACGCTCTTACGCGGCGCTATATATGTCGCGTCCACACTTGTGCATACCGAGCAAGATTGGATTAGTTTGTTCTCGGGCGAGCCGATTGCAGTGTCTCTTGGCCGCTTTAGATCCTGGAAAATCCTGCAAAAACCCTGAAAAAACTGCTGCCACTACAGCAGTGGGAACGAGTAGATAAGCCAAGCCTTAAAAAATTACGATGACGTAAAAAGACAGAGATTGCACCACCGTTTTGTAAACCTCTATAGTTGTGTACCTAATACATTATTTAAACTAAATTATTGCTCTGGCCTTGATACGTCAGCACATTAGCGAGGCAGAGAGCACAGTCCATGTGACGTAACGGCGCCTGGCTGACGTCGCTGCGGCGTTGCGTTCGCAGTGACGTCGCTGCGACGTCATGTCCGGTGACGCTCTGATTGCGCAGATATGGTGTTTTACCACGTTATCACGCGTCTGGGCCACGGAATAGATAACACGACCGATTCGTATGTGGAATGAGCTCCCAGCCGCAGTGTTTCCTTTGGACTGTGACATGGGATCCTTTAAGAGGCATATTAGAGGTCTCGTTAGAGACGGGCAACGTATTGGTAGCGCCCCTGGTGTTGCTTATGTCCATAGGCGGCGGTGACCACTTTCTATCAAGTGGCCCGATGGCCTGTTTGTCTGCCGTATACCATGCTTTGATAAAGGTGAACAGCTAGTAAGACGGTTAGTCTTATTGCTTTAAAGCTATTGTGACCGGCAGCACACGTCTAATAATAAATAGCACGCAGATATTCAAGAGAGTTAGGAGGTAGCAGGATATCCTGTTCAGCATCATCGTCATTAGCCTTTACTAGCCCACTGATGGACATAGGCCTTCCCCAATGAGCGCCAATACACATTGTCCTCGGCTTGCCGCATCCAGCACCCCACCAGCAGCCTTTCGCAACAGCCGTTCAATATACAGAATACCGCTGCCAAACAATATTACTTTAAATATTATTGTGTGCCTGTCGGTGAGTAAGGTCTCCAGCGCTCCATGGCAGTAGAGGGCTAGGCCCTTATTGGCGTTTTTCCTGCCTGAGCAACGAGTACAGGGGTTTTAGAGGTGGGAGCTTACCGACGGGGTAACAGAGAGTGTGTTGTGACGTAAAGTACGGAAGGAGAGTGCTTATGGACAACTGGATTTGTGGGTGGCAAGAAGTGCGCACGCTCAAAGAGCCACCGGCAAGTAAGCGTGCGCATCACCCGTGATTAGGTCTGACGCGGTTTGTATGACCGTTACTTCGATGGGTCTCGTGATGGGCGGAGGAGGGTTAGGTGGGCAACATATTGGTGACACCCCTGGCGTTGCTACTGTCCACAGTCAGCGGTGGCCTTTTAATATCAGTTGGCTAGTTTGTCTGCGGATTTACACAAAATAACCTCTATTTTCGTAGACTTTGCTATTATTGGATTTCGAATCATGCAATGTTGATACCACAACACTTCTGCTAGTAATTCACTAGCCGAATGTTTATTTGTGTCTTGGTGCATAACCAGATGCCAGATACAAACCAGTATCTACATTTCAATTTACGTCTGCTATTCATGTGTTCTGGGTTTTTACATTCCTTTTTTCATTGTAAACTACTGAATATGTAACCTTGATCCAATCTGGTCAATTTCCTCTGATCTCAAGGTCGAGGAGGACCCCGGGCTTTCCCGCAAAAGTGCACAATGACGACCTGAGTGGTTCAATGGTCAACAATGGTCTGCCACGCAAGAGGTCCCGGGTTCGATTCCCGGCCGGGCAGAAATTGAAATGATGAATTTTAATTTCTGTTACGGGTCTGGGTGTTCTATGTATAATAAGTATGTATTTAAAAAGTATTTAAGTAGTATATCAGTTATCTAGCACCCATAGTAATCTAAAATTCTATTCTCGACAGAAATATGTGGCTGTATGATAAGGAAATCTAATCTACACTTTTTGAGAGATAACGCTTTGTCCGAAGTATTTGAGGTATTACTAATGTTCACGATAACGATGTCATTATGTCATTGCTTTATGGACGCACGTGACTGATGATTGTAATCAATCTGTTCTGATTGGCAATCGATGTTTTTGGGGGATTTTTTGTTATTTATTTGGTATTTCACATAGTTGTTTGTTTAGCTGATATCTCTGCAAGTCTTTGTTATATTTTTATTGCTCTGGCAGTAATTTAAAACTTCAGAACTTCAGATCAGATTCACTCGTTACGGCCAGTGTCTCGTACGTTAATCAATTATTGACATCTATTATAATTCGTCATCCTTATCTTTTGTGAGCTGTAGACAGCGACAGTTTTAATTGATTCAAATTGATAAACGTCTTAGGAACAGGACGAAACTGAAACTAATTCACATTACATATTTCAAAATACTGCATAACCATTTGATGCCAAGATTACACAAACGCTTGTAACTTACGGATCATCATCATCCCAGCGGCCAAACCCTAGCAGACCTGTAATTACTAGCAGACCACCGCCATGCCTGTGGTGTATTTCCAGGTGATCATGACCTGACAAGCCTATTCGCAAAAGCCTCCACCGATGTAAGGGTTAAGTCCAGAAGTGGGTTGCTACGGGCGGTTGGTATGAATGTGTCTGAATGATATTGAAATACTATAGTCATGCAAGTAAATGTCAGGACGTGTTCTCCCCCCAGTTGTCAACATGCTGCAGTCCTAGACCGACATCTTCTACCTGGGGATCTAAAAAGATCACAATAGCGTTTCATATTATGAATCATATTCATTTATCACTAACTTATCTGCAGCGTCGCTGTTGTTGACATTGACATGACAATTCAAAATGGCGTCACTTAGTTCCGGTATTGGCCACCGGATCAGATAAGTTTGTGGCACTCTAATATAAATCATATTTTTATGTCATACGGTAGGCAAACAGGCAAGCGGGCCACCTGATGGAAAGTGGTCACCACTGCCTATAGACATTAGCAACACCAAGAGTATTGCGTTGCCTACCTCTATAACACGTTGCTCTGGCAGCAAAAAGGCAAATGCCACTCCACTGCCAAAGCCACGGTTACCCAAATCCCCACCCCATGGAGCACTGGAAACCTTACTCACCGGCAGAAACATAATACCATTTAAAAGAGTATTATTTAGCTGCTTCATAATCATCATCGTCGTCATAGCGCTTATCCCGGCCTCTGCCAGGGTCCGCTTTCCTACCCATTCTCCTCCACTTCGCCTGGTCTTCGGCATCCTCTCATCCTAAGCCGTTGGCTCTCGCATCCGTCTCAGCGATGTCTTGTCACAGGGCGTCTTTCCTGATACTGATCTAATATGAAATGATAATGTGACCTTTTTAGAATCCCTAACCAGCATTAATTGACATGATGTTGACTTTTCTTTATATACAGATATTTTAATTTGTACGCCGAAAGGCAGGCCGCTGCGGAACCTTTATATTGTATTTTACATCAACAATTCTTATCTGTGTACCTTAAATAAATACATTCTAAAGCGCTAACCTTGTATTTCCAGATGTCAATGTGCAGCGCGGCCCTCCGCGAGCTGAGCAACCCCGGCGCGTCAGGCAGCATATTCTACCTGACGACCGACGACGAGTTCATAATAAAGACCGTGCAACACAAGGAGGGCGAGTTTCTGCAGAAACTGCTGCCTGGGTACTACCTGAACCTCGATCAGGTTGGTGTTGTGAGGGATCCATTCCTTATGGAGGAGTGAGGATGATCTGGTGGAGACTCCACCAGCGCCTTAACACCGAATATATTGCTACTGTTGGGTTTGACTCGGTAGCCGCGGTACTTTCAGTTTATTGCAATGGAACTTTGTTAGCAACTGAACCCATAAGATCGATGATACGTAATCGCAAAAGTAACAATTTCAATAATTGAAGTCATAGAATTGTTAGCAACAGAGTTACGTAATTAGCCTACTGACGTCAAAATAGAGCCCCGTCATTGGCTGGAATATATTCGTTATTTCTGTGCAATAATAATAAATATCCTATTTTTCTAAACCGTTCCTATACCGGCAAGAACCTACTGACGCGCTTTCCCTGCCGGTTAAACAAACGTTAGTGTGAGACGTATGAGACCTTACTATACTATGGTTTATTATCGATAGTTTTACTATCGAATTTGAATAAATTCAAATTTGCCCATATTGATAGGCTCACTTATCTGTAGTATTGATAGATAGTTGCAAACACAAGGAGGGCGAGTTTCTGCAAAAGCTGCTGCCGGGGTACTACCTGAACCTCGATCAGGTTTGTGTTGGGAGTTTTGGAAGCAATGCGTTCTTTATTAAGGAATGAGAATGACCGGAAGATGCAGCGTGGATAGGCCTGGTGGACCGACGACCTGGTAAGGATCGCAGGTAGCAGCTGGATGCGGAAGGCACAGGACCGGCCGCCGTGGAGATCTCTGAGGGAGGCCTATGCCCAGCAGTGAGCGTCTTCTGGATGATATGGTGATGATGATGAGAGTGACCTGGAGACTCCACCAGCGCCTTAATGCTGAATTAGACTGTGAGGGTCATGTAGGTTATCCTAATTATACCCTATATGTTGCCCAGGCTTAATAGCTATGTCGCAGCCAAATGGTTAAATTAGCCGGTTAATTAAACGGCTAGCTATTTAAGCAGTTATTTAATTGAAAATTGGCCAAATTCATGAACTTTGAAAGTAAAGTCAAATGAACGATATTGCCTCGAGTTTACGGAGCTCTTCCATTCATTGTCATAATGCTAACCTAAACTAACCGAATAGAAACCTAATGCAAACTATTATTATACTTTGAAGTTATTGTGGGTAGATTAGCATTGGAACAATGTGTGGAAGACTCTCAATATGTGGTAAACTCGAGGCAATATCGTTATTTCAACATCACTTTAAAATCTTATGAAACTGGCAAATTTTCAACTAAATAATTGATCAAAAAGCTAGCCGTTTAGTTAACCGGCTAATTTAACCATTTGGCTGCGACAGCTACACAACACAAAATGTTTCATTCAAATTCGTCCAGTAGATCCGGAGGTTAGCGTGTATAATAAAACACTTTTTTTTTAAATTCCATGTCTTCCTTTTTCTTCATCGCTCTTATATTTTTTTGTAAATATATTCAATATACATTATATGTATAGATGTATGGACAGTCTTACTATCGATTAACCCATATCCAAATTAGCCCATATCAATAGGCTCAGTTATCTATGATATTGATCGATAGTATCCTAGGTATGCGCTTAAAGAAAAACATCAGTCGATAGACAGAATATGTACGGGAAAACGCATAATACTAGTTCATCCGCGGACAAAAACTAGAGAATGAATGAATGGTCACGGAATTTATTGTTTGAGTAATGTGTAGATAGTAGGTAGTAGTAGTAACCTGTCATTGATATTTTGAATTTTTACACAACAAGAATTATGAGATTTGACTGATTTAGTTATTTTGAGTTATTGACATGCCGTTAAATATTATAATTTAACTACCTGACCCGGCAAACGTTGTTTTGCTATATAAATAAAAAAAAATTTAGGGGTAGACTACCCCTAACATTTAGGGGGATGAAAAATAGATGTTGGCCGATTCTCATAGATACCGGATAAGCACAAAAAATTTCATCAAAATCGGTCAAGCCGTTTCGGAGGAGTATGGCAACGAAAACTGTGACACGAGAATTTTATATATTAGAAGATATTTCATCCGCGGACAAAAACTAGAGAATTAATTAATGGTCACGGAATTTCTTGTTTGAGTTATGTGTACCTACCTGTCATTGATATTTTGAATTTTTACACACCAAGAACTTTGAGATTTGACTGATTTAGTTATTTTGAGTTATTGACATGCCATGAAATTTTATAATTTAATTGATTTCGTTATTTTGATTGTTTGAAATGTCATTTGAATGAATTAATTTAGCTATTTTGAACATTATATTCAGGCGACTGAATGTGCAGAACCATGATCCAATCTGATCAGGTGGCAGTTTCTCCACTGTAATTACCTGATCTGCCAAGTCAGTTCGGACCCCGGGCCCTCGTTCACGAGAGCACAACCGGGACATTAACGCCAAGATGAATTTTTTTGTGCAGTCATAACACACGCTTTTCATTTCATCTTCGCCAGAACCCACGCACGCTGCTACCAAAATTCTTCGGACTATACTGCTACCAGTGCAACAGTAAGAATGTTCGGCTGGTCGCGATGAACAACATACTGCCTTCATCGGTCAAGCTGCATCAGAAATACGATTTGAAGGGATCCACTTATAAGAGGAAGGTGAGTAAACCAATACTATACTCTATTTTTTTAAACTATAAAGTAGAGCTCGTCTAGTCTAAAATGACGCGCCCCACTATTTAGTTAGTTGATTTCGAGGTGTGAGTGCAAATATTGATAACGACACTTCATCTGTGTGGGGAGCCAATGAACGACGCGTGATCCTGCGTTTGAATTTCACCGGCAACTGAATGACCAATTACAACGGTATTTGTATATGTATTGCGTCCATATTTTAAACTTGCTTGTGTGCGTTAATGCGATAGTGGGGCGCGTCATTATAGATTAGACGAGCTCTACCGAGGTTGAGTATGCCATGCTCATTAGTTTCTTCAAATTAGGTACGCTAAGGGGGCTTTCACGGCATGGATTGATTGGTGGTTGAGACCACCAGGTTGATGTGAACGCCGGCTTGTAACTAATAAGAAAGGCGAACGTTAAAAAAATAGAGAATGCTATACTATCCCAATGGAGGACTTGTTTGAGGTCTTAACGCTTTTTCTGTTTTATTTTTAATCATTTGTTTAGGATAGTCAACAAGACTTACTTTACAAAAGTTATAGCATATATTACATTAAACGGGACTCACATGCGACATACCTTTTCGATTTGTTCGAGAACCAACCAGAGGGTGCCTACCAAAACGCCGGGAAAACAAATCGAAAAGGTACGTCGCATGTCTGTCCCGTTTAATATAATGTATATATGTGTAAAGAACGCGAGTTTAGTTTGAAACAAGTTATAGTATATAAAACTTACAGTATATTTTAGCTAAAAATACATAACCTTTCTAAGTGCAGCCTAAATTATAGGTTACCATAACAAGAATTTATGTAGACGTTTATTCAGTTTAGATTTTCACTAATACTTATGAACGTCATACAATATTTACATGTAATAAGAATGAATGCTAGTCACCACGGCTTCATCTAGCGGATAACGGTTTATTGGCTAGTATATAGGGCCATATAAAAAAAGTTTCCGGGCCCAAAGATTTTGTTCTTTGTCCGCGACGGACGCAAGCGGCGCCCGCCGGCCACTTGTCACTGTGACACTGACAGAAACGTAATGTCATTCATTATGTCACCTCGCCACTGAGCGCATCGACGATGCCGACAACATCGGTTAATATTAGGTGAAGTACTTAAAGTACTTTAAATATATTAATTTTTTAAGTATTTTTCCTCTCTCTTCCCCAGGCGAACAAATCGGAACGCCAGAAAGGCTCACCCACATACAAGGACCTGGACTTCATGGAGCACCACCCCGAGGGGTTGTTCCTCGAGGCGGACACCTACGCCGCGCTCATCAAGACTATGCAGCGTGACTGCCGCGTGCTCGAGAGCTTCAAGGTGAGCTGGGGATGGGTAGATAGCGACAGGATCATAGACAGCGAAAGGATTGTGGACAGCGAGCGTACTCTAGACAGCGGGTGGATCCTAGACAGCGGCAGTATTAGACAGCGAGCGGTCCGTGGACACTAGGAGTGATTGGACAGTAGACAGCGACAGGATCTTAGTCAGCGACCGGACTGTAGACCGCGACCGTACCTTGGACAGAATTGTAGCCAGCGACCGGACTGTAGCAGCGAGCGGACCGTAGTCATTATAATCCTGACGTTAAATCGCGTGTCCAAAATTTCACTAGCTGGTGCGGTGGTGCCACTGACGATTAAATTAAAAATGTTGTGCATAAAGTGTTAAACAAATAATGTCCGTTGTCCAAATGACGCCAATGCAACGGGCTGAAATCCAATGGACCTTACTCGTCAGTGGCGCCATCTAGTGGATATTTGGTTGAGCGATAGTCCCCATTACCGTAGCCCCCCACTGCTTACCATTAGGCAGGTCGAAGCTTATTTGCCACCTAAGTCACTGTTCTACATAATACTTCATAGTACTACGATCCTAGGCGCGTACCCATCAGAAGATCTTCGCATTGTTCTCTTCAGGAAACACCTGTTGTTGATACTGTATGGTTGATGTTGTTGAAATATTTAAGGTTTTTGTTTCGTTTGGGGCTAGTTGGCGGTGCGTGAATGGTCCGAGCATAATTTTTATTCATTCATCTATACTCACGAGTACACCCCCTTCCAGATAATGGACTACTCGCTCCTGGTGGGAATCCATAACCTGGATGAAGCGCAGCGCGAGAAGAGCACCGCGCGCGCGCGCACCGACTCCGCGCAGAGCGACGGCGACGGCGACGACGGCCCGCGGCGGGGGCTCAACCGGACCAGGTATGGGGGGGGGGGGAGGGGGGGGGAGGGTGTGGTGGGAGGGTGGCTTGGGATTCTCAGCTGGACAAGGTATAGAGGGACTCGAATCGAGGGTAGCAAGGGGGTGCTCTATGTATGTAGGGGGCTCAATAGCAACAGGGTTGGGGGAGGGCACAGCAAGCTAGATAGGGAGGCTTCGGATTCGTATGGGGTAACGCGCGGCACCAGGGTGGTTTTGGATTCATGATAGCAAGTATGGGCGAATTTGAATTTAGGGTAGCAAGGGGGTGCTCTATGTATATAGGGGGTCAACCGCATCAGGTATGGGGGAGGGCATGGCAAGCTAGATAGGGTGGCTTAAGATTCTTAGGGGGGAACGCACGGCACCGGGGTGGCTTCGAATTCATGGTAGCAGGGGGTGCTGTATATATCTAAGGGGCTCAACCGCACCACGCACGCATGGCTGCATCACACACGACGGAATGGCTGGATATGGGTGGCTGTTAGTCGCCAATGTTGGGTGGACGGAAAGGGGTAAATTACTCTTTTTTTATAATTGGACTTGGATAGGTGTTGCGAATAGACCTAGACAGGCATTCTCCAGCTTCGGTCGCATCGTCCAGGTGAGATGGCGGTCAAATGACTGGCTGGTCTAAAAACTTCTGAGTTGCAGGCGTCTTTAGGCGGGTGCTTAGGTGCCATACAATGTTTTGTATTTTAGTTATGGCTAGCATTTTTATTGACACTGTAAATTTTAGTTTGCAAAAATAGAAATACTTTTGCCATCTTTATGTCTTTAGTACATTGCCTACTGACTTCCATATCCGCATTGGTTGTCTGAAGGAGATCGCTATTCATGATAAGACCGCTCTTGTACATTTTATCATCACACTGTATCTGTATAAACTACTTAATTTTTATTGGTAACTTCCCTGGTGTTGCTGATGTCCATAGGCGGCGGTGACCACTTTCCATCAGGTGTCCCGCTTGCCTGTTTTACTGCCGTACTACTTAAAAAAAGAGTTGGTTATTTTTATAGATATATATATTATAATTTATCATAATTATATTAAGTACTATATTAAACCAACATTTTGCAGATCAGAGCAGGGAAAGGAGGATTTCGGAACCCTAGTGAAAAGAACACAGTAATTATTTGAATACCTATGTCGATGTTTAACATGATTGTCCATTCTCACTCTCTCTAACACAGTAACAGTCGTGTCTGTCCGTCCCTTTCTCGCCTATGTATAGGTGTAATACTGCTGTATGAATTTTGTGTAGTTTAGATAGATTGCATGAGGTAGTGTTAACTATATGCATTGAAAAGTTGTAACCATAATAGCATTGATGATGATGGGTGATGGCGTATTGCAAACGTCCATAGGCTGCGGTAACTGCTTACCATCAGGCCGGAAGATTGTTTGCCACCTTAGTGGTATATAAAGAAAAATTATTTACAATATAAAATTTAGATAAAATTAATTCAATTAAAACTGGTGTGAAAGTAATTCTGTCATTATTACATTCAAATTTTTTATATTTATTGTACACTAGATTTGAAAGAAAAAGTGTCAAAGTTATGGACCTTTCTTGTACTGGCTTATTACAATTTTTAAAACAATTAGTGTATAAAAACTGCATATTGCCTGCCCACTGTCTTCCACGAACAGTACAATCTAAACTCCTTAAAGTCCAGTGTGAATATCTGTTGCAGGCATGTTTGCCTGCAAATGTGTTCCCCGACCAGTACAATCTGAACTCCTTACATTCTTTCTAGATAGGCATGTTCCTTCTTAGACCACGTTGTCTCTTACCAGTAAATTGACAGCCAAATGCTTTTCTAGTTGTAGAAAAAGAACTACCATTTTCTGTTCAACTTTTGTACCCTATGACAAGGACCACTATCTTTCCAATACCTACCTATCCTTAATTCATTTTGTTGCGGGTTCCAAGACAGTATTAGCTTGTCTTCAAGTGCGCTTGAGTGTCAAAACTCAAGACATGAGTGTGATCCTGGCTACATAGGAGTTGCGATGGGAATAAGTGGTGTGGCAAAGTCCATTAAAAAACCTATGAAAAGGATAAGACAGAATAGTCCCGTCCAGGTAAATAAATATGCTGGATAATTTACACAGCGCCATTTAGCTCCAAAGTAAGCAAAGCTTGTGTTATGGTGGTGTTGTGGGGGAAAACTGATAAACTACTTATACTTATTATACATAGAACCCAGACCCGTAACAGAAATGATAATTCAACATTTCAATTTCTGCTCGGCCGGGAATCGAACCCGGGACCTATGTGTGGCAGACCGGCACGTTAACCAACTTAACCACTCAGGTCCTTAACATCAGTAACAACACATACCTCACAGTCTTCGTTTATATTTGTGTGAATAACATATTAAAATACACTAATTTGTAATAACTATACTAATATTTGGCGAATGCTCCATAGCTACTTTACAAGATTTAGAAGATTTTTTTTGTATTCTACAAGTTTTTATTTAAAAAATTATTAATATTGGTATCAAAGATTTCTTTACGATCTCGACTTGGAGTCAGTTATTATTATTATGAACTAAAATGTCATATAAATGTGAAGTGAGCATCGGCGTGCCACAGGGCCCGATTCTCGGGCCATTATTTTTCCTTGTTTTTAGGAATTGAATTATGTTCCATATATTATTCACAACACAGCTTATATATAATAGCTTTCCTACTCTTTCTTCTTCACTTCGCCCGGTCTTCGGCATCCTCGCGTCGTAGGCCGTTGGCTCTCGTATTTGATATAGTATAAATTTCAATTCAGCCTGTACGCAATTTGGTCTAGCCACGAATTGGACCAACCATTCAGCCTATCGCGCCTAAACGAATTTTTATCTAGACGAGTTTTTATGTAGTTTTCACCCACTAGATTCATTTCAAAGTTTAGTTAGGTACATTTATGTTTTTTAGCTGTAGTTTGTATAAAATCTATTCGACTTTTCATAACCCGACTTGTAATTTGTCAATGTGCCTTCCTCTACCTTCATTATGTAGCTCTATGATTGTGGAGGTATTTGGATTTTCTTGAATGCTTCCCACCGTACAGTACTGTCCCGCCTGTCAGGCCATTTTGATACTCCCCCGGAATATACATTACACTAGAAGTTGATAAATAATGCACATAGGCTAGTTTTGGCTTCGTATTTACTAACACGCGTGCGACAGACCCGAGCAGACTGGCCGTGTGGTGTCCGGCAGAGTAGAATAGCACCAACCCCTTACACTCGTGGGTGTCGTACAAGGCGACTAATGTTTTCGAGGCAAAAGATCCAGAGCGTCCGTACGCTGGAAAATGGGTAGCAGCGTTTTCCAATGCTATATTTATAACATTGCGATCTCCAACCCGCCTGCTAAGCGTGGAGATATGGCAATAGCCTCCCCTTTCGTGGGAGAGGCCCTAAGTTCTGCAGTGGACTGTTATGGGTTGTGATTATGTGCGACAGAGACGCCGCTCTACGGAGCTGAACTGGCTTATGTGCATTATTTAGTGCTGAGATCTGTACCCCAGTAATGAAACCTAGATGGGGTGCCAATCGGCTTCCTCATGTCACCCAGCCTCAGGGTTTCCAGTGGCAGACCTCGTTAATTTTTAGATAGAGAATTAATAATATTTTTACTGTGTACCACTCGACGTAAAGTACAAAAGTACTAAGCCTATGGCGCTATCCTAATTGGCAATGGTCGCCTGACCAATAACCGTGAACGATGTCTTTTCATAGACAGCACTTCATTTCATCACATTTTTTGATATTTGTTTTCACCAAAATGTTATATTTCCAGGTCGATAAACAGACAGCGGCTGGTGGCGCATTCCACTGCTATGGAGAGCATCCAGGCCGAAAGCGAGCCCATCGATGAGGAGGAGGATGTTCCGTGAGTTTGTTTGTCACTTACTAGTCTTATCACATTTTTTTCACACTGAAAATGGATAGCCGCTTTTTCCATTGTTATATTTATAACATCTCACACAAGATCTCCAACCCGTCTGCCAAGCGTGGAGATTATGGCAATAACCTCCCCTTTCGTGAGAGAGGCCCTAAGTCATGCAGTGGACTGTTACGGGCTGTGATGATGATGATGATGATATTTATAACACTGCGAACCGAACCCGCCTGCCAGGCGTGGAGATTATGGCAGTAATCTCGCCTCTTGTTGGAGAGATACTAAGTGGTTATTAGGTGGACTCTGTCAAACCTGAGGAATCCGCCTGGGTGAGTACCACCGCCTTCTCTATTTCTGCCGCCAAGAAACAAAGCTAGCATTGTTGTGTTCCGGTTTGAAGGATAAGGTGGCCAGCGAAAATACAGGCATGAGGCATTTCATCTTAGTCCTCACAGTGACAGCGCACCTGCAGTTCTACATTTTTGTTACCTGCAACCTAAATGTATGAAATATAGATGCTATGGGCGGCAGTTACCATATACCGTCAGGTTGCCTGTCTGCTCGTTTATCACTGAGTGGCATTAAAAAAAAGTTCTGCAGTGGACTGTTATGGACAGTGATAATGGCCGTATTGTACTGAGGTGTTCAAGCAGAGAGGTAAAAGTAAAGAAACAGCGTCCTCTTGAACGTATAATTACAATCTTAATCACAATTTTACAGCAACCCTATATTATTTTACCTTTGGTTTTACTAATAAATTGTATCCAGTTTTAAGTTCATATGTTTATTTTATGGTTTTATTTTCTCAAGTAGTTTTGTATTTTTTGTCTTTCTTTTCCTGCACCGCCTACCTTTCTCAGGCTTAGATTATCCCGGTTGACTGGTAGATGAGGCTATTTTAGCTTTAAGTCCGCCAATGTACTTTTGTGCATAAAGCTTTAATAAATAAACAAATAAATAAACCCTTTTGCGTGCTAAAGTCGGACAACAAACATACGATCCATGGTACCGCACGCAGCTGTCGTGGACCAACAACTAACATTGCAATCTTATTCGTAATGACCTACGTTAAAAAAAAAAAATCTTAGCGTTAATGTCCCGGTTGTGCCCTCGCGCACGAAGGCCCGGGGTCCGCCTTGACCATGATCCAGGATTTGGCAGATCAGGTAATTACAGTGGAGCGACTGCCATCTGACCTCCATGACCCTGCTACCAGGGGAACCTGACCAGATTGGATCATGGCTACACATCCAGTCGCCTGAATGTGCAGGTTTCATCACGATGTTTTCCCTCACCGTAAGAGCATCGGTTAGTATTCAACTGATGTACATAACTCAGAAAACAGTCATTGGTACATGGCCGGAGCGGGATTTGAACTCGGGACCTTTGGCTTACGAGTCGTATACTCTAACCGCTCGGCCACCAACACTCTCAATGATGTAATGACCTACGTTACATATATTAAATACCGATTTCTCCCCCAGACCCGGTGGTATCCCAGCGAGGAGTGCTCGCGGTGAAAGGTTGCTGCTATTTCTGGGCATCATCGACATATTGCAGTCCTACCGTCTTCGGAAGAAACTCGAGCACACGTGGAAGAGTATGATACACGACGGGGTGAGTAGCGAATAGGCTGTACATTCTTTCTGTGGGATATCTTCAAGGGTAGGGTAGATACGGTGTGAGTAGCAGACAGGCTAGTCTATTCTCACTGAGACACCTTCAAGGGTGTGTATAGGCTGCCTGTAGACAGAAACCTTACAGAATACCGCAGCTAAACAATACTCTTTTAAATAGTATTGTGTTTCTGCCGGTGAGTAAGGTTTCCAGTGCTCCATGGGGTGGAGATTTGGGGAACCGTGGCTTTGGCAGTGGAGGGGCATTCACCTTTTTGCTGCCAGAGCAACGTGTTATAGAGGTGGGCAACGCACTGGCGATACTCTTGGTGTTGCTAATGTCTATAGGCAGTGGTGACCACTTTCCATCAGGTGGCCTGCTTGCCTGTTTGCCTATCGTATGACATAAAAAAAAAAGAAAAAAAAAAGATCAGTACAGGCATAAATGTAGGAGAAGACTAGTTGTTCCTAGTGTTTTTTAACCCGCACGTATTTCGGAGTATAAACAATATACTTTACTGCGGGATCTCTTTTTCTCTCTCGCCCTGATCCTTGTCTGTTCGGCCTACTCTGCTAGGGAAAGAAAGAATATTTAAATATAGAAAATGGGGAGAAGGTGAGAAGAAGACGACTTGAGTGGTACAGTTGGTCATACCGGTCTGCCATGCGGAGGTCCCGGGTTTGATTCCCGGCCGAGCAGAAATTGAAATAATGAATTTTGATTTCTGTTATGGGTCTGGGTGGTATATGCAAGTATAATAAGTATATAGTCAGCATATAAATAGTTTATCAGTTATCTAACATGCATAACACAAGTTTTGCTTACTTTGGGGGTAGATAGCGCTGTGCGAATTAGTCCACGATTATTTATTAATTAATTTCTCTCGCCTTGTTCCTCGGCCGTACGGCGTATTCTGACAAGGAATATCCTTCCTCTCTTTAATGGGAAGAACATGTTTAAATCTACATATTATATAAAATTCCCTACTCATTCCAGGACACAGTCTCTGTCCACCGGCCGAGTTTCTACGCGCAGCGCTTCCTCGACTTCATGGGGAAGACGGTCTTCAAGAAGATACCTTCGTGTGAGTATCGGTGCTTGCGCTCTGTCGTGATGATGATGATGATGAGAACGGTGATGATGTGTTTGGTAATAAGATTGCGTCTCTGTTCACTAAAAATACTAGCGTTATATATAGTCCATTCGCGTTAAGAAAATAGTGGGTAAAGGCGTTTTCGCGGTGTAGTAAAATTTCAATTTAATTTATTGATCAAAGTATAACCCGTGTCATGAAAGAAGAGACTTGTCAAATGGCAGCAGAGGGGATTTCGCGCAGGTAATCGCCTACTAAGCAAGTCGAGCCACGTGACCCGCCAAGTCTCTTCTTATTTGACACTAGTTGTAACAAATACTCATTTTAGTTAGTAACACTTGTAGTAAGTAAAAGTTCAAACAATTTATATTTGAAAAAGATTAACGTCCAGTTTCTGAAACACTTGTCAATGTTAATTATCGATTAAAACTGTTTCCGTCTCTGCCTATAACTCACCGTAGATAAGGATGGCGAATTTTAATTGATGGTCAATGATTAACGTATGAGAATTGGCCGAAAGTTTATTAATTGATAAAAATCAACTTAATTGTCTCAAATTGAAAATAAAGTCAAGGATATCCATTTGATTGAGCAGCCAGTCTAGTATTTGCTGTTTATTCCAACCGGCGAGGTATTCATTTTAATTTTCTGCCGTCAACTGGTCACTGTGAACTTAGCTTTCTAATTAGCTGCGACCCGATTGGTCGAGGGGCGGGGCTAGGCCCGCGAACAAAGATTACTCACTATTTTCTTATCGCGAATGAGTTATAGGGTCTACTACATATTTAAAATTGTCGGCCTGGATTCTCTATCAATGAAGTTGCGTCAGTATGAGGTACAAAATGTATGATCTTATTATAGACATCCACGTTTTAATATAACTTTCAAATTCCACCAGGTGGAACTACTGAGGAAGGTCCGTTGTCAATATACTCAAATCAAATCAAATCACGTTTATTCAGTTTAGGCTTTTTACAAACACTCATGAATGTCGGAATCTTAAATATTAAAATAATTTTACATAAATAAAAATTGCTCCGGCGCCGCTTCACCACCACCACAGGCCATAAAGAAAGAAAAAGAGAAACTCCGCGACTCCGCCGCTGATCGTCTAACTGTCACTGTGACTGTCAGTGAATTATGTCGCTCGCTTACAATTAAGTTACGCACATATTTTGCGTGTGCCTAGCAAGAAACCGCACAAAACGTTATGATCACTAACATTTGTAGTAAAGTAACAAAGTGTATAGCATATTAGTGTTTTAAACAAATGATTACATACCCTCCGGTAAGTGCATACCTCATTACGATTCATGCAACAATGCAACATTTTTGAACACCAAACATTGCAGTGCAGTAAACAGTGCTGCTGTGCTATTGGTTGGATAGAAATAATTGCTGTAACATGACGGATCGATTCTAGCCAATGATATGGCTTTATTTTGACAGCAGATCTTATGTCTTAGTAGCGACATCTCGAGTCGTAAAAACGCGCGGGCGATTCTCGCACTGTGACATCTCAAATTGGACATTTTCTCTAGCCCAAAACCTATATTAAAACGTCTCTGAAATTGAACTTCGACAATATACGACTGTCGAATATTGTTGAGAAAATATTTTTTAGCTGCAATAGACATTTAAATGTGATTATCAATGGAGATATGTGGCTAGAAAAAAATGTCTAATTCGAGATATCACAGTGCGAGAATTAGGCCCCTGGTGTAAATCGCGATTTCATTGATAGAGTTATTTGGCCACTATGGTAGCTACTAAAATCATTTATAAATAAAATATATGAGTTATTTGTAAGAAATATTATGTATCGTGATAGTAGGTAGCCTTCATGGTCTAAGATCCGGCCATAGAGTATCTTTCCTCATGTATTATTCTAAAAAAATCGTGCATTATACTAAAGAATATAACTCAAATAAGGAAAAAGATATGGGATGCATACTCTCACCCTGGTCCTTCTATGGGGTTTCCACAGAGACATACGCTCATCTGTTATTTAATAGAGTTACATGTCAAATGGAAGGTATTTCTTTCCTCTATCTAACTAAACAGTGTGTTATATTTGTATGAAGCCATGAACTGGATGGGGTGCTAAACGTATTAAAACGTTATGTACAACTATTCCACTTACGACATAAATAATTGTACCCATTGTTTTAATACGTTTAGCACTCCATCCAGTTCACGGCTTCGCACATATATTATGTAACACACTGTATATGGTTGCCTGAGTAACGGTAATAATGGTGAACATATTCAAATCAATTGTCATTAATTTATACTGTGGCCGGATCTCCTACTATCAAATATATTATTGAAAATTCCTGACTGCATCAATTATCTTCTACCCGTATCATCAGTGGATCATTGTCATTTGTTGGCTAAAGCTCCCCTGATGTTGCAGTTTTACAATATGTCTATAAACGTTTTCAAGATGACATTTGAAAGAGAAAAAAAGAGATTTTCATACACCAATAGATAGCACATCTAGGGATATCTATGTCAAACATGTTATGAGTGAAACTCTATGAACAAACTTGTTATAAGAGTCTAAGAACAGCGTCATCTATTGGCAACGTAATAAATCTTGTTTTCTTTTCACTGTCATATTGAAAACCTCTCGATACTCAGTGAAGTCTCTATAATGACTTCAGCTAACTCCTTTCCAATTTAATACGGTATTCGGCTACGTGGTAGTTAAAAAGTTCCACGAACTATCCAAAGATCTTTATTGGTTTTTGTGATATCATAAACACTAGTCTAATTACGAAACTCTGTTGCCAACAATTATCAGATTTCAATGATTGAAATTGTTACTTTTTCGTTTCCGTATCATCGATTTCATGGATTCAGTAGCTAACAAAGTTCCATTGCAATATACTGATACTTTTGAATTGAATTTCAATCATTGAAATCAGATAATTGTTGGCAACAGAGTTACGTAATTAGTCTACTGATGGTGTTTATATGTTAACGTTTTTGAAATGTAGTCAAGTACCGTATAACTATTAGATTTATTGCTATTTTTACTACTCTTCGGTATCCCTTATTTTAGTACATATCTGGCTAATAATGGTGCAAAATTGTTACAACGGTGGCGCTGACATTGTGGGTCTCTAGTCAATCGGAGAACGTTACAAAATAAATTCAAAATAGCGTCGTATTCAGCCGCATTCGTCCGTTTGTAAATTTATTTGTATTGTGAGTAGTTTTCACTTGAAGGGCGTTTTTAAATTTGAACCGATATCGCTAGTGCCTATCTTTTTGTACTAACAAAATATCTGTCAGCTAACATATCTGGAACATACCAGTAAAGTAAAACTAGTTGAAAATCTAAAATCGAAAATACTAAACGCCCTACAACCCAAACCCTCCAAAAAAAAATCCACCCACAACGCCAGCGCCACCTACCGCCGGCCCCTGTTATCTAAAACCCCCATATGTGACCCCCATGCCTCCTACGCAGTGGACCTCCCCGAAATTAAGGGCAACCACAGGAAGTTCCGGACCCTGGTAACCAGTTATATAGGTACAATAGAATACAACTAGTGCGTTATTTGCACGCTGCGTTGTGAACCAGTCTTGTGTGCTGAGTTTTTCCTTTTTTTGGTTGGATTTTTTTTTTAGTTTTTTCTTTTTTTTTTGTAGGTTGGTTTTGTTTTTTTCTTCGATTTTTTTTGGAATTTTTGGCGTGGTTACTAGACCTTTATGCCAATTTTTCTTCGATTGGTGTTAGAGTGTTGCCAGATGGGGATTCAGTGGGGATTTTCAATCCATTGAATTATAATGCAATGGACTTGTTCTCTCCTGATGAAAATGCAGCCCAATGGGTAAAGAACTTGTGGGTTTGGTGTTCATTGATAATACCTAGGTTATAATTGGCGACTCGGCTATTAATGCCATACGAATAAATAAATTAATAATGTTACACAAAGGGGTGTGACCACAGAAATCGAAATAAGAAAAAAATCATAGATAATTATTCATTATAAATGTGACAATGGTTGTCGCCACCTCGGCCACTACTGCGCATAACTGTACTACCTAAATTCACTTTGTGAAATGTCACAGTGATACTACAGTGACGTTATTTATCACCCATATCTAGCACTTGTGCAATTTATGAGAGGTCATCCTGTTAAAAAAAAATTGGATAGTACAGGAAACCTAAGTGCACAAATCGTGATGAAATGGGTGACAGTTGCCGCCCAATAGGTGGGACTGTCTGTCCGTTTGTCTCCAGATTTGTATAACATAGAGTCATAGAGTAAACTAGACCTAGCTTAGCGATGGGAAGGCAAGGGATTTTTGGGGACGAATAAGAATGTATCTTAAAATAATGATAATAAAGTTGAAAGTCTGACAATGATCGTGGGCAGCGAAACGATACTACGTCAATCCCAGTTTCTGATTTCAACTCTATTGTCTTTTCGGGTTTTTTTATATTATTACTTACTCCCAAAAAATAAAAAAGGGAGCCTTAAAGATGTCAAAAGCCAATCCTGTAAAACTTTTGTCTTTACTTTGATTTTGTGACAGTGGATTTTAGTTCTAATTTTGTTTAGCATAAAGTTTATTGTTGATCGGTGATTTAATTAGGCATGAGTCGTTAGCAAAATGTTTTTTTGTTTTGTGATTGGGTGTTGTGTTTTCAGTTGTAACTGAGAAATTCCAAATTTTTGGCATGAACTTTGTTTTATTTCTTTCTTTTTTTGTTTGTTTTTAATAGCAACAATCATGCACGCCCCCTACGTCCCTTTCGTAACGGTTTTGAAGAAAAAAATTTTTTTTTTCTATTTGTTGTGAAGTTTCACAGCCCTGGATGTTTTTCGCAAAACAATGGAATAATATCTGTGTGTTTTTTCTCGTTTTTTCCCCATCTACCGAATGTTGTCCGCGAACGGATGCTTGCCCGGCTCTCTGGAGGTCTCAGTAAGTGTCCCCCTGGTTCTGGCGGGTCCCCCCCCCGTCCTCGTATCGCATGGTGTGGCCCCCGTATGACCCCATGATCGTGACCCCAGTATTCTGTATTTCGGGTGTTGTTATAAACAGGGAAAATACAGGAGGTTGCTGACCATCTTCGCTATTTAAATGAGGATTTAAAAAAAATTATAATTGCCTCCTTGTTCTTGTTTTGATTCTTCAGTGAGGCTGGGGTTTGTGAAATTGTGTGTGGGGAGAAAATTATAAACATGAAACTGCAATCAATCTGTTTAAAGTGTTCCATTCTCGTGAACAAAAGCGAATTCTAGCGTTAACTGATAGTCTTACTGAAGTGCGGTCGTGGCCAACCGATGCTCTTAGGGTGAGGGATAACGTCGTGATGAAACCTGCACATTCAGGCGACTGAATGTGTAACCATGATCCAATCTGGTCAGGTTCCCCTGGTAGCAGGGTCAAGGAGGTCTGATAATTCCTGGATCTTGGTCAAGGTGGGTCTTGGGCGCTCGTACGCGACAGCACGACCAGGACTATACGCCAAGATGTTTTTTTTATTCTGTAGGGTGGAGATACTTCCCTAGTCGGGCGGTTCCAATTCGAACGGTCATAAACCTGTTTAAACTAATACTAAATGAGATAAAAAATGTTGAACCAACCGTTTATGACAACACCTAGGTACTTACATCGTCAAGTAGTTAGGCAGTGTGTTCCTTCTCATAACATTTCGCTCGATTGACGAACCTATGTTTGTGATTTCATTATATCATGTCACCTTGTAGTTAGATGACTGTTATTTCAAAAATAACCTATTCGAATGTGTGTTTCAAATGTGGAAGAGAATTGCAGTTGTTTTTTCTTCGTGTTTCTGTGTTTGATTTTTAATCTGGACTGTCCTCGAATGCTGCCAGCGTCAAAAACAATCATTGTCAATGCGAATTTTTTTATTGTTGAAAGTATAATGTTTTGTCTCTTACTTCATGCTGTGATAAATCTGTCTTCCATCTCACACAGGCATGCTTTCGATTTTCTTTTATATTTCGTGTTTTTTTTTTCAAATATTGCACTAAGAAAAGACGTTTATTTATGCGTTTTTTTTATTTACCTAAAACGCTTTTTTTATAGAGCAGATAGTTTCATATTGTTACTGTTAAAATGAAAGAATATTTGAACTTGTAAAATAGAAATATCAATATTTTTATTTGAGTTAAAACAACAGTGAAAAGTAACGAAATTGTTTTGTAAAGACAGGCTTAAATATTCTTGACTAGATTTCTAATACCTGGAAATTGACAACTCATCGAAAGGTAATTCGAAAGCTAAAACTTTGTGTTTCTTGTGTTTTTTTTTATATAACAATAATGGCATGGCAATGAGAAATGAAATTGTGCAAGCCGAATAAGATGAAACACAAATTAAAATTAAACATTTTAATTCTAATTAAATACTCAACTAACATGTCTACGCCATAAAAATCCATAACATTCTTGAGCTTCAAACTGAAATATCACCTTAAAAAAATACCACAAACATATCAGTCGACAGCCACAAGGTAGTAACTCACAAAATAAAATTTTCCAGCCCTGAAACACTCTCCCTCGAAACGGAAGAGCATCGCGAAGCCAGCACGCGCGCCAGAGGAGGTTGACACACCAGGTATGTGTCTCTATTTTTTTTTAAATATATTGTTTTAATTGTTGTTTTGTGTAAAGAAAATAAAATATTTACAAAACGCTAACGTTGTGGTTTTGGGAAGAATCGAATATGCTCTTATCTGCTAGATTATTAATTTATTTAAAAAATGTATCAATATATTTTAGTGGTAATTTGGTATATTAGAGACTTTCATATTAACATTGCAGGATTTTTATTGGTCTCTTCTATCTCTGTTGCTATGGAGAGAGAACGTGACGTAAAGAGTAATACACATAATTATATTTAGTTATGCATGAATGTGTATGTGTCAATTAATTTTTCTGTTTTTTTTTAATATGATCAGTATTTTTGTGATATTGAAAATTCATGTGTGACGTAATCCTTTGCTGTTTTTTGTCGTATAATTGACACATATTAATAAAAGCAGTAAGCATGTATCCGATTCCTCCTGAACGTCCAAAAATATTACTAATACGATATTTTGTTATTTTTTTAACCTTAGTAGTAATTCCCATGTAGCCCTAACATTTTTTAAGTGAATGCAGTAATTTATTTTTGGTACCTTATGTATTATTCTTGTATACATTTCAGTTTGTTTTGTCCCCTACCTTGGCTCCTTGGTGTTTGTGCCCTTGCTATGTGATCCTTTTTTACTTTTTATTTTGCTCCAACCCTTTATCCCTACGTAGCAAAAAGAGTAATTTGTTTTGTTGGAATTCGGACTTGTACCCTTTTGCCACCGCGCCGTGTTTTGACCGTTCTATCGAAATTTTGTGACGTGTTTTTTGTGCTACCGGGTGTTGGTGATAACGGCATGGTTTGCGCCCGCCGCAACGGGGCCGAAACGAACTGAAATGTACCAAAAAAAAAAAACGAAAAAAAAAAAAAAAAAAACTAGACTTACTGCTCTTCTAACGCGGCCGTTTTATACACAGGACGAAAGTACAGTCGCCCGATAAAGGACTACAACCCAGATTTCATGGTGAGGTCGTCAAGGTTATCGCCTAGATCTTCGATGAGATCTAGCCTGAGTGACTTTACTGACACCACGATATCCACATGGAACCAGAGGATACCGCAGCCACCGACCGAATACCCCTCAGTACTGTCGGACAGACTGAAAAATCTAGACCGAGATAGACTTAACAACTTCCAGAGGCGTATAGACTTTGACACGTCCAATCTGCCGGCTCCAGGCACTTCTTACGCCGAAAATGTCTATCGAACATCCATACAAGACCGCATGGAGACCCTATCTGACCAACTAACTAAGGTCCTAAGCACTGGTGCCGGCAGCTCCCATATAAACGGTAGCTTGGCTGACAGCGGTATCCAAACGGACAATACAAGCACAAGTGTACCCCAAATCTACGTAGCCGATATACAGACAACTTACGCACCAGTCAAGATACTGAAAGACGCAGCAGTGGATACTAGAAACGAGAATAATCTACAAGATATCCCCTTCATAGACGACGACGAAGACGGGTTCAAACGACGCCCGAATATACCCGAGAAACATAAAAGCATGTCGAATATACCCGAGAGGGTAATCGAAGCTAGCATAGAACAGTCCAACGAGAGACTCTCTTCAAGCTTCAACAGAACTAAGTCACCGACATTCGTCGATAAATTCAAGAAGTTCTTCGCTGATTTGGGCCTAGTTAAGGCCGGCAGCGAGCCCACCACGCCTACCAACTCCAAAGACTCGAGCACTCTACCAAAGAGTCTATCCTCCAGCTACAGGACAAGAAGTGTCACACCTACCCGCAGTTTGGAGAACCGAGAAGCGTCCACTTTGCCCAAGGATATGAGGTTCAGAAAGGTCCGGTCTACGCAGACTGTCTATATCAAACCGGAATCTCCATTGCTGCCTAAAAACGATAAGCAAGTACAGACGAAGGATCACGTTTCAGTTGTACAGTTGAATGGAGATGAGCATATTAAAGATTCGCAATCCGAAAGGTTTATTAGAGAGGTTGTCTATATAGAAAGTGAGGGTAGTCTGAACAAAAGCTTGGGCAATTCTGACGTTTACAGCACAGCTAATAGCGGTAGTACGATAATAGTTGTTCCGCCAGCGGATTGAGGTTTGACCGTAGAAGTTGCAGGTATAATTAGGCAGTCAGTCAATAGATGAGGATGTCCTGTGTATGGTGCTGTTGTCGAGACAATGCAACTTTTGTATGGGTTATTTATTGTTAGGTGATAGGTGTTTTTTTAAATTTTATCGGTGAAGCTGTGAAGGTGATGATGTAGTGAGCTCCAATGGAGGCTTATTTGGTCTGGGTTTGAGGTACAATATTTTTATTGAGGGTACTTCGCTATTCTACTTCCGGTTTTCTGTAACTGTTACATCATATATAATTTGTATATGGGATGTGTGTTAGTCTAAAAATAATGCTTGTACCGAAAATTTAAAATGTATACATTTGTATGAAACATGTGATATTATGAAATGTCTGATACTTTTTTTATATATCATCTATACTAATTTTATCAAACATACGCATCTAAAAATAACTGATATGGTTATGAAAAACAGCTGATTTTTCCTAAAAATACTTTCATAAAATCACCTGCTTATACAAAACTGATAAAACGTCTTCAACAGCATTATTCGAAGACTTGTGTATTTTCAACGACACAGAATACAATTTATTTGAAATCAACTCATTCGAACTGTCATATTGATTGTTCAGAATTTAATTATTTATATTTTTATTGTACTCTGTGTCGATGATTTTTACAACGTGTTATAACGAAGTTGGTCCAATAACTTACAGTGCTTTGTTTTTCATAAGATTAATAGTAGACAGTCGAAAACATGTATAAATTCATATGAGCGTTGAATAACCTTTCATTTTGAACAATTTAAATTTGCATCGAAATAATTTGAAGGGTAGTTGTAAATACACAAAAAATCCAGAAATAATCTAACTGCTCAGTCAAATTATTGGAGAGCCAGTTTAAATTGTTTTAATACCCACTTTATTTCTATAAATAACCTGTTTACAAACATAAAGTTATATGTTAAAAATGTAATGGTGTAGCTATTCGAAAATGTTATATAGCTTGTTTGAAGGTGAAAATTTTTCCCCCTTAATCTCGGATTTTGACTTAGGAAGTGTATTAGAAAAATAGACAGATAACAGAATCGGAAAGTTTATCAGAAGTGTCAAACTGTAGTCTTTCTATTGGTGTTTAGTCGATGTGTTTAAATTTTAAATTATTCCAAATATATTTCGATATTTGACCACACCAATATTTACGTAGGTGCACTCGTCTATGTTTCTTCTACTTTTTTATGAAAATGTAGTAAAGTGTAGTAGTTGTCTACTTCATTAATATGTAGGCCAGCGTAGCACAATTTGGCTGAGAGTTCAGATATGAAACACAACTTGGGTACCGAATGTAGAAATGATGTTTAGAGTTTGATTGGAGTCTTCGAGTCATAGAAACTCTGGGCGGCCATTCTCGCGCTGTGAGATCTCAAATTCGACAATTTTTCAAGCCAAAAAACCGTATTAAAACGTCACTGGAATTGATCTTTGACAACATACGACTGTCGATGATAGTTGGGAAAATATTTTTCATCTCAGAGAAGACATTTCAATGTCAATATTAATGGAAATATGTTGCTGGAAAAAATTACGAATTTGAGATGTCGCCGTGATAAAATTAGGCTTCTGGTTCCTAGTGTTCTAACGAATTTTGGTGACATTTGGCGTCTAGTGTAGTTTTCCATCTGAACCTCAGTCGTAGTGTAATTTTTTTACCAGTATTTAATCCAAATATCTAAATGTAATCCTTTGGGTGGTTGTTTTATGGAATTTTTTTAAGCGTGCGTTTGTTCTTTTATGGGGTCCTGGGGAGTACTCAGTGTTGGCAGTTTTTTGTTAGAAAATATGAAACGGGAGTAGACGTATTTGGCTCACTAGATGGCGTTACGGGTGTGGAAGGTCGCTGTTTAAATAACGCTGTGTTATTGGCTGAAATACGACTGTCAACTTTGATCGTTAGATTTTGACCAATTGACCAATGCCGTATTTTGATAACAGGCTTTCGTTGGCCTAATGGTTAAGGGGTTCGACTCGGACCCCGAGGTACCGAGGTTCGAACCCCACTGCCGCCATGTACCAATTACTCTTTTCTGAGTTATGTAGATTAGTTGAACACTAACCGATGCTCTTATAGTGAGGGAAAACATCGTGATGAAACATGCACATTCAGGCGACTGAATGTGTAACCATGATCCAATCTGGTCAGGTTCCCCTGGTGACAGAGTCTCGGAGGTCAGACGGCAGTCGCTCCGCTGTAATTACCTGATCTGCCAAATCCTGGATCAGTGTCAAGACAGACTCCGGGTCCTCGCGAGCGAGTGCATAACCGGGACATGACCGTCAAGATGACCAGATTTTGATAACAATCCTTACACGCCAGTGGCGCCACCTAGTTGAATTTTTGACTCGCGTCAACTCCCATTGCTTTGTTTATGAGTCGGTCATTTAGAGAAAGGTATTGACTCTCACTCGAACAGTATTGTTGTCTATACTTTTGTCTGGCCTGCATAGAAAACAAAGATATGCTAAGGCGTGTTCTTCAAGAAAGGGGTGAAGAGGTTTTTACGGGGTCGGCAACGCGTGGGTGATGCCCCTGGTATTGCAAACGTCCATATGCTGCGGTGACTGCTTACCGTAAGCTTATTTGCCACCTTAGTGGTATAAATAATATATCTTTGTCAAAGATTAATTTAACATTTTTCGGGGACAAAAGATTCTGTGGCAAATTAAAAGAAACATGGCCGCCGTGAAACTGTCAAAGGCAGCCATTTTGAAATCCTTTCTTTGAATTATCGAGTTCTAGATGTTTTAACTGTGGCTTGGAAAAGCTAGGTATTATTGTAGGCCTAAAATTCTGTGTTGTCACTGTGTTAGTGTGTATGTGCTAATTGACAGTCGTTGTCAAGAATGTTAAAAGTAGTGAACAAGATTAAATAAATGATTAATGATAATAATAAATTATTGAATGTTGATCATTCGTTCCCTTATTTAATGAATCTGTCAATATTTTTATTTTATTTTGACAATGTTTTGCGATTGCTAAGTAGATATTCGAGTGTATAATGGTGTAGGTGTGAAAATTAAATACCTACATTGTGGATTGGATAGTAAAACATTCCTTCAAAAATTGATAAGTATTTTATGAGTCACAAAACTATAAAGCTACTATGGTTAATATAAATCCATTAGGCGAACCGTCCGTGTCCCTAGGCATAAAAAAAATATTTCAAAGGCTTAATCGGTGTCTGATTCGGATAATTTATATTCTTAAATAAATAAATAATTATAATATTTAGGACATCGTATGCGTATGATGAGTCATGAGTAATAAATTAATATTTTGCCTTTTGATGTCCTCAATAAGCGAAGATGCAATGAACCAGACGGAGTATACCAAAAAATAACAATAAATAACATTACAATAAAAAATACATTAGTTTACCAAAAGACCTATTTGAAAGTCTAGTACTTAGCGTGGGATGGAATGAAATATACCGTGTCACTGGCTATTGCTAGAAACAAATTACACAAAGTCCTATGAACCATTTAACTCTTTACATAGGTTTTAAGATACGTCAGTTTATTTTATCAGATTTATTTTTGTCAATGAGGTCAAAAGTATGTTTTTTTTCTTAAACTGTCAAATTGAAAACCTCTCGTTGGGCCAAATTGATGGACTGAACTGACATTTCTTAATAAGTTACAAGGTTTTTAAGATTTGTGATCTCCAGTACTAGAGTTATAAATGGGTATATTAAATAATAAAATGTGACCACTTATTTGCATTCGTTGTCTTACTCACTCGTTCACAACGGCTTCAATGTGCGAGCGAGATAGAAAACTGGGCCCGTATTAGTTGTAGGTAGTAAATTTTTATTCACTTTTCAGATTTTAATACAATTTTTGATGAATTATATAAATTGCTTAGAAAGCGTTGCTTAATTTGATGTCGTATAAATTTTTAATCAGCAAACGAATAGCTTTTTTAATAATACAAATATTATTATTATTAAATAAATAATAAAAATATTTCACATTTTTAAGCAAGTACCAATTTAAAATCGACCCCTGTTAGTGTTTTTAAAATACAAATTAAAAACACTTTTATTATTTATAAAATGAATGATCGAGGCACGTGAGTATTATTTCACAATCACATAACGTTTATTACAATTATTTATTGGTTACCATTACCGTGAATAAAATAAATCACTATACTTAATATAATAATTATAATATTATTATTCTAAAAGTAATTTATTGTAAAAGATAATGGTCATATAATTTATTATTATATTAACTGAAGAATGAGGCCGTCTGCCATTGCCTTAATCTGAGACCCTGTCCATTAAAAATAAAATAAATATAATAATTTTAAATTAAATACGCTTTAAAGATAAATAATGTTGACCTAATTTTAAATAACATAGCAAGAAATTAAATCTGATATTGGTGTTTAATACTGTGACAAAACGTATACATTACGTTGGTTAAAATATAATATAAAAAATATTAAAAGTGCCTCTTGTTTTTATATGGTAAGGAGTGCACGGCTAGCACAAGTGTTCTACAAGTGACATAGATATTACATGAAATAAATTGATATGAAAGAGATATCTTTCATCTTAGATTGAGAGAAGGAAACAAACGCTCGCGGCGCGATATATATCGCGGGCTCACTTGTACAAGCCGTGCAGATATGTATCAGGTTTTGTCCATCTTTGTCTTTACAGTTGTAGATGCTTTTTTTGATGACATTTTTGTAATAAAAAATCACTTTCTTAATATGTTATGTATGTAACAAAAATGATGTGTTGTTGCTATTGTATAGCTTGTGTCATACACAATGAGGGCAGGTCCTACACTATGTTCCTAAGGCAGTGGCGTATGTAAAAGTCTGTACTATTTATCTACCAAATTGTATATAATATAGATAATAAACGAGATTTTTTTCCGAAATTATTTCCTGTTTTATTTATCACTATGGCTTTTTGGTTTTCTTTAAGCCAATCGACTGTTATATGAAAATCTTCATAAAAGTTGCAATTTTAAAGGTATGTTCCGGGTTTTCTACCGCGTACTTTTGTTGACGAATAGCTTGATATTTCTATTTAAAATTTGTTAACCGCGATAGTTTAAAACATGAAAGTTTAAATTTACCCATATATTTTCAATACTTCTAAATCGATTTTAATGGCATCCCGGTTAAACTGGCACCCAAATGAAATAAATCTCATTGAATTCTGTCCAGCCCTTTTTGAGATATGATGCTGACAGACACACAGATACACACTTATAACCACTTTAAGCTATCAGCAAAATATTAATTTACTGTTATGCGCTAATTACAATAAAGCTAAATTTAGTCGACTAAATTCAGAAGCAAAAATCGTCAGTACAGAACAAAGTAGAATATATTGCTCATAGCATAAGGTCCATTTTCGTATCACTCCTTTTGACAAGCCGAGCGACGTGTATCGTAATATCGGATATACTTTGATTTGCTCTCACGCTTTTTACTACTGAATTGACGCTAAACGTAGCTTCAGTACCGGGACAAGTACCGGGTACAAAATGATTTCAAATTATTACATTTATCGGTACTCACACGCGACGTACCTTTGCGATTTCCTTGTCTCGACGGTTCGGTAGGGCTACACCCACGTGGGTGTCGAGAAGAATGACCAGAAGACTGTATAGTGAACAGAAATTATTGGTAAATAAGGTTTCACAAACACATTTTTATTTCATATCTAAATACGTTTTCATCCATTAGTTGCCGTAAGATCATAACTTAAGGTCACGTGATCATGACACATTTTGATATATATTTGGTACTTTATTAAGGTTTTCTTCATTGATGACTTAGTACATTGTCTTCAAAAACAACATCATTCGTCATAATTATGTTATGTATTATTATCTCATTCTTATTACTAAAATGTACATTTTTAGATCATTAAGCCCGGCTTACACCAAATTCTTAAGCGCGTGTAAGAATAACGACTAACGTTATTTTTTGTATGAAATTTTCTGTTTAAGCGTCAACTTAAATGCGCTTAAGAATTTGGTGCATGCCTTCTCATCCATATCCTTGGTCATCAACTCTCAAACCCTTTTTCTTTAGAATCTATTGTTAACTATTCCCTACTCCCTGGGCTTTTAAATTAGCGATTGTGGATCTTTTAAAAAATAAGTCATATTCTCTCAAAATGTGAAAGAAGTGCAGGCTGTCAATGCTAGTTGGTCCGTGGTCAATGCTATTATCACTTCCATGAGAAAGAGTGTATTAATGAAACGAAAGAGACGCACCTATTCGAAAGATAAAAAGTGCCACAGACAGCTCTTCTGTCGCATCTTGAGAGTGTCCATCCGTCCACCTTACCCATCAACTGAGATCAATCTTTATACATATAACAGGCGCTCCGATTTGGCTGGAGCCGACCAACCGTCAGTTGTAGCTGATACTAATTCTTACGCAGTATAAAAAAGTCGCTTTTGGGTCAGGGGCACGTGGTCGGACGTCCGACCAAGGTCGGCTCGCCCGCGTAATCAAATTAATCCAAAAGCGACTTTATTTCGTACTTCGTAAGGATTAGTATCGACTGCAACTGAAAGTTGGTCGACTTCAGTTAAATCGGAGCGCCTGTTACTGGTTTACTGCTACCATAGTGCCACCAACTTATCTGTGAAACGGCGAAATTTGGAACTACGGCCGCCAGAATAAGAATGTCATTATATTTAATAGTTTCTAATGCGACGGTGGCGACAAATGTCAGTTCACAGAGAAGTTGGTGGGTACGGGCGAGGATAATTTATTGCGAGCATCTTCCATTTAACTTCATCACAATGGGAGATTTTCCGAGAGTCGATTAAAAAGTAAAAATAGTTCTAATAATTATAATAGATGGAGTTGATTAGACGCGATTCTCAAAAATAAATCAAGATGAGACCGTTAGATATATAAAAATGTACACATGTTCTCAGAAAAGGTGCTAAAACTAAGTATCTTTTCATGAAACACCTTTTCGAGTAACTTCGGTTACCAAATTCAATACTTGGGAATCCTGTCTAAGCAGCGCCATCTAGTGAGACACGGCCGAACTACACCTTTTACTTTTTAAAGTAGCTGTCTGAAAATCCCCCATTGCTTTCATAAACCCAGCTATAATTCTGTTTATAATTATGTTCCACACCCATTTCATACTAACAACTGTGCCCATCAATACTCATGACTTATATTTTCACGCTCACTCGGATCGTAGGAGCTGGTTCGAGCGGCAACGGAATGAAAGCAGGTGAGAATCAGCCTCTATATGTTGTGTTGTTTAACATGGGGAAGTATAGGTTACGTAGGATGTACGGAAAACCCTATTTGATCTTGGCGCGATCTGTAAAATTATTATTAGGTGCTAGGTACCTACAACTCGTGTCAATCTTTATGGCTGCTCGGAAGTTGGCTGCGAGTGAAATGGCTTGTAACTTTTTCGTTGGTTTATAAATACAATAAAATATTAATATAGAGTGCATAGAATGCTAAATTATTCATAGTTATTTTGCAATTAATAATTTAGAAATGCTATTATAGCGCTTGCAGCTAACTTCAGACAAATTCATACAGATTGATGCGAGATGTAGGCATTAAAATTTTATGATTTAAAAAAAAAAAGAAATACAAGCGGTGATGCTTTTGACACCACGAGGCGTTTTTTTATGGTGTCATCATAGATATAAGGATATTTTGTTGGGTCGATTAGGGTTATTTTGAACCTAGAAGGAGTTAGTTTTTCAAAAGTCAGGCAAAAAATCTAGGGTCGATTTTTTAGTCCACCGCTATATATGCGTCCGGCTATGCTTTTTCGGTCTGTGCTTTTTGTATCGATGTATTAAATTGTTAGGGTCAATTCATGCTAGCGCGGAGTCTAAGCACATCTAAACGAATAAGCTATCTCAAAGTAATAAGGTACCTAGTAAATCCACTTTTTTATATCCAAAGAAATATAAGCATTACGTTGTTAAGATAAGGGTGAATTTGCTGCTTACCATCTCAAAAAACATACATATCCTAGATGTCGACATCTCCAGTGATATTCAGTTTCTCAATAACTTAGAAGAAAAGGTCAAGTTGACGTCTGAAAAATTGGGTGTGCTTAAAAAATTGAAGCGATACTTCACACCGAGGCAAATACTATAAGGCTCAAGTCAGGCCTGATTTGGAGTATTGCTTCCATCTATGGGCGGGAGCACCGGCACACCAGCTCGGTCCTTGTGATTTAATCCAAAACGCGCAGTAAGAATTGTCCACGATATCATGCTCACAAGTGGTGTTGATTCGCTAAGTCTGCGGTTCTCCGCTTGTACAACGGTGTTTGTTCTGAGGAACTCTTTGACATGAGGCCTACAGACACTTTATCAGTCCACCGCTCACCATCACCAGGGAGTTCTTCGTCACACCTTGGAACCAAACTGGCGAACTGTGTGGTTTCAAAGACACTTTTTCCCACGGACACTTAAGGTTGTGGAATGAGCTCCCTGGAGAGTATAACATTTTTTACGGGATCGTGATACCCCTAGTATTGCAAACATCCATAGGCTGCAGTAACTGCTTACCATCAGGCAGGTCGTAAGCTTGTCTGCCACCTTAGTGGTATAAAATAATAACTTTTAAATAATTCGCTTTGATGCGCTTCGACTCTGAATTGACCCTGAGGCGACGTTGTTTTTTTGGTCTGAGAAGTTATACCAACTATTTATGGTAGACACTTTGTTAAACAGTAATGAAATGGTAGTTTAAGCACCTCCGGTACCTAGTTCACCTTTTTGTTCAAGGATTAAAATTCAGAAAACGGCAACAGATAATTTTAAACTTTAAAGTAAGGTTGATAAAGACCATGCATAAAAGTAAAATTGTATTATGATGAAGTATAGCAGGAGAGTTGTATTGTACCTATATAGCTAGCTCACCTTCAGAGCTTAGACTAGTTAGGTAGGTACGTCAAAAGTACTTGATAGTGTTGAAAACACTATAACTTTAGTAAACTTATTGTCATATATTCTCCTCTTTTTCATGCTGCTCTGGCCTGTTGGGACTTTTCTATGTGGTGACCGTTTCTGTTATATAAACCTTTGCATGTTTTTCTTTAACCTTTGACACTATATTTGACTTTGAACACTATATTTTTAACCACTCTTAACTTTTGTATGAAAAATGTTTGTCCAATACTTATCTTCGGCACAAAATTCTCTATTTTCACAATTTATCACTTGAATCTATAAACGATGCACCAATTCAAACGACGCCAAAACAAGCTTCATCCAAAAAATATAAATACAAACACGCTATTTTGGACTATTAATTGTAATCAACTGGTACTTCCACAAACACAAATTTTGTTAACTTACGTGCCAAATTTTTCCCCTTTGTTAATAAAACGTCTATTGTACAAACTTGATTCATGTGTATTCTTAACCTAACACCCAAACATACTGCACAAAAACGTTCACCAAATGCGTAACAAAAATGAAACGCTCCAGTCTCCCTAACTGACGTCACAGCGCACATAACGCCAACGTCTGCCACGTCGCCAGTGGCGACATCGACTAAAACCACAATGTCTGGGATCAAGAACGCATCTGAACCCGACATGGCTTTCCCAGCTGTGCTAAAAGGCTCTCAAAAACAAAGAGTCCCGCCACCCGTCCCACCCAGAGGCTCACCGAAAGCCAAACGAGGAGCAGCCCACAGCCAAACCTCCATCAACACCCAAGGTGATTATCTGAGCATCTCCATAAATGATATACCACCGCAAACACCTATAACGTCTAGCGACGACGATTTTGTCTTTTATGGGCACGATTTTAAGTTCAAACCACCTAATGCATGCAATTTACCACCTTCTATATCAGATCAATCCGTCAAAGTAACTAAGTTATCGTCGAATTCTTTCCTCGATTATATAGAAGAGGGGGAGAGTATAACTGAGAGATCTTATCCTGGAAAGGATTTGATTGCTCAAACTACAATGATGGCCAAATTCAACGTCGACAAAATGGTGAGAGAGCACCTCGATTCGGGTGATTATGAAGATACATCCATTACAGAATCTAGCAGCGAAGAGAGAATCATAATACAAGATTTGAACAAAGACGAAGAGAGAAAGAAACAGGTTAATGATCCAGATGAGAGAGGGAGACAGTCGAAAAGTCCCTCCCAATTCATCAAAGGCGTCGTCAGTCAAATTGGTGATAAATTTGGTAGAAAATCGCCTATTGATATCGATTCGTCCAATGAAAGAATTAGTGTGCATAATGTCAAATCTTCTGACCTTCTAAATGCTGCTAAGACATTGAAAAAGACGCCGCGTTCTGAAAACATTAAAAAGGATGTCGAAAAAGAAATTTCTGATGCCAAAGCTGAGAAAAATGGTTCCAAAGATTCCAAACCGGGAATAATATCTGGCCTCACTAGGAAACTGCATTTCACTCAGTCGAAGAGAGATAAAAGTCGCGAAAGAGACAAACCTAAACCCAAAGTCGAGGTTAAGACTTACAAAGAGGAACACTTCAAGGGAATGACTAAGGACGAAGTTGTGTGTCACAAGAAAGCGAAAAGCAAGATAGACATGTTTCAGAAACACATTTGGAAGGTGCAGAGTGAATCCGAGAGTAGTTCTAGGAGAAGTTCGATTTCCTCTTCACAAAGCAGTCAGAGGTCCCTCAAACCAGACATCAAGACGCAAGTCTTAGTGAGGGAAACCAAGAAACGCTTCGAACCGATTGCATATACACACGGCAGTCCCAGTTCCATTGACAAGAAGAATAACTTCACCATAAAAAGCACTGAAATAAATCCTATAGTATCGAAATCGATCAGTGGAAATGTTCATGAGAAAATTAAAAAGTTCTCAGAAACTTCTGCGTCGGAAGCACCGAAGAAGTTGCCTAGGCAAAAGAAAAGAAGTTTCAAAAAGAAATCGGATAAAAGGAAGTTGTACAAAATGAAGAAGGAGATAGAAGAGGTTTTGTAGAAGTTGGAATGCGACTACTAAATATCTAAAGCGAAATACTAGGTACTAAAAAAAACTAAATTGGACCAAAATATAAAAATAAAATATTGACGGATAAAGTCTGAATTTGTTGCCGAAAACTAGATTTAGTTTTAATATTAATTGATTATTTTGTTGTTTGTTCATTAGAATACTTACGTGTAGTTTTAACGTATTTTGTATGAACAAGAAATAACTGCCATTTGCATTAGTTTTAGTATATTTACGTAATGCTTACGTTTTTATTTTTAATGCATGCATCTTGCCTGCTTATTTTGGTTTTGTGTTTTTTTATTTTGCACATGGGTTTGATTAGCACAGCACTTAGATTTTTATCATAATATCTACTAGTTTAAATAGGAATCTTAAAATAGTTTAGTTACTTGCCTACTTTTTCATTCATATAGATAGCCCATATAGTTTAGTGATCATAGCTATTCGATCTTGACTTCCCCGACATAATATTTCTTATGGAAGTTTTACGTTTTTCGCTTTGAAGCCGTTATATACTTAAATTACCAATGGAAAAAGAAGCAACGAAAAGCTCCCATACATAAAGTAAAATATTTGTGTGTGCCTTGCCCAATGATTTTCCTAAACTAACCCCTATTAATCCAATATTTCCCAAAAAATCGTCCAGAAGGTCACTCTACTCCTAATAATAGTTCTCCATTATAAATAACACTTCATCCAAAAACATCACACTACTTCGCGCCAAAACACACCATTTCACTTTCACTGTACCCAAAAACAAAATATCATCATCATTCATGCTAATTCTTCGTCCACTACGTCGTCGGCGGCAAACACCTAAAAAGGCCAATCTACCCAAAAAAATACCCTTTCATTCCAAAATACCACTACCCCCAAAATACTGACATGTCAAAAACATCCACAAAATAATGATGTTTTTAAATAAATAAATAAAATAAAACACATGTTGGTATTTTGGGGTAAAAGAAAACTCCACCCAAAAAGACATTCCCGACCGGCGGCAAGGCTAAACCACCATCAGTGTCCGACTCCCTCTCTTGCACCAACCCTTGCAACACCCCCGACATCCTCGTCATTCCTAAAGCCTCTTAAGTGAACCAATCCTCGAAAAAAGAACATTCTATCCCAAAAATACTACCAAGAATACTATTCTGTAACATTTTGCTCCAAAAATACCAATACATAAAACTCACGCATCCAAAAATATCTCCAGAATACAGATCCCTTAAAAAGTCACCCAATAACACTGCTCGACCCCCAAAAACGCCACTCCATCCCAAATACACCACCCCAAAACCACCACACCACCCCAAAAACTACCCACAAAACCACTTCACCCAAACCGAGTAGTAACGCTAGACCACCACCAGCGGGCGCCCCCCTCTCTTGCTGCTCCACGCCGCCGCCCCCCTTCGAGGAGGCGCCCCCTCCGCGCACCAGCCGCACGAACTCGTCATCGACGACGTCATCATCGGCGTCAGGGAGGCGACGGGGGGGTGGTGCGTCGAGTGCGGCCAGCGTCATGACGACGTCGTCAGCATCATCCCTCGCGTTGACGCCTGCTGCGCTTAGTAGCGCTAGGAGCAATGAGGCGAGGTGAGTGTCAGACCAGGGACAGGAATGCTTTTTTTTTAATTAGACTAGTCGGGTATTTGACGGCCATCTCATCTGGTGGTACGTGACGATGCGGCCAATGATGGAGCATGCCTGTCCAGGAACAGCCTATTCACTCTAGCCTTGAAGGCTTCTAGATTATAATGATCAGGCAACACACTCGCAGGTACTAACTGGGGGCCTGTTGGGCCACCAATGAGGAGTTTTCCAATAGGTATCTAAAGCATTCTTAACCACTCACTAGATGGCGCTCCTACAATTTTGGTAATTGATAATCGCTTGAAAAATGTTCTTAGCAAAGGGGATATAAACACTGGGTACGTTGTATTGGATAATATTGTATTTATCAGTAATTTTCAACCATTTTAGAGGTTGTAATAAATTATTACAAACAAAACAAACATCAATTTGACTGAGTCAATTCATTTCATGGACACTAGGATCAAGAATGGACGCAATACAAATATGAAAGGTTTGTATTAAAATACATTTCGTCGAACCTTTTGGAAAAAAATTACCAAAATTGTAGGAGCGCCATCTACTGATGCTTTTTCAAACCAATTGACAATACCTACTGGAAAACTCCTCATTATTGTGGATTTCACCAAAAACGAACCACATTGACAATTTAATGTTGCTAAAAATTTACATTTTGTTTATAATCATTTAGTTTTGTATCCGAAAAATTTCGTATCTTGTTTTTCACTGCTCCCACACCACATGTAATAAAATATTTAAAAATGTTTCTCAACACTGGTTAACCTTATGAATGATGACCTAAAATATAACGTCTATTGCAGTGTGTGTTGGACGCCGCCCGCGTCGGTGGAAGGTTCCACGCCCACCTGGACAGAAGGGACTCCCAGCTTCACGGAGTCCAGCTGTAGTGAACAAGGTACTGCCACTACTGATTTGCATTGGTATTTTAGACGGACCGAGGTACACTAAAAGCTAAGGTCGCCAAATGCGAATCGATCTAAATTGTGCTGTCTATAGGTAAAAACCGCATGAAAATCCATTATCCGTTTATGCGAACAGACAGACAGACGCCGAGAGCTATGTTTTATAATATGTACCTTTCTAGTGACTAGCTTTTGCCTGCGATTTCGTCCGCAAAAAATCCAGACTGGGTCGCGCGGTAACCACATTGAAATTTGGAATACATGATGATGGCCTATGTATTATTCTAGGTCATAAACTACTTTACCGCAAAATTTCATCAAAACCCGTTCAGTAGAAGGATCAGAAGAAAGTATGATTGCTTAATACATCAAACGAGAGGAGGTGTTCACATGATTGTGACAAGAAAGGACATGACAGATTTGTATGAATCGACCTTTAAGGACTCAGCCCATATCCAACTCAGCCCGGGGGCTGAAATAACCACTATTCGTTGACAGGTGTAGGTACCTCGCAAACTTGGATTAACTATGATAGTGAGGATTAGTATCGACTACAACTGACGGTTGGTCGGCTCCAGCCAAATCGGAGCGTCTGTTACTAGTTTTAAGACTCATTAAAGGAAGAAGTTTCTTGCGACTCCTGCAAGATTGAGAAATACACTAGGGAGCACTCTAAGCCTACTATTATGCTCCCGGGCCATCCAAAGAGTTTCTAGTTTCTAGAGGACATGTACCACAGGTTCTCTGTAACCTATTTCAGGCACTAGTCTCTCACAAGTAAATATAGCTATGAAAATTGTAAAGTGCTGACCTACTTACGTGTTATTTGTTTGTGACGAGAAAATAAATGCTTATTTATTCAAAATTCAAAATTTCTTTATTGATTAGGACATTAAATATCTCTCTCAACTGTCAAAAAGGAGGGCTAGGAAAGTAGGAAGGAAACACACAGTGACACGCTGACACGCCAACTACGACCGGACCGTGCCTGACAATGCCAGCCAGAGCTGGACCGCGGTCGACATATTATATAGGTATGTCTAGTATAATTAAGACTAGTATATTTATTTATAACTGTCTGTTACTAGTTTTAACTATCCCCTCCCCTCCAGGTTACCCCCTAACCCCAGCCCGCGGCGCGACGCCCTGTGACGGGCGACGCTCGCCGCGACCGCCGCCGCCGCCCGCGCGCGCGCAGCCGCCCTCCGCCATCAACTGCCTCACCAGCGAGATGGTAAGTGTTAGCACTGTGTTGTATAGAGGATTCTAGCTGGATAATAACGTTTAAAACTATGATATTTTATTTTATTTCTTCGGAAAACAAACGATACTTAATATCTAAATAGAATCAGTAGAAAGAATCTATCCACCATTTACATGTTTTCGCATATTTAAGTCTTAATAGAGAACACTTGCTGAAGTATTAGGAAACCATGAATTGGATGCTAATAATAATATAATAGTTATCGAAATGGCAGAGGTCGGGATAAGCGCTAGGACGATGATGAGTTAGGGAACTGAATCAAACCAATTTTTTGAGAGTGCAACCTTAAATGAATTTGATTTTGAATTATAAAGATCAAGATGGGTACAGTCGCGCAATGCGCAATTGGTTCAGGTACATTTTAAAGGTAAGTTTCGGGTTTCCCACCGCGTACCTTTGGTTACGAGTAGCCCGATATTTCGACGCAGTTGAATGCATCATGGTCTCGGGACGACACGAGAGCTGCGAGCGTCGGGCGCTGATAAAGCCCGCCGCTCGCTATTTTTTACATTATTGTTTTTGGTAGCAGGCTTTCTATTCTTCTAGGTATTGCGTTATTTTCCACAATTAACAATATTGTCCGGTTAGAAACCTCTTTTTATCCTTAAGAAGCAGCACGTACTTAGATAAACAATACCAGAACCACACGTAGCAAATAGGTATGGGGGCAGCCTGTCTTTGCATTTATACCCAGTTGTCCCCTCTACCTAGAAGCGCTAATATTTTGTCGCATACCTATTCAGATTAAGTATATTTATGTATTTTTATATGGTGTAGGTATTTACTGATAAGGCACGGGATTGGTTCTAACACATTCATAGTTCTAACACAAAGTTGATACTAACTTGTGCGTCTTTCTCGCTGTAATGAATGGATTTAAAAATATATTAGTCTAAGATTAAAATTAATAGTGTTTTCTTTACTTTTACGATTTTTAAGTCCATTCATATTATTGGATGGATGGATTTAAAAAATTGATTGGTCTGATATTAAAATAAATAGTGTTTTCTTCACTTTTACCATATGTTTAAGTCCATTCATATTACTGACTGATTAGGTCTCTGCGGTGTGGGACGGAGCGGCCCGGGCGTGGGTGGAATCTGACGGAACAGCACTTTCACGCGCAGAAAGAAACTTATCACAGACGCTTCGATTTGGCTGGAGCGGACAAACCGTCAGTTGCACTCGATACTAATCCTTACGTTGTACAAAATAGAGTCGCTTTTGGATTAATTCGGATGAGCGGGCGAGCCAACCTTGATTGGACGTCCGATCACGTCTCCTGCACCCAAGCGACTTTATTTTGTACTACGTAAGGATTAGTATCAATCAACTGCAACTGACGGTTGGTCAGCCCCAGCCAAAACGGAACGTCTGTTACTATTTGAAAGTTATCAATTGACGTCACCGTACCTCCCATGTCGCAGAATCCTATATGCACTAGGCCTGTAATTCCTAACTGGTATTTCAACCAGAGCTTCAACTGAATGCATAATAAACTTCTAATAGGGTAATATTTTTATCACTGCAAAATATTGGCGGCAAAGTTAAGAAAAAGACGCAGTGCGTCTGAAATTATAATAGAAAAAGCTGCAGCCATATATTTCAGTAAAAATATTTCCGTTTAGAAATCTCTCTAATCAATTTTTTTTCTAGCCATGCTACTTACTATTGCAATAATATTTAAACGCTATTTTTTTGTGGACGCTGCTTCAATGGTGGGTTTTTTACAGTTGCACTTAAAATATAAAGTTGACAAAGATTACAAATGATTAAAAAAACATAATATCAATACCTACATGTATTCAATCGCTTAAGTATGTTTTTGTATTATCTTGGCGCTAGCTTTTTTTCTAAATTGTCGAGTCGTTTTTTGAAGTAAATAGGTGAAAATGAAAAATGTTGACACAAAATTTGGGTGCTTCCAATTTATAGGAATGCGAAAGAAGTTGTCTGTTTGTAAAATAAAAATGATAGCGGTTTGGGCGATTTTTAAACGTATAGCAATAAAGTTTGAAATGTAATTAAATTTCGTTTGGTGTTACCAATGAAATTGTCGTTTTTACGAGTCTATCTCAGTTGGTCACCGCAGTATGGGAATGGCACGGTCATGGGTGAAACTTGACGAATCAGCACTTCCGTGCGTAAAAGTTTGAAGGCACGAGACAATAAATTGACGTCACCATATCCCCTTCCTTGCTACTCCCACACCGCTGCAACCTACAGAATTCAGCGATGTTACCGAAGGATACTGATACTCGAGTATGACGTTTCCAATATTTTCACACTTAATAATGAAACTTGCGTTACGTTTAATATGAGTTTAATGGATTGTATGGTTTGAAATAGTGGCCAAAGTGCGTTTACTGAAAGTCTTCAACTGTTTGTACAAATGTTTTACTACTGAAATGATATGGGGTTATTTTGGAACCCATCTTTACAGCGTTTAGTTGCAAAATGTGACCTGGTTTCAAAATGTCTCTTTCTCAAAATGTCGTTTCCCAAAAATGTATTTTTTTATTGTTTCATTTAGAAGCGGCTGGGTCGACTCGCAGCGTACTAGCGAGAACGATAACAAAAGTTAAGCAGTGCACGTAGAGTCCGGGAACTGGGTGGGAGACAATTTCATACATGGTTTTTAGTCACACCGCAACTGGGTTTACCGTTTTAGTATACCGTCTGTCCGTTCGTCCGACCGTCGAGTGGAATGTACGTCTATGCCCTATTTCTAATAAACAACTTACATATGGTTAAAATGTGTAGGTAATATGTATTTTTGAGAAAGGACATTTTTGAATAGAGACATTTTTCATCTAAACGTCGATAGATGTTGCGCTTGACTCAGTAGGATGCTGTATGGAAGCGGTATGGGCGTGGGAGATCTTACTTAACTCTCTGCGTTACCCACACTCAGGAAGCTGACGCAACACAGTGAGTCCCATACCATTCCCATAACGCGGGACCTACAAACTTTAAACTTGTAACAGACGCCCCAATTTGGCTGTAGCTGACCAACCCTTAGTTCCAGTCGATATATAATCCTTACGGTGTACAAAATAAAGTTGTCTTTGGATTAATTCGGATACGCGAGCGAGCCGACCTTGGTCGGACGTCCGGCCACGTCCCCGCACCCAAAAGCGACTTTATTTCATATTGCATAAGGATTAATATCAATTGCAACTGACGGTTGGTCGGCCAGCCAGAACGGAACGTCTGTTACTTGTTTTAACGTTAAACTTATAATTTGGTATTTTGTGTAGTGTCGAGTTTTTTTAAAATAATACGGTATGATGTAGATTGGTTTTTTCAAGTCTTTAAATAAGATACAGATGACTGAGTATTACTCTGAGTATGACTGGTATCTCAGTGAGTACGCACCCATAAGAACTGATTAATCGATTAGTTTTCTTAGTGTCATGAAATCAATTTTAAAGATTTAGTAAAACGCACACTGCACTAACTAAAAAGGATTTCTGAAAATAACACTTCCTTTGCAGTCGAGAAAAAAACAGTCTTAAAAAAGGGTAGTTGCGTTTATCGATATAGACCTATAAAAATATCTAGATACACATATAACAAAACGAAACCATTTTCAGTTGATTTTCAAATTGGCGGAACTCGAGATGAGATGAATGAGATTAGAATGTTATTTCTATCTTCACCCTTGCGCCGATACCAACTTCAAATTTCAAAAGCTTGATTTAAAATAAGTTGGTTTCATATTACACCTTCATAGGTACTTATAAACCGCAGGAAAAATACTATAGTTCGACAACTTAACTGGTATATCGCCTGCGCGGTGAGGGGGCAGAATGGGTGACGTCATGTGACGTTTCGGGGTTGAGCGCGGGGGCGCGGGGCAGGGAGCTCAAGGGACGTTTCTCAGTGCGCCCGCGGACTCCGCACAGCGAGCTACGCAAGCGGTTTGTACTATATAAGTTGTATATACTAGTCAAGTTGTCGGACTTACAGGTCGATATTGTTCGAAGTCCCTTTTGACTTGTCTCGAAAACCTAAATGATTTCTAGATTAAAGATGGATATTTTTGTAAACCATTCCATCGGTATCGCTGTCATATCAATTCGTTTACATAGTACAAAATAATCTAGATAGAGAATCATGTTGTTTTATTTTGTGGGATATTGGGAAATACTAGTAGTATTTCGTATCCACGTGGTTGCATAATCTATGTGATTTTTTCCTGTTAAAAAATACTAACTTTTTTATTGTTACGGCTCTAGCTTCGAGCCTTTTTGACCCATACATTCTAAACGTCGGTGTTACCAGATTAAAGTCAACCAAAATTACCAAATGTTGTTAAAGTATTTAATCCCAATAAATAATAAGCTATAAAGGTTGTCTGAAAAGCAATTTACTATTCGCTAATGAAACATATAATCAGCTTTTTTGTGAGTGTAAGAAATGCAATCCAGCGTAGACTTGAATTGTAAGCATTTTATTGAAATACTGGTTAAGTTTTAACAATTCTACTGGTTTGGCCTGTAACAGGAGCAACAAATATAAACGATGATTCCATAGAGTAGGAATCTGTAGTTATCTTTACCTGCAAGGCTATCAAGCGTATCCGCGACACAGCTCGCGTCACGAGAGAGCGTTTGTTTCCTTCTCTCAATACTAAGAACAAGGAGATAGCAGTATCTGTGTCGCGCCTTTTCTCGCTTATCGCGCGCGACAGCAATTTGTGCTAGCCTTACCACTAAAAGGCCACAAAATAATTTATCACAAATTTATCTGCAGCGGTGATGTTGTTGGCATTGATAAGATGATCATGGCGTCATTAAGTTCCAATTTTGGCCACCGGATCAAACTAGTTTGTAGCACTCTAATATGAAACACTCAATGTGGCCTATTTAGACCCCATGATCATCTAATGCTCCATAGTGCTTAAATTCAGAGTAATTTAAAGTTACACGTACAAACCATAATAAATTAATCTCAAGGTCGCGCTATTGCCAGTTATCGGTCGTTAGATGTCTTGGTACTTGGGCAACTATTCCTACAGGGTATGTCAATATCAAGTATTCCGACTGGATACGATGGTCTGCAGTACATTGCTGGCCCGAATAATTTTGTAAAAATAACAGGACTTAAAGGGGTACCACGGACATAGGTTACTTTGACAGGTCGCGGAAAAATAACTATACGAAAGTTATTTTACTGGCAATAATAGACAAAAAGCTTTGCCAGTAAATCTATTATTTGTAACTCGACGATATTAAATAGTCCATAACCTTTACCGCCGTCTTCGTCGTTGTATACCTTCTAAAATTAGTCGGTTTAAACAGGAAACGTAAGCATAAAACGCAGAACTAGCGCCACAATTGACAGGCCACCTCTGTCGCGGTTAACCTTTACTGATTCATTATTAGGTAAAGAGCTTTATATTTTAATTTATTGCTACTGTTACAGACCATAACCAGTATTAATATAAGAGAGATATCGAGTTGAAAAAGTTAATAACTTTTTTTATGAGACAGTTTATGACATCGCAAGAAGATAACTACCCTAACTACATATATTTTATAATTTTTAATTAGGCATTTGGCTCCATTTTACGATGCAGCGATGCAGACTCAGTTTATTCTAAAGCTCGATCAGGAACGTATCGATAATTGATATTGACTATGACACTCACAGTCATGTCATCAATTGAAACTGCGCTTAATTGTTCTGTATTTTTCTATTGAAACTTACTTTGCCCATTTTTTCTCACAGCTTTTGTACCTACGATTTCACGAACTGTCTCTAATAAAAGTTATGGACAATGATGATTATTAGTTACCATATTTTAGAAAACAGAGTAGATCGTTGTAATAGTAACGTTCCATATTTATCCATATAAAGTTGTATTGTTAAAATGCTTACATGCCAAAAGTAAGGACCTTTTTGTGACTGGTGACCAATATTGTTAGAGGAACTGAAATTTGCTCACATTTGTAAAAAACATCAATACCCCTAAACAATTTATTTAAGTAGTGTTTTAATTTATTTTGTTCGTTGTAGGAAATAAATACTTATTGGAAGTATAAATCAACAACGAATGAATGTTTTAAGTAAACCATACTTTGCTACCAATGTTGATTCGATCATATAAGTGGTTATTTAAATTTGTTATTTCGTACAATAATTACCTACCTTATAATATAGTTTAAAATACTAAATGAACTAGCCAGGCATCTCACCGCCATCTCATGATGGTAAGTGACAATGCGGCCGAAGATGGAGCATTTGATTTCGTTCGAGGCATATAAAAAATTAAAAATGAATGAAAAGTCTTTTTAAAATTTAGCTGTCAATCTGTGTCTTTTTAAGCATATTATTGTGTTGTCCTTGTCCCCGATCAATATGTACCTGTTTTAATAATTAACCCAGTTTTTTTTTTAATAATCATAAGGTTTATAAATATAAAAGCAAATAGCGGTCACCCTTACAAAAACGTAGTCGAACGTGTGTAAAAGTTGTTTTGATACATGTCGTTGTTACTAAACTATATCAATAATATTGTATATTTTGTTGTTGTTAACTATTTAAGACGATCGATATGTAGAATAAAACATTTTAAGAAACCTAACCATTATTTTTATTGTGTAAGCTAAGACAGTTTGCATTGCATGCGGTTTTCATAACAAATGGATTTCAAGTTGAAAATAAAACTACTAAATGGTAGAATTAGTTCGAGCTTGCAACCCTGGCATGGCTTTACAACGCACAAAGGTAAGAATAAATTCAAGTTTATCTTATTGTAATGCTTCGCTATTTTTAAATATAATTCTCATAAGACTAAATATAATAAGTTTTTTTTTTAAATTTTTTTTAGATTAAGAATGTATTTTTAATATAAAAAAGTCTTATGAGAATGGTTAATGAAGGTGCCTTTGGCTTTCTGAGGCTTTTAAATCTAAGGATTGGTTCTTCTAAAACAGCTCTCCTTGTTTTCCGCAACCTCAAAATTCTCTGCAGTAACTATGTTAATAAGGTATCTAGCGTATTTAATATTTTAAACTATCGCGGTTACTATCACACATTTTAAGGGTATGTCTCGGGTCTCCTACCGCGTACCTTTGTAGAGGAGTAGCCCGATATTTCGACGCAGTTGCATGCATCATGGTCACGGGACGACTGGAGAGCTGCGAGCGCCTGACGTTGTCGGTTAGCGATAAAGCGGCCGAAGTCAATCTACCCGCTTTCATGATGCATGCAACTGCGTCGAATTATCGGGCTACTGGTCAACAAAGGTACGCGGTACGAAACCCGATACATACCCTTAAAATGTCTAGTGTATTTGATTCGTACGCACAATGACATGAATGAATTTATTGCACCAAAGTAGGGATTTTAACAGAACCTTGTTACAGGTAAATCTAATAAATTATCGAAAAAATATCCTACTGCAGTAGATACCTACTAGGAGTTCGCGCCAAATGGATTGGCAATGAGCTGATTTCAAGAATAGCTTCGCAAAAATTTACATAGATGGCACTCTCTAAGGAGTCGAGCATTATTTATTTATTTAACATTTATTGTGCACAATAAATAGTATACAAAACATTACACATAGTGTACATTATTATAATCTTTTGACTATAATTTTTTTTGAACTTTGGGCTATTATTGTAGTTGTATAGCAAATCATGTGTGACTGTCATCATAAATTGTCTCAGAACAAATTAAGCTGCGTTAAAACGCTAGTTATTATTTAATATTTCTTAAAGGGCATGCTACCATTCAAACTTTAAGTGTACCTATTTAATTAAACTTCATTGACGATAAGGTACAAAGCCGGACATAAAGTTACACAACTTTATTTGCCAGTCAACGAGGAATTGATATATATATAATATTGATATTATAATGTTGAACCCTAAGGAGTATTGATATTAAAGAAACCGTTAAATTAATTGATCTAAAATAGATTGCATCAAAATAAAGATGAATATCAATACCCTACAACCAAGAGATTATGATAATGTCATCAGTTGTTAGAATGCGCCATCTATGGGAATTTGTAGGAAGCGAGATTGAAAACGGCTCGTGTGTTGAGATAATATTATTATGTTGGAAAACTGATCTCCACTGACTGGTGCAGATACTAAAAATCGACTCTAGATTTGTTGCTCGACTTTTGGAAATATAACTCAATTTAGGTAGCATATTTAATTATGTATATGAAATATCATTTGAAAGCGTTTCGGACCAGACAGTTGAATTCTCAAAATATTGAGTTTGCAAAAAGTTGTTCTGCAGAATACTGTATCCCAAAATTCTGAATTTTCAAAAGGTTTAATGATCATTTTCCAAAATGTAAGGCCAACGTGTCCTCGTTTCAGTATATGGTTTTTGGTAAAAAAAAATGCGATATGAGCTGAAGAGAGTTATTTTTTCAAAAGTACAAACCTAAGCTCGATTTTTTTAGTCCACCTATTTTAAATTAGTTTATGTCTTATGCTGCCACATGCTTTACTGTTTATTGTGTGCAACATCAACATAAAAAAATATAGTTAGTAAATAAATGATTTTCAATAAAAAAGGTTATTAAAAAACAATTATAAGCGACAACACTATCATTTAACATGCGGTCCATAGTGATTCTTTACTAAAGAAAACACAAATGAACCCTCCAAGGTAATTGTTATAGTTCATTTTAAAGGTATATTTCGGGTTTCCTACAGCGTACCTTTGTTTACGAGTAGCCCGATATTTCGACGCAGTTGCATGACTGATAACTGCGTCGAAATATCGGGCTACTCGTAAACAAGGTACGCGGTAGGAAACCTGGAACATACCTTTAAAACGTGTGATAATAAAACCGCGATAGTTAAAACATTATATTAATATCGTTGTCCCGTTTAATTGTTTTGTCTTTTACTATTGAATCACATTTTAAAGGTGAACGCAAACTTATTCGAGCCGAGCGCATCGAACGATTCGAAGTCAACGAGGCCTCGCACACCTATCTGCACCCAAAGATTGGACCGCACCTACCAAAACCAGTATAAGATGAGCTAGCGTCTCTATCGGCGCGATAGCAATTTTACACTGGTTAAGGTATGCTAATATGCTGCCATCTGTACCTATTGTAAAGCCTGACCAGAAATACAAGGGAACATGTCGTTATATTGAGCGGAATTTTTTTAAACTAATTTATTACACACAAAACATAAGTAACAGCAACAGTAGCGCCCTCTTGACACTCGTACTTCAAACTAAAAGCGAATTTTCCGCCGCAGGTCGAAATAACACATCTGACATCGGAGACCTCCAAGATCACAATATCAAGCTACGAAGTCCATCAAGTGCACAGCGAACAGAAATATTGTTAAATGTAATAGGTACTTACCATTATAGGACCATGCCTAACGCTTCTCAGAATTTGCTGCCTGTATCAGCATTGGTGAGAAAATACTTAAACGTTTTACACTACTTACTAAAGATATGGAAGTATTTATATTAATTTTAATTTTAATTCTAATTCGGGTCTGTAAAATGAAATTAGCTCAAATTAGACGTTAGCAGGAGTTGCAGAAGATGGTTAGTACGATACATGGATTAAAAAATATTTAATAACCTTTTTGCGCAATTGGTTCAAATTCGCGCCTGGTCCAAAATTACTATTCGCGGTTGGTCCAATTCGCGATTTATCCAATTTGTTATACCATGTCCCGGTTGGCTTGAATTTTGAGATAAATTTTGGTATGTGTTATTCTGGGATAAAAGCTACAACGCTGCCAATTTTTATCAAAGTCTGATCAGTAATTTTTGCGTGGAGGAGTAACAAATATTCGAATATTCGTTATCTTACCTAAAGTTTGTATGTAGGATGGATATAATAATGAATAAAGGATGTTTGTTACCCCTTTATGCAATAACTACTGATCGGATCGGACCAGTTTCTCATATACACTACAATTTATCCCAAAATTTAGCCCGCGGATCAATGTCGAATATTGGACGAAAAAATTTTGAATTAGATCAATCGCGAATTGAACCACTCGCCAATTGGACCATTCGCTAATTGGACCAACTGCGAATGGGGCCAACCGCGCCTAAACGGACTAAAGTAATGATTTTAAAAAAGTGTGAACCCGTGATCGCGGGTGAAACGTGGAACATATGAAAGAGTTTGTATCAATAAGCGTCAATGTACGAGGGATGCAATGTGAGAAAGTGATGTCGAAACGGGATTAAATGCGGGAAATATGTTTTATGAAGCACTACATACGTTTATGAAAACCCAGAAGGTGCCCAAAAAGGTCCAACAGGCTGTTCCTTAGAGGCGTGCTCTTTCCAACATTAATGTATGGAATCGAAAGTTGGGTACGGCAGAAGAATCATGAAAATAGGATAAATGTAGTAAAACACACACAATAAAATCGATGGTGTTTTAAAGAAATTAAATTAAAGGCCTCTATTTAATGAATACTACCCACATTTATGATTGAATAACCGCATAATAAAGTTCTCAAATGAAAAATATTTAATCAAACAAGCTTTTATCGCGCGTTTTCTACGATCAGTCAGAGTACTCGTCAAGGCTAATCAAACGAGTCCAAACTCGATGGTTTCACCATGCGTAGTTTAGGAGTTCTTATGTCCATCTTCCGTCTCCATCATCAGATCAGCTCGGTGGTATCATAACATTACATATGCACATTTTGGCTCAATCGAAAACCGGGATGCGGGTCTGTATCTTGCAAGATTTTATTACGAAAACACAGGGACAGGTGAACATATATAAAAGCTTGTCAAATACAAATTGAGCTCAAAGAATTTATACTTAACAACATATTTGTTAGAGATCCGCATTTACAAATATTTGCATTTACATGCTAACCAATATCTAACTAATATGTAGGCCTGCTGGAAGAGATTTCTTTCTAGAGATAAGCAGTGCCTGTTGTGTCTTAATCTTCTGTTACATAACTGTATGCTCTATCTTGTATCAATAAACTGTTAAATAAATAAATAAATATCTAAACGTAATAATAATACAACGCCACGGGGTGCCAATCAGCTCCCGAGTCTGTTCAATCAGTCTTAGAGCTCCCGGTGGAAGACCTTGGCGAACCTTGATTCGCCAACGGTATTTGGAGGCACACCAAACGAGTGGCGAGCTCGTTGCTGAAGTTTAACAATATCTATGCGAAATAAAATGTATTCCATGTAGCCACTGTTTGTAAATAATTGTTAATGAAATGTATACTTAAAGATGGGTCAAAGCATTTTATAGTAATTCTAAGTAATGCTTAAAAATGATATGATGGCAGGTTTTAAGACTTTCGTGGTTATTTAGTACATGTAAGTTGTCATAATAATATTATCGGATTTTTCATAAAGGTTAAGATTTTTTTACTTCCGACTCAAACAAAATGTTAAGTTTGGCATGCGTAACTGTGTATGCGAGTGTCTATCTGTGGCTAGCGTTGAAAAATGCAAAATGTTTTCAACGCTACCAATCATACGACCCTATTGAGGAGACCTCAAAACCGCCTGTCGCACGACCATGGCCGTACGACCTTTGTTTATTAGGACAGCGCGATAGTAAGCAGAGTGACGCTAAATCATAAAACGCGCAGAAAAGTATGGAAGAAAGACGCGGAATGTCTCTGCAATCCCTTGATGATGTCTCTCAATTTAGGCGACTTATTCGACAGATCTCCAAGTCTCTGACTCGCGACATACGCCGCTTCAATACTACCAATATCAAGTTTTTTCCTATTTACTTCGCTGCTTAGCCTGTATCCATATTAATGAGCTGCCTGCCATAATTCGTGCAAAGTGTGTTCCAAATGCGTTTCCAAAAAAATTTCCCCACAGATTTCTTTTCTCTAATCGTTCCCCAAAATCTTTATTTTTCCCCTAAATGGGAAAACTCCCCAATCAGGAATCCCTGAGTGAGTTTTATGCGCATGTAAATATTATTTCGATGGTTTTATGCATAGAGAAAAAAATGTATCCACAGAAGGTTTTATATGACGTCGTGTGTTAGAGGACTAGTCATGTCGTGTTACTCGAAAAGTGTTTCGAAAACTTAAAGTGAATAATCGTCGAATCCAAATTAGAGGTCAGATAAAGGTATATATTAAAGTAGTGGACACAGCGCGACTTCGTTCGCGTACACCTACTTTGCCCGTACCTACCCTTTTTTCTTGCTTATAAACCTTCCTCTTGAATCTATCTATTATAATTTCTGTACTCACCTTAGGTTAAGGATGTAATGGGGCTCCATATAAATTACTGTCTATGTCATTAAAATCCGTTATGTAGTTAAGGTCTCAGCGTAATAGATACATACATACATACAACGGTGCCTAAAGCGTACATTAGTATTATACAGGATATGTATGCCAATACTGGAGCCGTCGACAGCTCGTGATGCACGAGTCCGGCGATATCGGCCTCGATGTCAAGTCCCGAATCTCTGCAGCTTGGGCCAAGTGGCGGGAACTCACGGCAGTCACCTGTGACCCTAAAATCCCTTTAAAGCTCAAAGGGCTTATATACAAGAGTATAATTAGAGCGGTAATGCGCTATGGTTGCGAGACTTGGCCAGCGCTGACGAAACACGTTCGCGAACTCCACTCCAACGAAATGAAAATGCTGCGGTGGATGTGCGGAGTTACGAGACTTCATCGAGTACGTAACGAGTACATCCGTGGTTGCCTTGGCGTGAGGGATATCGCAGATAACATCGAGGAGGCTCGTCTGCGCTGGTTTGGTCACGTGTTGCGTAAGTCTCAGGGATATGTAGGAAATAGGTACCTGAATCTGCTGGTATCAGGAAAGGGGCCCGGTGGTCGGCCCAAGAAGCGATGGATTGACATCGCTGAGTCAAATGCGAGAGCCAACGGCTTACGACGCGAGGATGCCGAAACCGCACGAAGTGGAGAAGATTAAGTAGGAAAGCTGATCCTGGCAGGGGCCGGGATAAACGCTAGGACGACGACGACAATACATACATACTAAGAGACAACAGACGGCGGGCATCTTCTCTGTTTTATACTATGTATAGATACCCAATCAGCATATATGCATGGATGGACGATACATGAATGGGCATAGCGAGGAAAAAATAATCATAACTATGTCAAACCCGATAAATTTATTTTAACAAATCTGGCGTATGAATACGATGAATAGCCATGAAAAAACATCTTAGAGTCTCTGTTTCGAAATGTTGGCGTGGTGTTTATTGCTGTTTTTTCTATAGAATAGGTAATTTATTGTTATAAGTATTTCTATCTGAATACAGACTGATATTTGCCATCTTAGATCTGATACTGTGGCTTTACTAATGATAATAATTATAATTAGTTTGCTTAATTTCAGTCCAACCCAGTTTATAGTGTCATGTAGCAAATCCAGGTGATCTAAAGAGACCACATTAGCGTTTTATAATATGATGCATATTAATTTGTCACAAAGTTATCAGCAGCGTCGCGGTTGTTGACATTGACATGACAATTCAAAATGGCGTCACTTAGTTCCAGTATTGGCCACCGGATCAGATAAGTTTGTGTCACTCTAATATGAAAAGCTAATGTGGCTTTTTCAGACTAACAGAATTTCTTACCTCACGATGACAGAAAGTAAGTTTCCGCGGCTTTGAATAGTGCAGTCACATAAAGTAGAATAATACATAATATCAAATTTTCAATCATGGAATCGTCTAAAATTCCTCATAACACAATGACTGAACGAATGACAGATTTGGTCATAAGCCATTTTGCGAGACTCGCCATTCTTTTTTTAAAAGTTGACGAATTTTTACCGCGTACCTTGGTATGAAATGCCCGATATTCCGACGCAGCTGCAAGCATCATGGTCACGGGACGACTGGAGAACTGGGTCTCGAGTCCGCGATATTAATTCGATCGAATTGTAATTGGACCGCAATCGGAGCTCAATGGTAGTTCGACACGTGTTTGGTATTCTGCTACAGTTGAAACTGCCGTTGAGCTGCGAATGTGCGGTAAATTAGCGGACTCGAGACCATGTTAGCTAGCGATAGAATGGCTGTAGCCGACCTCCGTACCGCCGATCGCCGATAGTATGCCGCCATCTTGGTCGCCAATCGCAACAAGTCAGCTCTGGCCCTACCTTGCTGCGATTGGTCCCTACTCAATGAGCAGTTTTCCAATAGGTATCTAAAGCATTTCTACCCACTAAACTAGATGGCGCCCCGACAATTTTGGTAATTGATAATCGCTTAAAATAGGTTCTTAGCAAAGAGGATATAAACACTGGGTATGTTGTATTGGATAATATTGTATTTATCAATAGTTTTCAACCATTTTAGAGGTTGTAATAATAATGGAACATAGTGCTAACTTCTATAAATATTTATTTTTACACTTCGTTGAACCTTTAACAGTTATGTTTATATTAATAAACATTTTATTTTTAAGTTTAGCATTAGTTGGATGCATAAAATCACTGCCACCATCATACAGATTATAAAAAGATTACCAAAATTGTAGGAGCGCCATCTATTGATGCTTTTTGAAACTAACGATCTATACCTACTGGAAAACTCCTCATTGGATCAAAATGGCGGCGTACTATCGAAATAGTTCGGTAAAAACTCGTAAACTAAGTAAAATATGCGATGCCACATGGTTTGATATTTACATGACATCTTTCGTCTATTTATACGAATTTTAGTACCTAAGTAAAGGAATGTTATTTATTATTTATTGTACAGTGTAGGTAACCTAAATTCATCTTGTTGAAGTTTGCTAGCACCGTGTATTAGAATAGGTGTGTAATGGACATTATTACTGTGAGTGTTTATTTAATGAAATAAAATGTGTATTTGGGAATTATTTTGGTTTTACTGAGCCTTGTTTTATTGGGTATTAGGGCGACTTCATTCGTGTGGCGTCCTAGCCCTACACTACCCTACCCCAACCTACCCTACAGTACCTAACCTAGGTACCTCTTCTCCTCCCCTACCCTAACCTACAAAAAGGCAAAAATTACTGTGTTCTAGATTTCTAGAGCTTTCTCTTAAATCAGAGATTTCTCTGATTTAAGAGATATCGTGAAAATTTCTTTACAGTCATTCATGTGATATTATAAATGAATGGAAAAGTCACTAAACAAAAATCTCTGATCTCAAAACAAGTAGAAAAATTTGTAAAGGCAGATTGCCTCTAAAAAGAACGAAACAACAACATTCTTCAATGTAATATTTACCGATGTTTATAGGACAGCCTTAGGCGCCATTTTGACCTAGGTTTTGTAGACCCACATAGTCATTTATACAATGGGCATGCGACAAGGGTTGTCTTCTAAACATTCGAAGGTGTACTCTAGTGGGCGCCATACATACCCAAGACCAGTATTACATGAGCTAGCGTCTCTGTAGTCGCGCATAGCAATGTTAGCTTCTTTTACGCTGATTTTGGGTATTCTGGCCTCTGTACCTATTCGCCGCCTGCACTGGATGCCTACAAGCGCCACTTGTGATGTCTCGTGAAAAGCAATGTTCGTGCTAACCACAATACACTAATTATACACTAAAAATAAAGGTAAGTACATACCTAAATATGTGTTGATTGCATGCTTCTTTATATTGATAGCAAGTAAGTGGTTTTGGGATACAAATACCTACGCAATAGGTACCTACAGCACCCTACAGTCTAGTCTAGATATTGGTACACATTTTGCAAAGCTACACAGTGCTTGTGTGAGGTCCTGGAAATTCTTACTCAGGTAGGTACCTATTTACTTTAGGCGAATCTCTTATAGAATACACTTTGAAATCAGAACAGGATTTTGAAATCGTAGGGACACCAAAGGTGTTAGGCGCTGTTCTAATGATCGTGCGACGGCCGGTTTTGAGGTCTTCGATTGGACAGACGACGTCCGTCGTACGACCGTTTCCACATACGACAGCACCTAAGACGCACAGTTTCTATAGGTATTTTGTTATTCCTTATACGCAGTGACAAACGAGCAGACAGCCCACCTGATGGTAAGCGGTAACTATAGCCTATAAGGATTATCTACGATTCATGCATTTAGGTGGCAGGCAACAAAAATTCAGAATCGCAGGTGCATTGTCACTGTGAGGACTAAGATAAAATGTCTTCAATTCACCAAAGACTAGCGTTGGATTAGTAAAATAATGTAAAATTTATTTATTTATTCATTACACTTAATTCTCTTTGCAGACAAGACTATGAAGCCTGTGGCATTCTACACCAGAAGAATGGAAATGCAAGACATTTTTTAGTCAAGATCAAGTCTCTCAAGATCAGTTAACTAAGTGTTTTGGGTTGGTTATATGCAAAGAGATTGGAAAGTCAGCTACCTTCATGGTTAAGACTGTCAATTTTTTTTTTACTCTGTGGTTGTATGAATGGTGATTGTCCTGTAGGATAATTACGTAATTCTGTCGCCAACAATTCCCTGATTTCAATGAGCAGTTTCCCAATAGGTATCTAAAGCATTCCTAACCACTCACTAGATGGCGCCCCGACCATTTTGGTAATTGATAATCGCTTGAAATAGGTTCTTAGCAAACAGGATATAAACACTGGGTACGTTGTATTGGATAATATTGTATTTGTCAATAGTTTTCAACCATTTTAGAGGCTGTAATAATAATGGAACATAGTGCCAACTTCTATAAATATTTCTTTTTAAACTTCGTTCAACCTTTAACAGTTATGTTTATATTAATAAACATTTTACTTTTAAGTTAGGTATTAGTTGGCAGTACTGGCATGAAATCACTGTTACCATCATACAGATTATAAAAAGATTACCAAAATTGTAGGAGCGCCATTTTTGATGCTTTTTGAAACCAACTATCAATACCTACTGGAAAACTCCTCATTAGTGAAATTGTTACTTTTGCCATTACGTATGATGGATTAAATAGTTTTAGGCTATTGTTTTTGTTAGCAACTGAACCCATGAAATCGATGACACGGAATCGCAAAAGTAACAATTTCAATTATTGACATCAGAGAATGGTTAGCAACAAAGTTAGGTTATTAGCCTACTGTGTGCTTATTGCGGTAAGCTAGTAGCACTGGAACTCTACTTCTAACTAACCCTACTCCTCATGAAATAATGAGTTGTGACTTTGATGATATTTTTAGTGCTACATAGTTCAGCTTAACGGAACCGATCAACAAGAAATAAATATTGTCACGGAGGTTAAAATAAGCCTCATACTTATAATAAGGATCAATCATATGGGAGAATTTTATAGATGTGTTGATAAATTCTGAACGCATTTTGATAGCAATGAAACCCAGTGCAGACTTTTTGAAGTTTATATAAGTTATATGGTTTTGAAGAAAATGTCAAACGCAATGAAATATGTACTTTATTACGTGTACAATTCAATTTTCAAATTTTCTTTATTGATTAGGACATTAAATATCTCTCTCGTGTTATGTAAGGTTTTCCCGGTTTTGAATGACGTCATCAGACATGCAGAAATCACAGAGTGCTAACCAAGCGTATATATCTTCTCTAGTTTATAAGATATTGGGAAAATTACTTCATAGTCATTCGTGTGGTATCATAAGCTAATGGAGAAGGCACTAAATAAACATCGTGACTGATCCTCTTCAAACTGTAACCACGATAGCATTGGTACTTGGAGCTAAGATGAAGCGTTGGTGACTGGGATCTGGTATCCATGCGAATCTCTCAAACTTGCATTAAGATAACAGAAGCTTACATCATCATTACGACTAGCAAAATTTATATAACCTTGAAAGATCGAAGAGGTTCGCCTCCGTTAGTTTGGTCACGTGTTGCGTAAGCCTCAAGGAGACGTGGGAAATAGGTGCCTGAACCTGCCGGTATCAGAAGAGAGGCCTCGTGGACGACCCAAAAAGCGATGGATTGACAGCGCTGAGTCGAATGCGAGAGCCAACGGCTTACGACGCGAGGATGCCGAAGACCGGGCGAAGTGGAGAAGAGTGGGTAGGAAAGCGGACCCTGGCAGAGCGAGCGAGAAGCGCTAGGACGATGACGATGATGATTATTATGGTGTAACCTTCCGTTTCTTTGACCGTCCATACAGCCAGCTACAAACTGAACTGACCTCACCAGCATTCATATAGGGAGTAAAAACAACATAGTTATTCAAGAAAGGGTAAAAAAGTCAGATGAGTCAGATGGCAGTCGCTTCACTGTAATTACCTGATCTACCAAGTCCTGGATCATGGTCAAGGGCGGACCCCAGACCCTCGTGCGCAAGAGGTGATAACTTCCCACCCCCTTTTTACCTATTACAACCCAGGAAATCGGGTACCTAGGCCGCAGAGGTCTATAAAATCGTTAGGCCGTGAAGCTTGCTTGCCACTTTAGTTATATTTGTTGAAGATCCATCCACTCTGCTACTGGCTTTAGGCAGGTACAATGTCATCTGCTTGGACTAGGACTAACTAGTATGGCCTGAAATCGGACATGGCGTTAACTAAGGCGCTGTTAACTAAGGCGTTGTACGACCGTCGTCGTGCGACGGTTTTGAGGTTTAGTTTAGTTTTGGCTTCAGATGACTGGTACTTGTGCTCGCACAATTCAATAACTCTCAATAATATTGCGTCAAAGCAAAATCTCAAAAAGATTATTGGTCGGGCGACGTCCGTCGTACGACCATGGTCGCACGACCGTTGCCAATTAGGACAGCGCCTAATACTTAAACCAAATAAAATACCAAATTGTATCGTTTACAGGTAAATGTGTGGAAAGTTGATCTAGGTATTAAGTACTACATTTCTGTCAGTAGGTCCTTCTATTATACCCAAAGAGATTGGAAAGTTAGCTACCTTCTTGCCAGTCTATGGAGGTAGCTAACTTTCCAATCATACATATGTAGATCTACTAGAATATTTTTTGCAGATCCCATGAATGTTATCGACAATTATGTCGACCCCTACCTAGTTATTATTTATTTGTAAAGGGTGAAAGATTTTTAAAGGCGGAGAACTTTAAATTGAAATAAAACAAAGAAAATAGTATTTAGTATCAGTGAAACTGGCTTTATTTATTTATTTAACTATTTATTGCACACAAGCAGCTTTATTGGAAAGATAATTTTATGGCATTTATGTTGGAATATGATTTTAGTTATGTGGAAAGCTAAAAGTTCTTCGCCTCTAAAAACAATATTTATTAGATTAACACCCGGTTTCTGAAACGCTTGTCAAATCATTGATTAGCTAACAGACTGTCACATTTAATAAGCTGTTAAATCACCGTGGGTTTCTGAAAGGCTAATCAATCTATTGTTAGCTAATCGACCATTAACAAGGGATCAATTTTTTCATCTGGCTACCCCTGCTAAAATCAGTCACATTCATTCACTCATATATGTTTTGTTTCTGTCTAACGCATTGATTTGTCTCTGTCCCTAGCGGCCTTTTGATAGCGGCGGGATATTCAACTTTTAGATGAAACTGATAGCGATTGTATAGTTTTCGTGGAAATAAAAATCGAATATTATAAAAAAAAATATACAGAGCGAGAAAAGAGAAAATATAACAATATTTATGTTATAGGGTCACGGGTTCCAGTGGATCAGTAATCCCATCATCATCATCTTTAGGCAGTTAGGTGGGTCCCGGTCCACTGCTGAATACAGGCCTCCCACGGCTGACACTCTGGTCGACTCTGTTATCTTGCATCCATCGGCTCCCTAGGACCTCAAAGAGGTCGTCCGTCCATATCTTGGGAGGCCATCCAGAGAAAGCCACTCAACAACATCCGCCCCATCGGCTATCGATTCTGTGAGTTTCTCCCAATAATCCCATTAGTTAAATCCTGGACACGGGCCGGTTCCTGGTTCAGGTCCAGGTACTGGCCCCGGACCAGGTACTGGTTCAGGTCCAGGTCCTGGACCCAGACTAGTTCGTGGTTCAGGTCCAGGTCCTGGCTTCGGACCAGGTCCTTGTTCAGGACTAGGTACTGGCCCCAGACCAGGTACTGGTTCAGGTCCAGGTCCTGGCCCCGCACCAGGTCCTGGATCAGGTTCAGGCCCTGGCCCCGGACCAGCTTCTAGTTCAAGTCCAGGTCCTGGAACGTGACATGTCCGTGGTTCAGGTCCTGGTCCTGGTTTAGGTCCATATCCTGGCCCCGAACAAGGTCCTGGTCCAGCTAATGTTTATGGTCTATGTGCTGGCACTGGTCTAGGTCCTGGTTCTGGTTCAAGCTCAAATTGTGATCAAGATTGCAGTTTTGGTCATGATCCTGGACCAGAACCTGGACCCTAGACCTGGACTTTGCCTTGGACCAAAAGTAGGACCTGGACCAGGGCCAGGATCAAGACCTAGACCAAGAAAATCGGATATAATTTCTTTTGACAATCGGTTAATTGGTCGATTTTCGCCAATTAAAATAACACGGCGATAACATACAGTTAACATGAGAAAAAGCTTTCCGGAAACCCAAAATTACATTAATCAGCCGTTAATTGGAGATTTGACAATCCGTTGACAAGCTGTTAACAAGCCGTCAATTGGCCCTTTCAGAAACCCAAACTGCATTTAATCAGTGTTTAACAAGCTGTTACGTAATTTTTGCGTTGACAAGCGTTTCAGAAACCGGGTGTATAAGTATCGTAATAAATGTTTTGTACTTTTTCATTATACCTAGTCGTTAACATGTCGGTTTTAATTTACTCCGAATACCTATTTACATAATATTTACATAATATTTACATCCGAAATGATTCTGTAAAATTGCTGTCCTATGGAAGAGCAGTAGGTATTCTTTCTAGTATTTCAGATAGTCGGTGGCCTGGTGGAAAGGTATCCGACTGGCAAGCGAAAGGGTTCGAATCCCACTGCCCCATAAAAATGATTCTAATTTAAGTTATGTACATTAGATGAACACTAACCGATGCTCATCGTGATGACACCTGCAGATTCAGGCGACTGAATGTGTAACCATGATTCAATTCTCTGCATGTATTTCGCAAGACCCTTTAGGCTATAAAGCTACGACGGTATAAAGTTGAAAGTAGGCAGTACCTAGTTAGGTACTGCCTACTAGTAAGTTTACTAGAAGCACCTATTTGACCCGTAGTTTAACAAATGCGTACCACAAGGGACAATATTGGAACCCGAGCTTTTATAAGGCAGGTATATTTTAAGGAAAGTTACATTACTGTAATGTATCTCATTTGTATACCGTTAACATCACCAAACCACAGGACAGCCAGCAGTTAAGTTGTAAGTGCAGTGTACAAGAAATGAAAGAAGAACATAATAAACGACATCATTTATCTCAAAAACTCCAAAACACAATACAAACAAAATATTCTGTCTAGAAATCTTGAATACTAACACAAACCTTTACACTAACAGGTAACTGATTTAGGTACTCGTTTTTTTTGTTATAGTTATAGGTACAGGGTGATTTCAAATTGATTATACCAAAGGGTAACGCATGCATGTGCTCCATAAAAACAACTTTAATATGGCACCAACTCTGAAATCGCGAAAGAAATCTCCTGTGGCAGTAAAGTTCTCAAGTGGGGACCACGTAACGAAAGAAATAGGCTTCCCGCAAGGTGGATCGACGACCTGGTAAAGATCGCAGGTACCAGCTGGATGCGACAGGCATAGGACCGGCCTTTGTGGAGATATCTGGGAGAGGCTTATGGCCAGCAGTGGGCGTCTTTCGGCTGATATGATGATATCAGAGATGGCGCCCTGGTAAAAGTTATTTATTCTCACGAGCACATGCATATTGTACCCCTTGATATCATCGACTTGAAATCGCCCTGTATATTTTGCGTGAAAAGTTCATTTACGTATCGAATATGTAGGTATGTAACTTTATGTCAAATAATACTTCAGCAATTATTTTCCTATAGACATCATGAGGAAGTTGTGTTTGCAAATGCTTCGGCGGTAAGAATTCTTCGCTACCTCTTCAGAACTTTTCCTTTGATTTTCTTTGTTATAAACAAACTTAGGCAATTTGGCCACAATGTGCTCTCCAGCCTTTTCCGAGTAAATCTCCAATACTGCTTTCTTTGTCTCATAAAGTTGCAAAGTATCGCCAGGCTTGGACACACTACAGTTTTCTTTATGGCGATGGTGGTGATGATGGCGTTTCTTATGTGTTCCAATTTTCACGTCAGACTCCTCTACGTTAGCAGATTTCTTGTCGAGAAATATAATTTTATCATCATCCGAAATGCCTAACAGCGTAGTGTCTAATGCTTTCATTTCGATTTCTTGTTGTGGTCCAAACTGGTCAGTCAAGTCTTGACTTATTACTTCCTCGATATTTTCGGGTTCCATACACGCATTGACCGGATATATAGAAGGTTCTGCTGAAGTTTCAAGGTTAGAAGTGAAAGGGAAACCAAGGTCACTGCTTTGCATCGCGGCATTAGTAAATTCTGTTTCAAAATATTTCGAATTTTGTGTTTGCACATCCACTACCTCTGCGCTTGTGTCGTACTCTTCATACTTGAGATCGCAAGTTGTCTCTGTGTTTATTTTAGTCTGTTCCCTACAACAGCAATCTTGTGTGCTATAACATCCTCGACAATTAGAGTCTCCATCCGACCATTCTCCTGAATATTTACGGTATTTAGCTAGTTTGTTAATGTCAGTCACGAAATTCGGTTTCAGTTTAGACAACATGTTTCTAACGATATGATGGCTGGCTACAACCATATCTTCTGGACCGCTGCTGTCTGATGTCAATATACTCTTAAGCATGTCTTTCAGTTTCCTCATACGCGATTTCTTCTTAGGTTTCTTTACAAAGTGAACATTATCGAATACTTTCTGCAGCATTTCCTTTCTCTCATCTCTGAACGTTTTGAATGAGACTTTCGCGTCATCGTTAGATTTTATAATTCGTTCTGAATCCGTTTCGTCGCTGGTTCGTATGAAGCATACGTTTTGGTTTGGACAATTATTTACATCAGAAGTGGGTTCGTCACAGTCACTATCAGTTATCGAAGTTCTAATTGTACTGTCTTTACAATGAGTTACCATAATAATATTACTTTCCGTACTACTACGTGTTTCGTGTTCTGTGTTTGTATTCTTACTGGATTCCTTGGATATCGTTGCCACGTTTGAGTCGTCATTACGGTATGAATTCTCGTTTTCATATTGGAGTCTTTCTGTGTTATCCTCCTGGTTTTCATCTTGGAGCACTTCTGGGGTATCGTTTATTTTTTCAATACCTTCAGGCTCTATATCTTCAGGCTGTTGATTAAATTTTTCATAGGACCTTGACAGATCTATCGTAGCCCTGTGTATTGAAGTAATATTACTCGTGTCTATTGTCCGATCGATTAATTCTAAACTCTGCCCCGCCGATACAGTTTGAAATTTATCTGAGATCGCCTTTGTATAATCATCTACATCGTGTTTTTTATTTCTAGATTTTCTTTTATCACTCTTCTGCTTGAAGTTCTTGATTAATATATTTATGTTTATGTCATTTTTGGGAGGACCCACCATGGAATCCTTCATTGTAGCAATTTTAGGATCATCGCTCATGAGATACACATCTTGTGAAACTGGACTGTCGCGTATAGTCTTTATTTTGTTATCGCGATCTTTGCCTATACTTATTTCTGTAGTTTTGTCACCTTGCCTCACTTTCAGTTTGAATTGTATTTCAATAGTATTGCCAACACTAGAGTTGCTCTTGCTTTTGACTTTATCGGAATCATCTGTTGTCAGTGGTGTTACTACTTTCACTTTTGGTTCTCCGTATAATGCTGCTCTGCTCACAGAAAAAGATGATCTGCCTACACACTGTGAAGCCACTTTAGGACATGACGGTTCAGTGGAATTGCCCGATTTATTTCTGGGGTAATTTTGAGGCAAATCAATTGTGACATTTTCGTGAGTTTTTATTTGTATACTATCCGAGTGTCCTATAATTTCGGTACTTAATTTGGAGTTGCTAGTAGTTGCCTTTTTAATGGAAGGCACTTTCTTGAACAACTCACCTGAAAACTTAGAAGCAGTTATGCCTTTTAGAGGACTCTGGCATGATTCGGGATCAGGTTTAAACTCGAGTACTTCCTTCTCTTTGTAAATATTAGTTTTCTCAGAGGGTGTCGGATGTTCAGGTGCACCATATGATGACTCTTGTTTGAGGAACGTTTCTCCAGGACCCGACGGTTTCGTTAGAAGATCGTCGAAGTTTTCATAGTTTGCTAGGGTTTCGCGTGCAGGTCGAGCCTGGTCCTGGTTTTCAGTCCCTAATATAGGAGGAGATAAAGATTGTGGCTCATGCAAGGCTTCATAGTTCTGATTTTCGCTCTCGGTCTCAGGAAGACCTCTTCCGTATTCGAATCCACTGTAAGGTTCTTCTTGTGGCGAAGCCCTGTTATTAAATGGCGAGGTATTGCTGCTTCTACAAACTTGTTCTTCTGGGTAGCACTGGGAATAAGAGCTTGTCGGTTTCGTTTTTGCTTTCCTCTCTCTTTTCATTTTCTTTGTCTTCTGTGGTTTTATCGATATGTCCTTGCAGGGTGAGGGTGACGTCAAACAGTATTTAATCTTAGGAGGATTAGTCTTATCGACAAGCAGAGATTGAGAATATGGATCTTCCACATAACCAGTTAAGTTTTGTGGCGAAATATTCCTGTACTCAAAACGACGATCTGGCGAAGTTGAATGCCCTGATGTAGGGCGTTCGGTTGAACTTGCACATTGATCACATTGACTATGACATGGGTGCGATGAGTTTGATTCTTTGTTTAGGCTGAACGACGACGCATTTAGTTGTGGATTCGAAACGTGTACTTGACAAAGTATAGGCGGTGGATGTGTAGGCCTTGGTTGAGGTATCGGTTCTTTCGCTCTTCCGGATCGGTGGGATGGCTTGCTTGGCGACTGGCAAGATGAAGGTGGTGGAGGGCAACTACATGACTTTGAAGGCGGTGGTGGACATTGACATGGATTAGGAAGCGGTGGACTTTGTGGAGGAGGACTTTGTCTAGGTGGTGGAGAATTTGATGGGAGGGAAGGAGGACAATCACATGGCTTTGGAGGTGGTGAAGAAGGGCAATAACACGGTTTCGGAGGCGGGTTTGGCTGCAGTGGAGTAGGACTATCTTGGTTTGGAAAAGGTGATAATTGTGACGGCGGGCGTGGTAGTGGTGAGCACGCTGATGACCGAAGAGGGCCACAAGGCTTTGAAAACGGATTTGGGTTTGGTGGGGCCTTAGGTAAGCAAGACAAAGTGCAAAGGTGCCTGTCACATTTTGGACACACACCTGGCTTCCGGTTCATTGAAATATTTGATGTGGTGTACGAACCTGAATTTGAACAGCTGAACTTTTGTGGGTCAGATTGTAGAGGCAATATTGGTGGACAAGATCGTTTTGGGGGTTTTAATGGCGGCAAAGGTGGTGAAAGATTGGTGCCGCAAGATTTTGGCAAGCAACGTTCAGGGTCTTGATCGACGCTGATTTGCGTTGATGTCAGTTGAGTATGACAAGGTCTCGGTGAACAAGTCTTTTGTCGAACAGGAGAAGCAGTGATGCTAGGAGGAGAATGCTCATAATCGTCAGGGAGATTGGGAGAATAGCCACTATATAGATAGGCATTTCTGATTTTTTGGTCACTGCATGGAGTCTGACAGTTTTGTTCGCAGTAATAACTATTTTCTTCCTCTGCCTGGCTTGGCGCAGAAAAGCATTTTGTTGGAGACTGAAAGCTACTTGTAGAGCTAGATTTCATCGTTTTCTCTTTCTTACTTTTATATTTGGGATCGGATATCGTAGTCTTACGGTCTGACATGCAAACTGTCTGAGGTTCAGGTAACTCGTGGGGTTTGTCAATTTTCATTTCTTGCTTCTTTAAACAGTTAGGGCAGCCGACCTTAATATTCCATAGACCAGGTAGAGCTCCGTCTAAATGCCTCGCTGTGTCGTCTGACAAACCGCTGTAATTTTGTGGCATTTTGTTACATCTCCTCATTGGGTTCTCAAGCATTGCACGACCTTGATAGCTTGAGTTTTGTATACCTTGAGCAGCTCTATCTTGTGTTTCAGTGATCCAGTTAGTCCTATTCCCACCGCAGGTGTACAATCGTCTCTTTTTGCATACTTCAATGGAATCTTTCGGCAGTACCCTACACGAGCAATTTGGCTCTTTGCATCGCTTATTTTGTTTCTTATTATTCACGTCAAGGGTTCTATCGTACTCTCCACCACAGCATTGGCTGCAAGAGGATGCGTTACAAGACGGAAGCGTTGTTGTGAAATATTCATCATTTATATTTGGACACGACTTGGACTTGGATCCGTCGCTTTTGACGTCGACCGGTGTATTAACAGAGTTACAAACTAAATGAGATTCACTGTAGCACCAGGAAAACAGGTCGGTGCCAATTGGCGACAGATGGTTGTAGTAATCCTGCAGGAAGATCTTAGCAAATCCGCATTTTCTTTGGGGCAGGACAACGTTATTTACGGACTCGTCATCATCAGTTTCATATTCTACCAACTTTATGCTGAAATGTGAAATGGAACGGAATTATATACAAAGATAGATAGACATAGCCCTATCATTATTTGTATCTTATAGCATCTTTATTTGGCCCAAAGATACTTAAAAAAACTAAAGAAAAAAAAGTGGGGCGTATTTTAAAGTACCAGCTATTAACTCCATAAAATGAGCATCAGCGTTATCTGTTGATTATTACACTGCTATCTCCAATTCGCCTGCCAAACGTAGATATTATGGCATTGCTCTCCTTTAATATGAAGGAGGTTCAAGTCCAACAGTGGACTTCTAGCCTGTTATCGGCTGTTGATAAAGTTTAAAAGTAGTTGCTTTGAAGATGCTGTTTATGATGATCAACAGTTGAGAATATTCTTGAGAATATTCAAGTGATAGCGACGAGCATTACCACTACGATAATTTACAGATAATTAAAGTTAAAGTACATCACTTACATGGGCTTTTTCAAATCCCTTTGCGTTATTATTCCTACTCCTATAACATCACACTGTTTAGGCACGAATATCGTGCTCCCTTGGACAACCGCATCCCTGAGCAACGGCAAACTTTTACTCAATGATTCCAGGAGATTGGACCGTCTCATTGCGACTCTCAAATCGCTCTCACCACCTGCGCCCTGGTCTCTCTTCTCAATCTTTCTAGAATCAGAGCTGGTGTTAAGACTATCGTACTCAATGACGTTATAAACTTCCTCGTCACTAGTATGATATAACGGTGTATCATCCGTTGTGTCATCTGATTCAGCAAAGAATCCATGCGGAATATCTATCCATATATAATCCCTGTTAGGCTTTGCGGTGGCTAGCCTTAAGTGGTTAGAATGCAATACCAACTCGATTTTTTGGGCAATTGCCTGAGATTTATCATATAACCATTTCTTGTTTTTTGCGACCCTCATTTGCATATCTTTTTGACAGACGCTCAGTGGGCGCTTCCTGAATGGTTGCTCTACGATCGTTGGCACCATCCAAGCTTCAACATTTTGCATGAAGCTGACGTTTTGATGCTGCATGTACGAGTGTTTACCGGTGTACCATGAAGTATCGTATGACTCGCCACTGAACATTTCGCTTTTGGACTTAAAAACTACACCAGATTCCTTGCAGACATTCTCGAGAAGTTCAAATACTGTGCTACTACTTTTTGTGTAAGTATTGTTGTTCCATCTCACTTTGACACTGTTTTTTGAATCACGAGCAGTGATGTATTTACTGAGCCACGATTTTCGCATTTTTTCTTCGTAATCTGACTCTAAATCGATCTTCCGATTGGGTAACTCCTCCTTTCCTTCCAGAGGTGAAAGTTTTTGCCTAGCATTTTGAACCATAACTCCATCTTTAACTTCGCAACGACCAGCTGTCACATCCTGTTTGGTGGATTTGAAAATCTCCCTTCTTTCTTTTTCTTTATCATTTTTCTTATTAAAGAAACCAACATTATTTTTATCGTGTCTTTCGTCTTCATTTTCATAATTTATGTGTACCTTGTCATGATGATTTCTCCCGTTTGTCTTATCATCAGCTGGTGGAGGTAATTCAATAAATTGAATACTCTCCAGTATATTGTTTTTATATCGTTTTAACGAAGACACTTGTGTTTTCTTCTTAAAATGTTGCTGTGGATCATCGATGTGTGAACTCCATTGAAATGAGGATGATCCTATTGTGGAAGCATCCTCATCGAAATTGAACTTAGTTCCCCAAAGTTTGAACAAATCCTTGACTTCCGATACGTATTCGTCATTAAAAGCCTTTGCTATTGTCTGTTCCCAATCTTTAAAATCTTTTAATGCCACATTTGCTTTTTTATACGATGTGTCTTCGGTTATGCACGTATTGCACTTGTAATCGACATTAGAATATGATTTCTCTTCTAGCGTTGGTGGATCAGAAGTGAAGGAAACGTCTCGATGACTTACATCGTTGCCTAGTGTTTGTGCCTTTGTCAATGTTTCTATATTTATCTTTACCTCTTCTTTTTTACGGAAACCACGCCTTAAGGCATCAAATCGCCTCAAAAGCGATGCAGCCTTTGAATCAGTTTTGTGTTTCTCTATACTACAAGATGGCATCTCTGTGCTACTTTTTCCTATTCTATTCTCATTCTCTAGTTTAGTCTCCGTGGCTATAGGATTAACTTCATCTGGACCTTCTATATCAATTACCTGTTGAACCATACTATGAGACGATTTATCAATTACAATCTCTTTACTAACAGCTTCGATTCCATCAGAAGCAGGCACAATCAACTCAGCTGTTGTAAATTCTGTTACGGGTTGTTCTGACATTTTCCTTATAATCGGCGTCGGCTGGATGCCCATCGACTTCCGGTCTTTCACATCTTCCACTTCAATTTGGGTCTCTGCAGTCTTGAAATCTTTAGCAATCGTGTTGGTACCCATTTCTCTCATTTCTTTCTTCGTTTGCTTAACAATAATTTTGGAATTCCTCGGGCTTGTAGCGGCCGATTTGGTATCATTTCTGACTGGATGAGGAGGTTCCGGTTTACTCACTGTGAAACTTCCCACGCATTTGGATGCTACCGTTTTATTTTCATTGTAGTTTGAGTGTTTCCCTTTACCTTGAACAAAGAAAATGAGAAAAATATAAGTATACTTTGGAGGTCTTGAGTAGGAGATGACTGAAACTCTGTAGACAAGTGTCGAATGGATATATTTACACAATATGTGCCTAACTATATTTACAAATACGTACTATCCAAAGTTGTGTGATTAATCTAGTGAATTGATTTTAACATTGACCAATCGGAAAGCCCGCCGCGAGAAAGTTCCCCGCGCATGGGCAAACTAAGCCGAGCACATACGACGAATTTCGAAAACGGCGTGGTGCCGCTATAAATAGGAGGCGCAGAACGCTTGTAAAGGGCGTGTCGCTCACCCTTCGGTCGATCGACACCCTCGACGACATAGGCTCTAACCACCGTCCAGTCTCCCTAGTACTAGGCTCCCCCACCCCTATCTTTCCCCCACTGCCGCGAACTTTCACGAAGTGGGAAGGATTCAAATAGTCCATGGCGGCCGTCATGGACGCGCCCGACTCGCTTTTTTATCCGACTACTTCGATAGTTCGGATAAAATCGACGCTGCGGTTGCCTCTTTAACGTCCCACATTCGGTCAGCGTTGAAAGACAACGAAGTGGTAGCCCCTGCCGTTAATCGGCACGGTCTCCCACTCGAAGTCCGAATTCTGATCAAAGCCAAAAACGCTGTCGTCAAACGTCGTCAAACGAATTTTGACGACGTTTGACGAACAACATCGTTTGACGATGAACAAATTCGTCAAACGAATCCGACCCCAGAGTACAACCGCACTGCGAACCGACTTCAGCGGGCAGTGAGAGCGCATCTCGAGGAAGTGAGGAACTCCTGCTGGGGAGACCTCATGGTGACGATTTCCCCGTTCCATCAAGCGTACTACAAAGTGGCGAAAGCCCTTCGTACAGACGCCAGAATCTCGATCCCTCCTCTTGTTCGCCCAGATGGCACAATTGCGTTTGCGGACACCGAGAAAGCCGAATGCTTTGCAGAGAGCATTGCTTCACAATGCTCCCCTAGCACCATGGAGTGCGACCCCGGTCATATGCGTGTGGTGGAAGACGAAGTCCGTCAAACGACCTCGCTCCCTCCCACCATGGACCCTGTCAAAGTTTCCCCGGACGAGATCCACTCCTTCATCACGGGCCTCAAATCTAACAACGCGCCGGGCGCGGATGGAAATTCCAACCAAGCGCTTAAGTACCTCCCCGAACAGGTACTTACTTGCTTTGACCATTGCCACTTTCCGACCGCGTGGAAAGTAGCCATAGTCATAGGCATTCCCAAACCGGGAAAGCCATTAAATGAAGCGTCATCCCACCGTCCAATAAGCCTCCTCAAGGCACTAGGGCCACAATTATTCGAGAGAGTAGTGCTCTCTCGAATGAAAGAACATCTCTTCAAAGACGATGTTCTTATTCCCCATCAATTCGGCTTTCGTCTCAAACACAATTGCCCCAGACAAGTCCATCGTATAGTAAAATTTTAGTAAAATACATCCTCAATGGATTCTACCCAAAGAGAGAAAAGACGGTCGCAGTCTTCTACGACGTCGCCAAGGCCTTCGATAAAGTCTGGCACGAAGGCCTTGTTTACAAGCTGTACAAGCTTGGTCTCTCCGATCGACTCGTCCGATTAGTAGCGTCCTATTTAAAACTCCGTACCTTTCGGTTCAGTCACGAAGGTACTTTGTCTTCCCCACGTCAACTGAAGGCCGGCGTCCCGCAAGGCTCTGTACTCTCTCCCCTACTCTATATATCGTACACGAACTATATCCCCGTCCCCGACAACGGGGTACAACTGTCCCTTTTCGCCGACGACACGGTAATCTACGCCAAAGGGCGAAGGCCACCCATGGCAAAGCTCCAATATTCGGTGAACAAGCTCGAAGCTTGGTTCAAACTGTGGCGCATCGAAGTGAATCCGGAGAAGAGCACCTCGGTTTGCTTCGATGTCAAGCGCATACGGGGTGACAGCGACCCCCCTCCCCTCCGCATGCAAGGGAAACTAGTTCCCTGGCAGCGCGCTGTAAAATATCTAGGCGTCACGCTTGACAAAAGGCTCTTTTTCCGGCCCCATGTCGAAAGAGTGTGCCGCACCGCCCGTTTCTACCTGGGTCGCCTCAACTGTATGTTGGGTCGATTCGGTAAAATGTCCCTCAGGAACAAGCGAACCCTCTACAAGGTGTGCATTCGACCGGTGTTGACTTACGCCTCCCCGTCTTCGCTCATGCGAGCTCCCTCGTCATTAAGAAATTGCAAATTGTGCAGAACATCTTCTGCCGTAGGGCAACAGCGGCTCCATGGTACGTCCGCAATGCGGACTTACACCATGACATGGACCTGCCTACCCTGCAGCAGTTTCTTAAAACGCTCTCCGAGACCTTTTTCAAGGCCGCGGAGGAGCATCCCAATCCGCTCGTGGTACGGAGACCGAGACATGTCCTCACGGACCCCCCCCCGACGAACTGTCGAGCGCCCTCAACCTCCTCCCTGCCGTTTCAGCTGCCCCCGTAGGCCCCCAATCCCAACCCACAGCAGCGGGACCCCCTTCTGGGGGCTCGCTATAATTTCTCTAGCGTATGCTCCGTAAGGAGTGACGTTGAACGCACCCCGTCCCTACGGGGTGTCGCATCCGATGAAACCTGAAAAGCCCTTCCGGCTACAGGTGCTCCCAGGTGGTGTTTAGCACGTATGCACCTAGGTCTCTGTTTTGGCGAGTCGTGCATAACCAGTCCGGCCGGCCGGCGGGTATTCATGAGAGTTCACCTCCTCCCTTCCTCCCTCCCAACCGCTATACCGGAGGGTGTCCATTTCTTTGAGTTGGGCGCAAAAAAAAAAAACCCCGCTCGCCCATTTGGCCGGAGCATCGAGGGACAGCACATCAGAGGAAGCTTGGCGCGTACGGTGGCGACAACAGCGGCGGCGAACTCCGGTGGTCTTCTGAAGCTGCGCTGGGACTCGTCGACTGTGAAGTCGTTCTTTTCAGAACGCAATCCTGAGTTTAATTACCCAATACGCGCACTGTGGCTAAATACGCATTCGTTCTATTTATTGTAGAAAACGAGTTTCATTGACTTTTATACGAATACTTTAAGCAGACACGTACGTGTATAATTGCGTAGCCCAAACTCTGGACGAATCGCTAACTGGGAAATTCTTTTCCCATGAGAAAGGAATGAAAGGGTAGTGGAAAGGAATATTATATGTAATCGAATGGGAATACAGAGTACCTACAGATGCAGTAGTGTGTTCTTTAGTTTTCGAAAAAGTAACAGAATCTCGCGGGATAGTCCAATGTTAATGTTACCTAACAGTAACGGACTGAACGCAGATGAAAACCACGGTGGACCCCCAGTGTAGACCCTCCTCCGCTAAAGTTCCACTACAGCAGGAAGAACTTTCTACATTGACTTGTTACTTGTCTCTATCGTTCCCGCGTAAATATAATGAATCACGGTGAAGTGCTTCGCCTCCGCGGATACGGTAGTTAACGGAGGCGGGGGAGAAAGTAAAAAATAAATAAATTTATGGTTTATCGATGTCAAAACCCAATTTTTTTTATTTTAAATTGGTACATTCGTAGTACTCTTTCTTAAAAATACAAACATTAGCCACTAGTATTCAAAATTAGGGAGAAGCAAATAATGTTTCAGTTCAGTTCAGCGTCGCTGTTCGCGCGTTGTATTATGACGTACGTACATGAACCTCCGTTACAACTCCGCAAAAGTTTTCTCCCGCTCTAACGGAGGCGAAGGCGAATATCCGTTTCCACTAGGAAATGCAATAACGGGATACCGGGATCTAGAAATACTGGGATCCTGCATACATTTTGCGTGACTAATCTCAGTCGAAAATTTTGCTGGATCCTGGTGGACTGGCGGGATTACAGAGACGCGTTGTTGATTGGTCAACATTTTAGCCCGTTCCCTGCGGCTGCCTCGACATTTGAAAAAGCCTGTTTAATTTGGGTTAAAATTAAAACCATGAAAACTATTTCTTAGTCCAACCTGCTGTATCCTGCGAATACCGGGATCCAGCGGGACTAAAATGGTTCAGTCCCGCAAATACCTGGATTGAAATTTTCTTGCGGGATTGCATTCCCTAGTTACAACCCTATAAGGAATATACTTACGGTTAATATACGACGCTACATCAGCCTTCCCGACCCCTTTATCATCAGTTTCTGGTAGGTGAACTCGCCTGACTTTCTTCTTTGTTAACACTTTAACACTACTGGTGCCCACAGCGATGTCCGTAAGGCTTCTGGACCTGAAAATGTTATATAGGCTGTGAGGGCGCTTTAGGGTATCCTACTTCATCGAATACAAGAATAATTCCAGTTTGTAGCGATAGACGTTTAGGGAACGCACAAAACGTTGGCCTGCCCTGTATATATCTGATGGATCCGGTCAATAGCGTGGAATCATGTGGTCATTAGTACGGACTCATGACAAAGAAAACGGAAGTGGGAGTGCGCCGCCTGGTGGGGCGTGCTGACAGAGTCTCGACGGCACGACTCGGGCGGAGCGGCGGGCATTCTTGGCTCGACCGCCGCCGAGGAGTGACGCGTCTTGAAACTGTCTCCACATTTCGTTTATAGAAAGTGTTATTTACGTTTGAAATATAATAAAATTATAAGTGATGTGCAAAAATGAATTGGAATAAATTCAGTGAATTAAATGTGAACCTTTTCTTTAATTTATCTGGACGAATACGATCTAATACTGATATCACCACCATAATGACAATGATCCTGATACACCACTTACCTTGACGCAACGATATATCTATTAAAATATGGGACACGGGCTATATAATCAAACATTATAGCTGAAATACGGGACGTTGTGCAAAATACACGACAGTTGACCAGTCTATATTCGACAGCCATCACAGCTGATGGTAAATGACATACGATTTACTTTACAGTTTCATACTGAAATACATCTAGGACCTACCTTCGGTAGTTGAAAACTTGGTCTGCGTCTAAACGTACAGCGCCGTGCTTTTTCCGCCCTGTTCTCTTGCATGTGCAATTGTCTGTTTTAGTATCGTACTGGACAGCAAAATCTCTCCCTTTGGCTGCAGCATGCTGTTTCTCAATATCTATTGTGACAGTATTGGGGTACAGATGGTAATCTCTATAGTGTCGTTTCTTTTTCGAGTCCCGGTCTTTAGCATAAATACCCTTGCTTTCTTTCATCTCCTTTTACCATCGTTGGCATAAGATTCGGAGCGCAAAGTATGGTCATTCGGAAATAAATCTGCTGAGCTAAAGACTGAAATCATGAATTAAAATATCATACATAAAGCTCACGCCTCTGTCCTACAGGTGGGGTTTTCAGAAACTATGGACTCTCTATGGATCATCATCACAGCCCATAACAGACCACTGCAGGACTTAGGGCCTCTCTCACGAAAAGGATAGGTTATTGCCATAATCTTCACGCTTGGCAGGCGGGTTGGAGATCGCAGTGTTGTAAAAATAACAATGGGAAACGCTGCTGCCCATTTTCCAGCCTATGATAATTGGCCGTTCATAATTAGTAAAATACCCAGGATTGTTTGAGGCATAAGTAAGTACACAGTTCTTTTCAAGGAGAAATTTTAACTGCGATTTCACCTCACTTTTTAATGGGATTCGATAAAAATATAAGTTTATGACTGGACTCGGTTTAACTTTCACTTCCTGTAACTTTAAAATTAACTTGGAAATTTAATACAATGTGGACATCACTCGGAAGAAAGCATGACATTTGTTTCGATTTATTATTGCTTGTTTGTTATCTATTCTGGGCGATATTACTTAGTACCTACTAGAACTACGTAATACGGAAGAAGTGTCAAAGAAAGATAAAATACGGAGTAGTGTTATAGGGGAACGTGCTGAAGTGAAAGAAAAAGTAGTACTACACATTTTAAGGGTATGTTCCGGGTTTGCAACCGCGTACCAAGTAGCCCGATATTTCGACACAGTTGCATGCATCATGGTGACGGGACGACTGATGCATGCAACTGTGTCGAAATATTGGGTTAGGAAACCCAATATTTCGACACAGACGACAAAGTTTAAAACATAACGTAGTACTAGCTTATAGGAATGCTAAATCGGTTTGGTTGCGGTGGGGTAGAGAGGAAAAATATATATGTGGCAGGAGTGAATGGAAGCGTTGGAAGGGAAAGACCGAGACGTATAGGTACATAGCAACATAGGTATCACGATAAAATTAGAATGAAAGTGTTGGAATAGTAAGTAAGTATCATGATCAAATCTGAAATATTTTAAAGAAACTCAAGAGGTCCCTAAACCGACGAGCATGTATGAAAGAGTTGATGAATGTGAAAGGAGCGAGGGAGATTTGCCAGGACCGTAGTAAGTGGAACAATGTGGTCTCTGCCTACCCTGGGCCTACCTCTTATTACAGACACATGTTAATACTAGAACTTACTTAATAATAATCGCTGAAGCTTGATATTGCTTTGACTGACATATTTTTCCTATTCTTGTGATAGGCTCAAATTCACATACCGATTTCACAAAAGTAAACACGTTGACAATTTTATAAAATTTTTCGCCATTTTTGACACGTAAATATATTTTGGGAAGGTTCTGTCAAAACTTCTTTAGAAAAAAAAACATTAAAAAATGTTTCTGCCAGAATTTCGTTGACTTTTTTGAGATAGAAGTTCTCGTCGTTTTACTATAATCAAATTCTATAGTTGCAATCTCATTATTCCTCTGAGGTTGCGGTATGGATTTCTTGATGAATGACTTTTTTCTATTAGCTCTTTGTTATGTAAACCAAAAGTCATATACAATTTGTAGACACATTTTATATTTTACAGTTTTTATCCCAATTTTCATTGATTCCATCTATGAATACACAATATTTTCCGCGTCAGCTCGAATATTGTATCCTGTTTGTTATTTACATTTACTTATTTTATTTATATGCCAGACATCTGGAGTATTCTGTGTGACTATTGATCTGGTAAAATCTCATGTCAATGGCATGAAGCCTCTGAACAGTAAGTTTGATATAAAACTGTAGTGTCGTAGAACTTTTGGAGTTCTTTCATACCTAGTTTGTTATTCATGTTGGCCTCTACCTACAGCCTTAAAAGTAAGTGCCGTACTTCATGCACTAGTAGTAATGCTTTTCTTAAAGGCCAATGATGATGATCCTTCATAAACTATTTATTGCCTATTCGTTGTCGCGGTCATGCCCGACTTCGTTAGATTTTGCTTTCTTGCGCTACTTTCTCTACGATTACCTTTATGGAAGTAGTGATGCAACTGGTACAGTAACATGATTTTACAGGATAATTTTTTAGTGACGATTGAGCAAATATCACGAGCACATTTACATTAATACCCATGTAAAATTTCCAGATCCAATGTGAAATCATATGACCGACCCCAGCAAGCCTAACAGAATTTCAATAGAAATAACTACTTATAATAATTTCGACATCATTCAACGCTATAAAGAGATAATGACCGAGGATTACGAGGCTGGCAACTTCGTGTGTTCGATTTGCCTTAATACCAAGAAATGTAACAGTCATCCAATGGAAGGGCAAAAGAACACAGGGTGTCTTATTTGCCACAGGCATTCCGACTTCAATACCAAGAGGAGAGAAATGAAAGCCGATAGAAATTCAACAGATTTATCAAAAGATAAAACTGATGTAGTAGAGCTAGCTCAATATGAAATTCCGAGGCCCAGTGCAAAGACTGTACAGACTTCTCAAACCGATGTGGTTGGCTTGAATCTATTGAACGAAGTGTTGACCGTATTTCAGAATAAAAAACTTGAAAATTCTAGTCATAACAGCAGAACTGTTCTGTTGAAAGACGCATGCGTCTCCACCGAAAACATTGGTGGAAAAATGCACTTATCCCGGCCGAAACTAGCTCAAAGTAAAATATTCCAATATTCCATAGAAGATCACGAAATGAGGTCCGTTAATCACAAGTTCACAATAGTGAACTACGCCCAGCCTGATGTTTATAACAAAAACGAACAAACCAAAGATTTTTACACGCACAAGTCCTCGTCTTACCCCCAAATGAAGATGGAAGAATTAAAGAATTCTTTGAAAACCAATCTGAAACGTAGAGATACGATAGAAGAGGTGAACAGAATGTTTGCTACAGTTAATAAGAACGTTCCGAAAATTGATGACGCCGAATTTAATAGGCCACAGATTCGTAGCGGGCCAAGAGTGTTGCCTGTGGTGAAGACGAAATGTAACAATGGGCCTGTCATAAGAGATAATGACGCAGAAACTGGTATCCAGAATATCTGTAGGGACTGCCAGACGAATGTTCATTGCTTGTCTGCCGGAGACTCAGATATGAAAGTTAATTGCACCAAGTGTAAAAACTTCGAGGGATGTGAAAGATGTGGATGCATGATGTTTTACCACAGGAAGAATAAACAGCGGTTGATGCAAGGGGGGATGATTTACTGCGAGTGCTGCCAGAAAAGAAGTAAAAATTGCTACGATAACAGAAAAGAAGTCAACGACGATGTCAAAGACTTCGCTTTGGGACATTGATTTTTTTTTACTAGATTTCGTATTATTTTTATTTATTTATACAAATACTTAATCACAGAAACGTTTCTTTTATTCAATTGAAATTTTAAATCGCTGTACTGTAAAGTAAATTGTCTAAAATCCAAGAAAAATTCTTATAAGGGTCCGTTTTGCGTAAGTTTTATTTTCTGTCTATTTTACTAGTTCAGCAGCCCGACCGCGTAGCTCATGAATAGAACGCCGCCATTTTATCCTATAGGGATAGGACGTCCAATCGCAGAAAGGCAGAGCGATTCAGGTAAAATGTTGTAGATATAAACGTGAACTAGATTTATCATTATTTTTAGGACATTAGTCCTAAAAATAGCCTAGGCTTCTCCAAAATATTTCGAATAGAACATAAATTTATGAAATGATCAATCCTTAATCGCAAAAATATTGATAAATCACTCTATATTATAGTTGTATCGCGATGGTTTCGAAGATTTCATTGGATTAGTAAAAATTATGACAAATAAAAACATACCGCAAGGTATGCAGACCCTCAAAAATCATTTGGATGATCATGTCGGTTTCAGAAGAAATCGAACTGCCAAATATTTATGATGTTTCTTCCATATGTGGCTGATCTAATATTAATAAGTAACTAATATCAGAATCTTTTTAAATAAAAAATTAACTAGTTATCTTAATGTTTAAAAAATCAAACACTTCTGGAGTTGACTTTCCTGGCAATGTCGATGTATAATCTGTGCAAACTGACTTGTCTTATTTGGTTAAGGAAATTATGTATTTAAATGGATAATGTGCAGCAATGTTAGTTGAAATTCACATTCTATGTGTTTCTTATATACTTAATTCAAGACATCTGTACACAATGTACGTAGGTATGGATACGGCAAGTCGTGGTTTTGGGCATTATTTGTTCATCAAATAAGACAAGTCAGTTTGGATAGATCATAGGTATACAATTCCGTAGGTGTTTTTCTTTTGACCTTGCTAAGGTATTTTTTTTATACTATGCATTGACAAACGCTCAGATAGCTCACAGTAACTGTCTAAGCGGTAACTAACGTCATACATACGTACATAATATGCCAATATCCTGAAAAGCCTGAGATTTTTGGTATTGTGGTAGTGGTACTAGAAATGGACCTACCTGTCGAAGCTACCTCAATATCAGATTCCAGGGTCTTGACGGTTGGTAATTTTTAAATAAACCTTTCGATTCTCAATGACCACGAACCACTTCCAAAATGACCATTCCCTAATTGATTTCGGTGTTCCCCAGGGAAGCGTTTTCGGCCCTCACCTGTTCACTATGAAGACAGAAAATTAACGAATGTATGACATACAGCACCTGTCTTCCACTGATACGAGGCTGATAAGAGGTTCGATATGTCATAAAAGAAAAAATATAATAAAAAATGAAATAATTTATTGTCAGAACAACTTAAAACAGTTCACACGGTTAAATCCTTGTAGTTACATTGTAATACACAAACTAAATCCTCGTGGTTACATTTTAGAAGTAATAACTCTCTGCTGATAGTTTAGATTTCTCGCCACATCTGTAATAAATACAAAGAGAGAGATACAGTAAAGTAGCATGGCTTATAAGGCCATAAAATATTAGGATACTTCGCCTTGTGTTAGTTTTCTGTTGTGTTATAAGCACTGCCACTTCAATAGTATTCCCGAGGAGGGTTAGCATCAGTAGCCGTATTCACAATGATTCGAAACCGTTTCCGAACGATTCGACACGAAATTCGTGAGCTGCGATTCGTGTCGATCGATTCGAAAACTGTTATTCAGAATCCCGATAGATTCCACGGAAACTCTACTCTCTATAACATATGAAAATTTCATCAAAATTAACTGAAACCACATTTTCCTAAGAACTTTTGCGGGGTGCTTTATCGATTCCGTATCCGAATCCGATTTCCGAGCCATTGTGAATACGGCTACAGTTACTGGTGGGCGGCTAAAACTTTTGCCCAATTTACATTGATCATGTGTTTATCGAAGTAGGTAAGTACAGTGGTGTTAACCGTTTGGACAGTAGCGAGTCAACTTGGCTTGCAAGCTGCCTTGCAACTAGATCCAAATATATTGGCTTTCAATTTTTTATGGCATGTGCGCCCAAAGCCGAATTTAATACCTATAGTACAATACAATACAATACAAAATACAAAAACATTTAATTCTCTCAAAAACGCATCAGGTTACATTGTTAAACTTGATATATTAGGTATTTATATTAAACTTTATATATAGTGTATAGTGTCCGGCCGTATGGTTGTTTACTTGTATGTGCCACTGCCCTTGATTAAAGTAAATCAGGCATTATAGGAAGTAATATTAATATTAACTATTATATAAATTTTAAGGAATACGATACCTGCTGTGATCACCATATTTACTGGTGTTCCTGGTCCGTACAAGCTTTTCACTGTGCGCTCTGTCCCAGTTACGCGGTGTCTCACGGCTGCAAATGACAGTTTACACATTTATAAAGTACAGTAACATCTCGCTTAAAAAGGCCCCGTGGGCGACCCAAGAAGCGATGGATAGACATTGCTGAGTCGAATGTGAGAGCCAACGGTTTACGATGAGAGGATGCGAAGACCGGGCGAAGTGGAGTAGGAAAGCGGACCCTGGCAGAGGCAGTAACATCTGGCTTGGTACCTGGTATTTGGACGTAGGAACTATCCAATCAAAGAAAACTCTTTCACTAAATAGGGCGATACGTTCCCTATATGATCTAGAAACAGAGTTTCACCTTATATAAAGAACAACCTTTACGGCATGACGGATTGTATTAATTGTGAAATAATTACTGTACCACATCTTGCCATATTTTTATATTTTCATTGCCTCTCTTATGCCCATAATGTGTGGCAAGATGGTTTTTCGCAAGTTCCTAATAAACCTTTGATTACAAAAACGAATTAAATCTCCCAAAGACTATGCTAAATTGTAATGAGATAAATAAGACGTGCTACAAATAAATAATAATAATAAAATAAATATATGAAATTAAGAGAAGGACAAAGTCGCGTCCGAAGAAAGTTAATGTTAAATACTTTACAGGTTTACTTACTCGCCCAACCCCAGTTCAAAAATCGTGTCATCAAGTTGTTCCTTCCCCTTATTATGAAATTCTTTCGTAAGTACCTTCTTCAGTGTATTCGAGGAGTCCACAAATTTGCACATGACTTCATTCAGAGTGTTCATTTTGTCAAAGAGCTGCTCTTTTTCCGTTTTCTCCATTGGATGTTTCATCAGCTTATCCAGCTCAGTGGTTATGATTCTGCAGTTGTCTTTCAGGTTGGGTATATCGCACCATTGCAGGTCAGTGTTAGCGGAGGCGTGTTTGAGGATCTTGATCTTTGGGGTCACTGTCTCTATGACGAATTCGCCCTCTTCTATCAGCTGCTCGGGAGGTCTGTAGTAAGTCTGTCGACCACCGTAGATCCCTGGGATCTGCTCGTCGACTAAACCCTCTTGCGTTTTAGCCATGACGAGCTTTAGTAGATTCTCTATTCCGATTTTGTGGTCGTTCAGCAGGTGACGGTCTAGCGCTGTTATCCTGGGAAATAGTTTTATTAAGAGATTACAAGCCAAGCATTTGGTGGCTAAAGTCTGGCAGTAAATGATGGGGCTGGAGATAAAGCGTCTGCTGCCTGCGTGGCAAGTGGTGCCTACAGCAAAATTGAAACTTGTTTTATAACAGGTATTGACTGCTATCACCTCTGATGTTAGGTGCTGCTATGTTGCATCTACCAACATAGCATGCCTGCCTATTAGGAAAGGGGATCGGCAGTTAGAAGAAGATTAATTAAAATAGTTGGATATATTCGTACATATACCCAAAGATAAATAATACTATTACTAGTAATGATTACGTACGATTTCCTCAGACTTCGTTCCGGAAAACGACATTTGGCGGTGCGGCATACCCTTTATAACACAGTCTAGCAGCAGTGAAGTAACTCTAAGTTTATTCAAAAGGTAGTGTCGGTTTTTTACAAGTTGACCGATGCTGGACTTCTACACGGGCCATCCCAAAAAATCATTTTACAGGTCACCAAAAACGTTATCATAGTCTATACTAGACTGGATATAGGCCTCCTCTGCAGAGCGTCAATGCATCCTGTTCTCAGCTTGCCGCATCCAGCATTCACCTGCAGCCGTGAATCGGGACTCCAGCGCATCCGGAGTGCTCCTGAACTACGCTTGCCAAGGCGCGGTCTCCAATCATGAACCTTTTTAATGTGTACGGCTAAGGAGTTGCTTGCCAATGTGCCTTAATTATTATAATCTGGACGCCTACAAGATTAGAGTGAATAGGCTGATCCTAGACAGTGCACGCTCCATCTTCAGCCGCATCGTCACTTACCACCAGGTGAGATGGCGGTCAAATGCCTGGCTAGTTCTTATTATAAAATCTTTTAGGTACCCCGGCGTTAATAAGAGGAGCAAAATAAAAACCTGTCAGCCTCGAAATTACACAAATGGCATCCATAAGGTATCTCCTTCAAGTCCCTCATGCTGGAAGTAAGCCGGGAGTAATTCGCATCTTCCATAGCCTTCGACGTGCATTCACTTGTGGCTGATAATTCCTGTGAAATTGGAAATAGACCTACTACACTTATAATAATATACCTATAGCCACGAGGTGCCAACCGGCTCTTGAGACTCTACAACTCGGTCATTCGGTCACGGGATGCGGTCATTAGTACGGACTCATGTGGTCAATAGTACGGACTCATGACAAAGAAAACGGAAGTGGGAGTGCGCCCTCTGGTGGGGCGTGCTGACAGAGTCTCGACGGCACGACTCGGGCCGAGTGGCGGCCATTCTTGGCGCGACCGCCGCCGAGGAGTGACGCGTCTTGAAACTGTCTCCACATTTCGTTTATAGAAAGTGTTATTTACGTTTGAAAATAAAATAATTTTAAAATCACCTTTGAAATAAGAAAGTTACTTACCTCAACTGCCTATATTGTGATACTGCTCTGATTTCAAGTGAAATTATAAGTGATGTGCAAAAATGAAATGGAATAAATACAGTGGAGTAAATGTGAACCTTTTCTTTAATTTATCTGGACGAATACGATCTAATACTGATATCACCACCCTGATGACAATGATCCTGATACAACCCTTTCCTTCACGCGACGACATCAGAAGCGGTGATGACGAACGTAACGCCCAAGAGATGGTATGATGAAAAGCGTGGAAGCGTAATAATAAAAGGAAAGTGATTACTCGATCCAGTTGAGTTGCCTACATTAAAATATAAGATGATTAAACACGTTCAAATCGCAGCCAAGAGTCCAAACACCCCGAGATATAAGACAAAGACTTCGTCAGAGAGATTGGGGGATTTATAAAGTAAACAACAAATCATTTGTACCAAATGGGCCATGGTCAAGGCAGACCCCGGGCCTTCGAGAGCACCACTGGAATATTGACACCATTATTAAAAATCGAGTGAAAATTACTATGGACGGCACTATGGTATGGTTTCTTTGTTTTTGCAAAATTTAATTTAGATTACTCATGTAAAATACGTTCCTCTTTAAAAAAAAATAGTGTTCAATCATTTGCGTAGTTCTAAATTAGCCAGCTAAAGTTTATTCAATGACTTTAAAGTAAATGCTTAGATTTAGATTCATTTGGCAGTGTGGTTTGACACCACAATTAAATTAATTGCTTAGATTTCTGCAGATAAAATTCAATCAAACGATTAAAAACGGCGTGTATTAATTTTTTATTTTTTAAGTTTTACTAATACAATTATTTTCTTCTATTGCATAACAATGGTGTACAACGGTTCGCTTCACCTTCGAGAACAACATTGCAATGCAACGCTGGACTGGTAGCCTCAACGTGATTGTTTCAACATGGGACGATTGTAGACAATCTGCGAGTGTTGCGTACATGACTGAGAAATGATGTGATATTAACAGTTCCTCTCTATCTGGTGAGTCCTTTACATAATTATTATTTGGTAAAAACCTGTGCTGAAAAGAGGCTCCCTAGCGGATTTTAGGAGTTATAGTTTGAAAATTCAGAAAAGTATTCTGACTGAAACACTATTGATACCCTTAGTAGAGAGAAGGGCAGGTTTATTTGTATCTTTAGTGAAACTATAAATAGAAAGAATGTAAACAAAACAAAAACGTCAGTTACCTACAGTGTTACAAATTATTGGTATAGATGTCAAAAACTACTGCCAAGTTTAATAAATGTTAGCTTTTGCGAGTACCTATGTCTATTAATCTGGGCTGTCTGATAGAATGTTACTAAGAAAAAAAAACACTCCACAAAAATAGTAATTTATGTTAAGTCCCTCCCAATGTTACAATACACAGTGTTTAAAGTAAAATAGTGACATTTAATACGAGATTACTTTACATCATTTAATTTACATCTTGAAACATGGTACGCTATGATTTTACGTATTACCAACATCACGTCAGTTATCGGAAAACAAGAATAAGAAATACTTAAAAGCATCGTTCTATTATTTTTATAAATTGAGTACGTAAGCATCGTTATGGTGGTGCTGCTGTTGATTGACTTCTTCTTCTTGATCGTTGCCTCACTGCTGAGGATTGTGTTATCATCGGCGTTTGTCAACTGCATGTCTCATCGGTTTCGATCAGTCGCCTGATGTAATACGACGTTGACGAATGTATCGTTATGATATTTGGTCCACCCATCTCTTCGGACTTCGGCCTCTGGGTCTCTTGCCTTCGACTTTTCCCATCACCATAAGTCGTTACAGATTGCTGATTAAGTAAATATTTGATAATACAGTAGATAAAACAGTGTGGCAGGGATGCCGTAACAGTAAGTTTGTGGAACAATTAGCTGGTGTACTTTAGGATGTTGTGTCTTAGAGATAAGATAGGCTTCGAATGTGCAAAATTTCAATAATGACCCAGTACAGATCTCCGCGATTTCTATGCAAGCGGGACAACATGCCAACATGTATCGAAAAAAAAAAAAAGAGCAAAATTGATAACGTGTTTGTTTACATTGAACCGGAGACATTCGAACGAAATTTTCCATATTTCAGTATAATGTTTGTTATTGTGGTCGTAGTTTTCCAATGATATAAAAGATATCCGCGGCAACAATGGGATCACCCATATACATTTCAGAAAATAAAAAAAAAGGGTAGTTTGGTTAGTAATTTAATTTTATGTTGGTATCAAGTTATTAATCGAAAAATAAGTAAATACGAGTGAGTGAACTGATTGACGGTAGATAATTTCGAATTATGTTTTGAGTAACTAAAGATAAACCTGTGACTTAGTTCGACCGACCATTTGTATTATGTTAATGTGACTTAGTTTGACCTGGATAAAGACTTTGTTAGACGGATCTATCTAAGAAGCTAACTCAATATGTGACGACTATCGAGCCGAAGTTTTTATAAGATTTATGTCATAGTTTTGTTTTCTCAAAATTTGTTGCATCATCGGAAGGAGGTGGTCGTGTTTTATCAATGATGGTGGACTGATGGAGCCTATGGGAGAGTTTTATGCTTGCTTACCGACCTGATGGAGGCTATGGGAGCGTGACTTTTATAGAAGGTAGTTGTTTCAAGCTTTGTGAGAAAATGTTGAAAGTCCAGATATTTTGGTGATTGTTGAGAAGTCGGTTTTATAAATTAACTTTAGCTTCGAGTACTGAAATTTCCTTGATTACCGATATTAAGTAACTTTTTCGAGTTCTGTTGTTGGACCAGCAAGATGAGGTAGTGTAAGCAATGGTGATATTTTATATCCTTCTGCCAGTACAAGTTTAGTAGTACCTGAACTGTTGTTGAAGTCAAACATCCTGATTTATTTGGCTGACTTGGAGTGGCCTGGGAGTCATGTGTGTGACTCATTGGGCTGACAGCCCCGAAAGTCTCGATGTTGTGGCTGTAGATGGCAAATTGAATGTTGTAATTTTTTTTAGAAGGTGGCTGTATATGGGACACCTTCATTATTACAAACATTGTTAAATCGTTTCAAAATGGGAGCTTAAACGTTACGTTAAGTCTAGATAGAGTATACTAGTTCGAACAGTTAAAATCGTGACGATGAATATTACTTGTTTAGTTTTGGTGTGGTAACAGTTGGACTGGCGTATCAGATAGGCGTGAGAGCTTCTTATTATTAAACTCCTGATTTAGTTTTGATATTGAGCAGTAGAGATAATGTTGTTTTTGTATCACCGTGAACAGTTGTTCGGGTTTGTGGCGATTACTTGTTGTGTAACTCGTAGACCGTAGCTGAGAGTCTATAGACAGCTATTAGTGAAGCAAAGCGTGTTAAAGTTACTACTTCATGATTTTAGCAATTTCATATTGAAAAGTATACTGCATAGTCTAACAGTAGATACCTACGCACAGGTTATATAAGCACGGCTACTACAGTGGTGCCCCTATATTATAGATGGAGGTATTACTAGAGTCTAAAAGTACCTACTGGTTTAAAAAATGTGACGAATAAACAACACTGAGCTGATATGTTGGCAGTGTTTATGAACTTCTATTTATTTGTCTCGCCTGTGTGGCTCCCGCCTGTGTGGCTCCCGCCTGTGTGGCTCCCGCCTGTGTGGCTCCCGCCTCTGTGGCACCCACCTGTGTGGCATTCCACCTGTGTGGCATTCCGCCTGTGTGGCATTCCGCCTGTGTGGCATCTCGCCTGTGTGGCATCTCGCCTGTGTGGCATCTCGCCTGTGTGGAATCTCGCCTGTGTGGCATCTCGCCTGTGTGGCATCTCGCCTGTGTGGCATCCCGCCTGTTTGACATTTCGCCTGTGTGACATAAAGTCTATGTGACATAAAGTCTGTGTGACATTTAGTCTGTGTGGCATTTAGCCTGTGAGGCATTCCGCCTGTATGGCATTTCGCCTGTGTGGTATTTTCCTGTGTGGCATTTCGCCTCTGTGCCATTTACCCTTATGTGACATCTTACCTGTATCGTGCTATGGCAGACGTGATACAGGATAAATAATTAATAGACTCATAGTTTGACGATTAGAGTGGCACTGACCAGAGTGACACCCAGTCTGTGTGGCACCTAGTCTGTGTGGTATTTCGCTTGTGTGCAGGTCCAGTTGCGTGCCGGCCCGGTTGCGAGGCTGCCCGCTAGATAGCGTTCGTCAGTGTGGTGGTTCGCCTTTGTCATTTCTCCTGTATGGTAACATTACTCTTATTTTTAAAATTAGGATGGCGCTGACGGATGACCAAAAATCATATGGCATTTAATGAAGGAGTGTTTCGATCACACTCGAAGTAACATTGGGTCTTTTACTGAGTACTGATAATTGTACGTAGGTATGTCACATATTTGTAGTGAATCTAAGTGCCTAGTAATGGAGGTCGGGGACAATACGCGAGCTTTGTGATTGCAGCGAGGGGAAAACACTGGTTTGATTGGTAGTAATTGTGATACGGTTCATAGTATGGTGTCCTGTCATGCCTCCCTAATAAACCGTAGCTGAATTTATGTCGGCAATTTATAAAGAATAATTTGTGTACGAGATGATGTTGTTCTCTCAAGTCTCTCTCAATCTACGGAAGTTTAGTATGATAAATGATAATGTACGTATGTTTTATGTGTACACAAATAGCAGTTACTTAAGTATTGGTGGGTTAATGCAGTCGTGATAGATACAATCACATGATTCATAAGACTTACTTGGGTGATGTGTTGTGGTCAGAAGTGACCGAGCGAATATGATACTGTGCTATGGTTTTCATGTTTCAGATAACACACGAGGACGTGTGTATAGCAGGACGGCCGTGACGGATGCGGTCATTAGTACGGACTCATGTGGTCAATAGTACGGACTCATGACAAAGAAAACGGAAGTGGGAGTGCGCCCTCTGGTGGGGCGTGCTGACAGAGTCTCGACGGCACGACTCGGGCCGAGTGGCGGCCATTCTTGGCGCGACCGCCGCCGAGGAGTGACGCGTCTTGAAACTGTCTCCACATTTCGTTTATAGAAAGTGTTATTTACGTTTGAAAATAAAATAATTTTAAAATCACCTTTGAAATAAGAAAGTTACTTACCTCAACTGCCTATATTGTGATACTGCTCTGATTTCAAGTGAAATTATAAGTGATGTGCAAAAATGAAATGGAATAAATACAGTGGAGTAAATGTGAACCTTTTCTTTAATTTATCTGGACGAATACGATCTAATACTGATATCACCACCCTGATGACAATGATCCTGATACAACCCTTTCCTTCACGCGACGACAAGTATATTATTTTTATATGGAGCGTCGGTGGCCGAGTGGTTACGGTATCCGACTCGTAAGCGAGAGGCCGCTGCCGTCATGTATCAATGACATTAGTTTAATACTAACCGATGCTCTTACGGTGAGGGAAAACATCGTGATGAATCCTGCACAATCGGGCGACTGAATGTGTAACCATGATCCAATCTGGTCAGTTTCCCTGGTAGCACGGTGGTCAGATTGCAGTCGCTTTACTGTAATTACCTGATCTGCCAAATCCTGAATCATGTGCAAGGTGGAGCCCGGTCCCTCGTGCGCGAAAGCAAAACCGGGACATTAAGGCCAAAAGGCTTTTTTATATCATTTTTGAGTTTAATTTTCTCACGTTGATATTGAGGACGCGGTCCGGATGCTCCTCCGGGTGCGGGAACAGCGTCTTGCTGCGGCATATCCTGTCGCGGATCTTGCCGAAGAGCCGTGTCGCGGACGACGTGCTCCGCCCCACTGGAACGTGACGAAATTCAATTAAAATTTTCTTGATTGATTAGGATATTAAATATCTCTTTCAATCGTCAAAAAGGGAGGAACGTAATAAGAAAACACCCAGTGAAACGTTGGCCGCCCCATGGCTGGAGCACACCCACCCCTCACCGACCATATACCCCCCAATACCAGACAGAGTTGGCTAGTATAAGTACTAGAATTTATAGGTAGGTGAAGGATTTATGAGGTGCTGGCTGGCGCGATGCAACAGCCCCAGGAGACGCGACTCCACCACCGGAGGAGGCCCACCGTCACTGCAGAATCATCCCCCCGGGGCGACGATTCACCGCAGCGCCGGCGAAGTCCTTGCCGCTAGATGCAGCTCCACTCACAAGGATTCTGGCAAGATACGCAACGCGCCCACGCTAGTCGGTACCTGGTGCTCTTGAACGCAGGAGTGAAGAAGGCACGCCCAACCCAATGACCAACTTGTTACAATACGGTCATAGTGCACAGCACTGACACTGTGTACCCGCACGAGGATCCCGCCAAGAAAAATATGACTTCGAGCTTTGCTTAGCAATCTAATTGACGAAGAAAGGAGAGATCCACTCGTGGCAATGATAGATTATAGTATTATCATCACAGCCCGTAACAGTCCACTGCAGGACTTAGGGCCTCTCCCACGAAATGGAAGGTCTTTCCAATCTTCCAGTGTTTAAATATAACAATGGAAAATGCTGCTGCCCATTTTCCACCTCTTGATCTTTTGCCTCGAAAACATTAGTCGCCTTCTACGACACCCATGAGTGTAAGTGGTTAGTGCTATTCTACTCTGCCGGACACCACACGGCCAGATGATAATATAACTAGATAGTATTTAAATACTCCGAGAGTGCTTTTCATCGATCTACTTGTGCAGCCTGGCCATTGATTTACTACCAACCGTAGATAAAGCACTTCATACAAAAATGCGCTTGAAATCTGTCGCCTAATTGACTATACATTTGTACGTAGCAATTTATTAGCTAAATACGCACGCCCGAATCAAAATGCCATTACGTACAGTATCGTATTTACCAATTATAAACTTTTTTTCATACTTATAAAGCTCAAAATTGCTTTTCGCGCTGTGGATAATGCTGCGACTCCATTTCTTTTAGTGAGCAATCATTGTTTTCGCTTTAACGCATGCGTATGATTGAGACAACTGACGTGATGTCAGACACTGACAATATGTCTTATGATTAAAATAATAATATTTTTTGGGTTTTTATGTGTAAATCGCTATATTTATGCATGATAAGATGTATAATGTGTTTATTCACGCAAAATATGAAATCCCATCCATTTTTCGTCGTTTAAGGCCATTGTTTCGACAATTTTTGAAAGCGCACTTGGGCATGTTTACGTGCCGACGGCTAATAACGGACTACGGAAAAGGACTGCTTGACTAGCGATTAAGCAGTCCTTCACCGGCCCACTTTTCAAGCGTTCATGTGCTATCTACGGTTAGTAATAAATCAATGAGCCTGGCAGTGGATTGAGGAGAGGAGGTCTTAACGAAGCAACACGAATTTTCCTTCAAAAACCTTCTTCATTATAAAATAGATGATTCCGTACTTACGTCCCAAATATTTGTCTTTTTTCCGATGGAGTGGCGACAATGACGGGCGTGGCATCGTTATTGACCGCTCCTGTGAAAAAAAATGCTTCGTGCATCTATTATGAGAAGGAGCGTCGATAGGCTACTCCGACACGTAAACTAAAAGTACTGAATTCGATCCTGAGTGTCGCTATATAAAATTATGTGCCGACCCGCTTGTGCCCTCACGCGCGGGGACCTGGGGCTGCCTTGACCATGATCCAGGATTTGGAAGATCAAGCATTTACAGTAAAGCCTGCCATCTGACCTCCGCAGGGACCTGATCAGATCTAAATAATTTTCTTTGTTTTATTTCAATAAAAAAATATACTTTACATACCAATGACTGGTATTTTCCAGGGGGGGCCTGGCCGATGAAGCCCAGTCAATCGCTAATGTACAGCCAGTACAATGTACACCCCATCCTGGGGTGGGCACCAGACCATTCTGCCCCCCCCCCCCCCATTTCTACGCCTATGGTCCCAGGTAACAGGATCACGGAGGTCAGATGGCAGGCTGTACTGTTATTACTTGGTCTGCCAAATCCCGGATCATGATCAAGGCGGACCCCGGGTCCTCGCGCCCGAGATAACAACCAGGATATGGACGCCATCATGTTTATTATCTATAGATAATGCCAACTATGTGGTTTAGATCGCAATTATTGCCTGTTTAGATTACGTAATTCAATCCACATACTTCGACTCAGCAATGAGATGTTTACCGTCATTCCGTGACATGCGTATTAGAATGTGAGGGCGCCGGAGGTTATCCTACGTCATCAAGTACAAGAAAAATTCCACTTTGTAGCGATAGTGTACACTTTTAGGAGACCCACAAAACAGTGATCTGCCCGTGCACAGCCTGGCACAGAGAACAATTTTTTTTTTACCCAATCTTCGACTTTTCATCGCGATAATACTTACGTCACAAAAGAGAAAAGTGCCTTTAGTGTGGATGAAAAGCGAAACTGCCAAGAGGTCGTGAGGCTGCCCGGTTTTTTATACTTATAGAACCCACACAAGAGGATTGCATATCCTCCAGGAAAATACAAGAGTATTATCGCTATGAAAAGTCAAAGTTTGAAATATGTACTAAAAAAAACACGTTTTTATGCTACACTGTGCAAGTGCAACCAACGTTTAGTGGGTCTCGTCCATTTTTGTATCACTGATATTAAGTCACGCGTCGCTCCGCTTTTCAAAAATCCGAGACACAAAAATGGACCTTATTCTATGAGCAATACAGTCCACTTTGATTTGCTCTCACGCTTTTTGTTTCTGAATTCAGTGACTGAATTTAGGAATGTGTAATAAATAAGTGCATTACTCTTTATTCGCCCAGTATTCGGCGATGCATACAGCGTTTAAACTGGCCTCGAACAAGTTCTCCATTGGGTCTCCTGAACCTCTACTATTACTACAAGGAGGATTTTTTCCAGTACACGATGTCGTTCAGTCGAGTTCATTAATATGTGAGCATTGCCAAGGCTTCAAATATAAATATACATGGAAGGGTACTTCTATACTCGTATCTGAGCAGATGTACATATGTTTGATTGATGAATCGGCTCAGATATATAAGTACCCTTCCATGTACATTTATATTTGAAGCCTTGGTAATGCTTACATATTAATGAACTCGACTGTACCTACTACGATACTTACGGCGCCCTGACAGTCCATATCGAATCAAGCATTTTCTGCACAAGGGTTACGTAACCTCTTGGGTGAATTCTTCACACACTATTGCCATACATTGTCACCTATTGGCCTTGCTTTAATACGAAACCTGCTGATTTTATCGTCTTGTTAGTAGAGCTCGTCTAATCTAAAATGACGCGCCCCACTATCGCATTAACGCACACAAGCAAGTTTGAAATATGGACGCAATACATATACAAATGCCGTTGTAATTGGTCATTCAGTTGCCGGTGAAATTCAAACGTAGGAGCACGCGTCGTTCATTGGCTCCCACACAGATGAAGTGTCGTTATCAATATTTGCACACACATCGAAATCAACTCACGAAGTAGTGGGGCGCGTCATTTTAGACTAGACGAGCTCTACGATAGAAGGAACCAGTAGCCGTATTCACAATGATTCGAAACCGTTTCCGAACGATTCGACACGAAATTCGTGAGCGGCGAATCCGTGTCGCTCGATTCGAAAACTGATATTCAGAATCCCGATAGATTCCACTGAAACTGTACTTACATATGAAAATTTCATCAAAATTAACTGAAACCCCATTTTCCTAAGAACTTTTGCGGAGTCCTTTGTCGATTCCGTATACGAATCCGATTTCCGAGCCATTGTGAATACGGCTACAGTGCGGTCATTCGGAAGGCGACTGTACAATGAAAGTGCATAAGTATATGACCATAAGAATCATATTCCTTTGCACTACTCTGCAGTTGTTAAACGGTTTTATAGCATTCATGAATAAAAATGTTTACTTATTGTACAAAAAATACCCTGGCAGTAAAGGACGAGTCCTTTGGGCATAAGGGACAGCTAATGCTCCCTTCTTTTAGCAAACTGATTTTGGCTAAAGATGCACCAAATACCGTGAATGTTGCTGTAGCGGCAAAGGAAATTTTTCTTGAAGTTGTAATGCACTTGCTCTTGTACTGTACCTACGACTGAGACACTACTGATTTTCTGTGTACGACACACATTAGCGAAAAAGGTGGTGCAAAATGCCTTCTATCTCTAATAACCAGCATGAGCTGAGATGAGCTAGCGTCTCTCATCATCACAGCCCATAACAGTCCACTGCAGGACTTCGGGCCTCTCCCACGAAAGGGGAGGTCATTGCCATAATCTCCACGCTTGGCAGGCGGGTTGGAGATCGCAGTGCAGTTGATGTAAATCTACCCAGAAAGATGCTGCTGCCCACCTTTCGGATTTGTCCCTTAGTCGCCTCTTACGACACCCACGGGAAGAGATGGGGTGGTGCTATTCTTTGAGGTGGCGGCACCACACACCACAGCGTCTCTATCGACACGCATAGCAATGTTAGCTCATTTTATACTGGAATGTGCGTTATATGTCTAATAAGTATATATTTCAAAAATAGAGGTAGTAACAGTTTTTTGACAGCCATAACACAACCTTTGCTTACTTTGGGGCTAGATGGTGCTGTATGAAGTGTCGAAGTATATTTTTTATATATGTTTGGTTGAAGTGCTGCCTTCTGAACCATTTTCTACACTACCAGAGACAACACGACCAAGATACTCGAATCCCATACTCACTCGTGCTTTAAGGTCCATATAGTCCTCCACATCAGGGGACTCATGATGCAGCTGATGATGCATGGCGAGACCAGTCTCGAATTGTGCGATGAAGTTGCATTGGGAACAACTGAAACGAAAGAACAGCTGTCACCGGTGGATTGTTTGACATGATGCCTACAGCTACATTCTATTATTGCACCGCTCGCCACCGACAAGTTCATCCTTACACCTTGGAGCCAATTTAGTCACGAACTGCTCGGTTCCAAAGGAACTTTCTCCCACGCATACTAAGGTTGTGAAATGAACTACCTGGATTGGTTTCCCTGGAGAGTACAACATGGAGTTCTTCAAGCAAGTGGAGAAAAGCGGCAACGCGTGGGTGATGCCCCTGGTATTGCAAACGTCCATAGGCTGCGGTGCTTTCCATCAGGCGAGCCGTATCTAAGCTTGTTTGCCCCCATCGTGGTATAAAAAAAGACTAGGAAAGAAGTCCTATCGCTGGTGGACTAAATCCACCACCTTACTGTACTGAACCCTCCACCACCCAAGGTCCTCCACCTCTCGGTCATACGGACCGGTGAACTCTAAATAAGTTGGTTAGCTCTGACAACAGGATTGATTTCATCCATAAACTCAAACTCACTTGATTGATTGGGACATTAAATTTCTTTCAATCGTCAGAAAGGAGAAAGGTTGGAAAGAAGGAAGGAACACAAAGTGACACGTTGGCCGCCCCAGTGCCGTAGCACACCCACCCCACGCCTACCACATCATCTAGATACCTGGCTTCCACCCAACGTACGGGCATCGCGAGCCTTTTCGCCGCGCACGTGCAAGATGTCAAATGACTTACTTCCGACAGAAGCCCTTCCTTTGTGCACTACAACTTGTGGTTCTTCAAAAGGCAAGTCTGCAGGCCCCGTAAAGGTCTGCACCGCATGCGCTCCCCTTAACTCGTGATGTCGTGGTAGACGTATTAGGTGTGCCTCTTAATACCGTTGGCGAAGCGCGGTTGACCAAGGTCGTCCGCTGAGGACCTCGAGACTGGTCGCACCGAAGGTTGAACAGTCTTTGAAGCCGATTGGCACCCCGTGACGCTATTAAACTCCTTCGAAAATAGTCATCATAATCATCGCAGCCCATAACAGTCCACTGCAGGATTTAGGCCCTCTCCCACCATTGCCATAATCTGTTGCCGTTGGAGATCGCAGTGTTGTAAATATAACAATGGAAAACGCTGCTGCCCATTTTCAGCCTATGAAGACTGGATCTTATTCCTCAGAAACATAAGTCGCCTTGTAAGATACCCACGAGTGTAAGGGGTTGGTGTTTTCTACTCTTTCGTTAATTCTTTCACTGATATTGAAGCTTGCTAGTTCCTGAATGTCAGTTGGTCCCGGGTAAGGGTAATAGGATCCTTCGGAATAGTTTAATTTCGGACACAGAGTTGCATACGGATGAAAATCGTGGAGGTCTGCCTTGATATTCCTATGCGCAGGGACTGCTAAGATATGATCTTATTCCATAGTGGCATAGTGAACTTTTCACCAATTTGTTGGTGGTCGAAACCCTGTTTTAAGACGCTCACACGTTTTATTTTCATTTAAAACTGAGCCCACTGAACTTACCTGAAATTCATTGTTAAAATAAAATGTTTCTAAATGTAATGTAATAATAAATAAAAATATATCTAAAAAACAAATCTGTAGAGCGTAGCAAACACATAATTTGTAAATGTAGGTGCCAAAACTAGTTTCTTTATTTTTTTTCTGGATATTTTTTAATCTAGTTTTATTTATCTCTGCTTGACCCAAAGAAAGTCTTCTCTAAGAAGATGTATTTATGTATCCAAACTCTCCAAACTCAAAAAATCCAAAATACCTATAGGTATCCAAACTCCATTGATAGGCGGACCTCGGGCCTTTGTGTGCGAGCACAATCACAAAGAGGGAAGATGATTATTTTTATTTTTATCCAAATTTCGTCGATAAATGCTACGCTTCAAAATACTTGAAACACATTTGAGGGTATTTCATTAAGTTTACCTATTACTTATATAGGGTACAGAAATGTTATTGAAACGACGCTATTGAATACATAGCGAGGGGGAGGTGGGGGCCCCATTTCAAGGGCCCCTAGCCGATCATACCCCTCACCTGGCTGATGGGCCAGGCTATATGACGAAAGAAACTTCTTTCTAACGGGTTGCGAGGGTCAGGTGGGAGCCGCCGCACATAAAACGCCAATATTTTGTTCGAATTTTCATTTCGTTGGCCTTGGGTTAGAGGACGTGCTTCATCAGCGCCGGTCAAGTCTTGCAGCCTTGCTTGCATTGTTGTGTTCCGGTCAGGAATCCATTGCATGAAGCATCAGCTTAGTACTTCACAAAACGTTTGCATTTTAATAATGAAGCCTAAATGCGAGACTGGGGAACTTGGGGATCAAAATCACAACTCCACCAAGTGTGGAGCTTACAACAAAACCTCCTTTTCTTGGAGAACTTTTAAGCAATGTTGAGTGAAGTGTGATGAAATGTGTAAAGTCCTGTTGGCAAACCAACTGGTTGACTAAGAGCTTAGTCAACTATAGTCACCTGATGACCATGCTCATTGATGAAACATATTACTCAAAGAGCTGACGAGGGCTATGCTTGAAAGGTCCTCAAGTAGGGACCAGGCTTTAGAGAAGACTCAGCCTGGAATTTATGGTGAGGATCATTTGAGGATGTTTAAGGGGAAGACACTTGTCCAGCAGTGGACGTCTTCTGACATCTAATGACGTTAATGATGAATGACTTTAGTTATGACGACCGCCCATAAGTCCATGCGACCGCCTGATATTGAAGTACATCGCGCCTTATTAAATATTGAGAGCAAACATTTATTAATGCAATCACAAGTTTGTCACAATGTTCAGGCGTAATGCGTTCCTACTTAACTGAATTAGATGAAACGTGGCTTAGATTTTAAGTTGGACCCCAAGCTACTAAACTGGGAAAACCCCATTAAAATCAGTTCAGCAGTTTTTGCATGACGCGCGCACAGAAATACACCCCGATTTTTTCTGAAATATCTTTAATTAACTTACAGATACGGCTTTTTTAGAGTTTTATAATAGTAGAGATAAATAAATAGTTTCTCGTATATTGTATTTTTGCCATACGAATAATGATAATACTTCGGGCGCTGACGCACTGGGCAAGTATCCAACTAGGTACTCAAGGAAAACACGCAAGATATTCAACGAAGTTTAAGGTTTGTAGCGTCAAGGCATCAAGTTATACTGGCTTGCGCTATGTAGGTTCGAACTCCTTCACTCTATGGTAGTGCTTGATAAGTAAACAACTCAAACGAAACTCACTTAAAATGGGTGATCCCCATGGTATTGCAAACGTCCATAGGCTGCGGCGACTGCTTAAAATCAGGCTAGCCGTAAGCTTGTTTGCTACCTTAGTGGTATAAAAATAATAATAAATCTAAGCTTCTTCAGAATTTCAGATATTCATAGCCTCCACGATACAGGTTTATCCTAGCGTGGAGACTACTTTAATTGATTCCAACCTATTTAATGTATAGAACAAAAGGTGTACCGTTAACTTACTGTAACTATGTATTTTACTAATAAGCTATTTGTATGTGAACTTTGTAGTTAGGGAATGCAATTGTGTTGTACCTAGATCTCTCATCGATTAACGTGAGATCTCGCCAGGTTGCCAGATCAAGCGACTGGCAGCGCCACACGTCCTTCGGCGCACGTCGCCGCAGAGACCAGGAGAGCTTTTCAAGTCGAAACTTAGAATTTCGAACGTAAAAAAACTTTAACACTTTGTATTGTCACTTCATGATGGAACTCCATAATCGGTTTCGAAGTACTCATCTTCAGGCAATTATTTTATATTTTGTTTACAAGCTATATTTATTATTTGTCGGTACCTACATATGTAGGTACCGTTTGTTTACAAGCTATATAGCTTATAAACAAAATATAAAATAATTGCCTGAAGATGAGTAATTCGAAACCGGTTGCAATTTAATAAAATTGTATAATAAAGTGGAACTAGTGTACAAAAAGTGATTTAATTCGTAAAAAACTTATTAATTTTAATTCGTTTTTTTTTAAAGTAAAACTGCATGTCAGCTAAAGACAATACATAATTGTAGCTTTTTTGCACTCAAGTACACAAGTATCAAATGTCCACGTAAGTTATTTGTCTCTCTTTATTGAAGCCCGGTTTTCCCTTATTAATGCTATATACAGATGACCTCAATTTTTATCCCTTCTTTTTATAAGGTACTAGCGGCCCGCCCCGGCTTCGCACGGGTAGTAAACCTTAACAAATTATACACCTGAACCTTCGTCATGAATCACGTTGTCTAAAACCGCACTATGTAGTCTGTGTGTGAATACCGCATGAAAATCCGTTCAGTAGTTCTTGAGTTTATCGCGTACAGACTGACAGTAAGACACGGCGTGGGACTTCGTTTTATAATATGAAGTAATTATATTATACTTAAGTATGTACTGAGTAGTGTCCCGTTACAAACAGGACACCATATTACGATCACAAAAGTTCCAACCGTCTCCTCAACCATTTTAGAGGGAAGGGGCGACCCGGCTCCTGACTGCCGTATTTCTTGACATTGACTCCCCCGTACGTACCCCGTGCTGCCTAGATAGCCGAGCGGACTGAGCGGCGAACACGCGACTTTTTTCTAATATTTACATTTTTAAACTCGTGATATCTTTCGAATGGAATGTCTGAATTGAATAATTCAAAAAGTTATATAAAGGTATTGAAGCAGTCGTGAATGTGAAGTAATTGATTTTGATAAGGATTAATATCAAGGTACAAATAAAGAGCGTTTTTTAGCGGCGGCATTTTAATTAAATATTGAAAATAAAAGACTTATTGTGACATAACTATAATAGTTAGACATATACTGTCGCGACACTTTTTGTAGATAATGATGTGTTCTGCAAATTCGTAGTACATTATTTTGTTCTATCATCAATAGTTTTCGCAGCGCACGCGATGTAAGGAATTTTTTGGGTATTTTTTTACACCTTGGGTTACATTATTGGAGTTTTATTAATGATCCGTAATTTTTTAGAAAATATAATATAGCCTATGTCACCCGCGTATAATGTAGCTTCCTAACGGTGAAAGAATTTTTGAAATCGGTCCAGTAGTTTCGAAGCCTATTCAATACAAACAAACAAACAAACGAAGAAACAAAAAATCAAACATTTCCTCTTTATAATATTATAGTATAGATAGCCCGTCCCGGCTTCGCACGGGGTAGACAATTATTTATTTTTGGAAATTTGGATATAAAACAATTTTTTTCACAAATATTTTTATTTATTAAAAATTATTATTAATTTATATTGACATTGACTGCTCCCGTACGTACCCCATGCTGCCTAGATAGCCGAGAGGGCTGAGCGGCGAACACGCGACTTTTTTCTAATATTCACATTTTTTAACTCGTGATATCTTTCGAATGGAATGTCTGAATTGAATAATTTAAAAAGTTATATAAAGGTATTGAAGCAGTCGTGAATATGAAGTAATTGATTTTGATAAGGATTAATACCAAGGTACAAATAAAGAGCGTTTTTTAGCGGCGGCATTTTAATTAAATTTTGAAAATAAGAGAACACTTATTGTGACATAACTACAATAGTTGGACATATGCTACCGCGGAGTTTTTTGTAGACATTATGATGTTCTTCAATATTGTTGTACATTATTTTGTTCTATCGCTAATAGTTTCGGCAGCGCATTCGACGAAAGACATTTTAAGACTCATTTTTCAACACCTTCGGTTACATTGTTCAAATTTTACCAGGGATCCCTAATTTTTTTCAAAATGAAATGTAGCCTATGTCAAATTGGAAGAATGTAGCATTCTATTGATGAATGAATTTTTTAAATCGGCCCAGTACTTTTTGAGCCTATTCATTACAAACATACAAACATACAAAAATAGGTACAAATCTTTCCTCTTTATAATATTAGTGTAGATATTATGATAAAATTTATCGAGTACACCTCATACCCATTTCTTCATGAACATAAATACGGGGAACTTGATAACAGAAAGTATAGTCCTCTAAGCAATTTATACGACTATACTTTTGCTGTTCTATCCTTTGGAAAGTGTTGGCCACCGACACTAGCCCCTTTTCCTTAAATTGTGTGACGCAGATATCCAGGGTACAGTACACTGTCGAACTACTAACTCCATCTTGACTGTAAACAAGTATGGGTCCAAGTTTAGCGTTAGGTAGTTAATTTTTTTCTAAACTAATATTAATTTAATTCAGGCGGGTTACAAAATTTAAAAGAGAACTTGGGTCTCTTAATTCTCCCGCTGTGTATCTGTAATGTGCTATCAGGCGGTCTCGGCCAGTGCGGTCAGTCAAAGCCAACATAGTTAAAATAAAATATGGTTCAACACTAATTTTTAGAGTCTTCACTGTAAATTCTTCACACTCTACTATACCTTCTTCACTTGCACACCAGTATTCATAGTTACCTTTTTCACGAGGGTCAGAAATCATCACAACACTCCGAACTTTTTTGCACCAGATCATTCTCAAAAATTGTTAAGAGTTGTTCTTATTCGGATGTTTTATGCAGATATATTTGCGATGGCCTTTGAACCTTTCATAACCCTTGATAAAGCTGGTCATCTGGTATTCCTCATACGTTTTTGCACAACAGTGAACATAGCTTAACAACGAAAGACATCGGGCTTAGCGAGGCTCCTCACTTCTACTTTTTTCTAGTCTTGTAGCCTCATTCATCACTACCTGGTGATATTTTTGAGCGATGAGCTTAGAAGCATCTGGTTTGTCTATGAATACCGAGAAATCAATCGCATAAATGTCCTCAAACTTGGTTTCCATGATTTAAACGTAAACGTATTCTTTATTTTTCTTTTTTTCTTTTTTTATGTCATACGGTAGGCAAACAGGCAAGCGGGCCACCTGATTGAATGTGGTCACCACTGCGTATAGACATTAGCAATACCGAGAGTATCGCCAATGCGTTGCCCACTTCTATAACACGTTTAGTTTGATGAATTAAATATTTTATGTATGTGTCTCTAAGTTAAAACTGAAGCTTATGAAGTAGGTCTCTACCCGAAAGCTCTGCTTTTTGAACCTATTACTGTTTATTTTACAGTCTTAAAAAGCCCCAGGTATTTAATTAATTATTTGTACACCTATCGAGTTTAATGGTACTTGCACGAGAACCATAAAAATCTCCCAACAACTGAAATGTTTAATTACTCTTGTAACAATAAAACACAGCATGTAAATGAAATTTTTGTGACTCAATATATTTATACGAAACTGGCCTGTCGGAGTTACGATTCAAACTAAACCACTTATAAGTAAACAAAGAGGCTTTTGAACTCTGAGAACATCTACTCATTTTTAGGATGAGCTAGTGATTATTATTCTACCCATTTATGTCTGCTCATTGAAACATAATTTCATTGTAATTTATTAATAGATTTTCTGATAACCAATAATAATACAAATAATGTAGTTATCTCACGAGTACAATTTAGATGCAAATTTAAGAAAGACCAATGAAAAAGGAAAAAATCAAAAATGATAATACTTTATTCATTAGATTTCTACAAATCTTCCTCGAGAGCACATAACTTGTAATTCACGCCGCGCAAAATCATAATCTGCCTTTAAGCGCTGTAAACCCCTCTCAATTTGTACTTTGTTACATCCTGGATTATCTAACTCCTTCTGCAGCTTCAGGACTCGATATCTTAAACAAAGGACTTTTACAGTTAGACTCCTACGTTCGGCTTGCGAGTACACTTTTGGTAATGTTGATTGCACAAATATAAGTAAAATTATGGAATAGGCTATGGTGTTATCCTTTTTGTTTCGATGCCTAAATTATTCAATTTCCCTATTAGGAACTTTTAATTAAATAAATACATTTCATTTTCCTTATTCTAAATACATTATGGTAGACCTATCAATAACTTTTAAGTAATATTATAATACGTCGACAAATCTTATTATTCTCAACTAAAAAGCCTTTGATAGAAAAAAATTATAACTATCACGTAGGTAAAGTTATCTGAGTCCTAATAACGTCAGTTTATTAAGTGAAAGGTTATTTGATTTAGTTAAATTTTAGTAAACCTGTCTCGCGGTATTAGACACTCAACACTCGTGCAACGGAACTATTAGGAGACTTGACAGCCGGTGTCACACCTGTTAGATTTGGTTCTTTTTTAAATATTATAGATATTATTAAGATTTAAGAAGTATTCAAAGTCTCAGAATTAAACACTCTATACTTAATTAATGAATTAAACCTATAGACTCAACAATTGTCTTATAAAACATGCTGATTCTGTCGAAAGGTTATTATAGCTAGTGTCAAATAAGAAGAGACTTGGTGGGTCACGTGGTCCGACTTGCGCTGCATACGATTACCTGCGCAAAATCCCTTCCACTGCCATTTGACAAGTCTCTTCTTTCGTGACGCGGGTTATACCAATAAATTAAGGTGACCCGTATTATCTTATAACTAAGAAGTCAACTGTTATCATTATAACTTAATCTATACTTAAAATACTGTGTAATGTTTATCACTTCATCGAAAAGACCCAATCTACTTAAGTTCAATGGGGGTTATTATTTGATAATTAAAATAAATATAACTTACAATATAAAAGTATTTACATAAATTTATTACAGGACAGTTTGGTGCGCAAAAAAAAAAAAAAAAAAAAAATTAAAAATATAAGACAGTTAACAGTAATCCCAGTGTGCTGCTGAGCTGCTCTGTGGAGGTTTGTTATTGCTCTTAAACCAATTTCGTATTCACCATATTCGAGGATCCCAAGATGACCTATCAGTTTTCATCAGTAAAAAAATCCTCGCTTCTTTCTAAAAGACCTGGAACTATGATCCTGATTTTCTTGACCACCTGACATGGTGGATTCGGGGATACCTTGTGTGGTTTCAGTGCTCACCAACATTGTTCTGGTTTTTTGTCGTACGGAGGTCGGGCTGATAACGTTTTCAGGTGATATTGCTTGTATAGGCGCTGCGTGTATCCCTAAAACAATTTTAACAATCAAATGATGCCATCTAGTAGCTACAATAAAGAATATATATTCAAAATTTGGAAACCAGGAAGCCGAAAAGTAGCAGATCTTCAATGGGAATCTAGAAGACCCGAAAAAATAAATCAGATAGCTGGGACTGGGATTCGAACCCAGATCTCTTCGGTATCGCGCCGAATGCTCTTCCCTTAAGCTATGCGACACGAGTACATTTTAATTCACCTAGATATTCCATTGGGCCACATCGTCCATCACCGGTAACTGTTATCTTAGTTATTATTTTTTTAAATATCACAGATTAAAAATACTTACATGATACTCCTGCAGTGAATACGCAGAACACTACTGCAAAGTTATGAAGGGACATGGTCGTACCTTTCCCCGAGTGATTTTGAACTCGTTATGCTGGACAGCTCGTTCATAACTTTTTTTATTATTTACTTGTAATAAACCTTTATAGAATTTAACGATGCTCGAAATTAGTGTCATTATGCGAAAATGCGTAAAAATGAATACTATAGGTCATAAATCTCATTAATGTTACTCATTAAACTCGTCCTTCGAAAATCTAGTAAAAGTTATAAAAAAATTAATCATATACTGTTGGTATATAGGTTTCTAATATTCTGTTCAGGATTTTTGTTCTAATTGTAAAAAGCTGCATGATATGAATTTTATTCATAAGTAGTTCAGCACTAATAACAATAATCACAATATTTCAAATCCAGTTGAAATGCCCGTTCCATCATCTACCGATCCTGGTGCTATTGTCTCACTGGATCCTTCACCTACCGCATCTATTTCTGCGGTAGTTGGTTCAATCAGGTGGCCCGCTTGCCTGTTTGTTTGTATAACATAATAAAAGGTTAATGTGCGCACCCCGTCCCTAGGGGGTGTCGCGTTCGATGAAACCTTTAAAGCCGGACGTCCGCGCTGATACACAGGAGTGTTTTATGCCTCCCTCCCTCAATAGTCCGGAGGGTGCTGCCATTATACACTTCACGGTAGATGCAAAAAAAACATGCGAGGATGAGGATTGCAGTGACATTCCACTCTCTGCGGTAATTGATAACCGACGATTGCCGATTCAGTCACAGCGACCAGTCCGTAATGTGAATTTTGTATAAGAACTCTCTTTTAAATCAGACAAATTTATCACGCTTGGATCCCCCCTTGGCCCCTGGTAGCCTCTCATGTTCGTCCACTCGAGGAGATTAAAATCAATACTCCATATACATGACTGACTCCATAAGCATGACACAGGTGACATCGAAAACAAAGGAAACAGCGCTCTGTTTCACATCACAAGTATATTATAATCCACGTATTTAAAAGTACATACTTAAGTACATACAGGATTAACTTAAGTATTTAACCACAGATAGGTAACTAAGCACTTTTAAGAATTAATTCTAGCTTTGTAATTTAGGTAGCTATGAAACTATAGCATTAACCTAACTATATTATTACCACAGATTGGTAGGTAGTAAGGACTGTTAAGTATTAATTCTAGCTTCCTTATAATTTAGGTAGCTATCAAAAAGTTACCTGTTTTATAATTCTAAGATACCAAAACTTGTTGTCATGGTTACCTATACCTACTGCAATTTTAGCGTCAATCCCAATTAGTTATAAAGTCTTTTAATTCATGTGAAGTCTGCTAAAATTGCCTGTAGCTAAGCGTTTTATCATGATTCCAGCCGACAAAGTTAGAAAACTACGCGCGATAAAAAACCTTTACACCGTGCAAACGAGTTTGCTGACTATGGCGAAGGAATACGGCTGCATGGCTGCGTACCAAAGCGCAACGGCGGAAAGGTTCTGTTTGTACTGTTTTAAAGCCTTCTGTACCCTGGTAACACCGACGAGGCGAGTACAAAGCAGTCGAGAGTGGGGCTTCGCTTGCTGAACACGCGTGGTGATACCGCACAGGAGAAACACAGTTTTTTTCACGTTACCACCAGACGCGAGGCCAAAAAAACACAACAAAGAACTTATGACGAAGCAACTTTGTCAACCGACAAACGATTTGTGATTTTTAACAAAGTTTTTGGACGTTAAAACTTGTGTTGAGAACCGGTTGAATGCTCTTGATAGGAAGTAGGCGCAACAGTTATATAAAGCAAGAAGTGTTTTCTTTCATCTGTTCGCCAAAGTGATCACAGTAGTTTGTTTTGAGTGAATTACGTGCTCGTTCCGAGAGAAAACAGTGTGTTGTTTCTGGTACGCGGCCCTAGTGAACACAAAATTGTGCCAGGTAAGCGACCAACAAAGTTTTTTAGACATAACTTTCTCTCGAGGGTTGTACTCTGACTCATAATCGTTTGAAGTCGTTCCAAATGGCAGTCTGTGGCGACTTAGCGGGGTCTTTCACCTTGCATTTATTCGTTTTTCGAACAAAAACCCCATTTAGATACGAACGTTGAGAATAAAAACAAGATTGGAACCTATAAAATACCTGTCTGCACTAGGCGGATTCTGTCGTCTACTGCCTAAGCATAGAGTGCATTATCGTGTGCACTCGTCCGGTTTTAATGGTTTGATTACAAATTGGTGATTGCAAAATATAATCAGATATCGGCATAGGGTCGGTCAATCGTCAAAAATCATAGCGATCGCAGAATAATTAAAAAAAATTCAAATTCCTACGCCGTTGGTACATAGTCCTCTTTAGCCAGTAGTCATATTTTGATTTGTAGTGCGTAGTTAGGTGCTGTGAGCTGCATTGTTTATAAGGTATCTACTACTTTGTACTACTACGAATGTAGTACTTTACTAATATTGACTTTTAAGCTACTTACGAATTTTCTCTCCGGTAAATTTGTTTCGATAACATTACTTATTTTATTAACAACAAGTACAGTAAGTACCGATGTAGGTTTGACGATCAGATGTTTTACGGTGGTCGTTTTGGAGAAGGTGCTTAGAATTTAAGTAGAGAAAGTAATTAATGTTCGACAGCGACTGGCAAACCATAGCAAACGATCGCGAAGTATGGAAGAATAGAGGGAACGCCTTTGCCCAGCAGTTGGATGATTCAGGCTGATATAAATAAATAAAAATAAAATGTTAAATGGGTTTCTAAAAACATACCTACCAACGTAATGTCTCTAAGGCAGACTTATATATGACAAAATCATTGCTGTAAGGTAATCAAGACTGAAATTCTCTGCATTCCCAGTGTGAAAATTGCCTAAATTGAAGTTCACGGATCTTTAGGTATCGTCATTAGGATAGAAGCATCTTCTGTTGGGAATTTATTTTTGTTCAAGGTCAAACGAACAGTCAGGTTGATGGTTTCCATATGTAAGCCTAGATAGGCTTGCTGCTTTGTAGAACCAAATTATATTAACACTTTTAGCGCGCCCAAACAAAATAATAGGTTATAAATCTATGGTGTACCTACTAGCTTTTTTGCCTGCGTCTTCGTTAGCATAAATTCGATTAAAGTCCTGCGCTCCTGGTCGCTCACAACTATTTGAATTTCGAATGTTATATTTTTCAAACATAAGATACTTAATCATTGAGTGTATCAATTGATTTTTATCACAAGTTAAAGTTCATCGTCCGTAGCAAGAATGGAATTAACGCGAAAAGATATTAGGGCGATGTTTTATGATTTTAAAAATTCACTGTCTCCGCAAGACTGCACTGCTTGTCTTCAAAATGCTTTTGGGAGGGAAACTCCTCAATTGACTAGCGTAAAACGTACGCACAGTTTAATCGTGGCCGTGATGAAATTCGTGAGGGTCGACACTAAAAAAATGTGGCTTCTGTCAAACAACTAATTAATTTCTTTTTACTAATCCTTTTAGATTAAACCCATATAGGGTTATTAAAAGATATCAACGGGGGCCGTTCCCGTTGAACTCAATGAAAATAAATTCGACGGAAATTAGCTTGTTTCTATGAAAATATCACATATCTTAATCTAAACTAAATAAAACTAATGTACAGTGCCACAAACTAATCTTACCCGGTGGCCAAAACTAGAAGAAAAAATATCAGCACTTCATTTTCAAATGTATTCGAAATGACATATTAATGCCAACAACTATAAACTATAAATTACCTAAACTACTGAAAAATAACAACAAAAAACGCATAGCCTAACATTCACAACAATGAAACGGCACAAAGCACTCTTATCACAATTACGATCTCTTCTAGACAACCTTGGCCGCAAAAACTGCTGAAGTGATTTTAATTTTTGGCAATTCTATTTGCATCTTGCCCGTGGATTGGATGTGAAAGTCGAAAATCGAATTTTACTCTGAAAAAATGGAATATTAGTAGGTACTAGAGGTAACCTAAAGGTTCATAAAAAAATGAAAGTTTTTTTTTGGGCAAAGTACGTCCCAGATCCTGTTGCCGCAAATTTTTCTGATATATTTTAAATGTACAAACACAGCTTTTTTAACGGTTTTATAATAGTATAGATAGTACGAATATATTTTACTCTCTTTTCCATTTTTAGCCAATGAAAAATTAACGTTGTTACACGATATTATTTAGAAAATTTGGTTTGACCTACAGATTTGGTTTTCCAACAACACATTGCAAAAAGTCATAAAATTTGGGATCCATACAATTTTGCCGGTCTTCTTTTTTTTTTTTTTTTTTTTTTTCCAGTTTATTGTACACATAAAACTTTGATGAAAAATACAGAGTTATAGATGACACAACAGGCGCTACTTATTTCTTAGAAGAAATCTCTTCCAGCAGGCCTATCAAAGAGATATGTGATAAGTAGTCGCAGATTAGACATGCACAATATCTAACTAAATATACATACATATATAATAACCTAATATAATAAACTACATAAACCAATACATAAATACATAGATACCTAAAAATTATCCATAGGCATTGTACCCCGCATTTTCTAAGAGAGAGATAGTGCTCTTTCACACGTTTCTTAAAAATACCGATAGATTTACTATCGCGTATTTCATACGGCAGAGAGTTCCACAACCTTGCAGCATGAACAGTAAAGGAGTAGGAATAGAAATCGGAATGGTGAGGAGGTATTGCTAATGAGGTTCGTACACTGGGACGACAATGTTTGTCTAGTGGACGGGAAAAATGAAAACGTTCAGAGAGATATAAAGGAGCGGACGGGTTATAAAGAATATTATAAAGAGTGGAAAGGATGTGAGCATTCCTACGCTGTCGAATTGGGAGCCACTTGAGTTGGGATCGATAACTTGAGACATGGTCGTACTTGCGTAAGCCAAAAATAAAGCGTATGCATAAGTTTTGAAGCCGCTCTAGCTTATTCAAAAGCTCCTCAGTGGCATCCAGATAGCAACAGTCTGCATAGTCTAGAAGAGGAAGAAGTAGAGTTTGAGCAAGAGAGATTTTAGTTTTCAATGGCAGAAAATTTTGGAGATGTTTGATAGAGTGGAACGAAAAATGCATCTTCTTACTGACCTCATTGACCTGAGACACCCAGGACAAATTGGGCTCTAAAATCAAACCTAGGTTTTTTGATTTTTTGCTGAGCGGAATGGAAATTCCATCGTAACAAATTTGGGGGATAACCGTGTCAGATCCAAGCCGCCGACACATATACGGGCTACCTATAAGCATAACCTGAGACTTCTTCGGGTTTACCAACAGACCATAAGACTTGGCCCAGGAACAAATGCGCTTTAAGTCATCGTTAATACAACTAAAAGCATCCTCGATGTCAGTGATTTTAAAATGGCAGTAAACTTGCAAGTCGTCAGCATAGAGATGGTACTTGGAAAGGATAACAGAGGTGACCGTGTTGATAAAAATCGAGAAAAGGAGAGGGGACAGAACTCCACCCTGCGGTACACCTGCGGCTATACCACACCATTCCGAGAAAACCTCGTCAGAGCGGACCCGCTGCAAGCGACCACGCAGGTATGAGTCAAACCACGTTATCACGGAAGGAGAGATATTAAGAGAGCGAAGAATAGCAAGAAGAACATCAAAGTCTACAGAATTAAAAGCACTGCTAAAATCGAGCAAAGTCAGAATCGTTAAACACTTATCCTCCATCGCAAGACGGATGTCATCGGTGACTTTTAGCAGTGCTGTGACGGTACTGTGACCTGGTCGAAAACCAGATTGGAAAGTGGAAAGTAGACAGTTTGATCAACAGAGCCACCAAGAGACATTGAAGATTTACCAATTCCTAGAGATCTAAGGTACGCCCAGACCTTTGCTGGGGCTGATCCATTAACCGACTTATGAATATGGCGTCTCCTGGCATCCCTACACTGACGACTGCAATAATTTCGGAGGTACTTATAGCGTTCAAAGTTTTTCTCGGTCGGATATTTCCTAAAGCGCCGCTTTGCACAGTCACGCTTCGCCATCAAAGATTTAATTTCTTCCGTAATCCATGGTGCGGGCGCTTGTCGCAATTTTACCCTTTTCAGAGGTGCGTGGTTATCATACAGCCGTGAAAGAATGGAATTAAATTTTTCAACTTTTAAGTCAATGAGATCAGCACTAAGAACAGGAGTCCAATTAATACCCGCTGCGTCATTTTTCAACACCTCCAAATTAATCCGCCCGAAACTACGGCAGAAGTTATATTTCGGTTTACGTTTGGGGGGTTGTATTTTAAAAGAGAGAAATATTAAATCATGATATGAGAAGGGGGCAGAAAATTGGCCATGAACAGCAATTTTATCGAGAGAAGAAGTAATCATTAGGTCAAGAAGAGAAGGGGAGAAATTTGGAGAATGATGCGTTGCAGAAAGTGGGAGTATATGCAGATTGACCGAGGACAAGAGAGTCTGTAACTTGTTTGAACGCCCGTCATTTTTGAGCAAACATGTATTAAAGTCCCCTAAAAGGAGAACATCATCATAATTGGGACAGAGATTGCAAAGCAAACTGTCAAGAGAACCAAAGTAATCTATATGCAAAGAGGGACTATAAAATACGGCAAGCAACAATTTTCTATGACGGAGCGTTAATTCAATAAATAGGTATTCAGCAGAGCACGAGTACGGGTTCGGTGATGCACTGACAACAGTGTATAAAATGTCTTCACGAAGATATATAGCTTTTTTGCAAAAATACCAATAGTCAATTAATTTTATTAGTTTTGGGTTTACAAAAGTCTTATGAAGGTCATAGAAATACAAAATAAAAAATATAAAATACATTATTGGGCCGTAAAGGCCCCAGGCCTTCGACACAAGTCGATCTCAGTGCAAAGCCCACAGTAACCCTGTAATTCTAAATTTTTATTAAAATAAATTTTACTTTACTTTACTTTGCTATAAATAAACTTATAAAAAATGCTTATTTACTCTTACTACGTACCTACGCATTTACGTAGATAACTAATACGTTTTTTAATAGGTGCTGGTAACCAAATTTCTACACGCACATCATCAGCTCACAGCCCATAACAGTCCACTGCAGGACTTAGGGCCTCTCCCACGAGAGGGGCGGTTATTACCATAATCTCCACGCTTGGCAGGCGGGTTGGAGATGGCAGTGTTATAAATATAACAATGGTAAACGCTGCTGCCCATTTTCCAGTTTACGGAGACTAGATCTTTAGTCTCGAAAACATTCTCAAAACAGTCTCAAAGACACGAAATTAATATGTTTGGATGCTCTGACCTAATCTAATGTTATGTATATAACCTATTGTACCCATGTAACAACAAATAATGACTTGTAAACATTTTTTACCAATAAAATTATGTCTTTGTCTTTGTCTATGACATTAGTCGCCTTGTACGATACACTCACGAGTGTAAGTAAGGGTTACCAAGCACATGTTTAACAGAAACTAAGAAAATTTATAAAAGTAGCTACTTGCATACCTACAAAAGAAACCGTTGAAAGTCATATTGCAATCTCAAGATCTAGGATTCGGCTTGAATACTAACCACGAGGGTGTCTCGTTCTCTCTTTCAATGATCTATTAGCGACTATCTCTGTCGCACAACGAATGAGTGCTCATAAAAGGTTGCGTACTGTACCGTTAAACATTATGACGCGTTAGTTTAAGCTGGGTGATTTTTTTCAGGTTTTTTTAGTCTTTGACTAGGATAAAACGGCAAATTTATTGATTGCGTTTACTTAGATGTTTAATTTTTTTACTGCTCCAAGGGATTGCAGACCTGATATTATTTTTAGCTTTGTAACTTCACGCGGTCCTAAAAAAGGTTTCACAGACGGACAGACGCAGTGAGGCTGATAAAAAAGTTATCTAAAAGGGTTTTTTCATTAAGAATCATATTCCGTAGCACTACTGTGCCGTTGTTAAACGGTTTTTGTAGTAATTAAATCTTTATTATTATTTAAAAAATACTCTGGGAGTGAAGGACGAGTCCTTTGGACATAAGAGACAGCCAGCTAATGGTCCCTTCTTTTAGTAAACTGATTTTAGATATGGTTTCACAAAATACCGTGAATGTGTTGTAGCAGCAAAGGAAAATTTTCTAGAATTGGTAAATCACTTATGCTCTTGTACTCTAAAAATAAGCGAGACCAGGTGGTCCCCAAATAAATTGTTTGAGAAATGAACTGAAGCGAACGGTTTAGCCTGCGACGAAGGTTTGAGCCTTGATTTATTATTTTATTTAACTATTTACTGCACACAATAAAGAAATACAGAGATATAACATAGATATAACTGACACAACAGGCACAACTTTTTTTTAAAAGAAATTTCTTCCAGCAGGCCTACAGAAAGGAAGTTTAGCTAAGAAATGCAGATACGACGCGCACAATTAATGAATAATTATAAAATACATATGAATATGAATAATTTTTATATATTATATCAATAAATACATACATACTTATACACTGAAATATTACTACATATCAAAAAAAAATATATAACTTATGGACTAGACAGGGAAAGGGGAATAAAGTGGTATTTTAGTCGATTACTGGAAGCTTGGACGGACCAGGGTTTGGGATACCACATGCATCTGCACCCTCGCTTTATCTTCCAGTCACCGTGTGTCTAGCTGGGGCCGGTGCCGCCTCAGCTGAAGACGCCAAGCGGCACAAGAACGTCTATAACGACTACATAGCTGGGGTCACAGAACAAGCCAAACAAAATGAAGGGGGCACTACCTATCTTTTCTGGAAGCGTTCCGTCGAATCGTCTTTGCAACGGCCAAGCCATACTTTCTGACGAAAATGAAGGGTTTGTAGAGTTAGGCTTTGTAGAGTTATGAGCACGACTCTTTATGAGATATGATAAGTTTTTCTCAATGAAACCGAAGAAGTTCTTTTAAAGCTTGTTCAACATATTTTACATGAAATGTTTTTGGTGGGATTAGTTATTAGCGCCATTATATATACTTTCCAAAATGGCGACCATTTCCATAACAGCCGTTAAAGTTATGAGTTTGCGGTTCCATTTTTCGTCCACATTCTTACGTTACCATCGCAATGAACGGCCAGTGGCGGCGTTTTCGCCACAGTCCACAACCAAAATGTAACAATGGAAAACGCTGCTACCCATTTTCTAGCTTATGGAGACTAGACCTTTTGCCTCGAAACCATTAGTCGCCTTGTACGAAACCAACGAGTGTAAGGGGTTGGTGCTATTCTACTCTGCCGGACATTACACGGCCACAACCAAAACCTAATTATTTATTAAGAAAGAGCTGCCACGGGGTTCAAAACTGTTTAACCAGTCTCAGAATCTCCAGAATCAACCTTGCTTCATCAACTGTATTAGGAGGCACACCTGGCTGGCAAGTGTGTTGCGATGTTGAAGTTCGACAAGCCTCACGACATGGTCACCCATCTAGTTCCCGGACATTGCGAGCAATGAATCAATGAGGGGGTTTGGTACCTACATTATTTTGAATACCTTCTATATCAATTTTAGTTATGGTAGGTGCTTGAATAAATATTTATTTATTTATTTATTTAAAACTTCATGCACATTACAGTACAATGGCGGACTTAAAGCTACGTAGTTTTTTCTACCAGTCAACCAGAGAACAATTAACAAAAATTACAAGGCGGTGCTACAAAAGAAGAAGATAAAAAAACATAAAACTGACTAAAAGTAACATACAATAAGTATATCAAACATTCACAGACCGAAACTTATAGATAGTATAATAGGAGAGAGAGAAATAAATATTACCAATAGATTTCTTTCCTCATTGCTGAATAGGTAGGTACTCGCAATGACAGCTTTGAATATTACTTCATGATTCATCATCACAGTCCATAACAGCCCATAACAGTCCACTGCAGGCCTTGGGGCCTTTCCCACGAAAGGGAAGGTTATTGTCATAGGCATCTCCATGCTTGGCAGGCAGATTGGAGATCGCAGTGTTTAAATAGACCAATGGAAAATGCTGCTGCCCATTTTCCAGACTACGGAGACTCTAGATCTTTTGCCTCGAACACATTAGTCGCCTGTACGACACCCACGAGTGTAAGGGGTTGGTGCTATTCTACTCTGCCGGACACAACACATTCATGATTAGTTCCTATTAATAGTACACCTACAAGTAGCACAAAGTAAAAACCGGCCCGCCTTAAGGCAGTAGACAGTACGACTGGCTGACGACTTCCGAGAAAAAATAAATAATAACCAAAGCCACGTGAAATCACCATGAAGTTGTCAACCCGTGACCTCACGTTGTCAACCGCCACGCCATTAGAAAACAAAAACGAAGCGAAAGTCAGCCAGACACAATTAGAGAAAGCAAATAGCTCTGACCAATTACAGGCCCCGGCTCATTGGTCTACCAATCACGTGCCTCGAAAGTGGTCCCGCCAATTTTGGACGCCGCTTATTGGTTAATGGCGATTTGAATTCAAACGTCGTGGCGCGCAAAAACGATTATTACGGTAATAACAATTAGGTTTTTTTGTGTAAGCTTATGCTCAAAGCTAATCTGACTGAAGCAATGGCGAAAGAAACTTCATCATCACAGCCCATGATACTCCACTGCAGGACTTGGGACTTGTGTGTTTCATGATCAATTAGTAGAATATATCCCAGAGAACAACGTAATTTTCGCATCCCGCTTATGGAAAGCCAGAGATTGAGTACCCCTTTAGTCCAATGAAAGTATGGACCTACTGAAAGTCCATGGAAAGCATGGGAAATAAACTCCTTCAAGTTTATTTCCCTTTGCCGTGGTGTCCGGCAGTATAGAGTAGCACTAACCCCTTACACTCGTGAGTGTCGCAAAAGGCGACTTATGTTTTCGAGGCAAAAGATCTAGAGTCTCTATAGACTGGAAAATGGGCAGCAGTGTTCTCCATTATTATATTTACAACACTGTGATCTCCAATTCGCCAGCCAAGCGTGTAGATTATGGCAAGGACCTCTCCTTTCGTGGGAGAGGCCCTAAGTCCTGCAGTGGACTGTTATGGGCTGAAATGATGACCGTGTTCATATGATGTAATGTGTGTAAAGTACCTACTTATCATAATTACCCTTAAGCCTACTTTAAAGGTCCATTAAAAGTAAGAAGACATGCTAAGTAGATTTTCCTTGTCATTAAAAGTTCCAAAGTAGATTTTCCTTGTAGAAAATAATTTCATCGCCTCCAAATATAGATTTGATTTTCCTGTTGACTATAATTCTGTACCTGGATGATTATTTTAAGTGGCATATCCTGGATTATTCACGCACGAGCTGGAAAACAGGAAAAATTAATAGGTACATAACATTCAGTCGAAGGTTATACCTACCTCTAGGTACATAGTTCAGTGTTTTACCTACGTATGTACAATATAATCGTATGTACAAATATAATATAGTCGTTCATGCAGAACATTTTGTTCTGAGGACCACCCACTCCAAATTGTTCTCGGTTGTGCTCTCGCGCATAAGGGCTCGGATTCCGCCTTGACCATTATCTTGGATTTGGCGGACCAGGTATACAGTGGAGCGACTGCCATCTGACTTCAGTGACCCTGTTACCAGGAAACCTGACAAAATTTGATGATGGTTACACATTGAACATGGTACAAACATTAATGTTTGTTTCATTAACGCTTTCACAAAAGAACTACTGAACGGATTTTGATGAAATTCTGTAGTGTTGTAGCTTTTCGTAAGCTGTACCACATAAAATACATTATCTCGAAATTCAATGTGGTTTCGTCGGGAAAAGGTTCGGAACCATTAACCGAATTTAACGCTGGCAAAAGATAGTACAGTCAGCTGCAAAGGGAACGAATCCCCATACCATACATCAAATGTATGTTATGGAGGTCATGCCACGGTGACCTCAAGACTTAATATTTTAATTTAAAAAAATATGCATGTTTAAACAGCTTATTTTTCATTTACTCAAGTGCCGGCTGCTATAATACACACATTCATACATACGTATTTAGGTCATTAGAATAACATTTTTTATCCAATAGTTCGTACTCGATTTTCTTTTAAAAGATGAGCAACAAACGCTGATGCCAGTAACTGGATGGGTAACCGTTTCGTATTTTGATGCTACGTCACACGAATTTTAGGACTTTTGAGCCCCTCCCCCTGTCCTTGTCACAGGTTGTCACAATTTTATAATCCCCCCTCCTGATGTGACGTCACACATTTCTTAAATTTATCCATGTATTTTAGAATAATTGAAAGGAAACAGCTATCGTCATTTTTCATAGTGAGATAATTTCATAGTGAGAATGCGAAATTATTAATAAATATGGATCAGGTTCGTTAAATTTTAAGATTTTTTATTCACATCTAAACGTCGCGTTTGATTATTAATTTTTAACATGTGATGTCACAAAATGTTTGACCCCCCCTGCCCCTTGTCACATTATGTCACATTTCAGTAATACCCTCCCTCCCTATTAAGGTGTGATGTAATTTATGCACCGTAACGAGCCACTCGTTACATTAGTTACATCGTGATGAAACCTGCACATTCAGGCGACTGAATGTATAACCATGATCCAATCTGGTCAGGATCCCCTGGTAGCAGGGTCACGGAGCTCAGGTGGCAGCCGCTCCACTGTAATTACCTGATCTGCCAAATCGTGGATCATGGTCAAGGCGGACCCCGTGGCCTTCGGGACATTAAGGCCTCATGGAATCATGATCCTTGTTAAATATGTCAACATTCGACGTAGTTGACATTGGCACCAAAATTAGACAGTATAAACCGACTAATTTTAAATGGTGCACAATAACGAAGGCAGCTTATTAAGGTTATAGACTACTCAATAGCGTCAAGTTATACATATTTCCAACACCAACCCCTTACACTCATGGGTGTCGTACAAGGCGACTAATGTTTTCGAGACAAAATATAAAGAGTCTCCGTAGTCTGGAAAATGGGCAGCAGCATTTTCGTTTGTTATATTTGAACACTGCGATCTCCAACCCGCCTGCCAAGCGTAGAGATTATGGCAATAACCTCCCCTTTCGTGGGAGCGGCCCTAAGTCCTGCAGTGGACTGTTACGGGCTGTAAGATATACATATTTCCTCTATAAAATTGTGAAATTTTATTATACTAATTTTTCCGCAATCAGTCAAAGTAACCTGAAGTGGTACCCTGTACCTACATTATTTATTTACAGCACGGACTCTAGGTATGTTTATGTAAATATAGTCTCCTGATGAGTCAATGAAAACCTTTTCTAGCTAAATCTTCCTTCCGGTATTTGTTTGTACAAAATTAATGAACGTTATCTTCAGTGGTATGTATTCCCGTACTGATAACACTGACCAATATGGAATATACGCAGTATCACCTACGCAGAATACTCTGAAATTCCATATTATCAGCATGTTTAGGGTTGCCTCACATTTTGTTAGAATGGGGTTTGAAGACGACATTTTAGACCTATGAAATTCTCGTTTTGCGTGGCTAAAATGGCGGAAGCTGTATATTTCACACAAGGAAATTTATCAATTTCTTGTAAATGGTAAATCAGATAACAATTAAAGTTGGTAGCTAAATTCAAACAATATTAAGCTAACTAGTGCATACCACTTTATTGTGATAACTACCCTGTTCATAAATCACACCTGGTTAAAAGGCAAAATTGACGACAATTGAAAAGGGGTGTTTTCAAACCCCTATAAAATCTGAAGTTTTCTAAAGAAAATACTTTTTATTTATAGGGATTTGCCGGCTCTAAACATACTCTATTTTCGAAATCTACTACTACTTCAAATTTCGATATTTTACGCACAATTAAAAATATTTGAGCAAATATATACCTGCGAAAAAAACGAAAATTTCATAGGTAATTTTTCTATTTACTCAACATGACCAGGCTAGAGATTTTTAACCGTACCTAGCATCTAACTCCAGTTTCTTCTTACTAATAGTTTTTTTAGTGGTAATTTAAGTAGTTATTATTGTACATACATACACCTGTACCTACATATATAAATAAATAAATGAATAAATAACTAAATATACGGATATAACCCCACGGTGTCAAGAAAACAAAAAAGTCTCCACTTCAACTTTTTCCTCTACAGCCAAGCCATACTGGCCATTACTTGGCCGAGTGCGATACGTTTCCTTTGCCAGTCGCTCTTAAGGATCCCTAACAAAGACTCAATGACGTATCTTGTGTTTTGGTGCCGCGAGTGACACAGCATGGTACAGCGGGCGGTGGATAGCGTCATGCGATTAGGTGGCAGGAACGAAATTCACTTATTTTTATAACGGTTAATTTTCAATACCTACTTAAATATCTCTTTATTTGTGTGTTTGTAGGTTTGTTTGTATGTTGGGGGAAATCACAGAATCTTCGATCTCTTAACCGTTTTTAAAATTCTTTCACTTATAGGACATTATTTCTGAGGGTCAAACTTTGATCTCAGATAAATAATCATTTAAATTGGCGCGGGTGTAACTCGCAGAGAACGACTAGTTATACTGAAAAAAGAGAGAGTCCTATAGGTAAAGCTTTTACCAAGAGACTAAAAGAAGCTGAAGTTGATAGGCGAGACCAAAAAAAAAGATTTTACAGCAATTTGCAAAACGTAAAGAGGAATAAATAAATAAAAGACGCACCTAGGTACTCTTGCTCAGCAGAAATACTTATCTAATAGGCTCTACTTATCAGTCGCCACTCGCAAGCACTCCTATGTTGACATTATTTATAATTACACATTAAATTAAGTTTCCAACCACTTCTATTTGCGCATTGCGTCATCAGATTGCCTTCCTCATACAACACCTACTGCTTCATACAGTGTGCGTTAACTAACGTAACTACCTACTTTGTTCCAAACCACAATAATAAATAAATATGCTTGTACAAATTCGCGCAGCGCTATTTAGCCCCAAAGTAAGAAAGCTTGTGTTATGTGTGTTAGATAACTGATAAACTACTTATAAACTTTTTTTTTCTTTTCTGGATCCACAAGGCACCTCGATATTTTTTACCTAGTAAAGGCGGTAAAGGCGGACCCCGGGCCTTCGCGAGAGACCACCCACAAAAGGGACATTAAAGTAGCTGACACACGTATGTACTTAAAGTACGCGGTTTTTAAGTTCGCGAGCTTACTCGGCTCGACGTTGGTGACGACGCGGAGCTGACAGATGAGAGAGCCGAAGCCGCGAGCCACGAGCTACGAGCAAAAATCAAACATGTTGGATCGCCGGCGAACTTACTCGGCAGTTTTAAAGTACGCGTAATTAGGCTGACACACGAGCGAGCAACGTCGAAACGCGTACCAAATACGCCACAAATACGCGTACTTACTCGCACGTCTATCAGCCACTTAACACCAAGGACCTAAGGTGATCACTTTCTTACAACACCTATTAGGGGGCGTCCAAATCGCACGTCTTCAATTGTTTCCTACGGTGAAAGGCAATGCGCAATTCATTAATTTTATTTTATTAGTCTTTTTACAACTAGTGTCAAATAAGAAGAGACTTGGCGGGTCATGTGGTTCGACTTGCGCTGTATACGATTACCTGCGCGAAATCCCCTCCACTGCCATTTGACAAGTCTCTTCTTTAGTGAGGTGGGTCACAGCAATTATCCCCCCCTCGTACCTCGGTTATAGGTGAGAATTTATTTCGCTAATTGCTGTACATTGCTCCTCTATTGGGTATGTGCTCGGTGCTTACATCTAATCAGGTTCGTAATCACCCTGTGCATTTATTATTCATAATGCAAACACGATGTTTATTTAAATTTTATGTATTGTATGTATATGGTAATTATTCTTTTATTTGTTCAGACGTGAGTAAGTATCATGTACAATTACTTCACTCTATCTTTGTTGTACACATTATAACTCGTTCTAGACAAAGTTATTCAACAGTTGAATACCCACTACAATACTAAATTTCATTCTATTAGGTAACTATTCAGAAGTAGTATTTTAAAAAAACTAGCTTCTAATTATTTGTATAATTATAATATTTGACTGTTTCTTATGAAAATTAAAACACCTACTTAGAATGGCGTGATTAAAGCAAGGATATCGTCCGCAATATTCTAAAATAATCTTTTACATTTATTTATAAAATCGGCAAAGAAATCTACCATAAATGACTAATGTTAAAATACAGATAATCGATATAGGTAGGTGATTTTCTTTCATATCATTTGCGACAGTCAAAAGTAATATTTTAATTTTATTTAGTTTTTAATCCTTTAATCTTATTTATAATTTTGGTTAGCAGCAGCGCGGTAAACTTAGATTGCGTCGAGAATAATATTAAAACCAAAGACAGAAAGTAATTTGGAATTAGATATTACTTATCCTGAAGTTAAAATAGTACCATGGTTACAGATTCGTGGTTTTAAAAATCTACCCAACTATAATATCATATGTAAACAGTAGCTAGGTACGTAGGTAGGACCGATACCGACAGATTGTTATTAAAATAAATTTTAAATGCTCTGTTTTATTTTAAATTTTTTCCGCTATAGTAGTTACTGAAACATTTACTAAATTAACCATTGATTCGTATTCTTTAAAAATTAATGCTAGTTTGATATTTAATATAAAAACTTTCATTAAATTTATTATTTTACTATATAAAAATTTATTATATTACCTATTATATTTTCTCTTCATTTATGTATTCTACAAAGTATTATTTTCTGACCTTGAAATAAAAAAACAATGGGAAAAAAACAACAATGAAGTGTAAACGGCAATACATCAAGCTTTCATCATTTTGTATTTTTATGCCTCATTTTGCAGAAGAGAGATAAAAAAACGAACAGGAAATCACGCCCGCTCCGTGTGGCGTAATGCCATTCAATTATCACCGGCCACAACAGAACACAGTCCGTCACAAATGTTATCTGAATCGTAGAGCACAGACTCATCATTAAATTTACAACAATAAAATAATCGGACAGTCCGCCAGTGCATCGGCGAGCGTCGTGAGCGCGCGTTGTGCGCATATCAGCGAAAAGCAAAACGTACACACGTACCGGCTTGCATAACCAGTGTCCGCTGTGAAACTGTGCACTATAAAGAACCTAGTGATTAAAAAAATAAGGACGACAGTTTAGTAAAATTTTAGTTTCTTTTTTTTATGAAACAATGATGGCCGACGGTGATATTCCGTTAGTGAAAAGTTTTGGCAACACCGACGTGGAGTTTGGCGCGAATGGATCGAAAACAACAAAAGCAAATTCGAGGTCAGTTTTAACCAAAATAACTTGTGAATCTTTGCGGTTTTTTGTATCAGGAGTGTACAATATTGTGTATGCAGCTCGATAGAACACGTTTCATTAACATAATGCCAGATTCAGTAAGGTCGCGGTCGCAAAAGGTTGCATTGGAGAAAAACGGTCGTGAGTTGCGATTTGCTCAACCTCTTTGGTTTACGGATCCGTTTTTGCTGTTTGTAGGCTTTGCTTATTTAAGCGCGGGAAAAAACTTGACAAACCATTAATTAAAATAATCAAAACCGGTACTGTTTTGGTAAAAATACTTGACTAAAGTTGTGCTATTCAGGCAAAGTAAACAAAGAAATAAAATTATAATATATACCTATCTACATATCTATATATTGCTAAAACATAAAGTAAGTATAGATTGTACATAAATTATTCAAAATTTTTGGCTCATCATGCGGTTCGTACGTGAAAATAAAATCTAAAAATACAACCTGCCAGTGATAAATACACAAAGAAGATGTTAACAGCTAAAAAAGAGCTATTAATTCCGTACGAATGAATAATTTAACGTGCGCTTGCGTGACCCACGTTTCGTACCCTGTAGCAGCATTATCATCTATTGAAGGCTGAATTATGGATATTTGATTTGTAAATTACAAATGCAATGCAATAACCGTTGAAACGTCAAGAAACTCATATGAGAGCGACGCACACTTTACATGCTTGGGCATTTTCAAGGCAAGAGTGAATGGGCATTATTTAGATACCTATGCAGCATCATCGTTCGGGAACGTACAATTGTCACTTGTCACAGGGCATTTATGTACTTATTTATCGTATGACATTACAATATTATGTCAGTGCATTTGTAAAGTTATAAGAATGTCACTTAATTACTTGAAACTGGAATTTGTAAGCGGCTTTTTCTGTCGGGCTTCCTCAAGGTAGCATTTTGGGTTCACCTATTTTTGTCGAAGGTTTCACACGAAATACGCCTACTGCTACACATAGTATACGACATCTTTGTATTTCTACATGTGGGATAAGAATTAAGGAATTACTTTATTGAAATACGATCAGTGAAGAATATGTTGTCTCTTTGTTCTACTAATTCTTTGAAAGAATACAATTTTCTTACCTTGTACAAACCAAAGCCTTTCACTGCCATCTCACCTGGTGGTAGCAAACGACAATACGGCTGAAAATTGAGCATGCCTGTCAAAAACAGTTTTTATACTGATTTTTAGATTAATTTATTTACAAAAACTTTATAATTTATTACCGAACACATTGGTAATAAATTGTAATGCTTATTACCGAACTCTTTGAGGTTTGTCTCAACGATAACTTCGCCTTCGCCGTCACACATACAATATTAATACTGTTATATATAATATCAGCGGCCTTAGCCAAGAGGTTTCGTTAACACATGTCGTTCTACAATCGTTTGTGGTAGAAAAAAGTATGGGATTTGACATAAGCTAACCTTATCTGACATAAGTTAACGTTTGTGGTAGAAATTCTTGGTCCATAGACAATTCACATACTTTCGGTGTAAAAAGGAGGCGGATTGGCGGAAGATCCTACACAATCAGACTCAATGTAGATGTTGGAAGAAATAGTCGAACTTCGACCTGTAAATTTTCTACCATACGATTACACGCATCATGCAAGCGGAGCTGTCAAAGATGGCTAGACCAGCAGTTCATTCGCTCGACTATATGGTAGCAAGATGAAGATACCTATTCTATTTCTTTCACAATAAATATTCGAGTTGTTTTCGTGTTCGATTTCCATACCAAGTATGCCATGTTAACGTCAGCTAAAAATGCACCTGAGACTTTCTGAGTCACTAATGAAACAGGGTATTTAAACCAAGCTATTTATCGTAAATTATAGATGACTATCGGCAACATAATTAGAACATTGACAACGTGTTAACTAATCAATATTTAGAACTAAGCGTCGCTGCTTAATAATACCTGTAATCATCACAGCCCATAACAGTCCACTGCTGGACTTAGGGCCTCTCCCACAATTGGGATATTTATTGTTATAATCTCCACGCTTGGCAAGCGGGTCGGAAATCGCAGTGTTATAAATATAACAATGGAAAATGCTGCTGCCCATTTTGCAGCCTACGGAGATTTTAGAACTTTTGCCCCCAAAACATTAGTCGCCTTGTACGACACCCACGAGTGTAAGGGGTTGGTGCTATTCTACTCTGATGGATACCACACGGCCCCTAACCCCCTATGGACACGCATTCATAGACATCATGGATAGGTTAATATCCGATCGTGTACGATTGTTCTGTTATTAAATAGCCGTTATATAATTTGGAACTATAATAAGCTAGGGGAATTTGAGTGTGTTTCGGTTTGTATCGTGCGTAAATATATTTTATCTACACTCATAGCGTAATGTTCCAATTACATATTCGAAAACAGTCGTTTAAGGATACACTTTTTTCACGCCAGTCTATAAAATTTTAAAAAATTACTTTTCGATACAGCATTTCCCATACTATTTTCATGACAGCTGTATCGTAAAATAACTTTTTAATCATTATGCAACACTTATATTTTTTAAATTCTCGTCGGGCGCCTGGACACGGTCAAATGTAGGCTGAATACCTAAATGTCTTTGACAAATTCAAATTTTCCTGTTTATATTCTGTGTAATTATTTTCCCGCTAAACAGAATATTTTTCTTATTGTTGTAATTTGTGTTTGTGAATGTTTTTTCTTGTTTGAAGCAAATAAATATATAAATGTGAAAGTAGTGAAGTGAATTTTCCGCCGCTTGATATCCTCGACGCGTAGATACAACAGAACTGACTTGCAGCTTACTTCCAGCAAAGTTGACAAAATTATAGGTACAATATTTTAACATAAAAATATAAGTGTAGATAAAGTAGTGTATGCAACTGCATATAATTAGGTATTAAAACACTCGTGTCAAACTGTTATCATACTCGGCTACGCCTCGTATGATAAACAGACGCTCATGTTTTAATACCCCCTTTTATATGACAGTTGCATAAACTACTATTATAACTATAGAGTAAACTCTAACAATACGAAGCCAGGGGCTAGCCTCTCCTAATTGCCAATGTCATTGTCAGATACGTCACTTTTTTTTATGGAATAATGATAAGTTCAACCGCCATCAAACAGTCAGTATAACACCACTGACCACTTATATACTCAAATATTAGATACTAAATAAATAAAAGAAAATAAATAAACCTGTCTGTACAAATTCACACAGCGCCTTCGAGTCCCAAAGTAAGCAAAGCTTGTGTTATGGGTGTTAGATAACTGATAAACTACTTATATACTTTTTTTTAATAGATACTTATTATACATACTACCCCCTGACCCGTAACAGAATTAAAATTCAGCATTTCAATTTCTGCTCGGCTGGGAATCGAACCCTCTGCGTGGCGACCGGCACATTAACTAACTGAACCACTCAGGTCTTCAACTAACTGAATTATGATTTACTAATTATTTTCTCCTACTTTCGTAAAAACCTTCTTCTTGAAACACTCTGTCTATGATTGAAAACCGCATTAAAATCCGTTGCGTAGTTCAAAAGATCTAAGCGTACATAGACACATAGAGACCGACGGCAGGAAGTGGCTTTGTTTTGTACTATACTATGTATATGTTATAAAACCAATGTATTATTATCGAAGCTAAGCAGGATACACATAAATACAGGAAAATACATCCAGAAACCACTGGGTGAACCGTAAATGAGTTCGAAGACACTGTATTTGCGTGCAACATAGTAAGGCAATCGATAAAACATGTAAGTAGATATTATTATGTATGCTGTAATTGCGTTAATAGATACTTAAATTATTTTATCTAAAAAATAATAATGACAAGTATTTTGCAATCTGCACGTTCGCAGCCACAGACTGTAGGTGGAAACTGGAAACATTGATTTCTTTCCTTTCTGTCAGGTCAGCTGGCAGTCGCTCCACTGTAATTAGCTGATCTGCCAAATCCTGGATCATGGTCAAGGCGGAGCCCAGGCTTTCGCACGCGAGAGCATAACCAAGACATAAACGCTGAGATGATTATTAACCTCATTAATTGAAATAATGTGTGTGTGAAATATTATTGGTATTAAAATCTTGTCGTTAAGGCGTTTTCGGCAATATAGAAACTTGATAGAAAATTGTTGTCACTGCACATTTATAAAGCCAAAATTGCTTAACTTTCGCTATTCAATAATACTAACTTTAATTACGCTAATAACGTTAAACGTGTTGTTTGTTAATGGCCACTAATAGTAAGTAGTAGTTTGTAATTGTACTTTATCGTGCAGGTAACTAGCTAGCTTAACCGTTGACCAGAGTGAGCTTGATCGATCCTCACCACACTCCCAAAGGCATTTACGCTGCAAAATCTAATGCTGCGGGACACGGCGCTGCAATGACAGCTGTTAGGGGGTAATGATCTGGTGACCTGCTGCACAGGTTGCCCTACCTCAGGCACCAGTCTCCACAAATATGTATATAAAATTATTGTATTAGGCTACCAACATTGTAGATATGCATGATTGTGGAGAAAGAAATGGATTATTTATTGATTTATTTATTAGGATATGAAGGAACGCGTCACGCCGTATTGCGTCTAGCTCCATACAAACTCTTAAAATCCATATTTCTCCTTTTCTTCCTAGTTGTACCCACTGGCTACCGCATCACGCAGCACAGAGTACCTATAAGCGTATCACACTATTATACATATTTAGGTAGAATAGTTCATAGTCTGTGTGTGTCACCGCCATGGAATGGCCCAGAGAGAAAAAAAGTCTGTGGTTTTTTGAACAGAACGCTTCGAATATATTTTATTATTTTTCAGACAGATACCAATGGAACGTAATAGGTATAACCAGCCATCTACAATGGCCTCCAAAACCGGCTGCCTATTATTTACATTCGTACTTAGATTGTGTTACTTGCAGTTTTTAGATCGTTTATTGGGCGTTTTGGTGGCTTCTATAGCAACGTGAACGTTTTTAAATAATAATTATTCAGTATTTTCAATAGTTTGTTCGTTTGTTAAGTGGATTACACTGAAAGTTTAGCGTAGTCATTTTTAAAACAATTTACATGTAAAGTAATATATTTACTGCTTTTCGAAGTCATAGGCGTAGGAAGAGGGGGGGCCAGATGGGCCGTTCGAAGTATTCTCCATTACGTTTTAAATCAGTTTTTCATTCCGTCAAAACATGAGGACCTTGGTCTGCGGGCAGGTTTTCACGTGCTGATTGAAAGCTATTCGGAAGATATTCGAAGTTCCAAACATAATTTTTCGAGGTGATGGAACATTCTCAATTGAATAATTCGTACTTCTATAGTTTCTGAACACAGGCTACTGCTATTTTGAACTTCGAAACTCAATATTATACTTGTTTATATTATATTTATCCTTATAATACCAGACTCTGTGATTGGACATTGGCGATATTAAGCTATTTCCTAAATAAACAACTAAAGACAAGGAAGACGTGTAGTAAAACAAATTACATTGCACATTAAATTATATTAGTTACCTACTTTTAGAATCATCATCATCATCGTCCTAGCGCTTATCTCGACCTCTACCAGGGTCCGCTTTCCTTCTCATTTTCCTCCACTGCGCCCAATCTTCGGTATCCTCGCGTCGTAAGCCGTTGGCTCTCGCATCCGACTCAGCGATGTCAATCCATCGCTTCTTGGGGCCTCTTACCTGATACCGGCTGGATCTCACCCTATTTCAAACGTATCCCTGGGGCTTACGCAACACGTGACCTTACCTACTTTTAGAGTAACATCCACGAATTGCGTGTTAGTCTCTCAACTACGCAATACTCACCGACGCACACATCCGTCGCATGAAAGCTGGATAAGGATTTTCACTGTTAGAACAAGACAATCAATACGATTTGCCAGTGCTTAACACTAATCGGATATTATAGAGCCCAGGGGCTCCATTTTTGAATCGCTCGCATCGATTCGAACGGTTTTCAATTTTGATTTTCGTCATAAAACATTCAATATTTTTTAAATCGCGTTGGCAACACCGAAAGAGTACGGTTTAAAAATAGGAAAAAATTAGCATCATGCATCAAAATATCATATTTTTATTACAAGTTTTTATTTAACTTGCACTGTTCGTATGTAAGTTGTCCGTCAAAATTAGCAAACAATTTTTCGGCCATTTGTTGGTATCCGATTGAGCTGTTTGATATACCTATGTAACTTGGATGACAATGCTTTAATATGGTACCATGGAGCTGGTCTTATGGAGTCGGAAAGTGGTCATAGGAAGTAAAAAACTCAATAAGATAACCCCATCCTGTTTGGGCTCTTTGGAATGGTCTTGATGAGTAGGTACTATTATGAAAAAATATGTTTCATGTGAGAACTTACGCCATACAGACTTGACACAGACTCGCATCCTATCACAGCTTTTCCAGACAGGACGGCTGATAAACTATATCACATTCATGTACTGCGTACTGCATCTATACTACGTCATCACGTGGATTGCAATGGAACGGCAACTGTGCGTAATCGCCTACTTCCTGCGTCCGCGCTCAGGAGATATTTCGACCACGTTATGCCATTTGAAACACGTATTTAGCTGCCATATTAGCTGTATACGCCAATCTGACAATTACAGACCGGCGCCATTTTGGAAAATCCCGCCAATTTGGTTTTCCCGCCATTAAAAATGCTAGACTAGTCGAGTAGCGTCGGTTAGACGGGGATAGGAAAATCCCTCGGTCTAAATATCGATTACATCGCTATCCCAGAGAAATTTAGTTACGAGAGGTAGATATGCGCTTGCATTTGGCTAAATTCAGTCGTCTAAATACAGAAGCATACAGCGTGAGAGCAAATCAAAATGAAATGTAGTGCTTATAAAATAAGGTTCATCTTTGTATCACGCCTTTCGAAAAGGGGAGCGACGCAAAACAACATATTTGTGATACAAAAATGGACCTTATTCTGAGAGCAATACGCGCATTTTGCTTCTAAATTTAGTCGACTGTGTTTAGCTAGGATACACCTAGCGTAATAGAAGCGGCCCTACAAGGAAAGTAGAGCCACTTCAATTCGAATATTCCGGGGGAGGCCCCTTTTATAATATGTATACTACAGCCAAACAATCATATTATTATGTTTTAAACTATCGTGGCCATTATCACAATATTTTCAAAGCAGTCCAGTCGTCCCGTGCGTCGACTGCGTCGAAATATCGGGCTACTCGTTAACAAAGGTACCTATGCGGTAGGAAACAAAACATACTTTTAAAATCATATCTTTGCGTCTGTCCCAACTTCTGCCAAGTCCGCTTACTGCAGCCAAACAATAAACATCATGTTTGTTTTAGCCAGACAATAATTATCGCTATCACTTATTAATATTAAATTAATTATAATATTTGCTTATTAACAAGGAAGATCTACGATTTATCTTAATTAGGTAGGTATAATATTATACATATACATAAGATTTTATTATCTCTAGGTTATAGTTTAATTTTAATTAGTTAGGGTTTGTACGGTTTGTAAATTATTAGGTCATCACTTGCACATAAACACACAAACACAATTATTTAATGTAATTTAAAAAAAAACATTTATATTTTGACTAGGTATGTACTTTAACCGATTGCAAAAAAACATTAAAAGAAGCCATCACCCTCCTCATCAAAAATCATTCTTTAAAACCGCAAATTGGCTAATGTCCCAGCCGCTATACGGCCTAACACACGCGTCCACAAGCGAAAGGCTGAATGAGTTTGATAGTCATAAAAATAGATGCGGACAAAGGAATTGTGCAGACAGCCGACCTTAGAGGTTATCTCTTTAATTTATTGCGGGTACAGTACAGTCTGGGCGACGCAATTTTTTCCTATTGATCAAGGTTGCTTGGCTGTATCGTTTGTGCTTTTATGTGCTGTATTTTTCATCTTACATTGTTGGTTATTTTTATTTAGGTTACTTGAACCCTTGACGAAAAAAGGGAGGTGTTATAAGTTTAATGTTTGTAATTGTGGCTCTGTATTGGGTGTGTGTGAATGTTGCGGCATTGTAGCTCCCGAACGGATGGACAGATATTGATGCGATTTCCATAGTTTGAAAGCCAGTTTAATGGACATGGTTTTTAGATTTCTTTCATTAAAATCGGTTCAGTGGTTTGGAAAATATTGAACTATACTTGCGAAGACTGTGCATCCATCGGTTCCCTACAATGTTTACGATGTTGTCCGTCCCATGCAGCAATGAGAGGTGTTCAATTTGACAGTTATAGTAAAACAAAACAAGTTTTATCTGTTTGAACTCTTATGTCAAGTTGACAAGTCACGTCAGAACATTGTCATCACAACACTTTTTGTTTTGTGTTTAAAATTGATCTAAATTGGCTACCCCATGTTTACGTTAAAACTTGACAGATTAAAAAACACAGTCAATCATTCGATCTTACTGGGCCTTGTATGTTTGACATTAGGACCTAGAATTATTGGTCTTAGCTTTGACATATTAGCACTGAATTATGCCATCTATTGACGATCAGCGGGGCTATTGGCTTACTCAGTTGACAACTGTATTTGACGCTAGATAATTCTACACCACGTCATCTACGTTGAAAACTGACAATAGCGTCTACCAAATTAGAGTAGTGTCCGATTTTTTTATGTCAAATTCAGTTGTCCACTGAGATAGGCCTTCTGATAAACTCTTTTTTTTATATCATCTTGAAAACCTCGCATTGCCGGTACATGGTCGCCACTCCAGAACCTCTCCACCCTATCGGCCATCGGTTCTGCGATCTCCGTAGCCTGCCCATTGCCACTTCAGTTTTGCGACTCTAGAGCCTATGTCACTGTAGTTCTGCTCCGGATACCTTCATTTCTATTACTATCACTGAGAGAAATGAATGATTGAATAATCTTTATAGTTGGCGTGGCCCGTATGGAGATTAGATCGCACAGAGGTTGGTAGACACAAGGAAACTTTGTCTAAGTGGGGCTACGCGGATGATGAAATATGCGCGTGCGGTGCTACACCACAAACCATGCACCACCTTTTATGCTGCCCTTTGTGCCCTGACACCTGCACAACGAAAGACCTCTACTAATCCACTAAAAATGCAGCGCGGGTAGCCAAATTTTGGGCGTCTAAAATGTAATATCTGTTGCCATCGACTCGCTAAGAAGAACTTTATAGTGAACTCACTTTGTTCTATCATATTAGTTTGCGCGGACAGCATAATAAATAGCTACGTTTCGCAAGAATATTGCAATGGATGTGAGCACAATTCTATAACACAAGACAAGTATCACGTAGTATTACGTAATGAATTGCCTGCAAGCTTTCCCAGAGGAATTTACAAATTCAGGTTTCTATTCAGTAATAACAGTTCCAAGATAGAATTACACCGTATTCCAAAATAGAATGTAACTGTAGGTACAATGCCAGAGCATAAGTGCATGACCTTAAGAAGCATATTCCTTTGCATTGCAGTACAGTTGTTAAACGGTTTATATCTACACTCATAGCATAATGTTCCAATTACATATTCGAAAACATAAGGGTAGACTTTTTTCACGCCAGACTATAAAATTTTAAAAAAATACTTTTCGATACAGCATTTCCCATACTATTTTCATTACAGCTGTATCGTAAAATAACTTTTTAATCATTATGCAACACTTTTATTTTTTAATTCTTTGTCGGGCGCCGGGACACGGCGTAATGTAGGCTGAATACTTAGATGTCTTTAACAAATTCAAATTCAAAATTTAAATTTTCCTGTTTATATTCTGTGTAATTATTTTCCCGCTAAACAGAATATTTATTGTAATTGTTGTAATTTGTGTTTGTGAATGTTTTTCCTTATTTTAAGCAAATAAATAGATAAATGTGACAATAGTTCAGTGAATTTCCCGCCGCTTGATATCTTTGACGCGTAGATACAACAGAACTGACTCGCTTACTTCCAGCTAAGTTGAGAAAAGTAAAGGTACGATATTTTCACATAAAAATATGAGTGTAGATAAAGTAGTGAATGCAACTGCATATAATTAGGTATTAAAACACTCGTGTCAAACTATTATCATACTCGGCTACGCCTCGTATGATGAACAGACACGAGTGTTTTAATACCCCCTTTTATATGACAGTTGCATAAACTACTATTATGGCAAACATGTAATAAATGTTTACTTATTACATAAAAAATACCCTGGGTGTAAAGGACGACTCCTATGGGCATCTTCTTCTTCTTCTTATTCTTATTGAGTCGACGGACTAAACTCTGACTAATACTTTATTCGCCCAGTATTCGGCGACGCATACAGCGTTTGAACTCACCTCGAACAAGTCCTCCATGGTACAAGTTTTAGGGCACGCCGAGCATGAAACGAGGTGGTACATAGTTTGCGGAGATATGTAACAGTCGCACTGAGAACTGTCATTTGTATATCCCCACCTAAAGAGATTCTCTTTACATCGGCCCACCTGGGTTCGCAGCCTATTTAACGCCTTCCAGGTTGGCAACGGAAGTTGGACCTATGGGCATAAGGGACAGGTAATGCTCCCTTCTTTAAGCAACCTGATTTTAGCTAAAGATGCACCGAATATCGTGAATGTTGCTGAAGCGGCAAAGGAAAATTTTCTTTAAGCTATAGTACTGTACCTACCCTGAGGACTGTCTCCGTTTGTACACGTGTCAATGATGATCATTATCATCATCTTGGCGTTAATGTCCCGGTTGTGCTCTCGCGCACGAGGCCCCGGGGTCCGCCTTGACCATGATCCAGGATTTGTCAGATCAGGTAATTACAGTAGAGCGACTGCCATCTGACCTCCATGACTCTGCTACCAGGGAAACCTGAGATTGGATCATGGTTACACATTCAACCGCCTGAATGTGCTGGTTTCACAACGACGTTAACCCTCACCATAAGAGCATCGGACACACGTGTCAATAATTAAGCTAGCTCATTTCAAACTGGTGGTGGACAGGTTGATGTGATGCCTTTTGTATCTAATTTTGGCAAGTGCCAAATGAATTGTGAATGACAATGTGAGTTACTCGACAAAATTTTCCGTGTTCAGAAACGTTTATCCATTACCTCATTACTTAACCACTTTTAACTAATCATGGGTTACACATCAGTTTGACGACCTGAGTGGTTTAGTGGTCAACATGCCAGTCAACCACGCAAGAGGTCCCGGGTTCGATTCCCGGCCGGCCAGAAATTTAAATGATGAATTTTAATTTCTGTTACGGGTCTGGGTGTTCTATGTATAATAAGTATGTATTTAAAAAAAGTATATATGTAGTATACCAGTTAGCTAGGACCCATAGCACAAGCTTTGCTTAGTTTGGGGCTAGATGGCGCTGTGTGAATTTGTCCACGATTATTTATTTATTTATTTAGTTGTGGTTACCTTTTTATAGATTTGTTTTTATGACTACCAGACCGTGGCAACGACTTAGGTAGGCACAGTCGAGTGCTGACTGAAGGGAACTATTTTCTACAGGGCCCCCTATCATATATTTAATTTTACAGTATCAGCAGTGAGGCGTCATCTGTAGGTACCCATACGTCATGTGAACGGTCTAACAGGGATGTCCTTATCATCCTTATCAACTTTTCGCGCCTGCGTTGGTGCTCTGGACTACACAGTAATACGAGCGATAAACGGTTTTGGTTTTTCTCCAATAAATAAAAACTTAATAGATACAAATTGTTGTGCATCCTCTGTTGGTATCTACGCGAAGGTTCGAACGTTTCTTGCTCGTACGATTCGGATGTGGAATGAGCTCCCAGCCACAGTGTTCAGGGCCGGATTTTGAGGTCCAGAGGCCTCGGGGCAACGAAGGAGCGGAGGCCCCCTCGCCCCAATTTATTTTCCAATTAAAGTGAACCATTTTTTTAAGTCGAGTTTTTCAATAAATAATTTATTGTAATTAAAAAATAATAAATTAAGTATAATTATAATCAAATAATCACGTATGTACAAAGTACTGCAGGCTGTAGGTAAAGGTAAAAGAGCAAAAAAAAAATTTCAAAGGAAAAGATGTTTACTAGTGTTTACTAATTGGAATTTGAAAGATTTTTTTTTCCGATGTCTATTGTGGAGCCCCGTTTGTGGAGGCCCCGGGGCTTTCGCCCCGGTTGCCCTCCCCTAAATCCGGCCCTGACAGTGTTTGCTTTGGACTGTGACATGGGATAGTTCTTAGAGGTCTCTTTAGAGGCTGGCAACGCATTGGTAGCGCCCCCTGTGTTGCAGATCAGCATCAGGCCCGAAAGGCCGGCTTGCGTGTTTGTCTGCCATCCATACATAGTATAAAACAAAGTCGCTTCCCACCGTCTGTACCTTGTATCTAAGTACGCGTACATCTTTTAAACTACGCAATTGATTTTAATGCGGTTTTCAACAATCGATAGAGTGATTCGAGAGGAAGGTTTATACGCAAGAAAAAAAACGAGCAGGTAGGGATAAAAAATAAATATCAACGAGACGGAAATATAAATAAATAATTGACACTCTCAGTTGTGTAAATCACGAAATACTACTTAAACTGCAGTGTTGACTACTAAAATGAACATGAGTTTTAAGTTACATAAATGTTCTAACATTTGCCGCGCCTAAACCAATATAACCTCCAAATCTGACATTCGACACTAGAATTCCAATGCCATATTTGTTTACTTTTTTATCTGTGAAGATTGTTAAAGGTTTTATACATACAGCATTCGTCAAGGCGAGAATCGTTCGATTTTACAATCCATTGAGCTAAATACAGATAGAGTGTTGACAGTGTCGAAACTAAAACAAACGTGTATGCGTTACATAAGTGATTTGAACAAGTCTGTGCTTTGTTTTACCCACGCCCTGGTGTCGGGCCAACGCGGAAGAAGTTCCAGCACTATTCCGTATTCGGCGCGTGTATGGGCGAATTTATCGAACAGCTGTTTTAATGTGTAACCGGTAGAATTAGGTGACAGATGGTGACAGGCAATTCGATCGACATATTCCTTCGGACAAAGGAGTCTTTTTGATGTCACAAGAAGAAACTTGAGCCTATTTGATTATGACCCTTGTCGCACTGAGCTGTAATAAGTTCGATTTCCTAAGTTACGCGCTTTTTATTTTTGGGCTAAATTCTGAAGCAAAAGCGTGAGAGCAAATCAAAGGTTGAATATATTGCTCAAAAAATTAGGTCCATTTTTGTATAACGGCCTTTAAAAAGCGGAGCGACTCGTAACATAATATAAGTGATACAAAAATTTACCTTATTCTATGAGCAATACATTCTACTTTCATTTGCTGACACGCTTTTTACTTCTGGATTTAGACGACTGAATATAGCCAAATGTAAATAAGTGCATTCCTCTGTGCATGTCTGTTAAATTTTGACGTTTAGCAAACTCCAAAATTCATTAGGTAGGTAGTTCAAATCATTCATCATTGGCCTTAAACATCTATTGTAGATGATTTAAACAGCATCACTGTTAATGGTACAGAACTTTCAAATCATTAACCTTAAAATAAATACCTACCCCATACCTAGGTAGGTACCTAAGCTATCAAATATTTTGCACTAGTAAAAAGCAATAATATGTATGAAGCTACTCTTCCCGAATGACATTCATCTCCGCTTATTTCAAAATTCGTAATCCCATGTTCCGGAGAAAACGCATAGCGGAAGCAACTAGTTAGTGACACTTAGAAAGACATAACGAGTATTAGTAAGTACCTAAATTGGTCCACAAACACCCAGCACTCTCATTTATATCCCACTAAAACGTTACGTAACTAACTAACACATAAAGAGAAAACGACAAATAGAGCACAGTACAATTAATACGTAATGGGAACACCAGCAAGTACAGATCCACAAATAAAACACAGCTGTTTCAAGATGGCGCGCGTGAAAAGCGCGGGAGGTCATCGCCCCACGAACAATACCTGGCCATGTCTGATTGCAACGTAAACGGTTGCGTTTTGTTTTGCTCTAACGGTCCACTTAAATGGGTCAGGTGATAAAGAGTAAGTGTGACGATCTTTCGCATTTCGAAATTCGAAAATTCGCAACGGCCAGTACCTAGATAGACGTCTATCGACGCATGAGGTCGTATTCGCTTGTGAAAGAAGATTTTATGTGCAGAAAAATTTTAATTAAGTATTTAACTGTTACTAAGTAATTACATACCAGTTTCTTATTGCTTTTCCACGAAGCGGTTCTCTACTAAACTTAATTAAATTACTGTAATCGAATATAAATTACATTTTCTTTGAGGTACCTAATCTTCGAAACTGTTCATCGGATTTCAAATTCTTTCATAGCTAAATCTATTACCAAGTGACATAGAGACCCATATACTCCGCTTTGCTCGGTGTCTCATACGCGATCGAATCAGAAATGAGGAGATCAGCAACATAGCCCGATGGATTCCCTAGCTTAAGTGGTAGTGGCTTCTGCCACATAGCTCGCATAACACAGCCGATAGCGCCGTTAAGTTCTCGAGTGGCGACCACGTACCGGAAGACACAGCGTAGGTAGGCCTCCTACAAGGTAGACCGACGACCTGGTAAAGTTGCAGTTACCTGGATGCAGAAAGCAAAGGGACGGCATTTGTGGAGATCTCTGGAGAAGGCCTATGCCCAGCAGTAGGCACCTTCCGGCTGGTATAATGATGATGATTATAGAGACCTACAATTTTCCATCAAGTCTGTGCGATTATCACTTAGTATGTAGGTAGTGTGACATGTGATCCTCTGATCCTGTAATTTCCGGGATTATCCGCCTTTACTTTCGGTTAAGTTTTTCTGAAATCGCTTTACTTGTGCTAGAGCAGACTCTGGCTGACAGATATACCGCTCGCCGCTGAACCGGGAATTACGGCTAGGACAAGCAGAATTTACCATACTATTGCCTACGTGCCTACGGTTCTAGTTCTGTTGAATTACAAAATATGTAATACCAATGTTACGTAGGTACAATAGGACGATTATGTAACTATAGAGATAATCTATGAATAACATGCGAACGTTTGCATGTCTCTATGTTGGCCATTGTACGGCATTGAACTGTTTGGTGTAAAATTTTATACGTAGGTAGAACAACTGTTCAGTCTCAGTAACTAACCAGCGACTCGTCTTGGCTTCCGAGACTGTTCGACCAGTCCCAACGCCCCCAGGGGACCTTGGTCAACCTCGTTTCTCCAATGGTATTAAAAGGTGGAGAGCCTCAAAGTATGTAATTTTCAAAAAAATCATGTAATTTTAGTTGCTAGTTCATTTAGAATGAGCAGTTACGAGTATCAATAGAGTATCATCAATTCAATTATTGATTGGTTAAAATAATTATATTTATTATAGGAAACATTGCTTATATTACTAAGTTGATACATCAGTTTTTTAAGAGTTGAATTTACTTTAATTTTAATTTAAACTATTATGCATATTGTGTTACCGATAAATACTTCTAGATTTAACAATACTTTATGTCTTTTTTCAGGTAAAAACCGACATCTTAACAACCCAACAAGCACAAGTAGCAGTACAAAATATCACTTTTGGTTTAACTCAGAACAATACGAGTTAATAAAGATTTATAATTGTTCAACCGTGAACTTAGGGCTGCGCATTACGCTTATGTCTGTATAATAGCATCATAAAAGCAGGAACGGATACTATTGTTACGGGCTCGGAGTTAGTGTAGATGTCAAAAATACTGTCTTACAGCTACTAGCATTTCTATGTTGCATTGGTTGCTTAAGAGCATTTTAATGGTAGTAAAATATGATAATTGCTGCATAAAGGCGTATACTTATACCACTGAAATGCTAGCATCTAATAAGAGTCACTGTGAACTGCCATACAGCCATCAGTTTTAGAGTGGTGCACAAATAGAGTGATTTATCGCATAAAGTTACACATCGGTTCACCTCAACTCTGTTACACAGCTTTTTAACATCTTTTGCAAAGCTGGTTAAAAGTGTTGTATGAACACACGTGAACACCAAAGGTGTTGTGAGATACTCGTCTAACTCTGAAATACAGCATTTGGTTGTAAATTGGCTACATAAAAATAAAACTATACTGTTATAGTCTGCATAATAAAACCTGTGTTACCTATTCTAGGGCACATTGAGTAATATTTGAATTATTTCCGTATATTGTAACACCTAAAGCTGCAATCAGGTTCACATTAATTAATAATTTATCACTTCAACGGTCATTTCGAGAGGCGATCGTTGCGACAGTACATATTTCAGAACACGGTTCCGTACATAATATAAATTAAGTGATGAGTTGTATAAATGTGGAGGAAGACGAATATTTAAATTTATCTAGATATTCCAGTGAAAATAAACAAAATACATAATACATAATTTTCTGAAGTCAGTTCCGTAATGCACCACGTACAGCAGACGTCGCAGTGCAGATGTGTTACACCCAGTAGAAATAAAATGTAAATTAGTATGCGTTGAACATAAGGATTTCCAATATTTCATACCCTTGTTACATACATTATGATTAAAAAGACTTTAATTTTTTATATTATTTAATTAACCAATTTAAAAAAAGTTACTTAAAACTTGATAATAATAAATATGCTTAGACAATTCACAAAGTAAGTTTAGTTATTGCTACAGCCATGGAAATCTTACACCACTACATCTGCACATAAGGCAGGAACCAGTAACAGAAGCACCCATGTTAGTTCTCGATTTGTAAGCTTTTTTAATTTGTAACTGTAAACAGACAAAAAAAGACAATTAATAGATAGTAGTATTAAAACACTAGTTAAGATATAAAAAGAGCTAAAAGCGAGTTACATAACGAGACCTCTAACAATACAGTAATTTTACGTATATTAAAATTACTGAATTGTAAGTGGTTGATGATTTGCAGAGGATCCCTAAAACTATAAAATTCATATTAAAAAGTAATGCGTTAAAGTAGTTCACATAAATGGTTTTAGCATTAATGTGAATAATAATAATGCTATTAAGAGCCGTCAGGCTGCATTTTGGTTCACTTGAACTATTATTTACTGGAATAAGCATTACTGAGGAACCAGGGTGAAATCTTGTACAGCCACGGGAATTAATTTAGCATTAAAACAGTTCACATACGTTTCATACGAATGTCGCCATTTTGTTACTACCTTATCACTAATAAAGAATGTTTTTTTATCTTATATTAATGAATTCTGACTTTAATTTCACGTTAAAAATACACTAGTTCTAATATAAAATAAAAAAATTGTTTAATTTTATGTTAGTCACACAAAAACACATACATATATTTTTAACTTGTTTTTTTTTCTGTATTAAATACTTTATTTCTAATTAAAAACAAAATATTTTCGAGGCGCGTAAAAGTTTTGCTATAAAACCATATGAACATTCACAGTGAACTTGCATTCCCAGTTATTTTCACAGGTTATAATGTTAAAAGTGTACTTACTAAGATAACACAATTATTACACCTTTACCGTAATCACTTTATCGTCACTTAGCTAAATTAATATGTCACAGGTCGGCTGTATCTTATTTATTTCGTTAGAGCTTTGACAAAATAAGTTTAAGAACATCATTTAAGAGTAATCGTGAACCTAAAGCGTTATTTAAGACTATCAGTTACTTTTCCTTAGAGCTTAGCCTGTATAACAGGACACTCGTGTTCTATTAAACAGCTGATAAACAGCCTTGTGACCCATAGTAATTCCAATATACTGCTATTATAATGCTTTTATATAGAAATGTGAACTAAATTAGAACCAAAGGCTGAATAATTTGTGCCCATTTAAGCATTATATTAGTGTTAGCAGCGCTGTCAACACCCTTGTTACACTGTCTTATGCAGCTTTTAGTTTCCGTGTTACACCGAACGTGGTCTCTTATAATGCTACTTGTGCTACTTGGGAAGTAACTAACAAGTAAGTACTTACTTACCACAAAGCGAACGAGGTAAGAAATTATTCTTTACGGTTGAAAGATGCGGTTTTCGCATTGTTTTGGTTTGATTGCGATGAGACTTCGAAGAGTTTCTTTTCTTTTATGTAATACGGCAGACAAACAGGCAAGCGAGGCACCTGATGGCACGTGGTCACCGCCGACAATGGACAATTACAGCAACACCAGGGGCGTTACCAATGCGTTGCCCGCCTCTAAGGAGACTTCTATATGCCTGTTGAAGGATCCCATGTCATAGTCCAAAGGAAACACTGTGGCTGGGAGCTCATTCCACATCCGAATTGTACGAGCGAGAAACATTCTTTCGAACCTTTCGAGTTACAAGCTTACCAAGTGTTGTCAAAAACTTATGGAAGTAAACCATCAGTATGATAGTGAAAATATCTAGTCTCATATTTAGAAGGTCTAGTTATTCGTTTGTTTATGCGCTTATTTGACCTGGCTGAATTCAGTCGACTAAATTTAGAAAAAAAATGTGTGAGAGCAAGTCAAAGTGAAATGTATTGCTCATGGGATAAGATCCATTTTTGTATTACTTACATTCTGTTTCGCATCTCTCCTCTTTTCAAAAGGCTTGATGCAAAAAACATACTATTGTAATTTGCTCTCAAAATTAATGCTTCTGAATTCAGACGTCTCAATTTAGCCAAATGTAATAAGCGCATGAGATACATTAAAAAATTAAGCTCTGACTTCGAAACATTACACTCTAGCTATTTTAGTAACCCGTTTATAGGAGGGTTATCTCCACCTAACCTACAAATTCATGGTTTGAAGCAGTATTGCCTTAAAGGTGTAGAAGTACCTATGTACGTAAAGCACACTTTAAACCTAAAGCAATATATGTTGTATCGGTATCTGTGGTCGATAGACATACAGGTATTTGACTCAACTTATTCTTCGACTTAATCCCTCCATCTTCATCAGGCACCTCCCAATGAGTCTCCTTAACCTACCTCCAAAGTGAAATTTAAAAAATAGCACGCCACTGTCTACACTTTTTAAAACCACGAAAACTGACTGCGGCACGAAGACCATACAGCCAATTGGCAAATCGATTAGGCGATTACATACTATATCATTGTTTCACAGCAACCGTGACAAATCGTAGTGGCGGCCCGTTTCATTGTATCACTTATAACGAAACAGTCGCAGATGATATAGATAGAATAACATGACGAAACCTTTTTTGTTTTGTAAACACATGGCTGTATGTGGCCGTACGATTTGACGCTGACGGGCCATCCAGATGGATCGATCGATTTATCGCCTTTTTTAAAACTTAATAGCCGTGTGGCCGTATAGTGTCCGGCAGAGTAGAACAGCATCAACCTTTTAAACTCGTGGGTGTCGGAAAAGACGACTCAAGTTTTAGAGGCAAAAGATCTACGAGTCCGTAGGCTGGAAAATGGGCAGCACGTTTTCCATTGTTATATTTATAACACTTCGATCTCCAACCGTGGAGATTATGGCAATAACCTCTCCTTTCGCAAGAGAGGCCCTAAGTCCTGCAGTGGTTTGTTATGGGTTGTGATGATGAATACTTAATAGATCGTTTCAAGATCCTATCAAGAGCTTGACCACGCTTATCTAGGTATATAACTTGTTAGTTCCACTGGACCGAAAGATGAATCTGGAACGGGGTCGACCAACCAAGTTAGTATTTCGCCGGGTATAATAAAATGGTGAAACTATGTATATGACATTAATTAAAACGTCAGAGAATAGTAAAATTAGTAATTTTTATCATAGGGCGTTAAGGCGTACGTATGTAATAATCTTGACGTTTATATCCCGGTTGTGCTCCCGCGCGAGGTTTGCCTTGACCATGATCCAGGATTTGGCAGATCAGGTGTTCAAATTACAGTAGAGCGACTGCCATCTGACGTCAGTCAACTGAATGTGCGGGCTTCAACACGATGTTTTCCCTCACCGTAAGGGCATCGGTTAGTGTTCAACTAATGTAGGTACATAATTAAAAAACGAGTCATGGGTACATGGTGGCACTGGGGTTCGAACCCGATACCTCAGGGTACGAGTCGGACCTCGTAACTATTAGGCCACCGACACGCTAAATGTACGTAAATGTTAGTTATTTTACTCAATAGTTACTCATCAGCCGAGGCCTTATGTATAATACATATAATCGCTGTACCTACGTTTGGCTGTATGTGCGTAACGCATTTTCACATGCTAACTACGGCGTGTGGTCTGATAGAAATTGACGCAACGGCACGGCTGTACCGGCCGACTTTCCTTTGCTTGCCGCGGGTGAAGACTTGTTTGGACAGTGATGGCTGCCGGTTGGCAAGTAGGAATTACGATGGCGCCAAAAACTAGTAATGATGTTGTTGGTTTTGATTAACATTAATTATAGTTTAATGCGTTGCAAATATCTTTGAGAGTGTGCAGTGATTGTTGAATGCATTTATGGAGCAACTGTCCGTGCTTCCGGGCTCTATTTTTTTAACTGATTGCCTCATTTCGATCGGTTTTTAATTCTTATTTTCAGATTGAAAAATTCAGTATTTTGATGCTTGACGCTGATTATCCTTATTTTCACAGATAAAATACTATTTTTGTACGTAATATACAGGGTGTTTCATAATACATGTATAAAGCCGTGAACTGGATGGAGTGCTAAACGTATTAAAACGATAGGTACAATTATTTTTTTCGTGCGTGGAATAGTAAGCGAGAAAATGACTATCGAACTTTTACCTTTTCAATGTCGATAATCGACATTTTGAAAACGAAAGACCGCATCTCTAGAAATCAGTTGTAAAAGGTCACTCAAGTTCATAGTACTAGGCGCAATGGGATATTAAGGAGATCTAAATTAGCCGTTTTGTATGTTTTGGTTTGAGGGTTCTGTACAAAAAAATACTGTAATTTTAATTTAAAAGGTTAAACTTTTCCTTCTAGGATCATCAACTTGAAATAGAGCTGCGCATCAACGTAGTCGATATGGTTATTTTTCTTTAAAAACGAAGATTTTTTATAAAAATTAAAATTCAATGTCTGGATAATATGAAGTCGCCAGTGTACTCTTTGCAAGCTATACTTTAACACCCTTTCGGCTTTATACATGTATTATGAAACACCCTGTATAGGATATCTAAATACCCATATCCAATATAAGATGAGCTAGCGGCGCTATAGATGCGCATAGCACCGTTAGCTCCTGTTATGCTGGTTCTTGGTAGGTCCAACATATCGATCGACCTACCAAAAACCAATATAAGATTAGCTAGCGACTCTGTAGACAAACACAAGCTTAGCTCCTGTTATACTGGCTTAAGAAGGTCGATGTGATAACATTTGTACATGTAGACTATGCTATGCCGAAGGTTTTCCGAAATTCCGACATATTATGTCGTTTGGAAGTTTCTTTGATATTGTGTAGCTTTGTTTGTTCGACCACATAAAAGGTATCGTATCGTACCTATCATAACAATTCAATTAACACAAAATCTTTTATTTTTGGTCAAGAGACTCTTTTCATAAACCGCACAGAGGTGTGAAGTGATCCAACATACCGCATCTAATGGTTTCTTCAGTTTTAATTTAATTTGCTATTTAAATATACACTTTAACACATTCTTCGTCGTTTAGCACCCAATTGTCTGCTGTTAGATCGCAATCACACAAGATTTTTATAAATTGTGACAGCAGTAAGTACGAACGTACTTAATGAACTGGTAATATCATTTTTGTGTAGGTATTTTATTACAATATAAGTACATAAAACACATTTCATTACACTACTCGTAACTTTGATGTTATTGTAATACTTTAAATGAAATGAAATGAAATATTTATTTCAAGTATCAGGACTCATATGTGGTTAGTAATATCTTAAAATTAGGTTAGTAACAATTATCTTATAAAATGTCACAATCAAGTTTAAAAATGTCATAATAATTTAGTAGGTATGTCATATTTTACATGTCATTTTACGTTAAATCATTTTTCCATCCACGTTTAGTGACGTGCATCAAAACCACATTAATTTAAACCATATTAATTTAAACCACATTATCCAATATATCCAGGGACCTGCCTGCTGCGATTGGTCCATATCCCTATTGAATAAGATGGCGGCGTACTATCGGAGTTAGGCGGACGATGCCAGAACACAACAATGCGAACATATATTTTTTTTATATTCATAGACAAATTCACACAGCGCCATCTAGCCCCGAACTAAGCAAAGCTTGTACATTATTGCTTGGTGGTGGTAGGTACTCACCCAGGCGGACAATGGCAGCAATGGTCTGCGAACATGGTCGTACGGCGGGCGGTTTTGAGGTCTCCTATTGGTCTGTCTACATCCGTCGTACGACCATGGCCGTACGACCGTTCCTAATTAGGACAACGCGTTAGGCTTGACAGAGTCCTCCGACCTGATAAGTTAAATCCAGTTACCTCACAATCTTAATCTGCATATCCCTTGAGCGGCTCTTAAGCTTACACCAGTGATAACTCACTTGATAATATGAGGACGTTGCTAGATAATAAACCCTTCAGGTTGACAGTCTGCGAGCTTAGGATAACCTCAGGTAAACAAGACATATTTGATCAAGAATCAAGATAGCAATCCAATCTCCCATTCCACTGAGCATCCACTCTTTCTGTTTAATACTATTCGAAATACGAGATTACCAAAATGAGTACGTTGTCGACTCATACGACTGACAATCAATTTCAAAATTATTTGTATGGTGCATGCAAACAAAATATATAAAGAAGCAGAAGTATACAAATAAACTCAAACTAACCCTAAAACTAAAACATTAAAAAAAAGTCATCCACATCGCTGCCTCCCCGATTTATATTGAATAGCAAAACTTATCGTCTGTACCGCCAGAACTCCGGTCACCTGTGGCGTCTATTAGCTATTTTGCTAAATCTTTATAAAAATTAAAAGTCTCAGGGCCCCACGATCCCAACGTCTCGACCCCAAACAGCTGAAATATGAAGTCCTACGCAAATCTTTCATATTTCCTCCGTTTGAGATCCTTAGCAGCAAAAGAGATTATTCTATGTAGATTACACATCTAAGAATCCAATACAATAAGTATATCTTGCACTAAAATAAATCAAATAAAACAATCAGGTATATAAGTAATATAAATCTGTTATCTAACACACATAACACAAGCTTTGCTTACTTTGGGTCTAGATGGCGCTGTGTGAATTTGTCCAAGCATGTTATTTATTATTATTATTATTAAATCATACACTCTTACGACGCTCAAATTCAACCGCATTTGTATTTTATCACCAGTTGATTAATGTACTTACTTTTCCAATGTAACATCCGATTGTAACGCATTCATAAATAATGGTTGCGACTGATAAACCACTTACAGTAACAGATGTTCCTTAGTTGTATGTGCAGTAATACAGTACTGTCACAGAATATTGAGGGGCCAATTCGCGGATATTTTTCTTTCGGTAAAAATTTTGGAAACCATACCTAGCGATTGTAGATATAACAATATACTAGAATACTAGCAACCCCGGCTTTACACGGGTAGCAACTTTAAACAAATTATACACCTATGACTTCCTCATGAATCACTCTGTCTATTGGTGAAAATCGCATTAGATTCCATTAAGTAGTTTTTGAGTTTATCGCGAACAGACAGACGCGGCGTGGAACTTTGTTTTATAATTATGTAGTGATAGTGATGAACTTGCTAAAAGAGTTTAATTTAGTTAATTTAAAGTTTTGGGATGCAAAGAATCACTTGAATCATGAGAAACTTGACCAAAAATGTTCCTGTAAATTTTTGCAAAAACGGTTTTCGGACTGTTCATGGTAAATTAATAACGCCAGCCAAATCGATACAGCCTTTTTCTTTAGTAATACTTTAGAGTTCAGTTCGTAGGTATTTGAACTCGATCAATATCATATCAAAACCGATCACAACCAAAGAGTTTACAAACGGAACTGAAATGTCAAGCGAGACAAGATGGCGGAGCGCGCGGTTGGCGCGAAAATGGCATCAGTTTGAGGTTAAAAGTGAAAGACACACGCCCCCCATTGTGATATTTCTGCTGTGATCTGTCGCTGGGTAAACGAACTTTGCTTTACTATTAAACTAGCTTTTGCCCGCGGCTTCTTCCTCGCAAAATCCGGTTATTTTATGTTCTGAATCCGTTCACGCGGGTACCACATTGAATTTCAGGATAAATTTTAGCCTAATTGCTATTCTTTGCTATTAATTTATCTTGCCTGGGTGAGTACTGACGCCTCATCTACTTCTACCGCCAAGCAAAAATGCTTGCATTGCTCTATTCCGATTTGAACGACAAGGTAGCCAGCGCAATTACAGGCATCAGGCATTTCATCTTAGTCCTCACCGTCACACTTGCGGTTCTGCAGTTTTGTCGCCTGCATCCTAAATGCATGAACCGCAGCTGTTATGGGCGACAGTTACCGCTTACAATCTGGTGGGCTGTCTGCTCGTGTCATTGCGTAGAATAACAAAATTTGTTCAGCAGTTTTTGAAGGACTAACAGAATACAAACGGCCTTACAAACTTTCGTATTACTTACAAACTTACTATTAGTAGGAGGGATAGTACTGATTGCCTACGTTGTGGGCTTCGAATGACTAGCAGTGAGATGAGATTGCTAGCATCGTAAGTTAGTTATGTACCCCATTATCGGTAATGTCGTCATTCTCCACTCCCAGTAATTGTATTCCATTTGACTGCCAGGAAATATGTTGTTTAAATAGATCGTAAACCATAAAACGATCCCTAACTTTGAATTGTTTAGGTGCTTACCTTCCTACTCAATTTTAATTGTATTTTTAAGACCCTTCACTGATGTGGAGGAGGCTCGGGTTAGATTAGTGCTGTTATGGGCTGTTGAAGATTCAAAGAACAGTGTTAAACATGAAACAATAAAATATACAAAAATTGGCCGTATGATATCTAATATCTATAATAAGTATGTATTAAAAAAGTATTTTAAGTAGTTTATCAGTTATCTATAGCACCCATAACACAAGCTTTGCTTACTTTGGGGCTAGATGGCGCTGTGTGAATTCATATTTATTTATTTTTATTGACTTAATTTTTTTGCCCGTTTGGTGTCCGGCAGAGTAGAATAGCACCAACCCCTTACGCACGTGAGTGTCGTACAAGGCAACTAATGTTTTCGAGGCAATAGATCTAGAGTCCCCGTAGGCTGGAAAATGGGCAGCAGCTTTTCCAATGTTATAATAACATTGCGATCTCCAATCCGCCTGGCAAGCGTGGAGATTATGGCAATAACCCTTTCGTCGGAGAGACCCGAAGTCCTGCAGTGGATTGATATGGGTTATTATACTTCGAATAGAAGAATAAAACCTCTGCAGTAAGTACATTCGCGGTTAAATTAGGAATTCCATTGATGTATTCAAAATTCACCGATTGGTGCTTCGGACAACATTGATAGAGGAAATCAATGAGTGATGCCACGGGGTGATGCAATTTGGCGTATTATACAAGCCGGAACGTACATTATTCAAGTACATAAGTAGAACTACCATCCGCTTTACTAACCGGTATTAGCGGACTGGTTCCATTTATTTTTGTTACTATGTATTTACGTTTGAGTAGGTAAATAAAAAATGTTAGATAATGGTTGTGTTGATATTTTTGTTTGCTGACAGCAGTTGGTGTTATTCGATAGATCGTGTTTGCTGCCAGTTTGTGTTATTCGATAGATAATTATCAATGACAATTAAAGTAGGTTTTTATACCACTAAGGTGGCAAACAAGCTTACGGCCCTGCCAGATTACGGCAAACCAGAACACAAAAATGGAAACATTGTTGCTTGGGCGTCAGAAATTGATACTCCTCAGGCTTGACATAGTCCTACCACTTGATAAATGGACCATTGATTGATGAATGTGGAAAAATCGAAAAGGGTTCTGAGGACCGCAGCAAGTGAAATAATGTGGTATTTGTCTACCCATACGGGAAAAGTCTTCTGGAGTACCATGTCTGATACCTAAAATGTGCTTTTCCCAAAATGTATGTTTTCTTAAAACATGCTTTATCATTTCTATTTCCTATAAGTAAGGTTTTTATTTAATGTCGTAACGTTATTTTAGTATGTATCTTAATAGTTATACAACCTGCTACAAAAAGTTAAACAGAAATATTTCAAAAAGTACCACTAAAATAGAAAAATCGTTTATGATGCAATAAAACTAAAGAAACTCAACAAAAACATTTAAAGTATAAATACCCATTAATCAGATACTGATAAAAAACACTAGGTAGAAGTTACTGAGAAGTTCGTTTTCTCAGAATCAGATTTGCCTGTTAATATATACCTCCTATTTAGAGATATCTGTGAGCTTCATTCGCTCACGAGACCGTGTGACGTTGTATTTGTTTTGTCGGATGTTTATTTGAAAAGCACGTATAAAACTACAAGGAATCGAGATGAAAACAATTTGTTTTTATACCACAATCAGGTGGCAAACAAGCTTACGGCCTGCCTGGTGGTAAATTGTCTACCTGGCATGCCTTCAAGGCCTTACATGCGTGTTACCATGACACCAGGAAAACCTTTTACCCCATGGAGATCTCCAAATTGAGTTCTCCTGGGAAAACCCCAAGGGAGCTCTTTCGACAGTCTAAGGCCCAGTTTATACGTCTTACAAACCTTGCTTACAAACCGGACATTAAACGCACACGCGTCGTGCCCGCATAGTCATCGCGTAGCAACCGGACAGGAACCGGGCGCGCACACGACGCGGTGACTGCAAGGTGCGCGTTTTTTTACAAATACGAAATTAAGCTTTCTGTCGTTAGTATAGAGACGATAACTGCATAAACATTTGGGACAAAGCGTGCAGAAATTATGTACGTCTGGTATAGGCTCTTAGAGTGCGTAGGAGCTAGATCCTTTATAGTTCGCCCCCAATTTGGTGTCAAGGTATACTTCGTGTCAACCTTTATGGCGACTCGGAAATCGCCTGCGAATACTACAATTGCAATTGTTCACAAGAATAGCCAAATTGTGGAGCTTTTTGGTGGTAAATAATTTCCCACGAACAATAAAGAATTTACAAAAATTATGATGGAGAAAGAAAAGAAAAGATGGATGTATTGTATGAGCAAGAGGTGAGCGGATAGGGATAAATGAGTAAAGAAAACATTGTGCCGACCCCAAATAAATGGGATAATTGCAGGAAAATGTTAATGCATGCAAAATTATGCGTTATGTATACCTAATGCAATTAATATTTTTGGTTAGTACTTAGGGCCCTTGCAGCTAAAATCCGATCCGTCATAAAGACTGACGAGGTGTATTTACCGTTTAACTTAAAAAACAAACTATACACTATATCTAAACGAACATAGTCCAATAGGTACTCCCCTAGTCTAGGATGTCTATATAGAGAAGTACTAATTGATTCTGGAAGGAATTCGTGCAATACTTTCAGCTAGGACATCACAAGGCCAAGTAGCACTACCTATAATGTTATGTCTTCAGACAGTTTTTTAGATATCTACTACATAACTGCTGTCATTGACTACTAGAATGACTGTCCATACATACATACAGCTCCAATGTATGGAATACTTCACATTAACATCAGTGCACACTTGACACAGTTTTTGCACGTCTCTCTTCGCACCAAGTTCACACTTAAATTTAACTACTACATACTAACAAAGATACTAAATTATTATTTAGCCACTATAGAGGTTTCATGTTAGCAAGTCATCTCAAACGTGGCCTAGACACAGATTCTGTCATTATTACGAGTGAAGCGAGTTCAGTTATAATCACTGGCTGTACAGATAATGTTGGCTTTGCCTGTCCTTAGAGCAGTTCTTAAAAGTATGCCTCTATGGTTGGATTCGAAATTCGAAATGTTTTAGAAGGAGGCTGATTTTTTTACAGGCTTTGTATTGAGAGCTTTATCATCTGCCCCTACACGAAAAGAAATCTATGACATCATCATCATTTTTACGTTAAATCCCGGTTACGCTACCGCTTGACATGCGGTGCCCGGGGTCCGCCTTTCTGCTCTTCTTAGTCCACTTTGCTCGGTCTTCGGCATCCTTTGTGTTGAGTCCGTTGGCAAACAAAAAAAAAATTCCTATATATTAATAGGTACCTAATTAATTTATATTCGTCTTTTATTTTAATGTATTTTTAGTCGCAATAAACAGCAAAATAAGTAACGCCAAACAGTATCATAAAACGTACGAATAAATAATAGCACAAAACGACTGTTTTACAACGAAAACCGGTTTTGAAATTCGAATTTACGGTTCAACGTTTGATCGCTGTTTTTGTTTGGTATCGCTCGTTTTTTTTTCTATTCGCGACGATCGGGCAAATACACATAATACATACGGCCTTGAGACAGCCCGTGTGTATCATGTGGAGATTTTTCTTATTTTACCAACCTTAATTATCATTAGCTAAAATCGTCATAGTTTTGATTGAATTTCATCATACTAATTAGGTGTGGGATTTATAAGTTAAGTTATAATCATTTTTTCAAAAACAATAATGTTAATAACTACAGACCTAACATAATACTAATTACACAACTTACTAAATAATGACAAACCTACAGATAAATAAATTGTCCCAGGTCCATGGTATATCAATTAATGTTATTTTGAATAAACACAACACTTAAGCATTTGTAAAGTAATAAAAAGCTAATATGATTTGGAGTTCCGCAAGGCACTTTATTGGGTCCCATGTGTTTTTTTTCACACACACTGCGAGTAGCTTTTTGTTATGTGTTCAAGCGAATAAGTGGGTATAAGAATACATATATTGTGTCAGACTCGTAGAGATAACAAGTCTTTTAAGCTTAATCAACGGACAAAGAGCCGAACTGGGACACACATTTTCGCTCCCAATTTCCCAACGGCGATGTTTCGTAACGCTAGTGTTGTCCTGAACTCCGGTACTGCACAAGCGATCATATGGCCGGGAGTCAGAAAGCTAGTAAAGAATAGCAAGCATAGAAGCCTGGATTTTAATTTTTTACTTTTGAATTTCACAGTTCTTTACGATGCCTTCTTCTAGAAACTGTAATTCAATTACAGCTATTATAATACACAGAAATGAATTACAAATACAATAAAAATAAACACTCCTACTACACAAATACACACGTACATAAACCACAAAAGTAATTAAAAAGAAGTCCTCCACACCCCGGAAGGGTGCCCAGAAAGCTGGCTGCATTGCCTCGAACTATTGCTTATTGTCAGAGACAATTGGGCAAGTCCTTCCTCCTGCCTTATCCCAGTAGGTGTGTTCCACAAGTATCGTATGCTGTAAAAAATTTTGCCTTCATATTTTAGCCTTACCCCAGAAGGTGTGGTCGGCACATGTACCAGTATCTCATGCTGTAAAAAATATTGGCTCCATATTGTATGAGTCCGCCTCCATGACGTGAGCGCTTAGGAATGCTGTTGAGGTCGCAGTGCTCAAACGACATAAAAGAAAAATCTGCAGCCCATTTTCCGGTCTAAGGAGGTCCTAGCTGGTGAAACGCTAAGGTGCAGTCTCTCGGCTTAGATTTGGATTTATCCGGCTGTCTCATTCATGCCTGTAGGTACTGACTAATCCGACCATTGTCGGTTAGCGTCCGAAATAGATAAGACGTGCTACTTTTGAGGGCTAATCCGCTTATTAAACCTGGCTAAATTCAGTAGTTAAATGCGTGAAGGCAAAGTGGAATGTACTGCTCATAGAATAAGGTCAATTTTTGTATCACATATATTATTTGTCGCTTCGCTCCGCTTGTCAAAAAGCGTGATACAAAAATGGACCCTATTTTATGAGCAGTACACTCCACTTTTTTTTGCTAAGTTTTCGTATGTACGTATGAATTTCAATATCCGTTCGGCCGGGAATCGACCCCGGACGTCTGCGTGGCAGAATGGCATGTTGGTCAACACGGTCAACTGCGCCACTCAGGTACGGTGGTTGATGTCGCTAGATATTATCTGCATCGATTTTTCGTTTTTTATACATCGACCTTGATTATTTGTACTAAAGCGATATTGTTTAAATTGACAGCGCTGTGAACGGATAGTTATCTTATTGATTAACTGTGAGAACTTAGTTATGATACGTTTATTACATCAATCGCTGACTTACAAATGGAGTACCACAAGGGAGTTTCTTCGGTCCATCGCTTTTCGAAGGTCAGATGGTAATCGCTCCACCTGATCGCCAAATTCTGGACCCCGGACCCTCATGCTCGAGAGCACAACCGGGACATTAAGCCAAGATAATGTTTTTGCAAATGGAGTACTACAAGGAAGTTTTTTCGGTCCATCGCTTTTCGAAGGAAAAAGTAAGTTACGTATATTAGGCTCAAGTCCTTGCTACTGGTTAAATCGGCAGTTCTATATAGAGCAGACCTTATGTCCGCTACAGAATTGGCCGTCAGTATGCGTGTATACACCAATTTGTCCAATTCCCCGCGTTATAGGCGACGGGAGACGATAGCGTCGAGTTCCGGTCTGCCGCAACTAAAAGTAAGGTCAGAAAGGAATTGTAGGTCGCCTCGTGACCTGCTGTTCTGTACAATAGGGGCAATCGTTGTTGTGGTCTGATAAATGATGATATATATGTTGCGCTGGATTTAGATTGTACTGGACACTGACGAGGCATTTGACCGAAGTAGTGGTAGGGATGTTTGAAATAATAGCGTTATGCTTAGTGGGGCAGCTTGGCTCGAAAATTCAGTGTCTTTATGCATAAGTATTACAATAAATGGGAATGCTTTGATTGTTTGTCGGTTAATTTGTTTGTTTGTAATGAATAAACTTAATCACTACTTCACCGATTTTTCCGAACCGAAAACTCTCATCGATAGAAACATATATTATCAGGGATTCATCATCCTCTTGGCGTTATGTTCCGGTTGCGCCCTCGCGCGGCACGCGAAGGCCCAGGGTCCGCTTAAACAGATTGGCATTAATGTCCCTGTGGTGCTCTCGCGCACGAGGGCCCGTGGTTCGCCTTGACCATGATCCAGAATTTGGCAGATCACGTAATTATTATAGTGGAACGACTGCCATCTGACCTCCGTGACCCTGGAATCAGGGGAGCCTGACCAAATTGGATCATGGTCACACATTCAGTCGCCTGAATGTGCAGGTTTCCTCACGATGTTTTCCCTCACCGTAAGAGCATCGGTTAGTGTTCAACTAAGGTGCATAACTTAAATAAGAGGCATTGGTGCATGGCAGCAGTGGGATTCGAACCGGGTACCTCTCGCTTTGCGAGTCGGATACCTTTACCACTAGATCACCGACGTTAATTGACGATTCAATATAATTACTGTACTAATGGGCAGAAAACCCCAACTTGCGTTGCGCTTACGCACAAAACTCAAGCTAGAAACAAATAAGATAATTATTGTATCTGGCAATACTGAGCACAGAAATGGAACAAGCAATTTGCGGTCTCATTATAGCAATACAAGATTCCATTACGGACAGACAGCATTGAGTCTGCAATGTAATGTTTGCATAGTTAATGAGTGTGTTATGAAATAAATAATTAATTTATTTGTTTCTTTAGCGTCGTTTGCCGAGCGGTTTAGGCATCCGAGTCAGGAATCCTAATGCCGCCATGTAACAGTGACTCTTTTCTGAGTTATGTACATTAGTTGAATACTAACCGATGCTCTTACGGTGAGAGAAAACATCGTGATGAAACCTGCATATTCGGGCGAATGAATGCATAACCATGATCCATTCTGGTCAGGTTCCTCTGGTAGTTGCGTCACGGAGGTCAGATGGCAGTCGTTCCATTGCAGTTATCTAATCTGCCAAATCCTGGATCGTGGTCAAGGCGTACCCCCTTTCAAGAGCATAACCGGGACATTAACGCCAAGATGAAGAATATTATTTATTTGTTTAGATACTAACTTTACTGTAGTTGTTTATTCGTCTATCTATGTGCATAATAACACTTTCACTACCAGTTGTTAGCCATAGTTCTGATTCAGCTGTCCATAAGGCTTCATCAATTATTCTCTAAAAGCCAAGGCTCAAATCAATAAAGCATTCAGAAGCCCATAGGACCCGCTGACGCCTCACACTGTTATTCTTTGGGACGGCCACGGAGCCCGCTGTGAATTAAAATTCATATCCAATTTATTCTATGCCAGATTTTGGGATTTTAACAAATCCCATCTACACCTACCAAATGACCGACAACAGCTGGGGTTCTGGATGCGCCAAGCCGAGTACAGTGTGTATTGGCGCTTGAGGTAAGCATATTACCAGCAATTAAGGCTGGTGATGATGATGATGATAATGACATTATGGACAAAGCTAAAATCCAACTGCAAACTGCTACTGAAGTTGTCTTCTTTTTCTTCTTTATGGGTTGATGGACTAAACTCTGACTTACACTTTATTCGCCCAGTATTCGGCGACGCATACAGCTTTTAAGTTGGCCTCGAACAAGTCCTCCATTGTACATTTTCAGGACACGCCGAGCATGAAACGAGATAGTCCATGGTTTGCGGAGGTTTCACAGCCGCACTGAGAAATGTCGTTTGTATATCCCCCTTAACGAGATGTCAATTTATACAAAGAAGGTGCAAGCTAAACTCGAAGAAAAGTTGCAAGTGAATCTGACACACAATCGCTTCGTACCCTACAATATCTCGGAGCAAGTTCCCACGTCCTGGTTCATTGTTTTTTATACACAATGGCGGCTCGGAGTTGCGATAATGGTAAATGTGGCAACACCTAAGTGCAGTGTACGAGATAAGATGGAAATGAGATGATTCAGGCCGTTGACATTGCTAAAGTTGCGGTTACTTGGGAAAGTTTGGGTTTATCGTTAACCATCTACAGGTCATCAAGTACCCCGTTTGGTTTTCTAATAGGCTTAGGTACTTACCGACTGTAGCCGTGTGGTGTCCGGCAGAGTAGAATAGCACCAACCCCTCACACACGTGTTAAATTTTCTAATTTTGTGTGTAATAAAGAGTATATCTATCTATAAATAGGACCACGGTAAGTCCGAATTAACTGACAGTAGTACAAATTATAAAGTGTGGATATGGCAATAATCTGGGGATAATCTGTCCTTGTCAGTCCTTCTTGTAAATTGGACACGATCAGCTTGAACTTTTGTTTAAATTATTAATCACGGTGAAAATTATCTTCCGCACTTCCTTTATAATAGTTTTGCCCATTATTTAATAATATTTTTCATAACTTACGAAAATAAACAGTTCTTCAGAAATCATTTGTTTGTTATGACTTTTATGAATGACGTTCTATGAAGGATAAAAAACTTGGCATAAGTTGCCATACAGTTTTTTTATATGCGATGCGGACTTAGCGTGGTCTTGTTATATCTATCTATCTATCTATCTACCTTACACTCGTGGGTGTCGTACAAGGCGACTAATGTTTTCGAGGCTAAAGATCTAGTCCCCGTAGGCTGGAAAATGGGCAACAGCGTTTTCCATTGTTATATTTATAACACTGCGACCTCCAACCCGCCTGCCAAGCGTGGAGATAATGGCAATAGCCTCCCCTTTCGTGGGAGAGGCCCTAAGTCCTGGACTGTTATGGGTTGTGATGATTATCTAAAGGTCGTCAAGTACCCCGTTTGGTTTTCTAATGCTTAGGTACTTACCATCCAGGACGAATTATCTTGTCTGTTCACTTTGTAACCGAATCTGTCTTTCCCGTGTTGGCCTCTACCAGCCATCAGAAAAAGTGACGTACCATTAACAGTGACGCTGTTTAAATCATATATAATAGATGTCTTAGGCCAATGATGATGATGAGGTGCCTACTGTACTTCATCAGTGACCTAAAGTGGATCTTGGCCTCCGATACCACGAATGAACAGTACAATCTGGGGCCCGACCGCCTCTTGAATACTATCGCATATGACTTCCCATCTCATTCGCTCACGCACGGCCGTGAATGGATCGAACGAGACGAAGTCATGAAGCTATTGCAAATGCTATCTTAATTTTAAAGCCACCTTTTCTAGTTCTGCGCCTTCTACATTAGTAGAGCTCGTCTAGTCTAAGATGACGCGCCCCACTACTTAGTTAGTTGATTTCGATGTGTGAGTGCAAATATAAATAACGACACTTCATCTGTGTGGGAGCCAATGAACGGCGCGTGCTCCGACGTTTGAATCTTACCGGCAACCGAATGACCAATTACAACGGCATTTGTATATGTATTGCGTCCATATTTTAAACTTGCTTGTGTGCGTTAATGCGATAGTGGGGCGCGTCATTTTAAATTAGACGAGCTCTACCTACATATAAAAAACAAATTCCCGTCTATCTGCCTGTCTCTCTAAACGCGATAAACTCTGAAACGTGTAAACCGCTTTCGAAAATGATGTTCCGAAGCTAAACCTGACGGACTTCATAATCTGTAAAAGATAGGTTGACCGCGTATCATTTTTTAAGTCCCGTGGTTATCAGCGGAACTTAGTCCTTATTAAACGTACATAGCTAGGTCTAGAGACAACAGCGCCACTCTTCACAGATACTAAATCTTGCAACAGATTTTATAGTTACTATACCGTAGTCTAACGACGTTTTCATTACTAGACAATTCTTAATAAGTGATTAGGTTTAAACCTAAAAGATATACCATCACTTACCTACATGAGAAAATAACTTAGGCGCAGTCCTAATTAGCAACGTTCGTGACACCATGGTCGTACGACGAACGTCGCCCGACCAGTAGGAGACCTCAAAACCGCCCGTCGCACAACCGTTGCCAATTAGGACAGCGCCTTACACAGTTAATTTAGTATGTCGTTCCTACCGCACACTTCACTATTAATCATAGACACTGCATTGAATTAAGTATAATAACTAGGCATTTCATGATGGACTTCATTTTCCTTCAAAGTGAGAGTAAACACAATCCCATTAAAATGGTTCCTAGATCTCACGGTATCCCATTCTTTCGCGATAACCGCGCGTTCCACATTTTCTTAGAAATACAGCAGTTACTTATAAAGTGGAATGGTGTCACGGGATTCGCGTGGCAGTGGGCAGGGCAACTAGCTCGAACAGATTTCCGATTGAGCAGTAAAGTTCTCGAGTGGCGACCACGTACCGGAAGACGCAGCGTGAGTAGGCCTCCCACAAGGTGAACCGACGACCCGGTAAAGATCGCAGGTAAAGCTCGTCTAGTCTAAAATGACGCGCCCCACTACTTAGTTAGTTGATTTCGATGTGTGAGTGCAAATATTGATAACGACACTTCATCTGTGTGGGAGAGCCAATGAACGACGCGTGCTCCTACGTTTGAATCTTACCGGCAACTGAATGACCAATTACAACGGCATTTGTATATGTATTGCGTCCATATTTTAAACTTGCTTGTGTGCGTTAATGCGATAGTGGGGCGCGTCATTTTAGATTAGACGAGCTCTACCAGCTGGATACGGAAGCCTCAGGACCTTTGTGGAGATCTTCGGGAAAGGCCTAAAACCCAGCAGTGGGCAGTCTTTCGGCTGATATTACGATGATGATGACCTAGATAATGGGTACTGTGTGGCAGCTGTTGAAATACTAAAGACGACTGTCTGATCATAGGTCCTTAAAACAATGATATCTCTGATAAGTTTATCGATAGCATAGGGTCATCTATTTGTACAACGGGGTTAAATACTATAGCTACTTGTTCATCGTTTGACCCACAGTGTGATAACGAACTGGACTATGCGAATTTAGGGCAGGCCAGACAGACGATGAAGCGACCCTATTTACGATGATAAGCCGCTATAATTGTGGTGGTACGCGAATAATTAGATCGCAACGCATTGTGATGTCGCCGTTGTGAGCAAAATATGGTTGATGCAACAGAGGTACCTATCCATACATAGTATAAAACAAAGTCGCTTCCCGCCGTCTGTCCCTATGTATCTGTATACGCTTAAATCTTTTAAACTACGCAACGGATTTTAATGCGGTTTCTAACAATAGATAGAGTGATTTAAGAGGAAGCTTTATAACCAAGAAAAAAGGTAGTTGTAAAGTTGGTTTACGCGAACGAAGTCGCGCCGGGTTCACAAGTAAATAAATAAATTCTCATTACATTTCGTTAATTATTATAGTTTATAGTATTTCATATTAATTTAAATATAGGTCTATTGCCCCTATAGATTCGTTTATGGGTGGAAGGGCTCTGTCAACCCTGACGAGTTCTGTTTTTTTTATACCACCAATGTGGCAAACAAGCTTGCCTTGGCAAACAAGCTGGCCCGCCTGATGGTAAGCAGTCACCGCAGCCTATGAACGTTTGCAATACCAGGGGCACCCACGCGTTGCCGACCCCGTAAAAACCTTTTAACCCCTAATGTTCAGATGTACGTTACTTAAATTACGCATATGTTTTTTAACTCTCGTAACACACGGCAGGGTTGACTGGAAGAGATCTCTTTTAGAGATAAGTCCACCTTTGTAGAACTATTTCTACTGTGACTTTACTGTAATTTTTATTGTGTACAATAAAGAAAATATTTATAAAAAAATTTCATCACAATCCGGGCAGTAGTTTTTGCATACTTTCGCTCGTAGGATAAAAAGGATTTGCTTGCATGAACAAACTAGCTAGACCCTTGTAACTACCTATAGGAATTTTTATGCTATACTCAATTATAAACATAGGAAATTTACACATCAAGATTTTTATCGCATGAAATAACTACATAACAATTGCGACTCGATCTGTTCTACACAGAATAACAACATTTAGATGGCGCATCATTAGGTTCAGGGTTCGAACCCCGGTGCCGCCAACACCAATGACTCTTTTCTGAGTTATGTAGATTAATAAATAATAAATAAATAAATGTTCGTGGACAAATTCACACAGCGCCATCTAGCCCCAAACTAAGCAAAGCTTGTGCTATGGGTGCTAGATAACTGATATACTACTTAAATACTTTTAAATACATACTTATTATCCTTAGAACACCCAGACCCGTAACAGAAATTAAAATTTATCATTTTAATTTCTGCCCGGCCGGGAATCGAACCCGGGACCTCTTGCGTGGCAGACCATTGAACCACTCAGGTCGTCATGTGATCTCGAGATTATGTGTGACCTGTGGGTGCTATATTTTACTCTGCTGCAGACCACACGGCTATTGCACATCCTTTATTCAAGCCATAGGCTTTTACAAATCCACTAGTAGATAGTTTGTTATATTATAATTGTTTGTGCCTCAATAAGTGCATACGAGTAGTTACAAATTACAATCATGCGCCGTTGCAAATTATTTCGGCGTTAATATCCCGGGTGTGCTCTCGCGCACGAGGGCGCGGGGTCCGCCTTGACTGCGATCCAAGACTTGGCAGATCAGGTAATTACAGTGGAGCGACTGCCATCTGACCCCCGTGACACTGCTAACAGGGTAACCTGACCAGATTGGACCATGGTTGCACATTCAGTCACCTGAATGTGCAGGTTTCATCACGATGTTTTCCCTCACCGTAAGAACATCGGTTAGTGTTCAACGAATATACAGTCAGCTGCAGAGAGAAATTACCCGCTACCATACGTTTAATATATGCTAGGGGGCTCCATTTACTCAGCAGATGATTGTACATAACACAGAATAGAGTCATGGGTAGATGGCCGCACTGGGATACGAATCCGGCACCTCTTGCTTACGAGTCGGATACGGTAACTACTCGGCCACCGACGCTCTCAGTGACCACAGCCTATGAACGTTTGCAATGCCAAGGGTAAATAAATAGTAATTTATTATCAACTGGTCGCCACAACACAACATTTAAACACAAAAATTACGGCTGATACGGGTACGTATTACTCTGGTCTTGCCGGAAACCCGGAGGAGCATACCTCGGAAAAGTCTTTGGTACATGACCGCAGTGGGATGTCAAGGACTGTAACGATGCACAAATTCGAGATAACGATCCAAACTCCATAGTCCGGCAAAAAGCGGCGTCTGGACCATAGTCCATCCTCATCCGCATTAGATAAACACAAACAAACCAGACTGGTAATACCGATAATTTATAAATAAAATACAGAACAGATGCGCAATACCCATGCGCAAGAGACCGCATATTATCGTTTGGCTGACCTTAACGCGTGTCGACTAAAATCGATTAATTAGTCGCTATAGTGTGTAGTGTTGATGGGCGTATGTCGCGCTCTGTGCTAGTACAAGCGTTGCTTTGTCTCTGGCTTGAGGAGAGCTCTTTGGAGACATATATGGAGAATGAGCAGTTTTCCAATAGGTATCTAAAGCATTCCTAACCACTCCCTAGATGGCGGCCCGACAATTTTGGTAATTGATAATCGCATGAAATAGGTTCTTAGCAAAGATAAACACTGGGTACGTTGTTTTGGATAATATTGTATTTATCAATAGTTTTCAACCATTTTAGAGGTTATAATAAATTATTACAAACAGAACAAACATCAATTTGACTGAGTTAATTCGTTTCATGGACACTAGGATCAAGAATGGACGCAATACAAATATGAAAGGTTTGTATTGAAATACATTTCGTTGAACCTTTTGGTATAAAATTACTAAAATTGTAGGAGCGCTATCTATTGATGCTTTTTGAGACCAATTGACAATACCTACTGGAAAACTTCTCATTGGAGATCAATACAGTTATAGCACTAAGGTAGGATAGTAGGCGTACTTACTCAGATCAGAAACATGTTAAGGGGTCCGATTCGTAGCCCAGGTACCGGGTTCCAAACCCAGTGCCGCCATGTAGCAATGACTCTATTCTGAGTTATGTACCTATATTAACATGGTAACAGAGTAGAATAGCACCAACCCCTTACACTCATGGGTGTCGTACAAGGCGACTAATGTTTTCGAGGCAAGAGATCAAGAGTCTCCGTAGTCTGGAAAATGGGCAGCAGCATTATCCATTGTTATATTTAAACACTGCGATCTCCAACCCGCCTGCCAAGCGTGGAGATTATGGCAACAACCTCCCCTTTCGTGGGAGAGGCCCTAAGTCCTGCAGTGGACTGTTACGGGCTGTGTTGATGATGATGATGATTAACATGGACCCTATTTTGGAATTGCTTGGTGTGAACTTCTCATTATTTTTATTATAAACTCTTTGTTATGCACACAAATACACAATATAAAAAGTAGAAAATATTCAGTCGTCTGAATGAGCAGGGGCTTTGAATCGCTCGCCTCGAAATGAACGGTTTTCAATTTTGGATTTAGGCATGAAAAATTCGATATTTTGATGCGTGATGGTGATTTTCCCTATTTTTGAACCGTACTCTTTCGGTGTTGTCAATGTGATTTGAAGCAAAATGAATTTTTCATGCCGTAAATCAAAATTCGAATCTCGACTAGCGATTCAATAATAAAGCATCTGCACATTCATGCGACTGAATACATTCTGTTTTTTATATTGTAGGTATATTGTGTGGGTATTTATGTGCATAACAAAGAGTTTAAAATAATAATGAGAAGTAGGAGCAAACCAACTAGCACACTCGCTTCTGATTTTAACATAAGAATTACACAGAAATGTTAATATTATCATATTGACTAAAAAGGATTTCGTGCAAAAAGTAGGCCTCATAAACATCGTGATGATTCATTTTTGTTATACAATTCAGGTAGATATAATTTTCGAAACAATTTCAGCAGCTGACCTACTCTAGACATCAGGGTCGTGAAGCGTGAAGCCAGACTCAGTGTTAATTTTAACAACTTTTAACAAGGTTAGGTCAATTTTAAGTGGGTACAGACTTAGGTAGGAACTTAATAATATTTAAAAACACGCAGATGCCAATCTAGATACTGACAATCGCAAATAATAATAAATAAATATACTTGGACAACTCACACAGCGCCATCTAGCCCCAAAGTAAGCAAAGCTTGTGTTTTGGGTGCTAGATAATTGATAAATTACATATAAACTTTTAAATACATACTTATTATACATATAACACCCAGACCCGTTACAGAAATGAAAATTCATCATTTCAATTTCTGCTCGGCCGGAAATCGAACCCAGAACCTCTTACAGACGGCATATTAACCACTGAAGTACTCAGGTCGTCATTATATATACTAGCTTACTTATATAAATCAATGCATAAAATATGGATATCAATATGGGTGTGCACTTCACTAGAGCGCGGATGGCTGATGGCTGAGTGTAAGTTTTCCTTCGATTTTACTTTACTGTTGCATTTGCGTTCACGTCGAAATAAGTGTAAACAAAAAGCTTCATTCACGTACCACTAGATGGCGCTGTACATTTCTTCACACTAATTTTCACGTGGACGCAAACGCGATAGTAAAGGAAAGGTGAAGCAAAACTTACACTGCTCATGACAGTCTATGAAGAAAGTCTCGTTTTTCGTCCCCTAAATGTTATCAATTTCGTTCGAACATATAGCTAATATGCGTGAAATCTGCAACTAATGCGCTTATTACACATTCCTAAATTCAGAAATAAAAAGCGTGAGAGCAAATCAAAGTTGAATGTATTTATCATAAAATAAGGTCCATTTTTGTATCACTTATATTATGACACGTGTCGCTCCGCTTTTCAAAAATCCGTGATGAATGAGTGAATGAATTTAGGAATGTGTAAATAAGCGCATAAGCCAGCTATTGTAGCCGTAATTTTTTCCCATCAACGTTTTATTCTGCCTAGGCAACACGACAGATTAAAAAACCTTCTAATACTAAATATAGCTTCTGAAAAAAGCTGTCACCGAAACTGACAAATCGAAAACATAATAAAAACCGACTAGCCGCCGGTAAGTCGAGAACTCGAGATAGGAAAGTCGTTCACAGCTGAGTGCTCCAGACGGATGGTGTTTTTGGCTAGGACGACACGACTTTCAACTGACTAGTTGGATTGTAGGTCTTGCGAACGCGCTCTGAATGCACAGTTGCATTTGTTTTGTAATACCTTTCTCGTTTCAAAAACGTCTGCTTTAAAGTACGACCACGACAATCCATACGCCTAAGGTTAAGGTTAAGGTTGAAGGGCTCCTTTATCCGCACTTGAACTCAAACTTGGTCCCTTGTACGTAGTTAATCCCTTGTACGTATCGGAAGACGCAGCGTGGCGCCTTCCTTAAGGTGGATCGCAGGTACCAGCTGGATGCGGACCGACCTTTGTGGAGATCGCTGGGGGAGGCCTATGCCCAGAAGTGGGCGTCTTTCGGCTGATATGATGATGATCATGAGTTCCTACCTCCTCCAGTCTCACAAATCCTGATAAATTCTCCATCACGCTAGCTACGATACGATGCAAAAATAAATGAGGAATTAAATTTGCTCTTTCCTGTAATTACGATGACTCCATCCATCAACCAAGAACACAACAGCTTGAAATAAAATAAGGCGGTAGTACGCACAGAGGCGGACTCGTTAGGCTTGGCAAAGGCCCACCAACGGTTAAATTTTGAAATCCCTTCTCACGTAGATGTACTTCTCCCCATAGAGGTATTCTGACCAACCAAGGTTAATTTAAAGGTATAGCTTTTAAGACTTTCGTGGTTATCCACTACACATTCACTACACATATTATCGGATTTGTTACCATCGTGAGTATTGGTTTTACGTAAATTAAATTTAAAGATACATCATGTTCGTTGCAAGTATGTTTCGATTGTTTTCTTTTAGGTTACCATCGTCTCAGTAGGTCTAGCTATATCAGCGTGTCGTGATCGTGTCGTGCCTCATAAACGGCCTCTCGTTTCAAGCTTCGCCGCCGTCGACGAAGTAAAAGTGATCGCAAGGCGCCGCCGCCGTGTGGGAAAACATCCGTTTTTACCAACCCAGCACTGGCTAAAGGCAGTTGTAACAGATACCTAGTAACGTAATAGGTACGTTTTTGTACTAGCTTTAGTATGTCTGTGGTTTTTTGGGCTTGGACGGTGTCGTGCAAAGTGCAGTTTTGTATTTTACCTACCCCGTTTGTTCGCAATATGGTAGAGCCAAAACGACTCACTCCGTAGATGTTCTTGGCTTTTATCTCTACACTTGTTTGTATCAGTAATGCCCAATTTGGTTTTCGTCCCGGTGTTTCGACAGATTCAGCTATCTTCAGTCTCAAAAATACCGTCAGGTATCACACGGGCAGGAATACAAGTGTAAACGCTAGTTTCCTGGACCTTAGTCGTTTTTTCGATTTGGTAAAGTATACTTGTAACGACTGGGGCACCAGGTAGGATCTAGGGTCTGCTGAGATCGCTTTAGTTCAACCTCTATAATGCGTACGACGAACGCGTTACCTGCAAGTGTGTTCCCTGATCATTATAATCTGGACGCCTTCAAGGCTAGAGTGAATAGACTGTTCTTAGACAGGCATGCTCCGTCTTCGGCCGCATCGTCACTTACCACCAGGTGAGATGGCGGTCGAATGCCTGTCTAGTCTAACTTAAAAACGGGGGATTTGTCAAACCCAAAAAATGACAAGACTTTATCGTTATTTTAATTATGGATGTTTGTATCGTAATGCCCAGTTTGGCTTTCGACCCTGTGTTTCACCAGATTCTGCTATCTTCAGTCTGAAAAACTTGTTTCCTGGACCTCAGTCGCGCTTTCGACCTGGTACATTATAATTTACTATGGTCGTCAAAACTTGAAAAGGCCCAGGTATAATAGTTGGTCTGCTGAGGCACTGGTACGACAACCAAACGAGCATTGTGAGATGGCGACACACAGTCTAAAGATTATAGGCTCGAGTAGATTTTGTGTGAGTCAGGGCGGACTCACGTCTCCGAGCCTCTTTAACATATATGTTAATGACCTCATTAAGGAGCTGAGGGGCACCAAAATCGGCTGTCATGTACGCAGCATCTGCGTAAACAACTTAAGTTATGCAGACGATATGGTGCTCTCTCTCCCTCAGTCTAACACTAACACTAACAAACATCCAAACACACATTAATTCTTACAAGCTTTTGCATCTAAATACATCTAAAGCATAAAACAAAGTCGCTTCCCGTCGTCTGTATCTATGTACGCTTAGATCTTTTAAACTACGCAATTTTAATGCGGTTTTTATAAATAGATAGAATGATTCAAGAGGAAGGTTTACTGCAAGAAAATAAAGGGCAGGTGTAGGGTAGGGGTAGGACGCTACGTGAACGAAAATGCGCCGGGGCCGTTTGTTTATAACATTAGATTGGTTAGGGTAGGATAGGATTAAGAGATAACTAAACTAACTAAACTGCGAGGTAGTCGAAAAGGTAAGATTTGACTATCCCGCAGGCGGAATCCTCTTGTTTTCCGGGATAGGTACCCATGGAGGAGCGGCGGTGGCCAAATGGATAAGATATCCGACTCGTAAACGAGAGATAGGTTCAAAATCCACTGCGGCCATGTACTCTTTTCTGAGTTATATACATTAATTGAATACTAACCGATGCTCTTACGGAGAGCAAAAACATCGTTATAAACCTGCACATTCAGGCGACTGTTTAATCCAATCTGGTCAGGCTTCCCTGGTACCAGGGTCACGGTGGTCAGATGGCAGTCGCTCCAATGTTACTTGATCTCTCAAATCCTGGATCATGGTCCAGGAGGACCCTGGGCCCTCGTGCGCGCGAACACAACCGGAACATTAACGCAAATACGTTCAAAATAGGTATAAGTGACCACTTAAGTACTTATAACGATTTAAATACTCCGTCCATATATGTATAGGTAGGTACATACAACCTACCTTTATCGGAATAAAACCGAAAGTATAATTAATTACGTAACGAAAAACTTGTGCCATAATAATAATTAACTATGATTACATACTGCCCATAAATAGCTAGCGTTGGAGAAGTAATCAGACTTTCTAGCAATTTTTAAAACAAATTAACTAGCATAAATAATAGCAGAACACAACGCCGTGTGGTGTCCGGCAGAGTAGAATAGCACCAACCCCTTACACTCGTGGGTGTCGGACAAGGCGACTAATGTTTCCGAGACAAAAGATCAAGAGTCTCCGTAGACTGGAAAATGGGCAGCAGCGTTTTCCAATGTTATTTTTATAACACTGCGATCTCCAACCCGCCTGCCAAGCGTGGAGATTATGGCAGTAGCCTCTCCTTTCGTGGGAGAGGCCCTAAGTCCTGCAGTGGACTGTTACGGGCTGTGATAATGGTAATAATAGCAATCACCTAGCGCCAACACCCCGGTTGTGCTTTCTTAACCATGATCCAGGATTTGGCAGATCAGCTAATTACAAAGCGACTGACATTTGACCTGTACAGGGAAACCAGATTGTATCACTTTTAGGTTCAGATCCACTCGCCTAAATGGTAGGTATCCTCACGATGTTTTCCTCACCGTACGAGCATCGGGTAACAACTTTTATTCTGGTATGTATTGTAGGTACATAACGAACTTAGTACCTCTCTCTTACGAGAGCCACCGGCTAGCATTATGCCACTAAGGTTCCAATTTTTTTTTTCCGTGTCCCGCTCACCGAGGTTCCAATCTCTCCGTCTCCCGCTGCAGGGCAAAATCCTCTCTCCCATTGTGCCACTTAGACGCTCCAATTACAACAATAAAGGAAAATAATACAGAAACAAGAAAACTATTCTAATAGTTGAAAAAAAAAAACAGCGGATTATTTTTACCAGTTTCACGATAACGAAAACAAACAATGGACTCATTTCATTTAAACTTGAACTTGAAATTCAATACTGCATTAGACTTACCTACCTGAACCTACCATAGCAAATCGTTTACCACCACCATGACAAACCCAATCTTAGATTACAATAAAAAAATGTAACTAACGTTTCCAAGGTCGACCAAGGTCTTCCGCTAGGCGCCCTGAGACTGGTTGAATAGTCTCGGGAGCACCCCGTGACGGTATAAAAAATAATCATCCTGGCTAATGTCACAAGGATTTGGCAGATCAGGTAATTACAGTGGCTTGACTGCCATCTGACCTCCGTGATCCTGCTACTAGGGGAACCTAACCAGATTGAATAATGGTTACACATTCAGTCGCCTGAAGTGCAGGTTTCATCACGATGTTTACCCTCACCGTAAGAGAATCGGTTAGTATACAACTAATGTACATAACTCAGAGTCATTGGTACATGGCTGCAGAGGGATTCGAACCCGGTACCTCTCGTTTACGAGTCGGATACCTTCAACGGCCACCGACGCTCATATTAAATTAAGCTGCCGCTTTCAGGAGAGAGGTCTCATATGATGATGATGGTGATGATGATCATATCAAAGTATGGGGATGCTACATCGTTATCAGCCTGTCACCTACGTCCTGTATATGCTTATAAGAACAACAGTGTCCATATCTAATTCTTCTAGAATCCATTTACCTTGTAGCGGCGTACATACATATGTATGACAGGGTGCAACGTCTGAGCAGAGCTCCGTGAGTCATAGTCGCAAATGTCAACATTGCTGAGCCCAGGCGCGCCGACAGAAATAGGTATTGCCACGCATTCTAGACCGTATAGCCGGCTATACCTATAAGATCAGCCAGCTTAAACCAGCAAAGACAAAGGATATAACGTCCATAGTCTGTGGTGACTGTTTACAATCAGGCAGACCGTAAGCTTATTTGCCACCCTATAAAAAAAATACAAAATATTGCAAGTGCCGACCAAAAACTGAAAGTATCTAATTAGTTTGATAAAACCCCAACCAAGCTACGACCATGCTAAACTAGTGTTAACCTAGAATTTGATTGCAATAGAAAAGCTAGATTTTCAGGTTTCAAGAATTACTGCAGGGTTTGTCTAGCAATTAATTTTTTTAGATATTTATTTTGGTTTGCTATTTAATTTTAATCTATGGTCCCCTTATCCCCATATCCTTCACACGTCTAAGCCATCTCAGACTTACCACATCATCTTTCGGATTAAAATCCATTTTTCCATATGCGTACCATGCCGCTGTCCGGAAAAAAAAATTTTTAACAAAAAGCATAAGAAGAAATAAGATGCCATTATTTATTTCTTTATTTACTGTTTGGATGACTTACAGCGTTATAAACATTTATAATAGAATAACAGTTAATTGTTAATTTCAAATTAAATCGTAAACAAAATCAGAAATTCGGTTCAGATTTGAGCCAACATTTTAAGTAACCTAGTTTCAAATTTTATTTGCAACAATGGCATTGAATCCGTTGTGCCTATATCCGTAATCCTTATCCGTACGTACCACTAACCTTTCACTTCACGCGCTTGTCTAGACTTCTAAAGAATCATTTTCAATTTCCGAATTTTGGGTCCTAATGTGCCAAGCCACAAAAATTGTGGTTTTAAATTCCCCAGATTTTTTTTTATGACTTTTTCGTAATTCCATTCTATATTTAGGATACCTTTGAATTAAAACTATCGTAGAACAAACAAATAGCCTACAGACCTAAGTTGGCTGGAAGAAATCACATTGTGGGCTAAGCCCGAATTGGTATGTAAAATTATACTTTTGCAACTCCTGTACTTATTTATTTAGCAATAAAGAATATACATATGCCTACTTTCGCATTAAGATAAAAAATAAATGGATGTTCTTTTTTTTCATAAAATCACCAAGGAGTATTTAATGAAGTCGACGCTCCGAATAGACTTCGCATGTTATTGGCGAACCGGATTCTCTTTTTTCCTCATTATCGATTTAAGAAACAAAAACTGGCAGGTACTTTTCCAGTGGATTCATCTTTTCCTTCCTTGACCATTTGTTTGCTAATTAATAATGTTTGCAAATATATTTTTGAACAAAAAAATGTTTGAGTTGTATTGAAATACATGCACAAAAACAGCATTGCTCGCTTCGACTGAGATCAAAACTTTAATTATTCGATTTTACTTGAACTAAAATGCCTTCTGAATTATCCTGTTGAGATTCCGAGAAATAAAGTACATCAATAAATATAATAATGTTCTGTCTAAGGAGCATTATAATTTTCAAAGAAACTTATTCATTTAACTAAAATTATTCCTATGTTACAATTCGAAAAAATAAGCTCACTGTCCTTCCATAGTGAGGAAAACATTTGGAATTTTTTTATGTAAAAACTTTATATAAATATCGCTTTTTGAATTGCAGCGTTTACTTTATCTATTATCTCTATCGATATCGATAAGTGCCAAACAAAAATATGCAGGAAAATGCTAAAGGCAGTAATTATAATAATAAAAAATTATCTAATATTATAATTAGTGCCCATTTTCGATTAACAACGTAATTACCTACATCATTAATTTTATTAATTATACAAAGTGGTGTTATAAAATTGTAGGTTAACTGTTCTATGGACAGTTTTGGCACCTAATATTAAGGAGTAGGCTCCAGCGGGAAAATACATACATACTACAGCGGGAATATACAATAGTAAAATTGTCATTGGGTTTAATCCCATCCAAGATTATCATCACCACCATCATCATCATCCTGGCGTTACGGTTTCGCTCTCGCGCGGCACGCGAGGGCCGGCTTCCTACTAATATTGGTCCACTTTGCTCGGTCTTCGAGATACATACTTGGTGGTAAGTTTGTTGCCATGCATGTCCGATGGCAAGCCATGGCTTCTGGCGGGGGTGGCATGGCCAGATATTTGTTCCCATCCAGAGTAATTTATAAAACCTAATTTAAAAATAAAACAATGTGGTTACATGGTGGTTACCAATACCATGCTCCCATCCCTGAGCTAAACACCACAGAATTATTTAGGGTTGCCCTATTTTATTTTATTTTATTTATTTATTAGGTTCACCAACAGTTTATACACTACATAAAAATCTTATAGTATGTAAAGTAACAGCATTTATATAAACAATTGCCAGTGAATTTTATTAAGTAGTTTCAGTGTCGAAATTGACATTTCTCATTATGACGGTCCATCACACTGTTGCAAATGAGACTGAAGAATTTTTCTTAGTCCGTCAAGTAGACTATCAAAAAACTTATTTTTCTTTTGTTCCACAAACAAAAAATAACGACGATAAAGTGCGTTGAAAAGTTGCGTGACGTCACACTTTCCGTACATTTTTGCCGATAAGTAACGTCACGAGCCCCCACTCCCGAACTTTCATACGCTTTGTCTTTGTCATTTTTATTAAGTTGATAAATAAAAGAAAACGTGTCTAATATTTTTTATTTTTCTAACTGACGAACGAAGTAGAATAAAAAGATATCGGCCCAGTCATCATCCCTAGTAATGGAACACTAAAACGTTGCTTCGGTATGACCTAACGGGTAACGAAACCACCAATCGGTAAACTTACATAATAACCGTACAATGCGCGTATGAATGGAGTACGTATGTACCGAACAGTCTGTTGTAGTTTAGCCGTAACATTGCGACGCAATACCTCTGGTATTTTAAATTTAGAAAAAGAAATTCGAGGTCTATGCTGGAATAAGATGGTAGGAATTTTCCTCGAAGTCTTTCCTAGAATCCAGACCGAAACTCTTCAGTAATAATTCCTGTTATAAAAACCGCTCGATTCTCTACAACCCCTACTACGAGCATCGTGTAAATTTTTTTAGAAAATCGGTATCTGTTAGTTAACTAATTTGGATATTCTAAAGTTAATATGCCAATAATGGCTTTGTTTTCTTTTTTGCCACAGTACAAGGATGACTTAATTAAAAATTCTTAATAAAACTTTACAAGTTGAAAATAGTAAATTTGTAAAATTACTAATAAAAAAGGTATACTTACCATCAGGCACTTTACTTTTTAAACAGAGTCCAACCTACAATTTCCGGCAAAGGGGTACGGAACCCTCATTATCCCGATAGCAATGAGAGTGCCGGTTTAGTCGAAACTCTTTGGGTGGCCAAGGAGCATAATCGTAGGCTCAGGGTGCTCCCTAACGTAACCACAACGCAACCATGCAGGAATCATAAGAAACCTCTTCCTTTATGGAGTGTTGAAACTAGTAACAGACGTACTGATTTGGCTGGACCCGACCAACCGTCAGTTGCAGTCGATACTAATCCTTACGATGTACAAAATAAAGTCGTATTTGTATTAATTCGGATGCGCAGGCGAGTCGACCTTGATCGGACGTCCGACCACGTTCCCCGCAGCTGAAAGCTACTTTATTTTATACTGCATAAGAATTAGTATCAACTGCAACAGACGGTTGGTCGGCTCCAGTCAAAACGGAACGTCTGTTACTAGTTAGATGTCTCGCCAGTGACCTTTTGACACGAAAAAGTCCTCGCCGAGACCCGACCCAGTGGTACGGGCAAAGGATGCAACGCACACGCAGCCAACTCCACCATATACATTACGCAAGCATCGGGCGAAGTGCCGTTTTATCGATATTTTCTATCGACTAAACACAGTTATACAACACTGGCGTCGATGGATTCGCGAATCGGATGTAGGTGACGGCTATGTCGGCCCACAATTTTCTTGGGAAAGTCCGTCGGTTAGATAATAATTGCAATTAATGTTGGCCGGTTCTTGTTTATGTTATGTTTATTTGGAGCTAGATACTATGATTATGGTGATGCTTGATTCCAAGTGGCCAAGGGAAGTCCAATCTCTTTTACCTTATACTCTTAACCTCTCCAATAATTAAACATCCAATGAAGTAGTCAAAGCAGGATGGGTGGAAGTAATCTTTAATGGAGAGGTTTTCCCTGGAGATAAATACATCATGGAGTCCTTCAGAAAGGGGTGAAAAGGTTTTTACGGGGTAGGTAACGCGAGGGTAATGCCCCTGGTATTGCGAACGTCCATAGGCTGCGGTGACTGCTTACCTTCAGGCAGACCGTAATCATGTTTGCCAACTTAGTAAAAAAAATTAAACAAAACCTGTGCTCAGCTGTTTGCGGTCAATTCCGAACTCTACATGGTGCTTAAAAAAACGTATAAAATCATGTTACAAAGACACAAACACAAAATATTTAGTTATCTGTTCTCACTCCATAGGTCCAATAAAATTATTGTTATGTAAATTTAAAACTTTTACTATTCATTTATGGCTTTTTGAATGGCGAGAACGAGATTCGATAGTGACGTAACGTATGTATGTGTGTCATTGGGTGAGATTTAACGTCATCGACTTTTGTTTTGAATTAAATTATTAGGTATATTATACTAAAGACCGAGCGAAGTGGAGAAGGAAGAATAACGAAGCAGATACACGCAACAAACGCTAGAATTTACCTTAAGAATAATAAAACAGACACACAGCAAAAGCCTGAATTGACCGTTACGATTTAGACGATGATTATTACTGTACCTATAGTAAGTACATTTCTTTTAGATTTAATTTACGGCTTATGATTTTTGACATTGTTTAGGCAGTGTTTAGAGTAGGTACCTATTATGTTACTTAAGTACCATCGGAAATAACTTTTAATTAAATGTTTTGAATGGTTCTTCTGGACCCAAAAATATTACTAATTATTTCATTTGTTTCAATTAATATTGTTAAAAATTCACTTACATATACTGATATTAATTACCTAGGTCCTGCCTAAACCACATCCACCAACTTTTTTTTAAAGAAAATAGTCATGTATTTGACTGCCATCTCACCTGATATTAAATACAGATGCAGTCCACGCTCTGAACTGAAATAGAAAGAAATCCCGCAAAAAAAACTGATTTCTCCAAACACCGACAACCGACCATCGACCTCGTACATCCCTAAATGCGTTAGTGTGCGTTTCTACGTAGTGTGCGCTCCGTGACAGTCCGTGCTTAGTACGGGCCGCGGCCCGGCCAGTACATCGCCGGCGCGTCTCAGTAGCGACCGTGCGTGGAAGGCCTAAGGTTACAATTCGTACAATGTTGACCGAGGACAAAAACGATCTAATACACAGGTACGTATTCATAGTCCGTGTTTATTTATAATAGGTTATATTATTGGGTGCGTAACGTAACAGATCTGTGGTCGTGTCCGCTCTTTGTTTTGCGAACAGCTGATCGGATTGTCAATAATGTTGCGCAGTGTTGCTGAATGGGAATACGGCGCTGGGGTCTGGGCCCCTAACCTCAATGGGGATTTATTTATTTTAAATCACAATGGTTACCCAATGAATTACATAATTGATTTTAACTGCGTGTGTACAAAATTATTATTTTTAAATTTAGGTTCAACAACTGAAATGCGCAGTTAAAAAAATAAATTTGTGTTTAGTTGATTTTGTGTCAATTAGTTGAGTGTTGTTTTTCGGTATTGTTTTGCTTTCGTGTTTTACGAATTTACTAATTTTACTCTAAATAAATTGAAAAATATCTGATATTTTAATATAGAAGAAATTAGAAGAAAAAATTAAATACCCTAGGTACTTAAGCAAGCTATCCCGCTCCGGCCATGTACCAATGACTGTTTTTCTGAGTTATGTACATTAGTTGAATACTAACCGATGCTCTTACGGTGAGGGAAAACATCGTGATGAAACCTGCACATTCAGGCGACTGGATGTGTAACCATGATCCAATCTGGTCAGTTTCCCTTGTTAGCAGGGTCATGGAGGTCAGACGGCAGTCGCTCCACTGTAATTACCTGACCTGCCAAATCATGGATCATGGTCAAGGCGGACCCCGGGCCCTCGTGCGCGAGAGCACAACCGGGACATTAACGCCAAGATGATGATGACGACTTAAGCAAGCTACCTGTTCCAATTAAAAACCCCAAAGAAAGCGTCTCATAAAAGTAAGTCATGCATCGAAAAAAAAATACCAATAATTACCCACGTTTATAGCAAATCAATCTGATACGGCAACACGTGGCCATTTTGTTCTCATTACTTGAATCCAGAGCCGTAAAACAAACTATTTAAAAAAAATCTCATTAAAAAATACATAACACTCACCAGTACAGACCGCGTCTAACGTTAAACAAAATAAACCTTGCAGGTTAGTTTGTAAGCTAGGTCATTGCAGGCGACGTATCGGTTTCTATGTGCATATCAATATTGGCATAACAAAATGCAAATACCTAATTTAGTATGCTCAAAACGGCGTACAGTAAACAGCACATCAGCTACACTTCGGCGTTTGATATGCCTAACTGCAAAGTAGGAACTTGTGTTGACCGTTGTAGATTTTTGTTTACAAACAATTAGTGTGAGGGTACATTGACATTTTGTCATTTGTTTTTCGTCAGTTGTTCTTTTTTTATTATTTAAAGGTTCTCCATTAAAGTATTTTTAAATATTAGCTTTGTTTTACGATGATTCGGCCACCAACCTATCAAGGTTAACTTTAACAAAATGCAGTCATTGTAAATAGAATAACTTATAATGGATTTATGCGATTTTTTATTTAACTAGCTGGTCCGGAGCGACTTCGTTCGCGTGGTGTCTGACCCCAGCCTACCCTACTCTACCCATACTCTTCTGTACCCCTACCTAGAGCAGAGACTCTACCCCACCCCTCCCCTACCATTATCCCTTCCCTACGTCTATCGCAAATCACCTACTCCCTACTATCCTACGATTTCATTAAAATCGCTCATGTAATTTGGGAAACATTTGAGTTATATATATAGACAATGGGGCTTCCCATAGCATTTTGTTCCGAATTCTCTACCAACTTGACCCCGGTATTGTCGTTGGCTTATTACACAAGTTAAATAACGAAATAACTTACCAAAAGCGTCTCTATTTGTACTGTCATAGGGACCATAACGGTTTATTATTTGATCCCATTTTCATTTATGTGTAGAATTTTAGCAAGAAGGGTGTGTATGTATTGTCATATCCTTTCGTTGGCCATGTTGGTCTGCGTATCTATAATGGCTCCACACGTTGGCCAAACCCTTGGCCAATATTTGGCCATCATGTAGAGTCGGTGTTTGTTGTCTTCGTGGTAGATATATTTTTTTTATAGCACTAAGGTGCCAAACAAGCTTACGGCCTGCCTGATGGTAAGCAGTCACCGCAGCCTATGTCCGTTTGCAATGCCAGGGGTATCACACGCGCGTTGACGACCCCGTACAAACCTTTTCACCGCTTTCTTGAAGAACTATTCTATTTATTCATTCATTTATTTCAGGCAACTGAAGTCCACTTTTACACTTACAAATTATTATAAACTATAAACAAATACTCTCACTTTTCGTCGAATCTCACTTTTGGTTGAACGAAAAGTTAATAATCATAATCATAATCATAATTTATTAATAACATTCGTTACAAGTCATTATTTTACATATTAAATACATTTGCGATGTCATATTACATAATAATAATAAAATAGTGAAATGTCAACAATATAAAATAATATTTCAATCATTATTATAGTTACTAGAGTGTAGACACAAGTTTATTTGAGATATAGAGATTTAAAAATTCATTATATCTATAAAAAGCACTCTTGACGAACCATCGACGTAATCTGTCTTTGAATGATGCTTTGAATAAACACATGAAATCATATTTACAACATAAATACCATAAAATTACCTCTCTAATAAAGCTTACTGCTTCGAATCACTGATACGAAATACTTTTTATTTGTTGTATTTAAATTTAAAGTTATCCGCCACTAAAAAATACATGTTATCAGTTGTTCATACAGTCAGAGAATTTGAAATTTAAATACAATAATGAAAAAAGTCGGTCTGTATGAACATGAATGACAGTTACCTCTTACCATCAGGTGGTCTGACTGCTTGTTGTCACTTTGTTGCGAAAAAGTAGACATTATACTATGCCATACCTATTTTTATCTCGCTAAAACACGTACTCATGCCACGTAGAGTATTTCAAAGTCTATTTTTATTTAATTACCCAGCCAATTGCCGTGTTCCCTCGTGCAGATTCGAATTGCTTTTTTATCTCAACCGCATCTTTTTCGCTATAGCGTTTTTGCGTCATAGCAATTAGCTGTGTGTGGTACCTAATACGTGGAACTGTGTTGAATGCATGACTTTTTTATGGTAATGAAATTGAAGTTAATTTTACGGGTAAGATACCTATCTCACCAATTGATGATTTGAGACTTATTTGTTTGAGTACTTGTGGACCCGGCGCGACTTCGTTTGAGTGGCGTCCTACCCCTACATACACCTACTTACCTTTTTTTTCTAACTATAAATCTTCCTCTTGAATCACTCTATCTATTGTTGAAAACCGCATTAAAATCCGTTGCATAGATTAAAAGATATAAGCGTACATAGATACATAGGGACAGACGGCGGGACGCGACATTGTTTTATACTATGTTTAAATATCTGACTGAAGGTGTCGTCTGCAAGGGTCATGGGTTTTTAAATGGGTTTACCTGGTCCCAAATTTAAATTAGAACCACGGTCACTGTGTATTTTCAACATGGTGAATATGCAAATGGAAATCCTCTAGAGCGCCTCTAGAAAAAAAGATAAGTTACGATTTTTGTTTAATGATTTTTCCCGTGGGTAACTTGATCCTTGAGCCTTTGATTTTTTATCCTTGAGCCAGTAGGTATACTTTAATACCTAATCGAGATATCTATCTAAAGTTATACTTTTTATTGTGTGGCCTGACCTCTAGCAATTATGGCAACTTACAGCTACACAAAAGATAAATAAACAATGCACTGAATTAGCGCCTAGCTATACTATAAATAAAATAAATAAATATTCGTGGACAAATTCACACAGCGCCATCTAGCCCCAAACTAAGCAAAGCTTGTACTATGGGTGCTAGATAACTGATATACTAATTAAATACTTTTTTTTTTTTAAATACATACTTATTATACATAGAACACCCAGACCCGTCACAGCAATTCAAATTCATCATTTCAATTTCTGCCCGGCCGGGAATCGAACCCGGGACCTCTTGCGTGGCAGACGTCGTATACTTCACCACTCAGGTCGTATACTTTACAATTGATAGAAATCAATTGAAAAGGACCGTAATTGTTACAATTAATTATATATGCAATTAGAATAATAGATACCACAGGTGACCGGAGAGCGGGCTTGTTCTTTCGCCAGAGAATAAGCATTGCTATTCAACGAGGTAACGCAGCCAGCTTTCTGGGCACAATTCCTGAGGCAGCGGTGTGGACGACTTTTAATTTGTAATGATTATGTATTGTATTCTTTTAGTTTGTAATGATTTAATTTGGTATGATTATGTATTGTATAGTGCTTTTTTATGTATTCTCCTCTTCATCTTTCATTGTAAATACCCTACATTCTTGTCTGTTTTATGAATAAATAATAACGTTGCATGTCTATACTAATATTATAGATACTTACGTTCGAGAGTGCATGTACAAAATTCTTGAATAATTTGACAAATTTCAGGAGTTACCTTTTGTGTAAATTCCATTGAAAAATGCCTAGTACGTACAGGATTTTTGCAAAGATCCGTTCTTTTCATTCATAGTACGATACACTTTGTAGGTATACAGATAAGTAGATACATTAATCGTGACCTGACCACTCTATTATATAACCAAGCGGTGTATTAATTTTGAATAATCATTAACTACGCTGTAAGTAATAAGTTTAATCACCATGATAGGCACCTACTTCCACACACGTTTTATAAGATCGATCACGACTTGAACAGATAGAGATCGGTACTAACTTGTAATAACTATATACCTAGGAGTATCGATGGAGGATTTAAATTGTTTCCTAGTCCCTAAATGAAATGAAATGAAATGAAATGAAATGAAATGAAATGAATTTTTTATTGAATATGGAGTTTGGGTTTCGTGATTTTGCAGTTCTAGATGCAGTAGCTTCTTTCCCACCAAATTCCTACCTTTTCAGGCGTATACACATCCCTACCACCATGGTGATGGTAGGACTCTGTCAAGCCTGAGGAGTCCGCCTGGGCGAATACCACCGCCTTAGCTATTTCTGCCGCCGAGCAACAATGCTTGCATTGTCGTGTTCCGGTTTGAAGGATAAGGTAGCCAGCGAAATGACAGGCATTTCATCTTAGTCCTCACAGTGACAACGCACCTGCGGTTTTGCATTTTTGTTAAATGCAACCTAAATGTAAGAATCGTAGATGTTATGGGCGACAGTTACCACTTACCATCAGGTGGGCTGTCTGCTCGCTTGTCATTGAGTAGCATAAAAAATAAAAAAACATATTCTGAAAAAATAATATAGCCGGTCCTAAAGAGTCCATTACACTGGCAGCATTGCCACGCTGCATAACGAACGAAACTCTATGGACCAGTAATGATCTTGAGCGGGAGTCAGCCCTTGTATTGAACAATGAGTGAACAACTTATGAGCTTCAGAGGGCTAAGTGTAGTTGCTTTAACTTTACTTTACTATAAGCGTTTACTTTTACGTGAAAATAAGTATGAAAATATGTACAGAGCCATCTAGTGTGCACGTAAATTAAGGTTTTCCTTCATACTAATTTCCACGTTAACGCGCTAAAGAGAGGTAGGGCATAGCGGGGTATCTCGTTCGAATTGGAGCCGCCCGACTGGGGAAGTACCTCCACCTTACACAATATCGCAGCTAAACAATACTCTTTTAAATAGTATTGTGTTTCTGCCGGTGAGTAAGGTTTCCAGTGCTCCATGGGGTGGGGATTTGGGGAACCGTGGCTTTGGCAGTGGAGTGGCTTTTGCCTTTTTGCTGCCAGAGCAACGTGTTATAGAGGTGGGCAATTGGCGACAGTCTTGGTGTTGCTAATGTCTATAGGCAGTGGTGACTACTTCCCATCAGGTGGCCCGCTTGCCTGTTTGCCTATCGTATGTCGTAAAGTTAAAACAAAACTTACACTCAACCCACTGATTCCTACGTTTTTCTCCGACATCAGAGTAAAGCAAAAACAAGTGACTCGCCGTTATTAATATTCCTTTTTAACTAGGTATTTCACGGCGGGTTTTCCGTGGTAGGACACCTATTTCTGACAAAAGCTGTTTGTTGGTTGCTTACGTATAACATTTCTAGATTCAGGTTCAAGAATAGCAAACAGGTCCTGATGTTTTGCCCGGTGACGTCATATGTCGCAGGTATAACTTGAGAATCTGCTGTTTTTGTCATGTTTTATGACGTTGGACAGAATCCGACCACGATAACTAGTTTCTAGACGTACTGTCTTTATTAAGATATTATAGTTTAGTTTATTATCCGCTTTCAGTAAATCTGAAAGTAGTTTCCTAGTAAATAAATAAATAAATACTTACTTACTTACTATATTGACGCACCGACCCAAAATGAGTCTTGTCTGTCTCTGTCCTGTGCCACCTCCTGCCAACAGTCAGCTCGGTGTTCAAACAGGTATCTTTCTACTTCGTCTCTCCAGCGATACCTGGGACTTCCGATCGGTCGCCGACCACTGGGTCGTCCCAAATAAATAAATATACTTGGACAATTCACACAGCGCCATCTAGCCCCAAAGTAAGCAAAGGTTGTGTTATAGGTGCTAGATAAGTCGTAAACTACTGATATATTTTCAAATACATACTTATTATACTTATAACACCCAGACCCATAACAGAAATAAAAATTAAATTTCAATTTCGTCATATAATCGAACCCGGGACCTAAGCGTGGCAGACCAGATGTTAACCAACTGAACCACTCAGGTCTTTAAAAAGGTATTAATTTTTTTTAATGTTATACGGCAGACAAACAGGCAAGCGGGCCACCTGATGGTGCGTGGTCACCGCCGCCTATGGACATCAGCAACACCAGCGGAGTCACCAATGCGTTGCCCGCCTCTGTAGAAACCTCTTATATACCTCTTGAACGATCCCATGTCATATAAAACAAAAATCGAATCTACCTTTGTAAATTTCCGGTACCCTTATTTGGTATTCCCCTGCCCAAAAGGTCCAAGAGCACAGTTTCTGTACGCCAAACGTCAGGATCTTCATACTTTTTTTTTATACCATATATCTAATCTCCTTCCTCTCCGTCTTCCACAGGATGTCCACCCTGCTGTTCTGGCAGGGCCGAGGCAAGGCGAACGGCGCGCCGAACGGCAGAAACTGGCTGCACGCGCCAGACGCCTTAGTCAAAGGCCACGTGGTGTATCTAGTTAAGGTGAGTCGGGAGAATATCATCATCACAGCCCGTAACAGTCCACTGCAGGACTTAGGGCCTCTCCCACGAAAGGGGAGGTTATTGCCATAATCTCCACGCTTGGCAGGCGGGTTGGAGATCGCAGTGTTTAAATATAACAATGGAAAATGCTGCTGCCCATTTTCCAGACTACGGAGACTCTTGATCTTTTGCCTCGAAAACATTAGTCGCCTTGTACGACACCCATGAGTGTAAGGGGTTGGTGCTGGTGCGGGAGAATATGTAAATCTTGATGCTCCATTTTTGAATCGCTCGTCTCGATTCGAACGCTTTTCAATTTTGATTTTCGACATGTAAAGTTCAATATTTTTATGCAAGGCGCTCGTTTTTCTTATTTGTGAATAGTTCGCTTTCGGTGTCGCCAATTTAATTTAAAAAATATTAATTTTTCATGCCAAAAATCATAAATTGAAACTGTTGGACTCGAGGTGAGCGGTTCAAAAATAGAGCCACTAGGTGTCTAAAAAGGCCACATTAGAGATTGATTCATATTAGATTGCCACAATCTTATTTGATCCGGTGGCTAATATTGGAACTAGGCGACGCCGTTTTGAATTGTCATGTCAATGTCAACAACAGCGATGCTACAGAAATTTTGTGACAAATTAATATAAATCGCATTATGAAACGCTAATGTTGCGTTTTTAGACCCCCTGTCTGCGTAGCTTGACGGCTTTTACCTAACCTAACCGATAGAAAAAGTCGGATAACTTCCGACCGAGATTACATATAGGTACTCAAATATTTTCAAATTTACTGAACCGATTTTAATGAAACAAAGCTAAGAACCATCTCGGTTTTCAAATAGAGAAAACTGCATCCAAATCAGCCCATCTGTTCGGGAGCTACGATGTCACAGACAGACACACACCTCCATAGATACACAGAGCCACATATACAAAGCTACACCCATACACCCTCTTTTTCGTCGGGGGTTGAAAAATGTTATAATTTTGAACTTTAGACTTTTGACCCCAATAATTTTGACAACAGACAGACAATGCTTGAGTACTTCTTCATCTTTTTGGTTTACGGCGTATGATGTTACGCCAAAGATGAGAGGTTATAGCCATATACTCCACGTTAGGCAGGTGGGTTGGAGATTTACAACAGTAACTATATAAATAGAAAACGCTGCTGTCCATTTTTCAGCCCCTTTTACCTTTAAAATATTAGTCGCCTTGTACGACATGTTTCTATGTATAATAAATGCGTATTACAATAGAAATCCCCCGAGAACAACCGTGCGAAGCCGGGGCAGGTTATTAGTGTCTAAAATAAAGTCCCTTCTCTCGTCTGTCTGTCTCCTCATGAACCACACAACGCTCCGCAAAATGGTTGTCACCACCACCAGTTAGATAACTCACGGAAAACTCAACAGAGCCAAAAAAATAGGCCAGATTTTCTCGGCCATGAAGATAGCTAACTTTCCAATCTTTTTGGAATACTCCTATGTATTTTTTTACATCCATGAAGGTAAATAACGTTCAAATCTTTTTGGAATAGGTACTCCTTTTTCACATCTTTTTTGTCTAAACTACGCCAGTGCGATATAAACCGCCTGCCACTCAAGTGTAGGTGTAAACAAAAAACGCCCACAGAAACTTGACACGCGCATGGAACGTGATAACAATCATATTTTAATAATAACAATTACTTCCTATCAATGAAACGGCTGGCCTGAAATCGATACGATTATATTATTTTTAATTTTCATGCGTTGCGCATGTGTTTTGTGCGCCAGGAGCCGATGTGGCAATCTGATTGTGATGTTCATGGCCCTTCATCATATCAGCCGAAAGACGCCCACTGCTGGGCATGGGCCTCCCCCAGAGATCTTCACAAAGGTCGGCCCTGTGCCTTCCGCATACGGCCGGTACCTGCGATCTTTACCAGGTAGTCGGACCACCTTGTGGGTGGCCTACTCCCGCTGCGCCGCTGACTATTTACCTACGACAAATATTGAATGTCAAATGATCTTTTCCGGGAGGATTGTATCATCATCGTGGACCCAAGCCAACCTTAACTGATCGTGGTCCATTGCTGATACCTTAACGTGGCGACTTTTTAAAATATAGAACTATCGATTAAACCGTAAAGAATTATCTTGGCGTTTATGTCCGGTTATGCTCTCGCGCACGAGGGCCCGGGGTCCGCCTTGACTAAGTTCTAGGATTTGGCATTTCAGATAATTACAGTGGAGTGACTACCATCTGACCTCCGTGACCCTGCTACTAGAGGAGCCTGACCAGATTCGATCATAGTTACAGATTCAGTTACCTACGACAAATATTGAATGTCAAATATTTTTTTCTGGGAGGTTTGTTGGGCTTCATCATCGTCATGGACCCAAGTCAACCTCAACTGCTTGTGGTCCATTGCTGATACCCTAAACTAGATAACTACTACACTTTTAGGATGATAATTTTGACAGTTCACAGTAGGGATAGTGTAGTGTAAAGTCGTTAATTAATCTATTCGATTATCGATTTTAATTCTCATAGAACTTGGAATCGATAGTTGCATTGTTATGCTGTACATGTGGCAAAACAAAAAAAAATTCTTTTCTAGTATTAATTTATTAATATTAATTTAAAAACCCTTCGTTATGCTAAACTCCCGGCAGTTTTACATTTATAACAAACTAGTGGACCCGGCGCGACTTCGTTCGCGTACACCTACTTTACTCCTACCTACCCTCTTTCTACTTGCTTATAAACCTTCCTCTTGAATCACTCTATCTGCTGTTGAAACCCGCATCAAAATCCGTTGCGTAGTTTCAAAGATTTAAGCATACAAAGGGACATAGGGACAGAGAAAGCGACTTTGTTTTATACTATGTAGTGATATGCATTTTCTGTTATTATGCAGATGTGGGATTATAAGTTGTTCCCGTCAATACGTCACATTAAAAGCATATATGAGAAGCTATTTTTATTTGAACTCGTTTAAAATGGAACCATCGGTCTGCCTGTCTGATGAAAGATAGGAACACCCGTTTTTGTGAAGTTTCATGCGTATCCGTGCAGTACTTTTCTGATTGTATGACTAATAGCCATAATAGCCATTGTAAAACTTGGAGGTCGCAGTTGAATTGCAGAAACTGTTACCTAAACTCGTTCACTGTGCCTAAACGGTCACCTTGTACCTACTGTGAATTAGTCACCATCATCTATGGTCGTAAGTAGAAAGGGCGGTGAGGAAAAACGTCGTGTTTGCGAGGAAGCCTGCTCGTTCAAGGGCCTAATTCTCACGCTGTGACATCTCGAATTCGACATTTTTATAGACACATATCTCCATTAATAATGACATTGAAATGTCTTGGCCGTGTGGTGTCCGGCAGAGTAGAATAGCACCAACCCCTTACGCTCATGGGTGTCGTACAAGGCGACTAATGTTTTCGAGGCAAAAGATCAAGAGTCTCCGTAGTCTGGAAAATGGGCAGCAGCATTTTCCATTGTTATATTTAAACACTGCGATCTCCAACCCGCCTGCCAAGCGTGGAGATTATGGCAATGACCTCCCCTTTCGTGGGAGAGGCCCTAAGTCCTGCAGTGGACTGTTACGGGCTGTGATGATGATGAAATGTCTATTGTGGCCAAAATATATTTTCTGAACTATCTCCGACAGTCGTATATTGTCGAAGATCAATTTCAGTGACGTTTTAATACTTTTTTGGCTAGAGAATATGCCAAATTTCAAATATCACAGCACGAGAAACGATCTGCGTTGAGCATAGGCACAGCATAGATACGCGTATTCTAGACTCTAGACTGGTTGCAGTCCGAAACTTTGTGGTTTAGTGGAGTAACTGATTTTTAAGTCTTTCTTCACTATTGTTAAACCTATTTTTTTTTCTTGACTATTGTACATTTGTGAGGGACTTTTGCAACTGAACTGTTACATCAAAGACATTCATTTGTCACGATTTCTATGACTAGGGTTGAGATCCGAGGGCCTAGTGTGAGTTCCGCTTCGATTTTACTTAACTATCGCGTTTGCGTTTACGTCGAAATTAGTATGAAGAAAAAAACTTCATTTACGTACCACTAGGCGGCGCTATATATTTTTTCATACTAATTTTCACGTAAACGCAAACGCGATAGTAAAGTAAAATCGAAGTGTAACTCACACTAGGCCCTCCGTAATGTGGTAATGAAACGTAATGGCGAGCGTCGTTTTTTATACTGTGGGCATGGTGTCTGTCAGAGTAGTATGACACCAACCCCTTCCATGTACAATATCCAATGTAAGGTTGCCGTCATATTACTCCTTCTGGATTTTGGTGAAACTTGACAGTAATATAGCTTATAGCCCAGAATAGCATATAGGTTATAATTTATCCCGAAATTCGATGCGTTTCCCGCGGAAATGGCCCTGTAACGACATAACCGAATTTTACGCGGACGCAGTCGCGGACAAAAGCCAGTTCCTTTTTTATGTTATACGTCAGACAAACAAGCAAGCGGGCCACCTGATAGAAAGTGGTTACCGCCGCCTATGGAAATCAGCAACACCAGGGGAGTCACCAAGCTCTGAAGCGACCTCTATAAATATACCTCTTGAACGATCCCATGTCATAGTCCAAAGGAAACACTGTAGTTCAACTATAAAATAAGAATATTTCATCTTTATCACACAATTTCAAACACTGTAAGGTTATCAACGGACTTGTTGGACATTTTTTTAAAACAATAACGCGCACGTACGTGGACGAGGCATATAAACACGAAGAAAAAGCCATGTAACCGATACATTGTTCAAATGGCAAGTCCAAATTACGTCGGATCTAGTATTTAGTAAGCTAGTACAGTTTTAGTAACCTTGGTGGTAAGTAGCTGCTGGAAAATTTAGTTAGTACGCCCTTAGCTACATTAAATACCTTTATACTATATGCATGCAGATTGCCGAGCAATGAGGAGTTTTCCAATAGGTATCTAAAGCATTCCTAACCACTCACTAGATGGCGCCCCGACAATTTTGGTAATTGATAATCGCTTGAAATAGGTTCTTAGCAAACAGGATATAAACACTGGGTACGTTGTATTGGATAATATTGTATTTGTCAATAGTTTTCAACCATTTTAGAGGTTGTAATAATAATGAAACATAGTGCTAACTTCTATAAATATTTCTTTTTACACTTCGTTCAACCTTTAACAGTTATGTTTATATTAATAAACATTTTATTTTTAAGTTTTATATTAGTTGGCTGCATGAAATCACTGCCACCATCATACAGATTATAAAAAGATTACCAAAATTGTAGGAGCGCCATCTATTGATGCTTTTTGAAACCAACTATCTATACCTACTGGAAAACTCCTCATTACGGTAAGGGAACACATCGTTAGAAACCTGCACATTCAGGCGACTGAATGTGTAACCGTAATCCAATCTGGCCAGGTTCCCCTGGTAACAGGGGCACGGAGGTCAGATGACAGTCGCTCCACTGTAATTACCTGATCTGCCATATTCTGGATCAAGGTTCCCAGGCCCTCGCATGCGGGAGTATAACGGGGATATTGACGTCAAAAGTTATTTACCTAAAGGTTCATATGGTCCACCATATCAAAATATCCACTACATCATGTCCACTGTGTCAAAACGTCTTCTCCATCAGCATGTCTACTACATCAAAACGTCCACTCCATCAGAATGTTCACTGTATCAAAACGTCCCTTTAGGATTTACAAAGGTATACAAGCTCTTTAACTTTGATCCAAGTGATCCTTTCAACATCGCCAGCAGCCGTAACGTTAAAGTAAGGTGTACCGTTGGAGAAGCGAGGTTGGCCAAGGACTACCGCTGATGACCCTGAGACTGGTTGAACAGTCCCGGGAGCTGTTTGGCACCCCGTGACGATATCCTATTGTTAGGTATATTAGGTTATTTGCCCGCGAATACGTCCGCATAAAATTTGGTTAACACGTTCCGAAAACGTTTCGGCGGGAACCACATTTCGGGAAAAACGATAGCCTAGCCTAGGTTATTCGCTGATTGCTTTATAGATGAAAACAATTTAAAAATCGCCGGTGTAGTTTTTGAGATTTTCATTACAAACAAACAAATCTTTCACTTTATTATTTTTATTGTTTTACACTCGTATTCGCGCTGGTGTTTACGTGTAGGGTTCATACTCTGTGGTTGCCATCAAGTGATTAGGTTACTCGATTCCCTACCTCCTTAATAAAATAAAAATCCCAAACCGACAAGTCCTTGCCACGCGCGACACAGCTCGCTACGCCGAATCCGAAATTCACACGACCCCGGTCTTTTGTTCCCTCAGCCCATTGTTTGCAGCAAATCCAATAATTACAAAACACTAAAATGCATATAATGATATTAAACAGCAGTTGCATAATTACATAATTAACCAGTTTTAATTATGTATTGTTATGTTCGGTTGGTGGTTTTTGAGAGAAGCAAACGGAGTTTGTTGCCATGTCGTGTCTTAGTGACGGTCCGAATCCCATTCATCATCATATTAGCCGAAAACCGCCCACTGCTGGGCATAGGCCTCCCCCAGAGATCTCCACACTGGCCGGCCCTGTCCCTTCCGCATCCAGCTGATATCTGCGATCATTGCCAGGTCGTCGTTGTCATGTATCTATTTACGTACGTATTGTAAATCCTGAGATGGCGGGACGAGTTGGACGCCTTTTCTAAGGATTGGCCGAGGAAAGCATCCGACCGTGAGTCGTGGAAGATCGAAAGGGAGGCCTTTGCCCTGCAGTGGGACAGAAATGGCTAAAAATAATAATAATAATAATATATTGTAAATCCTAAACCTGTACTTTCCAGTTCCTGGGCTGCACCCAAGTGGAGCAGCCCAAAGGCATCGAGGTGGTCAAGGACGCTATCAAGAAGCTGCAGTTCACACAGCAACTGAAGAAGTCGGAAGCGAAAGATGGCGCCAAATGCAAGAAGGTCGAGATCACGATCTCCGTCGACGGTGTTGCCATACAGGTAAATTTGTTTTTCTTTTTTTTTGTGTTTTGTAAAACAAATATAAAAATTGCTAGTTGTGCCAACTGAAAATTGTGCATTAGCCAAAAAAGGCAGCATAATCGTCTTGGCGTTAATGGCCCGGTTATGCTCTCGCGGGCGAGGGCCCAGAGTCCGCCTTGACTATGATCCAGGATGTCTCAGATCACTGCTATCTGACCTCAGGGGAACCTGACCATATTAATTAAATAATCGTTACACATTCAGTCGCCTGAATGTGAAGATTTCACTACGATGTTTCCTCTCGACAGAGCATCTGTTAGTGGTCTACTAATGTACATAACAAGACATTAGCACTGGGATTCGAACCCGGAACCTCTCGCTTACGAGCCGGAGCCCTTACCCATTAGGCCGCCGATGTTCTACTGAAAGGCTCTACCCATTGGAATACTAATTCAGGACTCTTCATTACACCTACATTTCATTACTAAACCGTCATGCCACGTTAAAAGAAAATCAGCTGTTCCAAGCAAAATGGCGCACGAAACTTGTCTACGTGTGACGTAATTTCTCCATCATCTCTAGAAATATTATCTACTTTACTGCTTTTGCGTGTTTGTGTAAAGTGGACGTAACTGAGTAAATACGCGTACTGTGGGCTAGGGATGTAACGAATAGTACTTTAGCGAATACGAACGAATATTACTTTTAATATTAATCGAACGCAAATAGGAATAATGAAAAATTTAGACTTTTTATCTTAAATACCCTTATAATTGAAATAAATGTTTTTATTAAGAAAAGCAAGCATTTCTAAGTTTTTTGGTAACAGACCTGAGTGCAAAACTAGCATTCCATGCAATTTTCACCCGCGCGCAATTCGGATATCTGTAAACGTTGAACAATCCTGCGGGATCCTTATATGTTTCTGGGATCAAAAGTAGCCCATGTCACTCGGGAATAATGTAGCTTCCAATTCCGGTTTAGTAGTTTCGGAGATTACCCCCAACATACAAACGTTTACAAAGCTTCCCTCTTTATAACATTACGTATAGTATATAGACAGGTAGATAGAGCAAATAAATATATTTTGTACTAATCAAAATAATACTTGCCGAACACGAAACTCGTAATTGCCTTCACCGCACCAAAGGTCGTCTGGGCTTATCAAAGGTTAGCTGGAAGAAATCCCGTTCTGGGATAAGCTCGCCTTTGCACTATAAACTGTTCTTTTAAAAATTAGTAACTCATTTATCATAACTAGATACGTCACAACATAAACGAAAACATTACATAGAGACTGCGTGTGATATTCGAATGTGAATAACAGTTATTCGTATTCTTCGCATCCCTAGTGGACGTAATTACAGGAAATGTGAACCGCAAGTGATGATAGGATTAAGTATAGATTGTTCGTACCTAATTACTTGGCTTGTTCGAACAGACGATTTGTTCGACAATGGATGTTGGTTTAAATAGTATGAAGTTTCTCTGTAGGTTATGTACGCTTGGTGGAAAGTTTAAAATATGATTACGTGGATTTTATTGACTTTCCGTTAGGCCGTTTATGAAGAGCGTTATTAAAGTGGTCGGCGTATGGTCTGCGCAAAAACCAAAGACATAATAGTTCCACAACTAAAACATTGGCAAAAGCACCTACCAAACTACAAAATATGTAGGTACTACACGACGTCAAACCTTTATCGCGTAGGGATAGGCAGAGACCACATCGTTACACTAGCTACGGCCCTGGAAGATCTCTCTTGCTTCTTCAACATTCAACAACCTTTTCATACCTGAACGCCAGTAAAGGGCAGTTTAGGGTCCTCTTCAAGTGGAGATATGTAAACGAAAAGTTCTCTAGACAGTACATCTGACATCTAAACATTCCCAATTTTCAATATCAAGTAATTTTGATATGTTACGTACAATTTAAAATAAATAAATAATCGTGAACAAATTCACACAGCGCCATCCAGCCCCAAAGTAAGCAAAGCTTGTTATGGGTGCTAGATAATTGATAAACTACTTACATACTTTTTTTATTATTTAAATACATACTTATTATACATAGAACACCTAGACCCGTAACAGAAATTAAAATTCATCATTTAAATTTCTGCCCGGCCGGGAATTGAACCTCTTGCTTAAAAATATTTTATCTGTGCTAGGGCGTCGCTACTCGGGCCGCATAGTTTAGGCCCCTGCACGGCTAGCACAATGATGCTCTCGCGTAAGCTAGAAAAACTACTACTATCCTTTTCATCCTAGTATCGAGAGAAGGAAACCAACGCTATCTCGCGGCGCGAGCTGTGTCGCGGTTATGCTAGCCGTGCTTTAAATAAATGAGGAGTTTTCCAGTAGGTATTGTCAATTAGTTTCAAAAAGCATCAATAGATGGCGCTCCTACAATTTTGGTAATTTTTAAACAAAAGGTTCAACGAAATGTATTTTAATGCAAATCTTTCATATTATCTGTGCTTTGTATTGCGTCCATTCTTGATCCTAGTATCCATAAAACGAATTGACGTTAAAATTTATGTTTGTTCTGTTTGTAATAATTTATTACAACCTCTAAAATGGTTAAAAACTATTGATAAATACAATATTATCCAATACAACGTACCCGGTGTTTATATCCTCTTTGCTAAGAACATATTTCAAGCGATTATCAATTACCAAAATTGTCGGGGCGCCATCTAGGGAATGGTTAGGAATGCTTTAGATACCTATTGGAAAACTGCTCATTGATACTTATAACAGTCTTACGATACCATACTCCAAGCAGGAGTTTAATTTTACGCAATACTTACGTTTAGTTACGTGAAAACCTAGTTAAACCGACGCATACTCATTTCACTTACCACTACGCATATTTGCTCGTATTTCAATGATTGTTTCGAACATAACTTCGGACCGGTTTATTGTAACATAAAAAATATGGAGATATGCAAAAATGTGCATGTAATATGTCAGTTAGATCTTCATTCGTGGAATTATTGTGGTGGTATCTTATTTTTAATAATTCAATAGTTTTTTTTATAGTACGCAGTGACAATTGGGCGGACAGCCACACCTGATGGTAAACGGTAACTGTCGCCCATAACATCCACGATTCATGTATTTAGGATGCAGGCAGAAAAAATTCAGTTAAACCAGTATGTCCTATATGGCCAGTGGTGAGAGAGTCCGACTCGTAAGCAAGAGGTACCGAATTCGAATCCCGCTGCCGTCATGTATCAATAACTCTTTTCTGAGTTATGTACATTAGTTGAATACTAACCGAAGCTCTTACGGTGAGGGAAACATCGCGATGAAACCTGCACATTCAGGCGACTGAATTTGTAACCATGATACAATAATCTATATATATATTAGCCCGAATCATCCCACTGCTGGGCAAAGGCCTCCCCCCGATTCCTCCACTCTTCACGATCAAGTGCCAATGTCTGCCAGTCACTATCGAAGGCCCGCAGCTCATCTGTCCACCTTTTCTTGGGTCTGCCGCGACGTCGTCTCCGAGAATTGGGTGTCCACACTGTGACGGTTTTAGCCCATAACTCCTCCGACATGCGGCAAACATGACCTGCCCAGTTCCACTTCAGTTTTCCAGCTTGAATGGCTACATCAGCGATCTGCGTTTTGGAGCGCAGCGTCGAGTTTCTAATTCGGTCCATTAATCTAACTCCTAACATGCTACGCTCCATGGCCCGCTGGCAAATCCCGAGTTTAGACTTTTGAGCTTTAGTCTAAGATACAATAATACGATAAAAAATTCAAATCAATATTTTATATGGGTAAAAATACACATACAAAAGACATCAACGCGAGCGATTTATCCTGTGCGTAATTGTGGAATATTGTTAATACATAGTTTTTAGCGAATTCGTCCGTCCTGAGATTAAAAGTACCTATCCTTACAAAAATACATCATCATCATCACAGCCCGTAACAGTCCACTGCAGGACTTAGGGCCTCTCCCACGAAAGGGGAGGCTATTGCCATAATCTCCACGCTTGGCCGGCGGGTTGGAGATCGCAGTGTTTAAATATAACAATGGAAAATGCTGCTGCCCATTTTCCAGACTACGGAGACTCTTGATCTTTTGCCTCGAAAACATTAGTCGCCTTGTACGACACCCATGAGTGTAAGGGGTTGGTGCTATTCTACTCTGCCGGATACCACACAAACAAAAATACATACTTTAATCTAAATCGTTTCATCGTTAAAGCTTAACAAGCAGACGGAGTTACGATGAGTACACTTTTTTGTCTTGGGTTAAAATAGCTAAATTTCATTCTAGGAAAGTATCTCGACCCCATAAGCGAGTATGTTCCCTGATAATTATAATCTGGACGCCTTCAAGGCTAGAGTGAATAGGCTGTTCCTAGACAGGCATGCTCCATCATCGGCCGCATCGTCACTTACCACCAGGCGAGATGGTGGTCAAATGCCAGACTTATAGCTTGTTTAAAGAAATCGGTATGTTTCCAATTGAAAACCCGACCTGACTGGTTCAGTTCGTCAAAATGCCAGTCTGCCACGCAAAGGTTCCGGGTTCGATTCCTGGCCAGGCAGAAATTGTAATTATGAATTTTAATTTCTTATCAGTTTCTTGCACCCATAACACTGCTTTGCTTACTTTGGGGCCATCTAGGCGCGGCGTGAGTCGTCCCAGCATATTTATTTAACAAGCTTACCAAAGCACCGTGATTCATAATTCGCTCTGTCTGCAATCACTCATACTGTCGGATGTATTAGACAAAAAAGTAAATGTCAAAGTGAAGGCTCCAACAGCACCAAGGTCAAGTCGACTAAATTGTATAATGATCTGTTTGCTATGACAAAGACTGATGAGCAGTCTGGCGCATTTTTAGATTAGAGGTTCGAAGTCCGTGGTCCATAGTTGTATTGTAAGATAAATATTTAGATAAATTAGTTACCTAAAAACCCTAAGTAGTATATACCTATACTAATATTATAAAGATAAAAGATTTGATAGTTCTAAGGTGTGTGGATAGAGTAGGTAGGGTACGGGTAAAGAAAAGTAGGGGGAGGGTAGTGTAACAGCCAACTAAATTGCTGGACGCGCAAACGCGCTGGGCCAATTAAATGAATAAATAAGAAAGAAATGGGTGCTGGTAGGCCTTCTGGAAGAGATTTATTTTTAGATATAAGTAGTGGCTGTTGTCTAATATTTAATGAGTACTATCCTTTTAGTTTTCTCGTGTGCAATAAATTGTTAAATAAAGTAAGAAGTAAATAAATAAATTATCATGTACTTCATCCCATCTTGGCGTCAATATCCCGCAAGTACTCTCGCGCACGAGGGCCCGGGGTCCGCCGTGGTCAGAGTAAGACAGATCAGGATATAACAGTGGAGCGACTGCCATCTGACCCATGACCCTGCTACCAAGGGAACCTGACCAGATATGATCATGGTTAGACATTTTAGTCGCCCAATGCAGGTTTCATCACAAGATTTTCCCGCGCCGTTAGAGCATCGGTTAGCATTCAACTAACGTACACAACTCAGAAAAGAGTCATTGATACACGACCGCTGATGGATTCCATCGCGGTACCTCTCGCTTACGAGTCGAATATCTTAACCACTCTCTAATATGACCCTTCATTAAATATATTATTGTTCTTCTTTACAGGAGCCGCGTTCAAACAACATAATGTACCAGTTCCCCCTACACAGGATATCATACTGCGCGGACGACAAGGGCGCAAAGAAATACTTCTCTTTTATAGCTAAAGGTAAGTCTATTAACCGGGCGGGTAGAAGGGCTTAGCATTTAACCATATTTTTTTGTATAATTTGGCAAACAAACAGGCAAGCGGGCTGATGGTGCGTGGTCACCGCCGCCTATGGACATCAGCAACACCAGGGGCGCTACCAATGCGTTGCCGCCTCTAAGAAGACCTCTTATATACCTCTTGAACGATCCCATGCCATAGTCCAAAGGAAACACTGTGGTGAAAATTTTCTCTTCACTCTTTTAAATAGTGTTGTGTTTCTGCCGGTGAGTAAGGTTTCCAGTGCTCCATGGGGTGGGGATTTGGTAACCGAGGCTTTGGCAGTGGAGGGGCATTCGCCTTTTTGCTGCCAGAGCGACGTGTTATAGAGGTGGGCAACGCATTGGCGATACTCTTGGTGTTGCTAATGTCTATAGGCAGTGGTGACCACTTTCCAGCAGGTGGCCCGCTTGCCTGTTTGCCTAATGTATATTATAAAAAAAAAAATTACTGCTGTTCAAGCTATGTGCCCTGGTCACTGGCACTTTAGCCTGGCAATACTTAAGGCTTTGTCGATGACCTCAGCTCCTCATTTCTGATTCGATCACGCAGCGAGACTCCGAGCCCTTTCCATTGCCCTTTTAGTAACAGTGAGCTTTCTTAAGGTCCATAGATTACCTGCTAAATAGAAATTTAAATATTCCAGGTAACACATCCAACGGTGTGAACGGCCACGACGTGCCGGAGAAACACGAGTGCTTTGTGTTCATATCCACGAAGCTGGCGTCCGAAATCACACTCACTATCGGACAGGCGTTCGACTTGGCTTACAGGTACGTTTTGACAATTTTTTGGGACTATAACGTGGCTGGAAAGCGAAACTGCCAGGATGTGAGGCGGACCGAGTTTTATTACTTCTAGAACCTACACAAGAGTATATATGTATGTGCTATCGCTACAAAAAGTCGGAAGTTTCAGTCTCTAAAAACTATCCTCTAACTCCTAATCGATAAAGAGTTCTGTGGCTTCATCATAAGCAGAGCATCACCAGATGTTGACACTCTGTAGCGAACATCTGAGTAACAACCACCCCATATGTGCCTACAATTTTGCCATACGCGCCTCGATTTTTTTAGGATCACATCATTAGATCCTGATCTGATGACCATTGGACCGCCTGAGAAGTATACCCTGACAAAAAAGTATTTTTAAATCGGTCTAAGCGCCTCGAGTATGGGGAACATAGGTAAATAAAATACAAACAATACAAATCTTTATTTTGGACAAATTGTACAGGGTTATGCGAACACGTTATGCGAAATAAAAGATTCCACGAATTGAGAACCTCCTCCTTTTTGAAGTCGGTTAAAAACATGGACTTACTACCGAAAGGGACTGCGCACTGCTTTGACTAAAACCGGGCAGAGCGAGAGTCACCATCGATAGTCCTTTGTCCCTTTCTAACAGTGTATACACAATGTTATTGGCATAATCACCGTCATTCTAAATTGACAAGTGTTGTGTTTGGTGTTGCCATTATTGGAGAAATATATTTACCGTGAATTTGGTATTATTATGAGGTAATCCGTACAATCCGAAAAGTAGTTGTCAAAATACCTTTTGATCTACTGAACGTTTCTCCTACAAACGTCGAGTCGACATAATTATTAACCTACGACTTTTTGTTCCACAAAACAGATAAAAGAGTTCGGTAACGATTTATCCTACAACACTAGTTTCTAAAGAGAAGTGATAGTACTCGTCGATATCTACATTTCGGGTGACAGCTGTCAAACTTAAATGTGTTATAACTCGGAACCCATTGGTTCTAGAACACTAGTTTCTAAAGAAATATGATAGTACTCGTCGAGATCTACATTTCATATGACAGCTGTCAAACTTAGAACTGTCATCCAAAATGTAGATCTCGATGAGTACTATCGTATTGCTCAAGGAACTAGTGTTCTAAGACCAATCGTTTCCGAGTTACAACAGTTCTAATTTTGACAGCTGTCATGCGAAATGTAGATCTCGGCGAACACTATCATTTTTCTTTAGGAACGAGTGTTATAGCACCAATAGTTTAGGAGTTATTTCAGTTTAAACTTTGACAGCTGTCATTCGAAATGTAGATCTCAACAAGTACTATAATTTATCTCTAGAAACTAGTGATTTAGGACCAATGGGTACCGATTTATAAAAGATTTAACATTGACAGCTGTCAAACGAAATGATGATCTCGAGGAATGCTATGATTTCACTCTAGAAACTAGTGTTCTAGGGCCAATAGTTTCCAAGTAGCACGGTAAGCTTGGGCTGGACCCTGGTGAAAACATGACCTTCAGATTGCACCCGGTCCGGCTCTGCCTGGCCCTGAGGTCGGTGTCCGCGCCAAATAATAAAAGTAATTCGGAATTTGCATCAACAATGGTGGCAACACTAGAAAGGGACACAGGACTATCGATGGTGACTCTCGCTCTGCCCGGTTTTAGTCAAAGCAGTGCGCAGTCCCTTTGGGTAGTAAGTCCATGGTTAAAAACCAGGCTACGTGCTTTTACATTCACTCGCGAAAAAAATTAACTAAGGATGTGCAAATAAAAACCGATAAAAACTTACACAAAAGAAGATTAGGATATTTACCGGTTTTTGTTTACTTTTTCAGGCGGTTCTTGAACGACAACGGCAAATACCTCGAGATCCAGAAGCTGACGCTGCAAAACAAAAAGCTGGAGTTACAAGTGAACGCGTATAAGAGTCGTTTACAGGTTTGTGTTTGGAATTTCTGCCTTCTCTCTGTCATTCATGTTGTTTATAAAGATGTATGTCATCATGGTGTGTGATTAGCATGGACATACTCGTACTTGCCCAAATACGTCGATTTCAAAACCATTTATAAACATACGTACTTCATTTGATTAGTGACTAATAATGACTTCTATTCTGTTAGTTACTGCCTTAGACTTTGCCTTAGAGGCGACTGTAGGTTCGAAATTGAGTTGCGAACCGTGTTCTGTGTATGCATCTATTAACATATTATTACCTATAGAATTTATTTATTTTAGGGCCCGGTGATGGTACAATCCACTAAGCAAAGACGTGATGCGAATATTAGATTAGCAAAGTGGATTGAATTGTGCCGAATTATGGCCTCGTGTAAAAGGGCCTTAACACACCTTCGATCGTAATATAACTTCTTTCAACTTTTTCGAACCTAAAATAAATACTCTTCAAATACACCTACTTAATTCTCATCCTATCAGCCAGGCTAATTACCACGAGAGAACATTTCCACCTACCTTCACCACAATTCCAATCTGACTTTCCCGTGTTGGGCTCTCCAGCCATCAGAGAAAGTGCCGTACACAAACCCCTAACGATAACGTAAATCATCTACATTGGATGTTTAAGGCCAATGATGATGATGATGACACTACTATTTACTTACTTATCTATTACACTGGCTCAACAAACCAAAGTAGATATTGGCCTCCGACACCAGAGACACTTTTTAACTAATATATTGAAATCATTGACATCGTCTCCTTCGACGGTTTCAATAAAATGGGATCAAAAGATAGACAAAATTGGATAATGTTGGAGGAGGTCTTTGAAGAGCAATCGGTAGTCGATGTGTAGTAAATTTAGATTTAAGGGAAGGGAATGTCAGCAATAAAGGCTTATTTTATTTTGAACTAATATTCTATTTCTCCACCTAACAGGAACTATCAAAGATAACATACAAGGACGACCTGACCGCGTACCTAGCCCGCAGCGGGCTCTCGGAGATCGCGGAGTTCAAGGCGCCGCCGGAGCTGGAGAAGCAGCTGGCGACGCTCACGCTGGCCAACGGGTTCAGCGCCATGAACGGGTTCAAGTCAACAGCTGAGATGTGTGAGTGGGGATCTTATTTATTTGGAGAAAAAACTTGTTTTTGATAGGGGCAGTCTGCTGCAGTGTGAGATGTTTAATTTTAATTTAATTTTAATTTTCAATTTATTGATTTGTATATTCTGAATCACTTAATAGAAATGTAAGACAGCGTTAAGGAGAAGCGTTCTATCCTGACACAGACAAATAATACTTGTCTACTGGGAGTGTTCAACCTATGTACCCACTACAAATGTTGATTTAAGAAATTTATTATTATATGGACAACCATTTTATTAATAATCAACTACAGAGTGAAATGACCTCATATCATACATAAAATGATAAAAGTGTCCATTCACTCTGCAGATGGCTATATATAACAAGGTGACGTACAACATGCATAGACGATACCTAACGAAAACCTAGAATGAGATTTAAAAACGCAAAATAGAAGATACAAGTGCATTGTAACTACAAGTAACTTGAAAAAATTTGGCTACTTAACTGGTGGCGGGAGATCTGGCTCGTTTCTTGGGCATCATCATCATCCACCTCTGTCTTTAAGGGGTCAGCATAACATGGAGTTCTTAATGAAAGGGGTGAAAAAGTTTTACCATCAGGCTTATTTAGCACCTTAGGGGTATAAAAACATAATGATATTAATTTTATTCAACAGCGGAGATCCTCTCCAACTCTGACTCGAGCAACTCGAGCGACAACAACCTGCTGCTGTCGACGCCGCCGCCCACGCACAACGGGAAGCCCAACTTCAACAAGTATGTTTTATTTTTACTTGTCTATAGTAATATTGTAAAGAGGAAAAGTATGTATGTTTGTGAGTTTGTTTGCTGGGAGTAATCATCACTGATCATTATCACTATAACACGTTTGGATGTTTGTGAGTTTATTTGTTAGGGGAACTTTTAAAAATAGTGTCATAGCTACTATCCCGGAAAAATAATAGTACCTCACGGTATAGCAGAATGTTCATAGATATCCAAACTGAGCGAGGGTAAAAACCGCGGTGAACGGTACAGTAGTATCAAATAGCATTAGTAAGAGAGAACACAACGATTTCCAAAACATAGCCTACCACAACGGTTATCGCTTCCCCTACAAATGTTGTAGTATCTAAGCCTAAAGAGTTGGTTCCAATAACATATTTTTATAGAAGTACCTATTTGATTGTTCTGCTGTCTAAGCAGAACCAATCAAAAAGGCCGTTGTATTTTTCGATAATTATGGTTTTTAAGTAACTATCAACTATTTTTTTGCAGCAAACTCATCGGTGACGTCTCGTCAAACAAGAACCCCGTGGTAGGCACTAAACTAGAGGGACTCCTTCTCAACTCAGATTCAGACAGTGGTAAGTACAATTATTACAGACAATAGATAATAAGAATATCGTTGATAAAATAGAGCAATGAGCAAGATACTAATATATTTGTTTATGTTTGTTGCTCCTTCACGCAAAAACTACTACAGATTTTGATGAAATTTAGCAGTAATGTAGCTTATAGACCAGAATAGCACATACACAGGCTTTTACTCGGACGGTAGATCCCCAGAAGAAGAAGTTCCCCAGATTTCAAATTATCTTAGAGCTCTTTTTATTTATTTTGGATAAAAATTGTTTAGTTCCTTTTTTATACCACTGCCTGATAGTAAGCAGACACCGCAGCCCATAGACGTTTGCAATACCAGGGCATCACCCACGCGTTGCCGACCCCGGAAAAACCTTACGGAGCATATACTGTTCATACGTTACCCATTCGGTACAAAATTAATTTTAAAGTTATTGATGTTTATTTTCCAGACTTCGACCCTCGCGCGTACGAGTCAGAGCCCGTGTCGCGCTACGCGACGCCCATAGCCGAAACCACTGTCACGCCCACACCGCCACTATGTGAGTATCACTTTCTTCTCTTTTATGTACAGTCATCTGTATAATGGATGTGGCAAGCCGAGGACAGAGTGCATTGGCGCTCCAATGAGCCTGAGGGAGGCCTATGTCCAGCAATGGACTAGTATAACTAGATAGTATACAAAAATAAATAAATTGTACCTAGGTATGTTATTTGTAACAGTTAAGGATATAATTTCACAGCAGGCGACTGTACCGTATAGCTTTAGTTTGATCATAAGGTCTGTTTGGGATTGATTACAACTAAATTAATATAAAAGTCTTTTCCATATGTCAAATGAATTACCAACAGAAAAAGTTCAGGATGGAGGGGCCACAGTACAAGTCACTGTTTATGGTCAATTTTGGTTCACAGCTTATCATACAGTGATTCTATCTCATTCATTCAATCTCATGTAGAGTGTTCCTAAACAGGCGTACCCCATCTATGGCATATGATATCTTACATACCTACCAAGAACTTCATGTAGAAAGTAAATAAATAAACACCTTTGTCCACAGTGGCGCCTCCACCGAAAGCGTCGAAACGCCATACGTCACAGCAGCCGCAGCCGACGTCCCCTATCAATGGAAGTGACTTATTTGGCTCAACCCCTTTCACTGCGCCACAAATGCCACAAAACGTCCAGCCCCAGAGCTCACCCTTCCAAATACAAACACCATCGTCGAAGCCAAACTATGACATAAGCGACTTTAACCTCCAAACGTCGGTCTTCAACACAAATACCTCGTTCACGAATGGGCTGAGTGGCTTCGATCCCTTCGACACGCAAAAAGCCGGTAACATTTTCGGAAACGGAATCGGCGGGAACTTCAACGGGTTCGGCAATCTGAGCGAGAAGCAAACTGTAGAGCTCGACAGCAGTTTCAACGGGTTCCTAGACAAAACTATTTCGGATATGAAGGTAATTTAATTTTTATATCGTGGCATTTATCTCTTAAATGAGAGTTTTCGCGATGTCAGATGGCGCTACTGGGGTGTAAGGCTGTTGTCAAAATACTGTCGTACTATTCGACAGAAACAACTGCTGTCAAATGTCGAATCTACTCCAGCCAATGACAGGGCTTTACTTTGACTTACCTCATGTCGCAGTAGCGCCATCTCATGGATTTTAGGATCGTGAAAACCGCTTATTTCTAGTTCAGTGTTTAGAAGTTGCAAACTAAGGTAACAATTTCTAGGGCTATTTCTCATAGGTTGTTTTAAGTTCGTTGAATGGTGGTCACCGATAGTTTATTTCATCGTGTTATTAACCACTTTTGATTTACTTAATAACATTAATGAAATAAAAACGATCTTTTTTTTTATAGTAGTCGCCCTATAAAACTTTAGAATTATATTTATAATTATTACGCAACATTTAAATAAGCAATTTAGGCAGTTAACAAATTTTATTGCAAATAAGTAATATTTTTTTTATTTTTAACAGATAGATGAGTGGTAAGTCACATAAAACAATTTTTGAGAAATTGCAGATACACTCTATTTAATTTAACAGTAGGTGTATAATTTTAGGACAGCAATCGTGATTTTTTCAAATCGTAAACATGTACTTGGAAAAGATAAAAATGAATTTGATTACAGCTTTTAGTTTTTGTGTTATTTTACATTAGTCCTCAAACACTCAAAACAAGGTGTCCCTTAGCCAATCATCTTCTTGACGAAGCAAGAATGAAATTTGGCACGGAAAGCTCGAGTTGTTGAGAACGTCTTTCAGTGAGGTCTAGGGAACTTTAAATTGAAAAGCTGCGATGAAGAGTGTCTTGGTGCATTTAAAATAATGTTAAAAAAAATGTGTAATTTTAATGCGCCTTAAGAGTTACAGTAAAACTGTTACTAATTTTATTTTTATCTTGTCCGCAGGATGGATTCAGCAGAGGTATCACCTTTGGAAACGATGATTTTTCAATAGACAACCTTGATCCTCTGAAGAAGAATTGAGTTTCTAAATATTCGCGTCAACTAAATAAATAAATTAGTTAAAATTTAACTATCAAAAAACGTATTTTCGATTCACACAACCTAGTACATAATGCAATTTAATATTTTTGATGAAATATATGATTTTATAAAAATATTATTATTATTATTAATGTTAGTTTTATCGTTGGGTGGATCCTAAATTTGTTTTTTTATTTCTTGTAGTCGTGTATTGTCAGTTTACTGGTTTCCGTCGATGTAAATTTTTCGTATGTTTTAGAATTATTTACTCTTAGCTTCTCTTATATGAACCAGTAATATGATATAACATTGCTTATTCGAAGTTAAGTAAATTTTGGTGATAATATTTAAGTATACATAATATACGCTCAATGTCATTCTCATGTGCCTTATATAACGTTAAAAAATACCGACAACAGGTGGACAAATATGGCCAACGGTATACAAAAACAAATCTATGTTTTTTCACCAGTAGATTTTTACGATACAAAAATATATTTTGGTAGAAATCAAATGACAAATAAAATTGATCGAAATTATTATACTTAGCTAAAGGGACCAAAAGAAATCAGTCCAGTTAAAAATTTGAAGTGCACCTCAGATTTATTCTGTGATAATTCTCTTCATATTGAGGGGCTTCAAATTGAATTTAAAAATTTAATTAACTACCTATTAATAAAGAAAAAACTAAAATTACGACTGAATTATAAAATTTACAGAATTATAAAAATTTAAATTTAAATGTTGTCAACATAACTGTTATGTAAATAAATACTAACTATTTTATATTTTAAGGTCATTTTTACACATGTTTTATCAATAAGGAGTGACATTGTAGCTTTAAGTTTTCAACACATTCCACGAACATATTTTAAATCTATACCTATGTGTACCCTTCGATTTATGTTTTACTACCTATAAATTAAAAATGATGTATTTTTAGGTTTGTGTATATTAGAGCTCGTAATAAACTGTTGTATCACAAGTCTTATTAGATTATTTGTTTTTAGTAGGTATTGCGTACACTCTAATGTTACGTTAAGGCCAAAAGATATACAATATTGTGTATTTTCCAATAATAAAATATGTTTATAAATCAGACTTTTCTTTTCGATTTTACTGCAATTACTTTTCTATCTTACATGGCATTGCAATCTATCCGTCTCCTTGATTTTACTGTTGTTATTAAAGTGATCTGATGGAAAGTGTGTGTGGAGTGTCTTCTCATAGGTATTCTGTGCATCAATTACTGGGCCAAGGTTGGATAGTGTGATACGCACATATCAGTCTCTGCTTATATTTCCGGCTGTCTTTCTATTACCTTCCTGACAGTTGGAATACAAATATCGTTTGGAGGGCATCATTGCTGGGTGACATACCAGGGAGCATCAGTGATTTGACTCAAAACTTTTGATTGGAATCAACTCATAAATCTGTAATCCCGAGGTTTACCTGCATTGGAAGAAATATCTTCGTCAGCGTTTCCCATATGGTGGCCGTGACCGGGAACCGAACTACAAAAATAAAATATATGGTCACTAAATTGTCCCATTGTTTAAAATAAATCCATGATTAAAATGTAGCTTTTGTGTCGACGAGAACGATAGAGGAGTGTGTAGTGGTCGTCAAGTGGCAAGCGCGTTTCGTGTTACACATCCTACGCCCCGCATACCAGCTTGGTATTTGTGACTCTATTCAAAAACGCGCTGTTTGAATTGTCGGTAATATCATGCTCACAAGCGGTATGAGCCGGTGAGACAACGGAAGTATTTATATGTGTTCTACAACAAGCGAGTAACAATGGTAATGGTGTTTCAAAAACTTGTAATAAGGGTACCTCGAATCCAAAACGGGTAGACATAATACGAATGGCGTATGTCCTTACGATGCGGATATACTCAGCGGAACCAGCCTGCTCGTAACCATAAACCATAAAATTATCAAAACCGGAGTGATAAAGTATGTGAGATCTAAGACATTTTAGAAATCAGCCATCATCATAATCATCACAGCCCATAACAGTCCACTGCAGGACTTAGAGCCTCTCCCATAAGAGGAGAGGTTATTGCCGTAAACTCCACGCTTGGCCGGCGGGTTGGAGATCACAGTGACATAAATTTAAAAAAGGAAAATGGTGATGCCCATTTTCCAGCCTACAGATACTCCAAAACTTTTGTCACGCTATATAGTGATAGTACATCACTATTTTGTATTTCGAGATTCGGTATCACACTCGTACGACACCTACCCACAAGTGTAAAAGAGGTTGATACTACTCTACTCTGCCGGACACCACACGGCTGGCATTGATATTCACACACACATGCAATAACAGCGTACAGAAGTAATCAACATCGGATTTTAAATGTAGGTAATTCTGTAAAACTTTCGACAAGTTACACAGATTTTAAAAATAGTGATTGCAAATAATGACATCAATATACTACCGTGTTACTGCCATTATAGAAGCCAGCCAGCTATTCTAAATTCTTATAACACTGGGTATTCCTGTATTTACTTTAATGTTATTATAATTAAGGGGGCCATAAATCTTGTTGTGTAAAGCACTTAAATATTTATTGAGGAGGATAAATATTTAAGTGCTTTACACAACAAGATTTATGGAACAAAAACCGGTACAGCACGGTTAAAATGCAAATATCACCCGGCTACATCACTAAAACTGTCAAATGTCAATTGTCATCGTTTTGTGGTGGGTGCTGTGTACACTTTTCACGAATTTTCGTGTGAAAATTTAGTTATTTACCACAAAACAAATAATGCTCTCTTTCATGATCTGATGTAGGTTTAATGTTATTATAATTTATAGTATTAAACCGAAATAAAACAGTATTAAATAGCACAATGGTGGATTTAAGCGGTGGTCAAGACGGACCGTTGGAGCATGCATTTTCCAACTCTGTTTTCATCCTTCCTGGGATTATTGTGATCAGTTTATCGGGTAAGTTTGAATGTTTGTTTATTTCTTTACATATACCAAGGCGTTTTAGATCAATCGGACGTTTATTTAGACGACTTTTATCGGATACAAGTCGAGCCCCATAAACCAAATCACGCGGAAAATTAAGTTTACGCGATTGTAATTTTGTATTAATTTGGTACAATTAGTAACGGATATTGATACAACTTTCTTACACTGAATAGGACACATAAAAAATTAACTCTTGATATGATCAAATATTACTATGTAAGTAGTAATATTCTGGTATATTATTGATTCTAAGTAATAGTTTACTTAAAATACTGTAATTTCAAGACTGTAGGATAATATAATTTATTCCAATATTCAGTACTTGTTTTAAACTAAACTCCTGTTCTTTACACATATAATTATACCAAATGGGACTCACGGCAGGTAACCCTACCGAAACGTCGTGAAATCAAATCGGAAGGGCACGTCGCGTGCGAGTCCCGTCCTTTATTTAGTGCACCGGTTTTGTAGATTACCAAGTCAAGAAGCGCAATAACTTAAAAAATTTTATGTCAATCTCAGTTAAAGTAAGTGATATTTTAACACTAGAGCAGGGGTTCCCGAGCGGTGCATTGCGACTCCCTGATAATAACAAAGATAACGGAAAAATTACGGGTTGTAAAGGAAGCCGCAGTTTGAAAAAGTTGGGCACCCCCGCACTAGAACACTAATACTATTAAATTGTGGTCTGTTGATGAACATCAACAGTTCAGCAATATTTAGCAAGTTGAATTTCTTAGACCATTCTCCGCCACTCGATGAAGCTGCATCTATTTTAGACTGTAGTTGAACTTCAAAATACAGACATGCGAAGAATAGTGGTTGGAAAGATCGTAGTTACGATAAACTATTGGTCGACAGACTGCTCGTGCCATTAATGGAAGTATGAAGGATGATCTGAGTGGTTCAGTGGTCAACATGCCACGCAAGAGGTCTGGGTTCAATTCCCGGCCGGGCAGAAATTGAAATGATGAATTTTCATTTCTGTTACGGGTCTGGGTGTTCTATGTATAATAAGTATGTATTTAAAAGTATATAAGTAGTTTATCAGTTATCTAGCACCCATAATACAAGCTTAGCTTCTTTGGGGCTAGATAGCGTTGTGTGAATTTGTCCACGATTATTTATTATTATTATTATAGTGGTGCGATAAACTGTGTGTGTTATTTTAGGTGTGCATCGATAAAGAATCTACAAAGGACCTCACTTGTGCTGTGTAGTTAGGCACTGAATAGGGTAAATCTTCCCCAATTACCACTAATAGTCGGTTGCACCAAGATTGCTGTTCATTTAGAAATCCTATTTAGTGTTTTATGAACAATTTTAACAAAAAAGTAAAATAATCTTTTCAAATAAAATAATAGTAAATACCCACTGTCACTGGGTGCCAGTATCGGCATCAGCTCCATCGACTATTCAACCACTACCCAGTGGAATACCTTGGTTGAAACCTAAGAAACTAAGGATATACACCTAGCAAAGACGGACTACTGTTTTATGAAACAATTATAAGCGATGCTTATTCAGAAAGCATATTATTCTGTTAGTGAGTTCCTTGACGTGTGAACTAAAATATATCGATTTATTTTAATTTTATATTAATATCATTTTTAATTTGACATTATTAATTTTGTAATGTGACATGTTAAGATGACTATTGATACTCAATACTAAAGGTGACAATTTCAATTCTATTGACTGTGATACTATTTAATTATTGATGTAAATACTCAATATATATGCATTGTTAGTTAGCACATAATGTATACCTAGATACTGATTTTTGGACAATGTATGAGCAATACTAATAAAGAAATATGAAAGTGAATAACCTACCTAATAATGATTGGTTCCTTGTTGACTGGTAATGTACATGTAGGACATACATTTACTATTTACAAATTCATAAACTGTAAGTTTTCATGCAATGCCTTTGCCTTTGGGAGGCTTTATTTAAAAAACTGCTTATCGTATTGATATAAATTGAGATTTGACGTTCAGGAAATTTCATGTAGATTTATTAAATATCATAATTTACTCCTATCTATAACTGTTTTACTGCAAAATGAAAAAAAATCATGGCAAGCAACACTTCGTATAGGATAAGGAAGTGAAGGAGGTAGGGAAGAGATTAGTAGTAGAGGAGGTCAGATGTCGTCGCTCTAATTATCTGATCGGCCAATTCCTGGATCATGGTCAAGGCGGACCATGGAACCTCGTGCACGAGAGCACAACCGGGACATTAACACCAAGAGAGACTCGAGTAGTAGTCGCTTCGACGTCGCTTTTTGTACAAAACTTGAGTTATATTTACGACTCAAGTTCTTTTTGGACTCGAGTCCATCCTCTGATGACTCGATTTGGTTCTAGACTCGTGAGTGTTTGGGTCGGGTGTAATACACGGGTTCGAATGCCGAAAGCACGAATAACGATAGCGCAAAGACGACTGCCCGAAAGCTTGAATGTGCGATGGTTCGTTTGTGCGAAAAATCAATTCCGCGAAAGCTTCAAAGAGCAAACGTTCAGTTGTGCGGCAATTGCATTGCGCGATAGCTTAAAAGCGCGACGTTTTAATTGAGCGAATTATCTGCTGCGCGAAGCAATATTCTGACTTCCCGCCCTTCGTTCATTATATCCTATTATACCTAAACGAACGGAGCATTGCACAAAGTGATTATAGCTTTAACGTTTGTAAATAACTGTTTACAAACCTTGTTGCCCTAATGTAGTATGTACCCTACGTTTCTATAAACTTTTTTACAAACGCCTGCGATGCGGTCCTTGTATCTCAAATCCGATGTTATTTGGATTCCCAGTTACAGGTTTTTTGACGTCTCATCATAATCCACAAATGCGAGGCACAGTGGCTGTTCATACATATGAGTCTTCTGTATAAACTGCCGCACCATGTGAATGTGGTCTGTCATGCCAAATTCTTTGGAAACTCTTCGTGTTCCGGGGACTAAAAGTTACCCAATCTTTACGCAAGGCGGTTAATAATGAACATGGAACAGCTTATACGTGGCTCTGGCGCGACATGGGTCGGTAGTTTTTAAGTTTTGTTGCTCTTATTGAAGAAGAGGGCTACATTACTCCCGCTCTAGGGGTCTGGAAGTCCTTCATACCGCCTGACGTAATTAAAGAGCTGCTGGAGCTTACCAGCTTTCGAATTCGGCTTTCTAACGCAGCCTGCGTATTCTCTGGGAGCTTCGATGTCTGCACGCATTGTGCACATCCTTAGACCTACTTCCCTTAAAGTCTGCTCCAGGTTATGGAAATCCTGGTCAGCGTCTATGTCGGAGCGTAGAGTTCTTAAGACAAAGTAGCCTACGAACTTTCGAATACGGCTTTCGAGAGCGTCGACCTCGGGCCTGTACGCGTTGTGTATGAATTTAGTCCTACTTTCCTTATGGTCTTCACCACGTTATGAAAAGCCTGCAAGCCTACAAGCGATCTCTTCCAGGCAACCCTTGTCTAGAAAGAGAAAAAGATAAACATGAGTCAGACAAGCAACAAAAATAGCATTAATCATCTAGGTAAACTACTATATTATAAGCTAATAATTTTAAACCTACATACATTAGTATATACACACTATAGGCTACAATCTATATAGATAATACTAGTGGACCCGGCGCGACTTCGTTCGCGTACACCTACTTTACTCCTACCTACCCTCTTTCTACTTGCTTATAAACCTTCCTCTTGAATCACTCTATCTGCTGTTGAAACCCGCATCAAAATCCGTTGCGTAGTTTCAAAGATTTAAGCATACAAAGGGACATAGGGACAGAGAAAGCGACTTTGTTTTATACTATGTAGTGATACGTACATATTAATATGATAAATTGGTCGGCAGAGGAGAATGTCTACTAATTGCAAACAGAGAGAAGAGGGGCATGCAACTTTGTTTTAGGTAACTTAGCGAATTCAGCTGTCAATATAATGATTCTACGTTAGATATAGCGAACAAATTTAACAGCCCGCAAAGTTAACGATAAATCGTTAGCAAACACGTCACGGTGTACGACTTTGACGTTGCCAAAATGTCAATTGACAAGTAAACAAACAAAGTTTTAAAATATATAATTTCAATTTCCTTAGATTAGTAATATTACATGAATTTTCATACAATAGGTAATGGTACAAAACAATAGACAGAACAGTTTTTGGTAATTTCCTACAAATTTTAACTGGGACTTATTTATATTGATAAAAACAGCCCCTGACATGACATAACGACCGAAATCGATAAGTTTGCGATCGCTATGTGTGTCCAGACTGTATCCCCTGGTCAGCATTAATGTCGTAGACAAATATTTCTAAACATTTTGAAATGAATCGTAAAATTTTAATGGCCTCCAAAACCAACACATGTCACAGAAAAACTACTCATAGATACATAATTGGCCCAACATTATCGAGATTGTGTTCCAATACAAATTCAGCAGAGCTACCAATTCAAGATTACATAAAACACAGGTACATATTAATGTACCGTACAATAAAATTCAAATACACCACCGGACACACTCATTCAACCATGAAGTAAATATACTAATTGCTACTAAATTTACCGACACACGACGTTTATTATGTCGTGCAATAAATAATATTGTGTCGAGTAACTTACCTACGTTCAGTATTGTATAAAATGCGTTATCTGATAAATAATATGAATAAAACACTTGTACCATTCATTATGTGTGGTGCAAGTTAGAAGCGGATGTTGTTTTCTCATCTGTCTTACTGTAGTGCTGTGGCCCTAGCACAAGTGTGTCCGCGGCAAAGCTCGCGCCGCGAGAGAGCGTTTGTCTCTTTCTCTCAATACGAAGACGAAAGAGATAGCAATAGCTATGTCGCGCTTTTTCTCGCTTATCGCGCGCGAGAGAAACTTGTGCTAGGCCTACTGACAACGAGATGAGTATTGTAGATTACTAGTGGACCTGGCGCGATTTCGTTCACATACATGTACTTTACTCCGATCTACCCTTTTTTTCTTGCTTGTAAACCTTCCTCTGAATCACTCTTCAATCTACTGTCACAACTTACTATACAAATTACTCAATGTCATACAAAAAGGTAGTAAAGGGCTTTGCTAAAAAGTCATAGACAATAAACCCAGAATCGCCAGCAACGAAATGAATAGAAATGAGTTCAATATAGTTAACTCATTATGTTTAAAAAAAAACAGCCTCTTAAACCATGTAATATAGAAGTTATTATACTGTATGGGAATCGTACCTCCCAAACTCAAAGTAAGAAAGGGTATGTAGGGGCTTTTTTTTTCTTTCGTACTAACCACCCCTCCATTATAACCAACAAAATAAAAGAAGAATTATTCAAATCGGTCCAGCCGTTTTCGAGTTATAGCAAGATTAACGAAGAGCAATTGATTGATTTGTATGGAGATTGTATCATTTATAAACAAAATATTTAGTATACCACATCGATTTTGTAGTAAATTATTATATATGTTTGATGTACATATTATGAATGTAATAACGGCATATATAAAATTTCTGGCGACACTGACAGACTTGAAATGACCATCTCGTCTTAAGTGGGCCGCAACAAAACCGATACAGTATCAGTATTCTGTGCTGATACATTTATTTATATCACTAATAAGACAAGACATGCGATGAATATTAATGAAATGTAATGAGAATATAAGTCTGTGAACTTTGAAATAAATTATATTTTATTTTATTATTATAAATGAATTGAATTGATTCTTTTCTTATAAGCGTGTTCAGTGTGCTAGTTTTACAAGATAACATGTGCCTGCACCACTAACAGATTCATTCCACGAAGGCCCTGTATTAAAATATGATCGCATATTTAACCACTTAAGGGCTATGCTCGGAGTCTTATTGCTCAATCGAATCAGAAATGAGGACTTCCGCAAGCGATACCAAGGTCACCGATATAGCCCGAAGGATTGCCAGGCTTAAGTGGTGGTGGACATGGCATAACAGATGGCTGATGGGGCAGTAAATTTCTCGAGTGGCGACCACGTGCCGGAAGACGCACGCAGCATGGGTAGGCCTCCCACAAGGTGGACCGACGACCTGGTAAAGATCGCAGGTACCAGCTATATGCGGAAGGCACATAACCGGCCTTTGTGAGGTTTTTTGGGAGAGACCATGGCCTAAGCTATGATCGGTGCGTGTCTTTGATGATGATGATGAACCATAACTTGTATCACTAAAAAAGAAGAAGATCTTCGATCTTAATCCGCTTATATCTCACGTCTTAGAGCCGCCAGCGTATATGTAACGTGTCACCACGTCTTACAGCGCGATATATCGCCAGTTGTGATCTTAATCTCTTTACATAACTACATATCACCTCCTTTATTTAAAAATATATCAATCAATATTTTTATAATATTCGCGCAAGCCAGCAACTTGGGAGAAGGCTGTTCGAAAAAAGTTTACAATAGTTCGGGCGGGAAAGAACGAGAATCCAAAATGGCGGACGTGGAAGTAGAAAACGAGGGGCTCGCAGGGATAAACAACTTTGCGGACCTGCTGAAGGCTAACGATGGCCAAATGCCTTCGCGGAAGCAGATCCTCGAAATGCTGGACGGGTCCGACATGAATGAGGAGTTGAAAGAGAGCCTCAGGACTATGATGAAGGGGAACGCTCCTGAGGTCTTCGGCAGCAGCGGTGGCACGTGGCTTGGCGTTGTTTTCGTAATCATCATATTCTCCCTGATGTGTGAGTGCTGTTATGATTCTTTTTACCCTCCAGAGCGACCATGGGTTGTGGTTGTATGTCGACAGTATGTGTGAAAAAATACGTTGTCAGTTCATTTCGAACTATCAACCCAAGGTGTTAAGATACAAACTGACCTAAAGATTTAGCTCGATCTGCTCGCTCATTCGTTGACTTCATTTGTTTTATTAGGATAAGTCTAGAGGCAAAATTTCAAAAATTCGAAACTCACTGCGCTTGTTCTTTGATTGATTTAACTAACTTCAATTTATATTAAAGGACGAATCTGTCGCTCATCGCGCTTGCTCATTCATTTAACTTTTATTACAATTACCCCAACTTTCAACAGCCAGAAGGTTAAAAATTCAGAGCTCACTACGCTCGTTCATTCGTTGCTATACTTTGTTCTTGCTAAGCTTAATTATTAGAGATTTTAAGAGCTTCCTGAACTGGCCTTCATAGCTCGTAGCTATGATTTCCCACCTAGCAAACAGCCATTGCTGTGGCAGCTATGGTTATGGCCTGTCAGTTTTAAATAGTAAATTTTGCCCAACAGCTAAAACGGCGGCCCAACATTGCTCTGACACGTACAGAGAAACCCTGTGATGGACCATTATTACTACCTTTGCCGAGTTTATGTCTAGATGGCATTTTAATATTGTGCTGAGTCCTAGATTACCAAAACATTGCTTATCTCCAACAATAATAGACGGGAGATAATATTGAAAGTCGGAATGGGAGTATTTTACTTAAACCCATTGATTGTGTAATTGTAGGCGACTGAATATGTAACCATGATCCAATCTGGTCAGGTTCCCCCGATAGCAGGGTCACGGTCGTCGGATGGCAGTTGCTCCACTGTAATTACCTGATCTGCCCAATCATGGATCATGGTCGAGGCGTGCCCCGGGCCCGTGCGCGAGAGCAAAGCCCGGTACATTAACGCCAGGGTGTTTTTTTCTTAATATTATGTAGAAGGAAATTGTTCCCATTCTGTCAAAATCCAAAAATGGTTGGACACCTATGTATCATGTGTGACGTCACTATAGAAGCGCGGAGTACAAAATTCAGAAATATATATTATTTTTATACCTATAGTATACCTAGCAATAACGACACTATTACGTATGAATACATTGTATTGTGTGGAGTATTGATCTTTTTGACGTTTGGGGACCACTTCTTAATAGGCCAGTTCTGAATAAGACCGTTTCTGCTTTTTACCACTTCTTTACTTGACTACCTCCAGTACGATGTGCATACAATTAACATACAAACATATGCGATACGTTCCTGTAGTAGGCCGGTCCTGTGCCTTCCGCGTCCAGTTGGTACCTGCGATCTTTACCAGGTAGTCGGTCCACCTTGTGGGAGGCCTACCCACGCTGCGTCTTCCGGTACATGGTCGCCACTCGAGAACTTTACTGCCCCATCGACCATCTGTTCTTCGAGCTATGTGCCCTGCCCACTGCCACTTTGGCCTGGCGATCCTAAGGGGTATGGGCTATGTCTCTGGGGCAGGCCTGTGCCCTATGCCCAGCAGCTGATATGATGATAATGACCTACAGAAGGTACATAGATATTATAGTCAGCCAGAAGGCTTAAAAAGTATCCGTTACCAAAATGTTCAGTCCGGAATATTATTTACAATGGAAAACAACCTTGTTGTCTTCTCAAGTGCAACTGAACTTCGATCTTCGCATGATAACCAATTCACGGCTCGTACGTACAAAGTTTCCAGTATTACATTGTTATAGTCGAGAAATAGAGGTCGTGATACCTACAAAACAGCTACAGAACAAATATGAAATGTATCGAAAACAAAATCGAAAACACCTGCTCAAACGATAATTGTTACCATCTGGATGCCTCTCGGATAGTGATGGGCGATTGTGGCCAAAAATAACGATCAATTTACGAATTAAATCACCTTTTTTATACCACTAAGGTGGCAAACAATCTTACGGCCTACCTGATGGTAAGCAGTCACCGCAGCCTATGGACGTTTGCTATACCACTGGCATCACCCATGCGTTGCCGACCCCGTACAAACTTTTTCAACCCTTTCTTGAAGAACTCACTCTTTCTTGAACTACTCAATAGGAAATATGTATAAGTCATTGTAACATTTTTTTTTCATTCGAATAATTGGAATATTTGTTGCTAGGTCTCGCCACTCTTTCGCATGCTCCTCTAATTCGTCGTGCCATCTTTTTCGAGGCCGACCACGACGTCTTTTTGCGTTATGTGGCACCCATTCGGTGTGGTCTAAGTGGAAATATGGGAGAGAGGCCTTTGCCCTGCAGTGGGCAAAGCTGGGTTTGACTTTTCCGCCATCGGGAGACGCGATCCGGGCGAGCGCTTCATTCTATGTAGTGTATCTTCCAGCCATCCGCACGAGCCGCTTTAGTTCAACCTTTATAATGCGTACGGCCAAGGAATGGAACGCATTACCCGCGAGTGTGTTCCCTGATCATTATAATCTAGACGCCTTCAAGGCCAGCATGAATAGGCTGTTCCTAGACAGGCATGCTCCATCATCGGCCGCATCGTCACTTACCACCAGGTGAGGTGGCGCTCAAATGCCTGGCTAGTCAAATAATTTACAAAAAAGTGGGACAGTCAAGGCTTTTAAAAAAAATTGGATTTTTAGCTCTTGTGCATTCGAATATTGAATAATTTCACATTCGCCAATCACCTGCCCAAACGTTAATTGTTATCTGCGAGCTCTCGGTGTCGATTTGGGTTACTTTATCGCCGTTATCTCGTAAGCTTGACATTTTAACTTATCCAACTAGTCTTTAGATAGAAGGCATTGAGTCAACGATTCGACCACGTATTCCATAATTGCGTAAACAAATTGATAAATAACAGATAATGTTCTAGGTTTTATTACGTTTTGCGATGGTAATAGCGGTTTTGCGATGGAAATTATGGGATTTTATGTCCAAAATGGTAAAGACCTGGATAGGCTATATTAGCCCGCAACTTTAATACTGTTTAAAGTTGGTTTAATACTTACTTACTTTAGTATTATTTTTATATTGTTATTTATGTAGTTATACGCAATAAAGAGTTTACATACATATATACTTCAATACTGTTTTTGTGTAACGAATCATATGGTCGGATGATTTGGTCCACCTGATTTAAAAATGACTGGTGAGCGCAATTACGGGCATGAGGCGTTGTCCTAATTGGGCAACGGGTGGTTTTGAGGTCACCTATCCCGTGCTAATCAGGACAGCGCTTGAGGCATTTTGTCTTAGTCCTCACAGTGACAACGCACCTGCGGTTCTGTTGCATCAAAACTTACTGTGCCACAAACTTATCTGAACCAGTGGCGGAAACTGGAACTGTGCAAAAATTGCGACACATCATTTTGAATTTTGAATTCCAACTCAGCAACACCATCACCGGGTCACATGACTTTGTGGCACTGCAATTTCAGTGCATTGATGGTAGATGCCGTGTGGTGTCCGGCAGAGTAGAATAGCACCAACCCCTTACGCTCATGGGTGTCGTACAAGGCGACTAATGTTTTCGAGACAAAAGATCAGGAGTCTCCGTAGTCTGGAAATTGGGCAGCAGCATTTTCCATTGTTATATTTTAACACTGCGATCTCCAACCCGCCTGCCAAGCGTGGAGATTATGGCAATAACCTCCCCTTTCGTGGGAGAGGCCTGAAGTCCTGCAGTGGACTGTTACGGGTTGTGATGATGATGGTAGATGTCATGGGCGACAGTTACCACTTACCATCAGGTTGGTCACTTAGCAGCAAAAAACCTTTATATGTATGATATTTCTATATGTATTTTATTGTATGCAATAAAGTGTTAAATAAATAAAAATTAAAAATATATATATTGTAATCGTGACAATTCTGATCGCTAATTTATACGATACACGTAATCAACACAGTGAAAATTACCGCAGCAAGTAGAAGATAAACCTAAAAAACAATAACGTAGGTAGGTACCACCTACATACAAATAAGATAGTGTACTTATTACATATTGTATTGTGTATTGATAAACAAATCAGTGCTCTGTAGATAATACAGTTTTAGTTGACACCAAGTTCTCGAGGATAAAGCTTGTGGTATGTAGAAGCAATTATCAGTTTCTCTATGGCGTATTGCTTATCTTTGTGTGGCATTATTTTAAAATTTTGAATGTTTTTGGCTTGAAATTATTAATATATGTTAAGTTAGTTTATTTAAGAATTGCAAGCAGGCTGTTGTTTTGCGTTTTTTGGAACTGTTTCTTATAATAAGACTAGGGCATTTGATCGCTATTTCACCTGCGGGGATATTGTCAACACAATGAGCAGTTTTCCAATAGGTATCTAAAGCATTCCTAACCACTCACTAGATGGCGCCCCGACAATTTTGGTAATTGATAATCGCTTGAAATAGGTTCTTAGCAAACAGGATATAAACACCGGGTACCTACGTTGTATTGGATAATATGGTATTTGTCAAAAGTTTTCAACCATTTTAGAGGTTGTAATAATAATGGAACATAGTGCCAACTTCTATAAATATATCTTTTTACACTTCGTTCAACCTTTAACAGTTATGTTTATATTAATAAACATTTTATTTTTATGTTTAGTATTGGTTGGCAGCATGAAATCACTGCCACCATCATACTGATTATAAAAAGATTACCAAAATTGTAGGAGCGCCATCTGTTGATGCTTTTTGAAACCAACTATAAATACCTGCTGGAAAACTCCTCATTGGAAACTGAATTTGACATTAGATAATTCTACATTACGACATCTACAAATTCAGATTCAGTTGTCCTCTGATATAGCCAATAGCCCCGCTCGTAAGTGTCGATGCGACTGATAATGGAGCTTGCCTGGTGTTCTGGTATTGCTTAGCCATAATTGTAAGTCAGGTTTTTAAATAAGGAGTGCCTTTACTTTTGTCTACAAATATTTATTTTTATTAAATCTTAGATTAGTAGCAAAAAGTTGCGTCTGCAATATCTATGTTACTTTAGAACTCAAAACAACAACCCTGCATTAAGAGGTGAAAGGGCAATATGTTACTGCAATAGCTATGTTGCTGCAATACGTTTCGTGAGTTCCGAGAGTGTCAGGTGTAGTGGAAAAGGACGCACTTAAGCCTGGTTTACATTTTGACAAGTGACAAGTGACAAGTGCAAGTGACAAATGACAAGTACTTTGTTTGTCACTCGCACTTGTCAATATACAAACCAGGCTTTAGCGACAACAATAGAGTGTGAGCGAAACAACAATAGGCCACTCTATGTGCTGTGTTGCAGCTACATATTAACATATTACCTACTATATACTTAATGCAATTTGTATCATACAAATAGTTAGATACAGCATGACATAATGTTATCTAGATGTCATGTTGTAAAGATCAACGACATCTTGCCGGTGATGCATCCTCGGGAAACCTTGGTTGAGCTAAATGTTGTTAAGTCCTGCATAACATAGTATCCGATAGTGTAGAATGTATGGAATTCCATACATGGACCTTTAAAAATAGTCTAAAAATATCATGAACTAGTGGACGCGGCGCGACTTTGTTCGCGTACACCTTCTTTATACTACCCACCCTTTTTTCTTGCTTATATACCTTCCTCTTGAATCACTCTATCTATTGTTGAAACCGCATTAAAATCCGTTGCGTAGTTTGATAGATCTAAACGTACATAGATACATACAACAATATACAGCGGGCAACGCATTGGTAGCGCCCCTGGTGTTGCTGATGTCCATAGGCGGCGGTGACCACTTTCCATCAGGTGGCCCGCATGCCTGTTTGTCTGCCGTATAATGCTAAAAAAAGATACATAGGGACAGACGGCGGGAAGGGACTTTGTTTTATACTATGTGTAGATTCTGCAGGCGACTGTACGTACGACATCCGTGACTCCAAGGGAATGGCGAATTACTATTTTACTATTTTAGACACTACTGTCTGATTTTCATATAATTTATCATGAATTTAGTATAGCTTTTATTGTTTATATTATTAGGTACTTAGCGAAGTAACCAAACGTACTTATTTGAGTTTACAACTCTACCATTATGCTATTAGAGTCGATAATCGCATAACGAGTTCACTGCAACATTGTTGTCTGTCGGCATTTAGGGGCGACAGAAATAGATAGGTTTATATTTTGATAGTGGAATGGGAGTCCAGCAGTCGTGTTTAGATCGTGCAAAGTGTTAGCCGTGTGGTGTGTTAGTAACTATGATCCAATCTGGTCAGGTTCCCCTGGTAGCAGGGTCTTGGAGGTCAGATGGCAGTCGCTCCGTTGTAATTACCTGATCTGCCAAATTGTGGATCATAGACAACGGACCCCGGGCCCTCGCGCGGGCACTACCGGAACATTCATGCTAAGATTATTTTTTTGTTTTTAAAGTGTTGGATGAGATGTGGAAATAACAGTGGACAGTGGAATTCTAAATGTCGATGTTTGTTGACAGTGGAAAATTTTCTGGATACCAATGTTGTGCAATGACAATTAGGTATAGTTTCGTCTGAGCTGGATATAGTTACGGTGTAGCTGGAAGAATGTTTTGATGTAGCAATTTGATAATTTTGTTATATTTGTGTGCTGCCATCAATTTCAATTGTAATTATAATATAGGTTAGATTTATATAGAATATTTTGGTAGTAGATTTCGGGTTCGATTCCCAGCCGGGCAGAAATTGAAATGATAAATTTTAATTTCTGTTTTATTTAAAAAATATAAAAGTAGTAAGTTATCAGTGTTCTGGCATCCATAACACAAGCTTTGCTTACTTTGGGGCAAGATGGCGCTGTGTTAATTGTCCAAGCATATTAAATTATATATTATACAGTTTCAATATCACTATTTAGGTACTTAACTATATTTTTGTCCTGTTATCAGGACAATGATCTTCGATCGGTCGGTTTTTTTTTTAGTTTTTATGTTATAACTACCTGCATAATATGATAAATTATACAACCATATAGATAGGTATAGAATGCTTCAGTTATGCCAAACATATGACAAGTGTTTTTATTACACGGTCGCAAAGATATGTATACACCAACATACCGATTGTAACTGATATTATCGTGAGTACTTATTAGATTATAATACTTGTGGAATAATAATTATCGTATTAAATATTTACGAATCACTTAGGTTGGCCGTATGGTGTAGAATAACACCAACCCGTTACACTCGTGGGTATCGTACAAGGCGACTAACGTTCGAGATAGAAAAGGTCTACAGGTCTCCGTAGGCTGGAAAATGGGCAGCAGCGTTTTCTATTGTTATACTTATAAAACTGCGATCTCCAACCCACCTGCCGAGCGTGGAGATTATGGCAATAACTTCCCCTTTCGTGGGAGAGGGCCTAAGTCCTGCAGTGGACTGTTATGGGTTGTAATGATGATGACTATAGGTACATAAAGTGATAGATATGAAAATTCGTCGCGTGGTTTAAAAGAAAAAGCCCTTAAAATTTGAGTTATTGGTACCTACACTTTTATTTTTATTTTTTTTATAATTATTAAGAAAGTTGAAGTAACGCAGTAACAACCTTGAAATAATTAATTTATACGATGACGTACCTGTGGATGGATTACGGGAAGAGAAACTTTTAGACAATCACTTTGTACCGGTTAATAACCTTGTAGTTCATTAGTGTTTCTATATTCCTTGAACTGATCCTGTGCCAAATATGGAATTGTGCCTTAGAGTGAATAGGCTGTTCCTAGACAGGCGTGATGATGGTCAAATGCCTGGCTATTATAAAATAAAATAAATATACCAGTATGTGTAAAACGTCGCTTTCGAAGTCTGTCTGTCTGTTTATCCGCTAAACGCAACGGATTATGATTCGGTTTTCACCATAAGTTACAGAATTTTAAACGGCAGGTTTATTGTAAATAAATATTAATATTAGAAAAGAAAATCCCAGAAACCTTTGCGAAGCCAGGACACGTAGCTAGTTTATTATAAGCTCATGGCAGTCGCTCCGCTATAATTATCTGATCTGCCAAATCCTGGATTATGGTCAAGGCGGACCCCGGGCTCTCGTGTGCGAGAGCACAACCCGGACATTAACGCCAAGATGATTAATTAATTATTTACAATAGAAGTCATATTATGATTGAGTTGTTGCCATATAGATGACCCGATATACATCATCAGCCCATAGTATCTGACACCTGACAGTTATTGCGCGGTAGTAAAGTTATGCGCAGTAGTGGCCGATCTGGCGACAAGCGTTCTCAATAATCTCGACGGCCCACATGGCATTTCTATTTACTTATATTGATTTCTGTGTAAGTAGGTAACACAAAGTATTAGTCTCACAATAACTGGCACAACACAATTTTAAACAATATTTAATTGAGGTCAGATATGTTGCCGGTCCAAGATTAATTCGCCTTATCATCAATAACTTAAGGCTCCCAGCCAACGCACCTGTGAAAATAGTTATTAGTTTTATTCTTTACGTATCTACTTACTAAGGTTTGTTTATTAAAGTTTAGACAGGAAAGTTAATTGGGTATGGTAGCTGTGTAGAAAAAATAGGGGTAGATTAGTTGTTAGGTAGGGTAGGGTAGTGGTGCAGAAAAGGGTAGGGGTTGAGTTTGTTAAAGTGAAACCACGCGAAATTTCGTTGGGCAGCTAGTTAAACTCTTCTTCGTAATAATATTATAAATGCGAATGGTTGTGAGGTTGCGTGGATGTTTGTTACATCTTTTGCTGTAAGGATTTTGATGAAATTCGCTGTAGTTTATTCCGAAATTCAATGTGGTTCCCGCGGGAAAAGAATTTTTCGCTGACAAGGTCACGGCCAAAAGTTTATTTATGATATAAACTATGTTATGCATAGATAATATAATTAATCTAAACCTAGCTCGACGCTCAACTAAGGTTTCCATTTCTCGGCCTGTAAAAATGTCTAAATAGCAGATAATAAAAATAAAAATAAATAAATAAAATAATATCGCACTAAATAGATTGGATTATTCTGATGTAATTTGACATTTAAAAATGCGATTTGACAGTTCAAAATGGCGGAAGAACAGGTAGACTTCGGCAGCGTGATCAAGCAGAAGTTGTCGGAGTCTGTGCAGAACATGGACGTGCTCTCGATGATTCAGAACATAGTCCAGGTCAGGGTTTAGCTGATCAAGTGTTCAGCTACATAAAACGTTTTCGTACCCGTGCTCTGTTCTCCAAAACGAAATTGCCTAGCGTTTGATTGGTCAGTTTAATCTAGTAATAGACGTTCAGTTTTGGCTGGAGCCGACCATCCGTCAGTGGCAGTTATCAACTCATCTTTACGTAGTACAAAATAAAGTCACTTTTAGATTAACTCGGATGCGCCGGCAAGCCGAGCACGCCCTCCGCACCCAAAAGCGACATTATTTTATACAGCGTAAGGATTAGTATCAACTGCAACTGACGGTTGGTCGGCTCCAGCCAAATCGGAGAGTCTGTTACTAGTTTAAGCTGTCAGCTCCGGTTGAATATGAAACCGTAAATGGTTAGTGTTTTTTTTTCCATTTTCATACAGTATATTAGGGGAAATCTTCCAAAAAAAAACCACGTAGGCAGTGCTTTCGTGTAATGAGTCGTATTAATCTCATTTCTTAAAACCGAGTCAGTCTGACAGCACTATCGCTTTGCTACTTGTTTCGGCGAACAGAGTATGGCACGACCACGTTAAGCTATGTACGGAGCTGACCTTCAATCCTGGGCCTCCAGGTGTCGCCGGAGGACGAAGAAGGGGAGCATATCCAGTCGAAACTCAAAGGGGTTCTGGACCAGTACAATGTGATGACTGACGAACAGAAAGCTCAATTCACGGAGCAAATGAAGCAGATGCTGTCGGTGAAACTGTCTGAGAAGCTCGCGAAGCATGACTTCAAACTGGACGGGCTGCAGGATGCTATCGCTCAAGCGATATGGTGGAGACTGGCGATCCTCGGTGTTGGAGTTCTCATATTTGTCGTGCTTTTGGGTATGTCGAGCGAGTGAACTGTAGTTAAAACTCAGACCAAATGAGGAATAAAGACAGTATCCTGCGAACAAAATGCTGTGTTTACAGTAAAAGAGCATAAGTGCAATACCACTACAAGACAATTTTCATTTGCCGCTACAGCAAAATTCACGGCATTTGGTGCATCTTTAGACAAAAGCAGTTCGATGAAAGAAGGGAGAATTAGTTGTCCCTTTATGCCCAAAAGACTTGCCCTTTACCCCTAGGGTATTTTTCATATAATAAATATAAATTTAATGAGCAGTTTTCCAATAGGTATCTAAAGCATTCCTAACCACTCACTAGATGGCGCCCCGACAATTTTGGTAATTGATAATCGCTTGAAATAGGTTCTTAGCAAACAGGATATAAACACTGGGTACGTTGTATTGGATAATATTGTATTTGTTAAACGGTTTTTATAGCATTCAAGAATGAGGAGTTTTCCAATAGGTATTGACAGTTGGTTTCAAAAAGCATCAATAGATGGCGCTCCTACAATTTTGGTTATCATTATTTAATCTGTATGATGGTGGCAGTGATTTCATGTAGCCAACTAATATTGAACCTAAAAATAAAATGTTTATTAATATAAACATAACTGTTAAAGGTTGAACGAAGTGTAAAAAAAAATATTTATAGAAGTTGGTATGTTCCATTATTATTACAACCTCTAAAATGGTTGAAAACTATTGACAAATACAATATTATCCAATACAACGTACCCAGTGTTTATATCCTGTTTGCTAAGAACCTATTTCAAGCGATTATCGATTACCAAAATTGTCGGGGCGCCATCTAGTGAGTGGTTAGGAATGCTTTAGATACCTATTGGAAAACTGCTCATTGCAAAGGAAAATTATTCTTGAGGGTCATACACTTATGCTCTTGCCTCGTACTTGGTACATATGGACCATCAAACTATGGTTGCTATTGACAACCAAACTACGCCTTGCACACATGTTTATGAAACCGGCCTCATATCACTGTTGACAGCGCGCCATCTTTATTTCTTATTTGATTTGTGAGAGTTATAACTGAAGGTATGAAACTAGAACTATGCGGACACAGAACACTGATTTGTCTACTTATACTTTGATGAAATTTAATCCTTAATTTAACGCAATGACGGTATACTATTTTACTAATAAAAAAGTTTCAAACTAAACTCGCGTTCTTTACACATATTATTATATTAGACGGGACTTGGACGTGACGTACCTTTTAGATTTGATTTCCCTTTTATAGTAATATTAAATTACCAAATCAAAATTACGAAATCAAATCTAAAAGGTACGTCGCGTCCATATCCCGTCTAATATAATAATAAAAACGTATACTACGGATGAGGATAAATCAAGTGAAATCCTTAACCTATACGTCCATTCGACACTCATAGGGTACGTAGGTAAGGCTATAAGATTGACAAGGCACATACTGACTGGCGTTAGAAATACCTATTATGAATTTAGGCCATTTAGGAAGACAAGACAATGAGGAGTTTTCCAGCAGGTATTGATAGTTGGTTTCAAAAAGCATCAATAGATGGCGCTCCTACAATTTTGGTAATCTTTTTATAATCTGTATGATGGTGGCAGTGATTTCATGCAGCCAACGAATACTAAACTTAAAAATAAAATGTTTATTAATAGAAACATAACTGTTAAAGGTTGAACGAAGTGTATAAAGAAATATTTATAGAAGTTGGCAAATACAATATTATCCAATACAACGTACCCAGTGTTTATAATCCTTTTGTTAAGAACCTATTTCAAGCGATTATCAATTACCAAAATTGTCGGGGCGCCATCTAGTGAGTAGTTAGGAATGCTTTAGATACCTATTGGAAAACTGCTCATTACTATATTTATTCATAAGAAAGTTGTATCAATATCCATACCTTAAATATTTCAAAAGTATTATTGTTCATCAGGCAGGCAGTTGTTCAACAACTGTTCGGTTGCCTGTTTCCGGCTTTATTCTAACCAATATTCTTAATAATTCTTCATATTATTCTGATCTTAAGAATTTGTCCTATCATCTTCTACTTCTTCTTTTTTATTATTATTCGGGTACTGCGTACCTTGATTTAAGTGTAGTCGCATTTTACAAGTTCCGCATTATAGACAAGAAACCTGACACATACTTTAAAATGTGTAATAGTGACAGCGATAGTTTAAAACATCACTGTGTCGAACATCACACATAAATTATATGAATTACTGAAATACGTCATATTTCCCTATATCACTTGATGGTGTGAATAATTAGCGGGCATTTACCTTGCGGAAGACCTTGGAGCGTCGGTGGTCGAGCGGTTAGAGTATCCGACACGTAAGCGAGAGGTACCAGGTTCGAATCCCGCTGTGGCCATGTACCAATGACTCTTTTCTGAGTTATGTACATTAGTTGAATACTAACCGATGCTCTTACGGTGAGGGAAAACATCGTGATGAAACCTGCACATTGAAGCGACTGAGTATGTAGCCATGATCCAATCTGGTCAAGTTCTCCTGGTAGCAGCGTCACGGAGGTCAGATGGTAGTCGCTCCACTGTAATTACATGATCTGCCAAATCCTGTATCATGGTCAAGACTTACCTCAGGCGTTAGTGTGCGAGAGCACAACCGGGACATTAACGCCAAGATGATGATGACCTTGGACAACTTCGATTCCCCAACGGTATTAAGAGGCACACCTAACGAGTAGAGAGCTCGTTGCGGACCCTGGGACTAGTTGAACAGTCTCGAGAGCCGATGGACACCCTGTCACGTCATCATCATCATTATATTAGCCCGAGGACTGCTGCTGGGCATAGGCCTCCCCCCGAGATCTCCACACAGGCCGGTCCTGTGCTTTCCGCATCCAGCTGGTACCTGCGATCTTTACCAGGTCGTCGGTCCATCTTGCTGGAGGCCAGCCCACGCTGCGTCTTCCGGTACGTGGTCGCCACTCGAGAACTTTACTGCCCCTTCGGCCATCTGTTCTATGAGCTATGTGCCCTGCACACTGCCACTTCACTGCCCCGCGGCGTGTATATTGTTGTTGATTAATTTTAAAATTCTAACATTATTTTTTTCCCAATTCCAGTCTTCTTCGGCTACAAACTCTACAAGTCAATCAAGGACAAGGAGATAAAGAAGGAAGAGAAGAAGAAGGCGAAACAGATGAAGAAGAAGAAATGACCTGGCTGAGCTGGTTTTGATAAAACTCGCGACGGGGGTAGCGCCACGATGCCGTGACCGTTTTTTTTTTGTTTATAATATCGCTTAACGGATGTTGTTTTTATTATCACTTTTATATTTATACTTACCTAAAACTTAGCTAATTACTGGCGTATCTACCGTACCGACAGAGGCGACTGAATTGTTTGGTTGTTTTTTCTATTTTTTTATATTACAATGTACAACGTAAGTAGTGTAGGTATATGCCTACCTACTTTGTAAAATTTTACAAGAGCAACAGAATTTTCAGATAATCGTTTCTAAAATTGGTTCCTTTAGATCGTTCATAGCGAGTTCCCTGGGACAGTCCCAAAATGTAAATTTGTCATAATATATATTCGCCACGGTAAAAAAATGTATGTGAACTCTTTTTGGTTAATAAATAAATAGAGATACAAAATTAATTTTACATAGCAAAGGCGCGCTTATCTCACAATGGAATTTCTTCCAGCCAACCTTATGGAAACTCGAAAACATGTGTAAACTCACCACAGCAAGGGTTTTGAAGGGAGACAGCGTGCGATGAACGATCTACGTAATAAATCTGCAAACTTAAAATGTGAACCAACATATTTACGAATAGTTAGAGTGCGCGTAAGATAACTTTGCTCGCTAAACTGAATTTGACAGACAACTAACAACTACAACTCACTGACAACCCCGACGCCGTGACGCTGCGGTAACTGCTTACCATCAGGCAGGCTGTAAGCTTGTTTGCCGTCTGTGTGGTACAAAAAAATAAAAAAAACAAACGCAGACTTATCTTGCGTGCACTACATTTGAAATTCTGTTATTTTTTCGTTGTTATGTCAGCGCCATCTGTCGATATTTTTGTTGAACTAGTTTGAAACAGGTGTCTGGAAATGTCTCGAAATCTAGAAACATATTTACCTACGTTTTTAACATGACCGGCACGGCTAGCATAAGAATGCACTAGGACGCGATAAGCAAGAAAAGGCTCGACATAGATACTACTATCTCTTCCATCTTAGTATTGAGAGAAGGAAACAAACGCTCTCTCGCGGTGCGATGCGTGTCGCGGGCACACTTATGCTATTCGTGCCGGTTACGTTCTATTTCTATTTTAATAGTGTTGGCAATTCACGTGTTAAGTTTCACCATTTTTCATTCCTGTAGCCCTAGTGCAAGTGTGTCCGCGACAAAGCTCGCGCCTCTAGAGAGCGTTTATCTCTTTCTCTTGATACTAAGACGCATAGATATCTATGTCGCGCTTTTTCTCGCTTATCGCGCGCGAGAGCAACTTGTGCTAGGCCTACAGTTTCATTTAAATTAATTGTTTTTCTTTCACTATTGTGGCGTTACTCTTAAGTTTAAATTGTTATATGCGAACGGTCACCGTGATAGTTACATTTTTTGGATGTTACTAGAACCTGTTAATGCCTTAGTTGGCTGTTCAATAGCCAAGTCATTGGTACATACGGCTGCACATCAAGATTCCTTAATTCCATTCTATATCTATCTATCCACCAAAAGTCTTAACTGAAATACTATGTACATCGTGCTGCCTTAATGGGCAATATTCAGACAGCTACTTTAAGTGTAGTTCGGCATGCCTCACTAGATGGCGTTGTTTAGACAGGATTCTCAAGTATTGAATTTAATAACTGAAGGTACTCGGAAAGGTGTTTCGTGAAAATATACTTAATTTTAGCACCTTTTCTGAGAAGCGCAAAACGTCTAAATTTTTATAAATGTAACGGTCTCGGGAACTACACTAGATTCTGAACTTTGAACTGAACTGAATTTTGAACCCTATTTCCTTCGTAATACGTTTAAAAAATTAATTAAATATATTGATTGCACACAATTATCAGGTGATCGTTCGTGTATAACGCCCATGACAGACACGGCCTAGAAATACGGGGAATGGATGGAAGATTGTGCATTTTGAAAGTACATACATACATACACACTCCCGTATCCCATAGTCGTACGCATTATAAAGCGGCTCATGCGGATGAAGCTGAAAAATTCACGACATGAGGATAAAGCGTTCGCCCGGGTCGCGTTTCCCGATGGCGGAAAAAAGCTGGCAATTTTCTTACACATGTTTCTCTATGTAAAGACAGGAGCTAATTCTTACGCTGTGACATCTCGAATTCAACACATTTTCTAGCCACAAATATCCCTTAATATTGACACTGTTACAGCCAAAAACATTTTCTCGACAATCTTTGATACCCGTATAACGTCGAGGATCGATTTCAGCGTTATAACCCGCGTCACGAAAGAGAAGACTTGTCAATTGGCAGTGGAGGGGATTTCGCGCAGGTAATCGTATGCAGCGCAAGTCGGACCACGTGACCCGCCAAGTCTCTTCTTATTTGACACTAGCTATAATACAGATTTGTGGTTAGAGAAACTGTCGCATTTGAGATGCGTGACACAGTGCGAGAATTTGGCGCCAACTCTCACTAAAATAACACTTATTAAGTTATGTTATTCAACATTTCATCTTTTTTATTCCCGTGGTCATCATGTTGAACTACTAACATTATATAGACAGCCAAGTTAAGTTTAGCCAGGTTAGAGACAACAGCAAAATAGAGGCTATTAGAGGCTATTCATATAGGTACTAAATGTTGAATGAAACTATTTCTAATACCCTGGAGTTCCTAATTTGTAAAGAATCAAAATGCACGATCGCCAAACATTCCAAAAACGACTGATCGTCTAAATTTCTTGTAAAGAATTATTAAGTACCTAATTGTATATTGAAATCTTATTTATGTTGTGAAAATGTTAATGGAAATGTGTAATAAATACCTATTTAATATTTAAAAATATATCATAAATACCAGTAGTAAGTTGCAAGGTCTAGTAATTGGGTTATTATTCCAAAAGGAGGGTTTTAGCGCTTTGAAAATCCGCTAGATGGCGGTATATCTTAGTAACCCGTCTACAAGGTCCACTGTCAAAATACTGCTGACAAAGTAGCTGAAAAAGACAGAAACAACAATAAATGGCGGATTGATTCTAGCCAATGAGAAGGCTTTATTTTGACGTAAGACCTCACGTCGCTTCATTTTTTGAAATCGGAATCGCGGACGAATGTTTCGTTTTAAATATTTTATTGGTGGAAAAAATATACAAAAGAAATTAATTTTGATACATACACACAGACTTTGTTTACGGTATCTTCTAGTGATGCTAGACAATTTTATACAGGTGGTAGATAGGTTGCAGTGCTGCCTTCTGTACCACAGAATCACGTGGATGTTCACTAAGAGGGTAGTTCTGAGAATATTTTCCCATATTGCTAAACCTTGACAAAAGTGTATTTTAAAAGAAAATTAGTCAATATATTTAATTTTGTCATTTTACTACCAAATAGTACATGCTCTGTGTAATATATTTTATTAATAATAATTGTGAAACATTCCAAGTATGCAAGTATGTATGCTGATTTGTGTTAGTGTTCTGAAGAAAAGAAATAATATTTAGACTTTTACAACGAATTTTTGGTTTCATTTGACTACTTACCTACCTTTAATCGCCATTTCTTCATTGGTAGTATAACATTATTGCACTAAGGTTTTTTTAGCAAACGATAAAACCAATCTGAAGAACGATAACTGTCGCCCATAACATCAAATATGATTCATGCATTTAGATGAACTAAAAAATGCAGAACCGAAGGTGCGAGGACTAAGATGAAATGCGTCATGCTTAATTGCGCTGGCTACCATATCCTTCAAAGCGTACCAACAATGCAAGCATTGTTGCTTGGCACCAGAAATAGATAAGGCGGTGATACTCGCCCAGGTGGACTCCTCATACTTGACGGAGTCCTACCACTTGATAAAAGATTAACAATGGTTTACACAGTAAATCTATAGATTGGAGCGCTAAATGAATTTTACAGGATAACTAGTGGACCTGGTGCCACTTCGTTCGCGTACACCTACATTACCCCTACCTACCTTCCTCTTGAGACACTATCTATTGTTGAAAACCGTATTAAAATCCGTTGCGTAGTTTAGAAGATCTAGCGTACATAGGGACAGCCGGCAATAAGCGAATTTGTTTAACCCTTTAACCCTTTAACCGCCAAGGTGGTAACACAATGAAACAAAAAGCGTTTACAGATATTGAAAGATTTATTGATTTCCGCACAATAAAATTGGTCATGAAAAGAATTTTGTTATTCTTATTTTTCAATGCAGTCCTATAGAGTATTCTTTATCTAAATGCTATAGTTAACAAACAACATTGGTCAGTTTTTTAACAAACATGATTATACTTATTTCAACAATATTAATATCAGTTTACCGAATCGAACCTTGACAGATTCTAATGATATTTAACTACAGATCACCTTCCAGAATACGTATTAATTCTTCAGCTGTAATCATGTTTAATCACATTAATCGATAACACGAACATAATAATAACACGCATAAGCACAACACCAATGGAAAAATCCAGAAGGCGGCACTCGTTTATGACGTCAGAAGCGGTCGTCTTTTTCCGTCCGTGGCGCTGGGTGTACTAGCAACATTAGTTTCTAAACATGCAGACTAGGGATGGGAATTGTCGATTCAGTCACTGACATTTTTAAGCTTTATTTATTATAAATAAAACAAAATAAACACATTTATTTATAGAAATAAATGTGTTTACTATAGAGTAACATTTGCTTTATTTGTTTTATAATAAATTAGTAAGTATAAACAGAAATAATTTAACTTATGTGGATTTTTCTACCAGTAAATCATTGCTTATGTCCCATCCTTATTGTCGGATTTTTCCGTCACTGGCGCTGGACACCAATACACTTTTCGAATAATACTATCAGTAATTTATTCAACTTTAGACATTATTTTTAAGTCTTCTAATTAAGAAACTAAAGTGTAAGCAATTGTATATGATTACTTCATCAACTATTTACCAAATTATGAACGTAATTTTAATATAATACAGTGCTATCAAACAAAAAGGCAGATTAACCGAGTAGTGGTATTTGGTCGTAAATATCCGTCCTTGGCGAAATGAGCACGAAAATTTTTGTCGGATATATCCGACCTTGGCGGTTAAAGGGTTAATACTATGTATAGATGATATAAAATAAAGCATTGAAATAAAAAACATTCGCCGCCAAGGGGCCAAGATGTTTTGTGATTTCATTATCATCACCACCACAACCCATAAGTCACATAAGGCCTCCCCCACGAAAGGGCACGATGTTGCCATAATCTCCACGCTTGGCAGGCGGGTTGGAGATCTGTGTTATAAATATTACAGTGAAAAACGCTGCTCCCAGATTCCAGCCTACGGAGTCTAGATATTTTGCCTCGAAAACATTATTCGCCTTGTACGATGTTGGTGCTATTCTATTCTGCCGGATACACCACACCACACAGCCATTAATTTGACACTTCAAATAAAACAATGCAATGATTGTTTTATATTATGTAGATTAACATGTAAAAATCCATTTTGCACTTAATTACATAAAATAAAAATCCATGTATAATCGAGTTAACATATTTATTTGGAATTGGAGATCATTTTTACAATACCTATGTGATTTATCACCTACATGAAAAAATAATTATTTCACATACATTTGTTTTTTCTATTAACATGGCATAACTCGACAGGTAGGAATAGCCATTGAAGTTCCTATTGCTAATCCTAGGTTACATATGATAATACAGGGGGGGGAATTGTTTTCTAAGATTCTAAGAAAGCTTTAACCGTATTGATACAAATAACATAACTATGGATGGGTCCTGAAACACCCAAGGGTTTGACCCTCAATTGAAACAATGAAGCTGTTGCTTTATCCCTAAATTATCAAGGGGAGATTGTATTGTATGGTCCTTTCAAGCCGGATAGGGCTATCCTACTTAAATGATCAATGCCTATCATAGGATTTATGTGGTAAATTTGTAGGGCAAAGATACTGCTAGGCGTCTAGCCGTCTAGGTGATAGCGTCTAGGGCACTGATATTTTTAAAACTAGGACCTGGATTTAATCAATCGAAATTACCACCATTCTCAAGATCGGTCACTTAAATATTTGGAATAAACTGCCCATCATTATACACATTTAATGCTTTGACACAATGATTAAAAATGTTATGTTTTAATGGCAACTGCCCGCCAATGGCACTATACACATTTAATGCTTTGACACAATGATTAAATTGTTGATGATGTTATGTTGTAATGGCAATTATATTATACCTAGTATAATTTACAAATACAGGCAATGTGGTATGGTTCCCACAATATCACCATAGTTACTAGTTACTGTAACTAGTGCAGGTTATGTGGGTCTTCTTGGGGCAGCCTGGAAGCTGACACAAGTGCTTTTATAGCATTCCTCAATCAATGCATGCTGTGCTATTAAAATATCAATAGGAACAGTTGTTGAATCACTCAAATACGTGTTACAGATGGTTCATAAATAATGTCAAGTGTGTTAAAAGAGAGGGGTAGGGACGGAGGAGGAACAGTAATTTCCATCCCTGATCCCTTTCTTGCTAGCTCATCGGCGGCATCTCTTGATCCATTGAATCGTAACCCTGTTTGTCAGGGAGATATCCTCCAGTGTCTGGTGGCACTCCAGGATTAGGGCAGAGTTTATACTGTTCTTTTCCAATGCCTTCAAGACCGACATGCTGTCCGATAAAATTCGGACTAGGTATTCGATTATACCTAGTCTCTTTACTCGCATGGCGGCCTGTGTGATTGCCACACACTCGCATTGGAATATGGTACTATGTTCCCCTAATGGTATGGAACTCTTAATGTTCAGATCCAGCGAGAAGATCCCTGTACCGGTGCCTTGGTCGGTTATGGATCTGTCCGTGTAAATTCAGACTTGTCTTAGCGGCATGGCACCTTTTTACCACATTCAATATTGGCCTAACATACCGCCGGAAACTAGATTGAAAAACTGATCACGATCAATTCAATTCAATTTATTTTGATAAATAATAATTTACAAATCAAATGTATTAAATCACTTCTTGGGCCGGTCTCTCCTCCCGGTACCTGGCGGGGGCAGCACGACCAGACATCTTTTTCTTTCCACATAATTTGCCGGTCTGCGCAAGTCGTGACCGTACCATCGAATGCGGCACTTGTAACTTATCTGCGATGTCACGGACATGAAGGCTACCGCGGATGTGGGCGTTCCGCGCGCGATCTTTACGGGAAACCCCACACATTCACCGCAGCATCTTCATTTCCGTGACCCGCAACTCCTGCTTGTGTCGCTCTAGTAAAGGCAAGTCTCGCTGCCGTATAAGAGAACAGGTCTAATAATGATCTTGTAGCCCTAACCCTTCAGTTTCATCGGCATCTTGGGGTCACAAATAACAGCCGCCACCTCCCGCCATTTGGCCCAAGCCGCTTTGGCATCCCTGTATGCAGCGTGCTCTTCAGGTGATCTGGACGCTTGCCACTTTTTAAAGAGGGCTTTCTTTACCGTAATCTCCCTCTGGAATGTGTCTCCTTGTCAAGCCTGCGTCCGCCACTTGACAGATTTGATGATGTGATTGACATTGATGATAATGGTGATATTTACGTCTGATAGGGACGGTTTTAATCTGGGCAACGCGAAGCAAGCTGAGCCCAGCTGTTCACACAGCGTGTCAAAATTCTCCCGTGTGTCCTTATTATTGCGAGTCCTATATGTTATGACGTATTTTTGTAACACAGTTCTTTCAACAAGAGTCACAGTGATAGTACCGTGACGTTATTTATCACCCATCTATAGCACTTATCCGAGTGATGTTAGTCAAAAGCCCATCCTATTATAATTTTTATCACATAGTACTTATCTGCACCATGATCCAATCTGGTCAGGTTCCTCAAGTAGCAGCAGGGTCACGGAGGTCCATTGTAATTACCTGATCTGCTAAGTACTGAATTGGTCAAGGTGGACCCCGGTCCTCGTGCGCAAGAGCATAGCCGGGATATTAACGCCAAGATGCTCTTGGCGTCAATATCTTGTTTATACCCACGCGTGCGTGGACCTGGGGTCCACCTTGAACATGATCCAGAATTACAGAGATTACAGGAGCAACTGTCATCTGACCTGTGACCCTGCTAGGGGAACCTGGCCAGCTTGGATCACGGGTATACATTCAGTCGCTATATTATTATAGTACTTATCTGTACAGACTTTTGCTATGCACTAAGCTATCATCAATACAATATGACAGGTTTCCAGGCATTTCTTATAAGCTCTCCAGTCATCCCGTGACCATGATGCATGCAACTGCGTCAAAATAACGGGCTACTAGTCAACAAAGGTACGCGGTAAACCCGAAACATACCTTAAAATGTGTGATAACCACAATAGTTTAAAACATTATGTTATCATATTAATATTGAATAATCAAACCTGAAATACACACAATGGTGGTTCACTAGCTCACATAATAATCACTTTGTATTCTTGTTCGTAACTTATCACTGATACTGTCACAAATTTGTCACTGATTCTATCACCATCACAATCACTGCCACAGTTCCAGTACACGGAACACATCTGTGTCTGTGTCCGCGTTGGCGCTTTCGCTAGCGCCCAACGCGGGTCATCCTCGTGGCTCAGCATCTGGGCCTTGTGTGAGGTGGGACTCCGCGCTTGTGTGGGAGTCTGTGTCGCTGTCCGAGCCGTCTTTCTGTAATGAGATGGGGTGGGTTGTTAGAAAGGGGTGATAAACATTTTAAGTAATTGTACTTTTTTAACTTTTAATGTTACAAATATAGTCTTTTAAGAGAACCATTGTTACTAACATAAATATGGATTATGATCCAAAATAAATGATTTATCGTTCATCATCATTTGCCAGACCTTATCCTGTTCATTTGGGGTCGGCACAGTATCCGAAATAACTGATTATTTAATTTAATTTATATTTATAACAGATAGGGATAGAAGGTACCATTAAACTACCCTTTGTAAAAAAAAATGGGTATGTAAGCAATTTTCACACAATCGAGTCAATTTGGAGACCATTAGAACATCAATGCTATAGATTGCATAATCAGATTGCACCCAGAAGATTCCCAGGGGGAGATCCAAGGTCTCCACACCCACCTTGAGCGTAAACACAGTATAGGCGGGCACATCGCAGTGGTACCGGCAGCCAGCCGGCGCCGGCAGCCTCGCCGCGACCATCACCATTCTGGATGAACAGCACTTGCTAGTATTGAATAGCTAGCTTCGAATCCAACGGTATATTTTGGTAAAATGGTGATTTTTTAGATTTTTGAAACGTGTTCTTTCGGTGTTGCCGATGTGATTTGAAAAATATTGAATTTTTCGGGTCGAAATTCTAAATAAAAATTGAATTTTTCGCTTATTTAAAAATCAAAATTGAAAAGCGTTCGAATCGAGGCGGGCGATTCGAAAATGGTACCCCTGATACCCCAATACTCTTAGCCTTTAGAGTGGACACAGTATAAGCGGGCGCATCGCAGTGGCACCAATGTCTGTACTAGTATGCTCTAGGGTCTGAATATATCTCCTAGGGTCCATATACCCACCTTGAGCGTAAACACAGTATAGGCCGGCGCATCGCAAGTGGCACCGACGTCTGCCCTAGTATGCCCTAGGGTCTATATACATCTCCTAGGGTCCACACACCCACCTTGAGCGTAAACACAGTATAGGCAGGAGCATCGCAGTGGTACCGGCATCCAGCTGGCGCCGGCAGCCTCGCCAGCGGCTCCCGGCATCCCCCCACCCCGCCGCGGCCATCACCGCACGCAGTGAACAGCACTTGCTGCCCATCGTGCAACACGTGTTTGAGACAATGCCGGGCGGCAGGTAAAGCGTGGTGTGGGCAGCGGACGCCGCCCTCGGCGAATGTGCAGCGGGCGCCGGGGGGGAGCGGGCGGGTTGATGGGGGGTCGTTGGCCTGTAGAAAATATAAATTTAAATCTAAATATTTTATTATTTATTCCGAGGAACGGGTGAAAGAAACTTTTAGAGATTTACTGCTTAACTTTTTACTTTAATTTATTTTATTCAAGATCCTTTTTTTTATTGAACAACACCTTAATGTTAAAAATAAAAATACAACCTAGCCTAACAACAAAAGAACCCATATTTTTTTATATGAGAGTAAAATTATTTTGAAAGTACGAATGCTTTCCGACATTCATGAGTGTTTTTAAACAACATACACTGAATCAACGTGATTTGATTCGATGATAGCTGTTAAGGATGTAATGTGGAACCCCCTTTCTTCCGTCGGCGGTCAAACACCCACCCACACCCTCACAGATACACAGATCCATTATACTATTCTTGAATAGTCCCTAAACTACTAAACCGATTTTAACTCAACAAAGCTACGAACAATATCGAATAAACTAGGTTTCACACAGCGACGTCCGTTCGATACCTACGACGCGACAGCCAGCCACACAGACCGCCAGCCACCCACCTTGGCCCGTCTCCGGTGCAGCTAACTGGCCACCCTGCCATACCACAGCCGGACACACACTCTCATATATACGCAGATCCACACCTCCATAGACACAGATCCGCGGATACACACATCAAAACAGACACACAGATACACACCTAGACAGACACACAGATACACACCTAGACAGACACACATATACCAGTGGCGTTACTGTCATACAAGCCCAAAAGCCGGGCTTGCCTTAAAAAATCAAAGATAATGCGAGCGCGAACTATTTAAAGTTCGCGCTCCTAATGCTTTTCAAACTGCCGCGCCGCACAGCAGCGCCATCGTGCGCCCAGGTTACGAAACACGATCCGAACGCACACGCAAGTTGAGGAAATTGAGACTCGGTCAGTCATCTCGCTCGCACGCGCTGGCTTGTAAGCGGGCTTTGATTCCGGCCGGTATGTCTCTTTCTTACATATGAAAACTGTCCTATAATGAGATATAACTATACGTTTGTTTATATAGTCAATGAGGAGTTTTCCAATAGGTATCTAAAGCATTCCTAACCACTCACTAGATGGCGCCCCGACAATTTTGGTAATTGATAATCGCTTAAAATAGGTTCTTAGCAAACAGAATATAAACACTGGGTACGTTGTATTGGATAATATTGTATTTGTCAATAGTTTTCAACCATTATAGAGGTTATAATAATAATGGAACATAGTGCCAACTTCTATAAATATTTCCTTTTACACTTCGTTCAACCTTTAACAGTTATGTTTATATTAATAAACATTTTATTTTTAAGTAACGTATTAATCGGCTGCATGAAATCACTGCCACCATCATAACGATTTAAAAAAGATTACCAAAATTGTAGGAGCGCCATCTATTGAAACCAACTATCAATACCTACTGGAAAACTCCTCATTGTACGAGACTTTAAGCCTTGCTTGCGTATGAAGTTGCACACGGATCTTTGAAAATGGCAACTTCGCGCATGCGCAGTAGGTACGTTTGTTGAATGCTGTAGTACGTACGTACCAACTTCACTATTGTTTTGTTTGAGCCGTTTGGGCGGATAAGTAATTAGCTTTTTGTTGTGTTTGTGTTGTGTTTTGTAGTAAAAGTGATTAAATTAGATTGATTAACAATCAATACCTATTTCTCAGATTAGTAAATCGCTTATAAGTAAATTTCATAGACCGGGGTCCAAACTCATTGAATTGTTGGTTGTCTCTCTCACAAGTTATATTGCTGGTATAAAACTGAAGAGTGATAAGTGAGGATTGATCATATGTGGCAAGGGGATGGGTTTATTTTTAATTACCGTAAAAACCACACAAACTTCATCTCTCGGCTTGCCTTACTCTGAACCCCTAGGCACGCCACTGACATATACACACCTAGACAGACACACAGATACACACCTAGACAGACACACAGATACACACCTAAACAGACATACAGATACACACCTAAACAGACACACAGATACTAACGTCAAAACAGAAACACAGATACACTCGCCAAAAAAGACAGATAAACAGATACACACAAGACCCCCACACCAACCCCAAAGCACCCCAACCTTGGGAGGCCAGCCACCCACCTTGGCCCGTCTCCGGTGCAGCTTCCTGGCCAGCACGGCGTGTGCCCCGTGGCGGCGGCGGTGCGCGGAGAGCGCTCGCAGCTTGCGGAGCTGCCTGCGCTCACGGGCGGAGCATTGGCCGGTGAGCGCTTGGGCCCATATGCTGCCTGGAGACGGATACAAAGAAAGGGGTAAATAAAATGTTTGTTCAGTAAGAGCTTACTAGGAGGTACATTTTTAGACATACATGGAGCTTCGGTGGCCGAGCGGTTGAGTATCCGACTCGTAAGCGAGAGGTACCGGGTTCGAATCCCGATGCGGCAGAATCAATGACTCTTTTCTGAGTTATGTATGTATGTTGAATTCTAACCGATGCTCTTACGGTGAGGGAAAACATTTTATTTTATTTTATTTATTTAACATTTATTATGCACAATAAATAGTATACAAAATAGACATACAGAAAAAATTACAATAGGTACATTGCAATGGAACCTGCACATTCAGGCGACTGAACGTATAACCATGATCCAATCTGGTCAGGTTACCCTGGTAGGGTCACGGAGGTTAGATGGCAGTCGCGCCACTGTAATTGCCTGATCTCCCAAATTCCTGGATCATAGTCAAGAAATTTTCTAACACAAGCTTTACTTACTTTGGAGCTACAAGGCGTTAGCATATTTAATATTTATAATTTAAAAAAAGTTATAACCGATTGCACTACTAAACTTTAGCCGACACGTGAGGTAATTTCAGATATTCCACACAAGAAAAACATCAAACATTGCATCAATCTCCAACCTAAGGTGAAAACTAAATTCGCTAAGTTACTCTTAACTTATGACACCGATTTTGTGACGCCAAAATGTTTAGGAACATCTAAGGCGACAACTTAAGCGTTGGCTACGTTAACTGCAAACAGGTCATTACATTTTCTATATTGGGCATTTAGTTCTATGACATTTTCTATACTAATCTATAGGGTGATTTTACGAAGCCGTGTGGTGTCCGGCAGAGTAGAATAGCACCAACCCCTTACACTCGTGGGTGTCGTACAAGGCTACTAATGTTTTCGAGGCAAAAGATCAAGAGTCTCCGTAGTCTGGAAAATGGGCAGCAGCATTTTCCATTGTTATATTTATACACTGCGATCTCCAACCCGCCTGCCAAGAATGGAGAATATGGCAATAACCTCCCCTTTCGTGGGAGAGGCCCTAAGTCCTGCAGTGACTGTTACGGGCTGTGATGATGAGGGTGATTTTAAATTAATTATTCTTGATACCAAGGGAACTGTATGCATGATAACAAACAACTTTTACTATGTTACGAGCTCTGAAATCGCTAAAAACAAATAAGCTCTTCCAATTAAGTCTGCCCACAAAACAGCTGCATACTTTTTCGCGATTTCATAGTCGGTGCCATAGGAAAATTCATTGATTGATATTCAATCAAAAGCTGCGCGATAAAAGCTTGTTATGAAAAAATGATATTAATTGAGAAATTATTTGATCACTTTTTTATCTTGGTTACCACTAAGGTGACAAACAATCTCACGGCCTGCCTGACAGAAAGCTTTCACCGTAGCCTATGAATTTTTGCAACAATAAAAAATAAATTTGATAAAATTCATTTATTTCAGACCTTTTCGTCCATATTTTGTTAGTATTAAAGGTCTTATTAACTACATTATTAAATACGAAGTAAATGACAGGGGCATCACCCAAACATCTCTAAGTACAAAAGTGTCAACTCACAATACTGTTCCCGTTCGCTCTTCAAGTCCCTCAGGTATCTCTGTCTGGCCTGCATCAGTAACACCCTCAGTCTTCCCATCTGCCTTATGTAGGCCGATTGCAAGGCACGAAGGGTCCGCCGGGCCTCCCCGGCAGCCTCTTCCACTGTAAATACTCCTGCGTGCCTGGAAATCAAGGTTTAGATATCAGAATAAATCCTAGCCTGGAAATTAAGGTTTAGATCTCAGACAAAATCCTGATAATATTATTAATGTCAGAGTTTATATGTTTAACATAATTTTTATGTGTTTATATGTTTGAGTTGTGTACATTAGTATATGCCAAGCCATGTGCCAATGTCTATTTTCTGAGGTGTGTATGTATCTCAATCTTCCCATCTGCCTTATGTAGGCCGATTGTAAGGCGCGAAGGGTCCGCCGGGCGTCCCCGGCCGCTTCTTCCACTGTGAATACGCCTGCGTGCCTGGAAATTGGGGTTTAGATATCCTAGCCTGGAAATAGGGATTTTAAGTAATAATTGTCATTGATACTTATTGATAAGTATAAAATGTCCCTTTACGCGAATGCAAATGCGATTAGAAACATCTGAGCGTACGAAAGGACACATATTCGCAAAAATAACAATTTTAATCATAGAAACCAGGAAATTGTTAGCAACAGTCACGTTATTCGCCTCCAAGGGTCACTGACCGCCATGGCCATCGATTACATAATCGCAAAAACACCAATTTCAATCATTGAAATCAGAAAATTGTTAGCATCAAAGTTAAGAAATTCGCTCCCACACTCACCATAGCGGCGACTCCTCGCAGGGAGCGTCCTCTGGCTCCTCCAGGTCGTCGATCCAGGGCGCCCGGCAGCTGCCGCCGACGCCCAGGGTCACGCTCTCGCCGTCGCTGTCGCTCGCTGATGCGCACTCCATTAGTGCGGTAGAGACGGATGCGTTGAGGGCCGGGGCGTCGATTTGCTCTGGAAGGGGGAGAGGTATGATGTAAGTTTCACCGCCGCCTATGGACATCAGCAACACCAGCGGCCTTAGCCAAGAGGTTTCGTTAATCTACAATCGTTTGGTGGGATTTGACATAAGCTAACGTGAATTACTGAATCAATTTAAATGCAATTTAAAACAATTACTTGTAAATAAATGTTATTATTCCCTAAATGAATTTCTATCGGATTGTACTATTTATTTGGAATTAATTAATTAATTGACCTATTGATTAATGTAATTGTTAATATTTTGACATTTATATCTTGACTATGTAATTAAATCTGCGTTGACATTGCTATTAATAATTATTATCATACTTATTTTCTTTATGTTATAGAATCCAATTAATTATTTGTATGCCATGCCAATAAGGCTAAACATGGTGATACAAAATTAATATATTTTCAACAATGTTATATACCTGTGTTTACAAATAAAGACATTATGAATTACGTTATCTGACATAAGCGGTTTGTGGTAGAAATTCTTGGTCAATAGACAATTCACGTAGTTTCGGTGTACAAAGGAGGCGGATTGGCGGATGATCCTACACAATCAGAGTCAATGTAGATGTTGATAGAAATAATCGAACTTCGACCTGTCAATTTTCTACCATACACGCGTCACACAAGCGGAGCTGTCAAAGATGGCTAGACCGGCAGGGGAGTTACCAATGCGTTGCCCGCCTCTGAGGAGACCTCTAATATACCCCTTGAACGGTCCCATGTCATAGTCCAAAGGAAACACTGTGGCTGGAACTCATTCCACATCCGAATCGTACGAGCGAGAAACGTTCTTTCGAACCTTCGCGTGGACACCAACAGAGGGTCTACGTAGTGGAGATGAGTACTCAGCCCATTCTTTTACTCACTCTGACTAATACAAACACTCGACAACGATTAAATGAACAAGTATAAGGGGAAAACTCAAATAACAGATGCTCACTGACACACCAAATCACCGATACAAGCGGCGGTCACTAACACACCAATGCTCACCAACACACCTCCATTCGCTGACATACTGGACGCTCACCGATAAACTGACACTTACTGACACTTATCGACACACTGACGCTAACACTCAAGACATACCGACGCCCACTGACACAAACTCACTGAAGGGTCATGTGATCACCGTCGTCGGGCGTAGTGAGACAGCTTGGGGAGTATGGCTTCGGCGGTGGCCAAGCAGCATTAAAGCCAGCACCTAACAGTAACACGCAGATACTCACCGACACACCCAACGCTCACTTACAGACTGATGCTAATCGACATACCGACGCTCACCGACATACAGATACTCACCAACGCCCACTGACAGGACGCTCATAGAACATCGTCGCTCACTGACACTGACTCTAACACTCACTGACACACCGATACTCACTAAAAGGATCAAAGCCAGGCGTGGGTTCCTTATCATCCTCACTGACCACGGAGACCGTACTGGCGCCCGAGGTGGTCCTCTGCCTTGGCAGGGCGAAGTGGGACAGCTTGGAGAGTAGGGCTTCGGCGGTGGCCAAGCAACAATAAAGCCTACTCCCTACAGTAACATAAGGATACTCACCGACACATCGGACGCTCACTTACAAACTGATGCTCATCGACATACCGACGCTCACCATAATAACGATTGTCGACGTACACCGACATACAGATGCTCATGAACGCCCACTGACACAACGCTCACCGACTCTACGCTCATAGATGCATCGTCGCTCACTGACACACTTATGCTCACTGATACACCGATGCTTACTGAAACTCTCGCCGACATACAGATGCTCACCAACGCCCACAGAGGACACGACGCTCATAGACACACCGACGCTCACTGACACACCGACATTCACCAACACACTGACGCCAACACTCACTGACACACCGACGCCCACTAACACACCAATACTCACTAAACGGATCCAACCCTGGCGTGGGCTCCTCCTCGCCCTCGCTGACCACGGAGACGTTACTGGCGCCCGAGGTGGTCCTCTGCCTTGGCAGGGCGTAGTGCGACAGCTTCGTGAGGAGGGCTTCGGCCGTAGTTACGGGCGGCGGCGGGGCTGCGGCGCGCGCCCGAGCCAACATGGCCGCTCTGGCGTGCTCGTAGCACATGCTGGAAGGGCGATGGTCGAATGTTAATTTCTAGTTTTTTATACCACTAAAGATACCGCCGGATGACTTCAAGACAAGAGTGAATAGGCAGGAATTACTGTCTAGTAATGCTCCATCTTCGGACGCATCGTCACTTCACCATCACAGTCCACTGCAGGACTAAGGGCCTCTCCAACAGAAGGGGAGGTTATTGCCATAATCTCAACGCTTGGCAGGAGGGTTGGAGATCGCGGTGTTGTAAATATAACAATGGAAAAAGCTGCTGCCCATTTTCATGCCTACGGAGACTCTAGATCTTTTGTATCGAAAACATTAGTCGCCTTATACGACACCCACGAGTGTATGGGCTTGGTGCTATTCTACTCTGCCGGACACCACACGGCCATCGTCACTTACCACCAGGTAATATGGCGGTCAAATGCCTGGCTAGTCTAATATAAAAAGATGCTCGGTGGCCTAATGATTAATGGGTCGAACCCCTGTGCTGCCATGTACCAATGACACTTTTCTGCCACCGATACTCTCACGGTGAGGGAAAATATCGTAATGAAACCTGCACATTCAGGCGACTAAATGTGTAACCATGATCTAATCTGGTCAGGTTCCCCTGGGAGCAGGGTTGCGGAGGTCGGATGGCAGTCGCTCCACTGTAATTACCTGATATGCCAAATCCTGGATCAGTGTGTGCGTGTCAACGTGACTGTGTGTGACTACAGCGCCACCAACTTATCTGTGAAATTAAGATTTTAACCTGGCAGTACAACTGCCAGGTTAAAATATCATTTGCCAGTGTCTATGGTATCTTTGCACGGTCCAGTGGCGACTGTAGCCACAAATGCCAGTTCACAGAAAAGTTGGTCGATCTGTACGTGCCCCCATGTTACCGAGTGTCAATGCCACTGAAAACCAGCGTCATGGCATCAGCCGTGGCTTATGCTGAGTGTAGCCCCATTACACATCTCCTCAAGTAACAATAAAACATCATAATCAGCGCTGTGGTCTTACTACCTACAGCATATGCTGAGCTGAGCTCTAGTTTGGCATGACACTACAATATTTAACCTAATCTATGTTAGTAAGAAATATTTTAGTTAATTTATATTGTAGAAATTGCCAAATAAATGAAATTGCCAAATAAATATTATGTCTATGTCTATAATAGTTGTGTCTTTGTCAATTGTTAATGATATTGTCATGTGTGAGATTCGTGTAATAAACGTATTTATTAATATGTCAGTCAGTATCTACGCGTCACAGACTCACTCACCCGTGCTCATCCGTGTCCCGTGCGGGCATCGTGCACCTGTCCTGCACGCATCGGCGGTACGGTGCGCTGGCGTCGGCCAGCACGTGTCGGGCGCAGTGCCGCCGCCCCGACAGCACGGGCAGCGTGCAAGGGTATCGGGTGTACGCGCACGCACGAGACCGGGATACGATCTCTTTCTGGAGCTGAGGAAACACGTTACAAGTCGTTAGGCTCAGATGAAACTTAACATGATAAAGTAATATGCCGACTACCAAATTAAAACAAATTATAATTCACTTAATATGCAGTAACGATGCGATTGTAAGACCTGTACATGGATGCAAACAAATTTGTTATGATTTTTTTTTTAGTCCCATAACTAACAAATAAACCTTACCAAATGATGAACGTAAACCTTCCTCATAAATCACTCTGTCTAGTGAAAACCACATGAAAATCTGTTTTGAGTTTATCGCAAACAGATAGACAACCAATGTCTCTTTTATGAGTTAGTAACCGATGACTGTGGTAAGCGAAAACATCATGATGAAACCTGCAGGTGACTGAAAGTGTAATCATGATCCAATCTGATCAGGTGCGTTAACAGGGCCATGGAGGTCAGATGGCAGTCGCTCCACTGTAATTACCTGGGTACTATTTTTGAATCGCTCGCCTCGATTCGAACGGATTTCAATTTTGATTTTCTGCTTGACACATTCAATATTTTTCAAATTATATTGGCAACACCGAAATAGTACGGTTCAAAAATAGGGAAACTCAGCATTATGCATAAAAATATCGAATTTTTCAAGCCGTAAGTTAAAATATAAAACCGTTCGAATTGAGGCGAGCGTTTCAAAGAAAGGGCCCCTGATCCGCCATATCCTGGACCATAGTCAAGGCGGACCCCGGGCCCTCGTGCGCAAGAGCACAACCGGGACATTAACGATAAGATGCCTCACCTGAGCCCTAAGCCGTTCCTCCTCGCGCCTCTTCACGAAGTCAGGATCCGGAGGTCTAATCGACTTCACGTTGGTGATCCTGATGGCCGGGGCGGCGCGGCCACGCGACAGCATCCGCACCTTCGGCAGGTGGATCACCTTCCGAGGCGGCGTCGGGCCGGGGTTCGACATCGTCGATGATGATGATGGTTCAACTGAGGAAGAAAAGCAATTTTTTTCGTTATACATCCTTCGTTATACGACGATTTGAGTGGTTCAGTTGGTTAATATTGGCCGGGCCGGGACAGGTTCGATTCTGGGCCGGGTAGAAATTGAAATGATGAATTTTAATGTTTTTTTTATATATATTTTGACAAGACAGGTATTTGACCGCCATCTCACCTGTTGGTAAGTGACGATGCGGCCGTAGATGAAGCATGCCCGTTTTGGAACAGCCTATTCTGTTACGGGCGCAAGAATATTTATTATATTATATTATATTTATTTATATTCTGTTATATGTATAATAAGTATGTATTTAAAAATATGTAAGTTTATCAGTTTTCTGGCACCCTTAACACAAGCTTTGCTTACTTCGGGGCTAGATGGCGCTGTATGAATTGTCTAACCATATTTATTTATTTTAAAGCGCACTGGGCAAGTTTCAACGTGCTTCCAGACCAGTAACCACGGTTGAGTAATGCACGCAGTGTCCGGGAACTGGATGGGTGACTCCTACTTTGAGACTAGTCTTAACTTAGGCACCGCAACGAGCTCGACACTTGTAAGATTTGCCTCCGTTGGCGAAGCGAGGTTGACCAAGGTCTTTCGCTGGGTCCCCAGCGAACTAAGAACTAAGACTACTTGGACAGTCTCGGGAGCCAATCGGCACCCCATATGCGTCGTTCGACAGTAGCAGAACTGAAAATAAGCAGGCCCCATAGCTTGTAGAACCGATGACCTATGAGGCGGAAAGGTCCTCAAGTAGCGACCACGTAAAAGAAATGGCAGCGTAGGACGACATCTCCATGAAATGTAAAAAGTTCGTGGGGATGCAAAAGACAGAGCCGATCGGTTGAAGGCGTGAGAGGAGGCCTAGATCCAGCTGTGGACGCCTACGGTGTAGGAGGCGGTGACCATTTTCCATAGTGTACTTTGTATCCGCTTGCGCGTGTGTTTACCCACACAACCTAGAATTACTATATACAAAAGATTATAACACGGATAACTTGTCAACTTATAGATACGTAATTGACCAAAATAGTCCGTAGTCCGTCAGGCGGACCCCGGGCCCTCGTGCGCGAGTCCGTAATCCGTCCAAAGGGACGAATTCTTAATACGTAGGTACGAATGGGCAGTGGAAAAACACTCGCAGTATTATATCGAGCTTACAAAGTAGCCCGGTAGTTCTGTTACAAGATTTCGAGCGATTAGCTAGCGAATAAACGAATAAAAATCGTTAATAATTTACTAATTAGGTGATCATAATTGGTTCGGTCATGCGTCATCGAATATCGGACCACAATTCGCGAAGTGAGACTGTAGAGCCCATGCCATGAGCGCCTAAACACCACAAAAAATTCAACACAATAATGAGTACGAACAACCCTAGCTTCTAGGTAGGATATAGACCTTTGTAGTTCCACTTTTGTATTCACAAAGAAGGGTCGTAAAACAGGGGTGGGCGGGCCAAATCCTTTAAACAGACCGCCGTGCGAAATTCTTTTAGTGCGGAATAAAGATATATCTTGTCCGATCTCGAGTGAAAAGAAAACAATTAATTTTTATGTTATACGGCAGGCAAACAGGCAAGCGGGCTACCTATGGACCTCAGCAACACCAGTGGCGCTGCCAATGCGTTGCGCGCCTCTGAAGAGACCTCAAATATACCTCTAGAACGGTCCCAAAGGAAACACTGTGGCTGGGAGCTCATTCCACAAATAATATATATTGTGATGTCTGTCCATATAGTTAGCAGCCTCGCCATGAAGTATAATGTCTCGGCTAGATTGGCGCATTGTAATGTACTGAAACAGCACATCATCATCATCTTGGCGTTAACTAGCTAGTGCTAGCGAACTGTTGAGGATGAAGCGAGTCTAAAAATTCAAAAATTACTTCACCAACATATATTACTTTCGCACATAAGTTACTTCAATGGTTTTCTGTTCAAAATGAATGAAAGTTTAAACTTGCAAATTATGCCACAGGACTGAGGCACGAGGCTAATGGCCTTACCTGCTGAATCCTTTCTTTAGAAATGGCTAATCTACTAATAAACACAAATTCCAAAGCACGGGACATTTGACTCAGGTAGTTTTGGCAACCATTATTTGCAAACAATAGGATAATTTAGACAAGGAAAGGTAGCTTTCCGGTAACAGAATTTGGAATAAACAATTTTAGTTAATTTTACAAATAATTTTTTAGTTTCAATCTGACTGCTGCAGTGAGAACATCGTTTCGGTGCTTTCGAATCGAAAAGTCTCTCGTGGTGCTTTCGTCGAATTCGCTCCGATACTCTTGCGAGTTTGTGATTTTAAACTGTGCTTCAAAGTGATTCTAGATAGACGTACTGAAGTGATTTCAAAAACAATTTGTGACTAGAATTTGTGGTTTGTGTTAACGAAAACTTTGGGCAGGAAAGGTGAGTTGATTTCCTAATTATATCATAAAGAAACGAACAGATTTCTTCTTAATAGTTAGATATTGTGATATGAACTGTAGATGTGCATATTTTACCATGTCTCTTCATAATAAGAGAAATAAACGGCCAAATCAAAACCTCGTAAACTAACTAGGCAATCTTCTGCTTGCTCATAGAATTCGAGAAAAGAAATTTTTTATTTCTGAAATATTTGAAATTCACGGAAAAATGTTACATCTAGATATAGTTAGAATTGTCAAACGATAAATATAAGCACAAGCATTAAGGAATTGGTGTAAATAAGCAAGGTACAGTCGGGTTCATTAATATGTGAGCATTGCCAAGGCTTTAAATATAAATGTACATGGAAGGGTACTTATATATCTGAGCAGATGTACATATGTTTGATTGATGAATCTGCTCAGATATATAAGTACCCTTCCATGTACATTTATATTTGAAGCCTTAGTAATGCTCACATATTAATGAACTCGACTGTACATAATGAAAGTAGATATAGGTACCTACTTGGAGATAATGACCACGCCACATTATCTAACAATTAATCCAAAACCGGTACAGTGGCAAAGTAACGATCGTGCAAACAAACATACCGGAGGGAACAGCCGTTTGCCCACACAAATCGGTTTTTAAAGTAAAAGAAAATTATCGAACAAAATACTATTTAATCTCCTTACACTGCGAAACTAGATACATTTCTACTTAGGTTATCCTTAGTCAACTTTAAAAAAAGGTTTCGGCGCCTTTCGGCTTTCCAACCAAGCTTTGTAAATAAAAAGGCCGACTACTGCATGTAAAACACATACAGTAACAACCGTCGAGTAGACGCTGGTCGAAACCACATCCAGGTATGAAAGGTTAAGCAAACCCTTTGCGATGAAAAAGCTTAGCACAGGCACCAGGATGACGACAACGGTGTATTTTATCACCACGCGAAAGAATACCGAGTCAGGTAGCAGTTCTTGAAAGTACAGAATGGCTGGGTCCTGTGGATGACATTGTTGTTTAGTTTTACAGGTCTACGGTTCGCCGTAGGTACCTGCGGTAGTTCTATTGTGTGTTGTAAAAGTCTGTGCTTGTGGTGACTTCTCTACAGGTATACTACGTGTGTATTGGCGACAAAATGTTTGTAGGGAAAATAGAAAGAAACCGAAGTATCTAGTTCAGCAAAATAACATGTGGCTGCTATGCTACTATAATGTAAAATCTGATCTGGATATAAACACAAAATAGAGATATAGGGCTGTTTTTTATTTGTGATTTAAACATAGACAGAATATAATAGAGCCTCAAACCTTTTCTGTTTCACCCATTTTTCATTAAATGATTTTTTTATGCCAGCAAAGTCCAATCCCATACCAAAAATTAGAAAGATCTTTTGACAGTTCAGACTAAGTAGTTTTTGGCATCAAGTTTAGTTTCATGAAGATTGCATGTATATCTACATAAAAAGGTACTTACCATAGAAAATACACTTCTCTTTACATAGTGTAAAACAAAGTCGCTTCGCGCCGTCTGTCCCTATGTATCTATGTATGTACCTACGCTTGGATCTTTTAAACTATATAACGGAATTTAATTCAATTTTCAATAATAGATAGTGATAAGCAAAACAAAAAGAGTAGGGGGCAGTATAGTAGGGGTAGGATAATATAGGGTAGGGGTAGAGTAATGTAGGGGTAAGACGCCACGCGAACGAAGTCGCGCCGGGTCCACTAGTGTCCTATAATAACCACACAGCAGTTAAAGAAATGATCGCACATCATTCAATCCCGCCATTATCACATTCACAATCATTGTTATTATTGTGAAACTGTTGTTGTTATTGTGAAATTCCACTAGGTGGCAGCAGCGACCGGCTACAGATTGCCTTTGCCCAGGTAGCGACATCTATCCACTGAAGGCGGCAACTCGCGCTCCCCACCACCGTCACATTCGTCTTGCAGTGTCCGTCGCGTCCGCCACCTCTTCCGCCACCAGCGTTGCCAGATCGTACCTTTTGGTACGTACTATTTGGCCGACTGTCGTACCTTTTGCGTACTTTGTTCCACATCGTACTATTTAGTACGTTTTTACAAAATGCTACATTTTGCTGAGGGGGTTGGTCACTTTGCCTTTGTGCTCATGTGCTCACTGGCACCACCACCGAGTAAATAAGGTCGTGTCTTGTCAAAATAACAACCCCCCCGCCACGCCAGAACTCTTGCACCTCTTCGATGACTTTCTAAGCGATTTCGGCCTTCTTCCGCCTCGCCGTTGAAAGCGAATTCATTGTGCGGCTTCCCGTCAGGCACTTTGTACACTCGGAACCACTCCACGACGGTGTGTAGAAGCCTGGGGCAGTGATTCTCCACGTCCGCGACACCACTATCAGCTTCCAGTCGGTGTCTCCTTCGACGATGAGTGCGATGGTGCCAACTATCTTCACTGTGATGGCGTCTCCCCTGGAGGCTACACGTTCGCCAATCTCAATGACGTCTATGAGGTTGTTGTCGCCTCGCGCCTGCGTGCCGTGGGTATTACCATGTCTTCGGTCTCTTCTTGGGCGATACGCTCTTGACAGAGCGGTCGTGGTCGTTGTGTTGTGGGCAGCTGTCACTCGCCTCACGATTTCTTGCCATCTCGATCTTTTAGCTGTCATCCTGGTACACTCACTCAAGGGACCGCCCAAAGCAGATTTGATCAGGTCGGTCCATCGCATGGGTGACCTTCCGCGCGGTCGAGTACCCTCCACTCTGCCCTGCACGGCGAGACGCTCGATGGTGTCATGGTTTCGTCGTAATGCATCGTAATTCCAAATGGATCCGTGCGGGAAAGCTTTCTTTTCGTCCTTCTTGATAGGGTTAAGGGCCTCTCCATCTTAACGTTGGACCAGCGAGGGACCTGCACCATCATGTGTGCCAGGCACCGCGGTCCGCCCATAGCGGGATGTCGTGCAGCGGTGATATGGGGCGGCTCTCGTCTTTGACGAGCACTCGATTCGATAGACACGCCAATAAGCGGATCCTCGTTCTTTGGCGATATAGGTGCATGTTGAGGCGGGCGCTAGAGGGTTGGCGATGCTCGGGGCGCCAACGCACGAGGTGGTTTTGAAATTTTATAGAATATTAGCTTTTGCCTTTTGACCTTGTCCGCGTGGAAATAGTTTTTAGGGCGGTAAGCGACCATTTTAAATGACCTCACTAAAGTATGAAAGATTGTACTACCGAGAGGCCAAGCTGTATCTCTGGTTCTACCCAACCGAATTAGATGAAACATGGCCAAGATTTTAAGTTGGACCCCCAACTATCAAACTGTGAAAACCCCATCAAAATGGATTCGGCGCCATTTCCATATTTCTTATAGTTTTGCTGGTCTGTGATGATTCTACATCAATGTTCCAGTTTTCAAAATCAATTATACCTGTATAATTACACAGCAAAAAAAGTTTCATTCATATCCGTACCTTGGGGCGGGCCGTTCTTTATTTTATGTCCATAAATTCAGAAAAATTAAAAAAAGAAAATATTTTATTTTTGAAATACATTCAATGTGACAAACAGACCCCTTTTTTACTGGTTTATTATAGAGCAGTTTGGTATTGGAGTAGTGAACGAAATCGTGTTGAAAGAAATAGCCTTATGGAACTAAAAATACTCTACACATCGCAAATATGTCCTAAACATCCTAAAAGCTGTAATAAAATCAGGCTGTGGTGTAATTATCAATTTAGGTAGGTCATGCGGTCATACATGCATGCCAATAGGTACCACACACACATTTCCACACTAGAACCCACACACAAGTATTAAATACACAGCTGCTGGCTCCCAAAACGGAAAGCATGTAGGTAGAGATAATATGGAATAAATTTAATTGGCATTTGAACTTACGTTGAGTTATTCGTATGTTATGCGCTTCTAAACTATCTTTTTCTTCACTTCCAATTCTATACATTTTAGTGGAGTACAAACAATCACTTCGTTTTATTGTGGGACGAATAAAGAATGCACAGAAGTCGTAGTCAGAATGGAAAATGAAAATACGTAGGAACAACGTTGTTACTTGTTAAAAACTACGTAATAAAAATGTAGGTACCTAGCTACGTACCTACCGTGTCTCCTCCATTCACCGCGAAAAAAAAAGACGACACCAAATTATCAAATAAAATCTCATTAAAATGAATAATTGCAGCTAAGATCAAATAAAAATTCAAAGTTTAGCATAATACTTATAAAAGAATTTCACTAATTACTGTTTTATTAGCAGTCGTTTTAGTTATAAACTGACAAATTTCCAAATAACTAATAAAGCATTGTATTGTAAACAGTGGTGGGTCGGCCATTTGCACGGCGTGACAGAGAAATTTAGGTCCGTAATTTTACACGGTTTAATTTTATACTAAAAGTTATCAAATGGCCACTAAAATATGCACATCTTACAGCATTCAGTTTATATTATACGATATTACATAGTGAAATAGTGTAATTTACCTGTGTTTGTTGCAGAACATCATTCTGTCACCGGAGTCATCACTACGTTAACCACAAAGTTTCACAATGGCGTACGCTTGAAAGACGAGAAATACCTAACAAATATTTCGTTTTGTGATGTAATTTTTCTACGCGTTGTTGTAGTTATTAGTGTTATCAAAAACTTTATTTTAATTCATACTGATTATAAACAGTTTGTTTCGTGCTTACTACTTAGAAATGACAAGTTTTTAATAATTGAATCATTCAAATGTTAACGTGGTCAACATCCGGCAATCGCTGTCATAGCGCTGTCCCTTTCCCACTCACGCACGTAGACGGAGCCGAGCTATCCGTCGTGCTTTGGCAGTCATTGGAACATCCGTTCAATGGCTGGTGGACAAGAAAAATGGTATTTTTCAAAAGATCAACTACTGAGTTCTCCAAGCAGAAAATGCGGTTTAGATGCAGATAAGGAGCTGGCATACCGGCAGCAGGCCGCAAACCTCATCCAGGATATGGGCCAGCGGCTTCAAGTGTATCCTTTTCAAAATAGTGGTGGTTACAGTGCAATGTTTTTGTCGAGTCATGTGGTCGAAATGCTTTCAAATGGCTCCAAAACGTGTATTTATTAGTGATAACATCATTATCTATCACTATCGAATGTTAAAATGATGTTTCAAAGTGTCGTGACGGTGTTTTCTGTGTGGAAAGTTATGATGAAACATCGCCGTGCAGACGGCGTCACTGTTGAACTTTCGCTTTGATGACTGGGATTTCCCGCAGTCCCTTGAGTAATGCTGCTTTGTATCGAGGTATGTGAAGATATTGTTGTTAATTTATCGCGTTAGTAACATGGGCAAGTTGTATTTAGGTTAGGGTTGCGCGTGATGGCGTGGTTTTGTAGGTCAGTGCTCTCTTGCCAGCTGCTCAGTCGGCGGCAAGGCGGGAACGCGTGTGTGTGACGTAGGGCCGTCTGGTGATCGACCTGTCTGCCCTCCCGCTAAATTTATCAGTTACTCGGAATTTGCGCACCAATCTTGCAACAAAATGCTCGCCGCTCGTTTTCCTGGTAGCCTGCTTTTTTCTTCCTGTCTCATATATAGACACCGACAATCTCGGACGAGAATAATATGGTTTTCCCCTCTGTAGTGGTTATTTCTACAATTTATTATCCTGTTGAAAACGTTCGGTTCTCTGTTGCTCTTGTATTTTACAAGATCAAGCTTCGGTTATTCTGGGCACCTTTTTTACTCATATAGTTGTCTAAATTCCTTGTAACTGTGTAGATTTTATTGTTATCATAGTCTCAAGTTCAAGTATGGAACATAAACATTCCACAATAACTACTATACTGATAAGGCTTACTTACCATGCTGCTATGTTGGTATATACTACTCGAATACAAGGACGAATAAAATGCCAGCGTTGAAAAATAGTACATAGATTACCTAGGTACAAATTGAAATGGAATGTTAAATGAAATCGTTATTCATTCTATCCCAAATAATACATACATATATTATCCCAAAAAATTTCCCCATGTAACATACACCAAATCCTTGCTACATGTTGATAAAATGGTTTGATAATAATAATAATATATATACTAACATAATAAAACAACAAACGGAAAAGTGAATACAATTATGTATTTCCCAGAAGTCACTTTTAAATAAATGACATGATAATATTTAAATTTCAATACTATGCTGTGTCGGATGTTCTTTTAAGATATGTTGGGGTTATCTCTAAAGAAATATTGTTATAGGTATGATATCACGTTTGTTTTTGATTAGATAAGCATTCATACATGCAGATATCGTACTTTCATTATCGGCTTTCCTCTTTCTAAGTTTCATGAAAATAATTGATTGAAATGTTAATATTTTTGACTGGACGTCCAAGGCCATAAACTACCAACTTGGGCTTAAGGTGATTCTTATTAAATTCCATTTTCAGTGCTCTCTCATTTAACTTAATATTCGATAGGATATTATTAATTTAATATTTGACATGTTGTTAGGGTTTTCATTTTATGGTTTCTAAATTCAAAATAGGTACAGGGTGCCAATGGGTACTTAAGACTGTTCAGAGATGAAATAAGGTTCACCAGGGTGTTCCACTGAGGACCCATCTAAGCTTTTGAATCATTTTTAGTTTATGGTCCACTGCAAAAAATGTCTACTACTGGTGATTAGTGATTTTGGTAACTTTAGTCTCGTAGTTAGGTGCAGAATGACTCTTTCCGAAACAACCTCTGGTTGTTCTCATAACAAATGTTTCTGGGTTAAACCATGGACAGACAGACCAAATCTATAAGGGTTCTTTGTTTTACTACATAAATTTTAGGGGAAAAACATTTTGGTTAAGAAACATTTTTGGGAATGAACATTTTAGGTAAATAACAATTTTGGGTAGGGAAATGTTGCTCTTAAATGCTGCCTCCTGCAATTCTGTTTGTTTGGTTCTGGACATACATCTTCTAGAAACTTCAAAGCATTGTCATCAATGTGGATAAGGTTCAAAACATAGTGCTAATCTCAAATTTTAGATGTTGAGATCATGAACTTGTTTGCTACTCCAAATACTATATTATACTAGCTTATACTAGTTCACTGCTGGACATAGGCCTCACCCAATGAACGCTAATGCACCATATCCTCAGTTTACCGTATTCAGAATCCACCTGCATCCTTTTGCAAATCTACACTCCATCTGGCTGGAGGCTGTCCCTTGCTGAGTTGCTGCACTCATGAACAACTTATTTACCCCAGTGATTATCAATTCTTCGGCAGATATGGCCAGCCCACTGCCACTTCAGCTTACTAATTCTGTGCACTATTATGGGTACTTATGTAGGCTTATGTAGTATGTATTAAAACACACAAACAATTTAATTATTTTTTCCATAAATTGTTGTAAGTCCTAACATCATATTGGCTTGTCCTAGGTACTGGCAAAACTGGTGTTGCTTTGGATCACAGCATAGATTGTGGTTGTGGCTGAATAGGCTTTGCACCAGTAGAAATAAAGTATAAAGTATAAATAAATAAATATAAATAAGTAGGAGTCCCACAATTTTTACAAATGTTGTAGTTTGTTGTAGTGTGTTCTATGTTTTTGTAGTGTTGAGTCTCAATATTTTTCAGCATTTTCTATACCTAAATGTCTGAAATCACTAGTGAACTGATGCTCTTTTAAAGGATAGATTCCTTATTCTTAAAGGTTGTTATTCGCACCCTATTGGTTATGTAGATCTTACACTAACTATTTTAGTGTATTTTAGCTGAAAGTATGATGTTTAAGAAATAATTCAACTTAATATTCTCATTTTATTTAGTTGAAACTGTAATTAACTTAGTATGTTTCAAATCATAAGGAAATACATGAACCTGCTAATGGACATTTTATTCTCAAGTAAAATAACCTTGGAAAACATTTAGTTAACATTTGATAAGAATTTTCGAGGTCACTGAATTAAAATTTTAAGCATTTTTAAAAAATATGTGAGACTGATAATGTGTGGCCTCGTGTTGAAATAATGATTGTGAAAATGACTCTTTTTAGGTACTTAATCATTTAGGTATTAGGAGCATTGGTTGCCGTGTGGTTAAGGTATCTGACATGTAAGTTAGTGGTACCTTTTTTTTTTTTATATACGGTAGGCAAACAGGCAAGCGGGCCACCTGATGGAAAGTGGTCACCACTGCCTATAGACATTAGCAACACCAAGAGTATCGCTAATGCGTTGCCCACCTCTATAACACGTTGCTCTGGCAGCAAAAAGCAAATGCCACTCCACTGCCAAAGCCACGGTTCCCCAAATCCCCACCCCATGGAGTCCATGGTTCGAATCCCATTGTGGCCATGTACTAATGACTCTTTTCTGAGTTCAATGCTAACCGATGCTCTTACGGTGAGGGAAAACATTGTTTTGAAACCTGCACATTCAGATGACTGAATGTGTTACTGTAAAAAAGCTGATAAATATTTATCCAAAATTTTATTTTGAAAGGGTGAATCCATTATTTAGAACACTAAATTTTGTCCATATGGTAGTAATACATAAAAAAATTCTGTTAAACTCGAGCTACAATTCTTAGATTTATTAGAATGTCTGGTGCCAAAATCATATTAAAAACCTACGCAGTGACAGACATCCCAAAGAATAGACACTAAATTGTCTGGAAAGTCCGAACCAACCTTGAGAGGCCCAGTATACACAAGTGTCCAAATTTAAACCAACTTCCTACAACACAAAGAGATTTCGCATTTTACCACAGTTCTGCTTTTCGATAATGGTAACAATATAGTTCCACGGAAAAATATGCTATTACAGATGTTTGAAACGACACAATAGGTACCTGCCCTTTCCAGAACTTAACAATGGGTGGCCTTTTTTTTGTGAACACTGCAAAGTGTGCCGTTGAATAAGCTGATGTAAGTTTAAACAAGTGCCTTGCACTTTTCCTGGCAGCAATTGACAAGGATTTGCTTTACATATCTGAGGCGGCTATGATATCACTATCACTACATAGTATAAAACAATGTCGCTTTCTCTGTCCCTATGTCCCTTTGTATGCTTAAATCTTTGAAACTACGCAACGGATTTTGATGCGGTTTTCAACAAAACATAGAGCGATTCACGAGGAAGGTTTATAAGCAAGAAAAAAGGGTAAGTAGGGGTAAAGCAGGTGTCCGCGAACGAAGTCGCGCCGGGTCCACTAGTTGTTGATAAAACTATATTTTCGTCAATATCTTTTTTTGTTGGTTGTGCTGTGCTCTCGCACGCTAGGGCACGGCTTAAGCGTTACATGATCCATGACTCGGTAGATCAGGTAAATTATAGTAGAGCAACTGTCATCTAACTCCCGCGCGGCATTTTCTACTGGCGTAGTGTAATAAACAGTCAAAATTGTATTGTATAGTAATTGGCCCGCCGTATAAAGAGAATTTCTCGCAAAATTGCACATATTTGTTGACGTTGCTCGTCCGTATCACTGAATTCGCTATAGTGTAAACAGTCACTCTCTGGGCGTTTGCCACACGCCTCTGAACTTGCGCTCGCCACTCGCCACTGTCCTTGACCAATGTAAATTGGGCATTAAAACGCAACTGCCCGGCCCATACCCCACGAAACAAACGGTTTCTCCAGCGTTCGCTCCAGGACACTGCACAAGTCAAGCGCGCTCCACATGTGGACAGTTCCGCGGGAACACGAGAATGTAGAGGTAGTATTCGTGTAGTCCCGTGCATATTTGGCATGTCTCGCCTATTTCATAGACTAAGTAGAGATAGTTTGTTGTCGTCTCGATTCGATCGATTTTATATTTATATTCCTAGCGCTTTTTCCCGTAACAGGTTCGGGGTACTCTCGACCATGATCCAGGATATTAGTAGAACAAGTAATTACAGTAGAGAAGCTGCCGACACCTCTGTGACCCTGTTTACAGTAGATTACGGATATTACACCGATGAATCGATAAAATGTCGCGCGTTTTGACACCACCATATCCCTAATAGACGAGAATGTAGAGGGTCGACCAAAGTCCCGCCAAAGTTTCGCCGGAAGTTTCGGCGAACATGTGGAGCGCGCTTCAGTTCTGGCAGTTTGGCATGATCTGAAGGGCGGTGGATCGACCACGTTCGATCCGTGTCACCGAAAGAGTACTCGTTTGGCACCGCCTGGTGCTGCTTGTGTTGTGGGCTTACGGGCGTAAAAGGCTGCGGTGACTGCTTACCATCAGGCAGGCCGTAAGCTTGTTTGCCACCGTAGTGGTATAACAAAAAAACCCACAGTCCGCGCATTTCCGGCAAGTGTAACTCTGATAATATACAGTTATTGGCGTAAATTGCGTAGAACAAAGCAAAACAGAACTCTTATCTGCTTTTGCAAATAGAATAGGTACATAATTAACAAATAATAGTGTTGATATATTATTTTAAAATGCTTTGCTTTAATTAGGTAACTAAATGAAACAAATTATTTGAGCTTGACAATTTATAAACTATGCCATTACGAATAAATAAGTTAAATAGGCACGCAGTGCAATGTATGTATGAGTCACAAATTCTCATTAATCCACGTTGTGTGAGTCAAATGTTTTGATAGGTACACACACACGGACACACCTGTGTATACATTATACAACGGTTTTGTGAAATGCCTACTTATCCACGACAATGATTCACGCATCTGACCTTGTTTTTTTTTCGCTGACATTTACTTTGGCCTAGAATGCCCTCTTCTTGCTACTTTGCGGTAAATTGTCATCACAAGACGTCATGAAAATCATTTTGCACGTCTAGATGCAAAATCTATATTATCAAATACTTACGTCATACTGGTGCAACAATGCTGAGTAGGTGAGATTCGAACCCGGGCATCTAGCAACGCTGGTGCTGTCGTTACTCGGTCGCTACAGTTTCACACCTTTTCTTTTTCTTTTGTTATGTAATTTTCTTCCGCAACGTCATCCGAATTGTCTGTCTGCTCGTGAACCAGAACGTTGCAGCATTTAGGGGTTCATCTTATTGTTCACGTGCCCTTTTTATTATCGAACAACGAGGGGGACAAAAGATCGTCATCCATTTATGGTAGACGTCCCACCGTCTCGTACTAAGCGTTTTGCATCCACTTTTCTTATGCGCACTGCAAAGGACTGGAACTCTCTGCCTGAGTCATTGTTCCCCGATAAGTATAACCTTGGGGTCTTCAAATCGAGAGTGAATAGGCACGCATGCTACATCTTCGACCTCATCGTCGCTTTCCATCAGGTGAGTTGAGGTCAAATGCAAGCCTATTGACAATAAAAATCGGTGTTTTTAACCTTCTGCGAAAAAATAGGGGTGTTATAAGTTCGACGTGTGTATATGTGGCTTTGTGTATCTGTCTGTGGTATCGTAGGTCACGAACTGATGAACGGATTTGGATGCGGTTTTCTCTATTTCAAAGACAGTTTAATCGAGACGGTTCTTAGGTTTGTTTTATTGAAATCGGTTCAGTAGTTCAGAAAATATTTGAGTGTACGTGAGTCGGAACTTTTTCTGTCGGTTAGGTTATTCTAAAATGCTTCCCGCTTAATGTTTGGATATTTATCGCGGCACTCGCCTTAATGACAACAATCATTAATGACCGATATCTTTGTAATGACTATTTGTTATGAATGCGATTATTCTTTCTTCATTTAGTTTTTGTTCCATTTCACTTTACATTGCCAACGTATATTGGTCAATATACGTATGGTCTTAATTTTCATAGCTTGAATTGAATTTAAATAGTCATTCGGCGTGTTTGTTTGTCGTTATGCGTAGAGAGGCGATCGTTACAGGACGATAGAATTGACAACAGAAAATTTCAGTCGTAATATTTAGCATGCCTTTTCTTTGGCAAATTGAACGCCATCTGGCATGTGCTCTGCCTATTCGAGATCTTCGCTTTTGGCATTAATCTTTGTCCCCTCAATGTCGAAATTCTATCAACAGTTTACATTGAAACGAGTATACACGGCTTGATAATCCATCAACCCGCGGCACGTGTAGACCGATGTGTTTGTCTTCGTGCGCTAACCTAAAATACACATCTGCGTATCAGGCGACGGTCTTTATCGCGCTATGAAGAGCTATGTACGAGGTGACCAGCTAGCTCTATCTATTTGCTATGAACTGAGCGAGACGCAGCACAATCTGGGGCGAAAACGGCCGTTATGTTATGTAAATAGGTCTGTGTCGTCCAAAAATTGTGAGCAGTAGGTACTACTAATACTAATACCAGATTAGAATTGGCGCGTGGCGGGAAATGGGACATGTTTTATCACCAGGATACAGACTAATCAGTTGTCGATCTGCCTGCCTGATTGCCTGATTAGAGATAATTGTAATCCAATAATAGATTACTTAAATTAATCTACAGTATTCTTGCCGCCAGCCGGACCGACAGAAGCTTGCTGTCCCTCTCATTCCGCATAAAGTATGAACGGGACAGCAAGCTTCTATCTCGCGTGTTTTACTTTTACACTTACTCATCTCATGCTACCCCGGAAGATGTGCTCTTGTCATCTTGCCATGATGACACAAGAAGGAGGTGGCGCCCTTTGAATTCCAGCTTATATTTGATACGTAGTTTGATAGCTTGACACGGTTGTGCTCGATGGATAGTATGCGTAACGTGCGCTCTTTTATGTGATTTCTGTCGTCATCATCTTAGCGCTCAATCCTGGCTTCTGCCAGGGTTCGGTTTCTAATGCTTTCTCCTTCACTTCGCCCAGTCTACGGCATACAGGTGGCTAACAATTAATACTAATCATTACGTAGTATAAAACCTTTGGCACGACATTAGAAAGGTTCGAGAAATATTTCATCTGACGTTTCATCATGCAGGTTTTGAAAACACCATCACGGCACTTTATTTATTTATTTTACGTTTTTTTTGTTCGTAATTTTATGGCCAAGCATTCGACCGCATTCTTTTATCCATGTATATGAAATGTGTTTATATCATGTACTTTACAGCTGGACCAAAGAGTACAAAACGTAACTCCCCTGAAGTAAATACATTTTTGTTAAAAATTAATCTCCTTCCAACGAATTTACTCGATATATCATTTTGTTCTTATACCGTTTACCAAGGTCGTCCGCTTAGGCGTCTGCGAGACTGGTTAAACAGTCTCCGATTGAAATGTAATGAAATGAAAGACCTTTATTGATTAACAAGGACGCAACATTACAACAATCACATAACAAATTACAAAATCAATAAATCGATCGAAATTGCTGTGCTGTAGCACACCCCGCACTCCTTGCCAACGAAAGAACCTCACTCAGCATGAGCCACGGCCAGAGCCGCAGCGCTGATCTTCCGCGAGTCCCGCGAAGTGAGGTCTATAAATAAATAATCAATTTATTTCTCCACAACAACGTATACATAATATTTTTATGTATTATGAAACAAGGTACATTATTAACATGTTGGATATGTATACATATTTGTGGCGACTGGTGCCTGAACTAGGGAAACCTGTGCTACAGGTCACCAGGTCTCCACCCCAGAGCAAACTGTCTTATTATGTTTAATTTAAATATACTATAGAGAAGAATGTGCAAACTAGAAGCAGGAAGTATAACGCTACGGTGCACCCCATGACCGTTACTGAACTTTGTGTTCCAGCTGTAGGTACTGCTACTTTGACAATGTTTATCTTATCTCTGTTCCCCATGAACATGTGAATTTCCTTAACCAAGCACTCAACAGGTCTCAGCTATGCATCAACACGGCAATAGTGTACATGCACCGGTTCTACGCGTTCCATTCGTTCACGCAGTTCCACCGGAACGCGATCGCCGCGGCGGCGCTCTTCCTCGCCGCAAAGGTATGGGGGAAGACCCGTTTTTTTTAGAAGTTGTTTTTTATGTCATACGTGAGCGTCGGTGGTCAGTGGTTACGGTATCCGCTCCCACTGCGGCCATGTATTAATGACTCTTTTCTGAGTCATGTAGAGCTCGTCTAATTTAAAATGACGCGCCCCACTATCGCATTAACGCACACAAGCAACTTTAAAATATGGACGCAATACATATACAAATGCCGTTGTCATTGGTCATTCAGTTGCCGGTGAGATTCAAACGTCGGAGCACGCGCCGTTCATTGGCTCCCACACAGATGAAGTGTCGTTATTATTATTTGCACTCACACATCGAAATCAACTAACTAAGTAGTGGGGCGCGTCATCTTAAACTAGACGAGCTCTACATTAGTTGAATGCTAACCGATGCTCTTACGGTCAGGGAAAACATCGTGATTAAACCTGATCCAATGTGTTCATGTTCCCCTGTCAACAGGGTCACGGAGGTCAGCTGGCAGTCGCTCCACTGTAATTACCTGATCTGCCAAATCTTAAATCATGATCAAGGCAGACCCCCGGGCCCTCGCGCGTTAGAGCACTACCGGGGCATTAAAGCCAAGATTTTTTTTTATGTTATACGGTTGACAATTTGTCACCGTTGCCCGTAGTTATTACATTATCATAATACCCGTTATATTATATTGGACGAAGATTGGTTATCCATATCTGTTCAGCTGTAGTAGTAATCTTGGCGTTAATGTCCCGTTTGTGCTCTTGCGCACGGCCCGGTTTCCGCCTTGACCATGATTCAGGATTTGGCAGATCAGGTAATTACGGTAGAGCGACTGCCGTCTGACCTCCGTGACCCTGTTAGCAGGGGAATCTGCCCAGATTCGATCATGGTTACAGGTTTTCTTTTATGCTACGCAGTGACAAACAAGCAGATAGCCCAGCTGATGGTAAGCGGTAACTGTTCCCAATAACATCTACAGGTGCGTTGTCACTGTGAGGAATAAGATAAAATGCCTTGTGCCTATAATTGCGCTGGCTACCTATTCTTCGAACCATAACACAACAATGCAAGCACTGTTTATCATCATCATCTTGACGTTATATCCCGGTTGCGCCTCCGCCCCACACGCGAGGGCCAAGGGTCCGCCATCTCTACTCCTGGCCCACCTCGCTCGGTCTTCGGCATCCTTGGTGGTGAGCTTATAGGCACGCCTTTCATTCTTGACGACGTCAAGCCATCGCTTCTTGGGTCGACCTCTCCTTCCCGTGCCCGGCAGGGGCAATCATTGCTGCTTGGAGAGAAATAAGGCGGTGGTACACACCCAGGCAGATGTCCCACCACCTAATCATACGCTGTATCTAAAGCATCTCCCATACCCTCAGGTGGAGGAGCAGCCTCGCAAGCTGGAGTACGTGATCAAGGTGGCGCACGTCTGCCTGCACCGCGGCGAGAGCGTGGGAGCCCTGGCGAATGAACAGTACCAAGAACAGGTACCTATCTATGCGAATTCTTTTTGATGGTTCGTCACGTAACCTATACTAAATTTAAGTGAGTAAGTAAAATCTCGTTATTGCACCCACAAAAGAAAAATATAACAATTTATATGCGCGCAAAGGCGGCCTTATCGCTTTGTTTATGTTTCCATTCTTTCGTCAACGGTCGTGCGGCCATGGTCGTACGACGGACGTCGCCCGACCAATAGGAGTATTCATTCAGGAGGCCGTCATCACAGCCCATAACAGTCCACTGCAGGACTTAGGGCCTCTCCTACGAGAGGGGAGGTCATTGTCGTAATCTCGGGTGGGGTTGGAGATCGCAGTTTCATAAATATAATAATGGAAATTATAAATATAACAATGGAAAACGTTGCTGCCCGTTTTCCAGCCTATGGAGACTAGATCTTTTGCCTCAAAAACATTAGTCGCCTTGTACGACACCCACGAGTGTAAGGGGTTGGTGGTATTCTACTCTGCCGGACAACACACGGCTAATTCATGATTCAGGACGACCTGAGTGGTTCAGTGGTTACCATACCGGTTTGCCACGCAAGAGGTCCCGGGTTCGGTCCAGCAGAAATAGAAATGATGATTTTTTTTTTAAATTAAAATTACATGAATTTAAATTTCTGTTACGGGTCTAGGTGTTATATGTATTATATTTTTTAGATACTGTTAAATAAAAATGCATGCTGTGGTCACTTTTAAGTAATTTAGCACTTAGTTAAGTTTGTAAGTGAAAATCTGTGTAATACTACATTACATATTTATGTATGAGTGCATAAATTGTTGGTGATCCTCAATAAAAAGAAAAAAAAAGTCGTTTTTCACCGTCTCTCCCTATGTATCTACGCACGGTTAGATCTTTTAAACTACTCAACAGATTTTACAACAATAGATACAGAGATTAAAAAGAAAGGTTTATAAGTAAGAAAGAGGTAGGTAGGGCTAAATATAGGTGGTATAAAAATAGGTGTAGGGTAGGGATACACGTGAACGAATTTATATATTAAGTATGTATTTAAAAGTATTTAAGTAGTTTATCAGTTATCTAGCACCCATAGCACAAGCTTTGCTTAGTTTGGGGCTAGATGGCGCTGTGTGAATTTGTCCACGAATATTTATTTATTTAATTTGCGCATGGTCCACTAGTTCGCATTAAAATATGGGACACGGTCAAAATGATAGTTGCAATATCCTGTTAATTACAAGACAGATGGTCAGCTTAACACGGTTATTTACGTACCGCGAAACACGTTTCGGCGCATTTAGTCCAGTTTGCCAGAACGTGGTTTCGAATTTCTTGCAGTCGTAAATTCGTAACGGTGCTAATTTAGGGAAAAGTAGGAAGGATTTTCCGTATTTTGTATGGAGAAATACATATCCAAGTATCAAAACGTTTAACAGCGTGAAAGGCCCAATGAGCAGTAAGCCTAATGAGGAGTTTTCCAGTAGGTATTGTCAGTTGGTTCCAAAAAGCATCAATAGATGGCGCTCCTACAATTTTGGTAACCTTTTTTTCATGCAGTCAACTAATACTAAACTTAAAAATAATGTGTTTATTAATATAAACAACTGTTAAACGTTGAACGAAATGTAAAAAGAAATATTTATAGAAGTTGGCACTATGTTCCATTATTATTACAACCTCTAAAATGGTTGAAAACTATTGACAAATACAATATTATCCAATACAAAATACCCAGTGTTTATGTCCTGTTTGCTAAGAATATATTTCAAGCGATTATTAATTACCAAAATTGTCGGGGCGCCATCTAGTGAATGGTTAGGAATGCTTTAGATACCTATTAAAAAACTGCTCATTAACAAAATGTTCAACTATCAGATGGTCTATAGGTATAGCAGAACATCTACTTAGCAAATCGTCAGATTCTCAAAATGTCTGAGAAAGCCGCTTCTGTCTCGCGAAAAGCGAAGTTATGGACTCATTTACAGCACTTTGAAAGAGCCTGTCTCTTGAAGATATAATATGGTGTCCTAGCAATAATAACTTTCGCACAAACAATGCACTCGACGGTTGGCACAAGATCGGGAAACACGAAAAAATCCTTTCTTGAATTGTAAAATCAACAAAATTAGTCTTAAAACAGGAATCCTCGCCGACCAAGGCCCTTATCAACAGGTTTCCTCGTTTCTCTTTGTATTGTGGTACTTGTTAGTATCTCCACTGCCGCACGGGATTTCCCTAACATATTATATTTACATGTAATGTAACATTATCGCTACTCAATTCCAAGAATACATAACAAGGATACTGCGTAGAGCGATAATAACGTCGATGTATGACCTTAATCACGTTCTAAGCTGATTATGACGTTTGTTTCGGGTCATTTAACTCGATATCATGCTGTTGGTTATTTCGTTAATTAGTCGTGAACAAAGAGATTCGACTTCTGATCAGGTATTGGCCGCGTGGTGTTCGGCAGGGTAGAATAGCACCACCCCTTACACTCGTGGGTGTCGTACGAGGCGACTAATGTTTTCGAGGTGAAAGATCTAGTCTCCGTAGGCTGGAAAATGGGCAGCAGCGTTTTCCATTGTTATATTTATAACACTGCGATCTCCAACCCGGCTGCCAAGCGTGGAGTTATGGCAATAACTTTCCTTCTCGTGGGAAAGGCCCTAAGTTCTGCAGTGGACTGTTACGGGCTGTGATGATGATGATGATAGTGTAGAAGAAATTCCCAAGTACATAATAATTCTCCAACTATTGTTGTATCTTAATATTGTATGTTATGACACATAAATGTATTGCTATAACATATATCTTGCACGTGCCACAGGACTAAGATAGTTTGGCCGTTCATTAGCGGGTGTGTGTACTTCACACTGCCATTTATAGAAAATAAATATTAACGTACCTATGTGTTTGTATATCAATTTAGATCGTACATTGTTATGTAAGTATTCAGTAACTGTTCGCTAGTGGCCTTGAGTCCCCTTCACATGAGAAGGTGTCAAGATCACCAGATATTCTCCACGTTGAAGATGACGAGTGTTCTAGATGTTTAACAGAAAACTGCTACTCATGCTGAACGGATTTTGATGACGCTTTACATATTAATGTACCACCACTTGTGCTATCTATTCGCAGTTCGGATCTCTGTAAACATTTAACTGTCCTGTTGGATCCGATGATTTTTCCAAAAAAAAAAGTATTCTATTTCACTTGGGAATAATGTAGCTTTCAATCAGTGAAAGTATTTTCAATATCAGTTCTGTAGCCCAACTACATAAATCAAAATGAGATAAGAAAATACAAAGCCATGCGTCAAGATTATCGAGAATGCTTGTCGCCACCTTGGCCACTACTGCGCATAACTGTAGTACCGCGTAATAACTCTCGGGTGTCAGATACTGCGGCAGTCACGCGAGCATAAGACTTCTAATTGACTTCTTCATCATCATCGTCCTAGCGCTTATCCTGGCCTCTGCCAGGGTCCGCTTTCCTACAAATTATTCTCCACTTCGCCACTCCTTGATTTAAGTGCCCCAACATACAAACCCACAACCATACATCATCATCATCACAGCCCGTAACAGTCCACTGCAGGACTTAGGGCCTCTCCCACGAAAAAGGAGGTTATTGCCATAATCTCCACGCTTGGCAGGCGGGTTGGAGATCGCAGTGATTAAATATAACAATGGAAAATGCTGCTGCCCATTTTCCAGACTACGTAGACTCTTGATCTTTTGCCTCGAAAACATTACAGCCTTGTACGACACCCATGAGTGTAAGGGGTTGGTGCTATTCTACTCTGCCGGACACCGCACGGCCAACCATACAACCATACAAACTTACCCTATTTATAATATGTATCTCTCCACCTTGTTGCAGGCGCAAGACCTGGTATTCAACGAGAACGTGCTGCTTCAGACACTTGGGTTCGATGTCGCCATAGACCATCCGCACACGCACGTCGTACGCACGTGTCACCTTGTCAAAGGTGAGACCGCCGTGTGTACTGGACAAGGCCCAACGGCGGGCGGGAAAACTCCACGCAGCGGCGCCATTTTCGCTAAACCAACGCGGCGGCCATCTTGTTGGCGGTTTCTTTTCGCGCGGTTTCCCCGCAGCGGCCATGTTGGCGATGTCTTTTGGCGCGGTTTCCGGCCAGCGTTGCTGGTTCTTTCGTTCAGCGGGGCTTTTGGCTGACTTCGTTGGAAACTGAATTTGGCATTTAATAATGCTACACTACGTTAGCTACGTAGGCCGCTGGCAATAGCGTCTGCGTATTTTGAGTAGTGTACGATTTTGTATGTCAAATTCAGTTGCCCACTAAGATAGCCAATAGCCCGTCAGCTCTCAGTCAGTTATGGGGTTAGGAGCTTTGATTGGCGTATCATAGATGGCTCGAACCATGCCATGGTGAGTCTGGTTAGATCGTTCAATAATATATGAGCGCATAAAATACTTCTCGAAGTTTATCGAAATATCCTTTTGGTACGAATCCTTGACGACGTTTTTCAATATGTAGCAACATCGTGAATTCTACCTTATGGAGGACGGCTCTATATTCAAATTACGTTAGAAATTAAGATCAATAAAAAAAGGAACCGTTGCAACTTAAGTGGCGGGCGTTCGAATTGGCGCCGCTGGCGTTTGAAATGCGCGCCAAAATCTTGGCCAACCAAAAAAATGGAAAAAGCTATGTATACTTCTCCTCAATTGAAAAGAAACAAGGTTTGTGGAACTATTTTTGTCTCTATTGTGTGTCACCCCTTGCACTTTCACATTTTTCGAATTCCTAACAATCCGCCATTTTGAGCAGGCGCCATGTATAAGTATAAAATTCATTTTGTTTCGCTTCTTTTTCTTTATTATTATTATAGTTGGCATAATTCATTTAAGTAGTGCTCTTTTTGTTTTAGAATCTTGATTTTCTTTCAATTTCACGCTCGTCAAATTCATTATTTAAGTTAACCTATCATTCATTTAGAAAGCTATAATTTTGTAGTTAAACGACAAGTAGACTGACAGCATTTTTTTTTTTTAAATTGTTACAAAATATTCGTAAAAAATTTAATTATTAATATATTTGAGAAAAATAGAAAAAACTTAATTTTTTCTTTGCTAAATTATATAAAAAAAAATATATACCGTTAAGGGATGCCAATCGGTCCCCGACACTGTTCTCTTTTTTGTTCAGTGCAATTTTTTCTTTCCTTCTCCTTCCGAAATTTTGCTTCGGTGTTGAATTCCTATTAATTGTAGCTTAATTTGATGCTAGAAATTGTCGCTTTATTATCATGACGTACAATTATTTAGGTATGAATTAAATATAGAAGGACATAAGCAAAAGGCCAACATCATTGCACATTTAAATTCAAGCAACTAATAATTTGTTTGGAATTTCTAGCTCGCCCATTCTAAAACTATCGTGAAAACAATTTTTGAGTTTGCTTGTGTGATATTGAGTTAAATTTCACAACTTACTCACTTACATTTTTACAACCTCTATGAATTCTTTGATTTTTTTTATTTGATACGGTGACAAACGAGCATACAAATAGCCCGCCTGATTGTAAGCTGTAACTGTCGCCCAATGACAGCTTCGAGTCATGCTCTTAAGTTTCATCTAACAATAATGCAGAACCGCAGGTGCGTCGTCACTGTGAGGACTATATTTATTGCCTAGAGAGGCACACTGTCGGACGGGCCGCCTGATGGAAAGTGGCTACCGTCGTCTAGGATGCCTGTGCGTTTTCTGCGCTAGAGAGGCACGTGGTCGGACGGGACACCTGATGGAAAGTGGCGTTTAGTCTCAAAATGTCCCAGTTGCAAAATGTAACTGAAAGTGGCTACCGTCGTCCAGGGTGCCTACTATTGCGCTGCAACATTATGTATTCAATATTTTTAGATACAAATCTGTATTAAAAGGACACAGAAAACGATATCCGACATAAAATTTTCGAAGGTCGTTGATTAAGTGTTTTTTTATAACTGCAAAAGAAATTTCAGTCTCATTTTAATGAAAACGTAGCTAGAGGAAATTTCGAATTCGAGATGGTGCATCTTAGGCCATCTGGATCTGCAACCTATGCCTTATCCAACCTAAGAATTATGGATGTAATTGCACTGGCTACCTCATTCTTCAAACCGAAACACGTCACACAGATATAGATAATTCAGTGGCACCCAGCCAGGCGGACTTCTCAGGCTCGACAGACACCTACCAACTGATAATTTTTGCCCTGAAAAAAAATCAATCTATTAAATTCATTACTAACTAATTTCTCCTGCGATTTCGTTCGCACATCGTCAGATATAAAGTAGCATAGTCCTTTGATAGGAATTGAGATATTTCATCGAAATTCGGTTCCAAACTAAAGCCAAGGCTGAGCGAGAAAAATCTACCTAGTTCTCTAGATCTACGATGAAATAAACGAAATACAAAGTTACATCTCGCGGGACAAATCCTCTCATGCTAAGCAGGCAGGAATCGATATCCTTTGCACACCTCTGCGCAAGTTTTATTTGACTCCAACCGAAATATTATCTACATATTTTTTAAATTGAAATATGGGATGTAGCCGCCCAATTTTTGAAGCTATGGTTACATTTTTTACGATAAAACAATCCCATTTTTGCTTGCTATACATCACAGTATTATTATTCATTTATTCATTAACAGTTACACTGTGTGCGAATATTCAGTCAACTCATTTGGACAGTGGACAACTAAATTTGACATTTGATAAGTCTGATATGTCCAGTCGCTAACGTAGATGACGGTAGTGTAGAATGATCAAATGTCAAATTCAGTTGCCAACTGGGCTAGCTAATAGCCCCGCAAGAAAATTACGAAGATGTTATCAATTGCGAACATTATCAGCTGCGCAAGTGATCACTTGATAGCATTGCCACCTGCGCTAGTGATCACTTGCCAGCATTGCCACCTGCGCTAGTGATCACTTGCCAGCATTGCCACCTGCGCTTGTGATCACTTGAGCTATGCCACCTGCGCCAGTGATCACTCGCGAACTATGCCACCTGCGCTAGTGATCACTTGATAGCATTGCCACCAGCACGCGTAGTGTGACGGGCTTTGTCGCGCAAGACTGAAGTTTATGTCTCGCTTACTTCAACACTTTATTACTTAGATATGTAAATATATTTATAATTTCCTAACTACTTAAGATATATTTAATGAATAACTTGGTACAATACCATAAGTACGTACAAAATGTATTACTTAACCTTTGTGTTTATGTATAATACTTACTTTTTAGTTTAAAATTGCAGTGCCCGTAAGCGTTCATAATGTTATGTAACTTATGAAGCAATAAGTAAATAAACCAATGTCACTAATGGAAAGAGATAGCTAGAGTTTTCTCGCACTCGTCCGCGCGACAATGCCAGTCACGCTATGCGTGCTGCGCTGGTGATCACTTTCGAGCATTGCCACCTGCGCTAGTGATCACTTGCCAGCATTGTCACCTGTGCAATTGATCACTTGCGCCTACCACCCTAGCCCTAGTCACCACCGCCACGCCCCATTACCAGTCCCCTATTCTTCTTCCAGCACCCAAGGACCTGGCTCAGACCTCGTATTTCATGGCGTCGAACAGCCTACACCTGACCACCATGTGTCTGCAGTACCGGCCTACGGTCGTGGCCTGTTTCTGCATACACCTCGCGTCTAAGTGGAGCAACTGGCAGGTGAGTCGACGCACTGAAGAGGAGGATGGTTATGTTTTGAAGGTACATGGCTTTTTTTTTTTCGTTTTTTTTTTTTGTTGGGTAGTTTTTTTTTTTTTTTTTGTGGTAGTTAATATTGTTCGTGTGCCGAATAGGAGTAGTCAGTAGGGACAGATAGTAGCTGGTCTGCCTCTTAGACATTAGACGTGACTTTATCCATACCTACCCTTTTTTTCTTGCTCATAAACCTTCCTCTTGAATTACTCTATCCATTATTGAAAACCGCATTAAAATCCGCTGCGTACTTTAAAATATCTAAGCATAATAGGGACAGACGGCGGGAAGCAACTTTGTTTTATACTATTTATAGATTAAAGGATCCTAGATTGGCTCTGCCGCAGCGTCTTATGTAGCCACCTTTCGGCATTTGACCACCATCTCGCCTGGTGGTGAGTGACTATGCGGCCTGTCTAGGAACAGCCTATTCACTCTAGCCTTGAAGGCGTCCAGATTATAGTGATCAGGGAACACACTCGCAGGCAACGCGTTCCATTCCTTTGCCGTACGCATTATAATGGTTGAACCAAAGCGGTTTAATGGTTCACCAAAAGTTTATCAAGTAAAAACCGCATTAAATGTCTAAAACCAATTATAGCCAAGGAGGCTATCATAAACATGTGGTGATTGCTTTTCGACATACGGAATGCAGTGTAGAACGATATTTACACAAAATATTGGATTCGTTGTGTGAGGAATTTGCGTATATCTCTTGAATGACATTCGCGTAACTTTTGATTATAAAATATCGTCTGGGCTGTCGCTGTAAAGTGCACAACGTGGCACAAAAAAATCTTTTTTTAAGTGACCCAAACTTTGACTTTTCGTAGTGATATTACTTACGACTTGAGTGGTTCCGTGGTCAACATGCCGTCTGCCACGCAAGAGGTTTCGGGTTCGATTCCCGGTCGGGCAGAAATTGAAATGATGAATTTTAATTTCTGTTACGGGTCTGGGTGTTCTATGTATAATAAGTATGTGTTTAAAAAAAAGGTATATAAGTAGTTTATCAGTTATCTAGCACCCATAACACAAGCTTTGCTTACTTTGGGGCTAGATGGCGTTGTGTGAATTTGTCCATGAAAAAAAAAAATATATCCTCTTGCAGTTTCACTTTCGTTTAGGATAACCTGCGTCGCCCTCACGCGCAAATCTGTTTACAGTCACACACCAATGAGCTGACCTCATACTCCATATTTTCATATGGATTATCATTAGAACGGGGGTCAACTTATTAGTCCCACTTCTGATGTCGTCGCGTGAAGGAAAGGGGTGTATCAGGATCATTGTCATTAGGGTGGTAATATCAGTATTAGATCGTATTCGTCCAGATAAATTAAAGACAAGGTTCACATTTACTCCACTGTATTTATTCCAATTAATTTTTGCACATCACTTATAATTTCACTTGAAATCAGAGCAGTGTCACAATATAGGCAGTTGAGGTAATTAACTTTCCTATTTCAAAGGTGATTTTAAAATTACTTTATTTTCAAACGTAAATAACACTTTCTATAAACGAAATGTGGTGACAGTTTCAAGACGCGTCACTCCTCGGCGGCGGCCATTCTTGATGACACACATTGACAATAACAACTACCTGCTACTACTGCACATGTGTTTACAAAACCGGCCTCATGTCACTTTGACAGCGCGCCATCTTTATTTCTTATAGGATCTGTAGGCCTAGCACAAGTTGCTCTCGCGCGCGATAAGCCAGAAAAAGCGCGACATAGGTATTGCTATCTCTTTCGTCTTAGTATTGAGAGAAAGAGACTAGGACCACTGGAGATCTTAAAAGCACAAATTAGCGTTTCATTTGATGATTCATTAATATCTAATGAGTGCCACCAACTTATCTGATCCGGTGGCCAAAACTGGAACTAAGTGACGCCATTTTGAATTGTCGTGTCAATGCCGACAACAGCGACGCTGCAGATTAGTTAGTGACAAATTAGTATGAATCATATTATAATACGCTAATGTGGCCTTTTTAGACCCCCTGATAACAAACTACGCCAAGCACAAACATTTACGAAGCCGGCCTTATGTCACTGTTGACAGCGCGCCATTTTTATTTCTTACATGAGCATAGTAATATTTCCATCTACCTAATCGTACCACTGTTTCCTCTGATCTGTTCGACTACAGCCCAATCTCTCCACAGTCGAGCGAAGGCCGCCACTGGTTCTGACCTTAGTAAACCCCCTTTGATTCCCGGTGACCCATATACCTAATTCTACCCCTATATTCCCCCCATCGACAGATCTGTTTGCCTACAACCCAATCTCTTCCAGATACCGCAGTCGAGCGAAGGCCGCCACTGGTTCTGACCTTAGTAAACCCCCTTTGATTCCCGGTGACCCATATACCTAATTCTACCCCTATATTCCCCCCATCGACAGATCTGTTTGCCTACAACCCAATCTCTTCCAGATACCGCAGTCGAGCGAAGGCCGCCACTGGTTCTGACCTTAGTAAACCCCCTTTGATTCCCGGTGACCCATATACCTAATTCTACCCCTATATTCCCCCCATCGACAGATCTGTTTGCCTACAACCCAATCTCTTCCAGATACCGCAGTCGAGCGAAGGCCGCCACTGGTTCTGACCTTAGTAAACCCCCTTTGATTCCCGGTGACCCCATGACATAATCGTACCTCTGTTTCCCCCTATCCCATCGAAATATCTGTTTGCCTACAACCCAATCTCTTCCAGATACCGCAGTCGAGCGAAGGCCGCCACTGGTTCTCGTACGTGGACCGCTCCGTGACCAGCGAACTGCTGGAGCGTCTGACCGCCGAGTTCCTGCACATCTTCGACAAGTGTCCCTCGCGGCTCAAGCGGAAGATGATGACCATGTCCAATAGTGAGTGTTCTTTTCAAAATTATAAAAAAATTGCTACATATTTGCCGCCTGAACAAGTGACAAACACAAGTGCTAGCGAAATGCACGCATCAGCTTCAAGCTGCTGTCTCTCTTTCAATGCGATGCAGCCGTGTGGTGTCCGGCAGAGTAGAATAGCACCAACCCCTTACGCTCGTGGGTGCCGTACAAGGCGACTAATGTAAATAAAAGTGTCCTAGAACATATAGTGGTAGACTAAAAATAGATAAAAATAAAATAATCATCTTAGCGTTAATGTCCCGGTTGTGCTCATGCGCACGAGTGCCCGGGGTCAGCCTTGACCATGATCCAGGATGTGGCAGATCAGGTAATTACAGTGGAGCGACTGCCATCTGACCTCTGTGACCCGGTTAACAAGTGAATCTGACCAGATTGAATCATAGTTTCAAATTCAGCCGCCTGAATGTGTGCTTCATTACGATGTTTTCCCTCGCCGTAAGAGCATCGATAACCATTCAACTAATTAACTAATGTATATAGTGTATATACCGCAGAAAAGAGTTATTGGTACATGCGGTACTGGGATACGGACCGGCCCCCATATTTTGGTAAATGTCTAAACTAAAATCGATTCCGATTATGAAGTGTCAAACACCATGGACTTGCAATTTCGCGAGTTCATCCATGGTATTATCGATAGTTCTCATACGCAAGAGGCATTGCTGTTTGACATTTAATCGATCAATTCGGGAACGTGGCTCCTTCACCGAAATCACCCTGCCGGTACCTCTCGCTTATGAGTCGCATACCTTACAAAGACCCACTTCTTTCGACACTGTATGACTTAATCACACATTCAACTCACCCAACCGCTAGCAGTACTAACGAGCCTGTCTTTCCCCCAACACCGTATGATTCTTTTGACACGTACAATGTACCCGACCAGTACTAACAAGCCTGTTTTTTTCCCCACCAACCAGGCGGCAGTTCCCCGCTCTCGAGTGCCTCTGCGCCCGGAGCGCCGTTCGACAAGAAACACGCTCCCCCCGGCGACGAGTTCGACAAGTCCAGCTTTGATAAAGGTAATTGAAATCATTATATCTCGCTATATTCCTTCTGTGCCCGTGTGGTGTCCGGCAGAGTAGAATAGCACCAACCCCTTACACTCGTGGGTGTCGTACAAGGCGACTAATGTTTTCGAGGTAAAAGAGTTCTTTCTAGTCTCCGTAGGCTGGAAAATGAGCAGCAGCGTTTTCTATTGTTATAATATAATGTTTTATTATTGTGAACGCTTCACGCAAAAACTACTGAACGAATTTTGATGAAATTTGACAGCTAAATTGCTTTAAGCCCAGAATTTCACATAGGCTATGTGTTATCCCAAAATTCGTGGTTCCAGTGGGAACGGGTCTGGGAACGTTATAACCGAATTTTACGCGAACGAAGTCTCGGGCAAAAGCTGTCTGTTACACTTTCACGGCTAAACCACTGGACCGATTTTAACGAAATTCGAAATGGATATAGTTAGGACCTGAGGATGAACATAGGCTACTTTTTATTCCCCTCCACTCGCAAGATATAGACAAAATAGTCTACACCAGAAAACTAGTAATTAATTAAACCTTTTTTTGCTCTCCACAATAATCATCTTACAATAACTAGGGCGGTATACATTTTATTATACATAAAATATTTACAGCTGACAGCTGTCATCGGTATTAAAATATTAAAGTTACATTCAATCACGCAACGAAATTCCAATACTCAATACTCAAATGTTTATTGCTTCATTCTTTATTTCGCATAAATTGTCGAACTTATCGGGTTTGTCACCGCGGTTGTTATTATTTTTATCTCAATATTCATTGTGAGTACTAAACACCAATAATGTACGACATTTTTGTGCGTATTTGAATGTAAAAGTTTTTATATTTTGTTGCCCGTCCTCTATATGATAGCAGATTTCTGATGAAGCTATATTTTTAGCCCCCAACGAAACAAAGAGGTGGTTTAGGTTTGACGTTTGTATGTGTGAATCTGTATGTCTGTAGCACCGTAACGCCCAAACGGGTAGACCGATTTCAATGCGGTTTTCTTTATTCGAAATGCAGTTTAATCGATACAGTTCTTAGCTTTGTTTCATTAAAATCGGTTCAGTAGTTATGGAAATATTTGAGTATATGTTTGGTCGGGGGTTTTCCGACGTTAGGTTATACGAACTATAGCAATAAACATCCAGTGGTAGAACTCTTGTGAAGCCTGAATACGGCGGATAGCTGGACTTTAGGTACACTAACAATATTTTTAAAGTCGTAGAGCTAATAGATGCAGGTCGTATAACTCGGTCATAGAATGGGATTGGAAATAGCAGTAATGCAAATGCGAAGTCAGCCAGCGTAGAATATTTACGGTTGAGGTCTATGTCCAGTTTTGATGTCCAATTTATGATGATGACACCTCTTTGTTAACGATGGTAGCCAGGAGCCTACAATTAGGCAAACGTGGTAGTTGAATTATGTAACGGGTAATTATTATGACACTATGAAATAATGTAGCACCTATCAGTGCAAGAATTTTCAAAATCGACACAGTTATTTCCGAGAAAACCCCCAACATACAAACTCAGCAACGTACAAACTTTCCCTCTTTATAATATTAGTAAGATAGACTATAGCCATACCCTTCACCCAACAGAAATACAACGTCAGAAACGTACAACCTTCCCTTCTTTATAACACTAGTATTAATACACATGAGTATACCCTAACCGTACCCTTAACCCAACAGAATACGAACGCGAGCGCGCCAGGGTCCGCGCCTCAGCCCCCGGCGGGTACGTCCCGGCCGCGCCCCCCGCCCCCCAGAAGATCGACTACAACCTCTACCGGGAGAAGCGGGAACGGGAGGAGCGGGAACGCCGGGAAGAGCGGGAGAGGCGCCAGCAACACCCCCTCCACCGGTCCGGGCAGCCGCGACAGCCCCAACAGCCCCACAGACCGCCGCACACGGCTACCAAACCGCCCTGGCCACATGCGAAGCCTCCGCACAAGCCGCATGAGCATCGACATCATAGACCCCCGGCCGCCGTGCCGGCCCAGCCAGCCACGCAACCGGCGGCCCCGGAACCGGCCCGGACACGGCCGCCGTCGCTGTTTTCCCCGGAGAATGCCACGGCCCCGGCCGCAGCCGCCGCGGCGCCTAGGAGAACGGCCCCGGCTAGACCGAAAGAGAGACCGCCTAGCCCGAGAAGGCGACCAGATTTGACGGCCACAGCCACCGCTACAGTCCGAGAGATGCAACCTCCGGCGATACTGTCGCCGTTCTCGTCGCCACCACCGGCGCTGGTAACTGTACCTGCTGCCATGCCGTCGGCTTCGGTACCTTCGCAGCCTCGCCCGAGGCAGAGACACCACTCCAATTCCGAGCCAGAGTTGATCCCGGTCGTGAAGAAGCTAGAAGAACAGCCAGGCTTCGAAAACGTTGCGAGGGAAAATCGCAGCGCCGGTTCTAGTTCTAGTAGTTCAAGGCCGCGGCCCGACCAGCGGCCTGAGAGGCGACCGGAGCCCGCTAGAGCCCTGAACGGGATAGAAACAGACCCCACGCTAGTGTCGAATTTGCTGAAGGAGAGTCTAGCGAAGCCTGTGCCTATTACGGCCCCGGTGGAGAGGCCGGAGCCGGTGAGGCGAGAGATCGCCCCCGAGCCCCCCCGGCCGGACCCCCCTGCCCCCCCGGTGGCCCCCCCTGCTCCCATGGCCCCACCCCAGGCCGAAGAGCAACCCGACCACGCGAAACACAAAAAGGAGAAGAAAAAGAAGGAGAAACACAAGCACAAAGATCGCGACAAGTCGAAGGAGGAGCGCAAGAAGCATAAGAAGGACAAGGAGCGAGAGAAGAAGAAGGAGGCTAGTCCTGTCGCTGTGGCGCCTCCTCCAATAATGGAGTCCCTGGACGGGCCGCTCAGGATCACGATCCCTCGTGAAAAGCTGTCCGCGAGCCCCGGACTCAAGATCAAGATCCCGAAAGAGCGCTTGGCCGCGCCCCCGCCGCCTCCCCACCAGCAGGCGTCGTCGCTGAAGATCAAGATCTCGAAGGAGGTGCTGGAGACTTCGCGCAAGCGGCCCGGTGTCGGCTCCCCCGGTGGCCCGGCGAAGCTTCCCCGCAAGGTAGGACCCCCCCCGCCGCCTGCCCCCCTACCGTACTATATGGTGAGGCCGCCCCCGCCTCTGTACTACGCCATGGATGCGTACTACGCCATGCCGGGGTATGGGATGCCGGTGCCGATGTTTGCGGCGCCGCCCCCGCCGCCGTTGCCAGCAGCGCCGCCGCCGCCGGTGCCACCGCCGCCGCCAGAGTAGCCTGGGTCAGGAATGGGTGGATTTAGGCCCGCGGGCCGAATCCGGCCCGGGATCGGGTGAAATGTAAAATGTGTCTCTCGGGTGACCTTTTTTACGAAGTACTTATGTCGTATCACATTCGTGTGTGTTTCGGAAAATACTTTAAATTAGCTAGTTTTTTTGTTTCAATAACGAAATGTAGGTAGATAAATATTTATAAATCTGGCCTGGCTAGGATTTTGTCTGAAAATATTGGCACGAAAAGGAAAAAGTTTGCCCATCCCTGGTCTGGGTCCTAGCAACATAGGCGGTACTGGGTCCGTAAGGAAAGTTAGGAGCTATATCGTGACGAATGGATTGAGAGTAGTGGACGTTCTATCGGTTAGAAGTAATTTTTACCTTGTATTTTTTTTTATTGTCTTATTTGTTACTATTGATGGATAAAAAGAGACTTCATTGCATTTTCATTCATTTTGAGATGGATTTCACGAATTTTCGTGCGGTAGGCGACCCGAGAGGTTAACGTATGCTATTCTCAATATATTTGACACAATATAGTGGCTATAGTAGTGTCTTGGCACCGTGGTAATGTAGGGACTTGATATGGATAACCATAGGTCCATGGTCGGTATAGGAAAAGACAGGTATTAGTTTTAGCGAAGGCATTGGCATTGATATACAGGTAGGTTCGCTACAGTACTAGTAAAATAACAAAATGTGGGCAGCATATTGTCAAAAGTACAAGGTGTCAAAGGCTCACAAAATGTCAAAAAGGTATTTGAATGTCTTAATTGCTTGGATAAGAATAATCTCATATCTATATTGCTGTGCCCTACCATCAATGTATTTGATTATGCAATACAACTGAATTACTCTAATCTTTTTATGAGTCTGGGCTCCCCAATTTAATAAAAATATTTTTCTTAAACTAATTTTTAAAAAGTAAATTATAATTAAAACTGATGACTAAACTTGTGCACTTTTGTCATTTTACACTTTTTGCATTCTGCGCTTTTGACAATTTGCTACACATTAGACATTATACCGCTTAATCGAATTGGTCGATGCTCGAAACAAAATGATGTAAAAAGTACTGACAAGTAGCCGTTTTTAGAACTTGTTTCAAAATGCACATGTTATCTAAGTACATAAAATATTAAACTAAATATAACAGCAGGCAGCAAATGTTTGTGAGAGACTTAAATATAATTAAATACATTATACGGTTTATTAAAAACCTTTCTTATTGTACAAATTTTATATAAAAATATACAAAAATAAACATACAATAGGATTATCAAGTAACAGTTTTTGTTACAGATATCTTAAAACTTCCATTTTTCTTGACATTTATAAAAACACATCACAAATGACTAAATCACTTATTGTCAAATATATACAGGGCTTTATGTATTTAAATATAATACGGTAAAATCGCTAAATATAGTAACTATTTATCCTATTTTTAATAAACTTTTAAAATATGACTAATAAATCTAAAATTATATCATATTTACTAAGCTTATGGCTTACATTATTATTATTATATAACATTGAAGTATACAAAAGCTGTTATAAAAGAAATAAGTTTGAAATATAATACATATTAAAATCACGTATATATGTGGTACTTAAATAGTGTAACTTTATACAGAGACTGTAACAAAGTTATATATAAATAATAAGCTTCAAATCTGCACACTTGAAGGTATAATATTTTCCTATCTATGTAAGATCCAGCTTTTATATGCTTAAAATGTCTTGCGTAAGTGAAGCTTAAAATATTCTATATACACTTTTACAATCATTATATACGAATACATTATATAGCTACTTATATATGCGTTACATTTATTATATATTAAGTACATTTATGTATTTAAACTCATATTTGTAGTCGTGACGTAGGGTTGTACGAATGTTATTGGTTTTCTTTGGGTATTTGATGATAATATTTGAACATGATGTTTGGATAATGTTATATAATAATTAACAACGAATTGTCTATTATTGATCTAAAGTCAACCTAAGTACGATTAGACAATTATTTAAAAATAGTTAGGTACATTTTTTATTTTCTATTAAAAATTTATAAAAAAAAGATCAGAAAAATTGTAAAATTTCCGCCTTTCATATTCGTATGTCATGTTTCTTTCATATTTTTACATTCATATACATACATTACATTCCTAACTTAAATTTTCCATTGCTTCGAATCTGTGATTCTTAATCTGTGGCTTCATATTAATATTTTATAAGAAAAAATTTCTAAATATTTACTATCTCACCCTGAACACATTACCATGTCAGCTTTAAAATCTTTATTTAGTTCTTAAGTTGATTAATGTTAATCGTTTTCTATATTTAAAATATTTACAAATTTAAAAAAGAAAACATGCGTAAATGCTTGCTCAAAAATATATTAAAATAATACAGGGTAAAATCATAAAAGTTCCTCTAAGTGGGCAAATCTAGTTTTTTCCGTATCATGCAAATATAGTTTGTTACGTAATTTTTTTTATATTAATGCTAGCGATTCCGCGCCAAGAAATTTTAAATAAAAAGTCTATTGTTTGTGTATAATTTTTGCACATATGGCGCGCAATGTGTTAATTTTCATGGATCTCGTCGTTCATATAATGATATGTTGCTATATATAATTTATATAAAAAATAAATAAAAAGTATAAAATTAAAAAATAATGTAACAAAAAAATTATTAAAAATAATTTGTATATATTACCAATCTTAATGTCTTTAATCATGAAAGAGAATGTTTTGGTGCCATTTGTCGTTACCATTTTTCTGTAGCTATTAAAAAAATAGAGTAGTTTTTTTTTTCTGACATAACTTTTTATTGTCTGTGTAATGTACTTAATTGATTGTAATTATTTTATTAGGTTTAAAACTTAGTGTCTAAGTGTTAGCTGAAACGTATATTTGTCGATTTATTTTTCAAGTTGAGATTATTTTTAGAATTTCATTAAAATTTATTTTTCTAAGTTAGTTTTGACTAGATTTATTTTTAAGTTTGAGCTAGTTTACTACGGAGTTGGAAGTTGTTACATTAGTTAGTTATTGTTGCAATGCGCAGGAATTTGAATTTGATATTTTAGCATTTGTTTTATTTTTAATTTCGTCAGTAGTTACAAGTTTGGGAAAATGTATAGACTGTCGTATAGTTGTACTGCAAACATAGGCATAGGTTCGAAATGGAACCGTGTACTGCAATTTACATAATTTGTTACTGTAATTTTACGACGAGGCTCTTTTATCATATTGATAAAAACTTGTTTACGTATAAATAAAGAATGTATAGTTCCAATGATTTTTTAGTTTAAATGAATCAACCTTTTGACACAATTCTTATCTTCATACAATTCTCTCTCGTTGCCTGACACACTTAAATTTTACTTTACAAGATTTTTATACCAATTTAAGTGCAAAAGAATAAAACAAATTACATTTTACATTAATATATCAAAAATACACCTGATGCACCGCTTATATTTAGAAAAACACTACACACTTGCAAGATAAGACAGTATCATTTGATTTATAAAGGAAAATAATTATTTAAGTCGATACAATAATAAAAATAAGACACTTTTAGTATTAAGTGCTTCAATCTAATACTATGAGGTACTTTTTTGGTTATTTCTTAATGACTCACATAATCCCATTAATAATTAATATGAATAACGGGGCTTTGTATGGAGATAACAATATAAATTTCTTTTATTTTGCATTGGAACCATACATTTTAAGATTTGCATGTGTGTTGCTTTGACACGTTTTTTTTTTCTTGTCACTTCGTATGGTGAGATTTTTTGCACTTATTTTTTTTAGTCTCATCTCTTTTTTTGGCTATTTAAAAATTGAGCGGTAAAAAATTAAATTGGCAGCGGAGTAATTTTTCCAATGCGACATAAAAAAAATCTTTTTCTTTTTTTTTTACTTCACTGGCCTAGCAATATCCGCTGCCCATTTATGATTTTTATTAATTATCGCCAAAAGATATAGTTCTCATTTTTATTTGGCTGTTATATTTTAGTTTACTTTTTTTGTTGTTTAGAATATTTTAAATATTTTGATGTCTTTTTTTAAATGTGTACCTATTTGCAATTTTCGGGAAAATTGTGTGTTTTGGAAACACTGACTGGAATTTATCTCGTTTTTGACTTGAATAATGGTCGTGTACATTCCAAAACATATGCTTTTCCTTTCCAATGTTGAATATAACAGCTAATCATTAGCTTCTTGATGCGCAGCTGTGTGGAAACCGTACAGTGGGGCTGTGACCGTTCCAAAAAGTGACAATAACCCCTTTCATATAACTAAGGAGACAAATTTTTTGGAACACTAGTTTGTTTTTTAGTTAAACCGAGTTGGTTTGCACCACATGTTATATATTCGCTGGGTTATCGCTCCGCTTTTTCTAAACAATATCCTGGTGGCGGGTGGCGTGGTCTTCTGTTTGTGTTGCGAAAAAAATAAATAAAAATATCTTGAAATTTGACCTACAGACACTCAACTCTCATTTATAATTTGAGTCAGTATACTGACAAGGAAATTGTCAATTTTGAGTTTACTAGAGCTCGCGCTTGAACAATGAAACCAGGCTAAGGACTCCCTTTTTTTTTATAAAAAAAAAATAAAGACAAAAAATCGCTACACAAACAAAGACCTTGTAAATAGGACGTGCGGCGGTGGTTGTTTTTTTTAACATATTAATTCGGGAAAGACTAGACTTTGTGTTCAAAACCTCGTATTAATTGTAGTCATTTGGCTTTATCTGACTCTCGCTATCTGATTGCCAGAATTGGAGTCCTAGGAACCCAGAACTTGACTTACCAAAGCATTTTGTATGATCTGGAAAGATATAATCAATAATAGGATCAAAGATGGCGTCTGTTACGTATAGAAGGTTACGTAAGACTGATGGAAATAGCATCAAATGTGACGCGTCATTTTATTACGGTAATACTTTAGTTGGGTTTTGAGGGTCTAAAATTCATATTAGAGTGCGGTTGCGTCTCAGGGGTATCAATTTTTTTCATAAAATTTTTATGAAATAAAAATCATTCAATTTGACAAAAAATATGTCAATTGTATGAATAATTTCAATTGTATGGGATGATAAAAAATCTGGCCAGCGGAAAATGGCATGCCAATGAGCCGTTATCTAGGTTAGCTTCCTAAAAAAATACATAGATGGCGAATGACCTTATTCTATGAGCAATACATTCCACTTTGATCGTTCACGATTTTTATTTCTATATTTAGACGGCTAAATTTAACCCCTTCTCTGAAAGACAACCGCACTAAGTTGCCAGACTTTCATTAGGGTCTTAATCGTAACTGAAATACTCCACTTCAATTTTCATTGCTATCCCTCCGTTTATTAGTCAGACAAGTTGCCCCTACATCACCGACGATGTGACCAATAACGGACACGCCACTACCGGCCTTATGCCGTAGACAATTGAGACGAAACTCGCAAGCAACCACCGCCGCCTCCGGCCACAAGCAGCCTCGTTGGGACGGCGACACACGGCGCTCACAGCTCCCTCGCTTTGCAGGTAGCCGACCAGCCGCCGCTGGGGAACGGCCACGGCCACGGCCACAAGTGAGGGCCCAAGTGAGGCCCCAAGGGGCCCCAGCCCCCCCACCACGGCCCCCAGGCATCGTGTGTCGACGTACCCCCCACCATCAACCTATGGACCTCACTAGCGTAGTGTAATGACGGACGGACGATGTTTTTGTACTTTGAGTTTCTCACGGCATCATTTTCTCGCCGGTTTTGGGAGGGGAGCGTAGTTGGGCGGCTTGCGCGGGTATGGGGTTCTTCATGGGGGTGAACACGAGTCCGAAATTCGCTGGAAGGTCAATTGTCAAAAAACAACCCCCATTCTTCCCCCATCAGATCTAACCTTGGGTGACTCTGTCGACTGTGGAAATGGTGGCGTGGCGTAATGTATTACTGCCATTTGACATACAAACTTGTATTTTCCGTATTCGAACAGAACATGACAATATCGACCGCCATTTTTCTTTTTGGTTTTCGCTCCCAACTACCCTCCCCAAGTTTCGCGGGTGGCGTCAGAGGCATCCATCATTTAGTTTTTAAGGTTGTTGGCTGTATGGATGTTTTTGCTGTTGACCGTTGTCAGATATTTTTCTTGTATTACCTATTGTTTTTCAAAATGTTTGTAGTTACGACCGGGGCCGGATATAGGAGCCGCGATGTGCGACCGCGACGAAGGTACGATATTTGACTGTACCACGCACTTCTTGCGGGTGATACTTCATCGCGGGCGACACAGGAACGGCTTGGTTTTCGTTAGCAACTGCCTCTCGATTCTGTTACCTCAAATAAGGATGATTGTGGCTTAACTTACGATAAAGAAGCCACAAATAACGTAGTGTAAAATCCAGTTTCGACGGTGGGTGTGTTTGACTCCAACGTCCGCCAGAGGGCAACGCTTGAGCGTCGCGAATGCTGCCTCCGTATTGGTGGATATACTCCGCCAATAGCGAGTTCAATTCTGTCCAATTGCGTGAGGGTATTTTGAATAACGAATAGCTACAGTGGCGTCCTCTGGCAGGAAAGCTGTATCCGTTGCTAACGACATTGTAATAATGGTAAGCCCCCGTTGTCTTGGGATCAAATTAATGTTTCCGTCGATACAAGATTGAAACGTGGAACGTTTGTCGGACTCCTATTTATTTTTTCGACTACACTTGACTATAAAGTGGTTTAAAAGTCCGAGAACGGTATGCCACTTTTCTGTACTTGTTATTTATAATAGAAGGAACGGTTTTGGCTCGCCATACTGGCACCATGTATGGGTGTTTTGTTGGTACCTTCAAATTCACTTTCTAACAAACACTTGTACAGTTAAAAATTGGGGTTGGGCTTTTGTAAATAGATTGGTATCGAATCGGTCAATTTGTAAATATGAAACCTAAATCTAAGCAAACGATTGTCTACTCTTATATGGATGTGTATAAAATTATATAAAAATATTCAGTACTTATTATTAACTTCTAAGTAAAAGAACCTTAAAGAAAAGTTTAATATTTAGCATAACATTTCCGAGGGCATAACCTGCGGTGTGTGAAATCGGAATTTTGTTGAGAACTTGACATTTTATTTTCGCATCGAATTGTTATAATATACTCGGTACTTACGCAAAATTGTAAAGAATTTACTATCTAATATTATAATCAATTAAATTTTAGATAGAACGATCTACAGTAGACCTACGATGTAACGATTATTATTAGAAAAGAGAATTTATAAATCATACTTTTTAAGTAATAATTCTAAATTATAAATATGCTAAAAGGCAACATTATCGATGTAAGATCCGGTCTAAATTCATATAAATTTAGACAGTCTCTTATCTTAAATAGAATGTTGCTTATTACATAATACATATATCCAGTAAAATATATATTACATAGATAAAGAATTAACCGCCCTTTAAGCCCAAATATGCTAAATGTGTAACACCTCGCTAATCAGCAATAAAAAATATACAAACTTAGTTATAATCGGCTTAGGCGTTAGAATAGTGTTATTATATAATTGTTATAAAATAAAATAGACTGAATTTTCTGAAAATGAGCCAAAACCGTTACCGTTACATTTTGCCGTGTACAACTCTAGCTAGCATATTGTAGTTGCTGTCACTGTATAACTGTGTCATTTATAAGAGGTCTGATGGGAGCTAACACGAATGAAAATGCCACTAGGTGGCGCTACTGCATCGTGAGGTCTTGCTGTCAAAATATCTCGTGCTTGGAGCAGTTTTCAAGATAAGTTTCTTAAAAAATCCCATAGGTGGCGCGCTGTTACGTCTCATACATTATTGTAATATTTTAACTGCTATTGGAGCTATTGTTGTTGTTGTATGGCAAACCTTATGTGTGATTATCATACAGCGCCAATTATTATTTGCTGACGTGTTACCATTCTAATCTGAAGTTGAGTCCCACGGAGCACAAAATTAAAAACCGTTGAATTATTAGATCTAGAATAAATTTCATCGAAAGAAATATAAATATCAACACCGTACAGTCTACAAATTATAATAATGTTCGAGTCGTTAGACCGTGCCATCTATGGGAATTTGTGGGAAACTAGTCTTGAAAACGGCTCATTGGTGAGCATAAAACTGTCAGTTGACAGTTAGATTTAGCCAATACAACGACGTTAGACAACAAGCGTTTCGTCGTCGCAGCTGACGCGTGAGTAGAATTACGACAGCCCCAATCTCGCTCCTATTTGCCTCACTCGCACAGTGTATGGAAACAGGTATGAGAAATCAGATAATTTAGATTGCTTCTTTAACTAAGTATATCTATCTAAACAATGTTGTGACTAGTTATTGAGAACTATGCGAACCATTATAACGAAATAGATGATCGTTCTAAATGAGACTGAAAAAGAAACACGGCATAAGGTATAATCAACGGTCGATTAGCAATATAGGTTCTCAAGCAATAACGTTAATTTAAATTTGAAAATAGATCGATAACGGTGTAGTGTTAGGCGGTCGGGTGCAAGTACGCTAGTATTACAATGCGGGTGCTTTTTGGCGGAATTCAAAATGTGACGGTAGTTTGAGAAGTATTTTTTTTTCTTTTTTTTATCATGATAGACAAGCTGTTTGATTTGTGGATGATATGTCTTGGCGAGTTTCCGGGTTTATCCCTGTTGTCTCCAGGGCTATCGCGCTTGATTTGTATTTAATAAAACTAAACCGCAGCCGTTGTCTCAGGCCGTCTGTTTGTCTTATGTACACTTTATCTGACAGACTTCAGAGCATCGTGCGTGACACAAAAGTCGATATATCAGATAATTTGTGGATAGGCCGTCTACGTTTTTAGCAACGGGCGGTGAAACTACCCCCAAATCTAGGAAGATATTTTTTCTCATCACCGCGAGAAAACGCACGGGTTCTAGATGCATTTGATGCCGTCGCATTTTGAATTTTGCTCAAATATTAATTTATTAGTCAGTAGGTATGGTTTTCGTCCAGTGACTTGGTAACTTGAGTCGCGTTAGTTTAATTCACACACACACAAACTCATGAAGAAATCGTATACCTCTAGGATTAAAAACAATACAGATTTAAGCGTTAGATAGGTAAATTAAATTACTGCTACGAAGCATAGAAAAAAAACTTTTTTGCGAGGCATTGTCCATATAAAAGACCTCAACGATGTCTATAGTTTAAACAAATGCCTAATTTGTAGTAGAAGAAATAAGATCCGAAGTTAGCTGTAAGTCGTTAGAATCATTCGATAGAGCGTTCAAGAAAAAGGTAAATGAATAAAAAGAAAAGTTAATAATTTTATTTCCTCGGACGATACATGAATAACGTTCTTTAGAGTAAATGTCTTTTTTATTTATTCTTTCGGGCTTTCGATAGTTGTATCGGTGCTGTTAGGTGTAGAGACTGATTTTTCGAGTATCCATTTTGCCTTGAGAGTTTTTACTGTAGGTTCTACGCGTCCATTTTTGTTCTAGACTTCAGTTCAGACTTTTGCTTGTGGAATTCAGTCTTCAGTGTGATTATTTTGTCTGACAAGGTTTTCAATATTTTGCCAAGACGGTATGCCATTTATGGTATATTCTCAAAAGAAATTACCTGGGAATATAGATGACATCTCCGATACAACTGTCTTAAGGCAAAAACTTGGTCTTATGATTATGTAACTTGACGGTTAATAATAAGTAGGTGTTAAAAATATAAATATGATAACTTTTAGGGTAATTAGTTTAAAAACAATATTTAGTTGTCGCGTGGCTGTAGGAACAAAACTTGTTTGTTATATAAAATAAATTTAAAACGAAAAAAATACCAAAAACATTGGTTGTCAGTCGCGTTTGGACTTGGTCTGGCCAAATATTTATGAAAACGGTCAGTCCAAATGGATTTTTATTTTACATTCTCGCTTTAAGTAAGGGGGCATCTCTGCTTCTTTTACAATCATCATTTTTCTAGCGGTCTATCCCAGCTGCCGGGGCTTAAGCTCTGTCGTCCGACGCAGCGGTAACAATGCTTCTCTATTACATACACAAAGGAACCCAACTAACAAGGGGATCTGGTCAGGTTCCCTTTTTAACTGGGCCACGGAGGTCAGATGGCAGTCGCTCCACCAGATGGTAGTGGCCTCATCCTTCCAAGTTCTAATTGCCGCGATTGAATTGAATATACCACCGTTCTATGGTCCTCAGAGATGGACACGTTTGCCTCAGTGCACTACCTATTTCCTCGATAACATTTTTGTTAAGTCAAGCCACGCTTAAAGTTATACGAAATAATTACACGAATATGATTACGAGAGACCCGCCATTTTCATTTTGAGAATTAATTTAAAAATCGAACAAACATCCTTGCCGCAATTTTTTTTATTAGATTTTGTGGCTGTAGCTTTGAATTACAATATTATGATGTAGGCTAAAACTTATGCAGCGCCCTACGTACAACGAAACAATTTATTTTTGTTCTGGTACTTTAAACTTTTTAGTTCGATTGTAAAAGAAGCATGTTTATCCCCTTAAATGAGGAAAGAGTGTTAATCTCTGTATATAGGTAATACAAAACTGTTCGCTAAGTAGGCCTTTACAATTTAATTTGGTGCAAAGAATTTAAGCAGTTTAGTTTTATACACATACAAATTACTAAACCATGGGACTTTGTTTCTTGGTTCCAACTGAAGTGATTTGTCTCTTCGTGACAAGGAATTTTACTGTTGAAATTGTTTGAACCAAATCGGAATTACAAACTAAACCTAGTTAATAAACTTAATTGAAAGTAAAACATTTTAGGTTAAGTTAGTTTTTAATTATAGAACTTAGATTTCTTTTGTTAGTAAAAGTCTGTTTTGTTATTTCAGATACGTGTTAGGGTTGTACATATAAAAAAACTTTGTATATGGATGAAAAAAAAAATAGTAATAAATAATTTTTTTTACGAGATTTCAACTATCTAGCGTCCTTTGCACCCGATTTTTGAAGCGGTTATTTAACCTTTCACCGGTAGCGTGGTGATACGGTTTATCATTTTTTGCTTCGCTCATTTTTGGGGTAAAATTACTGACAGCGTTACTACGATCATACGATTTATATAACTTAAAGTAGTGTTAAAATATCGCTACAATTAACTAACTTAACGGTAACGTCTAATTTTACCTTTTTTTCAGTCTGAAAATAACCCTTCAGGAGATCTAGGAGAATGTAGGTCTATCTACGTGGTTTCTGAATTGTACATATTTAAAGTTTAATATCTTTTTTTATCATAGTTCTTCGCTCGTGTTATTTAGATTCGACTTTTTTGTTGCTCCTTCTAAAATTAACCTGAATCACATAGTTGCGGTTTTTTTTTTAAATCATTAGATAAGAATTTATTGGTTAATTTCCTTTAACGATGGTTGCGTTGAATCTAATAGTCTTGATCGATTAAAATTGCATGTGTATACGTAAATTTGTTTATATTATAACGACTTCAGTTTTATTATCATAATATAAGAAATTGAGTTATTACTTTGAACGTTTACTTCGGAAACTTATACAAATAACGAGTTCTTAATCTTCGCCATCGGGATAAGGAATACTTTCAATTACTTTTCATTCTTCGTACGATGTTTTCTTAAATCAATTGTTGCAAGATTTTATTTTTTTATTCATGAGCGTACTTGATTTTATACACAATAATAAAAAGTTAAAATGTAACTCGGAAATTAAAATATCTATTTCAAGTGCCCATCAGGGTCATAATTGTAAAAATTACTTTTATGAAGCAATAAACATTTGAGTATTGATTTCAGAATCGAAAACTATTCGGCTAAAAAAATAATGAAATTTGCGTACTAAAACGTTTTAGACAAACAAAAAAGAACGACTTTTCTATGAAACTATACTTCGTACAAACATAAATTTTGAAGCAAAAAGTTAATATGACCTTCGGCGCATTCTAATCGCACGAATTAAATATTGAGGTTTTCACAAGTCTTATGCGACTTGTACCTAATGATTATGTTATAGTTTGCAGTTTTTTTTCTAGTTTTGTTATAATAATCACATAGATCGGACACAAACTACAACTATGAAGATCTTAGGCACTTCTGCCTTTGATATATCCCTGTCATATTCGTTAAAACTGTCAAAGTTAACGTGTATGGGATTTTAATAGAAAATTACCTCTTAAAGATCACCTTCTAAGCGTGTAGCACTTGGCAACCCTTCTCGAGTTTTGACCGGGTTCCTTTGTTGCGCATTGAGAACATGTGTATTCGGTAAAAATAATACACATATGATAATAATTAAAATTGTACTCTTCAATTGTTCCTGATTGAGCTAAATATTCAAACGTCGAACCTCACGAAACATATTTATTTACTATGCCTATTAATCTTTAATTGCTAGGAATACGTAGGAAAACGTGATTTTTTCCCGACGTCATGTATCCCATAGGTGAAAGTCTATGTTATACTCACATCTGTGTCTTGATTTGCATCAGACATTTAGCAAATTTCCTAAACTATAAGTCCAGTGTATAAATTACACTGAACATCCTAGCTTTTTTATAAAGTTATACTCTAGGGTTGTCGCAAATATTTTCATGAGTACCTATTCCCATTGTACTGGTATCGGCCATGAATAATGCACATTGGCCAGTTTCGGCTTCGTTTTTACTCACACGCGCGCGACAGAGTCGGAAGCTCTACGCAGCCGAACTAGACAATGTGCATTATTTACGACCGATACCTGTAATCTTGCTGATTGAAAATTATGTCGGTAGAAGTATAAAAAGTATGTTGTAAAAAATTAAATAAATGTCGTTGAAACTACACAATTTCTATTTTGTATGTAAAAATTATAAGGGCATATAAGATTGGTGTGATTATATGTAGGTACTCGTTTGTATAAGATATAATAGAAATGAAGGTAGCGTATTTTTTTGGATCATAAGTCTGTCTTACAAGATGTCTAGGGGTTTTACAGGGACTCAATTCTGCTGTATTACTTGTATGTAATAAATGGCAGAGGAGTTACGTTACGTTACCTTACGTTGTAAGGTTTTATCCGGGTCACACTGGATGCGTTCTGGAGGTGAGGTCACGAAACTCGGTCATATTGCAGACAAATATTCCAGCTATAATTGTACCAACCTGTGAAGCCCTGGGCTATTGGCTATCTCAGTGAGCAACTGAATTTGACATTTAATAATCTCGTACTACTATAATTTGGTAGACGCTATAGCCAATGGCCAACGTAGATGACGTAGTGTACAATTATTTAATGTCAAGTTCAGTTGCCAACTGAGTTAGACAATCGCTGGACATGTCACGAGAGAATTAGAGCGGCAACCCTACGCTAAGTACGTTCGCAGTAACGAAAATGTTCTATACGTTTTTCCAAAGATGTAACGTTCTTACTAAATATATTTTTTTAGAAAACTGCCGGAGGAAAGCAACAACTCTGTAAATATAGTTTGTAATTGGTAAATAAATGCATTCTCTCTGGATTTGTGTTGTTTTATTGGTTTTGTCAACTATTCGAACATCGTTATATCGTAATCGCTACGGATAGCACAAGTATGCCCACCACACAGCTCGCGCTGCGAGAGAGCGTTTGTTATCTTCTCTCAATACTAAAATGAAAGTGATAGCAGTACCTATGTCGCGCCTTGTCTCGCTTTTCGCGCGCGAGAGCATACTTGTGCTAGCCGTGCAGGTACCTAATAATTAGTAATGGCTCAGAGCAAATAAGGATCAGGAAAGCAAAATTGCAGTGAAGCGACTGCCGTCTGACCTCGATGACCTTGTTAACAGGAGAACCAGACCTTAATGGACCATGGTTTCATCAGCATTAGTTAGTGATCAACGAATGTACTTATCACAGAAAAGAGTCATTGGTGCCATGGCAGTGGGAGTTGTACCCGGGAGCTCTCACTTACGAGTCGAACCCCTCAACCACTAGACCACCAATGGTGATTAAAGAGTTTCGCAAAACTTTCTATGTACCGATACCTAACTAAATAAAGCAATTTAGGTCGGCTCAGCATTTCGAATGTTTGTTACTTGTTCACGCAAAAACTACTGAACGGTTTTTGATGAAATTTGACAGTTAAAAACCCAGAATAGCTATAAATATAATTTATCCCGAAATTTAATATGGTTCCTGCTGAACGGATCCGGAATGTAAAACCGAATTAGACGTGAAAGTTGCGGGCAAAAGCTGTCAGGTAGTGTATAAAAGTCAAGTTACTGTACCTGCTGAAAATAAACAGATATAAGGTTAAAACAGTGCCTTCACTTCATCAGGCTTACCCGTGGCACAAAGTCCTTGATTCAGAGGGAGGTCCGGTGGACCTTTATGTTGCTTGTTCATCAGTTTACCGCGCTTTCGTCTGTAACAGGTATACCATGAGAGGCATATATCCACAGCAGTACCTACCTTTACTTACACACTTTCATCACCAAGGATGCTGAAGACCGAGTGTGTGTCGAAGTGAACAAAGAGAAGTATAAGCCAAAATTCGTTATTAACTTTTAGGAGTGTGAGGATTGAAGGCCAATTTTGAACAAAGATATACTGAGAACGATAGCGTAGATTGTGATAATATTTTATTTTCACAAATTTTGATTGTTATTGACTTACATTTTGTCTTAAAGACTTTCTCTTAGTGCGCATAGTTGCCTGGTACGGGTGGGCCCTCAATCCTCTATGTGAGAATTGAGGGCCCAACTTTTCTGTCAATACCTCACTTAATTGATTTTCACAAAATCTGATTCCAAGTTCCACAATTGTTTTGGAATGTTCACCAAATCCTAAGCAAATTTTCAAATAGTTTTAACGGAGTGGCCCTCGCACCACACGCACATGCTTCGTACGGCCTCTCAGGAACTGTACTCTAATGAAGGGCTAGAAATGGGCGATAACTAACGTCACTGGTATCGGCGGCATGTTAGCATCTTTTTACACTACATTCATTATCGTCTTAATATGGCGTTGATTGGGAAACTGCTGATGAAAAGACACTGACGCCCCCTTACGGTGCTTAATATCTTGTGTCCTAATGTTATGACGTGATTTTGTAACAGTGAAAAGTCACAGTGATACTACCATAAAGTTATTTAACACGTATCTCTAGCATTTATTTCATAAAATATAAAAACTTATAATATAATAAAAACAGGTAATAGGTAGGCGAATCCCGGGCCAGAGCGTGCCAGTGCACAACCGTGACTGCAGCCAAAATGATGATGACTTAACGTGGTTGACCGTGTGATGACCAGCAAAGTAATTTAAAACACGAATTCCATCCGTTGTTGATGAGTGTCGTACAAGACAGTTGACTATTGTGGCAGAGGTGTGTGATCTATTTAAAAACCAGAATATGGGCACAGCATTTTCTCTTCTCCATCTTGGTGGTTGTCCTCTTGGGACCCAGGGTCCGCCTTGACCACAATCCAGGATTTGGCAGATCAGGTAATTACAGTAGAGCAACTGCCATCTAACCTCCATGACCCTGTTACCAGGGGAAAGAAACTGATCCGATTGGATCATGGTTACACGTTCAATCGCCTGAAAGTGCAAGTTTCATCACGTTGTTTACCCTCAATGTAAGAGCATCGGTAAGCATTCAACTAATGTATATAACTCAGAAAAGAGTCATTGGTACATGGCCGCAGTGGGATTCGAACTCGGTACCTCTCGCAAGGTCATCGATATAGCACTAAGGATTGCCAGACTGAAGACGCAGCGTGGGTAGGCCTCCCACAAGGTTGACCGACGACCTGGTAAAGATCGCAGGCACTAGCTGGATGCGGAAGGCACAGGAACGGCCTTTGAGGAGATCACGGTGGAAGGGCTATGCCCAGCAGTTCTATAACTATAGTTAATAAATACTGAGAAAACAAAAACATTAGACTCTTGAAAGCGGGGGAATTGGGGATTGGAAGGAATTGGCCTTACTATGGACATGTAATTGCCCAAGTGATGATGATAATGGTTAGAGAAGAAATAAAACAAAACAAATTGAAACAGAATCATCGCTTTATTCAGCATATTCCGGTTGAAAAAAATAATCAACGTACTACACTGAAATTCTGAACATGACTATTTTTACAAACAATTTACAGCGATCATTTAATATTCAATAGACCGGCTGGCATTATGGGCGTGTCCCCTCGCCCAACTACGTACCACTAATGAAAAAAAAAAGAAATAAAAAAAATATTATATACAGTGAAAAAAATCAGCACATTCCCTTGCATTGTTACCCCTAGAGGGAAGCTAAGAAAGCATACATCGCAGGGACACGCCCTCCGCCCTCGCCTCAAGCTTATCTATGAAATCAGAAACTTATGAGGTACTCATCATCCTATTCACTTTACTAAGCGTATGCAACGACCCCGAAAAAATGGAGCCACATTTTTTTTACATTTTTTTCCCAAATTTGCAGCCTTTTTTGTACAGTATATGATACTTACTACTTATATATTATGTATAGACATAGTTAAAACCATTACTTTTTTTGTGGCAAACGTTTTTTCCTAGCAACTCATTTTGGGGATGGACTGGTAGGAAAAAACGATCGCAAAGTTTTTTTATCTTCAAACAACATGACATTTCGCGAAAACACTGTCAAATATTATATCGCAGTAGCTAGATTTATATCCCAATGTTTTTTTTTTAGTTTACATTTATAATACATAATAGTCACGATATTTTTTCAATTAACTTTTTTTTTTCTTTTTTTTCAGTGAATTTTAAGAAGTGATTTTGAACGGATAAGTTAAAAAGTTTAAGTTCAATCCCGAAAAAGAAACTACATTTTAACTTTTTATTTTCTTCTAAATACATTAAACACTCACCGGCACAATTATTCGCCCACCCCAATTTTTCTATTTACGCTCATACATTTTTGACGTTACAAATCTGCTTTTAACTTCATAAATACTCAATCGATTTTAATGAAGTGTTCGCGGTTTGATAGCCAATGATAATGCGTATTTAGAAAAATATGGAGAGGACGGATAATCGAGCCGATGAGTGTACATTAATAACATTTTAATTTAATTTTAAGTTTACAAATTACCACAGACTTACTAAAATGAAACTTATCTTTAACATTAAAAATGTTGTTACGATAAATCGCATATTTTTTTATTTTAGCAGCAAAAATAACATCACATCAAGATATTGTAATTGAGACTGACCAATTATTTCATTTTATAATTTTTTTTTCAATTTTTTTCCTATCTACCAGTATCTACGTTATTATGTAATACTAAATTTTAATGGACACTTCTCTAAAATACAGAATACTACATAGTACATACATACATAGTAATAATTATATACCAATTATGTATAATTTTTAAATAGTTAAGGTAATACGGATTCACGTAGCATATTGATTTAACTTAAATACGTTTTTTATTTTTGAGAGAAAATATATTCATCACACAAAATCTTTTCGCAAGAATATATTTTTATTTTCAACAGTAACACTGATATTCAAGAATAAAAGAAATAGCTTTTTTAACGATATTTGTGTTTAAATAATTTCTGAATATTCTATATACAATATAGGCATATCTGTGCTGGCTAATATAGGTATTTGTGAACAAAAACATTGGTTAGAATAAAAACGAAAATAAGTAAAAAACGAACTGATGAATATACGGTCTCCCATTCCAGAAATAACAGAATAAGTTTCCAAAAATACATTAGAAAAATTTAGTATGTTTTTTCTCACTTCGCGTCATATTTCAACAATTTATTTATTTACTATACAAGACAACCTAATTTTAGTTAACTGTAGTTTCTTTATCCATGATAGCTTTTAACTTGGATGAATAGGGGTTTGCTTTAAGAGAGACGTTATGTGGCAAAATAGAGACTATGGTTCATGTAAAACATTCTTTGATCAGAGCCCTTGCTTTTACTGATAAGTTCAAAAGTGAAGTGAAGTTTTCCTGGAGTCATCAGCTACTGCTGGACTTGAATTTTATAGATTTTTATTTGTTTTATTATTGTACGTTATATGGCAATGACGTCCCAACTATTAACATTGTATTCACTTGAATAACCACGGTAAACTACGCAGCTACGTTAATCTAGATTTCTAGATTAGGGTACCTATCTAAAACATTTCAAATGATCAGTGATATCGGTCATACTGTCACATAACCGATATCACTCCTTTTTTGCAATTAAGCCATAAACCAATAGAAGTTTACATGAAACATAGGATTTTATACTTACTACGCTTTCTAAGTGGAAAGCATTCTAACAAGTGACATTTATAAGTTAATTTTTAAAGCCCAGACTGGTATTTTTATTTTTATATTCCAAATGCATTTTTTTTTCATGTCTGTGTTAACAACGGCATTATGAAGATTGGAAAATGGATGGGTTCTACATTTTGCTATTACTCAAATAGTTGTATTAAAACAGTTTATGCTTTATTTTTGACTATTTTTAATATTTTTAGTTTAAATAACAATTTATAGATATTATCATTATTAATGTCAAAAATGCCGTTGAGTCATCAAAAGTTAGATATTTAGTAGTTTTTGCTATGAAGTATATAATTTATATTTTTTTTAAGTCCATTTAGATAGCACAAAGAAAGAAACAAGATAGTTACTCTCTACCGCACAACTTACTACACTCGCGAGCAAGATAATCGACTCACCCATATTTTTCCATAAACGCTTATATTTTCGTTATAGTCCTTGTCAATTAGGTATACTTCACTTCGACACTAACGGGCCCGCCTATCTAATATCTCAGTAGTTCACTTTGTTTCTTTTTAATAATATTTTAAATCAGTTTTCGTTCGAAATTACTGAGATAAAAATCTCGTCTAGCGATAATTAGAGATACACTCATTACACGTTAGTTCGGGAGTTTTCGTCCAATATTGATGATGATAATAACAATAATAATAATGCATTTGTTAAGCGAAAGTTCAAGAATCGAAGATGCAGAAAACTTAAAGACAACATTAATCATACAAACAAACAAATTTAGATCCATGAAACGTTATCAGCGAAAAAACTACCACAGAACTGGCTAATTTAGGAAATTGACCAGCTCCTTCACACAAAAAAGGAAATTTATCCATACAACTATACCATTTGTCACTGGGCCTGCCAGAACAGCTGTTTTCTAAAGTAAACAATATTTAATCGTAGTTTATAATACACATAAAACTATATAATACACCGAACTCAACTATGTTACATTTCCCTTTTATAAATAATTACACATGTTTGTTGTTAGAGCTTCTAACCCATTTTCCAGCGATTTATCCATTGAACTAATTAAAAACAACGTATACTAAAAATGGTTAACGCACGAAACGCCAACCCTGGGAAGCTTGACCAAGACCTTTATCATTCCTAAAGTCGAAGGTCACTTGCAACAAGGTCTATTTTCCATTGCAATGACATTCTGGCAGTTGACAGTCTCGACCTTAACGACATGTTGGTTACACGGGAATTTTCGTCAAAACTAGGAGGCAATTTCTTGTTCTGACTGTATATTTGTCAAACAGTGGCCCATCACGGAACAATACCTATCGAATTGCAATTTAATACGCTCCGCATAAGACTCAAATTGGCACAGCAAATAAAAAGTAGTGTCATTTTTTTTTGCTACGCCAATTTCAGAATTATGCGGAAACAATTAAGTCGCAAATCTATCGCACTCACTCGCAATGGGGGCTCTGTGAGGCCTAGCAGGACCACATAAGCCAGGCAGATGTAAAACATCGAAATTAAGTATTACAACCACGCAAGGCGACGATGGACATGATGGCGACATAGCGTGAAAATAGACGCGCGAAAATAATTTATTTTGCGCGATTATGTCAATAATTTATGACACAAAAAGAACATTCTGACCAAAACTTTTAAAAAGTCTGGTATTTTCTTTCGGCTACTATTCATACTGCAATTTATTAAAGTAAATGCCAATTTTCACAAAAAAATATATATATTTTGAACGAGATTTTGAAAGGAAAAATTTAAAATATTCTAATGTGTTTTTTTACCATCAGCCCCTTGTTACCAAAAGTAGCAATGCGCCTATTGGAACCAAATATTCCTGATGGACGCTAGACTAACCTAGAAATATTGGTACATGTTACTTTTCTTACCATTGGGTCACACCATTGCTCAAATGAACACAAAGTCCCAATAGGTCGCAGTATGGCTCGAGTTATGGAATGGGGACTGAACTAGGGAGACGCCTGGCTTCGCACGGGTGTCATTTAAAAAAAAGAGGTGAAAATGTACAAAAGCCTTCCGTGAAAAGTTTAATAGCTGAAGGTGAAAACCGCATCAAAATCCGTTGCGTGGATTAGGAGGAGCTAACCGATATACAGACAGACGCGGAAATGTATTCCTTCTTCTTTATTATATACTATGAAAGAATTGTTGAAACTAGTCTACTGCCGAATCAAATGGGGCTGATAGACGTATTTTTGCTTACCAGGTGGCGCCACTGGGCTTGGTCAAAGATTTTGGATATAGACCACAGATGGAGCCTCTACCTATAGCGAATGTACACTGCCAATCCGTCACAACTGTATATCATGAACTCAATGTTAAACAAAAAGCTAGAACATTAGGTGACAAAGGCCACAAAATTTTACAACAGCAGTGGTTATGGAGGGATATTTGACAACTTACAGCCGTCCCTTTTGGACACGTTATATGCACTATTAAAAAAGGGAACAAACTATAGACTGTGACTTCAGCTGTGAGTAGGCTCCATCTATGTCCAAAATCTTTGATCTTGGTACGGTCTTGTCACTGTCAAAATGACACCTGTCAACTTTGATTCTGACGAACTGACAGAATGATCAAAAACTAACTTCCAGGGTCCGCGTCCGTCGTCACACAAGGATTTGTTTTACATAAACAAAATTGTATGTATTTTACTACATTCACAGCCACATAAAACATACAAAAAGCTTGGTATGTGGACCGTCCATGTGGAATACAAATACATTGTTAGATTCATTGTGTCTTATTGAATCTGTAAATACTATGGAAGGCGAAATTTGTGTCTATTTGACTAATGTAATAAACCATAATTGACAGTAATTAAATTAAAAAAATATGCTTGCACAATTCACACAGCGCCATCTAGCCCAAAAGTGTTATGGGTGCAAGACAGCTGGTAAACAACTTATATATTTTTAAATATACAGAGGATGTTACATAATATATGTGAATATGAAGCTGTGAACTGGATGGAGTGCTAAACGTATTAAAACGATAGGTACAATTATTTCTGTCATACGAGGAATAGTTGTACCCATCGTTTTCATACGTTCAGCACGCCATCCAGTTCACGGCTTCATACATATGTTATGAAACACGCTGTATACTTATTATATGTATAACACCCAGATTTCTTCATAAAATTATCAGTAAAAGTGTAAGTGTTTTGTAAAATTGTAATGTATATAAGTAATTACCACAAAACCTTACAATATATCGTTTCCACATAGACGGCTAAGATTAAATAAATTAACCATTTTGGGGGTGACAAAAATATAAACATAATGACGTATGGTGATGGCTAAATTTTCTGTTTCAAATAACAATTTTAAATACACACAATTACAGCAAGTTTGCTAACACAATGGAGATGTAGGAGAATAAACAGCCTTACTTTAAATCTCCAATGAGTGTAATAATTGATATAGTCTTACAATGATATTGGTGCAAGGTTTACAAGTACCTATCGGGCATACCCACAAACCATATGAGAGTATACTGATCTCTAAACTATAATTTTAATGGTATATTGATCTCCAAACTATAATTATAACAGTATACTGGTCTAAAAACGATAATTTTAACAGTATGCTGATCTCGAAACTATACTTTCCCAGTTTTTTAGAAATTACATGTTTCAGATATTAATAATATTGACAGTTGGTCTTTTATCATGTAAAATATAGCTTGATTTTTATATATCAAAACACCAGAACAAGAATATCCTAATCTATTGGTGTTTAGTAGTGAAAATAAGTAGCTATGACATTATATAGTATTTCAATATAACCAAATACAATATTTTAATTTGTGAACCGGACCAAGCTATATTTTATGAACTCCACGGCATCCATAAGATGGATGGATTTTAGAAATAGTGATATTGTATTAGTATTGATAGCAAATTTAAGCAAATAAATAGGAGATGCAGTTTGATCGGTTCACGGAACAACGGGCAAAAAAGAAAACCGGTACATTACAGAAATAAACGTAAAGATTCGCTACACAGTAAAATTTAAAACAACTATGTCTACAAACAAAGTACAGATACCTTAAATACCTTAATATAATTCCTTGTAAATTCATTTCTTAAATTTCATACCTTTAAACTTACAAATTAGAATGTGTTAATTTTTAATTTACAATACAATATTCCTTTAAAAAACATCCCCAAAATGGTTCTAAGCTAACAATGGAAAATAACTTAAGATATTCGCTTTTTTATTCATTAAATTTTAGGGTCAATAAGTTACTTTCTCAAAGTGTTTCCCGCAAAGATCCAAACTTTTACCGACACTAACAAATCAAATAAAACCTACATCTGTTTCAAAAGAACTGCAAATTTACATGAGAAAAACTGGAATAATTATCCCTATAGAAAAAGAACTACAAACTAACCATAATCATAATATCATACAACTCTAATCCAACGATCACATTTGTTTTTTGTATTTTTTAAAAATTAAAACAAAAAGTTATATTATTTACATGCACGACAATTTAACAGGGGGCGGTATAAAAAGGGAAACAAAAAATAAAAATTAAACATAACATCGTGTAGTAATAAGTAAACATAGGAGAACACAGTAACGGCGAGAAACACTTCCTTTCACGTTATAAGTCCGGCATTTAGTCCCTGGGCTAGAAAGCTAGGAGCATGGGCATAGATTTGACTTCTTTATCGGTGGCCTGGGCAACACCCATATCACTTTGGTCGTTGAAATCTGTGGGACTCTTCTCATCTTTAGTCTCACTTGTATCTGTAGAATTACTCGTATCAGACGTGCTAGCCAAAGTTTCATTTGTGTTATCACTTTTAGTTGAATTTGCATCAGCTTCTGTAGTTTTCGATTCTGGAATTTCAGAAATATCTGAAACGCTAGTTTCAGGCGTACTGGCGACTGTTTCAGAGTTTTCAGCGGTTACGATGTCAGGTTGATCTGTTTTATCGGTGCTTGTTCCTGATGCGTCGGTATTGGCTTTAGCAGTGATTTTGGCTACAATAGCGGTTAAATTTGCGACTTTATTTTGAGTTTTGGTTGTCTCATTTTTGTTCGTACCACTCTCGACATTTTTGGTGACATCGTCGTTTGTGTCTTTAGAAACATCACCAGCGTTTAGTTCAACATTTTCATCAGCCTTTACATTATTCGTTGCACTTTCACCAACACTAATTTCCGATTCTTCTACAATTTTGTCGTAATTTTGAACTTCAACATTGTTATCAGGACTAACATCACTTTTTTCCGCCACCTCTTCGACAACCTCCATGTTAGTAACAACCGTATCTGTCTCTAAACCAGCACTAGAACTCACATCACTAAACGCTGTCTCTTTACTGATCGCTAAGAAATCGTCATCCCTCGTGATCATGTCTATTGCGTCATTGAATTTGCTATCATTATCATCATTGTCGCACACCGTGTTAATAACTTTCAGGGAGGAGAGGTCGATTTTCTTATGCACCAATATTGGGGTACTCTTCCCGCCGCTTACTATTTGAATTGTGTTGTAATTGCTTATTGTCTCACTGGATAAAGTCGTAGCTACGGTTATGACACCTCCGTTGCTATTCGCTGGCAAAGTCACGTTTGCAGCCGTATCTGAATTGGCCGCTTTATTTCGGATTAGCTGTAGTTTTCCAGCGTTCTTCGAGAAGTTAGGAAACGGAGCCCTATTCCTTTTACGTGGACGATCATACGCTAGAGGTGCTTGGTTCTTCACATTCTTCTTGCATTTCGACTTATGACAATGCTGCTTGAATAGCAAATGCTGTGCCTCTTCCTCCAAAGCTCTAGCCTTTTCCTTCGCCAGCGGATCCTTCTTCGGAACACTCGCGACAGATATATTATTTAACTCCAGATTGATTTGTTGTCCCACAGTCAGTGGTAATTTCGCATCTTTGTTGGTCTCGCTGCCAAATTTAGCGTAGCTGACCTTGGTGACCTTATCTAGACCCTTCGAAACGCCGGCCTTATCACTGATCGACACTAGACTGTACCCGTCCACTTTACCCGCATCGGAACTTGTCGCTTCGGTTTCTTCTGTGGCGTCCGACAGCCGCCTAGCCGTGTCGGACGCGAGTCGCAGCGCTTTCTGTCGGAGAGCGTCGGCCTTCTGTCGCGCCGTCTCCGCCACATGTCGGACCGTGTCCGCTGCCTGCCTCGCCGTGTCGGCCGCGTGTCGGGACTCCGACACGTGTCGGCACGTGTCCTTGTGCCGAGCGTCCGACGTTGGTCGGGTCGCGTCCTTGTTTCGGGTGTTGTCGGGCTGTCGGGGTCGCGTGTCGGACACGTGTCGGGCCGGGCCGGCGGGCGGGGGGTCTGCGGGCGGCTGTCACGTGACCTCCATGGGTACGGTGTCGGCGGGCCGTCGGCGGACGGCTGCGTTGGTCGTCTGGTCGTCGTCGGCGACGTCCATTGTGGTCGTGTCGTTGGCGGACGTCGTCGCTACGGCGTCAGCGATCTCGCTGTGGGACAAGGGGTAGGGGGTTAGGCTCGAGTTTGATATGTTTGAATGTCATGTAAGACTTTTTGGAAACACAGTGGTTGTTATAAATTCGCTAGCACTTAACCTTATGGTGTTTTAATGATTATTTACAGGACCTGATGTCCGCCAATTTGTTGATGGCCCGATTGAATTGTAATTGGATCGCCACCGCGGCTTAATGGTAGTTTTACCCGTTTTTGGTTCTCTGCTACAATTATAACTATTGCGAACTATTTACAATTTAATCAAGCCAAGTAAATTAGCGGACTCGAGGCCTTGACAGTTAACCTCATGTATGCGTGTGTGAGTGCGCGCGTGCGTGTCCGTATAAATGGTTTAGTGTGTGCGTGTGTGTGAGTATGTATAAACACTTTTGAAAAAATTACATAAACACAGACCGTAGACATTCTCAAACAACCATTCACTCACCTCCTTACCACCGCCTGGCCATGCCCATGCCCGTGGCCATGGCCCACCCTGGCCGGCACCGTGGCATGTGGTGGGTGCGTGTGCGGGTGGGGGTGGGGTGGGGCTGGGCGCGGCTGTGCCAACAACCTGGCTGCGGCCCGGGCCTTCAATTGAGCGGCGGCCGAGAGGGCTAAAGCTTGCACGCTGGCTGGGAGAGCTGCCCCGCCGGTTATGGCTATCTTTTGGCCGCCTGAAATTGGAAATTGTTTGTTTAGAATACAAAAGCATTAAGCGGACATATGGAGTAAGGGGTCAGCTAATTAGTTGTAGGACTGTATTCAATACTCAATACACAAAAGTATGTTTTGGCCGCCTGGAATGGAAAATATAAAGTTTATGATACAATATGCAAAAGTATTATTTGCCTGCAACGTGATTTGCGTGCAAGTTAAGAACGCAAAAGTATTTTATTTGTTTATCAAAACTTTATGCACAAAAAGTATATAAACTATATAAAAATAACCTTATCTATTAGTCAACCGGGATAAAACAAGCCTGAGAAAGTATTGTATAGTAGTAAGTTATTATATTCGGATGTCTCACAGCTTACGGCAATAAGATATGTGTAATAGCAAACTTCTATCAGCCATTTATGATCTATGATATTATATAATATTTATAAAAAATTGTAATCTTGGCGCCAATGTCCCGGATGTACTCACTAAGTATAACTTAATCCACAGATAGCCAAAAACGGATCCTTTTCAGACGTAGACCGAACGAAAAATCAAAAAGCCTGACAAACTACATACATGCATATTTTTCAAAACTCGGTTTCATTTATTAAAGCAATAAAGCAGCCTCTTTACTGCAGCGCCTGCGTGGCAGTCGGAACACCATCCTAAAGATGATAGCCAATAGGCTCGACTGCCCTATCCAAAGGCATTGGATAGAGTTAGCTATAGGCCTCAAATAGTGTTACCTACAAAGTAATCTTACTAATGTTACTAACATAACATATAAGTACAATTGTTACTAATATAATACTAACAAGTTATGGATCTATGGTCTGAAATAAATATATTTAAATTTTAATTTAATTTAATATTGATTTCAATCAAAGTTAACAAGTAACAACCACCTGGTTTTCAAAAGGAGACCGCATGAAAATCGGCCCCGCCGTTAGAAAAGCATGGTGTCATATACATATGACAAATGTATAACACGCCCCGTTTTACACCGGGAGTTAAAATCAATGGGTAATACATTCGTGAGATAATTTTTAAAAATGTTACTTGAATAATAACATCTCGCATGTCTACACAACGTTTAGTGTGCAAAGTTCATCAGCTGATTACACCAAGTGTCAATGACCTCTCGGTCAGCCGGCTGGTCATTGACACAGAGACATTTTTAGACAGCTTTTTTCATATAAATTGAATCAGTCATCTCATGCTTCTCTTGAAATATATTACATTATGATTGTAAGACCCTACCCACACTCCAATAACAACAAAACACACCAACCTTTAGTAAGATGCAAGTTATTAGGCAGCGGATGCAAAGGCCCCGGCTGGTCGGGCCGCGGCCTTGCTCTCAGCCCCACCGTCCCCACCGCCCCCACTGTCCCCACTGTCCCCACCGTCCCTACTGTGCCCACTGTCCCTACTGAGGTCCGGACGCTGGCGGCTCTCACGCCTGCTGGAAAGATTAGGTATTATTGCGTTAGTAATGTTTGTAAAAATTAAACTTTGTTGTTATTATAATGTTATCAAACCATAAAAAATCGTTGTTTTGAACGGAAATAAATTAATGGCACGACTTTGTTAACTGGAGGGCATCGACAGACGCAAAGTTTGACTAAATCATAGGGAACGATAATCTTCAAACCATTGGTATTGAAGCAATTTTCCACCAACCAAGAAACCTGTTCCTATTTAAAGTCAGTGCGGCTGTTTCGAGAATTCGTTATTTCGAGCCGTCGTCAATTCGACAAGTCATCATTTCGACAAGTCGTCATTTCAAGAAGTCATTATTTCGACAAATCGCCATTTCAAGAAGTCTTCATTTCGACAAGTCGCCATCTCGACAAGTCGCCATCTCGACAAGTCGTCAATTCGAGAATTCGTCATTTCAAGCCGTCTTCATTTCAAGAAGTCGCCATTTCGACAAGTCGTCATTTCAAGAAGACGTAATTTAGACAAGTCACCCTTTTCATAAAGCGTCATTTCGACAAGTCGCCAATTCGAGATTTCAATACTTGCTTAATTTTATACGGAACTGTAGGTCTGTTTGTGCATTTAAATTGTATGTAATATTTGTAAAAGCCTATTTGTTTCCTGAAGAAATAAATAAACAAATACTCACCAGGCAAAGCGGCCCTGACGATCTGCCGCGGATCCAAACTGACATTCAGCCGATGCGGCCCATGTATATGCGGGCGTGGGTGGGCGTGGGCAGCGTGGGCGTGGGCATGGGCGTGGGCGGCGTGGGCGTGGGTGGCGGGTTTTGCCTCGAGCCGTTTCTTCCCGTCGGCGATCTCGAGTCTCGCCACTGTTGGGGTTGGCTTCGTGCCTGTCGCCGAGCCGCGGACCACGTTTACTAGGTGAGGACCCTGGGGATGAGATATGGGTGTTTAGTACGAGGGAATTGGGGAGTTTTCTAATGTAGATATTGCCATATTTAACGGCATATAAGCAGCGTGGGTAGGCCTCCCCCACAAGGTGGACCGATGACTTGGTAAATATTGCAGGTACCAGCTGGATGCGGAAGGCACAGGACCGGTCTTTGTGGAGATCTCTGGGGGAGGCCTATGCCCTGCAGTGGGCGTCTTCCGGCTGATATGATGATGATGATGAGTACAATGGAATCCCTAGCATAGGCCCTGGCCTATTTGGGCCCTGGCCTATGTTCATATGCCATTTAGCTTATGCAGTTCTTGGACACATGCTTAGACTCAAGGTTATTAATCAGTGTTATTACTCATTGAGAAAATAATAATAATAATAAAAAAAATCGCGAATTGACTGAAACTATACATCGGAGATAAAATTAAAGATCAAAAGTGTAAACGAATTGGGTGGATTATTTAGATTTCCATTTCAATCACCTAGTAACCTATCAGACTGGTATACCCAGTAACATTCGGAGACAGTAACCTATTAAGATTATCTTTAAATATCTACGTCTGAAATTGTGTAAATCATACATTTTAATTATGTATGTTTAAAGTAAAGTATTCTATTTTGTACATGCTGTGATTGCCTGTTATTCGAGGTTACAATCAACCAAAAATCTATGTAGAGCTCGTCTAGTCTAAAATGACGCGCCCCACTACTTAGTTAGTTGATTTCGATGTGTTAGTGCAAATATTGATAACGACACTTCATCTGTGTGGGAGCCAATAAACGACGCGTGCTACTACGTTTGAATCTCACCGGCAACTCAATGACCAATTACAACGGCATTTGTATATGTATTGCGTCCATATTTTAAACTTGCTTGTGTGCGTTAATGCGATAGTGGGGCGTGTCATTTTAGATTAGACGAGCTCTACCAATTATCTAAAACTATTATATCGTAAACCGTGTAGGCAATCCTATAAATAAATAAACAGTACAAGATTAGTAAAAGCTTGTAATTATTGTGGTCTCACCTTCCCGAGATGCGAGCTCTTGATCTCGAAGTACTGCGTGAGCGCGCCCGGCGCCGCTTTCAGTAGGGCTCCCTTTTCGCCGAGAGGCGCTAACGAGACCACAGCAGCCGCGGGGAGCGACGATAGGCCTCTGGAAATGAATGGGTGACCGTGGTGAAATGTCAATCGGTCAAAGAGTACGGATCCCCTAGATTTACTATCTATGGCGATCACTTTCTTACACACGTCAGTGATTCTGCATGTACAGAATACGGGGTGTAGCATCCAATGAAACCTGAAAAGCCCTTATGGCTACAGGTGCTCTCAGGGGGTGTTTAGCACGTATGCGCCTAGGTTCTTTTTTGGCGAGTCGTGCATAACCAGTCCGGCCGGCCGGCTGGTACTCATGAGAGTTCACCTCCTCCCTGCCAAACGCTATACCGGAGGGCGCAATTTCCTTGCGTTGGGCGCAAAAAAAAAAATGTACAGTACAAGATCATGAGCACCTCAAAAAAATTGGCTGCTACAGTAACAAACACGGTATTTGATGCATCTTCCGCCCAAGTCAGTGTACTAAAAGAAGGGACTGTTAGCTGAATTAGCTGTCCCTTAGGCTCAAAGATCTCGCCCTTGACCTCCAAGAGTATTTTTTATTTAATAAATAACAAATTAATTCATAAATGCTCATAAAAACCTAACCAGTTGTTATGATTCTTGAGGTGGTTCACTGGAATATTATTCTTAAAGTGCACTTTTGCTCTTGTATTGTTCGTAATGGCATAAGTGAAATTCATAATACACGTTGAATACCCGTAAGGGTCAATACTGTGCAGGCGGAAAAATTCTAATTGATAATTAAATATGAACTATAATACATTACGACGACCTGAGTGATTCAGTGGTAAACCTGGTCTGCCACGCAAGACTGTTCAAGTATCCATATATCATTTCTCCGCCTAATCTGAAGTGACCCTAATGCTCATAGAACTACTTCAATGTCAATGTACATTGTGGTGAACACAATATGGCTGATCGGCACGGTAGAAATTTAAAAATACACTTAAGAGACTAAAAAGTCGCAAAAGTACAATCTATTTGCGAAAAATGCGGTGTACCATTATGCCATGTATAATGTAAGTGGCTTTTTGCGTTGTAACTCAATGTTACACGCACTAAAATAACAAATAAATATTAAATATTTTGAAATTTCTGGGAAATATTGGTTTTTATTTCCCTAACCATATCTAATTATCAACATAATAATTCATTTAAAGATCATGAGTTATAAAGGGTTAATGAGTTCCTTATGCATGACTTATATATATTATGTAATTTATATATGTATGCATACCTGTTCTGCGCCAAAAGCTGTGCCCTCTGCGAGTGCGTCAACGGATGCGCGTGCAACACCTTCAGCTTGCCCGCCTGCGCTGTCCCCACCGACCCCACCGTCCCCACTGTCCCCACCGTGGCCTTGTGCAGCCCGGGGATCACTAGCGGGGGCCCGCGGCGTGCCCCGCCCACTGTGACCGCCGATACTGAGGATACTGGTACGCCGACACCGGATACTGAGGATACGCCTGATACGCCCGCCACTGGAAATAGAGATATAGTATTTTAGATTTTCTTCTCTATTTCGATATCTCTGAAACGATTCATCATAATCATCATATAGTTAATATCATCATCATCATCATCATCATAGAGTATGACTCTTGTCGGTGGAGCAATCGCCACTCTTCTCTCCTGTCTGCCAACCTCTTCATCTCTTTATCTCTTCATCTAAAACGATTATCTAGGCAATTTTGTTTAGAAGACGACTCTGTCGCACTGCAGGGCAAAGACCTCTCTCTCACTTTTCCACTTAGACCTATTTATTGCCAGGTCTATCTATACATAGTATAAAACATAGTTTGTGTCTATGTACGCTTAGATCTTTTAAACTAGCAACGGATTTGAGTACGGTTTTCAACAATAGATATGAGTGATTCAAGAGGAAGGTTTACAAGCAAGAAAAAAAGGGTTGGTAGGGGTAAAGTGACACTCTCTGATATCTTTTATCACACAATACATTTTATTTTGTTTTCCCCTTCCTGTGTCCATTGCATCCAAATACATTTAGACCTGTTTTATTTGATGTGAAAGCACATTTCGGATATCCTGTGACGTCAATCCAAAGGGTTGTATCATGCGCCGGACCGTAAGACACCAAGCGACCGAAACCAACCTAGCTATATCTAAATAATCTAACCTAACCGAAATACGTAGGAAAGCGACCCCGACCTAGTACACATATTTTTCAACAATATTTCCTAAGCTAAATCGACCAAATGAAAAACAAAAATTACAATATTTCCTAAATTAAAATTAATTGAAAAAAAAAAATTTTCAAAATCCATTTGGAATGAAATCGCGTCCGATCACTAGATAAAAAACACTCACCGGCGGTCTGGCGCTGTATATATGTATTTTCTAAACTCAAATTAAATGAAAAAAAAAAAATTTTTTTTTCAAAATCCATTTATTTTAAAATCGCTTCCGACCACTAGATAAAAAAAATCCCTCACCGGCGGTGTGGTGCTGTTGCGCGGCGGAGTGCGCGATGGGGTGTGCGGCGGACAGCACCACCCCGGGGGAGGCGAAGGGCCCGTTCCCCACCAGACCCACCACCGTGCCGGGCGCCGCCGAGGACAGCAGGTGGTTTTGGAGACGGACCTGGAATGGAGGATTGAAGATATTATAATCACACTTCGGAAATTGTAAAATAATATACCACATCGCAAAAAACACAGTAAAAAATCTTCTTTGACGACCTGAGTGGTTCAGTGGTCAACACAGTGGTCAACCGGTCTGCCACGCAAGAGGTCCCGGGTTCAATTCCCGGTCGGGCAGAAATTGGAATGATGAATTTTAATTTCTGTTACGGGTCTGGGTGTTCTATGTATAATAAGTATGTATTTGAAAAGTATATAAGTAGTTTATCAGTTACCCTAGCACCCATAACACAAGCTTTGCTTACTTTGGGACTAGATGGCGCTGTGTGAATTTGTCAACGATTATTTATTTATTTATTCTACGGTCCACGATAAGTCCGTATTGACTGACTGTAGTAAAATTATAAAGTGTGGATATGGCAATAATCTGGGGATAATCACTCCTTGTCAGTCCCTCTTGTAAACGTTCAGTTATTTGGTCACTATTAGCTTGAACTAGTGTCTTAATTATTAATCATGATAAGCGATTCGGACTTAGCATGGTCCAGTTTTACTTTAAAAAAATTTTTAATAGTTTACAAAAAAATCACACATGGGCAATTTTCAAATAATCAAGTCAATTTATGTCATGGAGGTCGGACGGCAGTCGCTCCACGGTAATTACCTGATCTGTCAATTTCGGGATCATGGTCAAGGCGGACCCCGGGCCGATTCTTTGGAACCCATGAGACCTCTGATGTGGCTAAAATCTCATCATCATCACAACCCATAACAGGATGTCCACTGCAGGACTTAGGGCCTATCCCGCGAGAGGGAAGGTTATTAAGGCCATAAGCTCCACGCTAGGCAGGCGAGTTGGAGATCGCAGTCTTAGACTCGTATAAATGAAGAAAACGCTGCTGCCCATTTTCCAGCCTACGGAGACTCTATATCTTTTGCTTTGAAAACATCAGTCGCCTTGTACGACACCCACGAGTGTAAGGGGTTGGTGCTATTCTACTCTGCCGGACACCACACGGCCACATTATGTGCATGGTAAAAATCAAGATTACAGTGTTGTTTGAACTAAAAAATCCAACATGTTTTAGTTATTAATAAAAGAATACCAAGCAAACACATTCTTCTTAAATGTTGCCAAACTCCGACGAAATGTCAAGTGACGTAATCAACACAAATAATAAGTGTAAATCTTTCAAAAATCACACAAACCTTGAGACTATCCGAAACAGCGACCGTCAGTATATGCGGATGCGAATCCTGCGTAGTCGTAGCATTCCCATCGACCGCTACGCTCGCTACGCTCGTAGCGTTCGCTACGGTCGCTACGTTCGCTACGCTCGCTACGGCGGTCCTCCGAGCCGCGGCCGACGTTATTATGTGCTTCTTCAGTGGGGAGTGTTTGGTCTGTACGGTCTTTAGTTGGACCCCGTGGGCAAGTTGGACCTCTTCTATGGTCTCTTGGGTCTTCTTCTTCTCTATCCTTATGGGCTGTGGATGGAGAGTTGGGTTAGGATATTTGTTTGGTAGCTTCAATAGGTACGGTAACATGGATAGTTTTTAACAACGTTTTTGTAACATCGTGTCATCTAATAATGATACTTTCTTTCTTTCTTTCTTTCTAACCGAAAGAGAGGACCTACCTCTCTTTTAAGAGAGGTAGGGCATAGCGGGGTATCTCGTTCGAATTGGAGCCGCCCGACTGGGGAAGTACCTCCACCTTACAGAATATCGCAGCTAAATAATACTCTTTTAAATAGTATTGTGTTTCTGCCGGTGAGTAAGGTTTCCAGTGCTCCATGGGGTGGGGATTTGGGGAACCGTGGCTTTGGCAGTGGAGTGGCATTTGCTTTTTGCTGCAACGTGTTATAGAGGTGGGCAACGCATTAGCGATACTCTTGGTGTTGCTAATCTCTATAGGCAGTGGTGACCACTTTCCATCAGGTGGCCCGCTTGCCTGTTTGCCTACCGTATGACATAAAAAAAAAAAAAAAAAAAAAACCGGCAAAAAATCGTCGGAAGAGCCCCTACCGAGTAAACGTATATTTAAATTATTTCTAAACTGCGATAAATATTCAAACATTGTGGAGAAGCATTTTAAAATAACATAAGTGACAGAAAAAGTCCGACCAAGTTAACAAATCTCATATATTTTCTAAACAATTGAACCGATGTAAAGGAAACAAAACTAAGAATCATGTCTATTAAAAAGCGTTTCAAATGAATAAAATCTCGCCGCAATCGGTCCGTCCATTCGGGAGTTAAGATGCCACAGACACAGAGCCAAAGATACACACGTCAAGTATAGTTGCTCAGTGGCAGAAATAGATAAGGTGACTGCATTCGCTCAAATGGACTCCTCATGCTTGACAGAGTCTCTTACAATTTTGTACAAAAGTATTTGTGTTAGGTTAACCAGGAATGTTGTGAGGTAAGTCAATAATGTGAAGGGGGAGCTACTGTTGTTGTTACTTGCTGTAGCCAGTGTAAGAAATTAGTTCTAAAAAACTCCGCACCATATTCTTGGTCGGGTTTTAGCTAAAACTTTAGAACTTGCTTGTTCTTAAACCGTCATTTTCGTTTTAAATTTTTCTATAGTATCATAGCTATTTCCATCTTTTGTTATCAGACCCCCCGCCCCAAACCCCCCCCCCCCAAAAATCCCACCCCCACTTAAATCTAAAAAAAAAAAAACACTAAAACTTAGAACGAGCATAACCCTCACTTGCGGCACCTCGTTGACCTCCTCCACAATGATCTTGGAGTTGGGCACCGGCGACGGTTCCGCCCTCGCCCTCTCCTTCTCCTTCAGTCTCTCCCTCTCTCTCTCCTTCTCCTTCTCCTTCACTTCTTTGTCCGCTAAGGGTTTGGGGGTTTCTGCCTTCTTAGGCGGCGGCGACGGCGGTTTCTGCACTTTGACTTCCACCACCTGTTGGAGAGTAATTTTATTTTATTTATTCATGAGATACAGTGACTTGTGGAAAATTTTGCCCTGCAGTGACACAGAAATGGCTAAAAAAAATAACAATAATGAGATTCAGTCTTATACAGAATAACATTTCAAAAGTATATAATCTACAGTTTTCTAAATTGATACATACTCCAACGGCAAACCTAACGACTTACATTATACATAAAAATAATGTAAAATAATAAGATGGGTTTCAACAATTACATGGGATGACTTCTTTAACATACTTCATAATCATCATCATCATCATCATCAGAGTCGTGATGGTCACTAACTACGTAAGCCCTTATACAAGTAACAGACCGCTCCAATTTAGCTGGACCCGTCCAACCGTCAGTTGCACTCGCAACAGTCAGTTGCAACGTTCAAAATAAAGTCGCTTTCGGATTAATTCGGGGGATACGACCTTGGTCGGGCGTCCGACCACGTCGGATTATTGACATTTACGAATTTATTGACATTATTAATTATTTATATTTAATGTACTTGATTATTTATAGTTTAAGTTTTAAAATATTCGAATTAAACTAAAGTGAAATGTAATCATAATATGATTGAGTCTTTATAACTTGAATATATGAATATATTTATAGGTCTTTATTGACATTAAAAGAGATATTTACAACTTAAACATGAAATTACATATAAACAATAAAAACATACATATATAAAGCTCACGCCTGTGTCGTGAGGCAGAGACTATGGACCGCCACTTTGCTCTGTCCTGACACAACTCCCTAGCCTCGCATATATCCACAACTCTTTTCATACATCTCCTTTTATTCTTACCACTTCGGACCCCAGCTTTTACCTAAATTACCTAAATAGGCAAAAAAAGATCTGCCTCAAAATAAAAATAAACAAAATAAAATAACCCTAACATACCTGTGGCAACAGTATAGTCTCTCCATCCGTCCGTAGCCGCACCGTACTCGACCCCCGGCTCTCGGTTGGCGGGTCCCGCGTCCCGAGGGGCTGGGGTCCGTGCGGGGCGTCGCGGGGCGCGGGGCCCGCGGCCGCCCCGCCCCGCGCCGCCCGCCCCCATAAAAAAGGACCCGTGGACACGGTTGGGGCCGCGTCGGGTTTCGACTCTGGAATGAGGGGTTGTGTTGTTAGATGGGATTCGTTCATCATCACAGTCCATAACGTGGCTTTGGCAGTGGAGGGGCATTTGCCTATTTGCTGCCAGAGCAACGTGTTATAGAGGTGGGCAACGCATTGGCAATACTCTTGGTGTTGCTAATGTCTATAGGCAGTGGTGACCACTTTCCATCAGGTGGCCCGCTTGCCTGTTTGCCTACTGTATGACATAAAAAAATAATCTTCACGCTCGGCAGGCGGGTTTGTGGTCGGGCACAGTAGAATAGCACCAACCCCTTACACTCGCGGGTGTCGTACTGTTTTCGAGGCAAAAGATCTAGAGTCTCCATAGGCTGGGAAACGAGTAGCAGCGTTTTTCATTATAATATTTATAACACTGCGGTTGTAATGGGGTTGGTGCTTTTCTACTCTGCTGGACGTCACGCAGATAGTATGATTCATTACGTCGCGATTGTTGGAGAGCATTATTCTCATATCAGCGAGGGAAATCATCGTAACCTTCACATTCGGGCGAATGTGTAACCATGATCCAATCTAGTCAGGCTCCCCTGGTAACAGGGTCACGGAGATCAGACGATAGTCGCTCCACTGTAATTATATGATCTGCCAATTCCTATGGAAATCATAAAACCTGCGTAACTTTGAAACGATATATTTTAACGAAAATCTGACAAACCCAAATCCGACCAACATTTCAAATTATTTTACTGGTTTACAATGCTATGAAAATACATTGACATTATGTTTTAAACTATCGCGGTTATTATCACACAAGAGTCGTCCCGTGACCACGATGCATGCAACTGTGTCGAAATATCGGGCTATTCGTCTACAAAGGTAGAGCTCGTCTAATCTAAAATGACGCACCCCACTACTTAGTTAGTTTATTTCGATGTGTGTGTGCAAATATTGATAACGACACTTCATCTGTGTGGAAGCGTGCTCCTACGTTTGAATATCACCGGCAACTGAATGACCAATTACAACGGCATTTGTATATGTATTGCGTCCATATTTTAAACTTGCTTGTGTGCGTTCATGCGATAGTGGGGCGCATCATTTTAGATTAGACGAGCTCTACGCGGTAGAAAACCCGGAACATACCCTTAAACTGTGTAAATTCATATTCTATCGATAAACCTACAGGGGCTATAGGATTCTTCCACATGAGAATCCTAAAGCCCCTAGACATTCAAGACAAAACATACCTTTCAGCTCTCCTTCGGCCGCTATTCGCTCGCCGCCGGCGCCCACGCTGTCCGGATCGTCTATATCTGCGTCCGGTAGCAGATCGCTGTGGAATGGCCAACCAATACTTATTAATTTATTTATTTAATAGACAAACAAAATAAATAACAGTCATTGAAGGTTACATATTATACATAACTTAAAAACTTGACCTCAATTCTCAATATGTACATACATACAGCTTATTAATCAATGTGAATAATAGATGAGGATTTAGCTTAAATCGAACAAATTTTAATAGCATTGATGGAAAACAATTTATAAAGTAGGTAGAGTGTATATTATATCATGACATGATACCAAAGGCCTCCCCCTGAAGAAACTATAGTTTACAATCGGAACTACACACAGTGCCATGTGCATATCTGTTAGCCGAGAAAACAGTAGGCCATATGGTCCTACAGTGTGAAGGACTAGAGGACAACTTGAAAGGTTCTTGTAGAATGAAACTGTCTTATAGAATGTATTGCCTGCGCGAGTAATCCTCGAATTGTGTAACATAGACGTTATGGATGTCTTCATTCATGTGTGGATCAAATTTTGTTTTGCAACTATGCGACATAGGTACATTAGACTGCATTCCACCCGAACAGGCAATTAAAAATGTAATGTATCTTCTATTACGTATCTTCAAGGAGTAAGCAACATGGTTTGACATAATTAAATTTGTATTTATTGACCTGACATGAATGTATCAATGTTATAAACATAGTTTGTAAGATAACGATTCAAATATAAGGAAGGCATCCCCCTAAAGAAACTATAGTTTACAATACAACACACAGTGCCATGTGCATATCTGTTAGCCAAGAAAACAGTAGGTCATATGGTCCTACAGTGTGAAGGACTAGAGGACAATTTGAAAGGTTCTTGTAGAATGAAACTGTCTTATAGAATGTATTGCCTGCGCGAGTAATCCTCGAATAGTGTAACATAGACGTTATGGATGTCTTCATTCATGTGTGGATCAAATTTTGTTTTGCAACTATGCGACATAGGTACATTGGACTGCATTCCACCCGAACAGGCAATTAAAAATGTAATGTATCTTCTATTACGTATCTTCAAGGAGTAAGCAACATGGTTTGACATAATTAAATTTGTATTTATTGACCTGACATGAAAGGTTCGTATCAATGTTATAAACATAGTTTGTAAGATAACGATTCAAATATAAGGATACAGAGGGCTTACCATGAGCTTTTGTAGCAGGACCTAACCAGAACTGCCCTGCTTATTTGGCGGTGAAGGATAATGGTAGCCGCCAATGTTGGCAAGCGAAGATGGTGAGAAGATAGAAAAGGGTAACCCACCTGGCCGGGTGTTGTGACCAGGGGACCAAGGGTCCGACAGTTGATCGTCGGAAGTTGTATATATGCCGTGGAAGTTGACACATTTCTCTAGCGTGATGTAGGACGGTGAGCGCCATCTATGTGCGGATGCTTGCCAACCTTGTGTTCGTGTACTCGTAATGTAAGTATCGTTGAGTTTCTCTAGTGGAGCGATAGATGTCGCTACACTTAGAACGAGACAGTCACTTATGTGACACGTATAGCTGTCTCTCGTTCTAATTAACTATAAGAGCTCATGGTAAGCCCCCAGATATCGGCCTCGGCCATAAATAATGCACATCCGTCATTTCAGCTTCGCATTTACTCATACGCGTGCGACAGAGACAACGTTCTACAAAGCCGAAATAACCGATGTGCATTATTTACAGCCACATAAAAAACCAACGTACCTGAACAGATGCCCCAACGTGAACTCAGCCGTAGTGAACTCCCCATCGGCGTCAGTCAACGCCACCGCCACCGCCGTAGACCCAGCCAGCGGGGTCGTCGGCTCTCGCAGGCCCCACTCGTCCGACTCGGCCCGCTTGGCACGTTCGGCCCGTGGTCGCAAGGGAGGTGTTTTCGGCCTGAAGTGGAGCCTATGGGACGGGTATAATAAAGAAATAAATAATCATCATCGTCTTAGCGCTTATCCCGGCCTCTGCCAGTCTTCGACCGGTCTTCGGCATCCTCGCGTCGTAAATTTGCGAAAATGATGAGTCGAGAAAAGACCATTTGCGAAAATATCGAGTTGAGTTATGACAACTAAACCTAAGTCGCGTACAAGAAACAAATTCGTACATTGACCTGTTACTACCAGTCTCTGTTGCTCCCGCGTAAACATATTTGAATGACACTCGCGCAGTTCAAGGACTCTGTGCGAGCGTGATGCAAATATATTTACGCGGAAGCAACAGAGACAGGTAGTAACAGGCCATATGTACGAATTGCTTTCTGGTCCGCGTAGGTTTAGCTATTAATCCCTAACGCAATGTCTTCTTGAGTTAGGTTAGGCCACTTTTACACGGAGTCTGAAGAGCTGGGCCAATCCACAAAGCCAAGACATTAAACGCATAAATTATCGTAATCAAATGCATAGGGCTCTATATATGATGATATTGGATTGGCTTAGTGGACTGTCCCAGCAATCAAATAAGCAACAATGGGGCACGGGGCTTTGAATGGTATTTATGTCAACAATATTTTTGTAATGACCATAAGTGACGGATCGTGAGTTGTCTTTTCTTCAGTACAGTTTCCCTATTGACACCATGTTAATTCTTTCTTACACTAAATTCAGTATTATCGTTGCCAGAGGGAGACCTATGCCCAGCAGTGGGCGTCTTCGGACTCATTTTATGATGATTCTTACACCCACGACAACCATCTCTGTTTTCTATTGAAAAATTATTTACTAGACGCTGTAGATGCTGTCATTTGATCAACTCCAATTGCAACTACGGGATCTAATCATACAACTCACCACGTCTGATCCACTTCGGTGATGAACTTCTCGAATTCCTTCTCCGCCGGCTGGAGACTGTCATCCGAATCGTAGCTTCTCGAACTACACCCGCTGTAGGCACGCTGACGCAACGCCCGCGTCACGCACGCGTCAACCGCCAGGTGTTCACTGTCACTGTCACTGTACACTTTATCGTCCATAGTCCTTACACTAATATCACTTGCTTGAGGTAAATCAACTTCCTTCATATCGTCAATGTCCATGTCCGAGTCTTCTGTGTGCAACTTCCCGCCTATATCTTCCCCGTGTAGTTTCATATCCATTTCTTCCGTATGGAGCTTCACTTCGAGATCTTCTGACGGATGCAGCTTCCCGTCTAGATCGTCTGACGGATGCAGCTTCACGTCTAGATCTTCTGATGGATGCAGCTTCACGTCTAGGTCGTCTGACGGGTGGGGTTTCACGTCGGCGTGGTCGGGATCCGTCCAGAGGTGGGGGTGTTTGGCCAGGTGTTGCCGGAACGCGTGTCGCCACGGGTGCCGGCCGCTTGTGTGGTAGTCGCGCGTCATCTCCTTCGGGACTCGGTGCGCTTTGGTCTCCAGTTCCACCTGAAATTGCGAATAAATCATACATTTAGTATAAGTAATTCATTATGTAATTATCAGACTCGTATGCGAGAGGTACCCCGGTTCGAATCGCACTGCGGCCATGTACAAATGACTCTTATCTGAGTTATATTCATTAGTGAACCGATGCTCAAACCTGCACATTCAGGCGATCTAATCTGGTCAGGTTCCCGTTATATTAGCAGGGTCACAGAGGTCAGATGGCAGTGGCTCTGTAATTACCTGACCTGCGAAATTAAAGCTGACCTTCGGCCCTTATGCGCGACAGCATAACCGGGACATTAACGCCAAGATGAACTTATTGCCTAATGTTCAAGCATAATTGACATTAGAGTTAATTTGCCCTGGGTGTTTCGCCTCCCCGCAACCTCTGTCTTGTGTCTGCAGCGTCCGGACGGCAGAGACCCAAATCCATTCAGGTCCAAGTGGGCCCAGAGCGGGTCGAGTTGGGCCCACACCCGGTCCAGACGTCTCTCTCTGGTACTCACCTCCTCGTCGCGGCGCTGCCTCGTGTCCGCGGCGTCCGGGTGGTGGTGGGCCAGGTCCAGGCGCGCCCAGAGCGGGTCCAGCGGGGTCCGCACCCGGTCCAGGGCGGTCCGGCCGCCGCGGGCGAGACGTCGACGAGCGAAGCCCACGCAGCGAGGGTACGGGTGCCAGATCGAGGTTAGTGTGAACCTGGGGGCGAGTAAGGAAGTAAATAAGAACTCTTTATTGCAAACACAGTCAAAATATATGTAACAGAACAAAATAATATGGGTTTTTAAGACTTTCGTGGTTATTCACAACACTTTCACTACACATATTATCGGGTTTGTTACCACGGTTAGTATGTAGTAATAAATAAATAAAATAAATAATTTATTCAAGAAACTTAAGTCTAAAATTACATCAGTAAATTTGAAAGTGCCTGCTTGTGTTAAAATTTAAGTAGAACAATTTCAAATTATTTATTACCCTAGTTGTTTAAGCTAAGTAAATTAAGTAGATACATGCTATGTTTTTCATTAACTAGATGCCTAAACTAAGTAAGTAGTTTACCTATGTCTTAGGCATCGATGTTAGAAGGTCAAATTAATGTAGGTTAGTGCTTATGACTATATTTATTAATAAAACAATAAAAGTATTGGTTACATTTTATCGAGGTAAAAACAATACTACCCCTGGTAACAAAGCCACAGACAGATACACAGAAAGACACAGTTTTTCGTCGAGGCTTCAAAAGAAACTTACCTATGCCTTGCATCCATCTCATGCTGTGCCAACGACTCGCCTGCGCTGTCCGCCGGATCGCCGTATAAGGTCGTCGTGGGCTGGAAATAGAACAAAATGGGTGTCTTTTAGACGACTATTTTTTATTTAATGTACTAGCCGTTTGTTCCGAGTGGTGTCCCACAGCCTTCACGTAAATGCAAGCAATAAGTTGATAATGGTTTATTGTACAGAAGGCAGCATCAACCAATATAAGAGGATGACAAACTGATGAAAATTTAAAACGATAATGGAATTGTTTTCTAATTAATACTATGGGTTGTAGAGTAGTTTCCTGATCAGATTTAAGTTGTCAGCTTGCTCTCAGCGGTTGCGACTTCGAGAAAAAGCGCACCGAAATCTTAATTGTTGTGAATAATAATAATTGGTGTTACTGATGTCTATAGGCAGTGGTGACCACTTTCCATCAGGTGGCCCGCTTGCCTAAAAAAAAGATAATCGAATTGTCAGTTTACGTAAGTATTCGAAGAGTGCCATTCTCGACATTGAAAATGTTGATCTACCGTCTCTCAGTGTTTACATCCTCGATAAATAGTCCGGACAAAATCTTGGAAAAAAAGTCTAGAAGCAAATCATATTACCTTTCTCGTAAACGGTGTTCTTACTGATTCGACCCCGCTGACTCCATAAATGCCGGTAGCTGCCAAGCCAAGGAAGGCGAAGGGCCCATCGTCGGCGGTACGTCCGTATGACTCACCATCTGGTAATAGCAGCCCTGTCGTCGCCGGAACGCGAAGGGTCCATCGTCGGCGGCGGGCGGCGGCTCGGCGGTATGCCCCCCGCTGCCCTCCGACGATGACGATGAACAGGCCCCAGACTCTGCAGGATATCATCGTCGTCATATCATCGTCATCTTGGCGTTAATGTCCCGGTTGTGCTCTCGCGCACGAGGGCCCGGGGTCCGACTTGACCGTAGTCATCATTATCGGGCTGTACTAGTGATGATTTGCTTGCGAAGGTAGATGCAAGCGCAAGAACGTAGAACACTAAATCTACCCACATTTATGAATTAAATCACTTTTTGTACCGGTTTCGAATTACTCCATCTTGAGATGAGTAATTCGAAACCGGTTGCAATTTAATAAAATTGTATAATAAAGTGGAACTAGTGTACAAAAAGTGATTTAATTCATAATAATGGAGGTCCGTCATAAAGTGACAACACAAAGTATTAAATAACTACCCACATTTATTCAATTTCCTCACTGTACGGACGACCGTCGTACGTGCAATTTCACCTACAGTTGTAACTAGGTCAATGCTCTCCGAACACTAGTGTTTAAACAGCATTGAACCTAACATTCCATTCCTCTCTAACATTAAATTGAATACCTACCAACGCACTAGGAACCCTGAACTATTTATGATATAGGTTTATTTAAACAACACTTCTTTTTACAATCCTTTAACTCGAATGTGTCGTCAATACAATGGGTTACTAGATAATAATACTGACGTTGACATCCGCGACTATAATACAAATTATTTTCGAAATAAATTGCAAACTATATTTTTAAGTTGATGGTGGTCATCATTGTTGCCTTAACTGTGTTTTGTTTGGAATTTTTGTTTTCTTTTTGTATGCCTAAATTGTTAACTTATGTAGAACAGGAGCATTTACTTTCTGTATGTATTCTCAGTGGATTTCAGTCTGAACTTGTTATTGTTGTAACCATAAAATTCTTAAGCGGCTGTTATCTGTTATGTGTACAAATAAATAAATAAATAAATTCAACGGATTCGGTCATTATCATCCCCCGCCTAATTCCCTAAACACTGTAAACATACTGTAGCTGTGTTGTATTCTTGTATGCTTCTAATCACTCTAAAATGATAACCACAGAGCTCGGATAAACCTATTACCAGGTTTTGAGGCATTTAATATTTCTTGTACCAGTTTTTATGCAATATATATATATTTTTTATGGTGGATGCTAGATGCGGTAAGCTGGGGACATTGTGCTTTAGCACGAGTTGGGGGATGCCTATGATCGTAATTTTAATGGGTATACTAAAATTGCGCAAATGATTTCAACTTGGCGCTGTTGTCAAGGGGATTCGAAGACATATTTCACCTAGGCGATATGCGCTTATTTACATTTGACTAAATTCCGTAGCCTAAAATCCAGAGCAAATAAGAGTGGACCGTATTGGTCATAAAATAAGGTACATTTTATACATATATAAATACAATAGATTATGAGGGCGCCAAAAAATGATAAACATTGATAGATATTAGTTTGAACGTTAATTTGTTATTTTTAATTTACATTATGTAATAGGTAGATAGTTCCTATAAATGTTACTAACCCCGCAATAACCGCGCGCTGTCCCACTAACCTTAAATCATAAGATACCTAAAGTGCAAACATGCACATAACGAACATATTCTTTGCCAGTATAGAATCTTTTTGCTGACGCGAATATCTTTTATAATAAAAATATTATCTACTTTTAGTTTCTAAGTTCATTTATGATATAATATATGTGTACTTCGTCATATTTTGCTAGTGATTATTTTAATATGTATAGAAAACCATTCTTTGTTAATTTAAGATCTGTAATTTCTCGCCTGAAACACAGGGTATCATATTATCCTAGCTCAGGCAAAAAATATGTTTTATTTTTACCCTTCACGTATTTTTTACATATAAAATTGAAATGTTTTTCACAAGATTTAATAAACTTTTTATTTATTTAATTGATTTTTGTATCACTTATATTTTGTTACGTGACGCTCCCAATTTCAAAAGCCGTGATATAAAAATGATGGTATTGCAAACGTCCATTGGCTGCGGTGGCTGCTTTCCATCAGGCAGGCCGGAGCCTTGTTTGCCACTTTAGTGGTATAAAAAAAAAAGACATTCCCTCCTCCTTCCCCTAACCTTACCAATCCTATCACACACTTATGGAACTCCGAAATATATCTTGGAAAAACGTTTCCAGACAACTAATTTGAAATTATTTTGCCCATATAACAATATCATCATTATATAAATCCCAGTCGCCGTAAAAACAATGTTCACCTCTCGCTCCCACCCCACGAGTGCGAGCGAGACAACAACACTCACCCCTCAACCCGGTGGCGCCCCCTGTCGCCTGGTGCCTGTACTTCCGTCTCTTGTACGGCCGTTTCTCGCGCTGCAAAGGAAACACACCCGTACTACTCTTGGCTTACGGTGCATTTTGGGATGTACACGGGGAGATTCGATCTCAAGCTTTTTTGATAAGATGATGACGAAGATTTTTTAATTATAGAAGAGATTGCGGTAACTGCTTACCATCAGGTATATTGTAATCTTGTTTAAGACCATAGTGGTATAAAAAAGATAAATATGTCATTGTTTTGCCTAATTATTATGAAACTTGTATGATCCGGGCACTACTAAAGTACTATACTCTATTCTGAATGAACATGTCGTATTTAGCCTTAGTACTACATAGTTAAAAAAAATTGCGTATAATAAATTCTAGTCATAATGCGGGTTAGAACTCTTTTCTCCGTGATATTAGTCGATTGAATCTCCAATAAATTAGCTTCAGGATCCCACCGAAAAGCCGGAAGGATACCTATCCTAACGACTATTCAGCCACAGGAATCTCGACCCTAACACCAACGGCATAGGGCGCACTCTGACCTAAAGCGGCGGGTTTGAACGTAAGCAGACTTCTCGGAGAGATCCTATACCTAACGAGTAGTTTGCCACACGAATCTCGACCTTAACACAACGGCATACCACTAAAGTCTATTAGCATCTTTGAACGAACGCAGTCTTTCCGGACAGATCCTATACCAAATCAATATTTAGCCACAGGAATCTCAACGTTAACACAACAGCATAAGGTGCATTCGATCTGCGCTACAGCTGCAGCTATTAGTACCCTTGGACGCATGCAGTCTTCTTGGACACATCCCGCACCTAACAAGCATTTTCCCACACGAATCTCAACCTTAATACAACCGCATAAGATGCATTCGATCGGCACTACAGCTGTAGCTATTGGCACCCTTTGCCGTACGCAGTCATCGTACCTAACGAGTATTTAGCCATAGGAATCTCGACCTTAACACAACGGCATACCACTAAAGTCTATTAGCACCCTTTCGTTGGACGCCGTCTCGACCGCATCCCGTACCTAACGAGTATTCATCCACAGGAAATTCAACCTTAACCCAACGGCATAAGATTTTGACGTACGCAGTCTTCTCGAAAGGAACCCATACCTAGCGAGTACTTTGCCACAGGAAATTCGACCCTAACACCAACCGCATAGGGCGCACACTCACCTGTCGCGGGGTGTCGAGCGGCGGCGGCGGCGGCCGCGGCGCGTAGTGGGCCGCGAAGGGCTCCCGGCGGGCCGTCGGGAGGGCCGCTGCTGCGTATACCCTGAGGTATCAAACAATCAATCAAGTAATTAATAAAAATAAATAGTATTGGGGTATAGATCGGTGATATGGCCACCGAAAGACAAAAGATGTCTTCTCGCCGAACAACATGGAACCCCATCAAACCCTATCTAATCCCACCGAGCCTCTTGAAATCCCTTAGAATCCTCACGAGACCGTATTCTCGCCAAACGACATGGAACCCTATCAAACCCCATGTAATCCCACCGAAGCCCTTGGAGACCCCCACCAAACCCCTTGAAACACAATCATACCCCTTCGAACCCCACCAAACACCTCGGAATCCCATACCTTGGTAGCGTGCCAGGCACCAGGTGACTAGCGTAGTCCCTCGACGAGGTCCCTCATGACTTTATAACTTACCAAACCCTTCATAATCCTAATGGAACCCCACCAAACCTCTTGAAACGTAATCAAACTCCCTCGAACCCTACCAAACCCCCACGGAACCCCATCAAACCCCTTCGAACCCCACCCAAACCCCTCGAAACCCCACCGAAACATACCTTGGCGGCGGGTCCGGCACCAGATGACTCGCGTAGTCCCTCGCACTGTAGCGGCGGTCCGCCACCGTTGCGGTCAACTTCAGCAGGTCCCGCTTGGCCTCCTCACGCCGAGCCACCAGTTGGAGGAGTGACAGAGCCCGGGCGAGGTCGCGACGGAGTTTTAGCATCTTCTCGTAGGAGCTTTCGTCGTTTTTCCTGGGGACGGGAAATAGGGAGATTCGTCGATTGTCTGGTAGTTAGCTAACAAGCTAGCGGGCCTCCGTAAAGTAGTTACCGCCGCCGCCGGACATTACAAAGACCAGGCGCCGTATTTGTGAACCAATCGAATTGGATTCTTATGCGAATCAGCTGCCTATCTATTTCACATTTATGGTAACCTACCACGAGAGTAAAAGAGATAGGTAGCTAGTTCTCATACGAATCCAATTCGGACGGTGCAAAGATACGGCGCCAGGGACGACATAAACTCTTGAAGAATCTCATATTCCGATGTCATAGTCTAACCAAGAAAACGCTGCGGGTGAGCTCATTCCAAGTCCAAATAGTTCAAGCCAGAAACGTTATTTCGAACGTTTGCCGTCACGCATTGGATAACCCTTGGTGTTGCTAATGTCTATAGGCAGTGGTGACCACTTCCCATCAGGTGCCTGGCAAACAGGCAAGCGGGCCACCTGACCGTATGGCATAAAAAAAACCTAAACGGTGAAGAAGCGCCATTCTGAAGAGACATTTAAACAATAGCCTATAGTGTTACGGGCAATGATACTGCCGAACCATCCGATCTGCTTACCTGTTCTTTCTGGTCTGCATCTTCTCGGTGCGTCTCCGGAACGCGAGGTAGGGGTTGTTGGTCGACTGCCCCGGCCGGCTCTCCGTCTTCACGGACAGTATTAGGGGGTGTTGCTGAAATGGGGGGGTGGATCTTTAGGTCGATTGGGTTAGATAGTTCTTGGGAAACAATATAATTGACATAAGGCTTTTGTTCATAAAAAGAAAGTGGGCAATCTTTTCTATCGTTACTTCTGTAGCGATCTCCATAGTCCAACCAAGGAGCTCGCACAAAGAACGAGTGGGCAAAACGTCAGCATGACAGCAACTGTCAAACGCGTACATCGCGTTAACGGAGTGCTCCATCTTTAATGATTAAGTACAAGCGTCCATTGGACTACGGTCCCCTGACCACATCACCTCGGCCAGGCGAGTAATTTCCCTTTTCTTACTCCACCGTCATTGCCAAAATTGCCATCTAGCGCGATGTAGGAAGGTCAGCGCCATCTATGTGCAGATGCTTGCCAACCTTGTGTTCTTGTACTCGTAATGTGAGTAATCGTTGAGATTCCCTATTGGAGCGATAGATGTTTCTACAGCTCTATCAAACCCCTTGAAACCCCACTAAAGCTCGAGCATCAGCTTCGCCTCGCCGAGCGTCACCACCGTCTGTCCGGAGCACCCTCCTTGGAATCCCATCAAAACCCCACCAAACCCCCCTAACCCCACCAAACCCCCTTGAAACTCCACCAAACCCCTACTCATGGGCCGCATATTGGGCATATTGGGCATGGGCATGGGCATATTGAGCCGCTTGTTGACCCAGTAGCCGTATACGGCGATCACGAGGCCGTCCTTTCGCTCGAGCAGCAGCTTCGCCTCGCCGAACGTCACTACCGTCTGTCCGGAGCAACCCCTTTGGAACCCCATCAAACCCCTTGAAACCCCTTCCTGGCCCTGTAAAAGTGTCTCCACTCACGGTATTGAGCCGCTTGTTCAGCCAGTAGTCGTAAACAGCGATCACGAGGTCGTCCTTCCGCTCGAGCAGCAGCTTCGCCTCGCCGAGCGTCACCACCGTCTGGCCGGAGCACTTCTCCAGCTTGTCCATCATTTGTTCGAACAGCAACTCTGTGGATGGGGTGACACGAGGTTTTTGTGAGATTTTTACTTGATATGCTATGTTGGGATAGGTAGGACAGTCTGTTCTCTAACTTATGTCACCAGGCATTTGTTGGGTGACGAGACCAGACTGCCACGCAGAGGTCCCGGGTTCGTTTCCCAGCGGGTAATGATGACTTGAGTAAGTGAAACTTAGAGTGGGCAGGATTTACTAGGTATTACTTAAAAACTCTCTCGAAGCACCATAGAGCCACATAAGTTGTTTTCAAGATGATTATTACTATATTAATGTAACTATTTGGACCAATCTATGATGTGCTTATAAAATCCTCCATTCCATACACTCCTGCATCTTCCAATACATACATATCTTTTATTCATCCTCGTTACATACCCAAACCAACGCATCCATTTCCGTATCCCAACCACATCAAGCTACCAATCCCGCTCATCACATACCCGTCAGTTCTGGGTGCCTCTGCTGCTTCAGCCACCTCTCGTCCTCCGAGTCGATGTCGTACTCCGGCGCCTCCTGTTCCTCCCATAGCGCTGCAACAAACAGAATAACAAAATAAATAAATCTGTCAGGTGGTAGGACCACAAAGTACCAAATGGGACTCCGTGGAGGAGTACGCCTGAGTGAGTATCACCGCATTATCTGACGACCTGAGTGGTTCAGATCTGCCACGCAGAGGTCCTAAGTTCAATTTTTTTTATTGTCAATAGGCTTGCATTTGACCTTAACTCACCTTAATATTATTATATATTAATATTATTCAACAATCTCTAATAATCAGACAGTTCGAGTCATGGTTTCTATATATGACAGATAAAGGGATTAATAATTAACAATTAATATCCTTTAATCAAATTATTCGCTAATTACACGCTGTATCTCATGTCTGAGACTCTACTCATGTCTCATGTCTGTGCTCTGTCAAGTACATTATAAATTATATTATAGGAACGGAACAAATGCCAAAGCATATGGTATATTATCGAGTATACATTATAACCATAATCACAAATCTTCAAGTTTGGTAGGGCATGGGGTACTGTGACCATTTTCGTTATTTGATTTCGATTGTGTGTGTTACATGTTCAGTGTCCACGCCAAAATCGCTGGACAGATTTCGATAAAATTCGCCAAGGAAGAAGATCCAGATGGCAGCCTGGGAAAGAGCATAGATTCCTTAACATCTCCAAAAAAAAACAAAGTCTTACGCTGACGAAGGCGCGCGCAAAATCTACTAAGCTTTACGCAATAATGTATGAAGGCGATATAAAGAGTAATAGGCACTTCTCAAATACGTATTTAAAGACTGTAAGTGCTACATGACAACATCGATTAATCCAAACATATCGTAAGCTTTAAAAGGAACAAATAATAATATAAAAGGACAAGGAAAAGGAAGTTCCTGGAATACTGCAACGGAAATACACTACCGGTTGAGGAAAACATACAAATGCGCAAATAAGAACGGACAGGGAACTACTTCGCTGTCATTTTTCCGCTTCTAATAAATTGTCTTGTTTTATCCAATACTAGCCGTGCTCAGCGGCTTTTACATGTGCGCAGTTTGGATCTCTGTAAACAATAAACTTTTCCACGGGAATTAAAAAAGGTCCCGGGTTAAAAAGTAGTCTATGTTACTCAGTGATAATGTAGCATTCTATTAGTGAAACCATTTTTTAAATCGATTCAGTTGTTTTTAAGTTTATTAATTACAAACAAAAATACAATTTATTTCTCTTTATTAGTCAATCGATCGCAAAGTATGGAAGTATAGGCGGGAGGCCTTTGTTCAGCAGTGAGATGATTCTGGCTGATATAAATAAGTAGTCCAGTAATACCAAATCTTTTCTCTTTAGAACTAGTAGGGTGTATTGTATTTAGATTTTATGGTGCACTTTTATACTTTTCAGTTGCTACCGCTCAGCTGACGCCTAATTGACAGCCAGGCCTGTGTGGGACGAGTATTGATGACATACCACCTAAAGCGCTTTAAGAATTGAATGTATCTCTCTTTGAATTTGTAACAGCAGATCTCACAATGTCTTATGAGAAGTGGATTTTCTGACAACGCTCGTAGTGCTGACAATGCTAATAGTTTCCGCTTTCTGTACGGTGAACTGATCTGTCTGTGTCATCATAACTCCCGAAGACCCGAACGAATGGGGACATTTCGAAGCGGCTTTTTTATGCTACTTATGGACAACTGAGGACAGTCCACCATTCCTACATTTAGGTACATCCATGATGGCTCGATCGAGCCATCAATAATTGCTACTCGAATTCTTTAAGCGGTCGTGCCCGATGGACATGAACTCGCGTGAGCACAATACCTCGCTTTACTTTAAAACTCAGTATAGCACTGCCAGCGCTCGATTGCCACCCGCGTCCCACGGGCGTCTAACTCTCAATTAGATGTTATGTTACTCTCGCATCAGCTGAGCGGGGGCGGCCTTCGGCGGCGGCCGGCGCCGGCTCGGACACTCGACGCGCCAACGCATGTAGACGTAGGTATGCGTGTAGTGTGGTGTTATGAAATCGATTCACTATGATACTTCATTATATTATACCACGCTTTTCTTTAAAACTCAGTCTACAACGCTACATGCAGCCCCGCAAGCGCTCGATTGTCACCCGCGTCCCACGGGCGTCTAACTCTCAATTAGATGTTATGCTACTCTCGCATCAGCTGAGCGGGCGGCCTTCGGCGGCGGCCGGCGCCGGCTCGGACACTCGACGCGCCAACACACGTAGGTCTCCGTGTAGTGTGCTGTTATGAAATCAATCTACTGTGATACTTCATTTCAATTTCAAACTAACGTTGTGTAATTTTTTGTTTATACTTAATTCAAAAAAATTGTATACCACTTAAGTGGCAAACAAGCTTACGGCCCGTCTGATCGTAAGCAGTCACAGCAGCCTACATTGTTTTACAACTTTTATTTTAAAATTACGCACTGAACGCGAATGTTGTGTCCAAATATGGGACACATACTAGAACAACCTACATTATGTAAACTGTTTATAATGTAACAATATGTGTTCTGCAGGTGTACCTTACCTAAATAAAAATAAGCTAGCTTTTTATATGTTACTAGCGACATATAAACCTTACGGATGAAATTATCTACATGATAGTGAAACCGCGTAGTATGAGAGTAAAAGAAAGGTGCGAAGTTTAAAAGATCTAGGCATGTCTGTATGTATATATACAGAGGCGGCTAGTGACTTTGTTTTATACTATGTATACAGAGTAAATATAAACCTTACGTAATAAACTCTCTAAAAACCGTACTAAAATCCGTTGCATAGTTAAAAAGATGTAGTCAGACGGCGGAATGCGACTTTGTTTTATACTATGTAGTGACTAGTGGACCCGGCGCGACTTCGTTCGCGTAGCGTTCTAACCCTACACCTACCCTACACCTACCCTACACGATTTTCCAGAATTTTCTTTGCTATAAACCTCACGGAGCTCGAGACCTTTCCAACGAATGCAAAACCGTGGAAATCGGTTCGTGCGTTCTGGAGTTATAGCGTCAGGAAGGAAAACCCGACTTATTTTTATATAATAGAATAGCAGCCGCCCCGGCTTCGCACGGGTTCCGCTACGGGTACACGGGTATATAGCCTATGTCACCCGGGGATAGTGTAGCTTCCCAACGGTGAAAGAATTTTTGAAATCGGTCCAGTAGTTTCGAAGCCTATTCAATACAAACAAACAAAATATCAAACATTTCCTCTTTATAATATTAGTATAGATATGGATAGATACGGTAGGCAAGCGGGCCACGTCATGAAAAGTAGTCACCACTGCCTATAGACATTAGCAATAGCAGGGGGTATCATCAATGCGTTGCCGGCGGTCAACGATCTAGGCAGCAATAAGGAAAATTAATTTAAAATTTAATTCTTATTTAAATGCGTGACGAATCGACCACAACAAATAGAATATACTAGAGTGGAATTTACTGTTGAATCTGGGAAAAGAATAGGTTCTCGCGGGGCAGCTGATTGTTTACAGAGATCCGAATTGCGCGCGGATGAAAGCCGCTGAGAACGGCTAGTGTTGTATAAAAGGTATAGAGGAAAGGTTGGCCACCCCCGCTACAGTTATTGGATGACGCTATCGTCAGCTGAGCGCCGCGGCCGTCTCGCCCAGCCAGTCGCGGCCACGTATCTGCCGCCATAGCGCTTTGGAAGGTGGATCTAGCTATCTTTTGTATTTAAGTTGATTTTAATGTCTTTTGTACCATATTCGTAACTTAATTGGCTTAAGTGGCGGTCCATAGTATCTGCCTAACCATGGTAACTACTAATAGTAGATACTACAGCTGCAATTCTCAACAATAGTGTTTCTACAAAATTCTGGTAGAAATGAAGTAAAGTCAAGGTGATAAAGATCCTCCCACGATGTCCGTGAAAATGGTTGTCTGGAAAAGATAGCTTTTAGCGACCGCTTTTGTACTATATTGTCTTATTGTAACTATTTTTTACTGTCCTTGTATGAACCATAAAGAGATATAAATGAATAAATAAAAGGCATTTATGTATTGTATAAGTGCAAAGGTTCGCCACCGCAGCTTTAGTTATTGAATGACGCGAGCGTCAGCTGAGCGCTGCGTCCGTCTCGCCCAGCCGCGGCCACGTCACTGCCGCCATAGCGTTTTGGGAGCTGGATCTAGCTATCCTTAGCTGGATACAGCTGTCTGTAGCGATCTAGCGCCGTCTGGCTTATCCAGCGCCCCGTATAGATTTCGTTCGATCAGTACTACGTAATTCAGGTAGTCTGAAATGTCAACAGTGATAGTGTTTCTATATGTGTCTGGTTGAAATGAAGTCGAAGTGATAAAGGTATACTTTGATTTGTTATTTATTACATTATTCATCTGCCAAATTTTGGATCATGGTCAAGGTGGGCTCTAGGCTCTCGTGGGCGAGAGCACAACAGGGACGTTAACGCTAAGATGATTATTATACTGGACGTGACGTAATTTTATTGACTCAGACCGGCTGCCTTATTTTCTTATTTCGGCCATTTTTCCGAATTAATCCCGAGCGCTTGTTTCCGCAAGACAAGTCAACAGTATCACCGTAAAGTTTCGATCACAGATTTACCATCTCAAAGCCATGTGTGTTTAAAGGATTTGGTTCACTCATTTGTGTGTGTGTGAATCATAAAGGTAGAAGTGTGAGTACGTCACTCGCCATCGGGCTCCGAGGGCCAAAATTGTCCAAACATGATTCGACAAATGCTGTCCGAGAACACGGCGATTTAGCAAAATAAGCCCCCAGCCCATCACACTCAGCCACAGTGTTTCCTCATGACATGGCCCTTTAAGATCGAGGCAACGCTATTACAGACGTCCATAGGCAACGATGACCTTCGATAAGCCCGCTTGCCTACTTGTCTACTTGAGATAAATAAATGAAAAGATTCGCTTCGCCACCCCCCCACCAGTTATTGGAGCGAGCGACAGCTGAGAGCCGTTCCGTGCAGCCGGTGGCCACGTCACTGCCAGACGATGCGACGCGCCAACTCAGCGCTTTCGAGGGCTGGATGTAGCGGCTCTTGGGTTACCTAATTCAAAAACTAGTAACAGACTGGCCGTGTGGTGTCCGGCAGAGTAGAATAGCACCAACCCCTTACACTCGTGGGTGTCGTACGAGGCGACTAATGTTTTCGAGACAAAAGAGCTAGTCTCCGTAGGCTGGAAAATAGGCAGCAGCGTTTCATTTGTTATATTTATAGCACTGCGATCTCCAGCCCGCCTGTCAAGCGTGGAGATTATGGTAATAACTTCCACTTTCGTGGGAGAGGCCCTAAGGCCTGCACAGTGGAGTGTTATGGGCTGTGATGATGTTGATGATGATGATGAGTAATAGACGCTGCGATTTGGCTGGAGCGGACCAACCGTCAGTTGCAGTCGATACTAATCCTTCTCTCTGCAGTCGGTCTTTCTTGACTGAAAATCGTAGTCTGTTGAGCACATTTTAGAGCACAAGAAATGCCTCAAACCGCTCCTATCCATCGCAAGCATTTAACTGATCGGTCCACTTTATTTTGTACTGCGTAGGGATTAATATCAACTGCAACTGACGGTGGGTCGGTTCCAGCTAAAACGGAACGTCTTTTACTAGTTTATGTCGCACCCATCTGCTACAGTGTTTCTAACGTCAATCTGGAGACCAATAGCAAGCGGGCCACCTGATGGTGCGTGGTCACCACTGCTTATGGACATTGGCAACACCAGGGGTATCCCAATGCGTTGTTCGCCTCTAAAACGACGTGAGTTCAGTTGGTTGACATCTCCGTCTGCCACGCAGAGGTCCCGGGTTCGATTCCCAGCCGAGCATAAATTTAAATGAAGTATTTTAATTTTTTTACACGGGTCTGGGTATATATATTAAGTACATTTTAAAGCAAAAGTATTTATTTAAGTAGTTTATCAGTTATCTAACACCCATAACACAAGCTTTGCTTACTTTGGGGCTAGACGGCGCTGTATGAATTTGTAATAAAAACCCATCACGTTGGCGTTAGATGTGACAACAAAAAACGCCGTAGGAAGTGCCACAATGTTATACTGTACGTGATGTCATTTTACTAACTCCACTTACAGTCATATTAATGGAAAGATACGCTATCCCAGCGCCAGTTATCGGAGGACGCGAGGTTGTAGCTCGTTAAATATTCAGTTACAAAGGTTTTCCAAATGATTCGTCTCAGTTTTCATTAAGCTAATACAATGTCGACAACAAACAAGAGCGAATAAGAATGTAGCTAACTAATTACAAGCCACGATACAAAGGCTGTCGATCATCGCTTTTCTAGTGCTTCATTTTGAATTAAATTTTTGACACGAGCTTGGCGTCGACAGAGCGAGGGCTCAGTCCGCCTCTACAATGATCCAGGATTTGGCAGATCAGGTAATTACATTAGAGCTACTGGTACCTGACCTCCGTGAGTCTGTTAACAGGAAAACGGAGACACGAGCTTGGATGAACAATTGATTGTTTTATTACATACTAGTGGACTCGTTCACGTACACCTATTTTTCCCATACCTATACAATTTTTTATGATATCTTTATAAACCTTCCTCTTGAATATATTGTTGAAAACCGCATAGTTTAAAATGTCTAAGCGTACATAGATACAAATGGACAGACGGCGGGAAGCGACTTTGTTTTAGACATGTATATAGATTGAATTAATCGAAACACTGTCGCCTACTTTACCTCTCTTTAAAATTCCCACCGTCTAACGCTCTCCAGCGCTATTTCAACCGATTCAGCGCTCGAGACTCGAGCAGAGCTGGCATGGCTGGCGCCCAGCCACTGCCAGACACGCGCCAGCCGGCGTGGGGGAAGCACGTTCGTACGCTACCTAGCAGCCAAAATCGGGAGCGACCGCTTTGGAAAAATACGGCTAGCTCTATCGATTCGGAGTTTCCGAGCTGTGGTATTACGAGCTCGTTCAGTCAAGCCCCACTGGGTACTACAGTTTTAAATGTGTTGCCTAAATTGCTCTCGACAATATCGGAACAGGTGGTTTTTATTTTGTTTGGAACTAAATTAAGTTGTAAAAGGATTTTGATTATTCATGTTGGGTTTCGTTGTATGGTTATTATAAAAAATGGTATTATGATACACGGAATGAATAAGGATTAGGCGATATAATAGAGAGTTCTTCCAATATAAGTACCTAGCGTACGTACTTACTATGCATGTAGGTTGGTGCTGCATTTTTAAATACAAGTTATGTTGTTGTAATATGTTTAGTATAAGTATGTTTGATTTGATAAGTGATTCATGAAATGCGTATTTGTCTCTTGTAAAGACTGGAATGTACCGTATGTCTGAAATACAAAATAGGACACAAGGTATAATTTCTAAATTTTTAACTACTCAAAACAAAATGAACTATTTATACCAATTAACAAACAAATTATTTATTTCGTTAACAAAAAGTACCTCTAAATTATGGTTTCTGGAGCCTCCTTTTAGGCATAGCTAAGTCAGGAGGCACCTTATCTATTTCTGACTATCTATAAGCAAGTTACACGAGTAGCGAGTCTGTGATCTCTGCATAACGGGAAAACGCTTGACGTTATTTCGTGTTATTATTCGTGTCGACCAACTGACATCTAATTATGCCTTAATGGAATAGTTAGCCCTAGCACAGGCCCTGGGCTATTTATACACAATGGGCTATATATATCAGTTAGCTATACAGTTCTTGGACACATGCTTAGGCTCAAGGTATTAATGAATGTCATTACGCATTGAGAATATAATAATAAATAGTCACACAAGATTGTATTCAATACAAGGTTGTCTGGAAGAGATCACGTTAGTGAAAAGACCGCGTATTAAATGTACCCATGTGTATTAAAAGTAGGGATGTTACGGAGGTGGTTTTATCGGAACCGAAGTCGGAGTCGGAGTTTCTAAATTTGGTTTTTCGGAGTCGGAACCGGAATCGGAGTCGGAGGCGAAGTTGGAGATAGTAGCGGAGAAGAAAGATGTGTTAAGGGCAGGCAATAAAATAAAATAGTAAAAACATTAATCAATCAGCCTCTTGAATTTCAATTAAAAAATAATAAACCTATACCTATCATATAGGTGCCACAAATAAAAATAATAACATTTTTTATGACAGTTAGCAAATTAAATCAAAAACAGATAACTTTAATTGACACACCGCACAAAACAAAACAAACCATCTGTATTGCGTAACAACAAGTGAAATATGAATCGATGACAGAACGGGTGCTTTTCCCACGTGTGTGTGTCGTGTCCCCGGGCGACATGCATAAACCTGTTTGTACACGTTGACCGCAGACGCCGCGCGTCGCCGCCGCCGCTATCTGCTATGGTTCGACCTCCGATTAAAACCTCCGATTTAAAAGTATCGGAACCGAAGTCGGAACCGGAGGTGTAAGATCAATCGGAAGCTCCGACTTATCGGAGTCGGAGTCGAAGCTCCGTAACATCCCTAATTAAAAGTACCACAAATGTAATGTGTATTTTAACATGTTATACCTATCATTATTGATATTGTTACAATTTGTTTGATATAATTGTAGTTATTGCTAAATAAAGTCTATGTCTATTGAACTGTACATTCTTGTAATTTCCTTATTCCCTATTTCCTATGTACATGTTGTTGGGTGTTGTTCAAGTGATATTGTATTGTATTCTTGAAATTGCAATAACACCGTAATTGAGTCAATCAATTCGTTAATTAACCAAAACCAATATAGCTACCGCAGTCGATACGAGTTGCTCTAGGGTTGTCAAATCTCGGAGAAATCGGAAATTTCACTTTCATGTCAAGTCTGAGGAGTCTGCCTGGATGGGTTCACCCCCTTTTCTCCTGCCAAGCAACTAAGTATTGTTGTGTTCCGGTTTGAAAGACAAGGTAGCCAACGCAATTCCGCAATGCAAGCCCACCTGTGGGACAGAGGCGTGAGCTTAAAGCTGTATATGTTTAAGCCGGCCACTATTCTCTATTTAGTGCTAAATTGCTGTTAACCCAAACAATATGCCTTTGTAAATCATTTTCCTCTTCGAGATGGCAGCTCCTGACAGAGGTGACGTCACGCTTCCGTCAACTCGAGAAGGGAAGCAAATAAATCCACTGTCAAGTACGCCCGTCCGCTTGTAAACGTATTTCCAATTTGTGTGCTCACATTTGAGCCAAATGTATTTAGCCGCCGACGAAAAACGAGAGGTGTAATATGTTACTTTTAATATATGTATGTATGTATAGTATTTATTATAATATAATATATGTTTATTCTATCTTGATGTAGTTAGTATTTTATTTAGGTAAGTTACAATCTATCATCACGCTTTATAAAGCACCTACTTACTCACTTTCTGCATTGTCTACTGGTTGACTGGAAGATAAAGCCTTAATGGCTTTAAGTCCGCCAATTGTATTATTGTGCAATAAAGTTTTAAATAAATAAAAAATAATGTTACACGGCGTATACACGTCAATAGAATAGAGTTGAATATGGTTCGTCAGTGTGTATTGTGTATATGTGGCTTTGTGTATCTGTAAGTGGTATCAGAGCTCAGTTTTCTCTGTTTGAAAGCCAGTTTAATCGAGTTGGGTCTTTGCTTTGTTTCATTAAAATCGGTTTTGTAGTTTAGAAAATGTTCGAGTTTAAGTAAACCAGTAGCCGTATTCACAATGGCTCGGAAATCGGATTCGGATACGGAATCTTCAAAAGTTCTTAGAAAAATTTGGTTTCAGTTAATTTTGATGAAATTTTCATATGTTATAGAGAGTAGAGTTTCCGTGGAATCTATCGGGATTCTGAATAACAATTTTCGAATCGATCGACACGGATTCGCAGCTCACGAATTTCGTGTCGAATCGTTCGGAAACGGTTTCGAATCATTGTGAATACGGCTACTGGACGGGGGTTATCCGACTTTTTCTGTCGGTTACGTAATTACATCTTTAAAGGTGTAAAATTCAGTGACCAACGAGCAGACAGTATCCACCTGATGGAAAGTGGTAACTGGTGCCAATAACCCTTACGATTCATGCACATTAGTTTTTTTTTTTAATTTTAGACAGTCCAGGCTTTGACCGCCATCTCACCTGGTGGTAAGTGACGATGCGGTCGAACATGGAGCATGCCTGTCTAGGAACAGCCTATTCACTCTAGCCTTAAGGCGTCTAGATTATAATAATCAGGGAACACACTCGCAGGCAACGCGTTCCATTCCCTAGCTGTTCGCATTATAAAGGATGAACCAAAGCGGCTCGTGCAGGTAGTATAAAACAAAGTTGCTTCCCGTGTATACGTTTTTATGCAGGTATGTACGCTTAGATGTTTTAACGCAACGCATTTTAATGCGGCTTTCATCAATAGATTAGAGTGATTCGAGAGAGAGGTTAATAAGCAAGCACAAAAATAGGGTAGGTTGGGGTAAGGTTATGTAGGGTAGGGGTTGGACGCTACGCGAACGAAGTCGCGCTGGATCCCCTAGTAACATATGAAACACAATAAAATCACTCAATTACAATCTCAACGAACACAGGTACTCTTCCTACTGAACATACAATGGATAATAAGAATAAATTATTCACACAAATCCTCTCGTTCCATTTTTATCTCTTTGTTACAATTATTCCTAATCCTCTTAAAAGTAACATAAACCTTCCAATCCAATTTCATTTCACTCACTAAAGGATACTACACTATTCACGCGTGGCGTTAGGTTACTTTTATCGCAGAATTTCCCACGGGATATTGTTGAAACGGAGTGGTAATATTATAGGTATGGCAGATAATTCTAATATAACGGTATGGTGGTAGGATTGCGTAGTTTCAAAGATCTAAGCGTACATAGATTTAAGCACAGACGGCAGAAAGTGACTTTTATACTATGTACAGATCCGCTTTACAGCGAAACTGCTGATAAGGATGCAAGTATAAACATCACTAGAGCGAGACTCGCAGCTTATTCCGCGCGCGAACGCGTTTGGTGGACTACGGGCGTGTGTTTTTTTACCTATTTTTGGTTTGAGCTCTAACTTATAAGTTATTTTTAATATTATACTAGCAAGGCAATTCACCGCCATCTCACCTGGTGGTAAGTGACGATGGGGCCGAAGACGGAACATGCCTGTCTAGGAACAGCCTATTCACTCTAGCCTTGATGGCGTGCAGGTTATAATGATCAGGGAACACACTCGCAGGCAACGTATTCCATTCCTTAGCCGCATTATAAAGGTTGAACCAAAGCGGCTCGTAACTTTTTTATAATATTACTTTCGTTATATAAAGTATTCCTTATCTATAGTTTGAGTATTCCTAGATTTTGCTAAAGTGACAACTATCACCTGACCTGACCCGGTTCAGAAACTGTTGGCTGTATCGGAGCAAATTGTTTTCAACACAGCTGTGTGCGGTGGGATTTTCCATTGATTTGTGGTACAATATTGCAGATTGCAATCTGATAGCCAGATTGTACAACGTAAACATGAAATACGTATAATTGTGAAGTTGTTGTCTCATTATTGTGTGCGATAAAGTGTTAAATCATCATCGTCATCATAATCTAATATGCTCTTTCTTCTCCATTTTCGGTGGGTCTTCAGTATCTTCGGTCGTATGTGAATAATAATTAATAAATAAAAATCCACGCTAAATAAATATCCATGGTGTTAGCATCTTGTGTTACCATTTATCTCTACGTGCGTGCAACGGATTAATTTCCAACTATCCCTCCGGCTTCGAGAAATGGTTTTCTCTTTTCAAATCGATATATCGCTTTTACGACTTATTTTCGCACATGATTTATTTAAACAATATTGTCTACTTTAAACAGAAGGTATTTCATGCAACTCGTCCTTGTAGAAACAGACGTTGTTCTAAGTAAATAAAACCTTTTTTTATGTTATACGGCAGACAAACAGGCAAGCGAGTCACCAAATGGAAAGTGATCACAGCCGCCTATGGCCATCAGCAACACTAGGGGCGCTACCAATGCTACCATTGCGTTGCTCGCCTCTAAGGAGACTTATGTCCGATGGCATAGTCCAAAGGAAACACTGTGGCTAGGAGCACATTCCACATCCGAATCGTAAGAACGAGAAACGTTCTTTCGAACCATCGAGTGGACACCAACAGAGGGTCTACGTAGTGGGGATGAGTATCCAGCCCGCGGGGGGTTGTGCGATGGCGGAATTGCGCTGTGGGCACCAGATCAAAAAGTTCCTCAGAATACACAGTGGGCTAATTATGTTACTCTGTTGCCAACAATTCTCCGATTTCAATCATTGAAATGGTTACTTTTGCAATTATGTATGATCGATTATCGAATAGTTTCAGTTGATTGCAATGGAACTTTGTTAGCAACTCAACCAATGAAAACGATGATACGGAATCGCAAAAATATAATTTCAATTATTGAAATCAGAGCATTGTTGGCAAGAGGATTACGTAGGTAGCTAATGCATTTGCGTCTTAACAAATTACACCTAGAACGTTTTCCCTGCTGTCTCAAACGTTGTCATGACGAGCTTGGCATTTCAGAAACACATTTCAAAGCCAGCCACTGTTTGTTTACGATCCGGTTGGATTATGTTGTCCGGAATCCACATCGCGATTTTCAGAGGCGTACGCGCCACAGAGCACAGACCCCGGTAGAGGAGCATTGACGTAAAAATTAAAAAAATTAACAAAAATTGAATATTCGTAGACAAATTCACACAGCGCCATCTAGACCCAAACTAAGCAAAGCTTGTGCTATGGGTGCTAGATAACTGATATACTACTTAAATACTTACTTTAAATACATACTTATCATACATAGACCACCCAGACCCGTAACAGAAATTAAAATTCATCATTTCAATTTCTGCCCGGCCGGGAATCGAACCCGGGACCTTTTGCGTGGCAGACCGCAAGATGACCATTGAACCACTCAGGTCGTCAAAAAAAATAAATTGTTACTGGTATAGGAGGGAGGGATCACGTAGGATAGGGATAGGAGAGAGGGTCTAATGATGGGGTACATACCCCATCATTAAAACAATAATCTTATTCAAAACACGCCACGTTTGGGCCGATGATGGACACTTCACACAGCAACATCTAGCCCCAAAGTAAGTAGAGTTTGTGTTATATTTGTAGTATATAAATAAATAATTGTTTGTAAAATATACCATTCATTTGATATTCATAATATTCTCACGTCTAACTAGAAGAGGAATCCAAATTAGGTTCGTTTTGAAAATCATTTTGGTTTTAATTTTAAACAATTGGCTTATATGTAATATTTTTGGAATCTGCAGAAAACCCTTTCATTTGATACCCAGAGAAAAAACTATTCTTTCGCATAAAAGAACTTAAGTAATCACTCCTCTCAAACATATCGCCCTAGATTGCACCTCCACTGGGTCTGTGCTCGGTGGTACGCGCTGACATGTTTTCGTATCTTTCACGTTTATAATTTGCAAGATGTTTCCTCGTAAATCTGTAATTGCGTAGCCATATCTTACTAGTATTATATCGGAAACTTTGTGAGATTGGGTGTATGGATTGCTTTTGCACGCGGAGTACTCTGTAAAATTCGACTATTTTTAACCTGCGACAAATAAGAGGTTTTATAAGTTTGACGTGTATATATGTGGCTCTGTCTATATGTGTGTCTGTCTGCGGCATTGTAGTTCCCGAATGGATGGACCGATTTGGATGCTGTTTTTTTTATTTGAAAGCGAGTTTAATCGAAATGGTTCTTAGCGTTTGATTCATTAAAATCGGTTTACTAGTTTAGAAAATAATAATATAAAACGCTGATGTGGCCTTTTTGGATCCCCTGGTCTGCTCGTTTGTCACTTAGTAGTTATGGTTATGGTAGTATCTTTTTGGTTTCCGGAAACAGCGGCCCATGTGGTCCTGGAGTGTGAGGGACTAAAGGACCACAGGGTAAAAATCGCATTAGAAACGGGGTCCCTCCGAGAGATCTGCGAGCGTCCGAAGAGACTGCTGGACTTCTGGCTGGCTAAATTAGCACGCCTTAACTACGTACAAAGGACCATATTTGAGTTCAAGTGCGACCTAAACCTAAACCTAGTATCTTTTTGGTATATTTTTTTCTAAAGGCCAACGTCGTTTGTCTTTTTGACGGCGACGAGCCGTGAAAATTATGTCGTTAAAAATTAGTTACTAACATAATGTTATTGTTCATAACTCCATAATTACGTTTTTTCCCATGTTCTAATGTTGTTAAAGCGTTGTCATTTTTTTGTGAATGCCTATCATGGAATGGGACATTAGCATTAGATCAGCATTGCTTGACAAACATATGAAAATACTGAACCGATTATGAAAATTCTTACACAAATAGGAAGCAAAATTTTTCCCATAGGTGTCATAGGGTACTTTTTCAAAGTTGGAAAGTAAGTAATAGGATATAATGTTTATGATAGGAGCATCGTTATAATATTAGTTATCATGTACGCCAGTCGACGTGGTATCATGTAATAATGATAATCCAGGGGTCAACGCTGCATCAAATCAGGTATCCGTGCTATTTTGATATGTTATTTATTCATAATGTAAATGCGATGTTAAATCCGAAATTTCGACCTCCAGGGACGACCGGACCATTGTTAGAACAAAATGGAAAAAGTCCGAGTTTTTATTTTTAACAATGACACCGTCGTCTGGCGAGTTTGATAATTTGCATTTACATTATGTACAACATAAAAAAAGCACGAATAACTGATTTGGTGCATCGTTGAATGTTTAATTTGACTGAATTATGGATACTACGACATTTTGCAAATCAAAATAATTTACGTATGAGGCCAGTAAATAATACACATCCGTCTAGTTCAACTACGTGGAGCGTCTCTCGCGGCTTAAAGCATAAACCGCACGGCTAGCACAAGTATGCTTTCGCGCGCGATAAGCGAGAATAGGCGAATAGATACTGCTATCTCTTTCATCTTGGTATTGAGAGAAGGAAACAAACGCCATCTCGCGGCGCGAGCTGTGTCGCGGCCACACTTGTGATAGCCGTGTTGAATGGGTTCCTTTTGCACTCGCTGCCACGACACTTACGTTGCCATGGGAATCAATGTGGGTGTGCGTGGGTGCTTATTAATTAAAACAGAATTGTAGTTGATGTACCTACCTATCAGATTAAGCTTTATCTTTCTCTGTATTATTAATTATTTCTGTTTATTTTCGTCGTGTAGCGGTGACTTGTGGCAATTAGATTCAGATTAGGATTATTTATTGATAAAAACATGAAGTTGAACTAGTCAAATGAAATGAAAGGTGCTTATTAAACCTAAATATCACAGAAATATTTCGTCAGCGGCCGGGTGGTTGAGTAACCGACTCGTAAACGAGAGGTACCGAAAGCGAGGGTTCGAATCCCGCTGCGGCCATGTACCAATGACTCTCTTACGGTAAGGGAAAACATCGTGACGAAACCTGCAAATTCAGGGAACTGAATTTGTAACCATGATCCAATCTGGTCAGGTTCCCCCGGCAACAGGGTCACGGAGGTCAGATGGCAGTTGCACTTTATTTTATACTGCGTAAGGATTAGTATCAACTGCAACTGACGGTTGGAGCCGACTCCAGCCAAAACGTTTTTTTTTTTTTTATGTCATACGGTAGGCAAACAGGCAAGCGGGCCACCTGATGGAAAGTGGTCACCACTGCCTATAGACATTAGCAACACCAAGAGTATCGCTAATGCGTTGCCCACCTCTATAACACGTTGCTCTGGCAGCAAAAAGCAAATGCCACTCCACTGCGAAAGCCACGGTTCCCCAAATCCCCACCCCATGGAGCACTGGAAACCTTACTCACCTTACTGTGTTAAAACCCGCGTCACGAAAGAAGAGACTTGTCAAATGGCAGTGGAGGGGATTTCGCGCAGGTAATCGTATGCAGCGCAACTCGAACCACGTGACCCGCCAAGTCTCTTCTTATTTGACACTAGCTAAACTAGATTTAGTTCTGCTACGGATATTATCATTCCCGATCCTATTACGTGAGTAGAGAAACTCCAAGCACAGCTCTATGCAGAGCACTATGAGCTACTTTTAGCACTTTCTAATGAGAAGAACGATGTATGAGTCGGTAGATGCTAAATGGGTGCGTTTTCCCGCAACCTCTGACTCAGACGCAGCGGATTCCTGATTGTGTTACAGTTCGGTTTGAATATATTTTATTCTCATTTAATACAGCAAAAGTCACTTGCGTGAGAAGAATGGTGAATACATACAGATTTATGTGGTATCGTTCACTCGTACAGAAGAGCACCACATTCACAACCTATGGATTAAATTTTACAAAATCTCGTACATGACTTTTGCCACTTCACTAGACCAAATTAACAACCTCTTTTTTTTGCATAATATTTTGGGCTAATTTACGCTTAAAATCATTAATGGACCCGATACTTTTTATTTTTGAAGGTAATGCGCTTATACCTACATGCCTAAATTCAGAAGAAAAAAGCGTGAGAGCAAATCAAAGTGAAATGTATAGCTCATAGAATAAGGTCCATTTTTGTATCACTTATATTATGTTACGTGTCGCTCCGCTTTACAAAAGCCGTGATACAAAAATGGACCTTATTTAATGAGCAATACATAATATTTTGGTCTTACGCTTTTTACTTCTGAATTTAGGCTCATAAGTGATCATTTGCTTACCGTAGTTAGTGCGGATCTTGGGCAGTATGACGTAGCTCGAGCGTCTCGTGGACACTTGCCTATGTTGGATAAGTGAGATCGGCGAATGGTTAGTTTTATTTAAAATTTTCCTTACGAGTACGCAAGCACTGTAATTATATAGCTGTCGTATGTTCAGTAGACCAGTTTGTTCGTATACTGTAGTCGTTGGCGTCAAGTAGGGATAGTGAAATAGCATTTTAATTTGTCAGAGGAAACCTTGAAAAATTCCTTTTTTTTATTTCTATACAAGCCAGTGACAATACAGCAGACAGCTCACCTGATGGAAAGTAGCAACTGTCGCCCATAACACCTATGATTATCATGGCGTTAATGTCCAGATTTGTGATCTCGTGCACGAGCGCCTGGGGTCCGCCTTGACCATGATCCAACATTTGGCAGATCAGGCAATTACAGTGAAGCGACTGCCACCTGACCTCCGTAACTCTGATAACAGGGGATCTTATACAGGGCTCATAACACCTATGATTAATGTGAAAACAATTGTAGAACCGCAGGTGCGATTTCAATGTAAAAGGTGTTTGCCATACTAGCAAGATACTCATCAACGAGACTGTGATCTCGTTGAGAAAAAGTATATGAGGGTGCAATGTGGTGGTTTTTAGTGGGTAGGGTAATTTTCAATGACAGGCGAGTTCCACATAATCTCCGTTTAAATGTCCGTAACGTCCGTGTAACACTAAATTTCTAGGACCTCCGCCCGTCAATGAAAACTTCTAAACTAAAATTATGCAGCTAACATTACTTGAAGTATGTAGGTAATACGTATGTTTGTAGGGCCACAATCTCTTGAACCACTGAACCGTTCTTTAATTTTTCTCACATGTAGGAGCTATACCCTACACTACACGATTCCCAAGCGACTTGGGCCCTACTTTGATCCCGGAATTCCGGAATATGAAAGGGTCCCGTGAGAAGATTTATAGTTTAACGAGCCTCTAAGGCCGCGCGGGTGAAATTCAGGGAGAAACAACTATAATGTAAAGAGTCCTGTTCTCTACGAGATTGGTTTTACAAGCTATGTTACCTGCCCATTGCCATACAGTTTTGTCTAAAACCCATGTCGGTGACTACTTTTTATCAACAAAGTATCCAATCCGAGTGGCCGAGTAGGAAGACGCAGCGTCGGTAAGCCTTCCACATGGTGGGCCGATGACCTGGTAAAGATCGCAGGTACCAACTGGATGCCTTATGAAAAGTTCCTTAAATTAGGTCCGATTTGTAAATTAAGTGTTTATTAACATCGCACAATTACACACCAGTAGCCGTATTCACAATGATTCGAAACCGTTTCCGAACGATTCGACACGAAATTCGTGAGCGGCGAATCCGTGTCGATCGATTCGAAAACTGTTATTCAGAATCCCGATAGATTCCACGGAAACTCTACTCTCTATAACATATGAAAATTTCATCAAAATTAACTGAAACCACATTTTCCTAAGAACGTTTGTCGATTCCGTATCCGAATCTGATTTCTGAGCCATTGTGAATACGGCTACAGGTATACATCGGCCTGTATAGTCTTCCTGTGTATTATTTTATTCTTTTATATTCTTTTTTATTTCATATGTGTCTCTGTCAATACGTCTATAACAAAAAGCAAAACTGCATTTTGGTTGCCAGGCTCGCCGTACCATTACGTACTCCATAGAACTGGGCCATTTTGGTCCTAACGTCCATACGTTAGAATGAATGAAGGACAAACCCCCCGTTTCGTAATATCTAAAACAACGAAACACTCCCTCCAACAGCTAACTCCATACTGTAACCCAGCCACAAACGATAACACATGGCGCAAGCGGCGGACTCACGCACAGCGGCGAACATCCTGTTTTTGTAATGCACCCTTTCAAACCGGGCGGTGCCTTTGTTCTTTACGCTGCCCTGTGTTGTAACACTTGTGGGGGATGTATAGACGATGGTGAACGGGTACGTTTTTCATACAAATTTTGTGAGCGTTTTTTGAACATTCTTGCGAGAGTTTGACGTTATAATGTATGTTTGTGCAATTTGCCGTCGATAAATGTATCAAATTCACCGCGAAATTGATTTCTACATGTTAATAATAAAAAACAAAGCCATGAAAAAGAAAAACAATGAAATCACATAACAACGCCATCTAGCGGCGAATTGTGGCTTTTGAATTTCAATACTTTATTTGATATCATTAATCAATAGAAAGCCATTTCGCGGTTGATAGGTACATAAGGTAAATTTACGAGTATAAAACATTCAAATACAATTACTAAACATTTAAACGAATGAAAGAATGTTAAGAAAATTTTTGTATGGAACTGGAAGCGAAGAAAATTTAATGAAATTCATACAGACAGACAGTCAAACAGACGCTGAAAGAGACTTCAATTAATACTATGTATAGAATAGATAAATCGGCAGCACGGTCTTTGAAATGGCTATTTCAGTTCTCTAATTACGGATCGAATCAAAGCCAAGCCTGTCACAATGGAAACAATGTACTAACATATACTTAATCATTATTATGTCTGTCTATAAATAAAATAGTGCTAGATATTATTTATGTGCTTTTTCGTATCTAAAAATACAGAAATAATCATCTGGGCGTTAATGTCTCGGTTGCGCTCTCGCACGCGAGGGCCCGGGGTCCGCCTCTGCCATGATCCAGGATTTGGCAGATCTGACCTTCGTGACTCTGCTACCAGGGGAACCCGACCAGATTGGATCATGGTTACACATTCAGTCGCCTGAATCTGCACGTTTTCATAACGATATTTTCCTTCGCCGCAAGAGCATCAGTTAGTATTCAACTAATGTTCATAACCCAGAGTCATCGGTACATGGCCGCAGTGGAATTTGAACCCGGTATCTCTCGCTTACAAGTGGGATACCTCAACAACTCATTGGTACATAGCGTGCCTATCAATGTATAAAAACAAAGTCCGCCGCCTATGTAATATGTATGTATGAACCCGATAAACTCCGAAACTTCTGTACCGATTACAAAAATACCATACCATATAACCAGAGGAAGCTATATTCTTCCCGATGGTTTAGAGTACTTTATGTCCCGGAAAAGTAAGTGATCCCGCGGGATAGACGAACGTTACCTAGTGGATGTTTTTGGATTGCTGTGGATTCCCCCCTCGCAATTTTTATACCTCGCGTATCTGGTCATCTTGGCGTTAATGTCCCGGTTGTGCTCTCGCGTGCCAGGGCTCGAGGTCTGCCTTGACCATTAGGGATTTGGCAGATCAGGTAATTACAGTGGAGCGAGTGCCATCTGACCTACGTAACCCCGTTAGTAGGGGAACCTCACCAGATAGGAACATGGTTACGCATTCAGACGCCTGAATTGAATTAGCAGGTTTCATCCTAACATTGCGTTTTATCCTAACAAGAATTACGTTATGTACTATTCGAGCACTCTTGTTGTAGGTAGTAGTTAGTGATTATTTGTATGTATGTGGGTACCATCGATGGTCAGTCAATAAATACACTGCTTAGCATTAATACGTGTTTTATTGGACTCCATCTCCGAACCAAACAACTCTGAATTGTAATAAAAAATAAAATAAAAATTCCAATTCATTCAATAACTCCACCCATCCGTCGCGACCATCGCCCGGCCCCGTCAACACAAGTTAAAAATTAATAAATTGAATCACGGAATCGTGTCGCCAGTAAAACATCCGTTTCCGATGGCTCTGACTCAGCTTTGGGTTCGGTGCGTTCGCTGTGCTTAAGCCGAGTGACTCGTGGTGGTTATTTCGTATTATAGTTGGTTGTTTTCCTTATAGTTTCGTGTTCTATTCGGCAAGTTTAGGTTATTGATTTTGGGTTTTCAGTACTATATCTTCAAGTTTCAAGTACTATATATATGTTATATTGTGGGCCGAGGAAATAATACGCAGCAACTAGTTAACAAGACCGGATTTATTCCAATAGGAAGGTATGCAAACAACCGTTTTGACAGCTACCTACATAAATATTTTTACGAGAACATTACAATATACATAGTATAAAACAAAATAGCTGTCTGTCCCTATGTATCTTTGTAATGTATGTATCGATGTACGCTTAGATCTTTTAAACTACGCAACGGATTATAAAGCTGTTTTCAGCAATAGATAGAGTAATTCAGGAGAAAGGTTTATAAGCAAAAAAGAAATAGAAATAGAAATATTTATTTGTCTATAAATTAACAGGTTTGTATCAATATATTTTTAAAATAAAAGCTTATAGTCAAAATGGTCCATAACTCAGCGTTTGGGTGCAGGTAGAACCCACATCCGCTGGTATTCTGTCATGGCCAGACTTAAGACTAGGTGATAAGATAGGTGAGGGCAAAGTAGGTATAGGTTGGTTGAGAAGTGTAGAGTATGGGTAGAGGTAAGGTAGTATAGGACGGTAGTGTAGGACTCCACGCGAACTAAATCACTCCGGGTCCACTAGTGACTACATATACAGACTCAAGTAATTCATAAATGAACAATTTTTTCCCCTGTAATCCTAGCAGTTACAGTGCCCAGATTTCGGTGTTCAACTTGGCGAATTACTTCGCTAACAAGCCCATTTCGTTACCAGCGGGAAGCTCGTACCAACACGCATTAAGGAGCAGTGTTTCCCGGGCGCGTTCCATTTCCATACAAACGAAGTTTCATCATACTTTCAATATTAACCCAATAAAAATCAGAGAAATTTTGTAGACGAGATTTAGAAACCAATATTAATGTCTGGGGTTTATTTTATTTTATTTATTTGCCAACCGATTTACACTTTTCGTTAGATTTAAATATTACTTGAAAGATCTTTAACACTTAAATGTAAAAACAGGCAAACTTACGTTCAAAATAGAAACGATCGCGCTTAATTAAAAAATAAATTTACATCCACAACCACTCAAACACAACTATTAAACAATTATATTGTGTAAATGGCAAGAAGACGCACTTAGAATATTATTTATTTATTTATTTCTTTATTAAATCTTTATGCACTAAAGGTACATTGGCGGACTTAAAGCTAAAGTAGCCTTATCTACCAGTCAACCGTTACAAAAGAATATCGAAAACAGTAGACGGTGCGGGATAAACAATACGATAAGGTGAAGGAAGAAGGAATTATACAAGAATAAAAGGTTTGACAGATTTTCAATTAACGATCTCGTTTCAATGGTGTACGGAATTTCTCTATAGGTCCACACGAATGTTGGAAAGAACGTTTCTCGCTAACACGATTCGGATGTGGAATGAGCTCCCAGCCACAGTGTTTTCTTTGGACTATGACATGAGATCGTTCAAGAGGTATATTAGAGGTCTCTTCAGAGGCGGGCAACGCATTAGTAGCGCCCCTAGTGTTGCTAATGTCCATAGGCGGTTGTGACAACTTTCCATCAGGTGGCCCGCTTGCCTGTTTGTCTGCCGTATAACAATTTAATACAAGCCTCAATTTTCGTCTAAAGTTGAAACGATATATTTTAACCCACAAGCATAGCGTCTACAAAATTTCATTGGCTTCGATATCACAATATTGAAAATATGATCAAATTGGAGAGCGCTCGGGTAACACTCCTCTTTAAGTAAGTACAATCTAGAAAACATTTTCGCGTACAAAAACAACTGAATAAATCGTAGTTACCATATTATTTTCCACCGTACACATTGCACTCGAAAACACCCTTTAAACCCAGCTAAATAAAGGCCATTTCATTATAGCGCGAGGGAATAAGATCGCGACATGAGATATAGAATTACGCAAACCGTGAGTGCTTGGAATAGAGTTGAAATCTCTCTGGACAAGAGTCGGATGTTAAACAATTTTCGAGGGCTGCCGCACGAAAATGAACACTAAAATTGTACACATAGAGATCAAAGTAGTTCAGAGAGCTTATCAGGGAAAGCGTACGAAATTGATATCGCAGGGAACAAGTATCCTTTGTATTTTTATTTTTTAATAGGGGTCTTTTTTTAGGATTGTAGTAGTGGTGGGTTGTCTGTCAGTGACTCTTTGTCACCGAAATGCGTTGTCGCTTATATTGTCTATCTAGCTAGAGTATATATGTAGAGCTCGTCTAGTCTAAGATGACGCGCCCCACTACTTAGTTAGTTGATTTCGATGTGTGAGTGCAAATATTAATAACGACACTTCGTCTGTGTGGGAGCGTCGACTGCTCCAATCGAACGACGCGTGCAACGTGAACGAGTCTCACCGGCAACTGAATGACCAATTACAACGGCATTTGTATATGTATTGCGTCCATATTTTAAACTTGCTTGTGTGCGTTAATGCGATAGTGGGGCGCGTCATTTTAGATTAGACGAGCTCTACAAATATACTACGACGTTTTTCTCCTAAACCGCCTTCGGTAGGTAGATCAAATAAATGCCAAGAATAGGAACGTCGGTGGCCGAGTGGTTAAGGTATCCGATTCGTAAGCGAGACCTACCGAGTTCGAATCCCATTGCGGCCATGTACCAATTGCTTTTTCTGAGTTATGTACATTAGTTGAATGCTAACCGATGGTCTTACGGTGAGGGAAAACATCGTGATGAAACCTATACATTCAGGCGACTGAATGTGTAGCCAATGATCTAATCTGGTCAGGTGCCCCTGGTAGCAGGGTCACGAAGTGCACATGGCAATCGCCCCACTGTAATGATCTATTCTGCCCAATTCTGGATCATTGTCAAGGCGCACCCCGGGCCCTCGTGCGCGAGAGCACAACCGGGACAATCACGGTAAGATGATGTGATATATACACACATTTAAAGGACATATTCGTATGAAGAATTTTATCTGAATGGCTCAGATTTCCTGCAATTCACGAAAAATTTAAAACTAAACATTAGCGTAGTAAGTCATAAGCCGCCTTTTTAAGTACACGCTATATTCGCCTTTACGGCAGGGCAGAACACAAAGCTACAATTGCGGGGCGTAATCCTGGGAAGGCCGGTTGGGTGGAATTTGGGATCCACTGCCCTATCATATCATATTAGTATTCGTTGCCCTTATGTATCTCTAACGCGAAACAATTTCGGCGTTGCTGTAAAGGATAATTATGTTATCATAGTAATTTCAGTTATGAGACATATCGTCAGTGAAGTTCTAACAGTGCGTAAGTCATATTTTTATGGTTTTAAGATTTTAATACCATTGGATATAGAAATATGGCGTGCTTCATTTCAACAGCCATATTTGACTTACGCACTGTTAGAACTTCACTGACGATATCAGGTTAGTCTAAGAACTGAATAAAGAATATGTCTAATAATAGTAGTATCGAAAATCCACAATTGAAAACGCCTGCTATCTGTGACTGGTCTATGAGATCCAAAGCAGACGTTCTGCCTTATGCGCTTATTCATTTGGCTTCATTCAGTAGCCTAAATTTGAAGCAAAAAGCGCGATAGCAAGTCAAAAGCGTCTGTAGTGACTATAAAATAAGGTAAATTTTTGTATCACGGCTTTTGAAAAGCGGAGCGACGCCTAACGTAATATAAGTGATACGAAAATGGACCTTAGTCTGTGAACAATACATTCCACTTTGACTTGCTCTCACGCATTTTGCTTCTGAATTCAGTCATTTAGCCAAATGTAATAAACGCATTAGACATTCATTATGAATTAAGACGACAAAATTTTGCCAAATCTAATAAGCGCATTAGAAATTAGTCGCTTCGTACGACGCCGCCGACGGAACGCCTATCAGACGAGGCGGCCGCCGCGCCGTCTAAAAGTGCAACACCGCCTAAAAACCGGAGACTCCACACCACCCCGGTACAATGATAACGTGACCGGCTATATCTAGTTTCGACCAGATTTCGGTGTAACGACCTACAGTACGACGACGGAAACCAGTTGGTAATATCAGCGGTTCTGCCGTGAGCCAGGCCCCGAGTGCAACGCGACCAAATTGAAAAGTAACCACCGCGTTCGCGTACATAAAAGTGTTGCGAAACAACGTTATTTGTGTGCGCTTTATTGCGAATCTGAAACGGTTTTATATTGGCCTCTACTGTGGGTGGTCGAAAGTTGGTTGAAGAAGAGATGGCCACTGATATTCCATACTTCATATTTTCATATAGACGACCTGAGTGGTTCGGTTGGTTAACATCGCCACGCAGAGGTTCTGGATTCGTTTCCCGGCCGAGCAGAAATTAAAATGATGAAATTTAATTACTGGGTGTAGTAAATAATAGGATTTTTTTTAAAGTAGCTTTTTAAGTAGTTTGTTAGTCATCTATACCCATAACACAAGCTTTGCTTACTTTGGGGCTAATGGTGATAGGTACCTCAAGACAATCTTATCGCGTTTCCGTCGAGAACAGAAACCGTGGTAAGACAATTATATCACGGAGCGTTCTCCCACACAGTACGTAGGCAGATCTAATAAATAACATAAGCCATAATACTTTCCTTTCACCGAGAAACATCAAACGGCTATAGATTCAAACCAACTCACAAAGGTAATCTCAACCGATTGTGATAACAATAACAACAAACGCGACTCGATCGAGTACGTATCGAGTACATCTGTGGCAGCCTTTTATCACAAATAAAACTGAAAAGGCTCGCCTGCACTGGTTTGGTCACGTGTTGCGTTAGCCCCAGGAATACGTGGGAAATAGGTGCCTAAACCTGCCCGTATCAGGAAAGAGGTCCCTTGAAGGGATGGATTGACATCGCCGAGTCGGATGCGAGAGCCAATGGCTTACGATACGAGGATACCTGACCGGGCGAAGTGGAAAAGAAAGAGTCGGAAAGCGGACCCTGGCAGAAGCCGGGACTGACCTCTCGGAAGATGATGATGAGCAACAACCTTCCCAATAATGAACAAAGTTATGGAATCTCAATTTAGTTGGTTACTTTAGTAGAATACAAGGGCATAAGTTCATTGCCCCTTTCACAAATTTTTCCCTTACAGCTACGTCAACGCACAAGATTCGGTGCATTGTTAGTCAAGTTGAATGGCCGACAAAACTAACTCATCCATTACCCAGGACTGTTTTATACGCTGGTGGACTAAAAAATCAACTCTAGACAATCTCTAAAAATAACTTAATCTAGGTAACAAATTTAATTACCTGTACCATGTGGCAATGCACTAGGTTATGTATTGTATGAACTAGCCCACCTACGTCAAAGCTACCTTCAATTGATTTCCTAACCTAAATAAATTCCATCGACCGAAGGTTTCAGAGAAGTCTTCAGTACAGTTCTCAAGACACCAGTTAAATATTAAATTTTATCGATTTGCGCCTAGATTATGTATTAGATTTTCCAGTTACCCTACGACATTTCATTTGAAGATGTAAGGCGAAATAAGAGCTTTGTGTAAAAATCCGGTACGGTTCGAATACTCTAGGAATTGGTCAAAGACATTTTATTTGCTTCAGCATTACGAGTAAATAAGTCTTCATGAGTAACTATTTTTTATCGAACACATTTCGGAAACAGCTCAATTGTAAGACTTCAAGTAACTGTTACATTATACACGTGTAAAAGAATTTCCGTTTTAAATATATGAAAAAGAACACAATTGCGAAAATACCGCAACAGTTCGAACAGCTGAAATTGCGTTTTTTGCACTTTCAACTGTAGGCACGTGCATATGACACTATAATATAATCCGGCCAATTTGTGTGTGGTGGTACTCACGCTGCATGTGTATATGCTGCTTGGGCATCTTGTAGTCGGGCGGGTAGCATCTCTCGTAGAACTGGAGGTCGGTGACCTCGCACACCTCCGGTGTTGGTATAATGAGCCCCGTGCCGGATATCGCGCTTTGCAGGTGGTGCTCCTGTAACAAACGAAATGGGGGGTCGGTTATTTACTACAAAATGGCAAAATTACTATTCTATTTATATTTTAAATAGAATATAAATGTGACGTTCAACAATCAACGCTATCCAGGCGGACGTTTCCACTCATCATCACAGCCCGTAACAGTCCACTGCAGGACTTAGGGCCTCTCCCACGAAAGGAGAGGTTATTGCCCCGTTGCCGACGTTTCCACTACCTCCAGCTATTCGCATAAACCGCGTTAGGTGAACCGTTACAACGCGTACGCCGTACAGATATATCTTTTATCATCATCATCATAATAGCCCATAATAGGCCACTGCAGGTCTTAAGGCCTCTCCCGCGAAAGGGGAGGTTATGGCCACAATCTCCACTTGGCAGACGGGTAGGAGATAGCAGTGTTATAAATATAATAATCGAAAAGTTGTTGCCTATATGCCAGTCTACAGAGACTCTCGAAAACATTAGTCGCCTTCTGCGTGCGACACCCACGAGTGTAAGAGGTTGGTGCTATTCTACTCTGCCGGCCACAACGCGGTCAACTAACTAATTACTTTTTTTGTAATATAGAAATTGAATTGAATTGTTTTGCACCGACACCGACAGACCAAACTGGAACGCGTTGCTCATAGAATAATCATCGATTGGTCATTCATGGGTCATTGTATCACGCATTTTAGAACGCTAAGCGATGCGTAAGCGCGAAAAAGATTGCGGTTGCGATTTTTGCTTGTTATTAACAAACTATCCCCTAAACAAATACAAAGTATATTCGGCCAATGATTGGCCGTGTGATGTCTGGCAGAGTTACAATAGCACCAACTCCTTACACTCGTGGGTGTCAAGACCCGTAGTTTCCGTAGGCTGGAAAATGAGCAGGGGTTTTGTTAATTTCTTGATTTGCTGATAAAACAGTTTACCAGATATACAGTCCTTTAATTAATACACCTAGAACCCCAATTTTTTACGTGTGGAAAATCTATTTACAGATATATATTCGCCGTCCGACGATGGCGAGAAGATAACGTGGGACTCGCCTATCATTGAAAATGTCAAACCAACTAAAAACAACAACGTTGCACCCTCATATTCTTTTTCTCAACGAGATACACCTAGGACCCCGTCCCCAACAACACCACTATCAATTAAGGGATATTAATAAACATTTTTATCAATGCTAATAAACCTAACCAGTGATTGCCTCGGATAAGACAACAGCGATGACGTCACCTGACACCGTAATCGATACTGTGTCGTAACCGGTGCAATCTCTTGGAGTTTTTATCGCCTCTATAGTGGAAAAATAGTGGCCTGCTAGTGGTCGTACACATTCAGGCAAAGGGGTGAGAGGAAAATAATATTTCTCGGTTTTATGGGAGTTTCCTCCTATACTAGCAAGCAAGTTGGAGCCACTGTCTAACAGAAGGGACTTTGGTTCCCTGGGTGTGTTCTATCGGCTGTTCTTTTTTATGACATACGGTAGACAAACAGGCAAGCGGGCCACCTGATGGGAAGTAGTCACCACTGCCTATAGACATTAGCAACACCAAGAGTATCGCCAATGCGTTGCCCACCTCTATAACACGTTGATCTGGCAGCAGCAAAAAGGCAAATGCCCCTCCACTGCCAAAGCCACGGATCCCCAAATCCCCACCCCATGGAGCACTGGAGACCTTACTCACCGGCAGAAACACAATACTATTTAAAAGAGAGAGTTTAGCTGCGGTAGTCTGTAAGGTGGAGGTACTTCCCCAGTCGGGCGGCTCCAATTCGAACGGGATACCCCGCTATGCCTAGGCTTGTCAACTTTTTTTACAAGAAATAAAGTATATTCAGGTCTGTGAAGAATATTAAACAGTATTTTAGAAAAATGAACGTTTTTTTATATATTTCTTTCTTTAAATACATCGTTTAGTTAGAACTTCTCGCACAACTTACTAATTTACAATCTTTTTTAAAATCTTCAAAATAAATGAGGAGCTAATTTTTTATTAAATTAATAGATGCTCTATTTCTATCCTCCCGCCACTTAGCATTCATTACTGAAAAACTTTTTCAGTAAATGCTGAGGTGGCGGGAACAGAAAGTAGATATGAGACCATTTTAGTTATGTTTTTAATTTCTTCTGAAGTGTTTATTAATACATGGCTCCACTTTTGGCCAGTACTCATTTCAAGAAAATCTTAGTCTTCTGATATTTTTTCATAAAATATTTGACATTGACAGATTCGTTCAGAAACTCAGTGTGATTTGTTTGTGGCTGCACTGAGCAGTGAGCGCCCTCTTGAATAAATAAAAAAAAATTTGTGTGAGCGTCTAAGTATAACACATCATTATGTGTTTGCATTTTGATGCTGAAAACATTATTTTGTATAGTTTATTTTTGTTCAACAGTAAAAAGTATAATATAGTGAAAAACATAATACTGTTTAAAACAGTATAGTTGGCAACCCTAGCTATGCCCTACCTCTCTTATAAAATAGCTGCTCAATAGTGTTCTGAGGAATAACGTAGACTCTCTGTGGGTCACCACGCTAAGGTTCTAAAGACCTTTTCTCGCTCGTTCGGATGTGGAATGAGATTCCTGCCTCAGTGTTTCTTTGGTTTATGACATGGGATCGTTCAAGAGGTATATTAGAGGTCTCCACAGAGGCGGGCAACGCATTGGTAACTCCCCTGATGTTAGTGATGTCCATAGGCAGCGGTGACCACTTTCCATCGGGTGGCCCGCTTGCCTGTTTGTCTTGCGCTTTTTCACCTCTAAAAAAAAAGTTTAAGAGGTGAAAAAGCGCCACGTCTCACACCGCCTTTCGTGGGAACCCAGCACCGAGCCTAATCAAATGCATGACGCATCTCCAACTCAATATTCCGAATACGAATCGAGTTAGCAACAGAGCCCGTCTTCCATAAATGACGAGACTTGTGTGTATAAAAATAAACGTGCCATAGCCAGCGGTAAGGTACACCACGTAGCTTCATACAAAAAATTTGTGAAGTTATTTTTTAACACTCGGCTCAAACGGGGAGTGTTAACTTACAAGTAAACGTCTGATACATATTAGACATGTTTGTTTATGTCATAGGCGGTAGCAGGATGTCCACTGTGGCGGTAGGCGGCAGGATAAGTTGATCGATCGATGTTATTAACAATTTTAATCATAAACTTCTAATAAAACTCTTTGAACAGATTAATCATGGTTTTTTTTATCCACGCATCTGAAAAAATACGGACGAATACTTACTCTCTAAAATCAGGAAAACATACTGTGCCGACTCCAAATGAATGGGATAAGGGTAGGCAAATAAATGACTCTCTAAAATCATGAGTGAAGCATAAAAATGGCCGGCCATTTATATGTTGGAACTGTCAGTGGCGCTTTGATACCGTCACTGGCGTGATAGTGCAGTGCAAAATCAAACAAAATGGCTGCGGAAGGTCAGACCTGGTGTATGTATGTGAGTTAGTAGCTAATTTTCAACAGAATTGTAAAGAAATTGTCGCACTTTGCATGCTTCACTTTTCTTTAGTGTAGAAAGGCGTTCGTATTTCTTTTTCAGGCCCGTGTTTTAGTCCCGTTGATTCGAACACTTCTCAGTTCTCTGGAGAACTGTAATGCTCGAAACATCGGAATAAAAATAAAAATCACGCCAATCCGTTCATTAAAAAGTGTTATACATGAATTGTCTCTACATCGAAAAAACAGAATATAACCATTCATAGCCCCATTTTCCTTATGTAACCCCACACCATCTCGGTGCTCGCGAGTAGCAGTGCGACGGACCGCACATAAATCCACCGTGGCACGACTGTTCCTCAACCCCCGCCGTTCGTACCGCGGGGAATCTATGGAATCGTTGTTTATACCAGCCGCGTTGTGTGGCCGAGCGGAGTTGAGCATCATGCTAGTTGACTCAAGGGTGTCGTATGAGGAGACGAATGGCTTAGTCTTACGATATCGGCTGGGAGCTCCGAAAACTAGCGAAACGGCGCAACGATTTCGGTGGATTGTGTATTTTTAGGGCTCGACCGAAGTTCAATTTCTCGAGCAAAATAATCGACTTTCGCCACAACCAAAGCCGAAGGCAAGATTGGCTACAAGCTACATTGAACGTTTATAAGCCAATAAAAGTTTAATAAGCCAATATTATACTTATTGGCTTATTGGAAAAGTAATTTAAATCATCTCTAGAAGTTGATCTAGAGACGATAAAAAAATACCTTGCAATTTATTTGTCAAAAATAATAAAAACCACCGTCGGCTTCAACCGGCTTTCGGGCCAAAGCCGAAGATTTCGCCGAAAGTGGCCGAAGCCGAAGCTTGGGATGGACAATAGTATTTTACAATACCGCCGCCACCAACCCGTCAAGAGTTGAAGATTACAGAGAAACCCCAGCACTTACGTGGACGTGCCTCAAGTCCAACAAGATTTTGATCATGATCTGATGAAATTTGGCAGCGTCGTAGCTTCTAGCCCAAAATAACATGCACTATAATCTATCGCAAAATTCAATCGGGAACATGGCATAAATCTACAAAATTTGGACCAATCGTACAAACGAGTAGAAATCATCACCAACCCATAGATCAATCCGCTGCTGGACCAAGGAATACTAAATAGCTGGACTTGAGCAAAGAGGCAACGAGGAGCATTGCCTTAATTTCCATGCTTGGCAGGCGGGTTAAATTGGAGATCGCAGTTGTCAAGTGTTATCAACAGTGCGACCCCGACCCGTCTGCCAGAATATTACGACAGTATCCTGTGTGAAGGAGGCAAGTCCAGCAGATTTATGTGTGTGGATTACTATCTTTCATCTATCCGGGAATCGGCAATATCGAATGTAGTAGGCCCGGCCAGGGAAGAGTAGGGATAGTCGACAGTCGATATATCGATATTTTGTTGATATTTCTTAGTTTTGTTTTAAAGATTAAATAAATCAAATTTTCCTTAATTGTGTCAAACATTCATTGATTATGTAAATTCTACGCAAATATAGGGCAAACGGCTACACCACCTTCCTTTATTTTCCTCTGATTTCGTGGGTCGATATTTGAATTTGAGAGATTTTTCGAAATTTTGTTTCGACATATTGACTGACTTCTATCACAAATCGTTCGCACTGCAGGCGGCTAGACTATGGAAGTCTTAGTAGTCTTAGACTAAGTAGGAAGGATATTAGGTGTGCGGAATCGCTATACAGATTCAAGAAGAAAGTAAAACAATATCATTTGATGTATCTAGGGGGTGATTGTGGTTGCTCGGGTACAAGCTTTCTCTGTTTTTGTGTTTTCCTTCACTGTGAAAATGTGTGAACTTTTGTAAAGCTTTTTTGACACTACCTGTCAGTAGCTAACAACATTGTTTCTGTCCATTCCAAAATAGTCTGAAAGATCAAGATCTTATCACTCTAGTGATAAGACCGCCCTTTGTACTGCTTATTGTAATATGTTATATCTAATTTATCTATCATCTAGTCATTCTACTTGGGGAGGGCTATTCGAGTCTACTTGAGGAGGGCTATTCAAGTGGTCATTGTCGTTCTTTCGCGATGTCTTGTGACTTATGCAGATCATTTTGGTTATGTTGCTGGTTTTTATTTTCCATTCCTTTGACGTTAAATAATTTACTACCCTCATTGACTACCCGCATTTTGGACGAAGCATTATTGTGAGTTACATTGTGTTGACGATATTGTTATCTCATGAATGTTTCCTATAATATACAAAGAAAGAGCTTTTGTATTGTATATTGTGTTTTTTCAAAATCTACGCTCTACAAAAAATAAAACTTACTAAAAAAAAAACTACAAAAATACGTTCGAAATCGAAATTATCGCTTTATCGATATATCGTTGCATCCCCCGGCTTGTCTGTCCGGGCCCGCTCACCCGTAAACGCCCCGGGTCGGATTACGCGCCCGGCCGGCCCCGGACAGATGGACTCCTGTCCGTTGTAATGGTGTATTTGTAACAGCTGATGAAACGTTACACATTCATCGCGTCCACTATTCACTAATGTCGGATGATACGTTGGTTTATTTGCAACATGTGACGTTGAGAGCAGTGCTCGAGTCAAAAAGGGCGGTGCCAAGTATGGAATAAGTACTAAGTATAAATATAGGTGCCGAAATGGTAGACCGACGACCTAGTAAAGATTGCAGGTACCTGGATGCGTAAGGCACAGGACCAGCCTTTGTGGAGATCTCTGGGGGAGGCCTATGCCCAGCAGTGGGCGTCTTTCAGCTGATATGATGATGATGATAAATGTAGGTACTAAGTAATCATAATCACAGCCCATAACAGTCCACTGAAGAACTTAGGGCCTCTCCCACGAAAGGGGAGGTTATTGCCATAATCTGCACGCTTGGCAGGCGGGATGGAGATCGCAGTGTTACAAATATAACAATGGAAAAGCTGCTACCTTTAATCAGCCTACGGAGACTGTAGATCTTTTGTCTCGAAAACATAGGCGCCTTGTGCGACGCCCACGAGTGTAAGGCGTTGGTGCTATTCTACTCTGCCGGACACCACACGGCCTAAGGTACTAAGTAAAGGTATGAAATCTATGTCAACGTCGCGAGAGTCGAGTGTGGAGCCTACATTCAGCCTTGGAAGACTCTTAATGTAATAGGCCATCGATTTGTTTACATACATCACTCATGCCCGTATCTCACCTATCGAGTGCCACAAGCTAATATGCTGAAACACCTCTTTCGCCTCATCCATATTCATACATCTTCTAATGCACGCGCCCCTTGAGGGTATTCCTTATCTTTTTTAATTTATTTGATCAGTTTGTGTCCTTCTCTCGCGCCCTCAACCGACCCTTCCATTCACATTCGCTCGATAGATACCTTTCGTAAGCCTTTCATTTATCCTTTACACGTGTAAAAACTCAGTATACCTCTTTCAATCTTAGTCACCACATCATCCTTCGAACCCTTAACACACCATTCCTCATTCTAACCTCATTGTATCGATTTTTTTTATTAAACATTCAATAATTTCATTTTATTCGGGCGGGCCCTGAGCCCTCACATGTCGCGCTGGGGCGCAACCGAGCCATAGCGCCAAGATAACGATGATTCAATCATTTAATTTAGCACGCTCTCCGAAAGAAAACATTAAAATAGCAAATCGAACAAGATTACAGCGAGCTATCACCAATCGAGATTCTTGAGAAGCTACACTTCTGAGTGAATAAAAAAGACTACCAAGAACCAGCCATTATCTAGTACAGAACACGCTTTTCATCACCGCCGTAGCTACGACGACAGGCGACAAAAATACTATACAAAGAACGAAAAAAAAAACCTTTAATATCACCTCCACGACAGAGAGAAAGAAAAACTGCCTACGTCGCCGGACGTGCCTTGATTAGAACTAATGGTACGGCGGCGTGGTATAGCACCGTCTCTGTCTGTCTGGGTGTGTGCGAATGGGTAGGCAGACGTGGACGAAAACCAGAGGGCCGGGGCAAGTGTAGCGAGACGGGCCATGACCGGGTTCTTATCCTGAGGCGTACAGAGCCCTAGGAGGGTCTGTCACGATGTAGATTCTTGGTAAATCTAATTATGGTAATTGCAAAATGTCATAAGGCTGAGAGGTTTCAGTGAAACGTTTTATGTAAGTAGCTATAGTGATATTGGAAGAGATGACTTTGTTACCCATTATTAATATTTGGATTCTGCGGAATATTTAATATGTCACGGTTGAGTGAAAGACAGATCAGTTCAGAAAGTCAGTCAGATCAGTTCAGATCAGACAGAAAGTTGTTCTGTGAAAGACAGATCAGACAGACATCGGAAGGACGGATAAAATTGGAATTCACTGTCATAGCGCACAGAAGTAGTAAGCTTTTTATATAAGTGTACAAAAATCGTTTATTACACCTATCTTGTAGTCTTATTCGAATCTCTTTAATACTAATGTATTAAACAAATCATAAAGGTACGTCGCGTCCAAGTCCCGTCTAATATAATAATATGTGTAAAGAACGCGAGTTTAGTTTGAAACAAATACTAATGTATTGTTCATAAATTGTTCAAAATTCAGTTTCTACATTATGTCCTAACTAACAAAGCACATAAATTGAGTAATTGAGTCTCACACATTGCACAATACATTTGGGCACAATACATGGCATAATGCAGACAACAAACAATGAGAAAGGGACAATTGATATCGTTACTTCGTTACTTGTGTCCTAAGGAGACGTGCAACGGGGCAATACTCGAAACGAAGCCATCTATTGATATAAGTCTCTCAATAAATTAAAATTATACATCACATTATACGATTCATCATCATCATAATATATTTAAGAGTATGACTCTTGTCGGTGGAGCAATCGCAACATTAATTAAATTCCATCCTAACATTAGATTCCATTAGTCAGTTTTTGTTATGCCACTAAGGTGGCAAGCAAGCTTACGGCCTGCCTGATAATAAAGCAGTCACCGCAGCCTATGGACGTTTGCAATACCAGGGGCATCACCCACGCGTTGCCGATCCCGTAAAAACCAACTAAATGTTTTCCGAGCTCTACCAGTCTTCAATGCGAAGAAAACATCAATTAATCAAACGGAAAATGCTTAAGTACCTCACTCGGCAGGGCTCACTGAAAACCAGCGCTTCGGTTTCTCCGAAGCTTTATGCTGAGGGCCCTTTTGCACACATCACGACACCACAACGCACCCATGCATATTTGACCCACCTGGGTGGACCACGGTGGCAACGTCACTGTGTTACAATAATATTTTTAAAAACTGTGTTTTCTAAATGGTTTGCTCTTTTTGTTGTTAATTTTTTTTCTCTTTGTACATTTTATTTAGTGGTGTTGTTTTCTGTGTAATAAATCATTTCTATTCTATAAAATGAATGCTTTAATTTTTGGCCTGTGCAGACTATGTTGAAAAATATCGGAGCGAAGGATGGTCCTAAAAATAATTTGAAACGTTTCTCAAATTAATAACCTCGATGGGTTATATTTTCCTTTTATTTCAATGAAAAAAATATCTAATACGGTGACCGGGTTCTTAAAAGTTCAACCAAGTTTTTGCAGGAGAAAGGATTATTAATAAGGTGCTATTATACCTGAATAACATATATCCACTTCATTGAGTAGAGATAGAGTTGTCAAAAAATGACAAGAATAAAAAAAAATTCCATTTAGGGTGTCAAAAAAAATTATATCCATATTATAAATATAGTTTCCTTTATTTATTGTTTTTAAGCAGATTTTTTACAGAGAGGTCACGACCCTCAGATATGAGGAATACGAACAGATGAGGAGGATATATGTAGTATCTTGATCCAAAATATACTAAGATACTACATTATGTAGCAGATTTGGCAACCATAGGCAGAGATAAACGTCGAATACAAGACGTGACAGCGCGAAAATAGGTCCCCTGAAAATATTTCTTCTACAGAGCGCAGAGTGGTACTGTCATATTATTATTAAATGACATTTTGTATCTACTTGTATTAGCTAGACATGTTAAATTTTCTTTTTTTGTAATTTTGTGTGCAATAAAGAGTGTATCTATCTATATATCTAGATATAACTATATTATTATATTGACATTTTAATAATATGCTTATTTATAATCTTGACATTTAAACATTTTTTATGAGTAGTTCATTAATATTAGATAATACAATTTTGTTTATTATGTAATTTGAAATGACAATTCATTTAATTAAGCTAAATAATTGCCATGTAATAATAATTTTATGACATGTAATGAAAAGTTACCAATAAATAATGTCCATGTCTATGTCTTAATATTTGTGCTACACACAGCAATGAACGGCACATTTTAGGAAGGAATTGGCTCGAACACTGCCCCGATTCGCTCGCAATCAAGTGAACGAATTGACATTTTATTGGTCGACCGAGTTTACGAGAGTACCGAGTACGTACTTTGTATTACTACTTACTTTGTATACTGCATGTTTTACGGTCGCATTACCTACGGCGTGTGTTCTGTATAACAGAAAAGTCTACTGTTGTTTGGTACTATGTTTTAATAAAAAGTTTTGTAGAATTTTTGAAGACCGGTTTGGTCTCGGGAGACTATTGGCTACCCGTGCCCAGTTTTTTTTTTAAATTAATGAATTTCTATCCGAAATTCAATCACCACCCACACCACGTCCGCCTCCACGTCCATTTTTCTTCATCTTCAATCATAACAATGGAAACTGCGTCAGACTCGCGTCTTACACTGTATACATAGGTACCTTCAAATTTATATTCCTGTGCAGCTGTTAAAAGTTCTATAGCATGTGTGTTCGAAAGGGAATAAAGTAGAAAACATTTTAATTATAAAATAATATCAAAATAGCTTGTAGTTATTTTTTTATTACACTTCAAAATCATTTTATCAATTTTCCTTTTAAATGTCACACAATGGTTTTTAGACTTAATTATCATTTGTTAAATAAAAAAAGCCTTCAGTTTAATAATTCATTACTGGTGCCTAAAGGACAGCAAATAGGCCGTCCTTTTAACCAATTCCTTCTCTACGTGGCGGTAGCTACAAAAGATTATTTTCTAAAACAGGTCATGCACTTACGAGCGCGACAGTACTTTGCTCCGAGATAGGTACCCGCAAAATGTATGCAATGCAAATACCCGAATTAACCTAGCAAACTAGACGCCTCGGGACGGCGGCCAGTGTTATGTGTATGTATCGCCGTGTCCTCGTAGACTGCTCGTTTCAAATATATTTGCGCACGCCCGGCACTAGAGAGAGGTGGTTCGTTTACTAGATAAGCTTCTGAACTAATACTAGTAATTGTTTAAGTAAGGGATACAGAGACCGTAGGGTCATCTACGGATTCTATTGTACGGGTCGACTATCATCATCGGATTTTCTCAAATGGGTTGTGCGGGTCAGATGGTAGTCGCCACAAGTAAAAAGTTGGTACTTCACTTCATATCATCTTATTGGGATTTGTCCCTTTGATAGTTATATTTATGAAGTACTTGCGTTTATAAATTTTGAAGTGTTGAGAAAACAAAAATAGTAACATTTCTGCTGAATCATCATCATCATCATCACAGCCCATAACAGTCCACTGCAGGACTTCGGGCCTCTCCCACGAAAGGGGAGGTCATTGCCATAATCTCTACGCTTGGCAGGCGGGTTGGAGATCGCAGTGCAGTTGATGTAAATCTACCCAGAAAGATGTTGCTGCCCACCTTTCGGATTTGTCCCTTAGTCGCCTCTTACGACACCCAACTTCTGCTGAATATTTCGATTATTTTATTTCCTCCGTACGACGTAGCTCAAGGAAATCTGCGTAGCTCTGCGGCACATTCATATGTGCCCACAAAAAGCCAGAACACTAATCCCGTGCCATTCTTATCGATTTTCCTCAATAAACGTTAAATGTACAAATTTGGACACCTACACGTCCGTAAACTTCGCTTCTGCGTAGGTCAGACTGTTCAGTTCAGGTTCGACTCCGCCCCCGCTAACACAGCACCGTTACGACTTTACGTGATTACGAACAGTATACGTAAGATGTCTATTTATATTTACAGTTTTTTGTTTGTATAACATTTATTTATTTATTTTCATATGTGGCGGTTTGTAAATGGCTCACAGATAAGCTATTTTTTTAATGCAGTATGTATTATAGCTGTAACCCGCCCAAAAAAAATAAAATCATTAAATAATAAATGAAGACTCATTTTGGGTCGCTGCGTCATTATGGCAAATAGTAAGTTTGTTAGTCAACTCAATATGATATGGTTCTAACGTCCAATTTCCTAAACGCTTGTAAATTTTAATCATCGTTTCTCTGTCTGTCTACAGCTCACCAGATATATGTGTCACGAATTTTAATTCGTGACTAAGCAAGGATTAATGTACGAGAAACTAGCCGTACCGGGTTCGAACATCACTGCGGCCATGGACCAATGACTCTTTCTGAGTTAGGTATACAACTCTTACGTTCAGGGAAAACATCGTAATAAAACCTGCACATTTAGACGAGTGAATGTGTAACCATGATCCAATCTGGTCAGGTTCCCCTGGTAGCAGGGTCACGGAGGTCAGACAGCAGTCGCTCCAGTATCTGAGAAATCCAGCATTATGGTCTAGGCGGACCCCGGGGCCCTTGTGCGCGAGAGCACAACCGGGACACAACGCCAAGATATTTTTTTATAACCTAGCCGTAAGTACTCAAACACAACTTCACATGAGGTCGCCATACTAAGCATATTTGTATAGTTTATTTATTTATTGCTTGCTTGACGACCTGAGTGTTTCAGTGGTAAAAATGCCGGTCTGCCACGCAAGAGGTCCTGGGTTCGATTTCCGGCCGGGCAAAAATTAAAATGATGAATTTTAATTTCTGTAACGGGTCTGGGTGTTCTATGTATAATGAGTATGTATTTAAAAGTATTTAAGTAGTTTATCAGTTATCTAGCAGCCATAGCACAAGCTTTGCTTAGTTTGGGGCTAGATGGCGCTGTATGAAACTTTTTTTTAATTTGAGCTGGCGAACGTGAAAAAAACATATTACGACATGCTCCCAAAAACAGACTTGCGGTCGCCCGGCCTTACCACCCGCGTATCCACATATCCGCGCTGACAAATCTTAATGTCAAAGAAAGTTAGTGAGACACGGTTCCAACCGGCCCATTCCTGCCACGCCGCCGTCGAGACTCACGGTTTCACACACTTGCGGTCGCCCGGTCATACAACCACGCGTATTCACACCTCCGCGCTGACAAATAAATAATAATAAATAAATATTTTATTTCATTTTAACAATTTCTGTATCACTAGTGGCAGATGTCTCCTTTTAGGCTAGGCTTAGAAGACACCGCTCTTCTATGGTAACAATGTAGTTGCTCCATCTCTACTTATATTAGATATTAATAGAAAAAAAACCAAAACAAAACATGACATATGAAAGTTTGAATGTGTGTGTGTGTGTAAGTGTGTGTATGTGTGTGGTGTGTGTATGTAAGTTAGTTCTCAAGTAGAAGCTCAATTTCGTCATATGTTTTTAATGTAAGCCAGTTTTGTACGGCTTTTTTACATTCGTGGTAGGTTTTAGAAAATCCTAATCTTCTTCTTTGCGTGTCAAATAGTGGCGGGTCAAATTTGCGAGGACCAGTACTCCGCCACTGATACAGCGTCGTTCGGTTCGTAGGGCACGCTGGACAAATCAACAAGTGTGCTGGTGTTTGGGACACCGCACAGGCAAACCACCGAGCTATAGACACACATTTTCCCGGCCGACTTGGGTCCGGAGTCTGTTCAGAGACAAATCTTAATGTCAAAGAAAGTTAGTGAGACACGGTTCCAACCGGCCCATACCTACCTCGCCACGAGTCTCACGTTTTCGTGTGTTACGCAACGCGGGGTCGCCGACCTGCCCGCCGTGCGGCCAGAGATCCGTGGCTGTGGCGTTTCGCGAACTTTTTTACGATACGTTTCGCCTGATAACTGTTTGGAGGGTTATAGCCGGTTATTTCTGGATTCGACCGGCTGGAGGCAATGATATTTTTGAAATGTTGCTTGATTTTGTGTAAAAAAAATTGTATATTGAAATCATTATCTCATTACCCGAGTGCAGAGTATAACTTATGCTTTGGTTTTACTTTACTATCGCGTTTGCGTTTACGTGAAAATTAGTATACACAATACAAATACAATACAAAAACATTTATTTCTCTCAAAAAGGCATTAGGTTTCATTGTTATATAGATACTTTATACATTGTACATAGCATTCAAATCCTTATTGAGAGCTGGAGTCTGTAGTAGGTTAATGATGAAAACCTGTGTTACAGATCTCCAGGCTCCCAACCTCCTGAATCTCTTACAATTAAATATTTTCGATAATGTAATCAGAGCAATGTTTAATCGAGAAAATAAAACAACAGTAAAAAAAAAAGATGAAAATGAAAACCCAGTGTGTGTGTATGTGTATGTGTGTGTGGTGTTTTACTTTCTTCATACTAATTTCGACGCAAACGCGATATAATAATAAAATCGAAGCAAAACTTACACTCAGCCCTCTGCTCTCTTTCTCCACATCGGCATTTTGGAATGACACCAAAGCTAAAATTAAAGGTTAGATAATGTAGAAAACTCCAATACTTTAAAAATATAAGCTTATGCTATCTACAAGATTCAAGAATGCAGTCTCTGCCTAATGAACCTTCAGATGAACAAAACTTTATACGCGAAGAGGCGTGACGTCATATGTATGTAGTTATCGCTATAAAAATAAAGTCGGAAAGCGCCGTCTGTCCCTACGCTTAGATCTTTTAAACTACGCAACGGATTTTAATGCGGTTTTCAACAAAAGATAAAGAGTGATTCAAGAGAGATTATTTAATCAAGTACACTTGTATGTTTATTGTAAGTAATAAAGTAGTCATCCAACTGAGATGTTTCTTAATTTCTTTTGAATACTCCCGTCCTTACAAGAGTAAGGTTCATTTATAAGCTAGAAAAAAAGGGTAGGGTTCAAGTAAGTGTACGCGATTGAAGTCGCATCGGGTCCTCTAGTTATAATATTACCAACAACGATTATTCTGTTGCTAGATGTCTAAGGTTGCCTGGAATAAATCGCTTTAAGCGATAAGGCCGCCGGTTGCTTTTCTTTCTTGTTTCCTGTTTTTGTTTTATTTTATGTATAAGCAATAAAAAATTTCATTCATTTCATTCATTCATTCTTAATGTGTGACAATAAAACGTAATACAACTAGACGAGACTGGACGAGTGGTCGAAATCAAACGAACTGTATCTAATTTATTTAAAACGACTTTCAACTCTGTGTGATATAGACACATCGGCAACAATACTGCTCGTATATAACCTCAATAAACAAACAACAGCAGTATTCCGTCAAACCCTCGTCCTCAACAAAAACCTCGCCTCCCGATCACCCCGTCTACATCCATGCGACAAAACGACTAAAGTCGTGCACCACTTGTCGCAGTCCTATCGTATTCACGACCAGACAACCTTGACCTTGCCGGGCGCCCGTTTCTAGAGCGTCGTCGGTGCCAGCGGGGGCGAGGGGGAGGCCACACTGCAGCGGCTGAGGCGCCGGTGTGGAATTACAATTAGGTCTGTGCTTGTAGACCACGTGTGTGAAAGTGGCGTCTTTTTATTATGGGAACGCGTTCGAGAGCCGAGAAGTTAGTTGAAGTTTGTATTTTTCTTTACAAAATTATATGTTACATAGGATCTAAAACTCATCATCGTACACAGAAATGGACAGACATTGCGGGCGCGGAAGAACTGTGTTTAGCCTGGCACAAGACAATATTAGGTTAATTAAGCTGATGGCCAACCTCCAGTAGTGGAGTGAGGAGGCACCAGAAGATCATCCACAATTGGACTTGAGACTCTTCAACATTTACCATAAGCACAATATGTCGCAGCCAAAATGAAGAAGTAGGGGCATACAGAGACCTTTTCGTTATCATCATACGGTAAGACAAACAGGCAAGCGGGCCACCTGATGGAATGTGGTCACCGCTAAGTATAGACATTAGACACAAGTCCGAATATTAAATACACCTGAGTTACAGGAAATAGAATCCAACATTAAGCATATCTCATGTTGCCACAGTTCGCATAAACCCAAAGGTATCTAAACCCTTAAAGGTGTTATTAAGACACACGATTTTATCAAACACACAACGTAGAGGATCCTTGTAATGTATCTAAAGCTAGACGATCACGATGTATGGCCAATGTATTTTTTGTGTAAGTTGCACGTCTTATAGCTAGAGACATCTCTGTCTTGTAAGTAGGTGATTTAGTATTTAGGGTCAGGGGTAGGAGGGTGTTACAGGGACACGTAGCACTGGCAGCAAAAAGGCAAATGCTCATTCGCCTAAGCCACGATTCCCTAAATCCCCGCCCCATAGAGCTCTGGAGATCTTACTCAACGGCAGGAACACAATATTAATTAAAATAGTATTGTTTGGGTGCGGTATCCTGTAAGGTGGAGGTACTTCCTTAGTCGGGGGGCTGCAATTCGAACGGGTTATGCCCTTCCGGCTACCGGTACCTCTATTGTGTCCAAAATACACTTACGAACTTGACTATCGAACCACCCCACGTTTTTCATATACTCTCTAACATTTCTGGCGGTATAGGTTTTCGCGGTTTGATAGCCAATAAGACAATGATTATTTCTGTATTTAATTAATTTCGTACAGAAGATTGGCATATTGGTTCGATAGTTAAGGTTCGAATCTTGAATTTTTTTAAACTACTGAAGTGTCCAACAAGCTTACGACCATCGCTTGTTGGCCACCCTAATAGGTATTTACCGAGTTGTTCCTAATGTGTTAATTTTATAACACGGCGCTTCCAATATGGCTATAGATTTACACCTACAAAGAACTCGTTCCTCTGCGTAGCGTACAACAATTCAAACATACTAGACGGTTCTTGTCACGATTTTAATGAAACTAAGCCACGAACTATCTCGATTAAATTGGTATTAAAATAGAAAAACACTGCATAGAAATGAATGTATGCTTATGTGTAATCTTTACTTGTAAGTAGTCTTCCTGCACCGCATACCTTTTGTCAACTGTTATCTCTCCTGGTAGACTGGTAGATAATGCTATTTTAGCTTTAAGTCCGCCAATGTACTGTTTGTGCATGAAGTATAAATAAATATGTATTAATGAATGACATATAAATGTGGAAGAGGCGAAACAGGTGTTTCAGGATCGAAGCTTCAGACACGTCTCTGCCTTCTATAAGACACGGCCATGAGTGTGTATGTAAAGTTAATTTATTATATAATATATGTGTACTTTGTCATATTTTACTAGTGATTATTTTAATATGTATAGAAAACCATTCTTTGTTATTTAAGATCTGTAATTTCTCGCCTGAAACACAGGGTATCATATTATCCAAGCTCAGGCAAAAAAAAATGTTTTATTTTTACCTTTTACGTGTTTTTTATATCTAAAATTGAAATGTATTTTACAAGATTTAATAAACTTTTTAATTTTTATTATAATAAACATATGCATCGAAATCTTCGATCATAAAAAAATCATCACCATTATTTGCCCTTATCCCATTCATTTAGGGTCGGAACAGTACAGATACACATTAAAAGGAAAGGTACCAAACCGACGCCGGCAACATCTACGCTTCATACACTCAAGTCTCGTCTAACAAAAACGAAACACCGCAGTTGCGTTGTCTCTACGAGGACTTTTCGAATTCCGTAACAGAGGACCGACATAACGAATCAGTCAACAGCGTATCCGACCTACCTTAACCAGTATAAGCTGAACTAGCGTCTCTATAGACGCGCATAGCAACGTTAGTTTCTTACATACTGGTTTCGTGTAAGTCTCGATCTACACAAAACCAGTATAAGCTGAGCTAGCATATCTATAGCAACACATAGCAACGTTAGCGCCTTCTATACTGGTTTCGTGTAGGTCTTCGACGCAAGACCAACGCTCATTATAACTCCCGTCGGAGGTGCGTTACCTCATAGCTGCGCGTAAACTCCGTCGACCTTGAAAGGCGCGGTCACCGCGGCTCGGTCGCGGGCTTATTCCGAGAGTCTTAAAGCGATGGTTGTACAACGGTATCGAGAATCGGAGCTACGCGAGCGATGTCTAATCTAGTATCCATACAAACAGGCACAGCATTTTTTCAAATTCGTTAACGTAGTCTGTATTTCACATATGTTTTCCATATAATATTCAAATATTTTGAATATTATATGGAAAACACCAATGGGATTATACTTCACTCTAAAGTGGCATAACCCATCCAAGATTATTATTTTTTATTATTTAACTGTGGTGTCTCGTAAATGGCTGATAGAAATTATGCTATTGTACTTATCTTATTGTTGTAAGCTGTGAGACAGTCAAATAAAATAAAATAAAATAAAATAAAATAAGATTAAAATTAAATATGTGCAAGGCAAACGAAAATAAGTCATCTATAAGTATAGCAAATAAAATAACAGTTTAGAAATAGGCACCCCTCACTCAACAGTAAAACACGATACTGTCAGAGAAAAAGCAAGTCAAAGTCCAGTCTAGACAGTTAAAAAAACTGTCCAGATTTTTGGCAGCGACGCTTGCCATTTCTTGCAATGCAGAGAATTTGCTGCAAAGTGGTAAAAAAACCAGTGAAGGACATGGAATATTAGTAACAGTTGTGTGATAAGGCCGCCCTTTGCAGTGTCATTCTTCGATCTTCATTCAAACAAACAGGAACTTTGAATTAAGATACCCACCGGATGACGAAAAATAACATTAGCTCGATGAAATTACGATCGCAGGCCGCATATTTTTAGGTTGATGAATGTGTTGAGAAGTGAGAGAGATTTGTCAGGACCGTAGCAAATGGAACGATGTGGTCTTTGGGAATAAGTCTTCTTCCCGGGAAGAAGGAAAGAAGACGGGACGTTATGCATGTATGTATATTTTTAGCTTTTCTTTAACTTGCACTGTTCGTATGTAAATTGTCCGTCAAAATTTGCACAAAATTTTTCGTTGGAATCCGATTGCGCTGAAATTTGGTATACCTATGTAACTTGGATGACAATACATTAATATGGCACCATGGAGCTGGTCATAGGAACTAATGAACGCAATAAGGTAACCCTTTCGTGTATGTGCTCTTTGGAATGTTCTTGATGAGTAGGTACTATATAACTATAGATTTCTTTTTCATTTAAGAACTTATTAAGGCAAATCTCATACTTCAAAATCCTTCCCATTTATGGGGCCAAACAAAAAAATAACAATCCATCACCATAGGTACTACTGCCTTCACAGAATACGCCTCCGCGTCTACAGTTACGCCGTACTTCGCCTCCGAGGCGGATTGTAAGGCTACATTGTTTAAAAAAATAAGCCACAGCCCACCGTTGGCTTGGTAGACGTAGCTGTGGTAGATAAATATACTCTCAAGTCAACAGCCACCACCGCAGCGAACACGATATGTGGGTTTACTGCTTGTATTATTATCCATTAATTCTAAAACTTAACTTACTGTTAAATCACGTTAAGCATACTGCGACACAAGATTGCCTTAGTGCAGGTAGGGTTGCCAACCCTACTATATAATATAGTATCCTACTATATTAGGTGTCTACCTACTATATATTATAAATTAAAATATAGTAGGCGAAACTACTATATTTAATTAGCACAACATTACCACCATAGAATTACCACTTACCGCAAAACGGAACGCATCCATAAGATCCTCAAAACAATTTTTTCCTGATACAAATCGAATATTTCAGGGGGTCTAAAAAGGCCACATTAGCGTTTCTTAATATGATTCATATTAATTTGTAACAATCTTATCTGCAGCGTCGCTGTTGTTGACATTAACATGACAATTCAAAATGGCGTCACTTAGTTTCAGTATTGGCCACCGGATCAGATAAGTTTGTTGCACTCTTATATGAATCATAATATGAAACGCTAATGTGGCCTTTTTAGACCCCCTGAACGATCTTGAGTCTTGACATTTGTATGACGTGACGTCAAACTTAAGTCAAATAAAACAAAACAGCTATGAAACTTAATGTAGAAGAATTTAAGAAATAATAATATACGAGTAGGTACGTACATTTTATTTAAAAACCTACTATATTTTTTTTTATTAAGTCCTTACCTACTATATTTTTATGGCTTCTAAACCCGAAAATACTATATTTGGTCTAAAAAAAGTTGGCAACCCTAAGTGCAGGGTCCACAGTTAATTTACGTAGGTATTTACCATTCTTGTTACTTGTACCTACTTGTATGTAACCTATTCATTTGCCTGCCCTTATCCCATTCATTTGGGGTCGGCACAGTGTGTTTTGTTTCTCCATTCATCCCTATCCCTATCGAATCTTGCCACAAATTGGGGCTACTTTCAGGCTTCCTCTTATGTATTCATCATAACATCCTCATCTCACTTGCATGCAATCGTCTTTCATCTGCTACCTTATAGAGTAGACCAACACTCCGATTCTTGTATGTAACCTATTAAGGTAAATAAATTCATTCTTATTCCTGCAGCCTTCACAGAATACGCCTACGCGTCTACAGTTACGCCGTTCTTCGCCTCCGAGGCGGATTGTAAGACTATATTGTTTAAAAAAACAAGCCACAGCCCACCGTTGGCTTGGTAGATTTAGCTGTGGTACATAAAGATACTCTCAAGTCAACAGCCACCACCGCAGTGAAATGATATGTGGGTCTACTGTTTGTTCTGCAATTGGTATTATATTTGCAGGTCTCTGACCTATACGTGGGCTGAAAATGTTTGAAGTATAGTAGATATCTTACCATACTCAGTATTTGTAAAAAAAGATTAAAAGAGCATTATCTTTCCACTCGCAATCCATAATATTATATATTTATAGGTATTAATTTAGTATTTGTGTTATTTATTATATATTTAGGTAATATTACTATTATATATATAGATACTTATTCAAGTAATTCAATTATATTATATTTTTGGGTGCACGTCATATCTGCCTCTCTATTCTAGCCCTCTCTCTTCGGTAGGTGTGCTGTAAGACATTTCTTTTTAGAAATAAGCTGTACCTTTTGTGATTGTTATCTTTATGTTCATATTATTGTAACTTTCTTTGTGCACATAAAATGGTTAAATAAATAAACAAATAAATAGTTCAAAACAATAGTCGCTTCCCGCCATCTGTCGTCTTGTACGCTTCTTTGTAACTACGCAACGGATTTTCATGCGGTTTTTAACAATAGATAGAATTATTCAAGAGGAAGGTGGAAGAAAAAGAGTGTAGGTTGGGGTAGAGTAGCTGTAAGGTGAGTGTTGGAAGGATATAGGTTAGGTGTAGCACGCCACGTGAACGAAATCGCGCTGGGTCCACTAGTTATCTGATATATTAGGCTTAAAGATATTTATTCTCACGAAAGTTTTCTTCACGTGGAAGGGAGATAAGAAACAAATTAACCTCTCTTGTCCATCCATTGAACTAGGTACTTATTTAATATTCTATTCAAGTTCCAACCTTTACCAAAAGTTAGTACAGAAGGCCGAACCAGTACAAAAAGAGCTAATATGGCAATGCGCATCCATAGAGTTGCTAATTCATCTTATACTGGTTTTGTGTAGGTTGATGCGTAGCCTTCGGAACCTATATTATCATAATTACGATAATAAGCTATCCGACTTATATCAGAAAATCCTTGACAAAGTTTATTTAATTAAAAATATTAAATTACACATAAATCTGTTACTGTACTGTATCATTATGTCATGTTTGTGTACAATCACTACATAGTATAAAACAAAGTCGCTTTCGCTGTCCCTATGTCCCTTTGTATGCTTAAATCTTTGAAACTACGCAACGGATTTTGATGCGGTTTTCAACAATACATAGAGCGATTCACGAGGAAGGTTTATAAGCAAGAAAAAAGGGTAAGTAGGGGTAAAGCAGGTGTCCGCGAACGAAGTCGCGCCGGGTCCACTAGTAAAAATTGAAGTTCAAAACCTACAATCGCCATCTTAGAGATAGAGGCCGGTTACTACTCCTTCGAGTACAATCTCTCGCATGCACCCGTGGTTGCTTCAAACACGCCGCAGCCAGAATCTGGAACGACCTCCCACCTCCAGTGCGAGCAACTTCATCCCTTCCTACATTCCGCAACGAATGTGCAAAATGGCTGTTGCGAATCTATTCACGGGCTGCTGGAGTGAAGGTCTAGACCACGGTTTCTGGTGATGTTCAATTATCTAATTATTCAATTCTCTAATTCTCTTAGTAATACCTAAAGTTTATTTTAATTTTTTTTAAGCCATTATAATTGTATATCTCATATTAATACCTTTACACTGTAAGTTTATTTTAATTAATTGTTTGTGCCATTTTAACTGTATAATTGTGTATGTATGTATATTTAAACTTTACGTTGTTATTTTTAGTCTTAAGTCTGGCCATGACAGAATACCAGCGGGTGTGGGTTCTACCTGCACCCAAACGCTGAGTCGTGGACCATTTTGTCTATACTAATAAATAATCTCAAAATATATTGATACAAACCTGTAAATTTTTAGACAAATAAATATTTCTATTTCTATTTCTATAAAGAATAAAGAAAGAATAAATCCTCCTAGAATATTTTATAGTAAATTATTTTCTAAATTTTATTTACTGAACCGATTTTAACTAAACAAAGCTGAACCACCCCGATTAAACTGGCTTCCAGTCCAAATGAAAGCAACCGCACCGAAATCGATCAAGCCCAACGCAACTACGATGCCCCAGACACACAGATACCCACGTAACACCACCCAACACCCGGTGTGATCAGGTGTAGGACTCCGTCAAGCCTAAACAGTCCATCTAGGTGAGAACCACCGCCTTATCTTTGTCACTTTGTTGAGTGAAGGATATGGTAGCCAGCGCAATTACAGGCGTGAGACATTTCATCTTAGTTCTCACAGTGACAACACACCTGCGATTGCAACCAAAATGAATTAATCGTAGATGTTGTGGGCGACAGTTGCCGCTTACCAACAGGTGGGCTGTCTGCTCGTCACTGCGTAGCATAAAATACCCTGTATTTACTTAGGCGGTTGAAACATAAACATCATCATCATAATATATTTAAGAGTATGAAATAAATGAAATGAAATAAATATTCGTGGACAAATTCACACAGCGCCATCTAGCCCCAAACTAAGCAAAGCTTGTACTATGGGTGCTAGATAACTGATATACTACTTAAATACTTTTTTTTTTAAATACATACTTATTATACATAGAACACCCAGACCCGTAACAGAAATTAAAATTCATCATTTCAATTTCTGCCCGGCCGGGAATCGAACCCGGGACCTCTTGCGTGGCAGACCGGCCATGTTGACCATTGAACCACTCAGGTCGTCAGTATAATTCTGGATGGAGCAAAAACCACTCCTCCCTCCTGTCTGCCAACCTCTTCATCCCCTTATAATCTCCGGCGCTCACTTCTTCCAATATTAAAATCTTGGCCTTCCTCTCTTTCCCTTCTATTATCACTCTTAAAAAGTTGTCATATCTTATTGCATGCTTAAAACATAAACACAGACAATAACGTTAAGATTGCAACAGAACGTCACTTAATCGCATTAGGAAGACTAAAATCCCAGTATACGATCGAACTACACGAGAACCCCCACGCGTCTCCCTCCCTCGCGTACGGAGAGAGCGAGAGGTGTATACGTGGGGTGCGACTATGTATACGCCGCTTCCTGTTCGGGGTTAAGTATTAATCCAGCTTTCCGCGCTTACAAACATCCATCTCTGTTTGGCTGGGCGCAAGTTGGGAGATAGTGGCTGTTGGCTTTTTCTTTTTTTTTGTTAGGCTAGAAAGGCATTTGATCTGGTGGTAAGTGCCGATGCAGTCGAAGAGGGGACCATGCCTGTCTTGGAACAGACTATTGACTCCAGCCTTGAATGATCAGGGAACATACTCGCAGGCAATGTGTTCCGTCGCTTAGCCGTACGCATTATAAAGCGGCTCGTGCGGATAGCTGGAAGATTGACTGCGTAAGAATGAAGCGTTCAACCGGATCGCGGTTCCTGATGGCGGAAAGGGGCCGGCGGAATGAGGTCGAGCAACTGCTTCGCACACTCTCCGAAATGCAACCTGTAGAATACCGACAGACGCGCAACCCTACGCCAACGCTCGAGGCTCTGCAGCTTAGCTTTAATTAATTTAGCTAGCCGTTTTAGATTAAGAATCTTGTCCAGAGTTTGGTATCCATTTACAGCCTTCATTCGACGACCAACCTGGTCATACACATACTAGTCGGGCAATTGACATCGATCAGAACCCTCTGATCGGTGTGTTCCGTGACAATTATAATCTGGACGCCTGCGCCTTCAAGGCTAAAGGGAATTCGCTATTTCTAGACATGCTCCATCTTCGGGCCGCATCGTCACTTACTCGGTGAGATGGTGGTCACATGCCTGGCTTCTCTCTTATAATAACCGAAGTTAACCGACAGAAAAACGTCGTCCATCCTTTCGGGAGCTAGAATGCCACAGACAATACATATTCGGCTACAGAGTCAAACTAACAACACTCCTCTTTTTTCGTCGAGGGTTAAAACATAACTCTGTAAGCAGCTCGCTCAGCAAACGTCACTTGCACCCACCCCCAGCCCCTAATCGTAAAATAGCTCTCGCCCCACCCCGTAAATAGCTTTCACGTACAATTTAGCATGTTCGGAGAAAAAAATAAATCATGTGTGTGTTCACTGGTGGTCTGGACAGAGTACAGTCCGTCTATTATATTAAAAAATGTTTAGGTAGGCCTTGGTGTTCCGTATTTTTGTAACTACTTTATATTACAACTCTCTGGCGCGACTTCGTTCGCATACACCTACGATAGAATATAATAGGTTTTTATTTGCATTAAATGTCGTAGACAGTTATTGGGTACATGTTAAAATCGTTTCGTATCACACATTTAACGCGAAGGTTCGAGAGAACGTTTCTCGCTCTTACGATTCGGATGTGGAATGAGCTCCCAGCCACAGTGTTTCCTTTGGACTATGACATGGGATCGTTTAAGAGGTATATTAGAGGTCTCTTTAGAGGCGGGCAACGCATTGGTGACTCCCCTGGTGTTGCTGATGTCCATAGACGGCGGTGACCACTTTCCATCAGGTGGCCCGATTGCCTGTTTGTCTGCCGTGTAACAAAAAAAAATACTCTTGGTATGCAAACTGAGAGAGCTATTTAAATTTATTAATAATATTTACCTCTGCCTACCCCTTCTTTTTCTTGCTTATAAACCTTCCTCATTAATCACTCTATCTATTGTTGAAAACAGCATTAAAATCCGTTTCGTAGTTTAAAAGATCTACGCGTACATAGATACATAGGGACAGACGGCGGGAAGCGACTTTGTTGCGATCTGGGGAAGTACCTCCACCTTACAGAATATCGCAGCTAAATAATACTCTTTTAAATAGTATTGTGTTTCTGCCGGTGAGTAAGGTTTCCAGTGCTCCATGGGGTGGGGATTTGGGGAACCGTGGCTTTGGCAGTGGAGTGGCATCTGCCTTTTTGCTGCCAGTGCAACGTGTTATAGAGGTGGGCACCGCCTTGGCGATACTCTTGGTGTTGCTAATGTCTATAGGCAGTGGTGACCACTTTCCATCAGGTGACCCGCTTGCCTGTTTGCCGAATGACATAAAAAAAATACTATGTATAGATTTAAATATATGTCGGCAGTGTTCCACAAGCTTTCGCATACACTACCCGTCCGTTTGCTTTCCCAATAAAAGTTTGACTGCGAATTGCGAAGCAGAGATACACAAAACGGAAACAGCTCAGTGACACAATGTTGTCGCGAGACACAAATTGTTTCGGGAAATCCTTTTAGGAGTAATAAAGGCGGCGAGAGTCGCGGCCTCGCGCCGAATATGCTGAGTTATACGAATGCTGTTTTTAGGGCCACAGTGTTGCCACTTTTTTTCGACTAAGTCGGACTGTTAAGCTTATGAAAGCGGGATATATATAATTAAAATTTGTTAAAAAAATAATCATCTTGGCGTTAATGTCCCGGTAGTACTCTCGCGCACGAGGGCCCGGGGTCCGCCTTGACCATGATCCAGGATTTGGCAGGTCAGGTAATTACAGTGGAGCGCCTTCCATCTGACCCCCGTGACCCTGCTACCAGGAGAACCTGACCGGATTGGATCATGGTTACACATCCAGTCGCCTGAATGTGCAGGATTCATCACGATGTTTCATTCACCGTAAGAGCAACGGTTAATATTCAACTAATGTGCATAAATCAGAAAACAGTAATTGGTACATGGCCGGAGAGGGGTTCGAACCCGGGACTTCTGGCTTACGAGTCGTATACTTTACCGCGGCCACCGACGCTCTGTAAACATAACTGAATCTAAAAATGGTTACTAAGAATATTATAAAAACTAATTTAAACACATCTACCTCACACCTTGGAGCCAAATAGGTCGCGATCTGTGCAGCTATAGATAAACATGGACAGACGGCGGGAAGCGACTTTGTTTTGTACTATGTAGGTATATAGAAGCTGCCAAAAAGTGTTTTATTAAACTTAAAATGAAATCGGATCATCCCAAGTTCGAAACACTAATTAATGAGCACCGCTCTTGATTTACAAAGACATAACAGACTCATTTCTGTTTGCAGAAACAAGTATCTAATACCTACTAACATAATAATGAAATGAAATGGTTTTGGAATGCGACTTTGTAAGATTTACATACATATCCATAGATGTTAGTTTATTTACTTACTATCTATGCTAGGAAAATTCTATATTAGCAAAATTCTAATAGCTTATTTCGGTGGACAATAACTGACATCCAGTGGTTGAATATTGGACCGTCCAACCTGCCCGCTATCCCTCTCAGGAAGTAGTTGGTGCTGCCTCGCACCCTGGCCATCAATGACGCAACTCTCCATGCGTTATAAAACAGTAAACCGTTCCGGGGTGGCAATGGGATCCTGCGACTGGTCCACTAGTCTCAGGGTCCCCAGAAGACCTTGGCGGAAGACCTTGGCCAACCTCGCTTCGCCAACGGCCATTAGGAGGCACACCCGGAGGCGTGCTCGTTGTGGTGCTATAGCTTGACTAGCCTCAAACATCGAAACGGTCACCCATCCAGTTCCCGAACCGCGTGCGTTGCTTAACTTTGGTTATCAAATTTTTTATTTATTTATTAGGACATTGAATATCTCTTTCAATCGTCAAAAAGGAGGGGGGTAGGGAGGGGGGTATCGGTCTCGCAAGTACGCTGCCACTAGACCAGTTACTTCTAATTAAAAAGTCTCCAATCAAAATAAAAAAAGAACTCATCAAACGCCAAGGGCTTCTAGAGAGGGTAGTTAATTGAAAAGGTGCTTCGATCATGCGTTCAAAGAGAACTTTCCGTTATTTTCTCTTTCATTACCATCGTTACGGCGTAATTAAAATCTTATTTTATTTTTAGGTCGTAGTTGTAGTTATAGGTACTATTAGTATTTATTGACTATTATAAAATTTATTACCATGACATTATTACACTATGACATTATTAATTTAATTTGTATGCATTTATTTATTTATTTAACATTTTACTATTTTTTTTGTGTATTTTTTAATGTTTGTATGTCTTTATTTTAATTCTCTTTGACGATATCTTTGTGACTTGCTTATATTATGACATGCGCTTAGTATAATGTAAATTTCATTGACAAATAAATTATCTAATCTAATCAGTAAGATTAACGAATTCTACACCTAAACATTCCTCGTGAATCAGTCTATCTATCGGTGAGAACGTAATGAAAATCCGGTCAATGGTTTTTGAGTTTATCGCGAACAGACACAGACGCGGCGTAGGACTTTGTTTTATATTATGTAGTGATAGCAACCCACCCCGGCTTCGCACGGGTAATAAACTTAACAAATTATACGTCGAAACTTTCCTTATGAATCACTCTATCTATCGGTGAGAACTTAATCAAAATCCGTCCAGTAGTTTTTGAGTTTACCGCGAACAGACGCGGCCCGGCATTTGTTTTATAATATGTAGTGCGTAGTGACCAGCGACCGGCCCGATATCTCACGGACGTTCTGGGAGCTTTCCCCTTCCTGTAGATATTCTCTCAATGATAGCGACAACCGCATCAAACTCCGTTAAAGGCGAGCGCTCATTTCTTGAAGACCCTAAAGACGTGGCGGCTCAGGACTATTACTAGTAGCATTTGAACCAGATTTGGCTGGAGACGAATAAATCCAAAAGCGACTTTAGTTCGTACTTCGTAAGGATTAGTATCAACTGCCACTGACGGTTCATCACATCATCACCACATCAGCCAAAAGACGCCCACTGCTGGGCATCGGCCTCCCCCAGAGATCTCCACAAAGGCCGGTCCTGTGCTTTCAGCATCCAGCTGGTACCTGCGATCCTTACAGGTCGTCGGTCCACCTTGTAGGAGGCCTACCCACGCTGCGTCTACCGGTACGTGGTCGCCACTCGAGAACTTTACTGCCCCATCGGCCATCTGTTCTTCGAGCTATGTGCCCTGCCCCCTGCCACTTCAGTCTGGCAATCCTTAGAGCTATGTCGGTGACCTTGGTTCGCTTGCGGATCTCCTCATTTCTGATTCGATCGCGCAAAGAAACTCCGAGCATAGTTCTTTCTATTGCCCTTTGGGCAACAGTGCCACTGACGGTTGGTCGGCTGCAATCAAAATGGAACTAGTTCACCGTTCCTATGCAACCCTACCTCGGTACTCGTACACAACACGTACAGTGGGTACCCTTGAAATTTATCGAAAGACAACAACGCACACGAGGGCAGCATGAATCACTCTTATCGCCCTGTATATGGGGCGACTGTGTGCGCCGCTATCAGTACGCCGGCGCGTTGTACCAACACTGCCGATATTTTGGCAAATAAAGCATGAATTACGTGGCCTATCCTATTCCGTAGTACCTACATACGGATAACACAGCCCTACATAGTATGTAGTATATACATACCGTCACGCACAACTTTTTAACCCCAGTCGAAAAAAGAATTGTCTAGTATTAGTTTGATGGACCGATTTTGATGCGGTTTCCTTTATTTGAAAGGCAGTTTAAACGAGATAGCTCTTTGCTTTGTTCTATTAAAATTGGACCAGTGATTTAGAAAATATTTCGAGTATAATCATTAAAACTAGGTCGGGTTTTTTTCTGTCGAGGTATTCCTGTAGGTGTAGGCAGAGACCTCATCGTTTCACTTTTTGGTTATTACCACGAACGGACCGTTCACCTGATGGTGCGCGGCCACCGTCGTCCAGGTCCTCTACAACCTAAGGGAAGCTGATGCGGTGCCGGCCTTTGACCCTTGACTACATACATTAATCTTTGCATACACGAACGTCAGTTTAGGGCACCCTTGACCTGACCTTTCTCTAAAATTGCATCGATTTGATCGTGACACGTACGTCTCGCACTTCCCCTTCCGACCATTCCAGTCCCTAGGGGACAAAATATGCCCCGCGACACGTACAACAGACGTCTCGGATGAGGCCAAAGAATTGAACATTTTTTACAGGACAAAATTCCCGCCCGAATCCCTGGTGACAGCACAAAATACGAACCAATCCAAAAATAGAATCGACAAATATTTAAATTCAAATTGATAATGAGTGGAGAAGATGAGCAGGCATCAATCAGTTGTATTGACAACTACTCGCCTGCTTAATAACAATAAAACGCCAGTTCTCGAAAATGGTTGTGCCACGCTCTATTGGGATCGATCTGTCATCACGAACAGGACTTTGGCGGTAATGTGGAGGAGAGAATTCCAGCCGCCAATGTTGGCAAGCGAAGATGGAGAAGGTTAATTACCCACCTGGCCCAGTTGCTGTGACCAGGGGACCGAAGTCCAATGGACGCTCTTTGGATCTTGTATATAAGCGTTGTAGATGGAACACTCCGTTAGCGCGATGTAGATTTGACAGTTGCTGTCATGCTGATTTGTCTTGCCAACTCGTGTGTGCGAGCTCTCTTTGGTTCACTATGGAGATCGCTACAGGACTATTGTAGACAATAGACCTGATATCGTGCTCACAGATCGATCGAAGCGCCGAGCAGCGCTCGTCGATATCACCATTACGCATGACGGAAACCTTGTGAACCGAGAAGGACTAACTGTATAATTTGAATTGGCTCATGAAGGTGATCGCTGTGTGGGATGTTGATTCGTCGATCATTGTTCCGATAGTGGTCTCATAGCGAAGAGCCTCGACCAACAACTTAAGAGTCTCTCGCTAGATGGTTGGGCCAAGGGCCAGACACAGAAGGCGGTATTCTTGGAGACGTCGCGTTTCGTCAGGAGGTCTGTCTCGGTGCTGGCGACACTCTTGGTTTGATTTGTTTTAATATTTTAAATTTATATTGTAAAGAAAGTAAATTTAAAAAAGAGAATAATAATAAACAGATCGGAATACGTTTATTCGGACTCGTGTTCCTTATGTGTGACGTAGACGCCTGTGTGATACAGGTGCAAGTGTTTATGTATGCATGTTTTATACAGACAGACAGCCTGGCCACCTGACGGCATCCGTCGCTCATAACATAACGACTCAATTCAGTTTCGCGTAACAAAAACGCGGAACCGAGCGTGCGTATTCATCGTGAGGTGACCAAGCCTACATGCATACATAACAAAGCGTCGTCTGACGGCAGAAATAGGTAAGGCTGTGGTCATTATCACAGTACATAACAGTCCACTGTAGGCATTTTTTTTATATACCACCAAGGTGGCAAACAAGCTTACGGCCTGCCTGATGGTAAGCAGTCACCGCAGCCTATGGACGTTTGCAATACCAGACGCATCACCCACGAAAGGGGAGTTTATTGGCATAATCTCCACGTTTGGCGGGCGGGTTAGAGATCGCAGTGTTATAATTGTAACAATGGAAAACGCTACTGCCCATATTCCAGCCTACGGAGACTCTAGATCTTTTTTCACGAAAACATTAGTCGCCTTGTACGACACTCACGAGTGTAAATGGTTGGTGCTATTCTACTCTGCCGGACACTACACGTCCAGGCTGTAGTACCCAGGTTGTATGCAGGTGAACCTCAGGCTTAACAGGTAGGTCATGTTAGCGTTAATGTCCCGGTTGTGCTTTGGCGCACGAGGGGCCGGAGTCCGTCTTGACCAGGATTTGACAGATCAGGTAAATAAAGTGGAGCGACTGCCATTTGACCTCTGTGACCTCCTAGTACAAGGGCACCTGACCATATTGGATAATTATAATCCTTATTTAGATCAGGATACAACCAATAACAGATTGACATGACAGGTAATACACATTATGATCGAAATATTACTGTTACACATTCATCACGATGTTTCCCTCACCGTAAGAGCAACGGTTAGCATTCAACTAATGTACATAACTCAGAATAGAGTCATTGGTACATGGCGGCAGTGGGATTTGAAGCCGAACCTCTCGCTTTCTAGGCGGATACCTTTACCACTCGGCCACCGACGCGCAAACCAGAATCCGTCTATTGAACCATCATCATAGCCAGCATACTAGAACATCATGGTGGATTCAGGTCTGAGGAGCCTAAGTCCTGGCCGCGATCTGATGACAATAAAGACGAGATATCGCGATTAAGATCACGTTCATCCGTAACGTACTGGGCGGGGATAAGTGATAATTATTATTGATTTTTATTTTGATAAATATACCATGATAATTATCTTTATAATAATAAATTGTTGCTATATGCGTATGCTAATGCGATGTGCCACTTCTGAGCGAACGATAAGTGCCAATTTTCGAATAATTGTCCCAAAGTGTTGTCTATACAAAATGCCTACAGTAAATCAATCAAGTCTATAATAAATACAGTAAGAACCCTTTTAGACTGTGTTTAAGTGGATTTCAACAAAAACAGCATTTTGTCGACGAGATGCTCGAAATAATCAAGAGATGTCTGCGATAATTACCTATTCCTATACCTATCTGATACATATCTGATATTCATGAACACAATTATCAAAGAAAATAATTATCTTTTACTGGACTGGGTAAGCTCCGGGAATACATGGGGAAAAAGCCTTAATCTGCCGGTATCAGCATGGCTATCACAAGTCTTATCGTAATCGAATTGGCCATTACCAAGAAATTTTAAAATTTCCGTCATTTTCGCCATACAAAATGATAATTTCATAGGTAAGGACCTAATATTCAGATAAGGAAACAAAGAGATCCTGCGGGAGGCCCAAGGGCTAAATCTATATTGCTAAATCAGATTCGAGAGCCAACAGCTTACGAAGCGACGCAGAAGACCGAGCGAAGAGTAGGAAAGCGGACCCTGGCAGAAACCAGGGACTCTCAGCTACGATGACGATGAAGATGCCAAACGTATTATGCCAAAGGATATTGTGAGAAGGAAATAAACAGATGCCGCTTGAGGCTCAAATAGGGATTGATATTGCTTAATCAGATTTGAGAGTCAACGGCTTACGAAACAACGCAGAAGACCGGGCGAAGATGAATGTGAATGGGGTCTTTTGAATGTGTTATTGGACCAAATAAAAATACGTCTATGTCTATGTAAGAGTAGGAAAGCGGACCCTGGCAGAAAGGAGTAGGAAATCGCACCCTGGCAGTAGGATTCACCGCTACGATGAGGATGATGATGCCAAACGGTAACGTAGCAACATTCCAAACAGAGGAACACTGAACAAAGGAAAACACCAAACAACATTCGCACGAAACGCTCTTGGCTCTTATACGCGACGTATTTTATTACAACATTATGCCGCAAGGTATTATGTAAAATTGTGTGCGGATGTCTGCGTCGAGTAGGAGCAGGGCTGTCGAGTTATATTTATGAAATTCAGCGTTACGAAATAGGTCTGGATATGAGTTTGTGTGGTGTCCGGCAGAGTAGAATAGTACCAACCTCTTGCACTTGTGGGTGTCGTACAAGGCGACTAAGATTTTCGAGGCAAAATATAAAGGCTGGAGACCGAGCAGCACCTTTTTCCATTGTCATATTTATAATATCCAACCCGCCTAGCAAGCGTGAAGATTATGGCAATAACCTTCACGCTTGCTAGGCTTTCGTGGAACAGGCCTTATTTCTTGCAGTGGACTGATGGCTGTGATGATTTGTTCGCACTTTCTATAAGCTTTCTATAATTTATTTTGTACCACCGTCACGATTACCCTAAAATTAATGAATTATTCAATTTCTTTCCAATGTAAATGAAAAACTTTTACAAGCTCCAATTTGACCTTTATAGAAACACTTTCCAGCACCTCTACTTTGTTACGGCTTATTCCAATTTATAAATGAAAGCGACGGGCAATATGTACATATTTAAATTTTTAATCATTTCACAAAAATATATAAAATTACATTTAAATCCAGGACAGGTGTTCCGTTTGATGTGTGTATTTGTGTATCTGTCTGTCGCACCGTAGCTCCCGAACGGATGGACCGATTCGATGCGGTTTTCTTGATTAGAAAACTAGTTTAATGGTCATCGTTCAGTTTTTTTTTTTTTTTTTTATGTCAAACGGTAGGCAAACAGGCAAGCGGGCCACCTGATGGAAAGTGGTCACCACTGCCTATAGACATTAGCAACACCAAGAGTATCGCTAATGCGTTGCCTACCTCTATAACACGTTGCTCTGGCAGCAAAAGGCAAATGCCACTCCACTGCCAAAGCCACGGTTCCCCAAATCCCCACCCCATGGAGCACTGGAAACCTTACTCACCGGCAGAAACACAATACTATTTAAAAGAGTATTATTTAGCTGCGATATTCTGTAAGGTGGAGGTACTTTCCCAGTCGGGCGGCTCCAATTTGAATTTATTAAAATCGGACCAGTATTTTGGGATGTATTTGAGTACATGTCGGGGGTTTTGTTCATGGAAGCAGTTACCGTGAACTTAAGACATTTTAATATTTTGATAATAATATATGCTCACAAAGGAATCTATAAAATATAACGTGACCGACTTAAATAAGGAACCTATGGACGTATCACACTCGTGTAAGGCCTTGTAAAGTTGTCAACCCATCATTATCATCTCTCTTCCACTTGATTAGGTAACCATGCTAACCATCCGATTGTAAAGTAAACAGATAACATCACTGTTATCTTTGTTCTCTAGTAGAGAACAAAGATACTCTCTAGTCACGACATAATGGTTTACTACGAATTGTTTGTCTTACGGTGAGGGAAAATGTCGTGATGAAACCTGCATATTCAGGCGATTGAATACGTAGAGGTCAGACGGTGTGAACGCGGACCCCGGGCCCGTGTGCGTGAGATTACAATGCGAAATAGGCTATTTTCTAAGTGAGCCAATAGCAAAGTTACCTAGAGAAGTAGTCAAATTGAGAAATGGGCTATTTGATAAGTAGACTTCGTGCGCCGAATGAAACCGTCACATTAACGTCAAGATGATTAATATTGTTATAATATACGGTCAGGGCGTGCCAAACGGCTCCCGAAGCTGATGAACCAGTGTCAGGATCCCCAGCGGAAGACCCCACCCTAGAAGGTACTCTGTGACAGACAAACGAAGAGAGAGCGAGAACAAAGATTTTCGCGCTGTGACATCAAAGATTTGTCATTTTTTCTAGCCAAAAAACTGCATTAAAACGTCACTGAAATTGGTCTTCGACAATATACGACTGTCGTAGATAGTTGAGAAGATATTTTTTGGCTACAATAGACATTTCAATGTCATTATTAATGGAGATATGTGGTGCGAAAAAATGTCATCAATGTCATGTTGTGTCATTTATAATTTCGTGATATTTCTTTGTATGTTTTTAGTACTAAAGTACAATAAATAAATAAAAGTTACGACAGCCGACCCTAGCGGCGACCCTCCTAGGGTTATGAGCATACAATTTATTAGCATAGCAGTTGTTAATTACGACTCCTAAATTGTCGAAAGCGGAGCGACTTTCTTTCTCGGGTCGCCCGCGAGTGTTATGGACCCGAAATTGTTGAAAATAGTCTCGTCACACAGTTTTCATAAAAACCCACATTGAAAACATATATTTGGTGGATATCGCCTTATATTTATTTATCCTAATACATCCGATTTCACTAAATTTAGGCGACGAAAATAAAAAATAATAGTCTTGGCGTTAATGCCCCGGTTATGCTTTCGCGCATGAGGGCCAGGGGTCCGCCTTGATCATGATCCAGGATTTGGCAGAGCAGCTAATTACAGTGAAGCGAGTGCCATCTGATTTCGGCTTTTCCCTAATGGGTTTTGCGGGTCAGACGGCAACAGACCAACAGGCTAACAGGCTTGACGTGACAAGCCGCGACCCTGAGTCCACTGCCATAGGGCTTCGCCCTGACGCGGTCTCCCCGCGCGCGAGTAGACGACTCCTTCCATCCTTAGATTCTGATAGGAAGCCATTCTCAGTAAATCTAGAACCGTTATCTCAGAAGAGCGGTCCAAGGCTGGCTCGTGTCTAATATGCATGTTAGATACCTGACCTGATAGGACTACGAACTGGATGTTTCGTTCTCAGCATGCGGGAACTGGATATAGGTACTTACCTGAAAAGAATAAAAACCATTTTTAGTATAAAGAAAATCAGGGTTGAAAAAAACATAATAAACACAATTATTCGAAAAAATCTTAGTCACGTTTTTTTAAACATAAACATATATATAGGTAGTTTATAGTTCAATTATATTTCGATCGGTGGGCTTATCCAGATGGTACGGATGGATTTTCTATTCGTGGCGCCTGCGCCGGATAGTACGGTGGGTAAATTTTGCAGCAGGTAGAGTCCATCTTTGCAATTTAAGATATTATTTAAAAAAAATGTTTTAAAATTATTGATAACTAGTGGACCCGCGCGACTTCGTTCGCGTACACCTATTTACGCTACTTTTTTTTCTTGTTGCACTCTATCAATTTAATTTTTTATCTATTTAATTTAAGTAGGTACCTAATTGAAATTGTTTGGTAGAGTAATTGACATTTGTTAATTTATTTGTTTGACATATTCAATAATTAGTTTGTAGATCATTGACATTTTATTTACATATTTGATTATTTCGGTTTATTTTGTATATTAATTGTTAGAATTAGACACATTTAATCTCAATTAGATTGACATATAATTATGTAACTCGCTAAGCCTTAAAAGGCAACTAATGTGATCAAATATTTGTATTAACACCAATGTAACCATGAGAGAGCGAACGAATAAATGAATTATGAATTATGAATTATCTTGCTCTTGAATCACTCTATCTATTGTTGAAAACCGCATTACAATCCGTTGCGTAGTTTAAAAGATCTAAGCGTACATAGGGACAGACGGCGGAAAGCTAGTTTGTTTTATCCTATGTATAGATAATCGTTCGATTCTCCGTTAAACAAAACCGACCCGTGGAGCCGATATTTCTTTAACAGCTTCAATTACGGGATGCCCCATTATGCCTCGGCAGCATAGGCGTCATTATCTCACGGAAAAATGTAAAAGTTGCGCGAGAAAATATTCTTTATGCAGACTCTGAAATTTCACACTGCCGTAACGAGGTAAAAAAGGGGGAACAAGAAAAATACCTAGATAGAAGTTAAACGTGTTTGCTGGTAAATTTTGCCTCTTCGTAACAGAATATGTAAATCATCATCAACATCACCTCAGCCGTTGAACACAGCCCTCAACTCTTCAAGGCTACAAGGGTTTTTACGCCTTCAAGGCTAGAGTGAATACGCTGTTCATAGTCAGGCATGCTTTGACTGCATCGTCAGTTGCCACCAGGTGAGATGGCGATCAAATGCCTGGTTAGTCCAATAATATGGAATATGGATGTTGCTTTTATGCTAAACATTCTAAATACTTTATGAACAAAATAGTACAAAGGTGGACTTAAAGCTTTATCTACCAGTTTACCCCGAAAACTGGTAATTAAAATTGCAGGCGGTGCATAAAAATTAACAACAACATTACACTTATATACTTAACTATAAATACAATTCTACCCTCTAGTATTCACATACCGAAACTCAAAATATTTGATAAAATACTAAAAACCAACAACAACAAGATAGCAGAATGCACTTGAATACCAATTTCAATCAAGTGCGTACTTACTAAAATCACTCAATCAATCAATACTGATTGACCCCAATCTGATAAGTTGCATCTCCCTAAGTGTACCAGCGAGGCTTATGAGGTCGTACCACCAGCGCCAACAAACTACAGGCGAAACAGCGTCTTTTGTCGGGTTGCAAGAGATTTGAATACAACTACAGTTGAGCTTGACCTCATTATTTTTGATTGTTATCTTCTTTCAGTGAAGCGTAGGGTAGTGAGGAATAGGTTTACTGCGCGGACTTAGATAATGTAAGCACTGGGACTGAATAATGTTCACATTTACATGTAGCTGTAGGATTTGTATACCTATTGTGATGCTATATGTGGTAACCTATAATTGGGTTACTGTTGGTTTTCCAAAAACAAATAAATTAAAAGAAAATAACGCTGTTAAACATAGGCCTCCTCGCGCACGCCTCACACACCGAATGGCTATGGCTCTTGCATCCATCAGCTCCCTACACTTGCACTGCTTCAATCGAATATGTACGGGTATAATACTCCATTTCAAAACACTATTTATAGAAAGACGTTTCCCAGATGACAGTTAACTGATAGATTAGTCCTATACATATTCGATAGGTAGGTACGGTCTGTTCCCTAACTTATATCAGCAAGCATTTTGGTGGTATTATATGACTGGATCAAATAGACAATTTCAGATGATAATAATCGTTTTGTCGACAACGTCTACGGGTCAATGGTGCTTCGACTGACATTATTTAATACTCACTACTTCTGCTTAATAAAGTAGTTTTAGAAATCATTCAAAATTGTTTTATTTACATATATTGGTAACCATAATAAATAATTTTTAAGCGGAGGTTTGTGTCTACGACGCGATCTGGCTGCCCACGGGCCTTAACAAATTATACACTTAAACCTTCCTCATGAATAACTTTGTCTATAAAAATTTTGAATTTTTTGAATTTTGAAATCCGCACCCGAAAAAAACCGTAAAAATCCGTTCAGTAGTTTCTGAGTTTATCCCGAACAGACAAACGGACGTGGCGTGTTACTTCGTCCTATATAATATGTAGTGGACATTATTGAACAGCGATTGCTTCCCGTTTCTAATATATCTTCAACCGTATTATTTGAACGGTGCAGCCTATAACGTGCATTCAAAACCACCAATACGCCTAGTGCCATAAGCTAGAAAACAACCAGTATACACATTCCAAAAATCAATACTCCCAACGTCGTGTCAAAAGAGTAATCCCCAAATTAACATGCACTAATTGACGGTCAAAAACACATTTATCAGCCCCCAATCACGCCTCCCCAGTCGGACACAGTGGCCTCCCCGCGGCAGATGTTATCAGTGGTACACAGTAGCGGGACACGCAGTACGTCATGTGGTAGCTATGTTCCAGATTTAAGATTTGTCATTTTTATTCAATATGAAATCATTTTTAGGGCAGTTCATCTTCTTTCCGAGCGACCATTCCCAATTCCCAAAAATCAATTAACCCAACGTCGTGTCAAAAGAGTAATCCCCAAATTAACATGCACTAATTGACGGTCAAAAACACATTTATCAGCCCCCAATCACGGCTCCCCAGTCGGACACACCCAGTGGCCTCCCCGCGGCAGATTTTATCAGTGGTACACAGTGATGGGACACGCAGTACGTCATGTGGTAGCTATGTTTCAGATTTAAAATTAAAATATTTATTCAATAAAATTGAGCAAAGCTTTTGCCCGCGACTTTGTCTGCGTGGAAATCGTTTTTAGAGTAGTTTTCCCGGGCAACCATTTTAAATGACCCCCCTAATGTATGAAAGCTACGGAGAGGTCAAGCAGTATATCTGGTTTTACCGAACCGAATTAGATAAAACATGGCTTAGTTTTTAAGTGGGACCCCAAACTACCAAGCTGTGAAGTCCTCAACAAAATCCATTCCGCGCCATTTACATATTTCTTATAGTTTTGCTGGTCTAATAGATCTAATAGCTATATATGTTGGTCTAATCTACATTAAGTGTTTCAGTTTCATTACATTAAGTCAATACAAATCGAGCGATGTATGCGGCGCGTTGTGGTACCAAACAACCTACTCAATTAAACGTTCATAGAACTCAAATACCACTACCAGTCAGCAAACACATGTACGCGCATTCGCTGGACGAGAGGGGGAAATAAATTATTTCAAATTTTCAAGATGGCCTACTGTTGGTTTACTACACTGCGTCATAACCATGTTGCTGTTCAAATGAAATAACTAATTTCAAAGCGGCGAAGGCGTACACTCGATCGCATAACGCTTCTGAAATAATTAAACTTTCGAGCGCTCATGGGTGAGAACGATTTTCGTGAGGATTGAAGTTAAAGACGATGTAACGTAAGTTGATTACAATTATGTCGAGATAAGTGAAGTCGTTTATGAGAAGCAAAACAGAAAGTCTTAAGTTAATCAACGGTTTCGTGTTTGTCGGAAAGCGCTGACGTACTGCTAAGGAATGGAACATGTTGGCAACGTGTGTGATCCCTGATCATTACAATCTGGACGCCTTCAAGGAGTTCTTGAGAGATCTCCAAATATTCTTGGACAATCTAGCCCCAAAGTAAGCAAACCCAGAAAACTGATAAGCTACCTATATGTTTTTAAATACATACATTTAACACCCAGACCCGTAACAGAAATTAAAATTCATAATTCCAATTTCAGCCCGGTCGGGAATCCAACCCGGGACCTCTGCGTGGCACACGGCATGTTACCCAACAGAACCACTCAGCTCAACACTGCATGTTAACCGACCGAACCTCGCCTCCCTTTCACGTTGTCAGCTGCACGTGTTACGACTCCAGAGCTTTACAAACACCGTAGTCGACCAGTTGCGCAACGGCCCGACTAGCCGACTATAATGACATATCGTATAGAAGGGAGCGCATCAACCTACATAACCAGTATAAGTTGAGCTAGCATCTCTATGGACGCACATAGCAATGTCAGCTCCTTTTACATTGGTTTATTGTAGGCTGCCTACTGTACAAGTATATCGCTTAATCCACGTGATTAATTAACAGAGAGCCCCGCCGACCCATTCGCCCCGTACGGGCTAATCCAATTAACCGTTGCTACAATATCGGATCAGGGGGGCTACGCTCCAATCCCGTGATACGTTTATACACTGGTCGAAGCCGAAATAATTGTCAAATTTATTTGAAAGCGAAGTAATAGATAACATTTGGAACTACGGATGTTAACGAGTAGCTCCCCAGAGTCGTAGATACTGAGCAAAATTCGATGCAGTAGCTCGAAAAAGTGGTAAAAACATCCACTTGAAACGTTCTAGAGTCAGTCGTATAAATCATAATTATCACACATTAACTAGGTAGGTACTATTTCTTTTATTAATAAAAAATAACCACTAAATAGCATAGCTATCATAATCTTATAAAAAGCCAACGTTGTGACCACTACACTTCTATTTTTAGATGTTGTATATATCATTTGAGTAATCTAACCTAATTAAAATGTTTATTAGGTAAAACGCTACTTGGTGTTAGGTGGACCGTACAAAATTAAAAGCATAAAAGTTCTCAAATGTGATATATTTCTTCATAACGAGCTTTTATCGTGCGGTATAGTGCTAATCAAGAAAATTCCAAAAAGCTCAAACACGATGATATTGCTCCTAAAGCCAGCTTCCGTCGTCATCAGACCATCTCCAGGGACCATATTGGTATTGCCATCCAAATTACAGAGGTATAAAAATTTTAGTGACCTTTTTTCATTTTTTATGTCACACCGTAGACAAACACGCAAGCAGGCCACCTGATAGAAAGTAGTCGCCGTCGCCTATGCACATCAGCAACACCATCATTGACAATGCGCTGCCCGCCTCTGAAGAGACCTCTAATATACCTCTTGAACGATCCCATGTAATAGTCCAAAGAAAACACTGGCTGGAAGCTCATTCCACATCCGAATCGTACGAGCGAGGAACGTTCTTTCGAACCGTCGCGTGATGACCAACAGAGGGTCTACGTAGTGGAGATGAGTACGAAGCCCGCGGCGGGTGATGCGATGACAGAATTGTACCAGATCGAAAAGAGAAGTGGATCAAATTAGGCTTGCAAGATACCAGGACATACAAGTGAGGTTAAATTTAAATAAAAGCTTATGAAAACGAACGCGAACACTCTTCAGGGGACGCAACCCGTTCTAATCCGGAACTCGGTTACAAATTACCCTAAAAGGGTCGTGGAGCCCTAGAGGACGAGCGCCGACGCTAGAGTGGCTCCGCGCTTCGAATTAGATCAAGTTAATGATACATTATTAAATGGCTATGCTGAAAGGTGGGCAACTGGGGAGTTTGCAACGAGGTGGGCCTCTCAATCGATATTTGGGTCATTCAACTCTACAGATTCTTTACACGAGTCTATACTTATGAGGCTTAGCTTTTGACAGCGACTTAGTCCGCGTAAAATTCGGTTAAAACGTTCTAGACCCATTCCTGCGGGAACCACATTGAATTTCGGGATAAATTAGGCTATGTACTATTCTGCACGGCAAGCACAAGCGTGTCCGCGAAACAGCTCGCGCCGCGACAGAGCGTTTGTATCCTTCTCGCACTACTAAGATGAAAGATATACCAGTCAATGTCGAGTCGTTTCTTGCGTATCGCGTGCGAGAATATCCTTGTGCTAGCTGTGCTGGGCTTAACGCTATAACGCCAAATTTCATCACTTGTTGCGTGACAAAATCCTTGCATTACTTGTTGCGTGAAGGAGTAAATATCCTTACAAATTTTTGCATGTATAATGTCATTCACTAGTATACTAGGAAGGACTACTCTTTGTAGCATTTGACAGCAATCTCACTTGGTGGTAAGCTATGCGGCGAAACGGCCTGTCTAGAAACAGTATTCTCTTTAGCCTTGAAAGTGTCCAGATATGATTAGGGAACACACTCGCAAGCAACGACTTACATATTTATTTGTTTCAAACTAAACTTACGTTCTTCACATGTACACACATATGGAAGCTCATACATTGACCAAACTAAACGTTCAATCGCCGAAAGGGTCAAAGGGTCGAAACCACCAGGCGAATAAATCTGCCATAGCAGACTATCTGCTCAACTCTGAACCAAACCACTGGATAGAACTACATGCGCCTGAGTCCTCTTCACCGATCGGCAATATTATTCGCGTATGGTTCGGGAGGTCATTCGGGTCACACGGGAGGGACTTTCAATCGGGAAGACGGATATATGCTTCCGGTGTCATGAAACCCAGTGGTGTGCAAAATAAATTAACTTTAAGACTTAAGATAATAATAATAATAATAATAAAAAGTTTATTAAATCTTGTGGAATACATTTCAATTTTAGAGTTAAAAAACACGTAAAAGGTAAAAGTAAAAATATTTTTATAAAGATATATCGTCGGACGTATCCGTTAGCCGTCGTGAGGGTTGTGTGCCGTGAAATTTCGGTTCAATAACATACTGACAATTCTATAAGATGGCGGGACGCCTACCCGCATCCACGTGTGGGTAGGAAGTCTACCCGCGCATTATAGCAATTATCACCTCTCCACTGCAGTCTTATCGTGACTACGGTGAGTGTAACCCTACCGAAACGTCGGGTAGACAAATCAAATAGATACGTCGCGTGTGAGTCCCGTTTAATATAACAATATGAGTTACAAAGACACACATTATAAAGATTGAAAAGGTGTTGGTGCTGGCAAACCTGCTTTACGGTAAAGTTTTTTCATTTTAATTAAAGGTAATTTTATACCGGTTTAATGACCAAACTCCTACCTTTTTCATGACCAAATTCCATTGTGTATGAGCAAGCTCTCATTATCTTGACGGACTAGGACAGCGACTTCTTCTTATTCTATTCAGATCGGCTGCATCTATTTTAGCAAATTTTTGTTGGATTTCAATCTTTTTTTTGTTAGATTCGTAATTGTCAGGAGAAGGTTTATACGTAAGAATAAAGGATAGGTGTAGGGTAGTGTAGTCTAGAGTAGGGTAGGGGTAAAGTAGAGTAGGGTTAGGACACCACTCGAACGAACTAAAACAGGGCACGCCCAATCGCTAGTTAAATCTACCTACACATAGTATAAAACAAAGTCGCATCTCGCCGTCTGTATCGATGTACGCTTAATGGCTTTTAATGCGGTTTTCAACAATAGATAGAGCGATTCAAGAGGAAGGTTTATAAGCAAGAATAAGGGTAAGTTTTTTTTTATGTCATACGGTAGTCAAACAGGCAAGCGGGCCACCTGATGGAAAGTGGTCACCACTGCCTATAGACATTAGCAACACCAAGAGTATCGCCAATGCGTTGCCCACCTCTATAACGTCACCACCTCACGTTGCTCTGGCAGCAAAAAGGCAAATGCCACTCCACTGCCAAAGCCACGGTTCCCCAAATCCCCACCCCATGGAGCACTGGAAATCTTACTCACCGACAGAAACACAATACTATTTAAAAGAGTATTATTTAGCTGCGATATTCTGTAAGGTGGAGGTACTTCCCCAGTCGGGCGGCTCCAATTCGAACAAGATACCCCGCTATGCCCTACCTCTCTTAAAATAGGTAGGGTTAAAGTAGGTCTACGCGAACGAAGTCGCGCCGGGTTCACTAGTTATAAATAGAGATGAAATTAATCGACTCTTATAGTAGGTACGTATAACGATGTAAGAGTGAGTCACTGTACAAGAAATATATTTGGACATCAATAAAAATAGATAACCTAATCAATTCTTTTTACTAGCAAGCCAAGGGCATCGTCTTCTAGACCACCACTATCGCAGGTACTTAAGAGCTTTTATCTGGTGGAAATTTCCTTTCCCTTTGAAAATATAAAACACAAACATATCTCGGAAAAATCTCAAGATACTTGGTAATAGTTATTCCTCTCAGCGAGAGATTGATCGAAATCGGTTCTGTAGATACTTCCCGGAAATTTGCGGATTTATACAATATCTTTAGCAATTTTTATATTATAATACATATGTGAGTGGGCTTTTCCTAGGCATTTAAAGTACAATGTTACTGAAACTACTAACTCAGGCTGAGTGGTTCAGTTGGTTAACATGCCGGTCGCCACGCAGAGGTCCCGGGTTTGATTTCCGGCCGAGCCGAAATGGAAATGATGAATTTTAATTTCTGTTACGGGTCTGGGCGTAGTAGAGCTCGTCTAGCAAGCTCGTGAGTGCAAATATTGATAACGACACTTCATCTGTGTGGGAGCCAATGAACGACGCGTGCTCCTACGTTTGAATTTCACCGGCAACTGAATGACCAATTACAACGGCATTTGTATATGTATTGCGTCCATATTTTAAACTTGTGTGCGTTAATGCGGTAGTGGGGCGCGTCATTTTAGATTAGACGACCTATGTATAATGTAGTTGTCTACCTATGTATAATGGAAGTATTTGAAATAAAAAAGTATAGATTAGATTATCAGTTATCTAACACCCATAACAAAAGCTTTGCTCACTTTGGGGCTAGATGGCGCGGTGTGAATTTTTTCAAGCATATGTCTATGCAAACCATTGTTTACCAATTGTTAACGCCTGGCGCCTCAAGCTTACACCTTAGAAACTGTCATATTGTTACATTTGATTAGCACTGACAATTTGCACCTCAAGAAGTAGCTGTTGTTCGTCGAGATGACGGCTCTGTTTGCGTTTCAGAGCCAGAGCTTTGCAGCCACAGAGTAAGGGTAGAAGCATTTTTGTTGGCTAGACAAAGCGGCAAGCGGGCCACCATTATTAAAAAAAACTGGATTACCCTTTAGCCAAAAGTTGATCTAGGCAATTAAATGGTAAGGAAAGTGGTCACCGCTGCCATGGTATGACCATTGTCCACCTCTAAAACCCCTGGAACACATTGCTCTGACTACAAATACCACTAAGCAAATACTACTATTGGCCGTGTGGTGTCCGGCAGAGTAGAATAGCACCAACCCCTTACACTCGTGGGTGTCGTACCAGGCGATTAATGGTTTCGAGGCAAACGATCTAGAGTCTCCGTAGACTGAAAAATGGGCAGCAGCGTTTGCCATTGTTATATTTACAACACTGCGATCTCCAACCCGCCTGCCAAGCGTGGAGATTGTGCCAATGACCTCCCCTTTCGTGAGAGGCCCTGAGTCCTGTAGTGGACTGTTATGGGCTGTGATTATAGTTTAATTCAAAACACTGCGCAGATAAAACAATACCAGCCCACGTATGGGTCACAGAACTGCTAGTATCATACAAATTGTAGAACAAACAGTAGACCCACGTATCGTGTTCACTGCGGTGGTGGCTGTGGGCTTGAGAGTATATTTATCTACCACGCGACCGAAGTCGCGCCCGAAGTTGGGCCAACTGAGTCTGACTGATGTATGTTTTCAAATAAAGAAAACCCCATCGATATCGGCGCAGTCATTCGGGAGTCGACACCGTTAAATTTCAAGACTTTCGTGGTTATTCACAACACTTTCACTACACATGTTATCGGGTTTGTTACCACGGTTGGTATTGTTTTTACGTCGATATTTCGACTCAGTTTCGTCAGTCAACTCGTGACCATGACGCATGCAACTGCGTCGAAATATCGAGGTACAAACAATACTAACCGTGGTAACAAACCCGATAACATGTGCAGTGAAAGACACCGTTAAACTTTAAAACAAACATCCTTCTTTTACGTACGGGGTTTAAATCGCACAATACCACAAAGAAAGGAGACAAAACATTAATATCTAGATAAACATGGCGTAGCATTCAGGATTTTCTACTCATTACATTATAACTTGCAAGAGGGTGTGGCCTGGACTGGTTCAGACATATATAGGGCAGTGGGGCAAACCTGCAATTCATGTAACACTACTTTAGTAGTATTTCGCCTGGGTATTACTGTATTAGTTGTAGGGCTGTAGAATAATATACTCATGATCCCTTATGACAATGGTGCCTCTTTTGCGGTTCCGACTTGATTTATTTGTCTTTAGAATGCATGAAAAGATGTGGGAATGTGGAAGAGGTGAGAGACGTTTGTCAGGATGGTACCTTGAGGAACTCGATAGTCTGGGCCTATCTCCAATGGTATGGTATGTATATATGTTCAAAATTCAATTCAAAATTCAAAATTTCTTTATTGATTAGGACAATAAATCTCTCTTTCAATCGTCAAAAAGGAGGGGGATAGGAAAGTAGGAAGGAAACACACAGTGACACGCTGACCGCCCTATGGCCGTAGATAAACGTATCCCTCGCCAACCGAACCGTGCTCGCCAATGCCAGGCAGAGCCGGAACGCTATATTATCTCTCTTACGTTGTTCCTTTAGTTGAGTTATCCCTTACTCCGTGAGGAGTTCTTTCGTCATTGAATTATAATTAGTGACAAGCGCCAGTACAATCATTACTTTATACGTACTTATGAAGTTATCAACTTATCATATTTATTTCAGGCCTTACCTGTTTTTGATCTTTATTATGTCCATTATTTAGCATTTGGCTATTTGTTGCCAGAGTGACATATCGTGGGATTGTAGACGTGGACCTAGGTCAATAGGTCTAAGGCAGCGGTGACCACTTTCCTTACCATTTAATTGCCTGGGGTTGACAGTTTTTTATTCAGTTAACAAATTATGAAACTACTGCTTTGCATGTTAAGGTACATTATTAATCCTTCTTTGACTAATTACAACCCAAACGTTGGACGACGTCGGGCAATCCATCTCTCTACCCTGATTTTTACGTTTTGACATATTATGCCAGATTGGCAAAATGTCAGATTGGAATTTGCCAGAATAGCAGAATCAGCGATTTGCAAGATAAGCAGAATGCGACGGTAACATATCAGAACCCATAATAACCTATGAATATTGCAGTATCCATCAGCTTTTTCCTTCTAGATTGTTCGTGATAAAATCCAGCAGAGCCTTTGTCCCCATCGTGTTTGTTCCATAAGGTTGTCGTAGCGCTGAGTTTGTAAATAACAATTACAATTAGGTTGCTTACAATTGTTGACAGGGTTCCCAGAGAACCAGCGCAGCAAGGGGACCTTCGTAATACAAAGTTTACGGTGAGGGAGCTCTCTCCACGCCGGACGCTACGACACAGAGCTATTTGGAAAACTAAATTTTTGTTGTCCTTTTGTTGTAGCTATTTGTGTTTATTGTTAATGTTAGTTTGTTTAAACTCTTAAATGAAACTGCAGGGAATTCGGATATCTAGTCGTCTAAATGTCTAAGTCAGTTTTCATAATTTTTAACATATTTTAACCCTGGACGAAAAAAGAGGGGTGTTATAAAGTTGACGTATGTATCTGTGGCTCTGTGTATATGTGGTGTATGTCTGTCTATGGCAGCGTAGCTCCCGTACGGATGTACCGATTTCGATGCGGTTTTCTTTATTTGAAAGGCAATCGCATTGTTTCATTAAACTTGGTCGGGGGTTTTCCGTCATTTTTCTTGTCGGTTACGTTATATTCTTAGCAAAAGCACGTATGGTAGACTGGTTGGAAATCGCCACCTTTAAAATATTAAGAAAACGCTGCTGTCTTTGAATCTACCGAGATCTTAGCTGGCCTGCCTATACCACATTGTCGCCTTGTATGACCGGAATGGGGCACCAACCTATTCTTACGGTGAGGAAAACCATCGTAATGAAATCTGCACATTTAGACGACTAAATTTGTAACTGTGACCCAATCAGGTCATGTTGCCTTGTAAACAGGGTCACGGAGGTCAGGTGGTAGTCGCTATCTACCAAACCGTGGATCATGATCAAGCCCTTGCGCTCGATAGTACAACCGGGATACTGAACCAAGATGACTGACGCGAGTAATACCTGTTGTATTGCTATCCATAGGCTGCGGTAACTGCTTACCATCAAGCAGGCCGTTACTTGTCACTATAAGCAGCCCATACACGTTCATGTCTATCGATGTATGGCCACCTTAGAGGTATAATAAACGACAACACCGCCGATAAATACACACTGCATTCGTAGTGTCAATGCAATAGCATATTCCATAAAGTTTATGTGCAGAAAACTATTGACCCATCCGGTTAGATGCTTTATATCGTGAGTGCTTTCAAACTTTCAACAGTTATAAAATTTTCTGGCCGCTAGCCAACTGTGAAAGTCTGCAATTGCACTAACACTGCGATATACGCCAAAGGCTGCTTTTTAGACTGCGGCATGTGCTAAATGTTTTATTAGGCGCCAATACAAACATGCCAGTAATCAAAAATTTATAAATATATGCACTTATTGGTTAAGCTGTAGGAACAATAATTGAGTTTTAGTGTTATTTATAATGAGATAAGTACCTAGATGTAAATAGTGTAGTGGCTCACCAGACGTTTTGGTTTTATTTTAACTGTAAGACTGGAAGCATTTGGATAATAAATAAACGCTGTTACGATTAAATTACCTTGAGGATTTTAGAAATAAAATAAAATAATTTTGACGTTAATGCCCCAGTTGTGCTCTCGCGCATGAGAGCCTGAGGTCCGCCTTATCCATGATCCAGGATTTTGCAGATCAGATAATTTTTTAATGTTTTTTTTTTTCATTTTTATATAAATATGATTATTGTATTAAATCAGATAATTACAGTGAAGCGACGGCCATCTCACCTCTGTGACCCTGCTACCAGAACCTGACCAGATTTGATCATGCTTATATACATTCAATCACTGAATGTGTGTATAACTCAGAAAAGAGTCATTTATACATGGCCGCAGTGGGATTCGAACTCGTTACCTCTCGCTCACGAGTCCACTCGGCGCACCCCTTTTAGCCGCGTAAAGTACGCGTAACAATTAATGACTATAGAATAATTATATTGATTATTTATGTATTTGAGCACGTAAACCAACGATTTCACTCGATATTCAAGAAAAAGTTATTCCTAATTTGAAATTATAAAACGCACCAACGGACATGTGCAAAGTGCATCACACATGTGTGTGGCATGCGGGTCGGGAAGTGACGTCATTTGTGCGTCGCAGCTGATTCAGGCTTTCTTTAGTTTACATCCGTGACGTCACAAGTAGCGCATTATAAAAAACGCCTTGGTGCAAAGTAGTCATGGTACAACAGAACGGGTTGCAATGCAATAGATTACATTGCACGGTACGGAATTATCAAGATCTTATGATTATTTGAAGCACCTCGCCCACAAACTACTTTTTTGTTGCAATTCATTCAAACACAGTCTAAACAGGGTCTCAATCGTCAGCATTACCTATCCTATCTACAGACAAAATTTGTGACCTTTTTTTTTTAAACCTGTCGTTCGCTCAAAAGCGTCAAATCGCGTTCGCATACGCGTAAAGGGGCATTTGATGATTATCATGTCATCATCACAGCCCGTAACAGTCCACTGCAGGACTTAGGGCCTCTCCCACGAAAGGGCAGGTTATTGCCATAATCTCCACGCTTGGCAGACGGGTTGGAGATCGCAGTGTTTATATATAACAATGGAAATGCTGCTACCCATTTTCCAGACTACGGAGACTCTTGATATTTTGCTTCGAAAACATTAGTCGCCTTGTACGACACCCATGAGTGTAAGGGGTTGGTGCTATTCTACTCTGCCGGACACCACACGGTCATGTGAATTTCCCAAAATGATCCCTATGTTTTGAAACATAGTTTGACCGAATGGAAGAGTGTTTAAAATGTAATGGAGAATACTTTGAAAGCAGTAAATATATTCCTTTAAATGTAAATTGTCTTGTTAATGAGTTAAGCAAACCTTTGCGTGTACCTCACGTATGAGTGTGTGGTCTCTGTCTACCCTTTCGGGAAGAAGACGTGACGTTAGATAGTATATTAATGTAGTGCCTATTTGAGACACTTTCAGAATGTGTTATCTGTCATCGCCATGATTGCCTATTGGTACAATCGATTCTAGTACCTACTTACGCTCGCGTACATTGTTTTGCAACAAACAAATAAATTAGCATGCGGTTAAATTCTCTATACCACTTTATCGGCAGTCCGTGGACAAGACTTTTGGAAAGTTTTGTACTAACATTATTAGACTGGAGCGGATCTGGTCAAGTGGCCGGTGCTTGAAAGAAGTTCTAGGAGTCTGGGAAAAGGATAGGTGTACGTTTCGGACCGCAGAAAGCTCACCCTTCGGGAGGTGTGCCTCCTAATACTGTTGGCTCGGCGAGGTTAGACATGGTCTTCCGCTGGGGACCCTAAGACTGGTTGAACAGTCTGGCGAGCCGATTGGCATCCCGTAACGGTATATTCATATATTTATTAAATTAACCTTGACAGACAGGTGCTTAGCTTGCGCCCTGGTAAGCAATACTGGTAACTGCCCGATGGTAAGCAGTTAGAGCTTGTCTAAGCTGAAATGACGCGCCCCACTACTTAATTAGTTGATTTCGATGTGTGAGTGCAAATATTAATAGCTCCAATCGAACGACGCGTGCTCCTACGTTTGAGTCTCACTGGCACCTGAATGACCAATTACAACGGCATTTGTATATGTATTGCGTCCATATTTTAAATTTGCTTGTGTGCGTTAATGCGATAGTGGGGCGCGTCATTTAAGCTTAGACGAGCTTTACCGCAGCCTATAACGTTTGCAATACCAGGGGTATCACTACTGTCAGTTTTCAGTATTCAGGGTTCGAACCCTATACCTCTCGCTTACGAGTCGGACCCATTAACCACTAGGCCACCGACGGTCTCGATCGCTTGCTATCACCCATCATTGTGCTGAATTCGTCAGCCTATTTCGACCATGCGAAAACTAAGTCGGATATTACATTTATCGTTCACGATAATCAAAATATTACTACAAGATTAAGACATAAGTGTAATATTTATCGTCAGTGATAAGAAAGCCTAGTTCTTAATAAAGAACGCGGATATTATTTGCAGATGATACGACTACAGTACAACAAATGCAAAATATAGAATGTACTAATTTATAGCGCAACCACCTAAAAATAGCCACAGAGATTATAAATAAGGTTCCTCCTTATAAAATTCTTTTCTATGTGCATGGTAGATTGGATTGTGTATTGCATTATGACATAGACGTAGGTTTATTTGGTCCAATAACACGCTTAAACTTAAAACTTACTATATATAAGTACATAATAAGAGCGAAGCGTCTTCGGATCAAACCGGGCCAGCTCCAGCATCATTCTATGAATGGAAGCTTGTGGTTTAAAGTGGCCATCAAACTAAGATGGACCGTCACCATTATAAAATAAGAGTGTAGTATCCGATGAAACCTGAAAAGCCCTTCCGGCTACAGGTGCTCTCAGGGGGTGTTTAGCACGTATGCGCCTAGGTTCCTTTTTGGCGAGTCGTGCATAACCAGTCCGGCCGGCCGGCTGGTACTCATGACAGTTCACCTCCTCCCTCCCAACCGCTATACCGGAGGGTGCCCATTTCCGTTGCGTAGGGCGCAAAAAAAAATGTATCTCATCAGAGGTGAGCTGTTGGAAAAACATTTTCCACGGTTCACGTGGTGACATCCTTCTCTTGGAGATCTCAAGAGGAGGATGGTGGTCAAGAAGTAATGTTGTGGTGGTTTGCGTACGTATACGACGAAGAGATCGACGTGAGTTTTAATAATTGTAGGTAATATGTTTTTACAATACCGCTTTAGAATTTTAACAACCGCACAAGAATGTCCTCTCCTTTTAAAATTATTGTGCAAACACAATTCCAAGAAACGAAGTGGTTTCTTCGTTATATTTTTTCTTTAACGGCGACCGTTAGACCTTATCCGTCGGCCATAATAAACGATATGAATAATTTTTCCAGCGACCAAGAACACAATTCATAAATTCAAAATTATAAGTACTTACGGCGAGACCTTGCGAGGCTGTTAGCAACCATTCTGTATTAGAAAGTCAAGGTTTAAGTGCTATATCTATACACATAGTACAAAACAAAGTCGCTTCCCTCCGTCTGTATCCATGTACGCTTAGATCTTTTAAACTACGCAACGGATTTTAATGCGGTTTTCAAGAATAGATAGAGTGATTCAAGAGGAAGGTTTACAAGCAAGAAAAAAGGGTAGGTTTCAGGGTTAAGTAGGTGTACGCAAACGAGTACACGGGTCCATTAGTACAATAACAATATCAAAGTAAGAGTTTCGTCTCATACTGCGTAAGCAAACCCTGCGTGCCCTTGCATCCCAGGGGTACATGGGAAATCCGCCTAAACCTGCCTGTATCAGGAAAGAGATCACGCGGGAACTTCTTTATTTATTCTTATTTATTTTGAAGGCGGATGCGAGAGCCTGCGCCGACGTGAGGATGCTAAAGATCAGACGAAGTGGAGGAAAAATAGTAAGAAAGCAGAAGCCAAACCTAGCAGGCAGAAGCCGAGATTGACCGTTCGAACGACGATGACGAAACATAATGTCAAAGCACATTAATGCAAATTAATTTATAAAGAAGTTACTGCGGCTATGATATGGCACAAAAATATCGATAACCACAATATTCATGCAATAATAAGATGACACAACAAAATGCCAGTGGAATTATTTTACAGTTCTCGATATTACGACACGGCCCCACGATCCAATGACACGCGAAGGCCGAGCCAAATAAACACTTTTGACGCCTTAAAAAATTAACCTCCTCTTAAAACAGCCTTTTGCAGAGCTACGGCCCTGCCATGTAAATCTTTACGACTGCACTTGCGATAGACATAGACAGCACTGTATTCAGTTCCACATCACATCCCTAACCGAAGGTGAGTACAGTATCATACGTAAGATCAGCCTGTGATGTAACGGAAACCGAAATGGACCAGTCTCAGCAAAATGCTGTCACAGCGCAGGTTTTAAGAAAATCCCATGCATTCCACGCAATATAGCTTTACGACTACATCTCGCTCGCCAAACGTAGTCATTTGTAACGCAAACATTATAGGAAAGAACAATTTCGTCGTATTGCGCACGAGGCACGCTCGACAGAAATACTAACTCCACAAAATAATGCCATAAAGCGGACCCAACAGCCGCAGTATATAATGCAACGCAACCATAATCATAATTGGGCCAATTCCATCGTTAAAAAGGCGAATTCAGCTCCAGTACAATGCCAATTATTTAGCGTTGAGTGATAACACTGTACTCGTACTGTATGTTAGCGGAGGCGTACCTCGGGACACGCTGCATGCCACGTGACCGGTGACTCAGCCGCTCATTCATCGATAATGCGCGAGTCAGCTGTTTCGACCGTGGTATTTTACACACCCGCACACGCCCGCGTACGACTCTCCGCCTTATCGACTTACACATAGAGCGCAGAATACAATACAGCAAGTGCGAGACAGATAAGTGGGTTTGAAACGTCGTGGTGGGGTCGATTCGTGGTGCTCTTTTTGTTTTGGTAAAGAATCGCTCGTTAAGAGCGTATTAATAAATGAAACCTTGCATGCAATAACAACGTTTACCTACTTAGACTTAAGCGTCATAACTGTGTTTACTTATAAATCCAGTGAAACTGATATAACTTACAAATAGGAAACAAAACAAATACATCACAGGCGTCCATAGTTCTAAGTTACAATCCTTTGATCCAATTCAATGGATTGGCGTAATTATGTCGCCTCCACAACTTGGTAACAATATCGACCTTTCAACTCGAACTAGAGGTCTGTTAGTTTCACAATGACTGAACTTTAGAACAAGAGCATAAAAGAATACAGTACACGTGATGAGTTTATTATCTCAGTGGTTGTAAAGGTTTATGATTGTTTTAAAATCTTTATTTAGGGAGTTTGATCACATTAAAGCGACCATGCCGCTCCATATTGCCACACTTTTATAAAAAGGTTACGGGGTCAGCAACGCGCACTGGGTGATGCCCTTGGTATTGCAAACGTCCATAGGCTGCGGTGACTGCTTACCATCAGGCAGGCAGTAAGCTTGTTTGCCACCATAATGGTTTAAAAATGTATAGGTGTGAGCGAAGATACCTACGCTTCAAACCCACCTTAACCAATTTATACAGTTTTCGGGCCTCCCTCGACAGAGAAAACGCCAGAAAACTATGTCGAGCCAAATACGCAACGTGTTTCTTCGTTTATTAAATACACTTTTGGGAATTGAAGATTCAACTTTTTGCGATTCAACATTTTGGGAATAAACATTCAGAACCTGAAGTGACTTTAGGTAGAATGACACAGGTTTACAGAGGTTAGAGAAAAACGAGTAATAGTCGTTTCGTTTTGGCTGGAGCCGACCAAACGTCTAATCCCTTACGCAGTATAAAACAAAGCCGCTTTTGGGTGCGAGGGACGTGGTAGGACGCCCGACCAAGGTCAGTTCGCCCGCACATCCGAATTAACCCAAAAGCGACTGTATTGTGTACATCGTAAAGATTAGTATCGACTACAACTGACGGTCGGTCGGCTCCAGTCAAATTTGCACGTCTGTTACAACTAGTGTCAAATAAGAAGAGACTTGGCGGGTCACGTGGTTCGACTTGCTTAGTAGGCGATTAGCTGCGCGAAATCCCCTCTACTGCCATTTGACAAGTCTCTTCTTTCATGACGCGGATTATACTAGTTTTAGACTAGGAAGCCAAGCAACCGTCTGCATGATGTCTCGACGGATATATCCTTACGTACATTCTCAGTCCAGCATCCGACAAGAGCATAGTTTCTCGACTCTCGCAAGCTACGATCCTGACATAATTTTGGAATACTAATTAATATGTGGAGGCTAATTACGTAACTCAGTTGCTAACAATGAGCAGTTTTCCAATAGGTATCTAAAGCATTCCTAACCACTCACTAGATGGCGCCCCGACAATTTTGGTAATTGATAATCGCTTGAAATATGTTCTTAACAAACAGGATATAAACACTGGGTACATTGTACTTGATAATATTGTGTTTGTCAATAGTTTTCAACCATTTTCGAGTTTGTAATAATAATGGAACATAGTGCCAAATTCTAATAATATTTCTTTTTACACTTCTTTCAACCTTTAACAGTTATGTTTATATTAAAAAAACATTTTATTTTTAAGTTTAGTATTAGTTGGCTGCATGAAATCACTGCCATCATCCTATAGATTAAAAAAAGATTACCAAAATTGTAGGAGCGCCATCTATTGATGCTTTTTGAAACCAACTATCAATACCTACTGGAAAACTCCTCATTTCCTGATTTCAGTGTTGAAATTGTTACTTTTAAGATTTAATAGTTCAGCATCTGAACCCATTTCAATAATTATTTGCAACACAGTTACGTAATTAGCTTACTGTCGGTCTTCAGTGGTCTAGACGGAAACATTCCGCTCAGAATCGGAATGAGTGACGTCTTGTGGTGTTGGAGGCCTTGGCCTTGGACCTTAATCCTCGCTGGGTCGCTGAGCCAGCGCAGTAAGTAATTTATATGTAATAATCAGCAATAACCATACAGGTAAACCTTCTTTATTCTTTATTGTACACAAACATGACATAATTATACAGTACAGTAACAGAGATGTACAAAGGCGAGCTTAACTCATTAATTGAGTTTTCTACCAGCAAACCTTGGAGACATAGTAACAGGTTTAACTTAAATGCAGGTACCAAAAGTGTACACTTAAACTTAGTACGGTGGATATGATAAACACAGTTGCTTACATAAACAAATTACTATATATATAAACCTTCTTACTATATATATATACATACATCAATAAGCGTATACGATGAAATTTCACAACATTTAGTAATTGCAAACATTTATATCGGGTCTATACACTTATACAACGAATGCTTAAGCGTAGGTAATAATAAGATAAAGACAGAGATATTGCTGTGGAGGGCACATTTTTATATAACTAAGGTGATAAAATGGGTGTACCTACCGCCCGCCTGTTGGTGCCTGCGCAGTTGCCGTAGTATTGACTTTAGTGGAATGAGAATACCTAGCGTTACAAACAGGTCTTGATGAACCTCTTTGGGGTAAAAAAATTTTGTCAGGTAGGGGATGAAGAAATGCGAAAGGAATTATTGATTTCTAAATGAGATGACAAAGGATCCGCAATTTTCAATTTATCAATCAACTGAAATACCTGGAGAGGTTCACCCTGGAGAGTACAACATGGAGTTCTTCAAGAAAGGGGTGAAAATGTTTTGACGGGGTCGGCAACGCGTGGGTGATGCCTGGCATTGCAAACGTTCATAGGCTGCGGTGACTGCTTCCCATCAGGCAGGCCGTAAGCTTGTGTGCCACCTTTGTGGTATAAAAAAAAACTAGTTGACCCGGCGCGACTTCGTTCGCGTGACGTACCCCTGCCTACCTTTTTTTTTCTTGCTTATAAACCTTTCTTTTCAATCACTATCTATTGCTGAAATCGCATAAAATCCGTTGCGTACTTCAGAAGATCTAGGTGTACACAGATACTTAGGATCACACGGTTGTTTTATACTATGTATGATTACCTAAAATTGTTAATGTCAGTCTTCCGCCCCACTTGCTCAAGTCCTGTCAAATCCCTTTCGCTTTTTCATCCATATTTTCTGCTCTTTTTCCTCTCTTCGTTTCCTACAAGCATGCTCGTTGTCCTGACCTTTATGTAATAAAATCATTTTTCAACAGGTGAGATGACGGTCAAATGCCTGTGTCTTGTCTAATAAAAAAAACCATTTAATCGTGTCATAGCGTACGTCTTGATGTGCCCCTTACACTACTATCGAATTTATTTAGTATGTTAGTTTCGATAAAATGAAAACGCCGAGCAACCTAGATAGCACAGAGATTAGCCAGAATCGCGAAAGAAATTTGCCCGATAAGCAGCGACCTTTTAAGATTACGTCACTCCCCAAATATGATGTTATCGTTGGCGTTAACGGAGATTATTCCAGGCAGACATATTTGCGTTGTAATTTTATATTAAGGAAGGTATTAACCCACGTATGTCGCCGTCTATGCGAGATGGGTATGACTCGCGTTCGGGGTCTTTCCTGATTCAAAGGGTGTCACTCGAGCGCTCGCCATCATCATCATCATCACAGCCCATAACAGTCCACTGCAGGTCTTAGGGCCTCCCCCACGGGGAGGTTCTGGCCATAATGTCCACGCTAGGCATGCGGGTCGGAGATCGCAGTGTTATAAATTGTTATATTTATAACACTGCGATCTCCAATGGAAAGCGCTGCTACCCATTCTCCAGCCTACAGACACTCTAGATCTTTTGCCTCGAAATCATAAGTCACCATGTACGACACCCACGAGTGTAAGGGGTTGGTGCTATTCTACTCTGCCGGACACCGCTCGTCTAACAGCGTGGCAATGCTGCCAGTGTGATTTTGGACCAGTGTGGGCCCGGAGTGGCCTTTTCAAAAAGTCTTTTTAATGTTTTTGTTTCAGTTTGATAGAGTAGGGGTAAGGTAAAAGGTAGGAGTAGGACGCAACGCGCACGAAGGCGCACCGAGCAGCTGGAATACAATAATAGTGGATCTGAGAGCATTGCTAAACTCTCCACGCTTGGCAGGCGCTTGGAAAATGCTGATGCCTAGTCTTGAGTTTACCCATGTAATAGATGGTCTGCTTGTTATGCCTTTAGTAGTCTGCTTGTTCGAATACCAATTTAATACCCGTGAAAGGATGAGGGAGGGAGGGATACCGGTCACTACACGGCCGTTCCCGCCAGGGGCATTTTACAAGCTACAGATCTCTTCTCCCGTGTTATGAGTGACCATCAGGAGTCCTTCGTGAACCAAAAAACGACTCTTCTGTTCTCTACCACTGCAATCTCCAACCTCCTCCTCCAGTCTTAAGCCGAGACCCTGTCCTCTTTGACGTTGTATCCCAAAAGCGTAAGGTTTTCTTACGATCCATTGTTTTACATCTAGGTACTACAAACCATAAACTGTCTGTCTAGACCCACAAATGCTAGGGAATGATGCAATGCCTAAATGCCACGAGTATTCGTTTCTATAGAGTTATTACGTCACCGTATGTGCCAACCAGAATGTGCTATTAGTCATGTCTCTGAATAAAATGTTATTTTCCTAATGTCTTAAATCGAGTTTGTTTAGTCAATTCATGTTTAGGTTGCGCCGTAGGTCACAGTTCGAATGATAATTATGAATATTACCATTAATCATTATCTTTAAAAAAAGTAATGATAATCATCTTGATAAACATACGTACCTTGATAATAATAACGTCGCGAACGCGATTTGCTACTTGATAAGAGTCAACTATAAAAAAAATTGCCACAAACTTTTATCAATAGGTATCTATAGAATTACGAGAATGGCAAAGATTTAGACCCTGTTAAAACTGAGTTTAAGTGCATTGTAACAAAAAACAGTTGACTGTGGGCGAGATGCCCGAAACAATCATGAGATGTCTGAGCTAATTCTCTGATAAATATCCGATATTTATCATCTTGATAATTTCGAACCCTGCTCGCCACTTTTGAACCTTTCCGCCTTATAAGCCGTAGGTTCGACGACCTTTCCGCCTTATAAGCCGTAGGTTCGACGAGCTATGTGGCCTAGCCCCTAGCAGTTGCCACTCCTCATCTCAACCTTCAACTCGCAGCCAACGGTTTTCCTAACTTTTATCAGTTGGTATAGAGCCAAATACACTTGACTAATGCGTACCAGAGTTCTATGACAATGTTTAGCCGCAGTGCAGAGTATTTTTTTACACAAACCCAAGTGATAAGTGCGTCGACAGCCCATATAATATGAGGTAAGCTGTAACTGTAGCCAAAACATTTATATTACACTAGTAGACCCGGCGCGACTTCATTCGCGTACACCTACTTTACTGTCAACCTTCCTCTTGAATCACTTTATCTATTGATAAAAACCGCATTAAAATCCTTTGCGTAGTTTAAAAGATCTAAGCGTACTTAGATACAGATGGCGAGAAGCGACTTTGTTTTAAACTATGTAAAGATATTCATTCCGGCAGAGTAGAATAGCACCAACCCCTTACACTCATGGGTGTCGTACAAGGCGACTAATGTTATCGAGGCAAAATATCAAGAGTCTCCGTAGTCTGGAAAATGGGCAGCAGCACTTTCCATTGTTACATTCAAACACTGCGATCTCCAACCCGCCTGCCGAGCATGGAGATTATGGCAATGACCTCCGCTTTCGTGGGAGAGGCCCTAAGTCCTGCAGTGGACTGTTACGGGCTTCGATGATGATGAAAGATATTCACGCCAGCATCCAAAAGGGGTAGGATGAGACTATTGAGTGCTACAAGCTACGATCCTGACACACACCTTTCTTTCTTACCCCTTTCACTTAACAAGTTTTCTCACGTATTTACGTCGTTTGAGGGTAGATACTCCTCGAGTTCCTGGCTTGCCCTTTTTGGAGTTATTTATTTCATCAGCAGACGTCGTAGTTTTCATTCCGTGATAGAAAAATGTACAACCGCAAGATCGTTGTCACTATGACGTGTAGCTGATAAGTTTAATAACTTAATGTCGGCGCGAAGTGCACGGAAAGCGGGTAGGTACTAGTGACAAAAGATGGTAATGAGGTAAGGAGATGGGACTCAATTACGCGGAATCATTATTAAAAAAAACTTGGCGTCAATATCCGCGAGGGACCATGGTTCGCCATTGACCATGATTCAGGACTCGGCAGATCAGGTAATTAAATTACAGTGGAGAGTTACTGTTGACAGGGGAACCTGTCCATTGAATCATAGTTACACTAACAGTCGCTTGAATGTGCAGGTTTCCTCATAATGTATTCCCTCACCGTGAGAGCTTTGGTTAGTGTTCAACTACTGTATATCACTCAGAAAAAGCCATTGGTGTCGGTATCGGGGATTGAGCTCGGTGCCTCTCGCTTACGAGTCGGACCCGAAAGCCATTAAGCTCACCGACGCTCCCATACTTTTTCACCGTTACAAGGGCCCATCGCTTCAACATGGGCTACGCAAACAACCGTCAACTTGGGAGACTAGTAAACTTCCCTCTTTCGTCACTACTGTACATAACTCAAAAGCCATGGGTGGCGGTACCGGGGATGAGATCGGTGTCTCTGGCTTACGAGTCGGACCCGAAAGCCATTAAGCTCACCGACGACCTAATTTTAACCGTTACAGGGGCCCATCGCTTCAACATGGGCTGTAAGGTAACTAAAAAAAAGCCATTGGTGGCGTTACCGGGGTTTGAGCTCGGTCCCAATTACCGCAGTGTCTCAAGACGAAGGTCTTTAACCAATGTGTGTTGCCAGTGATGACTTCCGGATCTGAAACGTGGCCGCTCACTATGGGCCTTATAAGAAAGCTTGTTACCCAAAGGGCAATGGAAAGAGCTATGCTCGGAGTTTCTTTGCGCGATCGAGTCACAAATGATTAGATCCGCAAGCGAACCAAGGTCACCGACATAGCTCGTAAGGATTGCCAGACTGAAATGGCACTGGGCAGGGCACATAGCTCGAAGAACAGATGGCCTATGGGGCAGTAAAGTTCTCGAGTGGCGACCACGTACCGGTAGACGCAGCGTGGGTAGGCCTCCTACAAGGTGGACCGACGACCTGGTAAGGATCGCAGGTACCAGCTGGATGCGGAAAGCACAGGACCGGTCTTTGTGGAGATCTCTGGGGGAGGCCTATGCCCAGCAGTGGGCGTCTTATGGCTGATATGATGAGCTCGGTGCTTCTCTCTCTTACGAGTAGGACCCGCCGCTCCCTTAATTTTTCACCGTTACAAGGCCGTATCGCTTCAACATGGGCTACGCAAACAACTTGGGTGACTAGTAAACTTCCCTCTTTTGTCACAGCTTAGACAAAGTCAATTTATCACGTCAACGTGGCCCGTGTTGAGAGCGCCAAACTTTCCGTGCCCAAATTATCCAATAAAGCTTTGTTTCGGCGAACAATCGCCGCCGGTACACCTTGTTTTATTTATAGCTTTTCTCCGGAATAAATTGTGGTTACGAAAGAAACCCTGGAGGTAGAGAAATAATTTTTAAAGCGAATAATTACCGTGGAAGAATATAGATGTTTTGTATAGTAGCCCTGTTTATTGCTAATTACCTGCAAACTAGTGGACCCAGCACGACTTCGTTCGCGTACACGTACTTTACACCAACCTACACTTTATTTTTGCTTACAAGCCTTCCTCATGAATCACTATACCTATTGCTATAAACCGAATTAAAATCCGTTGCGTAGTTTAAAAGATCTAAGCGTACAGACGGCGGAAGTCATCCCCAGTTCTAGCAGATTGACACGGGCCATTGCCCATTCGTGATCACCTTGTACAGTCAGCTGCAGTCACTGGACCCCCTAGCATGTATAAGTAAGGTGTTGGGGGATGGGTCAGTTCCCTCTGCAGTCGTCTGTATCTGTGCGATTTTATAGATACATTACGTTACGCCCTGTTTCCATACGGGTAAACAGACCACATTATTCCACTTCCTAAGCTCCTAACAGAGCTCTCCACGGCCACACTAGTGCTAAACTAAATAAAATCCTCTGGAAACTAAGAAATGGGAACACCGACTGCGCAAATTTAATGGAATTTATTCAAATTAATGCCCCTATTACGTGTCCCGGGGGAGAAACAATTTCCAGTCGTGTTACAATGCCGTTCCAGAGATAAATCTTGGTCCGCGCTCCTGGCTAGAAACCGTTATGGGGAAAGAGGTTTGTGTTAGTGCAGGTGTGTTGTGTCTTCGTCCAAAATAGTGTTAGCTTGTAAAATGCCTCCAGCTGGAAGGGCTGTGTGGTGACCGGCAACCCTCCCTCCCTCATCCTTTCACGGGTATTTCTGTAGCTTTATGTATTTTAAAAATATAAGTGTATTACGTTTTGACAGACTTCCTGTACAACCAAAATGTCAAGGTTCAGTTCAGAGTATTAAGGGAAATGTCAACGTTGTTGTTATATAACGTGCAATTAGCCGGGTACACACTGGACGCTCTTGAGCAGCGGGGCCGGGTGGTTACGGTATTTGACTCGTAAGCCAGAGGTTCCGGGTTCGACTCCCACTGCCGCCTTGTACCGATGAATCTTTTCTGAGTTATTACATTAGTTGAATGCTAACCGATGCTCTTACGGTGAGAGAAAACGTGATGAAACCTGCACATTCAGGAGTCTGAATGCGTAATCACGATCCAATCTGGTCAAGTTCCCGTGCTAGCAAGGTTACAGAGGTCGTCCATTCCCTCGGGAATGTTGACCCCACAAAGCTGCAATAATCTATGACATAATCGACCCTTACCGATGACATTCTTTATTTTTGTTATACCACTAAGGTGGCAAACAAGCTTGCGGCCTGCCCGATGGTAAGCAGTCACCGCAGCCTACGGACGTTCGCAATACCAGGGGCATCACCCACGCGTTGCCGACCCCGTAAAAACCTTTCAACTCCTTTGTTTAAGAACACCATTTTTTTTTTATGTCATACGGTTGGCAAACAGGCAAGCGGGCCACCTGATGGAAAGTGGTCACCACTGCCTATAGACATTAGCAACACCAAGAGTATCGCTAATGCGTTGCCCACCTCTATAACACGTTGCACTCTCCAGGGAAAACCTCTCCAGGTAGTTCATTCCGCAACCTTAGTGTGCGTGGGAGAAAGTTCCTTTGGAACCGCACAGTTCGCGACCAATTTGGCTCCAAGGTATGAGGATTCTACCTCTGGAGAGAGAAAGACATAGGACCGTATAGTCTGCAATCTGTATAACTATCTAAACTACTGTTGAGCTGTTACAGATAAACTTTAGGGAAACTCCCTGGCGCGGTTTACGTAAGAGAAAAACAGAGTTAATCAAGAACGATGTGAAATGGTTATAAAGAGGTCGGCAACAGGGAGGGAGGTAGGGTTGCCAACTTTTTTTTAGACCAAATATAGTATTTTCGGGTTTAGAAGCCATAAAAATATAGTAAGTAGGTAGGGAATTAACCAAAAAATATATGTATAGTAGGTTTTTAAATAAAATGTACGTACCTATATTATTTCTTAAATGTATTTTTTCTGCTACATTGAGCTTTATAGCTGTTTTGTTTTATTTGACTTGAGTTTGACGTCACGTCATACAAATGTCAAGACTTAAGATCGTTCTGAAATATTCGATTTGCATCAGGAAAATTTTTCTTTTGAGGATCTTATGGACGCGTTCCGTTTTGCGGTAAGTGGTAATGTTGTGCTAATTAAATATAGTAGTTTCGCCTACTATATTTTAATTTTCAATTTATAGTAGGTAGACTCCTAATATAGTAGGGTTGGCAACCCTAGAGGGAGGTCCCAGTGCGATACTCTTTTCCCTAATACTGCAAACGTGCATGATACTGTCTTTCATGTAATTTCTTGTAATCAGGCGGGCAGTACCTAGTAACCTAACCGACAGAAAAAGTCGGATAACTAACCCCCAACCAAGTTAACATATACCCAAATATTTCCTTAACTACTGAACCGATTTTAATGAATCAAATCTAAGAACCATCTCGATTAAACTGGCTTTCAAATAAAGAAACCACATCTAAATCGGTCCATCCGTTCGGTAGCTACGATGCCACAGACAGACATACACCTCCACATATACACACGTCAAATTTACAACAGCCCTCTTTTTTCGTCGAGGGTGTAAACTTTGTGAACTTAACCTATACTGGCTACCTAACTCCCGTAAGGTTCCATCTGGGTTCGTGCACAGGGACGTGCACGAGGTCAGGATGGACGAATGTAAGGTCTAATTAATTAATGCTCGAAATAATGTATTATTATGATTAATTAATATTGTATCCAGCTTAATCTAGTAAATTGTACTGATTTGTTAACCTTTTTAAGAAGTCAAGTTGATGGCTGTATGAGAATAATACCTTCGGTAGCGTTTGACATTTGAATAATCTATAAGAGTGAGTGTCATTATGTTTCTGGTGGCTATGTATAGAAGATGATTGTAATACTAAAATTACTAATAGTACGGAATAAATCATTGTTTAGTATTAATAAAACGGAGTTTTACTACACTCCTGACGAAACACCATTATCTCGTACAAAACAACATTCAGCGATGAATTTTTCATAGACCAAAATCAATTTACATACACCTATATTGAAGGTCACGCCTTTGTCTGAAGGGTACGCAGAGACTGGACCGCCACTTTGCTCTGTCCTGACACAACTCCCTAGCCCCGCATATATCCAAAATCAACTTATGAGGGTAAATAGGAACGATTACCCCGAGCTCGAATAATAAAACGCTATAGGTATAGAGACATGCTGGAGGCAAAACGTAAATGGTACAAACAAAACAGGTCAGCACGCGAAATAATAAATGAGAAATCCGACCTTTTTGGAAGGCTTGCGACATCATATTTTCGTTATGCACAACCGTTCGTTGCTAGTTTCCAATATAGTGCCTAGCTATTACATGTGTGGATTGAAGGTGAGAACCCTAGACAGAAAAAGCGCGTTATAAGTTAAAGTACGGGCCTGTGTAACTGTATGTCTGTCGGTACTTTTACCTAGTACAAATGGATACGGATATAATATCAGTATCCCTTTCAATAAACGTCATTTATTTATTTATTAAAAATGACATTTTTTGCTCTACAGTAGAAGCTTCATAGATTGGGGTGGGGACATTTTTTACAGAATGCTTTGTTCTACCTTATCCATACGTGTGGGTGATATTTTGCCTGAATTAAAAGTACTTTGATACTGAATAAACCTCATCATAACCCAAGCAACGGAGAAATTCCCGACCAACACCCAATACTAACATACTCTAATATTTCCTACTAAACAACACTAACAAGGCTAAGAAACAAAGAGAAGCGTTCGAAATCGGTCCATCCGTTCGGGAGGTACGATCGATGCCACAGATAGGCACAAACGTACACCCATACACAGAGCCAAAGACACACCACAACTAATAGCACCCCACTTTATTCTTCAGTAGTTAAAAACAAATCTAGGACGAACCAGCAAGATAATTGATTGGCAACTCAAACAGCTCCGAGCACGAAAATCGAAACCGTGTGAAAACAAGGCATATTTCGAATAACCAGACGCCCCGTACCAAAGGTATCGTGCAAAGCCTGCAAAAGCGAGCGCAATATAAACCGATCCAATACGGAGCGTATTTCGCTTGAGCGCTTGCAAAAATATCCGGTAACAGAATCCCGGTATGCATACGTTCCGAGCAGCGGGCCAGGTAGCAAAGTATACCTTTTTAAACCCCTCTCCGGGGTGACCCAACGAATACTTTACGTATATACGAAGGCGCCGCTATTATTTAACGAATATACTGGGGAACTACTGGAGCGACGGTGGCCTGGTGGTCGGGCTCGAATCCCACTGCCGCCATGTACCAATGACTCTTTTCTGAGTGATGTAGAATACATTAGTTGAATACTAACCGATGCTCTTACGGTGAGGGAAAACATCGTGATGACACCTGCACATTCAGGCGATTGTTTAACCGTGATCCAATCTGAGGGCGTATCGGCTATCTCAGTGGACAACTGAATTTGACATAAAAAAATCTGACACTACTCTAATTTGGTAGACGCTATTGCCAGTTTTCAACGTAGATGACGCGGTGTAGAATTATCTAGTGTCAAATACAGTTGTCAACTGAGTTAGCCAATAGCCCCGCTGGTCAGGTTCCTCTGTTAACAGGGTCACGGAGGTCAGATGGCAGTCGCTCCACTGTAATTATCTGCTGTAACTGTTGAAAACCACTTTAAAATCCGTTGCGTCGTTTAAAATATCTAAGCGTACATGAACAGACGGCAAAGAAGCGACATTGTTTTATACTATGCATAGACATGCGATATTATAACGTATCGCAATATCGTAAAGTGTACTATATGTATACAACTCTTACAAGAGCAATCCTCCACCACCGCACCATCAGTCTTGCGTGTCACCTGGAGCTGGAGCCTCGCGTCGCCGTATGCAATTTCAATGACAAATTAACCCAATACGAGTAGCGTAGGTTATATACGAAAGTTGAATGTGTGCACACACTGCGCAGTTTAAAGGGGTGGCTGGATAGGGAACGTGTGCGAGGGGAGCAATGCATGTGAAATTGTCGGTTAGATAAATTAAGATGTTGACTTTATAGCGATATTTGCTTGTAACCTGAAGGTATAAAACATCTAGGGAGTCATATAACATATTTGAATGACTGCTCCATAAGTTATTTATGTTTTCGTTCTTCTTCCTCGTTCTATGTGTTCTTGTCATATCGTGTTATTCGTATTAACTTCCGCCATAATTGTTTGTAAGTAATTTAATTTTAAATATCATTATAATGTTCTTCCAAATTATGTTTTTTTTCACAAACACTTTACAATTCAGTCTTTATTTTTTATTTTTTCATTATTGTGTCTCCGCGAGGCAGCAATGTGGTGCTTACAGAAGCGTAGAAATGATAAAAATTTAATGAATCTTATTACTTATGCTCAACTACATATATAGCCTAATGGGGAGTGAAGTGTGCTACACACTACAGTGCATCCATACACGATGGCATAATAAGTATAAAGTAGACAGGCACCTTACAACTAGTGTCAAATAAGAAGAGACTTGGCGGGTCACGTGGTTCGACATGCTTAGTAGGCGATTACCTGCGCGAAATCCCCTCCACTGCCATTTGACAGGTCTCTTCTTTCATGACGCGGATTATACACAATAATTTCCGAAGTCCTAGCTAGATATTAGTGTCATCCAGCCAGACACTCGCGACGTGAAAGGGTAGGTATAATTCATTCATTTTATTCAGGTCACGTTACATTACTTGAATTTCCGATTTATTACGTAATCTGGACGCCTTCAAGGCTAGAGTGAATAGGCTGTTCCTAGACAGGCATGCTCCATTTCGGCCGTCACTTACCACTAGGTGAGATGGCGGTCAAATGCCTGGCTAGTCCAATTATAGGCCTGTATATAAAAAAAATCTGCTAGTTTATGCATCGTATATTTACATTACTACGTGCGACGTTGACGACGCTGTACGAAGCCGAACAGGTCTACGACGATGTGAATTAGGTATTTGAGGTTCTTATTTGAGGTTTTTTTTTGTTACGTCATACAGTAGGCAAACAGGCAAGCGGGCCACCTGCTGGAAAGTGGTCGCCACTGCCTGTAGACATTAGCAACACCAAGAGTATCGCCAATGCGTTGCCCACCTCTATAACACGTTGCTCATGCGGATAAACGGCCCTTTGTACTGGCTGTATGTTTCATGATGTGTTTTTGTGCTATAAAGAGTAAGTATATCGTTCGGAAAACGCATTTTGCCCTGAGGAAATCAAAAAGCATTATCCTTGTTATATCCTAAATAGGTACCTACGGAAAGCTGTTAACCACCAACGGGAAAATGGTTCCCTTTTATAGCATTTAACATACCTATAGCGTACGGATGGATAATATGGAAAATAAAGGACAATATTAAAGGATTTTATTTGTAACCATGATCCAATCTGGTCGGGTTCCCCTGGTAGCAGGGTCACGGAGGTCAGATGGTAGTCGTTCCACTGTAATTACTTGATCGCCTAATCCTGGATCATGGTCAAGGCGGACCCAGGGCCCTCAATCTCGAGAGCACAACCGGGACATTAACTCCAAGATGATTCTTTTTATTAAAGGAGTTTTATTGTCTTTTGGTGCCCATATTACCAATCATTAAGGTAGGTAGGTATGTAACTTAGTATCGGATAAAAGTTCGTGTCGTGCGGGTTTCACTAAGCGCGATGGAAGGTCAAAGAGGTCAATTTTAAGTACCTAACTATCAAGCTCACAAATCCATTACCATTAAGGTGAATGTTTCCCGAGCGCGCTCCATACACGGACGAACGTAGTTTGATCATATTTTCAATATTACCACTGACATTTTGTAGACTTGACCCAACACCAATGTTTATGCTTGTGGTTTGTCAGATTTTTGTTAAACTCCTCTTAAGAAGCATATTCATGCACGGATGTTAAATACAAGGTGCTTTTATAGAATATCGATAGAGACAGTAAACTAGCAAACTAAAATAAATTAGTCTTGTTGTTAAAAGGCACCGGTAAACAGGAAATATATTGTATTTATTAAATTTACTATTTATTGCACACAATATAGAAATTCAGAGATGTAAGATAGATATAACTGACACAAAAGACACTACTTATTTCTAAAAAAAATTCTTTCTAGCAGGCCTACAGAAGGAAGGTGTATTTCTGATACTATAACAATTATAACATTTAAATTAATCGATGACTAAAACAATGTTCAAAAATTACGGGAAATTAGTAGAGAACTACAAAAATTTGAATGCGACATTATTCTCGACTAAAATAGCCTTATCACTTTTATTACTACTTTTATAAAAGTTTTCAATTCCACATCAAAAACAAACCAGTCATTCATGACTCATGATACAGCACGAACAGAGTCACCAGCAGAAGCCTACATACATACATATTACCAAAATACATGTAACGCGACACCTGCAACGTCCTATCAATTTTCAAAACACTCTCCCACACGATTACACAATTAACGTAGGCACTTACATTGTATCAGATCCATTATCACTTTGATAAACAGCGTACAACGTACCGAAACTGTCAAATCATGCGTCGTAGTTAGTATGACGCGGATCAGAAACACGGCTTGGACTTACGCGATCATATCGACGACGATTTTGGCGCGGTAAACTGGTCGGAATGTTTTTACGGATTTCTGGATTCGTACCACAGATTTAGAAACTGTTTTCTGTTATAGTTATTTATCGGTTTCGATATAACAAAGGGCTCAGATGACGGTAAAATGTCTAGCTAGTCTAAATAAGAAAAAAGGAATAACATATACCTAATATACTAAAATATTAACGTTTGTTGCTCCAGCACGCAAAAACGGCTGGACAGATTTGGATGCTGTGACAGACAGATAGTTTATAACCTGACAAGATGAAGTCGTGGGCAGAAGCTAGAAATTTTGAGTCAATACGATATATGATCCCTGCAATAGATTTTAATAATGATTATTGTATTGTGGCCGTGTGGTGTTCAGCAGAGTAGAATAGTACCAACCTCTTACACTCATGGGTGTCGTACAAGGCGACTAATGTTTTCGAGGCAAAAGATCAAGAGTCTCCGTAGTCTGGAAAATACGCAGCAGCATTTTCCATTGTTATATTTAAACACTGCTATCTCTACCCCGCCTGCCAAGCGTGGAGATTATGGCAATAACCTCCCCTTTCGTGGGAGAGGCCCTAAGTCCTGCAGTGAACTGTTACGGGCTGTGATGATGATGATGATGATTGTATTTAATGATCCTACTTAATGCGCTAGATGCCTGACCGTTCGAAGGAGCCGAGTGGTTAAGGTATCTGACTCGTAAGCGAGAGGTACGGGTTTGAATCCCACTGCAGCCATGTACCATAGACTCTTTTCTGAGTTATGTACATTAGATGAATGATTAGCGATGCTCTTACGGTGAGGGAAAACACCGCAATGAAACCTGTACATTCAGGCGACTGAATGTGTAACGATGACCCAATCTGGTCAGGTTCCCTTGCCAGCAGGGTCACGGAGGTCAGATGGCAGTCGCTCTACAATAATTACCTGATCTGCCAAATCCTTCATCATGGTCAAGGCGGACCCCAGGCCCTCGCGCGCGACACCAACAACCGGAATATAAACGCCATCATGATTATTATTATGCCTGACCATTCAAACCGGAACACAACAACCAATCTAAATAGATACAACTGTGGTTCCCACAACGTGCTCCTTGCACCCGAGTCAAGGTAGATTAAGTGTTATCTCAACTATACAGAATGTTATAAGCTCCAACTGCACTGCGTGTAGGTATAGATTATTATTCAATTGCCGGTGAAGGACTAGTGAAGACAGTAATTTATGGAAGCAATATAAAGTTGCCAAGTTCACTGACAGCACTAGGTCTTGTTTGCTTTAATTTCGTCAATATCTAAACGGTTACTATAAAGAGTTGAGATTAAATGTTTTGTACGCATGTCATGGATAAACTCAAAAAGACTTAAAAATTCACCTAAAGAAAGCTACGGGCAAATTTTCATTTCATACAATTTTATTTATATCAGCCTGAATCATCCCACTGCTGGGCAAATGCCTCCCCTCTATTCTTTCATACTTTGCGATCGTTTGCTATGCAGTGCCTGTCGAACGCCGACAACTCATCTCTCCATAGTCTTTTGGGTCTGCCGCGACTTTATACAATAACTTTACCTTAAACGAAAATTGCAACAATGTAGCCCAAGGTCTCAAAATGCCTCTAGAAGTCATTTGCTGAGGGTAATTCTGGCTACGGCTGCACTGACACTGATTTGCTTAGCGCCGGACAGCGAGTAGGGAAGCCACCAAACAAGGCACCAAGCGCGCATATTTCGCTACCATCTAGACGCCTAGGCTTTCATCATTTCAGCTACCCGCTGATGGGCCTTCCCCAGAGATCTCCACAAAGGCCGGACCTGTACCTTCCGCATCCAGCTGGTACCTGCGATCTTGACCAGGTCGTCGACCCACCTTGTGGGAGGCCTACCCACGCTACGTCTTTCGGTACGTGGTCGCCACTCGAGAACTATACTGCCCCATCGGCCATCTGTTCTTCGAGCCACTGCCAGTTTAGCCTGGCAATCCTTAGGGCTATGTCGGTGACTTTGGTTCACTTACGGATCTAGGTTACGGCTAGGTATATGGTACTTCATTATCTCGATGAATCTACCTCGATGGTACATTTCGTCGATAGGTCGCTCGAAAAGTAAAACTAATAAAATATATAGTACCATTAGTTAATTGTTTGTATAGTGCATTCTTGATGGAACTCCATTGTATGATAGAATTAAAAGACTTTTACACAAGTTTTACCATAATTAAAATATACTTAATATATTGCGACCGGTTTCGAATGAATCAACATCAGGCAGTTGACAGGCAACTGGATTGCCCGGTGATGATTCATTCGAAATTTGTCGCAATATTATAAGTTTATTTTAATCTTAGTGAAATTTGTGTAAAAGTCCTTCAAGTAATGGAGTTTCATCAAGTATGCACTATAGAAACTATTAACTAAACGTATTTTATGTATATTTTATAAGTATTTACTGAGGTACTGACCTTTAGAGGTTACGACCCATCGATGAAATGTACCAGCGAGGTAATGATCGTCGAGGTAACGCCATCGAATGTTAGTAGCGCCAAAATACACGCGTGAGAAAACTGTGGGAAAGGGCTGCCAGTGTTGTTATATTCCGCTTTTAAGGATCATCATCATCCGTAGGACATCCACTGCTGAACAAAGCGACAGAGCTTCGTGGCATGACGCTTGAGTATTGGGACTCTAGAGGCAATGCCGATAACTTTAGCTCTGAACACAAAGTAATACGAAATAAAACAACTATTCACAGATTATTTTTGAATTTGGAATGTCCGAGCATCGCGTACACAAAACAGGAAATTATCCTGCGTAGCTTAACAGAATTTGTCGCAAGCGAGAGAGCGTGGTGACGCTAGCTCTGTCGATTAGCGTTGAAGTAAGCGAGATAGAAAGTTGTATCTCGGCAAAGTTCGTCATGGTACGGGTGCTCCCAATGTGATTCCCGACAGAACCCATGTCGTTCTTCAGGCAACGTAATTGAAAATCTCTTTTTCGATAAATGAATGTAATAGCTTATGCCCGCGACATGAGGTAGATTTTTAACATTTTTACGTACTACAGTTGTCGAAATCTAAAAAGACTATTTTGACAGGTGTCATCATTTCCTTGTTACCACATTATAGAGTTCATTTTGCATTACATTCTGTCGCGCATAATAGAAAATAGACTTTATGTCGTGGACACAAGGTAATGATGACAGTGTCAGAATTGGCTTCGTAGACCTCGACAACTTTAAATACGATACCTAGAATCTATAGAAAAACCCAATGTAGTCAGAACAAGCTATATCTACATTTCAATTTTCCTGTTCACCTATCAAGCTATGCATTCTATCTCCGTACTACCCAGAACTAATTAAAATAATACCGTTCAAACTCACTAATGAGATTCCTTTCCATTCCACCAATGTTAACACGAAAATTTGGGGCAAAGTAAAATACCTGCAAACACAATTATAATTTCAAACACGCTCTTGCTTATTATATGCCTATCTGTTCCCAAAACACAGAGCAGACCTTTGTGGGCTTAATTGCTATTCAAACTGGGCTCCCAAATGGGAAGGTGTTTATTGTACTAACCAAATTAGGCTAAGCAATTTGTGTGTTAGATATGCTTTGAATATTTTATCTATATTTCCATAGACATACATAACAAAATGGATTACGATAGCCCCTGGTATTGCAAATGTCCATGGGCTGCGGGGACTGCTTACCAACAGGCAGGTCGTTAGCTTGTTTGCCACCTTAGTAGCATAAAAATAATAGAATCTATAGCCTACTACTCTGAGGTTCTCACTTCCGCAGTTCAGATATCTGTAAACAGTGAACTTTGATCCAGCAGGATACCGAATCTAATTATCCTATTATGGTTCTGGGATAAAATAGTGTAATTTCCTGTTAGTAAACGAATTTTTAAATGAGGTTTAGTAGTATAGGCGATTTACCACAAAACTAACAAACCCAACCACAAAACTTACAAACTTTTCCTGTTTATTGTATTAGTATAGATAAATGCACAGGTTTTCTCTTTATTTGTGGCAAACATTAAGACTAGTCACTAATTACGGTGACCGAGTGTAAATATGATCTAATCTGGTCAGGTTCCCCTGGTAGCAGGGTCAAAGAGGTCAAATGGCAGTCACTGCATTGCAATTACCTCATCTGCCAAATCCTGGATCATGGCGGACATTGTGCCCTCGCAAGCGCGGGTGCAACCAAGACACAAGTCAAGATGATATTTATTTTTAAGTAGCCTAAGATACAACTTTAAAAGTCATTCATTCAACGTAATTTATGTTTATGGTTTATTAGAACAGTTGTTTTGCAATGTAGGAAGATACTTAATTAGAGTAAGTCTCAGGGAAATGTGAGTAATAGGTGCCTAAACCTGCCAATATTAGAAAAGATGTGCAGAGGGATTAGCAGACCTCTCCCTCTGGAGATCTTTCCCTTTTTCGTAAATAAATAAATTACTGATTTCAAAAAGTTTGTTGGACCCTTGTGATGAAAATAATGTACAAAGTCATGGAAAGAGTTCCCTGAAGAGTACAAATGGAGTTCTTTCTTTGATTAGTTAAAAGGTTTTTATGAGGTCGGCAACATGAGAGTGATCAATATTACTGAAAGAGTGTTTGCATTTCAATACCAATGTAATGAAATGCAAATGCCCTTTCGGATAGTATGTTTGCAGCATAGGACCTATCCTAATGTCACAGGCAGCAGTGACCACTTTCCATCAGGTTGCCGGTTGTTGTTATCTACTATATGCCATAAAAGAACCACAGACTATGGTAACTTCATTGCTGCCATAGTAGCAGTAAAATTACTGGAAAAAGTGGTCTACAATCCAAGAAAAACCACAAATATACACATCTACCTAATATCACACCTTTAACCATAAGGGTTAGATAAGAAGAGAACAAATTCTTCCAATTGGAGTTGGAATTCATACATTTCTACAAAAGCTAACTTAATGTACAGACCTACATAATAATAAATAACATAATAATAACACTCTGAAACATTGATAATAATATACAATATTTATTTCCATGGAATTAAAGTTATTTTTGGCCTGTAGCCGCTGCGAGCAAAGATTGGAAGAGTGGGTGGGTAAGTTGTGAGGATTTTACCGTCCTAATAAGCTTATATATTTTATTTACTTGAATCTAATAATATATTTTGGAACTGGTTAATTATTATTTAATGTGACATTCTAAATTCATAACCGTGACGCGAAATAATGATAGGACATTTCACATTACAATTCACATTAAATTTGATTTTGTTCATGATTGTTGATATACTTTCGTGTTTTGTTACGTATCCCGTAAATCAAAACATGTCGAACTTTATATATCTATAAGACCATGTAATTAACACTGTGTTGACGAATAAATAAATATGAATATCAATAGTAGTAATAAAAACTTGAAAGTAATTCGCCGGTGCATGCCAACCGGCGTATTGCTTTGTTTGTAAACAAATATCATATGATGCGAGTGTCGGCGTCGGCTATAATAATTTTCATATTTCCAGTACACATTCCCCTAGCAAATACCAAAAAATCAACTCGTTTCGCCTAAAACCCAGCCGATAATTGGCTTTTGAGTGAGATATGGACCTTTTATTCCCTTTGATAACACACCATGCGGTAATAGCGCGCCAATTTTGACATTTATTTCAGAACACGTGTAAATCAGTAAACAAATGTTTTCTATAAGAATTTACATAAAAATAACGAAAAATTACTCTGTGCATCTCCTAAATAGAGTAAATTGTAAGTTTTACAAAGAAATAAAGTATTTTCGAGATAATATAACGCCCCTAGCGGTGGCTAAACGAAACACCAAACACATAATGGCCGACCGTACAGTAGTTACGATGATTGAAACTAAATGCGCAAAATACTTACGCTTTCCTCCTCCTTTTCCATCCCAGAGGGCATCTGAGGTACGGCACGATTTATCGCCGAGTAGTCCGGAAGATCCGGGAGCTCCTCGGCGAGATATATGGGCATTGGCTTCGACGCATCCAGGGCCCTCGCCCTAAACGAGAGCTTCGACATTTTGTTGACAGAACAAAACACGCTAGCGTCGACACAAAAATGCACTAATAAAACACTTTATAGCTCCACTAGGAGGTCCTAATGGACCGTAAACAGCACTTTACACACTCTAGTTCGTTCCCATGGTTAATTTTTGCACACACTCAGTCACAATTAGTGAAAAACAATAACGAAAATTCACATATTGAGCGTACTTTGCAGAAAGCCATCATGGCGGCTTTCCGTTTGGCGGACGACCATGACCAACTTCCACCTCGGACGACGTGCGCGGGAAGGAAACACGCGGAAACTGTACCAATGTTTTGTGTACTTTCAAATTTTAAACAGCGATCTGTTTACAGAAATGTCCTTTTTTATATTAATAAAAATAGATAATTATTTTTTAAATAGTAAAATAAACAAAATTGTAAAAATATATAAAAACGTAAGTTATAAAATACTGAAATGACGTTCAAATGACATACATTGTCAAACCACCATAGACAAGACATATTTTAACGTTTCTTTCCACGCATATCGAACGTATGAGAATAGAATAATGTTTTTGAGTTATTATAATGTGTTTTACACGGGTGTTTTATTATTTTATAAGGAGCAGAAGTCGCACCACAAATTTTTTGAAAACCAATTATGTTCCGCGCTATTCAAATGCAGGGGTGGTACCGCCGAACTCATGTTGAACGTCGCCATCTTTAGTCAATAGCATAGAATGACGTCATCACAACGTCCAATTCAAATAGGCTCTACTCCACAGAATACAAAAGACTGCCAGCCTATGACGGTTTTTTCACACAAAAAGTTCGTGCCAAGTCAGTGGCAAAAAACAATGAAATCTCATTAATTTTTTGTCAGCATCAAATAACGTTACACTCTGTGTACACGGGATGTACACTCTGAGTATAATATATTTTCTTTCGATATATTGTAAGAAGCGATATTATCGATATTGATATATTTTTATCGATACAGAATTATTATTAAGTCATCATCATCCTTGTGGTCAACCCCGCTTAATACTTGGCATAACTAGGTAATAATACAATAAAACGGTGCATTTCGTCTTTTTACATTGTACTCAAAAACAACATCAATAGAACATCAACATTCGTTATTAATAGAGTTGAAAAGATTTTAATTACTTAGCTTAGTAGTAACTTTAAAAGCTTAGTAATTCAAATACCTATATCCCAAGAAAAAAAAGTAATGAATAGTGTATGCTTTAAAGACCGTTTAAGAATAGTTTTATTATTATTATTATACTAGCCGCCATCTCATTTGTCGGAAAGGGACGATGCGGCCAAAGATGGAGCACGCCTGTCTAGGAACAGCATATTCACTGTAGCCTTGAAAGCGTCCAGATTATAGTGAACAGGGAACACACTCGCAGGCAACATGTTCCATTCCTTAGCCGTGCGCATTATAACCATAGCGGCCCTTGTGGATTGCTGGAAGATCCACGACAAAAGGATGAAGGATGAGGCGTTCGAATGTATCGCGTTTTCCGGTGCGGGTAAATTGACCACATATGGTTGGAATGCGAAACCAACCAGTTGATGAAGTGCTAACGCACACTCGCCGAAATGTATCCCGTAAACACCGATAAGCAAGTAATCAGCCGTCGATGTTCGAAACTTTGAAGATATGACTGAACTAACGCTGCGTCACCAATGCGCTTGTTGGCACATTTTTCTATGGAGTCTAGACTAGGGCTGCCCTCCGATATTCAGCAGATCCATTACAAAGATGACAGTCACAATCATAATATAACATTTGACAAATCTAAAAGAATAAACATCAGGTCAACTTAATTTAAAAAAAATTAAAGCTCAACTATGTATTATTATTCCACTGCTGGGCAAAGATCTCCCCCAATTTTTCCAGGCCTTGTGATCAAAAGGTATTTTTTGTTTACATTGGGAAACAGCAACGAACACATAAGTATCGCACGCATGATCCAAATTATTTTTTATGTATTTTGGGATCAAATAGGAAATTATGAATTATCAATGTTTTCACAGTACTACACAGTTTCACACATTCTATACACCTCTACACACATTCTACGAGCGATAATCAGCGACTTACAATATGCTTAAAAGGTGGTGGTCTAAAGCACTTCACTAACATAATAATATAACAAAATATTAAATTATTTTACCAATAAGTAAACTGAATCGTTTGTATACAAATGTGTGTTTGACAACCAAATCGATAGTAAAAGTTGGCATGTATTTCACCCAACAGGGCCGCCCTATTCAGCCTTCTACCCATTTTGGCGTTCATTTTATCCAAAGGGTAGTTAACTTTCCAATTTTTTTCTACTACTATAAAGCCTACCCTATAGAATGGACTGAAATGTACGATTTTGGACGACATGAAGTTGGTTATGCTCTAACTTCATGGGAGTGGATTTTATGTTCCGTTTTTCTAAAATAATTTTCATGCATTTCATGTTTTAATTTAATTTCGAGTTATAAATAAATTTAACAGTCAAGAATACTTACGATGCACTAAAAAAGGTCGAAATACGAAAACAACCTGAAAATATAAAGAAATAAAACATTTATTGCACATGACACGGCAAACAGGAATGCAAAAAGAGAGGTAGGGCATAGCGGGGTATCTCGTTCGAATTGGAGCCGCCCGACTGGGGAAGTACCTCCACCTTACAGAATATCGCAGCTAAACAATACTCTTTTAAATAGTATTGTGTTTCTGCCGGTGAGTAAGGTTTCCAGTGCTCCATGGGGTGGGGATTTGGGGAACCGTGGCTTTGGCAGTGGAGTGGCATTTGCTTTTTGCTGCCAGAGCAACGTGTTATAGAGGTGGGCAACGCATCAGCGATACTCTTGGTGTTGCTAATGTCTATAGGCAGTGGTGACCACTTTCCATCAGGTGGCCCGCTTGCCTGTTTGCCTACAATATGAAATAAAAAAATAAAATAAAAAAAAACACAAAACATAGTTTTAAAATGAAAATGCGAAACGGATCGTTACTGCTCCCCAAAGGCATTCAGTTGGTCGGTGCCGATTCTGTGACGTCATTCTATAGTAGTGGATTAAGATGCCGGCGTTCAATTGGAGTTAGGCAGTCCGACCCCAGTCAGCACTTGGTAGTGTAGAACCTACCCAGTGAAATGGACTGAAATGCACAATTTTGAAAGACATGAAGTTGGTTATACTCTAACGTCATAGGGAGTGAATTTAATGTTAGGCTCTTTTTAGTTTTTATTTCATCTCGTTTTATAAATAAAGTCAACATTGCATAATACTTAGAATGCACTCAAAATATCAAACTAGATACTTTGACGAAAATAATTTTAAAATATTCTATTATAAAGTACAATTTTAGAATTTTATTCAATTTAAAAAGTACGGTGTTTCAAAATCAAAGTTATTATACTCCCCACTCATTTCGTTCATTTTGACCGATACTGAGTTCGGTGGTAGGTACGAATTTTGTGACGTCATTCCAAAGGGTAAGATCAAGGTGGCGTTCAATTGGAGATAAGCCATACCAGCCCTATTCGAATTAAATGATGTGACATTATTCCACAGAATACCCTCAAGATAGCTGCGTAGTATCGGAGATCGGCGGTACCACCCCTGCTGTGGCCTGTAACGGGTTATGATGATGATGATGATGAGATGCTACCAAATACCATGACGGTCAGGTGTCAATTTTACTCCGTATTTTTAATTTTTATTCTATCTATCTACATTATCATCACCTCCGCCGTAGAACGTCCACTGCTGAGTATACTGTATAGGTAAATCCCGAGAAAAGAGGGTTCACTTTCTGCTCCTTTCACACAGATCGACTTTGTGCGCAAAATTCATAATCTTTCTGTGGGTCCAAGTTCGACTATCTGGGGGCTTACCATGAGCTCTTATAGCAGGACCTAAACAGAACTGCATTGTTAAAACGAGACAAGCTTTTGTGACACGAATAGCGCTGTCTCGTTCTAAGCAGGGCAGTTCTGTTTAGGTCCTGTTATAAAAACTCATGGTAAGCCCCCTTAGGGAGTTCGACCGTCCCACGCACGAGACCGGTTGACCGGACAACCGAACCAAATGATGATACATGGTACTACGGCAGGGCCGACTCAGTATGAAAAAGTGGGGATTCATATTGTGGCAGTTGATAATTCTTACGTCGTATAAAATATAGTCGCGTTTGTCGCTTCAGCCAACTCGGAGCATCTGAGTTTACGGCAAAGCCGAGTTAGTATGAAAAAGTGGGAATTCGTTTGGACAGTGACAGTTGATACTAATCCTTACGTTGTATAAAATGAAGTCGCTTTTGGATGCGGCGGACGTGGTCGGACTACCAACCACGGTCGGCTTACCCGCGCATCCGATAAGCGTAGGTATTCATTTTATACTACGTAAGGATAAATATCAACTGAAATGATGAATTTTAATTCCTGTTACGGGTCTGGGTGTTCTATGTATAATGAGTATGTATTTAAAAGTATTATTTATTCTTTATTGTACACAAACATGACATAATGATACAGTACAATAACAGAGATGTACAAAGGCGAGCTTAACTCATTAATTGAGTTTTCTACCAGCAAACCTTGGAGTCATAGGAACAGGTTTAACTTAAATACAGGTACTTAAAGTGTACTTTGTGTAAAAGTATATAAGTTGTTTATCAGTTATCTAGCACCCATAACACAAGCTTAGCTTACTTTGGGGCTAGATGGCGTTGTGTGAATTTGTCCACGATTATTTATTATTATTATTTAACTGCCTCCTAGATCGGTCCTGCAATATTGTCGTATGTAGCCGGCGGAAGACCATGGACTAGTGCCCTACGACTTGGTTGCCACTCACGTCAGTACCTACCTAAAAACTGATACAGTATCCACAGCGCATTACAATCCACTGCTGAACTGTACGAAGCAGTTCACGAACTCATTCCGTCGGCCTCTCTCCGCCATCGGGAAACGCGATCCGGGCGAACGCTACATCCTTATGTCGTGCATCTTCTTCCATTCATTATAATCCATTCGACACACGGGGTCTACTTATCAAATAGCCCATTTCGCATTTTGACTACTTCTCACGGCGACTACATCGGTATCGGTTCACTTACAGAACGCCTATTTCACATTCTGCCAAATTCTCAAACTATCTAAGTACTTCGCAGCTTGCCTACTTGTCAACTAGGCTGATGACTGAAGTACAATCAATCAAGAATAAGATTAAGAACATTAATTGCCACAAGACCATACGACAAAATAATGGAAGTTAAAAAAAAGTACTGTCTTATGTAGTTAAGTAAGACCATCTGCATAACACGTAACTAACACCTACACAAGTAAAAACACACCTACGTTGATTCCCATGGCACTGTCAATGTCGCGGCAGCAACCAGCCAGTGCAAAAGGATCCCACTCAGCTTGTGCTGTGTACCGCGAGGCGTCTCACAGCGCTGGTTTTCTGTGGGCCTTAGTGCGATACGGAAAAACTGTTTATTCTCTGTTTTCCAGTAGCCGTATTCACAATGATTCGAAACCGTTTCCGAACGATTCGACACGAAATTCGTGAGTGGCGAATCCGTGTCGATCGATTCGAAAACTGTTATTCAGAATCCCGATAGATACCACGGAAACTCTACTCTCTATAACATATAAAAATTTCATCAAAATGTACTGCAAACACATTTTCCTAAGAACTTTTGCAGGGTCCTTAGTCGATTCCGTATTCGAATCCGATTTCCGAGCCATTGTGAATACGACTACAGTACAGCAACGATTTTAGATAGGTACCTAACCCTAATTATTAATCTGTACTTATGTAGATAATAAAAAAAATATTTATCATCAAACTATTGTATATTATTATACCTAAATTGCGTACGGCTAAGGAATCGAACACGTGAACTGCATGTGTTTTCCCTGATCATTATAATCTGGACGCCTTCAAGGCTAGAGCACAAAATATCTTTACTATTTCTAATGCAATCCAAAGTGAATAGGCTCTTCCTAGACAAGCATGCTCCATCTACAGCCGCATCGTCACTTACCACCAGGTGAAATATCGGTCAAATGCTTCTTCTATCAAGACACCCTCCAATTTTTCACGACTTCATTGCCAGACTGTACTTACCAGCTTCGCTAAACACTTCGGTTTAAATAACTTTATTCCTCATAAGAACAACATGGTTAACTTCCCCTGCTAACTCAAATACCAGTGATGCTACAGCAGTGCTAAGATCGTAGGGCTCGTATTAAGCTGCGTACGAATTAGAGCGGCTCAGCCCGAGGCATGCTCGCCGCGCGCAGCGAGATGCTCACCGCGCGCGGCGAGGCTGCTCAGTTGCGCATTTGTTTGTGCGTTGAGGCAACGTGCTCGCGGTGAGCCACAAATGCTCCGCACAAATAAAATGTTGATGTTGCTTTTATCATTATTGATGGGATTGTTAAAATAATTTTAGTTTTTTCGATGCCATAGCTTTTTTCTGCTTACCATGTTGTTTAGTATATAAGTTTTCCAAATTATTTATTTATTTTATTTTATTTATTTATTTTATTTTATTTATTAATTTTTTGTTTATTTTATTTTATTTACTTTATTTTATTTATTTCATTTTATTTAGTTTATTTTATTTTATTTATTTCATTTTATTTTATTTATTTTATATATTTTATTTATTTTATGTATTTTATTTTATTTATATTATTTTATTTATTTATTTATTAGGAAGACCAACAGTTTAATTGACATGAAAATATTAAAGTTGTCAAGTGCAAATAAACAAATACGCGTGCATTCGTAGTCACGTCCAAACATCGCGAGGCACGCACGCCGAGGCACCTTTGAGCATGGACAGAAAACCGACAATCGGTGGCTCGCGACGCACACGCTCGCGGTGGCCGCGAGCTGCGCGTGAGCCACGTACAGGTGCGTACGAATTAGAGGCAGCCTCAGGTTGAGGCACGCACGGCTCGCCCATTTGCGCAAATTCGTACGTGGCTCACGCGCAGCTCGCGGCGCACCGCGAGCGTGTGCGCCGCGAGCCGCCGATTGTCGGTTTTCTGTCCATGCTCAAAGGTGCCTCGGCGTGCGTGCCTCGCGATGTTTGGACGTGACTATGAATGCGCGCGTATTGTTTATTGACACTTGACAACTTTAATATTTTCATGTCAATTAAACTGTTGGTCTTCCTAATAAATAAAATAAAATACATAAAATAAATAAAATGAAATAAAATAAAATAAATAAAATAAAATAAAATGAAATAAATAAAATAAAATAAATACAATAAATAAATAATTTGGAAAACTTATATACTAAACAACATGGTAAGCAGAAAAATGCGTTATGGCATCGAAAAAACTAAAATTATTTTAACAATCCCATCAATAATGATAAAAGCAACATCAACATTTTATTTGTGCGGCGCATTTGTGGCTCACCGCGAGCACGTTGTCTCAACGCACAAACAAATGCGCAACTGAGCAGCCTCGCCGCGCGCGGTGAGCATCTCGCTGCGCGCGGCGAGCATGCCTCGGGCTGAGCCGCTCTAATTCGTACGCAGCTTACGAATTTGGGCAAATGTGCGAGCCGTGCGTGCCTCAACCTGAGGCTGCCTCTAATTCGTACGCACCTTTAAATGGTGCGGCTGCGGTGCGTCGTGCGCACACGCGTAGCGCCTATTTCGGACGCCATTGTTGCGTCGGCCGCAGCAAAAATTCTAGTTAAACTTGACCAATCTAAATCAGGCATAAAGCTGCTTTTCCAACGGCCAGGCAAGGGAATTGAAATTTGTATTGAATTTACGTTTATCACGAAAACACGCGTGGAGAGAATGAGGGTTTTCAAGATTCAAAATAAACAAGATGGCGCTACTGTGACGTGAGGTCTAATGTCAAAATGAAACGATGTCATTGGCCGGAAGACATCTGTTATTTTACAGCAGTTGTTTCTGACCAATAGCACGGCAGTATTTTGACAACAGACCTTACGCCTCAGTAGCGCCATCTGACATGATGAAAACAGCTTTTGACAGTTTTGGTTACAAATGCCACGCTACGCCCCGCCCACCGGTGAGAAAGCAGGTTAATGCGCTCATTACATTTTGGCTTAATTCAGAAGCAAAACGTGTGTGAGCAAATCACTTATGTTATGTTACGCGTCGCTCCGCTTTTCAAAAGGCGTAATACAAAAATGGACGTTATTTTATGAGCAATACAGTCCACTTCCATTTGCTCTTACGCTTTTTAAATTTAGACGACTGCATTAAGCCAAATGTAATAAGCGCATTAGAAGGAATTCAGAAAAACGATGACGTAATCATCATTAACCTTTAATACAATAATATTTTACAGCAGATTTATTTTAGTACGGGCATAAGTCTTGATCAAATGCATTATTTTAAAATAAAAGATATGTCTAAATAAATACAGGACTAAAATATCGAGATAGGCATATAATTACTTCCTATTATTATACGTGAATTTCATTAACAACAGTAAATCTAAATCATAGTTTATTCGCTCCAAAATACGGGAAAAATATTGATTGTGAGGTCTTAGTCGACGGTAGCGCTAACTGGTGAGAAAAAACACGACTACCCCCATTTCTTTATACGGCCATCGAGAGTAGCCCCGACCCAGTCGTCATGTAATATATCGGTCGGAGTTGTGAGCCGCTCAGGGGCAAATATTACTGAATATGGGGTACAAATGAAGTCTCGAGTTCTTCAACAAAGTTATTTCGAAACAGACGCACAACTTGTTTCTTGGACGCAGCTTGTCCTAATCACTACTTGTCACATTCTCTAGCCAAAAACTGTATTAAAATGTCACTAAAATTCATGTTCGACAATATACGACTGTCGAGAATGGTTGCCAAAATATTATTTCGCTGCAATAGACATTTCAATGTCATTATTAATGGATGTAAATTGAAATGATGAATTTTAATTTCTGTTACGGGTCTGGGTGTTCTATGTATAATAAGTATGTATTTAATAGTATATATGTAGTTTATCAGTTATCTAGCACCCATAACACAAGCTTTGCTTACTTTGGGGCTAGATGGCGCTGTGTGAATTTGTCCTAGATTTTCCCCCCCTTGCCCCTGGCAGCTCACTTTCGCAACTCCCTACACTCATAACCTAGGTATTTTAGGAGCTAGAACGCAACGAGTTGCGAATGTGACGTTCTGCGAACATGGCAATATGTGACAAGTTGTAAACATGACAAGTTGCAAAAGTGTGCGAACCCATCCAATTTCTTTGGACCCCATGGTCAACAATCAATTTGACATAACCACAATCAGTTCAAACAATAAATAATGGTACCTATATTAAAGATAATTTTGCTCGATTGACATTTTTTACAAAGATTACAAAAATAAGCATAACACTATATTAGCAATTCGTTTGAAATAAATTGTCGTGAGAAATTCTTAGATTATTGTAAACATTTGAATAAATATCCGTCTCAAGTTATACTATAATTCGGTTATAATTTGTAACAATTACAGTGTATTGCCTTGTGATATAGATAGATATATTAACAAATAAAAAAGTCTTTTCCTAGCTATCAAAAACGAATTTCATAAAACCGTACTTTGCGACTTATGAGTAAAAAAACACACTATCTACAGAAAAAAAAAATCATGTAACTTCTACAATAATTTATTGAATACATAAATGAAAATTTACATAACAAATACGATTTTAAAATATTCCATTATTAATTATTACTAAATTTTACCACGCGCTGAGTATCATCTTTGTTTATTAAGTCTGGTATTTCACTCAAGTTAGTATACCCAGTGTAGCAACTTACAAGCTAAGCAAGGTATACTAACTTCAATGGATATTTTAAATGGTGAATTCGGTAATCCATCATCCAGATACAATTTCACATTTCGCCGTCATTCAAAATTCCTAGTATCTTCGCCCAAAATTTCAGGCCTTCTTGTCCAATTCAACCTAAGCTGATTATGTTGCCTAAAAACAAAATGACCAGCTTTCGTCACGACATACCTTGTTGGTGCTTTCGAAATCCAGGATCATGGTCAAGGCGGACCCCGGGCCCTCGAGCGCGAGAGCACAACCTGGACATCAACGCCGAGATGATGATTTTTTATTTAATCGAAATATTTCCTAGCTATAAAACATTTTTGCTTTTGTCAAATCAAATTTTTCAATATCTCGCAACAGAATTACAAAAAATATTCCCATGTTACTTGACATAAATACATCTAATTTCAATATTTCACACATGATTAGGGAGGTTTGCACATAATTTTTATTGCATTCGTCTCTTCACACGCAACCTCTTTCGCATCCAAGCTTTAGTTTAAAAAAATAATATAATGATATCACTCCACCATTACTTTGAACACTTTCCTACTTATCTATACAGTTAGGGTAATTCATTGTTTGTAAGTAAATATTATCATCAAGCATTTTCGATATAATACAAGTATAACATATATTCTGGACAGCTAACTGCTTTAAAAGTAACATAACATCTTTGATTTCATACTAACAATAACATTTTGGACTCCATCACAAGTTGGAGCTTTTAAAATAATGAATTTTATATTTCGATACGGTATTATAATAAACTCTATAATTTCATCATCGACTCAATGTCATGGACAGTCATAAAAGTGGTCTTACAATATTTTGCTCATCGAATTACCATACCAAAACATATATATACAAAATACAGCAAATTCATTTTCTGGTGCAATAGCAAAAAATATAGGACATGTACAATGATTTCTACTTCATACCATAAGCTCTTTGACACTAAAAACCTTAAAAACAGATGTCTACATTTGAAACGAATCCTGGTTCATAATATTTAATAATGCTACTCTTAAACATTGCAACTACCTTCATTATTTGAATTCAGAAACGTAAAAATCACTGGTAGGCATAATTTTCAATCCATTGGCTGTAAATTTTATACTGATTAATTTCATTATTTTTGGAAACGATTTCTGCATAAAAACATTTTAGCAGCGGTAAAAGCGGTAGATAAGTTTAAAACGCCATAAAATCCAATGAAAAATGTAGGTAAAGAACATAAATAAAAAATAAGGGGGACTAATGACTGAAAAAGTCAGTATTCGATAAAACGAAGCGTGCTGCACTGTTCACTCATTGCGATATCAAGGTGAGAGTGAGTAGGACGGCATCGTCCATAGCAAAGGTTACTAGAGAAAACCAAGGCTTCCCACAGATAAATATTTCTAAATATCCCAGCTCCAGTACTATAGGTTTAGTTTAGACGCAGTGTTGTAACAGTGTACCCTACGAATAATAATATAAAATATTAAGAAATATATTTGTTCCTTGACTCAGACAGATTCCACAAATTTCGGGCCTATTACATACCAACCGGCGCTATTGTCTAACTCAGCTGGCAACTGAATTTGACATTAAATAATGCTACACAACGTCATCTACGTTGGCCACTGGCTATAGCGTCTATTACCAAATTAGAGTAGTGTAAGATTATTCTATGTAAAATTAAGTAATCCACTGAGATAGACAATAACCCCTCAGGAATTCAATTCACTTCTGGCACGAACAAAATCCTCGCAAGTGATTGGTTGCTTCGAAATCAAGAGCCAACATCAGCTTGCACACGATTGGCTGTGCCAAAATGTTATATTTACCGACATCGACGAGTTGACAACACCAAAGACATTGGACATACAGCATAGACATATTGCCTCCATGTCCAATTTCTTTGAAAAACTCCTGTGTGGATTTAGACCTCATCTAACGTGATTATATTATACGTACACTTGTAATCTCGACTTACATTTCAGCCTACATTATTATTCGCAGCGCACCAACCGCCGTACAAACAGATAAAAAAAAACACAAAATTTACGTCTACCGTCAAATCCACAAAATATGCGTCTACCGTCAAAATCATAAATTTCCACATTCGAACACCGTATATACACTAGCGCTTGAGCATGTCGTCGGAACCCTTCACAACCCTACCCTACCCCGTATAGATAAGTGGGGTACCCCATACTGTGGGGTAATCAGCTGTGGTTGAGGGAGTCAGCTGACTGCGGGCTGCTACGGCAATCGCCTTTTGGCGCTACCTTAGAAGGCTTCACCGCTTTGCCCACGAATATTTCGACCTCCTGAAAAAAAAAGGATGGGTAGGTGAATGAGGGCAAAGATATTGGACAAAGATTGGTTTTCCCTGTAGAGTACAACATGGAGTTCTTCAAGAAAGGAGTGAAAACGGGGTCGGCAACGCGTGGGTGATGCCCCTGGTATTGCAAACGTCCATAGGCTGCGGTGACTGCTTACCATCAGGCGGGTCGTAAGCTTGTTTGCCGCCTTAGTGGTATAAAAAAACAGGTGGAGCCACGGCCTATAGAGAATGTACCCTGTCAAACTGTCCCAACTCAATACAAATGACTCAATGTCATATAAAAAGCTCGTACATTAAGATGACCAAGGCCACCAAATTTGATAATAGCACTGGTTATGGAGGGGCATTTGACAATTTATCGCCGTCCCTTTTGTACACGATGTGCTGCCTTCTGTACCTGTGACTTTTACTAGGTCGTCGGTCCACCTCGCATTTCGTCACCATGCTGGAGTGATGCTCATGGAAAGGGGGTGTAGTGACAGACAAATTCGGTTTTTTTATGTTTTTGATGTAGATTTCGGCCAAGAATTTGCCGGCCGGGTAGTGGCAAGAATAAAAGGAGATGTCTGAAAAGAGTTGCAATTTACTAAGGAGTTGTGTCCGGACAGAGCACAGCGGCGGTTCATAGTCGGTGCCTACCCTATGGGACACAGGCTTGAGCTTTATGTATTACATGTATGTAGATTTCGGCCACTCTTACAAGCCCTAGAATTAGTAAAGAAACAAACCTGCCCTTGCCTTCAATCTGGTCAGGTTCTACTGTGAACAGGGTCACGACTCAGGGAGGTCAGATGGCAGTCGCTCCACTGTAATTACCTGATATGCCAAATTCTCAACACCAGGTGCTGTAGCGGTCAAATACCTGGTCTAATTAAAAAAATAATCTTGGATCATGGTCAAGGCGGATCCCGGATCCTCGCGCCCGAGATCAGAACCAGGATACTGACGTCAAAATGGTAAATTTTTGCCTCTGCCTACATCTGTAAGATACGGGTGTGTGTATGTATGTATGATTTTTTTCCATACCTGTCCCCCTTCCACGACGATATCTTGCAGTCCGCTGCCGCCCGGCGTCGCCCGCGCCGCCATTTGCCTCTCGCGAGCCACACGCCTGGACAATACATATTTTAGTTTAGTATATTTACTATTACTACATACAAATACAGCTTTTAATAACATCATACCTTATTATTACATTAGGCCGAGCAGAAATTGAAATTACGAATTTCAATTATGTATAACAAGGCATAGTGGACAAGGCGCGACTTCGTTCGCGTACACCTACCCTTTTTTTCATGCTTCTACCTTCCTCATGAATCTCTCTATCTATTGTAGAAAACCGAATTAAAAACCGTTGCGTAGTTCTTGTAAGCATTGATACATAGGGACAGACGGCGGGATGCGACATTGTTAAGATATGTATTAAAAAAAAAAGGATGCAAGTGGTTTATCAGCTCTCTGGCCTAACACAAGCTTTGCTTCCTTTGAGGCTAGATGGCGCTCTGTGAATTTCTCCAAGCATAATAATAATTATTAACTATGGTAGCTCATTTTATACTGGTGGTAAGGTTCATGTGGACATAGTACAGTTACTGGTAGTATCGCACGAGTCGCTTAGGTTGAACCTTTATAATGCCGCCAAGGAATGGAAAGCGTTACCTACCAGTGTTTTCCCTGATCACTATAATTTGGACGCCTTCAAGGCCAGAGTGAATAGGCAGTTCCTAGACAGGCATGCTCCATCTTCGGCGGCATCGTCACTTACTACCAGGTGAGATGGCGGTCGAATGACCGGATAGAAACAAAAATCTGTTCATGGTTGCTTTTTATACTACACGGTAACAAACGAGCAGACAGCCCACCTGATGGTAAGCGATAACTGTCGCTCGTAACATCTACGATTCATGCATTTAGGTTGCATGCAACAAAAATGCAGAACCACAGGTGCATTGTCACTGTGAGGACTAAGCTGAAATATCTCATGTCCGTAATTTCGCTGGCTACCTTATCCTTCAACCCGCCTGCCAAGCGTGGAGATTATGGCAATAATCTCCCCTTTCGTGGGAGAGGCCCTAAGTCCCACAGTGAATTGTTTCTTTATTTTTATATTTTATTCAAACTCTCAAACTCAAATACGTTTATTCAGTTTAGGTTTTTACAAACACTTATGAACGTCACAATTATAATATAAAATGAATACTAGGCACCACAGCACCAACGAGCGGACATCGGTTACTTGGATAGTATGTAGAGCCATATAAAAAGAAAACAAAAAATAGACTCCGCAGCCAAAGATTTCATTGTTTGTCCACGACACTGTGACATTGACAGTCACGTAATGTCATTTGATATGTCACCCCACCACCGAACGCATTGATATTGTACATAGTAGTCACCACACAGTATATCTCACCTCCGATGCTCGAGCATAGCCTTCCTATCGGCCTCTCGCTTCTCTGCCGCGAGCCTCGCCTTCTCGTTCTTCACCTGGGGCGAGGCCCGGGGGCGGCGCGGGGTCGCCGAGGTCGCCACGGGGGCGGGTCGCTCGGGGGTTGGCTGGGGAGGGGATGAAATAATAATATTATAGTATTTATATCGGGCAAAAAGTAAATTGAAACTTGTAACAGACGTTCCGTTTTGGCCGGAGCCGACCAACCGTCAGATGCAGTTGATACTAATCCTTACGCAGTATAAAATAAAGTCGCTGTTGGATTAATTCGGATGCGCAGGCGACCTTTGTGTGTCTGGACATGGGAAGTGTCTCGGTATGGTATGCCTGTGCGTATGGTAAGTATAGACATTGTAATGTGACATATTAAGATGACTATTGATACTCAATTAATATCTAAAGGTGACAATTTCAATTCTATTATTAATTCTATTGACTGTGATACTATTTAATTATTGATGTAAATACTCAATATATATGCATTGTTAGTTAGGACATCATGTATACCTAGATACTGAATTTTGGACATTGTATGAACAATACTAATAAAGAAATATGAATATGAATAGATATGATAAATATGGATATGGTCAGTGTGGTAATGGTATATCTGTGGAAATGGTCAGTGGGTATGGTTAGTATGGATATGGTAAACATGGATATGGCAAGTGTGTGTTTATGGTGTGTCTATGGGTATGCTCAGTGTGGGTATGGTATGTCTGTGGGTATGGTAAGTGTGTGGTTACGGTATGACTGTGAGTGTGGTCAGTGTGGGTATGGTAAGTGTGTGGTTACGGTATGACTGTGAGTGTGGTCAGTGTGGGTATGGTATGTCTGTGGGTATGGTAAGTGTGTGGTTACGGTATGACTGTGAGTGTGGTCAGTGTGGGTATGGTATGTCTGTGGGTATGGTAAGTGTGTGGTTACGGTATGACTGTGAGTGTGGTCAGTGTGGGTATGGTAAGTGTGTGGTTACGGTATGACTGTGAGTGTGGTCAGTGTGGGTATGGTAAGTGTGTGGTTACGGTATGACTGTGAGTGTGGTCAGTGTGGGTATGGTAAGTGTGTGGTTACGGTATGACTGTGAGTGTGGTCAGTGTGGGTATGGTATGTCTGTGGGTATGGTAAGTGTGTGGTTACGGTATGACTGTGAGTGTGGTCAGTGTGGGTATGGTATGTCTGTGGGTATGGTAAGTGTGTGGTTACGGTATGACTGTGAGTGTGGTCAGTGTGGATATGGTATGTCTGTGGGTATGGTAAGTGTGTGGTTACGGTATGACTGTGAGTGTGGTCAGTGTGGGTATGGTATGTCTGTGGGTATGGTAAGTGTGTGGTTACGGTATGACTGTGAGTGTGGTCAGTGTGGGTATGGTATGTCTGTGGGTATGGTAAGTGTGTGGTTACGGTATGACTGTGAGTGTGGTCAGTGTGGGTATGGTATGTCTGTGGGTATGGTAAGTGTGTGGTTACGGTATGACTGTGAGTGTGGTCAGTGTGGGTATGGTATGTCTGTGGGTATGGTAAGTGTGTGGTTACGGTATGACTGTGAGTGTGGTCAGTGTGGGTATGGTATGTCTGTGGGTATGGTAAGTGTGTGGTTACGGTATGACTGTGAGTGTGGTCAGTGTGGGTATGGTAAAAATGGATATTACAAGTGGGTGGTTATTGTATGTCAGTGGGTATGGTCAATATGGATATGGCAAGTGTGTTGATATCTGTAAGTGTGGACATGGTAAGTGTGCTTGTAGTCTGTGTTTGGGCATGTTCAGTTATGTATCTGTGTCTCTGTGTGTCTGTCAGTGTGGGTGGGTATGCTAAATGTGGGTATGTCATAATTGTGTGCCTAAACTCTGTGCGCGCCAATCTGTGTATGGCCATGTATCCGTGTCCCCGTGTCCCCGTCCTGGCACGCACCTCCCGCCAGCCCAGATTGGAGTATACGACCGATGGTGGGAGTTCGATTTGGGAGTGTGTGTGTGTTTATGTGTGTCGTGTATGCGTGTGGTGAGTGTGTCGGTGCGGTAAGTGTGGATATGGTTAGATTGGTAATGGTGTCTCTGTGTAGACGGTCAGTGTGGGTATGGTTAAGATCAGTGGCGTGCCTAGGGGTTCAGAGTAAGGCAAGCCGAGAGATGAAGTTTGTGTAGTTTTTACGGTCATTAAAAATAAATCCATCCCCTTGCCACATTACTGATCAATCCTCACTTATCACTCTTCAGTTTTATACCAGCAATATAACTTGTAAGAGAGACAACCAACAATTCAACGAGTTTGGTACACCAATCTATGAAATTGTCTTATAAGCGATTTACTAATCTGAGAAATAGGTATAATAGGAATACATATAAGGAAATAATTTGTTATTTTCGGAGAAATGATTAAAAACTTTACCTTTTCCATGCCAATCAAAATTTTTGCACATTTTAAACCATCACAAGGGACTTTACTTCGTCTATTGTTGATCAATCTAATTAAATCACTTTTACTACAAAACACAACAAAAAACTAATTACTTATCCGCCCAAACGGCTCAAACAAAACAATAGTGAAGTTGGTACGTATTACAGCTTTCAACAAACGTACCTACTGCGCATGCGCGAAGTTGCCATTTTCAAAGATTCGTGTACAACTTCATACGCATGCAGGGCTTAAAGTCTCTTACAATTTACTATATAAACAAACGTATAGTTATATCTCATTACAGGACAGTTTTCATATGTAAGAAAGAGACATACCGGCCGGAATCAAAGCCCGCTTACAAGCCAGCGCGTGCGAGCGAGATGACTGACCGAGTCTCAATTTCCTCAACTTGCGTGTGCGTTCGGATCGTGTTTCGTAACCTAGGCGCACGATGGCGCTGCTTTGCGGCGCGGCAGTTTGAAAAGCATTAGGAGCGCGAACTTTAAATAGTTCGCGCTCGCATTATCTTTGATTATTTATCGATAATTATTTTAATAAGGCAAGCCCGGCTTGTATGACAGTAACGCCACTGGTTAAGATGAACATAGCAAATGTGTGGTAATGGTATGTCAGTGGGTATGGTCAGTGTGGGTATGGTACGTCTGTGGGTAAGTAAGTAAGTAAGTAAAAACTCTTTATAGCACACACAAAAAAAATATACATAACAAGAAATAAGAAAAACAATTTATATGCGCGCGAAGGCGGTTATCGCTTTAAGCGATCTCTTCCAGACAACCTTTGGGAAGAGGTAAGTTATCACAGTATCTCATGTCGGGTATGGTCAGTGTAGATATTATAAATGTGGGTATCTCATAAGTGTGTGCCTAAACCCTGTAAACCCCTATAACCCGCATGTCATTCACTCTGTGTATGGCCATGTATCTGCGTCACTGTGTCCCTGACACGCACCTCCCGCCAGCCGCCGGCGAGCCGCGCCAGGCCGGCGTGCAGCGCGTCCACGTGCCGCACCTGCAGCATCACCATGTCCCAGAAGCCCTGCAGGTCCTCGGCGGTGGTGGGGTACTTCTCGCCCGGCCGGGAGTTTATGTTGTTGTAGCAGAGGCCTGGAAGGGGGAGGGAAGTGTTTAGATCGCTTTTGCTGCGAATCCAGATATCAAAGAGTCCAGCGGCCAGGTGAGTCGTGCGCACAGCTGTATGGCCGCCGAAATATACAGTGGAGCCCGCGCTGGCGCGGCTCGAGTGCGCGGACCAGCGCCGATCGAGTCCGATCGTGCTTGTGTGGACCGGCAAAATGAGTCCGCATGTACTCGCGTAGCTTTGTAGGAATTACAACCTGTATGTCGAAACGGTCGCAGTGAATATAGCTGCAGGTTGATTTTGACAGAAATACTGTCGAGTTGGTCGGACAGTAGTTAGTTAGAGTTGCTTTCCGCGTCTATCTGTCTTTATATCCCTCCTCCTAAACAACGCAGCAGATTTGGATACGGTTTTGCTTCCGCCAGCCGTAGCGCCTATCTCGGCACCACTCCAGAAGGTTTATATGTATCACATAACACATTTTTTTTTATTTTTTATAACAAACAAGTCGGGCATTTGACCGCCATCTCACCTGTTGGTAAGTGACGATGCGGCCGAAGATGAAGCATGCCCGTCTTGGAACAGCCTATTCACTCTAGCCTTAAAGGCATCCAGATTATATTGATCAGGGAACACACGCGCAGGCAAAGCGTTCCATTCCTTAGCCGTACGCATTATAAAGGTCGAGCCAAAGCGGTTCGTACGGATGGCTGGAAGATCCACGACATAAGGATGAAGCGCTCGCCCGGATCGCGTTTCCCGATGGCGGAAAGGGGCCGGCGGAATGAGGTCGTGCAGCTGCTTCGCACACTCTCCGAAATGTAATCTGTAGAAGACCGACAGACGCGCAACCCTACGCCGATGCTCGAGGCTCTGCAGCCTAGCCTTAATCAACCGCGGGTCACAAATTATCTTCTTTGCACGTTTTTCCACCGAATCCAAAGCCGCCAGTTGATATTTAGCTGATCCATCCCAGAGGTGGCAGCAGTACTCCATGCAGGACCGCACTTGTGCTTGATATAACTGAAGCAACTGCCTAGAAGTGAAGTACCGCCTAACCTTCGAGAGGATACCAAGTTTTTTTGCTGCAGTCTTTGCCTTGGATTCGATGTACTGACCGAAGTTGAGATTTGAAGATAACTCAACACCAAGAAGCTGTAGGTTGTCGGTAATTTCCACAGGAACATCCCGAAAAGTTGGAGTAAGATGGAATGGACTCCTTTTGGCGGAAAACAAACACGCCTGAGTTTTGGTTGCGTTGAACGCCACCAGATTGGCATCGCCCCAATCAGAAACTGCCTTGAGAGCTATGTCCAAACGATCAACCATGGCCTCTCGACAAGACTGAATATCGTCCCTGCTGGCTTTTGCCTCTGACAGATATCTATCCGTTACCGTGCTGTCATCTGCATACCCAAAGGTACCTGGTACAAGCAGATTGTTAATATGCAGCAGGAATAAAGTCGCGGACAGTACAGATCCCTGAGGAACTCCCGCGTCGATAGCCTGGAGATTAGACGAGTAGCCATCGATAACTACACGGATTGAACGTTCACTCAAAAAATCTGATATCCAGGTGCAAAAGCCAACAGGAATACCAAATGAAGGAAGCTTGCTTAGAAGGCAAGCATGCCAAACCCTGTCAAAGGCCTTAGAAATATAAAGAGACACAGCAAGGGCCTCGCCATGTCTCTCAATGGCCTCACTCCATAATTGTGTGGCATACACCAGAAGGTCCCCAGTAGACCGACCACGGCGGAATCCGTACTGGTGATCGCTGAGGAGATCGTTACCTTCAAGATGCGCAAGGAGTTTATTGTTCAGCGCACGTTCCATAATCTTACAGAGTATAGAAGTGACCGAAATAGGGCGGTAATTGGAAGGGTCGGCACGGCTGCCTTTTTTTGGCACGGGCTGCACATTGGCAAGCTTCCACGACTTAGGTACAATACCAGTCTCAAGTGAGAGGCGATACAGGCGCGTGACAACAGGAGACAGCTCGGGGGCACAACTACGCAGGACTATTGCCGGTATACCATCTGGTCCACTAGCCTTGTTCACGTCCAGACTCCGCAGGATTTTCAATATCTCTTTCTGATGTATTTGCACCTCTGCCATAGCGCAGTCAGCACGGGGTGAGATAGGTGGTGTTTTTCCTGCAGTATCCAAACGCGAATTCGCCGCGAAAAGAGAAACAAGCAAATTTGATTTCTCTTCAGCAGCATGGGCCAATGTTCCGTCTGGTTTTAGCAACGGAGGCAACGAAGACTGGCTGAAATTTGATTCGACCGCTTTTGCCAAAGACCAAAACGCCTTACTCCCAGGAGGGTAAGAGGCCAGTTTGGCGCCAATCCGGCTTATGTGATTGAATCGAGCCCTGCGTAGCGTCCTTTTGCAAGACTTGGCGGCGAGGTTAAAGGCTCTCTTCAGTTTGCGAGTATCCGGAGACATATGCGCTCGAGCCTCAGCCCAGGCAAAGTATGCCGCCCGCTTCAGCACTTCAGCGCGACTACACTCAGCACTAAACCATGGACGAGACCTGCCGTTCATCGCTACGTCAGAATACGGAATAAAGTACTCCTTACCCTGCCGTATAACCGCGGTAACGGCTTCGGCACAATTCGACGGATCGCCCGAAGAGAAGCATGCCTCCCGCCAAGGATAGGACGAAAAGAAGTGGCGCATCTCATCCCAATCTGCTGACTTGTATCGCCACACCCGTCGGGGGTTGCCTGGGCTTTGCTCGGGTGGGGAATAAACGGATACAGATTTCACCAGACAGTGATCGGATGTACCCAGCGGTGCAGAAACCGATACTGAGTGCCTGTCCGGATCAGTTGTCAGCAGAAGGTCTAAGCAATTGGCGGTATGGGAGTCAACATCAGGTACCCTCGTGGCACAGCTTACCAGCTGGGTGAGATCTAGCGACAGAGCTAGTTTACGTGCCTCTCTCCCAGCATCATCCGTCATCTGGTATGGGAAAAGCCATTCTTGGTGGTGGGCATTGAAATCCCCCAGAATGACTAACTGCGCCGCGGGGTAACGTTCCCTCGCTTCATCCGCCACTTCTACGAGATGGTCACATAAGCGAGTCGTCTCCTGATCCCCGCTGTGCGATCGGTAAATGCACGCATACAGGAGTTGTTCTTGACCTGTAGCCACCAGCAACCATAAAATAGAGAAACTAGACCCCTCAAAGCTCCTTAGACGCCGAATGCAGATGTCTTCGCGAGCGTACACACAGACTCCGGCACGAGGTACAAACCTGTGCTCGAGAGTATACCCTGGGTAGCTGAGGTACGCCGCGTCAGCCGGACATCTGATCTGCGTCTCGGTGAGGAACAGCAGCTGTGGTGGTTCAGTTTCAAGGTGGTAGTGGACTGCATCGAGATTTGAGTGCAGGCCTCGGATGTTAGTGAGGTGCACTTTGAATGGGAGGGAGTGCAGCCGCTGTTTAACGTTTCTCTTTTTTTTACTGATCATGAGTTTGAGTGAAAAGGTTGTTTTAGGAGGATGGCAGTTGGACGAGGTGGCGCTCCGCCCACCAGCAAACATGCTCACCAATATCGCACGGGAAGGTGCCTGACGCGGAGACCGCGGGGACGCCCGAACCCCCCCAAATTGGCTACCTGGCCCTCCCATCCGGTCGCCAACCGGCAAGGTAGAGCAATCTGGGATTTTTCGTAAGATGGCGGGGCAGCCTTTCACTGGCGGCTAACCAGCTACTTGGGCCCCCAACTATCTACGGTCGGCCAGCGGCGGCACCGTGCTTCGGATCCCGCTGCCCTCCGAAGCCAGGCACCCGGTACGGGAGTGGTGAGCATCAAGAAAAAAGACGGTTACGCAGAGCGACCACAACTGTCCAGACCCATCCTCCTAAGCGGCCACTCCAGACATCACAACGAAACACGGCTGGGCCGCTTGACGATGCGTTCGCCTGGAGGGTGGTGACCAGCCACGGCCGAAGCCTACCACCGGAGAGAGTGCTGTCCATTTTGCACTACCCGGGGATCACGTGTAGGGAAACGAGTCATGAAGCCCAAAGTGGGCTTCGCCTACGGATGCGGGCAGCATTGACCCCCATAAACATACATGCATATTATAATACAGAAAACATAGAAATAGATGCAAAGCCGAGTCGGGTCGTCAGTGCAGTATAAGTCAAAATAACAATCTCGTCTCACTGCTGACGCCCCTAGTGGGTATTATTTTATTGACGTTCTTAGGCGGGGTGACCACTTTCCATCAGGTGGCACGATTGCCTGCTCGTCCACGACAAAAAAAAAAGGAAAAAACCTTCACCTTCAAACTGCTGCATCTTCTGCGTGGCCAGCAGTCGCGCTTTGCCAGCGGCCGAGCGCAGAATGCCTAGAACCTCCTCACTGGCGTCCGTACCCTGGAATGAGAAGATGGTCCAGCTGTTGAATGGGGCCTGAGTAATAATGAATATACATACATATCCACCGTCACGATGTTTTCCTGTAGGAATTGGCAGAGACCACGTAATAATTATCTTGGCGTCAATATCCCGGTTGTGCGAGGGCGCGGAGTCCGCCTTGACCATGATCCAGGATTTGGCAGATCAGGGGAACCTGTCCAAATTGGATCATCGTTACACATTCAAGCGACTGAATGTGTAGGTTTCAACACGATGTTTTCCCTCACCGTAAGAGCATCGGTTAGTATTTCATCAGCGGGATTCGAGTCCGGTACCGCTCGCTTACGAGTCGGATGCCCTAACCGCTCGGCCACCGACACTCCTATTTTACACCTTTAAAGTGGATATTTACGGAAATTATACGCCGCATCGATAAATGAAGTAATCGCTCAGTTATTCTAAGTTATTCTGAGTGATATTTAAAATCAAAACAAATTCTTCACGCGAACGGTTTACGTAATACGCAGTACGTAATACTTCGAGACTCGACATTTTCCCCTCAAGGGCTACAGCTATTTATTACATTTCGACAAGGACATTTCGTTAAGGGGCTCATGTCATGATTAGTAGCGTGTGTCCGCCGACCTTCACATCCGTTCGCGTGCCAACCTTGCGTTCGGCCAAATGCCATGACTAATTTAATCAGATGCACATTTCTCTGGCCTATTGTTTCTTTCCGCCGTTTCCGTAAAAGTATGCGTAGTTATTATTCAGTATTATTCAAGGTTTGGTTTATGGCTTTTGCCTTGGTTTGTTGGGGATTGTATTAGGCGGGCCCGGGTCCTTGGGTGAGAGCACAACTGTAGCCGTATTCACAATGATTCGAAACCGTTTCCGAACGATTCGACACGAAATGAGCAGCGAATCCGTGTCGAACGATTCAAAAACTGTTATTCATCGAATCCCGATAGATTTCACGGAAACTCTACTCTCTATAACATATGAAAATTTCATCAAAATTAACTGAAACCACATTTTCCTAAGAACTTTTGCGGGGTCCTTTGTCGAATCCGTATCCGAATCCGATTTCCGAGCCATTGTGAATACGGCTACTGGAATATTGACGCGAAGATGATGATGATTTTCGGGTTTATATTCAGCTGATTTAACCCATTCAAACCCATTCGGTTTAGTATAGGTTTATTCCCCAGGTTTTATGTCAGGTAATTTTATTTTATATACAACTAAGGGTAACCAAGCGCTCGGCCCGCCTGATGGTAAGTAGCTACCGTAGCTTGTGGGGGTTGTATACGTAGGTAGGGGTAAGTTCAGTATCACCAACACCTTGAGTATCACCTAGTGATCAATAATAATAAATAAACAGATTATAGCTTTCACGGGAGGATTTCGAATACGAGCGAGGTAAGGCAAAGCTGGTCACGTTCGAATTGGATCCGTCTGAATGGATCTACGGATTGGCATAGAAAAGTCTAACGCCAATTTTTTTTATTGTCTTTGGAGGCACTCGGACGGACGGTCCACTTGATGAAGAGCGGCCATTGTCATCCAGGACATCTGCAACCTAAGGGGAGCGAATACTTTTACCTGGACTTTGAGGTATCTGTAGATATGACCTTAGAAGAACCCCATGGTACAGTGCAATGGAAAGACTTAATCTAAAACAGTTACTCACCTGTAAATCCTCCAGCTGCTTCTCAGCTGCGACGGCCATACCGATCAGTCTCTCCGTCTCCCTCTTCTCCAACTTCAGGAAGTAGTGGCCATCCTTCACCACCTCCCCACTTTCCTCACTACCACCGTTCTGCGTTACACTGTCCGCTTCAAGCACTGACACATCATTCGAATCTATCAAGTTTATCACTGACACGCCATTGGTTATCGAATCACTCGACACTGTATCTTCAGTCTTCTTCTCTTTCTCTATTGGAATGTCTTGCTGTGGACTCGCTTCTTTGATCACTCTCTTCGGGGACATTATAGGGAGTTGCGCTCGGAACTCGGGCCGGAGATGTCTCAAGACTGGTAGGGCAACAGACTCTGTTTCTGGACTAGAATAGCACTCAGTGTCTTGGGTTTTGGTCGGAGTCGTAAACCTGTCCTGCACTTGGCAGTTCAAGGATTTCTCCGTTAAGACTTTGGCGTCGTCTTCGCTAAAGCTTTTCTTGTGCCGCTTCTGCATAAGAAAGCCCTGCGCTAGAGCCCCCGGCCCGTACAGCCTTTCCACCCGTTGCTGGATGAAGCTCTTCATCGGACTCGTAATCTGCTCCCCGTTCTCTTTCGTCATCTCTACCCGTTTAGAGATGCCGTTGGACGATATCGTGTAAGACTCGGCGCTTATTTTGCTGTCCTTCCCGTTAGTGGTGGTGGTTTTCCGGAAATTCGTTTCCGAATAGCTCGACTTGAACGCCACCTCCCTGACATTGTCCACTTCGTCCTTCTGCAGCATTGAGGCGGCAAAATCCTTGCTCTCCGCCGATAAATACGGTCTGGAACTCTGGTTCAGACTGGGTCCGAGGAAGTCGTTCTTCAGCTGTTTGTTCTCCGCCGCCATGAAGACATTGACAGGTGACGTCGCCAGGTAGGGATCCGTGTGCGCCTTGGAAGGCGCTTTGGACGTCAAATTTGGTCGCGTATCATGGGGCCCGAAGGTGGGGACCAGCACTTTGTTCGCACTCACAGGCACCGGCACCAGAAGAGTGTTGCTGTCAGTCCTGTACTGATATGTGTGCGTGATAGGCCTTATGGGGGAAGCTTCTCTGCTTTTGTTGATGTCTTGCCTCAACTTCGAGTCGTAGGTCGTCAAAGTTGAGTATCCATTGACAGAGCACGCGAGGTGGAGGTAGCTGAGCTTCTTCTGCGATATATCGTCGCGTTTTTTGTTGAATCCCCTGGACTTGTGGCTGGCGACGTCTGCTTTCGACGGCGGCTTGAGTAAGTTATCAGGCTTTATATCTTCCACGTATCTCTCTTGGCTCTTCCTGTCATTGGGTCTTCTCAACACTGGTGTGGGGGGATCCGGTGTGGGTTTCCGAGGTGTGGGTGTGGTGTCCTCCTGTGTCCTGGTGGGAGTCGGTGTGGACAGGAACGGCTGGACAGTGGCCGCCCGCTCCTGGATCCTGGACGTGAACTCCTTGATGCGACTGGTGGTGGACGACGGCGTCAGCAGATTGAGACTACCTGATGTGGTATCTGGAAAGGAAATTACGGTGTGTTTTTAATTAACATTTGCACTACTTCTAACATTCGGCTTGTTTTTAAATTTCCGTTCTTTAAGAGCAGTCGGGGCTTTTAGTTTTTAATTTTCCTCTTTTTAGTGTAATAACCAAGTACCATTCGTTCGACGTAATACGACTTTTAGTAATATTTACTTTTGATGCCATTTGTCTTTCGAAACTACTTTTAAGTATATAAGTTACATATTTATGTAATTAGCTGAACTTTTTATTTAACCTCTTAACCTCTATGGCGCCCAAAGTATCCGCCATTTTTTTTTAATATGGATTTTTTAGAGGAATCTAACAAAAAACTATACCTTATCCGTCGAAATCCATCCAGCGGTTTGGAGGATACGTGGTAATAAAGAAATTAACAAATACATACAAAATACGCGCAAAAAACATAACTCTTCCTTAGCAGTCGGATAAAAAACGGTCAAGACGTGTCGGGCCAAGAGTGTAGGGTTCCGTAGTTGGATGTCAATATGCATGCTTAAGAGGGTTTTTTGATACTATAACCACATAACTTTGTAGTTTATGTTGCTTTGCTTAACATTGTATAATATTTAGTGTATACCTAATTCCTTTTTCTTCTACTTACATTGTTTTAAATGACACACTGAACGCAAATGTTGTGTCAACAATATGAGACTCGTATTAGAACAACCTATTTTATGTAAACTGTTTATAATGTAACAATATGAGTTCTGCAGGTGTACATTACAAAGTTACAAATACACCAGAACGTGAATAAATAAACTTGTAATGAATTTTTTAATTCATTCTTCAGGCAATGACGCTGATCTTGATTATTAGCTTTATTAATAACAAAGTACGTCTCAAGGCCACATTAACTCAAACATAATGCAAAGACAATACAATTTCAGTCTCACAGCTGTAAAAATACTTAAAAAGGTAAACAAGTAGCTAGTTAATAGTTTTTAAAATGGAGCAATGGCGAAATTTATTGTATGTTTTAGTGTGGTTCATTCTAATAAATAAAATAACCATTCTGGCGTTATTGTCCCGGTTGTGCTCTCGCGCACGAGGGCGCGGGGTCCGCTTAGACCATGAACCATGATTTGGCAGATCAGGTAATTACAGTGGGGAGACTGCCATCTGACCTCCGCGATCCTGATACCAGGGGAACCTGACCAGTCGCCTGAATGTGCAGGTTTCATCACGTTATCGTGGTTTATCATATCCAGAAATAATCTATCTAAAAACGACAACGTTTTTTCTAGCCGGCACTTTCTGCTGTTTGGACCAAACTGAACGTTATCCATTTGTTTTAATGACTTTAAAGAGTAATCTAGATGAATATTACAAAGATGCTTCGTGTTACCGTATTACATAATACAAGTCACATTGTGTTGTAGTTAAGACATTTTCTCGCACACACAAACACACAACGCAACAATAGTGAAACTAAGTAGCAAATGCGACACAAAAGAAGACATTAGCAACGTTGTAATGGGAAAAGATCTTTCGAAAATGCATGATTTTTAAGTTTTCATACAAAACATCTTACGTGTGGGTTTGGTTTTGACAGACTATTGACTAATCTACGGTTAAGGGATGCCATACAGCTCCAGAAACTGTTTAACTAGAAGAAGATCCGGTCATATTAATATCTTCCCACATGATATTTAAAAAGATCGTGCATTTTACGGCAGAATATGAAGTAATGAAGAAAATGAATATATGGGTTGCTTACTCTCACCCTGGCCCTTCTATGGGGTTGCCATGGAGACAATCTACCCTCATCTGTTGTTTAATCGAGTTATATGTCACATTAAAGGTATTTCGTTCCCCTATCCAACAATATATGGTTGCTTAGGCAAAACTTGGTCAGAGGGCCTATCGGCTATCTCAGTGGACAACTGAATTTGACATAAAAAAATCTGACGCTACTCTAATTTGGTAGACGCTATTGCCAGTTTTCAACGTAGATGACGTGGTGTAGAATTATCTAGTGTCAAATACAGTTGTCAACTGAGTTAGCCAATAGCCCCGCAGAACGGAATATTGGAGAACGGAACGGAAATTTTGGTGAACATTCATAAATTAATGTTAATTCATTTATTTTATAAATGTTCACCGACATATTTTTTATTCAGTAAGTAATATTCTTTCGTATAAGGCCCGATTTTTTTGAATAACATAAGATGGAAGATATTCTATGGTTGAATCTTAGACCATACCAGTATCCGGGTCCCCAGCGGAAGACCTTGGTAGACCTCGCTTGACCAACGGTATTAGAAGGCACACCAAACGAGTGGCGAGCTCGTTGCGGTGCTGAAGTTCGACTAGTTGAGAAGTACGAAACGGTCACCAATAGTTTCCAGACAGTGCAAGCATTGCGTAACTTCAGTTATCGGCCACGCAAGCACGCTGCCCCTAGCCCAGGGCCGCTTCTTTTTAACTATTATTACCGAATTGACTATTCAATTTACCGGTCAAGGGTGTGTCAATATTTTGCAAATATATTGTGTTTTCATAAACATCCTATTGTTAATGGTCGATATACAAATTTTACAATGATGTGTGCCATTTGGGTGGACGCAAAATAAACTATGACACATTGTAGTGTGAACTATGGCCTTTAAATCAACTTGCAAAATCCTGTTTCGTTTTCATCATATATTTTGCAATCTTTGCAATTTTTTAAGATTCCGTCTTTAGTAAAACTAGAAACCCCTAAGCTGGGGTAGCTTAGGGGTTTCTAAGTTCATTTATTACTTTATTCCTAATCTGTTTATTTCTAGGTTACGAATTACGACAGGCAACACAGAATGGCACGACACGAAGACATGGTCTTGGCCGGTTTTTTTATGGGTTTTACTCAGGGACAAATGAGCAAATTATCTTGTAAGATATTTATTTTGTTTTGACTAAGGCCTTCAACTGGGGACCCAAGTCTGTTTTAAGATTCAAGAGTTATTTAATGATTACCTGAACCGACTAGCACTCAAGAAAAGACATGCACGTGTATTATGAAAAGATTGATGATTTTGGAAGAAGCAATAGAGATTGGCCGTGAGGTGTCCGGCAGAGTAGAATAGCACCAACCCCTTACACTCGTGGGTGTCGTACAAGGCGACTAATGTTTTCGAGGCAATAAGTCCCCGTAGGGTGGAAAATGGGCAGCCGCGTTTTCCATTGTTATATTTATAACACTGCGATCTCCAACCCGCCTGCTAAGCGTGGAGATTATGGCAATAACCTCCCCTTTCGTGGGAGAGGCCCTAAGTCCTGCAGTGGACTGTTATGGGCTGTGATGATGATGATGATCAGAGGTTTGTCAGGACCGTAGCGAGTGAAACAACGTGGTATTTAGCTCTACCCCTAGGTTTAGATTCACCCTTTTTCCGCACTCGGGACTGTTATTAGGTCCTTTGTAAGTAGGCCTATCCATAGGTACGTATGTATGTATGTAGTGAACCGTCCAGGCTTCGCACCTTAACAAATCACACCCCAAAACCTATCTCATGAATCACTATCACTATCAAAACGGCATGAAAATCCGTTCAGTAGTTTTTGAGTTTATAGCGAACAGAAAGACAGACAAACGCGAACGACGTGGCAAATTCTTTTATATTTAGTAGTGAGTAAAAAGTAATGCCATAAAAAATTTAATTTTGAAAAGTAAAATTAATTCTTTTCATCCACTGCAAAGATGGGACGTTTAGAAAACCAGCCTACCAGTATCTGGTACCACCAGTGCGTTGCAGGCCCTTGATTGAAATTGACCTAAAATTGAACTTCAGTTGACATAACTAAATTATAATAGATATATAAAATAATAAACCACTCACATGATGCAAACATAAGAAAATAGTCACACATTTTTAACAATTTCTCACATTTCCTACATTATTATAAAATTATTACTGCTAAAACTTTTATTATAATTACTAAAATATGAAATCCCTGTTTCGCTATGTTACTAGATCAATCATATTGATCCAACGTGTTATCATCACTGATATTAGCCTAGTACTAACAGAGATAATAACGATATATTTTAATATAAGTCCCGTATGTGACGTTGTTTTTATAGTTGTACTGCTTTTTTTTTTGTAATACTGTAAGGAATAATTATATGCTGTTTATTTATCAATTATCTATAATATTTATTTATTTAGGTTATAGACGAGCAGCATTGATGCCGATTTGTCTATATCACAGTGTTAAAAGTCATTTTAAATCAAGTAGAGTCAGTTCATTCAACTTCAACAACTCGTCCAGTCTGTTCTTGAAGGTATATCACTTCAATAGGTAATGTCTAAAAAAATATTATAAAAATTCTTTAACCAATGGGTTAACACATGCAACGAAGCACTCATTATGAACTGAAACACAAACAGTACTGAGTGAAAAATAAACACATGATTACGTCTTCCCTATCTTATCATTGAGAATTTATTTTGTAATGGACGACATTGAGAGATAAAGGAGGAATATGGGTTATTACATCATGAAACAAAACAACATTCTAATCCCATAGAAATTGAGGGCTTGAAGATTTTGTAGTATACATTTGTCAAATAAATAAATAAAAAATAAATATGCTTGGACAATTCACACAGCACCATTGAGCCCCAAAGTAAGCAAAGCTTGTGTTATGGTGCCAGAGAACTGATAAACTACTTACATATTTACCCGTAACACAAATTCAAATTAATGATTTAAATTTTTGTCTGACCGGGTATCAAGCTCGGGACCTCTTCGTGTTAACCACCTGAACCACTCAGGTCATCAAATTGTACACACAACTAAAACTTCCAAGTTATGTTCACACTAAATATCATCAAAATCGGTAAGGCAATAAAAATTGAATAAATTACCCGAAGACATTATAAGTGCTCCATCAGTCAACTCTTTAAAAAAAAGACTGGACAAGTTTTATCAATAATGACGTAAAGTGCCGTGATATACACGTATCCGCTTTAGCTGCTAGTGTATCTATAAATATTAATAATAAAATAAAAAAATAATATATAACAAAACACACATTCAGTTGCCATTGTATTAACATTTTTCATTAAACATTTAACATAAATGTTCAAATTACATAGTTAAGTTGATGATGCAAAAAAAATAAACTGCCTTGCATCAATAGAGATACTAAGTGCAGCATAATTTCTAGGAAATAAAAATATTAACTACCTATATCATTATTATACATGCAGTAACCATAACAGGATAAGTGTCTGTGGCATGCATGAATGGACAGTAGGACAATAATACAAATATGGCGAGCAAATGACATTGTACATCCATCTTAACCTACAAACACACTTGATAATATCTTCACAGTATTAAGGTCAGAACGAATTAACTAGAATAAGGGATAAGGAAACTGAGAATAAGGGATATGTTGTCAATTCGCTATAAGAATATTGTGATAGATATCTACACTATATTGTGTCCTAAATAGGTTATAGGATAAAGCAAACAAGTGAGGTATTCCTTAAAGATTATATGGAGCCCTCAATGTATTTGAAACTAGCTTTTGCTGCGTGGAAATAGGTTTTTATGACAATTTAGCTTGTCTATGTTACCATTTTAAAAGACCTCTGTAATGTATGAATGCTAGTACTACTGGGAGGTAAAGCTCTCTGGTTCTACCAACCCGAATTAGACGAAACATGGCTTAGATTGTACCCTGGACTTCAAGCTATCAAAACCTGTTCAGAAGTTTTTGCATGATGCGCGTTCAGACACATAGACAAAATTTTTTTTGGGCATAGTTAAGTCCCAGAATCCTATCCCGACTATATTTTCTGAAATATCTTCAATGTACAGATACAGCTTTTCTACAGTTTATTAATAGATCAAATTTGATACTAGGCAGAAACACACAAGAGACATAAATAATGCAAATTTAACTACATACCAGCAAGTAAGGCATGTGCCTTATAAGTTACGTATTCAACACAGAACAATGCATTTGTTTCATGCAAGTAACACTTACCGTCTAAGATAAAATGAGTCCTAACCTTCTATATTAGAGATAGAATAAGCTCTATTGTTAATGACCTAAATTACATAATTTTTACATTACAAAGTATAGGTTTATTGTCTTATAGGACTGGTGTATGTACACTTGCAAGTTGCAAAGTCTACTATACTGATAATAAAACAATTTGCATCGGCAATTGATATCTTAGAGAGAATCTAAGCTTTTAATCCTCAGTAATGTAGTTGGGAGGACTAACCGGATACGACAGTGTAACTGAGCTATGTAGGTATCTATACAGATAAAGACACATATTCATGCTAAAAAGTACAAGCTGTGTTAGTCACAACTTGAGGAAAAGTTATAATTGGAAGGATATTAATCACATAAGATGAAATCACTACAGATCAAACTTTGTCACGTAGGTAGCTGAGGTTTTATTATTGGGATAATCACGTAGAAATTACTAAGAAAGCAGGTAGGTCCACACGGCAAACTTTGTGATATGATTTTCACAAGATTATCGGCATTAGATGAAGCCAAAGCGACTTACCAACGAAATAGAAAACACAAAACACTGGTTGAACAACAACGCCGGTGATAACTAATAGTTTTTCCAGTTATTTTATACACTTCGAACAAATTTTACACAAAATTTTTATGACATCACTTCGTCGCAAAGTGGTCGCAAACGTCAAGCAAAACTTTTTATTTTTTTTACTCGGCGGGCGGACGTCAAGCGATGCGCAAGTTTGCGGCCAGTCTGCCGTACGTTCCGTTTCACCGTTAGTGGCTCATAATTTCCTATACCTATAATTTATACAAAGCGCTGTTTTTATATCAAATGTGAAGTTGAAAAATTGCTAACTGTTGTAAAATACTTTGCAAAGTTGTTCCCGTGTTGGCGAGCACACTGATTCAACGTTCTGACGACAATGACCGGTATTTTGACTGCGTGGGTGGAGTGGAGGCCGATAGTTCGATTAAAGCCATACGCGAATACATATTTATTGTCTTTTGTGACTTGCATTTTGTTTTGCAAGTTGCATTGTTAGCTGTTGTCTGGCCTAGTTAATACAGACGGAACACACAAAGAGTATTGCATCTTCGTGATCCGTTTATTATTGCCACTAGCACAGGGTGCCTTGCATAGCTACGGACTCACGGACGTAAAATATATTGACAAATAATTTAGAAAGTTGTTATACGACAGAAAAAGTTTGTATAACTGGGGAAATCTTCGAAACTAGATACTATACCATTACCTACACCGATTTCGATAATTCTTGCACTACGCAGGCATCTTTCTTCGTGAGTGTCATCATAGAATACTTCTATGCTTTATGTCTTTACTAGTGGACCCGGCGTGACTTTGTTCGCGTACACCTACTTCATCCCTACCTACCCTTTTTTACTTGCTTATAAACCTTCCCGTGGAATCACTCTATCTATTGTTGAAAACCGCATTAAAATCCGTTAGGTAGTTTAAAAGATCTAAGCGCACATAGATCCATAGGGACAGACAGCGGGAAACGACTTTGTTTTATACTATGTATCTATGGATATCCCGGAAAATAACAGAACCCTGCGAATAGTAGATTATTTATTTTCGAACTGCGGCTGATAACCGCAAGGGGCGTAGTTTTTATATATTTACTATAGTTGCGATATAAAAGCTGTTTTGTATCATTGAATCAAAGTTAACCTGTAAAATAAGTGGACAGTAAGGTTTACAAAGAGGCAGAGAAGACATGTCCGAAAATAAATCGAAGTCGCTTACGTAAATACGGCAAAGGTAATCAATACGAAAGTGAAGAAATGAAACAGATGGTGCGAGTGGCACACTAAAACCAAAAGTCGTGAATATGTCGTGAACCAACCAAAATTAAGACGGAGTAAAAGTGTGAGTGCACGAGTGCGGTAATGTAAACAAAAAACACGCGTATAATAAAAAAGCGTATCTAGGTAATGGAAACAAAATTCGGGTGAATAATGGCACATTTACGAGCGAGTGTGTTGAAAAAAATTATTGCTGTAGATCCCGTAGAGGGCTATCCCAAATGGAAACGGTCGTGCGACGGGCGGATTTGATGTCTCCTATTGGCCGGGCGTCGTCCGTCGTACGACCATGGTCTTGAAACATGGGACGGCGTCTTACAAGCGATCTTGTCATACATATTTTACATCAAAATATGGTAGGCTACCCATTTAATTATTATTCTAAACTCAACTTCATATGATTCCTAATTATATGAATTATTGGTATTATGTAATGCCAGTATTCCGTAATGCCATAAAGGTAGGTTTCTATTTAATAAGAATAGTTGAGAGGAGAGAATTGTGGAAGGAGGATGAAATTATAGAATATGTAAGATAAATAGGTACTTAAGTGATATAATAATAACAATAATGGCGGTAGGAAAAGAAAAGAAAACGCAATATGAAATGAATATTATAAACATACATTTATTATTAAATATGAATATGAACTACTTATGAATATTCACACGAAATATAATAATGAACATTAAAGAAGCAAGCCTTGCTACGATAAAGATACTGAGCTCGAATACCGATCATAAAGTCGTATTTTCGCTAATTAATGGAGGTAGACACGTATAGATACTTAATAATAAAAAAATTAACGTGGACTTTATAGCAAAAATACAACTTTAAGGATAGTATAGAGAAATATAGAGTTGATAATGAAATAAATAACAAACTAAGACGAACGAACAAGAGACAAAGATAACATCGAACTATAATGAGAAAACATAAATAAACATGCTTATTTGCTGAATTACAAAACAACACAAGTAATCAATAGCAAACGTTACCTGAGAAATCAGTGCTGGCGTCTACGTCTAGAGAGCAACTCCCGATCGAATCCACAGATTTATCCATCACTTTCACTGTCAATATTTTCGTGGTCTCCTTCAATAAATCGGACTCTTTCACTTCAATTTCGTAAGCACCAATACTGTCTATGTCATGGTCCAAATTGAGCTCTTCATGGGATTTTGGAGAGACTGTAGAACTGGGCAGCTTGATGTCCGTTTCATCTGTATTAACGGTTAGTATGGAGTCAGGCTTGTTATTAAGATCACTGGGAATGTTTTTGTCTAGTATCAGAGTGCTCTGGCTTGTGAAATTGCTGCGGATGGGTTCAATGTACTCTACGTCATCGTCGTCTACGAATACATGGTTGGCGTGACTCGGTCCTTGGACGACGAATGCGTCTTTCGGCACCGCATCCACGACACTCTGAGTCTTACATATGCTTTTGTAGTAATGGTTTTCGAGCTTCGCCAACTGTCGCTTGGCATCTGTCTGTTTTTTACGCACAGAGTCTATAATCACCGGCAAATTTAGTAGGTCGGGTGTTTTCTCGCGATGGCTACGGTTATCGCTGCGAAACAGTGGCGAATCATCGCTTTCCAATTCGAACCTTTTGTACTTCGACGAACAGTAATCGTCGATTGATGAAGTGTCAGACTTTTTGGTATCGAAGAAGGTGTCTAGTGAGAAAAACGATTTACGCTTCTTCTTTGGCTGGCTGGCTTTGTCAAAATTTGGCGCGATAAACGGGTCTCCAGACTTGTATTGGTGCACATTGATGTTCGAAGTGTTCACCAGAGATTTTGGGCGAGTCTCCTTTGGCAAGCTCAGAGGTACGCGGTTCGTCTCAATCTTCCTCGAATCCAAACTGAGCGTCTTGCGAAATCTCTCATTCAAGTTGGCTAGCAAGAAGTGTCTCCTTTCTGTCGATTTCGGAGTGATATTGTAGGAAGTCTGCTTACTGCTGCCCGGCTGGCTATCTGGAATGTGCTCGGTGTATTTGAACTCTATCTCGTTCTCCGAGAAATCTTTATCCTCTGATCTCTGGTAAGGCTCCGAAGGGCACAGAGAGGATTGGCGTTGTTCCGGTCTGTGGAATGAGAAGGATCCTCGGTTTGAAGACCGTTTACTTTCGCATATGCAGTTTCCAATGCAGCTCAGCTTCAAGCACCTTCCCTCCTCCGGTTCGATGGAGATGTTCTGGTTCGTCTTTGGAATGTATTTGTCTGGCTTGTGCTTGTGTACTAGCAGATCCTGGCGGATCTTTTCAAGTCGCTCGTCTCCATGGAGACCTCTAGTGTATTTAGACTTCGGGGGCCTGAAGAAACGAATGGAGCCAGACGAGTGGGACTCTGTCGATCTTCGTCTTATGAATGGGGAGTCCGTTATCTTGTTGACTCCCAAGAGCAGGACGGGTGACTTCTTGTCCTCTTCATCAGGCAGGTCGCTGTGGAAATTTACGAGCGTTAATAAATGCTAGGATTTACTGCATTACTTTAGAACGTTATTTTCGTACAGGCATTTCGCATTTCGGTAAAAGCAAATTATTAATCTCCAAGTTCCATGGTTGTCCAATTTAAGTTTTAAGATTCGTGATTTGAAAATACATGTAATCCGAGAAGGTAGAGTCGACTTCATACAAATAGTATTAGTAAAACAAATTAAGCATTTAAAACATAAGCCACATAAAAAAAACAACGTAGAAAGCGTAACAAAACACAGAAAGGTAAAATTAAAACATTATACTCACGTACACACAAACACAGTTGAAATGGTTACAGTAAAACAGTTATCAAAAACAAAACATAAAACAAAGTTCCAACGTAAGTAGATACACATACACAAAGAGGGAAAATCATACCGTTATATATTAGGTGCCTACTGCATTAAGCTCTATATGAAGTAGGTAGTGACCGAATGAGTAACTCAAGCTATTGACAAAACCAAATCTACCCTCCTATCAAAAAGTAGGTAAACTCGTAGAGCTCGTCTAATCTAAAATGACGCGCCCCACTATCGCATTAACTCACACAAGCTAGTTTAAAATATGGACGCAATACATATACATGTACAAATGCCGTTGTAATTGGTCATTCAGTTGCCGGTGAGATTCAAACGTAGGAGCACGCGTCGTTCATTGGCTCCCACACAGATGAAGTGTCGTTATCAATATTTACACTTACACATCGAAATCAACTAACTAAGTAGTGGGGCGCGTCATTTTAGACTAGACGAGCTCTACTACCTACCGTCTTTTAGATTAGTCAGCGTTAAGTATTGCATATCGAGTAGTTTCGGTATCGTAGCTAGGGTTGCCAAATGGACTATATAATATTGTAGTATCACTAGATCAATATACAACATACTGTTGAAAAAATATATGTAGCCATACTTCTATATTTTAGCAATACAGCGGAAACAATTTCTTCGGGTATAATAAGAGCCTTTTGGTCAAAAAAGGAGTCTATGTGTTATTCCAGACCTAATCAAGCTACCTACAAAATTTCATTAAAATCCGTTCATTCGTGTAGGCGTGAGGGTAAAAAAAATACACACAAACCTTAACCTTGGATTTACATTACCTCTCACATCAATATTTTAAAAGAAACAGCCTAAAAGATGTACTAAAGGTAGAGCCAAGCCCGAGTAAAACAAATAAATTTCTATTTAAGTATTTCGGTACATAAAGATTGCGTGTCGGAGTCCATAAAAAGGCTAAAATGTCGCCTGAAAGCCATTTCGGCAACGTATTATGTTAGGGCGTGCCCTTTAGTACTAGGTACAAAGATCAATCTATGAAATAAACACGCTATCCTCGGTTATGGTATCGAAGAACTGCGTTCAATATAAGAGGACACATTAAGATTGTGGAATGAACTAGAGCTCGTCTAATCTAAAATGACGCGCCCCACTATCGCATTAACGCACACAAGCAAGTTTAAAATATGAACACAATACATATACACATGCCGTTGTAATTGGTCATTCAGTTGCCGGTGAGATTCAAACGTAGTAGCACGCGTCGTTCATTGGCTCCCACACAGATGAAGTGTCGTTATTAATATTTGCACTTACACATCGAAATCAACTAACTAAGTAGTGGGGCGCGTCATTTTAGACTAGACGAGCTCTACCTACATGGAGAGATTTTCCCTGGAAAGTTACAACACGGAGTTCTTCAAGAAAGGGGTGAAATGGTTTTTACGGGGTCGGCAACGCGTGATGCCCCATGGGTGATTTACTATAAACATGTCAATTTAATACTTATGTCAATTAATCAATTAAAATAATGTCAAATAATTTCATAAATTCATTCTAACCATGTCTCTATACACAATCTAATAAAATAACTATAAAAACAATGTCAAACAAACACCTACTTAATGAAGGTAATCGAACTGAACCTATTAGACAGGTACAGTAGGCAGCAAAAGGTCGTCCAGTGGTGGCTAATTAAGTGGGTAACTTTTTTTTATATACTAAGTGTCATTGACAAAATTGAAACTAAAACTAAATAGGTATCTGTAACTAGATCACTTCGTCTTAACTTAACGTAGGTAACTAGATTTAATTTGGTAAATATGGTATGATTATCACTTAGTTAATTGAAAATTAGAAATAAACTCTACTTCTAAACAGATAAAAGTATCATATTACAAAATAACCTCAACAACAAATGTGGGGTAGACCTCCGACAAAGTCTACAATAACATAGTAATTCAAACTTTGCTCTGTTATGATCACACATTTTACGTGATATTTTATTTTATTTTGCGTGATGTACCTATGCAACTGCGACAAAATATCGGGCTACTTTTAAACAAAGGTAAGAAACCCGGAATATACCATTAAAAAGTCTACAATATACTCAAACTAGTGAACCCAGCGCGACTTCGTTCGCGTGGCGCCTACCCCTACCCTACCCTACCATACACAACATCTATTCTGCACCTGCAAACTACATAGATAGCTATAGATTATGAGTAGGATCATCATCACAGCCCATAGCAGTCCACTGCAGGACTTAGGGCCTCTCCCACGGCAAGGGAGGTTATTACCATAATCTCCACGCTTGGTAGGCGGGTTGGAGATCGCAGTGTTAAAATATTACATTGGAAAACGCTGCAGCGCAATTTCCAGCCTACGGAGACTAGATCTTTTGCCTCGAAAACATTTGTCGCCTTGTACGACGCCTACGAGTGTAAGGGGTTGGTGCTATTCTATTCTGCCGGACACCACACGGCCGTATGAGTAGGATAGGATATATTAAATTTCCTACTACATAGTACAATGTTTGTAATAAATACAGAGAAACAAGAATCGCATGTTAACTGGTCAAGTAGGGCCCCATATAGAGTTACATACAACTCTTAGGTGCACACACGAATATGGAATTCCATTTGTGAGAGAGAACGAGTTACTTATAATCATGTCTGTCACATATGTACCTACAACCTACACTACAGTAATAGATTAAACAAGATATTTTATACATTTACGCATTTGTTAGGTAATAAAAGAAACGACCTGAGTGGTTCAATGGTCAACATGCTGCCACGCAAGAGGTCCCGGGTTCGATTCCCGGCCGGGCAGAAATTGAAATGATGAATTTTAATTTCTGTTACGGGTCTGGGTGTTCTATGTATAATAAGTAAGTATTTAAGTAGTATATCAGTTATCTAGCACCCATAGTACAAGCTTTGCTTAGTTTGGGGCTAGATGGCGCTGTGTGAATTTGATCACGAATATTTATTTATTTATTTATTTAATAAAAATAATCATCTTGGCGTTCATGTCCCGGTTGTGCTGTGTGAACAAGGGCAAGGGATCCAGAGTAATCCAGACCTATAAAAAGGCCACATAAAAGCGCGCGAATCTTCGGTTACGGCGGGAGTGGCTTTCCTCACTGAAAAATAAACTTTTATTTCTTTCCGAATATTTTGATTGTAGAGTCTTGTAAATAAATATATTTAGTGAATTTCTAAAGTGTATTTATTTGTTTGTAGATCGTTTTACCTCTAATTCAGTTCTATCGTTTGAAAAAAGTTACTCCACTTTCCCGCTATATTTCGTTTTTTGTTTGATTTAGGTATCTACAGTATGTATGTGAGGAAGACGGACTATCGATAGTCCATACATGCGGATGTCCCAGTCATCCAATTCGCTGTACATCACTGTCCAGCTTAGCACCACTTGTAGCAACATCTTGCGGTAATAACTATAGTTTCATATACAGTTGCACTATTGTCGGGTGTACCGCTAAACTAGTTTGCGTGATGCAGTACAGCAATTTATTGTCTGCTGACCAACGGGACGGTAGAGATGGGAGGTATTGGAGTATCGATATCGATACATGTTACAGTTTGTTTGAATATTTGTGATCATGGTTACTATGATCCCTGCTGCTTGGTAGGCGGGTCGGATGTTTTAGTGTTGAAAATAATGAACACGGGGTCTAAAAAGGTCACATGGATTTATTTTATTTATTTAACGCTTTATGCACAAAATAGTACAAAGGTGGACTTAGCTGTATAGATTTATCTAACAGTCTACCCCGATAACTGGTAATAAAAATTGCAGGCGGTGCATACTTCACATACTTACCACATTAGTATTTCATAATATGATTCATATTAATTTGTCACTGTTGTTGACATTGACGTGACAATTCAAAATGGCGTCACTTAGTTCCAGTGACGCCATTGGCCACCGGATCAGAGATGAGATAAGTTTGTGGCGCTATTGAATCATAATCTGAAACGCTAATGTGGTCCTTTTAGACCAAAAGACAACGCTGCAGGCCGTTTTATGGATCCCAGAGGTACCAACTAATACAACTTAACACCATAAAGTGAAATTTGATTAAACGCTTTTATCTATAACGACCAAACATACATAATGCCGAAAATATCGAAAGCAGAAATAATCTGGTAGCAGGGTCATGGAGGTGAGATGACAGTCGCTCCACTGTAATTACCTGATCTACCAAATCCAGGATCATGGCCAAGGCGGACAATTAACGCCAAGATGATGATGATGATTAAGTAGGTATAAGTAGTATATATGTATGAGGCGGAACAGACGTGTTCACAGGTGAAGTAAATAAGTAAGATGAAACTTTTATTTGTCGATATCGATATTTCGTGCCCATCCTTAGCAGTGCGGATTCCGGATGATTGGTCATACTGTTATTTTAGTCTGGGATGCGATGGTCGGGATACGGAATTGGGAAGACAGAACTAATTGCAGAGGGCGCTACCAGAACCAATTTTCTATGGCTGATTTTCCCGCCAATTTGTTGTTATACTTTTGTTCTTCGTCATAAAGATAACACCAGTCAGTCAGTCGGATCCCAAAGTAAATAAGTTCTCAAATGAAAAATATGTTTCCAAACAAGTTTTTTCGCGCGGTATAGTACCTACTCATCAAGGCCATTCCAAAGAGCCCAAACACGATGGGGTTATCTTATTGCGTTCATTAGTTCCTATGACTACTTTCCGACTCCATCATCAGACCAGCTCCATGGTACCATATTAATGCATTGTCATCCAAATTACATAGGTGTACCAAACACCTCAATCGGATACCAACAAATGATCGTAGAATGGTTTGCAAATTTTGACGGACAGCTTACATACGAACAGTGCAAGTTAAATAAAAGCTAGTAATAAAAACTTTCAAGGTAGGATTCCCGTTCGTGGTTGCTAACGACTTGCTAATGACTGTGCATATGTATGTATATAAAAAATATCATCACTCAAACTGTTCAACCAGTCTCAGGGTCCCCCAGAAGACCTTGATCAATTTCGCCACGGTCTTGATATTTGTAAATTTGTTTAGGTACATAGTACCTAACGACGACCTGACTACCTGAGTGGTTCAATGGTCGGTCTGCCGCAAGAGGTCCCGGGTTTGATTCCCGGCCGGGCAGAAATTGAAATGATGAATTTTAATTTCTGTTACGGGTCTGGGTGTTCTATGTATAATAAGTATGTATTTAAAAGTATTTAAGAAGCATATCAGTTATCTAGCACCCATAGTACAAGCTTTGCTTAGTTTGGGGCTATATGGCGCTGTGTGAATTTGTCCACGAATATTTATTTATTTATAGTAATATTTTTTGTACCTAATTATAATTATAGATGGCTAAGGAGCAATAGAAGAAAGAAGACATAAAGAATCTCTCTTCAAACGTCAAGGACGCATTCTTTGAAGATAACCTAACCGATAGAAAAAGTCGAATAACCCCCGACCAACTTTACATATTCTCAAATATTTTCCAAACTACTAAACCGATTTAAGTAAAACAAAGCTAAAAACCATCTCGATTAAACTGGCTTTCGTATAGAGAAAACCGCATCCAAATCGGTCCATCCGTTCGAGAGCTACGACGCCAGAAACACACACCTCCACAGATACACACGTCAAACTTAGAACACCCTTCTTATTAAAATACAATTATTAACATTTAAAGCCATACTCTAATCAAAAAAACCTTAATTCTAACTAAATTAAAGATAAAAAAATTACCTAGGTCCCCTGAATTTGAAAAGGTACTCTGAAGGCTGACCCCGCTGAATAGCGAGGCTTAAACGCTGACCTAAGAAAAGGCCAGCCTCCGTGATTTGTAATTTCGACAAGGCCCTTCTTTTTTCGTTGGGTATTAAAGACAAAGGGAAGACGAGGAAGGAAATAGGTACGATCAACGGAGATATTACGAAATTCCGTACATTTCATTTGCGGGTCGTTCCGTTTGATTGCGATGTTTTACGATCGCATAAATCAAAGGCTTCTCAATGGCGAGAGCCGTTGCTGGAGACCGTTCAAGAAGTTTTTATACCTACTAGGTAGGTAGGTAGATGTACACCATCTACCTACATCGATTTTATAGTAGGGATGTTATGTATTTGCCATGTACAACGGTGTTTGTTCTCAAGAACTGTTTCACATAATGTGTACAGCTACATTCTATCATCGCACCGCTCGCCACCGACAGGGAGTTCATCCTCACAACTTGGAGCCAAATTGGTCGCGAACTGTGCAGTTCCAAAATAACTTTCTCCCACGCACACTAAGGTTGTGGAATGAAGATAGTACAACAAGGAGTTCTTCAAGAAAGGGGTGAAAAGGTTTTTACGGGGTCGGCAACGCGTGGGTTAAGCCCGTGGTATTGCAAACGTCCATAGGCAGCGGTGACTGCTTTCCATCAGGCAGGCCGTAAGCTTGTTTGCCACATTCATTGTATAAAAAAGCGGATCTGGATACGGATATAGCAATAATATTATACCAGTTTCGGGTACGGGTACAGATATGAAATAATTTCGGACTATCCGTTAGTTTCGGTTACGGATATTACATTTTTAAACATTTGTAATTTTTTTTTAATGTAATTAAACTAGCTAGGCATTTGACAGCCATCTCACCGGGTGGTAAGTGACGATACGGCCGAAAATGGATCATGCCTGCCTATTCACTCTAGCCTTGAAGGCGTATTGATTATAATGATCAGGGAACACACTTGCAAATAACGCGTAATTAAAATGTACATTTAAAAATTTATGTCCTTTTCGATGAAACCCTCTTAGTGGCCAGTCATTTCAAGAGACATCATGTTCTGAGTTAGTCATACCTACATACGTATATAAAGCTCACGCCTCTGTCCAAGCGTCGTAAACGACCGAAGTTTGTATTAGTGTTTTTATGTTTTTCGAAGAGTTGTGTTCTCTAAATCCCGTACAAATATTGTTGACGCAATATTTGTACGGCGCATTGCATGAATAGGTACGCAGACTTCACTTTTCAACTGTACTTGGTACGAAAAACAAATGAACTCTCGGCCTAGCACTCGCCGGCGTTCCAAAATTAAGATTTCGAATTTCAAATTACATGGAAGCTCCGTGAATTATAGCTCTAAGATTGCTAGAGCCAGCCACCGACCAACAATTCGAGGTCATCGTTACAAGAGATGGTGCCCAAGATTACCGTCGTCAATGGCCCCTCAAAAACCATAATCAACGCGGCAACTGCTTGTTACTCGGTACGGTGAGGGTATTGAACCGGACTATAGAACGACAAACTTATCTAACCCGGTGGCGAAAACTGGAACTAAGTATCGTCGTTTTGAAACGCCATTTTGTAGACAACAGCGACGCCGTTAACGGGACAGTCAAGTTAGTGGCAGTCTACGTGCTTTTTGGCGCGAAGGTAAATGACTGGCTAGTTCTCTAGTTCACATGGCATGCGATATTTTGCTCCGCAGCAAATTTAGAGAAAAATTGTAGATTTATTTTTTACATTTTTGTTTTTGCGGTTTTTACGGGGTCGGCAACGCGTGATGCCAATTATATTGCAAACGTCCATAGGCTGCGGTGACTGCTTTCCATCAGGCAGGCCGTAAGCTTGTTTGCCAGCTTAGTGGTATAAAAAAAAGTATCTCGATATTTGTTTGACCATGAAATGAGTGGGTAAGGTAAGTACGTAGGAATACCTAGCATTATATATTTTACGATTAGTAGCTATTGATTGAAAGTTGGTACCTAATATTTAGGTACCAAATCAGGTTTAACACTATGACCTTGATGGACTATAACATCGTTCAAGAGGTATATTAGAGCGTAGAAGTCTTTTTAGAGGCGGGCAACGCATTTGTACCTCGCTGGAGTTACTGATATCCATAGGCGGCGGTAACCACTTTCCATCAGGTGGCCCGCTTGCCTGTTCGTCTGCCGTATAACATAAAAACGCCCGTTATTTAACCTCGGAGAAAGTTCCCATAAAATTGCAAGAAAAAAAAAACTAAATCGATCAATTTGACTACAATCAAACAATTTAGTACGGCAATAAGGAATCGACGTTTTTATCGATTGCGTAAACCTCGACTTCCTATTACGTAAACTGTGACATATTGCTGCCGCCATTTTAAACTGTTCTCAGACACGACGAATGATTACTTTGACGCATATTTTACACGAATTATGATCAAATTATACAGATTTCACGTTTAGGAATCTGTATCGAAACGATACCAACCAAACTCTACGCGTATTGGGTATTATAATGTGATATTAATTGTAGTATTAGAGCGTCGGTAGCCGGGCACATAAGCGATAGGTACCAGGTTCGAATCCCGCTGCGGCCATTTTTTTAAATACCACTAAGGTGGCAAACAAGCTTGCGGCCTGCCTGATGGTAAGCAGTCACCGCAGCCTATGGACGTTTGCAATACCAGGGGCATCACCCACGCGTTGCCGACCCCGTAAAAACCTTTTAACCCCTTTCTTGAAGAACTCCATGTAGTACTCTCCATTGAAAACATCTCCAGGCCATGTACCAATGACTCTTTTCTGAGTTATGTAGATTAGTTGAACACTAACCGATGCTCTTACAGTGAGGGAAAACATCGTGATGAAACCTGCAAATTCAGGCAACTGAATTTGTAACCATGATCCAATCTGGTCAGGTTCCCCTGATAGCATCTCTGTGGTCAGATCATTAGCGTATCTAGACAGGCTATTTTCCAGGGAGGGAGGTGGCCGATGAAGCCGAGTCAATCGCCAATGTACAGCCAGAGAGCACCCCATCCTGGGGTGGGCACGGCCCACCCGGCTCCCCCCCTGCCTACGCCTATGGGTCAGATGGTAGTCGCTCCACTGTAATTACCTGATCGCCAAATCCCAAGCCCTCGTGCGCGAGAGCACATCTTTGGATACCTCAACCACTAGTTCACCGACGCTTCTAAGTAGTAAGTATAACAAAAATATACATACGCTGCTAAACAGCCTGCATTTGCCCTTTCCAAACATGTCTACTAATATGATAAAGAGTAAAGATTTGATTGTTTGTCGGTTTTTTTGTAATGGGTGAACTTAAAAATTACTTTTTTGGAAAAATAGGAAGAAGAAAAGAAAAAGGGTAAGTGTAGGGTAGGAGTAGGGTAGGGTAGGGCTAGAGCAGAGCAGGGGTAGGGTAGAATAGGGGTAGGATCCGCGAACGTAATCGCGCCGGGTCAACAAGTATATCACAACTTTGCTCGGGTATTCAATAACTTCGCTCCGTGTCCAATACAGTCTACTCTTCACGAAAGTATGACAATTAACGGACTAAACGCTACAGACTTCCGGAATCCGCAATACCTGATGCGCATACGCAAATCTGCGGCATTGTTTTCCCTTCGTGGAGCTGCTTTCGTCACTGCATATTGTCATGTGCAATGTGCGGTGATATTGTAATTGCGTTCGGTGCATTGGAATGCTGGAATTAGTACTTTATGTAGGTAAAGAGTCGGTGGGTTTAACTTAAACTCAACTCAAATCAAAATTTCTTTATTAATTTCTAACTCTTTCAATCGTCAAAAGAGAGAGAGAGGAGAGAGCAGGAAAGTAGGAAGGAAACACACAATGACATATCGGCCGCCCCAGCTATGTTATTATCTAATGTGCTTATTACACATTCCTAAATTCAGTGACTGAATTCAGAAACAAAAAGCGTGAGAGCAAATCAAAGTGGAAAGTATTGCTTATAGAATAAAGTCCATTTTTGTATCACTTATATTAAATCATCATCGTCGCTCCGCTTTTAAAAAATCCGAGATACAAAAATGGACCTTATTCTATGAGCAATACATTCCACTTTGATTTGCTCCCACGCTTTTTGTTTCTGAATTCAGTTACTGAATTTAGGAATGTGTAATAAGCGCATAAGACAGTGTCCGAAAAATGAAACGAAAATGAAAAAAGTATTTATTGAATTAGGATTACGATAATTTATCTCTTTTAAAACGTCAAAAATCTAATGGAAAGCAAAGAGAAAATTAAGCGAGCTTCTCCGGGTAGGGGGCGAAACATTGGTGAGCGGAACGATGAAACGTGACAGCTCGTAGCCAGGTTGGCAAGCAACGCGCAAATTTCTGTAGAAATATCATTACTATCCGATAGAAGATCCTACATTTCATCGTTGCGATGTTTCTTCAGAGAATTACACCCCAGGGCCGGAGCACACCCACCCCACGCCGACAACGGCCGGACCGTGCCTAACGACAACAGACAAAGCCGGGCAGCGCCCGACAAAGCCGGGCAGAGCCTTATTGCGCTCAATATTTTATAAATTATACTTAAGAATTGGGGTTACGGGTTCGTACCCCAATGCCGTCATGTACCAATAACTCTTTTCTGAGTTTCGTACATTAGTTGAACTCCAAGCAATGCTCTTACGGAGACGGAAAACATCGTGATGAAACCTGCATTACTACTACATTCAATGAGTAACTCTTGTTAACAGGGTCACTGAGGTCAGATGGCAGTCGCTCCATTGTAATTACCTGATCAGTCAAATCCATAGGCGTAGGAAGGGGTGGAGCCGGGTGGGCCGTGCCCACCCCAGAATGGTCTGGTGCCCACCCCAGGATGGGGTGCTCACTGGCTGTACATTGGCGATTGACTCTGCTTCAGCGGCCACCTCAGGGGCCAGGCCCTGGAAAATAGCCTTAGATACGCCATTGGTCAAATCCTGGATCATGGAGAGCACAACCGAGACATTAAAACCAAGATGATTTTGTTTAGTTTGACTTGTGTTGTTTTGATCGTGTGAAATAACACACATCCAGTGTAGTTCCCGCGCCATAACCGTATTTTTTAAAGAAAATATCTTTACGCGAACGAAGTCACGGGCAAAAGATACCTGTAGCTAACTTCGACAGCCAATTTTAAGAACAGCCTACCGTACCTACAGTACAATTGAGCAAATCGTCGTCCAATTGCCTCAGAATTAAATTAGCGGCCATTTCGAGTAATTCAAAGTCAACAAGCTTGTTTCGTGCCAGCTAATTTACTACAATGACTACTTGTGAGTGTGTATTGTATACTACAGTCAGCTGCAGCTGCAATGTATGGTTCTCTCTGCAGCTGACTGTACTAGCGACTTGCCCCGGCTTCGAACAGGTTTTCTGGCTTTTCTTTACTATGATTATAATATATATGTATCAGTATCACTACATATTAAAAAACAAAGTCTCACCTAGCGTTTGTCTATCTATTCGCGATAAACTCAAAAACTACTGAACGGATTTTTATGCGGTTTTCAACAATAGACTGATTCGTGAGAAAGAATTAGGAGTATAATTTGTTAAGGTGCGCTAGTGCCCGTCACAAGTAACTTGGGTACCTCTAATCTAATATCTATCTAATATTAATCTTGATTAAATATTGTTTAAGAATGTTATGGACAATGATCAGAGAAAGTTTAATTGAGATATGGAGTAAGAAACATAATTTTTTTATCACAAATATTAGTTAACTGTCCCAAAAAATGTCTTTATTTTTTTTAGTTATACTAGTCAGTCATTTAAGCGCTATCTCACTTGTTGGTAAGTGATGATTCAGTTGGAGATGAAGCATGCCTGTCTAGTAAAAGCCTATTTACTCTAGCCTTGAAGGCATCCAGATTATAACGATCAGGGCCTTAGCCGTACGCAGTGCAGTATATTAAAGGTTGAACCAATGCGGCACGTGCAGATAGCTGGAACATCCACGATATAAGCAGGAAGCATTCGCCCGATGGCGGAAAGGGGCCGGCGGATGATGGATGTTTGTTCTGGAGCACGGAAGAAGAATAAGTTCCGCGGAATTGCGGAGAAGCTGCGTGAAATACTCCCTATGAGTCTGTTGTGCGTTATGGGATCATGATAAATGGATTTAATTGATTCTGGTACATTGCGTGCGATTTGGGTCTTGACCGGTAATAAGCACATCATCATCATTGGCCGTAGACATCTATTATAGATGACTTAAACATCGCCAGACTTTGACTGTTAATGGTACGGCACTGTCTCTGATGGCTGTAGAAGTGTAGAGGCCAACAAGGGAAAGACAGATTCGATCACACAATGAACAGACAAGAGGATTCGCCGTCTATGGTAAGAGATTGTCTGCGCGTTGGTGTCGTTTCGCGCGCTTGTCGAGTCGATCGACTAGATCTTTACACCAGGCATTCTCGTAAATGGTCACACCGTCAGTGATAGTCTTCCGCCAAACAGGGCCGTCGACAGCTAGGCTCTCCCAGCTATTACAATTGATATTAAATGTGATCATGTCACGCTTTACGCTGTCTGACACCGACTGACGGATATTACCCTACCAATATACTTATACAAAACCGATTAAGCACCCTTTTTTTAATGTTGATTGTGCCCAAAATACTAATAATAACATATCCATAAAACTATAGTAGACTAACTAAAGAAAACATCTTAAAACAAGTAATCAAAGATATTATGAATATTTTTCCCCTATTTGTGTATTTTCTATACATAGTATAAAACAAAGTCGCTTCCCGCCGTCTGTCCCTATGTACCCATGTAAATTTAGTATATATTTTTGACGTATATTTACTGTGTATCCGACTGTAATTGTATTAATTTATGGGTTTTTAATGCCTGAAATAAAACTTTATTATTATTTTATTATTATTATTATGTACACTTAATTCTTTTAAACCACGCAACGGATTGCGGTTTTCAACAATAGATAGAGAGATTCAAGAAAAAAAGGGTAGATAGGCGCAAAGTAAGTGTACGCGAACGAAGTCGCGGCTGGTCCACTAGTACATAATTAATTCTAAAGCTTTTTCCCCACAAGCTTACACTTCCTGCAAGTGGAATATGACCGGTGCAATAAAACCTTAAGCTGTGCATTCTAATAACTACATGTTGCCTGTATTTACTTTATACCCGTAATGTGAGGCCGCTTTTTCTTCAACGAGTTCAAGTTCAAATGACTAGTTTTTTTTCTATTTGAAAATTTTAGAGTGTAGTATTGCCCATACTATAGACTGACGTGTAACTTAGTTATCAATAAAGAATTTGTATTTGTATAGCTGCTATGTTATGCCTATACTAATGCTCACAGAATAAAGTAAATTTTTGCACCACGCCTTTTGGAAAGCGGAGCGGGCGATAATAAAAGTGATACAAAAATAGACCTTATACTGTGACCATACATTCCATTTTGATCTGCTCTCTGATGACTTAGGTTCCTGGATTAAGCTAAGGTGTAATCGGTCCCTATTTTCTCAAGGTAATTGCAAAAAACATTCAGAAACAAAGAATTTAGCACACTCTCACAAAAAACAACGCTACATTTGACACAGGTATGCGAACGGCTGTAATTTCCCACAGTTGTTTGGCTGTAAACTTCGACTCTGACCTGTGGCTTCACATAGTTACTATAAATCCTACAATTACATCTACAATGCATATTTATCATCATCATCTAGTTTCGACACAGGTTTCGGCTTTTTTCTCATAGAAAATATTCAATAGGCTAATTATGTAACCCTGTTGCCAACAATTCTCTGACTTCAATGATCGAAATTGTTACTGTTGCGATTCCGTATCATTGATTTAATGGGTTCACTTGCTAACAAAGTTCCATTGCAATAAACTGAAACGATTATATCGATCATACGTAATCGCAAGAGTAACAATTTTAGTAATTGAAATCAGAGCATTGTTGGCAACAAGGTCTACAGGTAGTAGGTATTTGACTGCCATCTCACCTGATGTTAAGTGCAGATGCACTCTACGATGGTGCTCCTTGTCTATTAAATACCTATTCATTCTTATCTTTAAGAGACCAAAGTTTTAGCGCGTCGTATTACAGGGAGTACACCGAGGTACCGGGTTCGAACCCCAATGCCGTCATGTACCAATAACTCTTTTCTGAGTTTCATACATTAGTTGAACTCCAAGCAATGCTCTTTCGGAGACGGAAAACATCGTGATGAAACCTGCATTACTACTACATTCAATGAGTAACTCCTGTTAACAAGGTCACAGTGGTCAGATGGCAGTCGCTCCATTGTAATTACCTGATCAGTCAAATCCATAGGCGTAGGAAGGGGTGGAGCCGGGTGGGCCGTGCCCACCCCAAAATGGTCTGGTACCCACCCCAGGATGGGGTGCTCACTGGCTGTACATTGGCGATTGACTCTGCTTCAGCAGCCACCTCAGGGGCCAGGCCCCCCTGGAAAACAGCCCTAGATACGCCAATTGTCAAATCCTGGATCATGGAGAGCACGACCGGGACATTAAAACCAAGATGATTTTGTTTAATTTTGTTATATTGACTTGTCTTGTTTTGATCGTGTGAAATAACACACATCTAGTGTAGTTCAAGCGCCATAACTGTATTTTTAAAGAAAATATCTTTACGAAACGAAGTCACAGGCAATAGATACCTGTTGCTAACTTCGACAGCCAATTTTAAGAACAGCCTACCGTACCTACAGTACAATTGAGCAAATCGTCGTCCAATTGCCTCAAAATTAAATTAGCGGCCATTTCGAGTAATTCAAAGTCAACAAGCTTGTTTCGTGCCAGCTAATTTACTACAATGACTACGTGTGAGTGTGTATTGTATAGTACAGTCAGCTGCAATGTATGGTTCTCTCTGCAGCTGACTGTACTAGCGACTTGCCCCGGCTTCGAACAGGTTTTCTGGCTTTTCTTTACTATGATTATAATATATATGTATCAGTATCACTACATATTAAAAAACAAAGTCTCACCTAGCGTTTTTCTATCTATTCGCGGTAAACTCAAAAACTACTGAACGGATTTTTATACGGTTTTCAACAATAGACTGATTCGTGAGAAAGAATTAGGAGTATAATTTGTTAAGGTGCGCTAGTGCCCGTCACAAGTAACTTGGGTACCCATTAATCTTGATTAAATTTTTTTTTTATGTTATACGGCAGACAAACAGGCAAGCGGGCCACCTGATGGAAAGTGGTCACCGCCGCCTATGGACATCAGCAACACCAGGGGAGTCACTGATGCGTTGCCCGCCTCTGAAGAGACCTCTAATATACCTCTTGAACGATCCCATGTCATAGTCCAAAGGAAACACTGTGGCTGGGAGCTCATTCCACATCCGAATCGTACGAGCGAGAAACGTTCTTTCGAACCATCGCGTCGTGACCAACAGAGGGTCTACGAAGTGAGGATGAGTACCAAGCCCACGGCGGGTGGTGGAATTGTGCTGTGGGCACCAGAGGGCCTATCGGCTATCTCAGTGGACAACTGAATTTGACATAAAAAAATCTGACACTACTCTAATTTGGTACTAATTTGGTAGACGCTATTGCCAGTTTTCAACGTAGATGACGTGGTGTAGAATTATCTAGTGTCAAATACAGTTGTCAACTGAGTTAGGCAATAGCCCCGCAGATCGAAAAGTTCCTCGGAACACTCCCCATTGTACAGCCGATAGAACACACACAGGGAGCCAAAGTCCCTTCGGTTTGCCAGTGGTTCCAACTTGCGTGTTAGTATGGGATCATCGACAATTCGTACAGCGCGTCTCTGTACGGAGTCTAGAGGATTAAGCAGGTCGGCAGTTTCGCCGGCCCAAAGATGGGAACAATACTCCATATGTGGCCGCACTTGTGCCTTGTGCAGCAGCAGGCGCTGCCCCGGGGTGAAGTATCGCTTGGACCGGTTAAGCACTCCAAGCTTTTTCGAAGCTAGTTTGGCCTTGCCTTCCAGATGACTCCGGAATCGCACGCTATCCGATATGTCGACACCGAGGATCCCAATACTTTTTGAGATGGAAAGGGGTGTTCCTTGAAACTGCGGCACTATGTCAAAGGGATCTTTTTTGGCGGAAAATGCGCAGACCTGTGTCTTCAAGGGGTTGAATTGGACTAGGTTTAGTCTGCCCCACTGAGCAACTTGCTCCAAGGAATGTTCGATATTCGACACAAGTCTAATTCGGCTCTCCGACACCTCGGAACGAGGGACATTCGCTCGGCCAGTATAACTAACATCTCCCGTACTGTCATCCGCATAACAATGAATACTGGGGATATTCAGCATATCATTGATATGCAGAAGAAACAGCGTGGGAGATAGTACTGAACCTTGGGGTACTCCAGCATTTATAGTCTTGGTATCGGAGCAGCATCCATCGACAACGACTTGGATGCTCCGTCCAGACAGGAAGCTGGATACCCAATTGCAGAGCCCCTCGGGGATACCGTACTTCGGGAGTTTTGATAGAAGTGCCCTGTGCCAGACCCGATCAAATGCCTTGGCTATGTCAAGACTGACAGCCAGAGCCTCCCCCTTGCTCTCGACGGCCTCAGCCCACCGGTGCGTTAGGTACACCAGAAGGTCACCAGCTGAGCGACCATGGCGAAAGCCATATTGACGGTCACTAATCAGCTGGTGGTCCTCTAGGTATCCGAGGAGCTGGATATTGATAACCCGCTCCATCACCTTAGAGAGCAAGGAGGTTACCGCTATAGGCCTGTAATTTGATGGGTCTAAATTATCACCCTTCTTGGGTATCGGATGCACAAGGGCTAGCTTCCACGAAGACGGCACCGTTCCAGAGGTATAGGAAAGCTCGAATAAGCGCATTAGCACGGGAGACAACTCGGGAGCACATTTTTTTAGAACAATAGCCGGAATGCCGTCAGGACCACTGGACTTCCGGATGTCTAGGGAGAGAAGCACACGTCTTATAATTTTTTGGGTGAAACGAACTTCGGGCATGCTGCCCTCACACTGCGAGATGGTAGGCGGTGCAGCTCCCCCATCATCCAGATTTGAGTTTTTGGCAAAGAGATTACCCAAGAGATCGGCTTTCTCCTTTGCCGTGTGGGCCAATAGGTCATCCGGCTTGCGCAAAGGTGGAAAAGAAGTCCGACAAAAGTTCCCCTCAACAGCTTTGGAGAGAGACCAAAAAGCACGACTCCCAGATGGGTAGCTGATTAGTCTCTCCCCAATTCCACCAATAAACTTGAATTTTGCTTCAGCCATTATCCTCTTTGTAGACCTCGATACAGCATTATACTTTTTCCTCAAATTGTGGGTGTTAGGGTCCTTGTGGGCCCGAGCCATTGTCCAGGCACGAAAAGCATCCCGCTTGAGGCGAGTTGCCTCAGCACTAGGCCTGTCGTACCAGGGCTGGCTCTTGCCGCCGAGGCGGACTACAGAGGATTGAATATTGTTTCTAAAACAACAATTAGTTATGGACAACGATCAGAGAACGTTTAATGGAGATATGGAGTAAGAAACATATTCATTTATTACTAATTTTGTAAATATCTGTACCGAAGAATGTCTTTATTTTTTAGACTTGCCAGGCATTTAACCGCTATCTCACTTGTTGGTAAGTGATGATTCAGTTGGAAAATGGAGCATGCCTGTCTAGGAACAGCCTATTCACTCTAGCCTTGAAGGCGTCCAGATTATAACGATCAGGGATCACACTCGCAGGCAACGTATTCCATTCCTTAGCCGTACGCAGTATAAAAGTTGAACCAATGCGGCTCGTGCGGATAGCTGGAACATCCACGATATAAGCAGGAAGCATTCGCCCGATGGCGGAAAGGGGCCGGCGGATGATGGATGTTTGTTCTGGAGCACGGAAGAAGAATAAGTTCCGCGGAATTGCGGAGAAGCTGCGTGAAATACTCCCTATGAGTCAGTTGTGCGTTCTAGGATCATGATAAATGCACAGGATTTAATTGTTTCTGGTACATTGCGTGCGATTTGGGTCTTGACCGGTAATAAGCACATCATCATCATTGGCCGTAGACATCTATTATAGATGACTTAAACATCGTCATACTTTGACTGTTAATGGTACGGCACTGTCTCTGATGGCTGTAGAAGTGTAGAGGCCAACAAGGGAAAGACAGATTCGATCACACAATGAACAGACAAGAGGATTCGCCGTCTATGGTAAGAGATTGTCAGCGCGTTGGTGTCGTTTCGCGCGTTTGTCGAGTCGATCGACTAGATCTTTACACCAGGCGTTCTCGTAAATGGTCACACCGTCAGTGATAGTCTTCCGCCAAACAGGGCCGTCGACAGCTAGGCTCTCCCAGCTATTACAATTGATATTAAATGTGATCATGTCACGCTTTACGCTGTCTGACACCGACTGACGGATATTACCCTACCAATATATACAAAACCGATTAAGCACCCTTTTTTTAATGTTGATTGTGCCCAAAATACTAATAATAACATATCCATAAAACTATAGTAGACTAACTAAAGAAAACATCTTAAAACAAGTAATCAAAGATATTATGAATATTTTTGATAATATTAGCGTTTTTCCTTGGGTGTTCGGCAATACCCTTTCTTCCCCTATTTGTGTATTTTCTATACATAGTATAAAACAAAGTCGCTTCCCGCCGTCTGTCCCTATGTACGCTTAGATCTTTTAAACCACGCAACGGATTGCGGTTTTCAACAATAGATAGAGAGATTCAAGAAAAAAAGGGTAGATAGGCGCAAAGTAAGTGTACGCGAACGAAGTCGCGGCTGGTCCACTAGTACATAATAAATCCAAGAGCTTTTTCCCCACAAGCTTCCACTTCCTGCAAGTGGAAACTGCCCGGTGCAATAAAACCTTAAGCTGTGCATTCTAATAACTACATGTTGCCTGTATTTACTTTATACCCGTAATGTGAGACCGCTTTTTCTTCAACGAGATCAAGTTCATTTTGCAAGATTTTTTGTTTGAAGTTTTTAGAGAGTAGGTATTTTAGTAGATACCAAGTCGTTCTAGCTAGTCTTACAGGCATACGAAATAAATCACAGTGAAATTACCTATTGGCTATGCAGGTCAGTATCTTAAAAAGTCAATTTAGAGGAACGTAATTTTCTGGATTTGTCATTTTCGCCAGGTCAATTGAGGGACGTCGTTTTCTGGTTTAGTCATCTATAAACATTGTGACAGCTTTATTAAGTACTTCTTTTAAAGCGATCCTTATGAAAGTTTGCACACACAATAAACCACAGCGAAATGCCTATACCTATACTCAGAGATGAAATTCAAGACGAAAGTGTCAACAAATTGCCAATATAAAAAATTTATCCAAGGAGTGGATTATTACTATAATTTTTTTTTTTAATTTCAACGTTGTTCCCCACTAAATTGAATTTGTTAACTCTGTTTAGAACAACGGGGCCTCCTGACATAAGTAAACCCTTACTTAAAAGGAGACCCCTACAATTAATAAAATTGTGATTGTAAATTTAGTTGATGGAATATTTACAATTATTTAAATATTTATAAAAATTATCACATTAATTATGTGAATAATCACACAAAATCGTATGAATATTAAAAAAAAACCATAATTTTAAATACTTAATCTACCATGAACAAGGGGTATTTACAGGGCAATAAAAATTCCCGTGGTTTAGGTTCCATATAACACAGACCTACACCTAAAGCCGTAACATATAATTTGCAGCGAATAGTAGTTCGCTGATTATGAAAGGTGACATAGAATCGATAGTTCCAGCTAGTTAGTTTGGAGTGCATACCTGTCGACAAATACGGGCTTTGTCTGTTCTATCTAACAGTTCCATCCGATGCTTTCTGTGTGTTTAACCTACTTGGGTATTCCATTTTGATCTGTTCTCTGATGACTTAGGTTGCTGGATTAAGCTAAGGTGTAATCGGTCCCTAATTTCTCAAGGTAATTGCAAAAAACATTCAGAAACAAAGAATTTAGCACACTCTCACTAAAAACAACGCTTCATTTGACACCAGCATGCGAACGGCTGTAATTTCCCACAGTTGTTTGGCTGTAAACTTCGACTCTGACCTGTGGCTTCACATAGTTACTATAAAACCTACAATCACATCTACAATGCATATTTATCATCATCATCTAGTTTCGACACAGATTTCGGCTTTTTTCTCATAGAAAATATTCAATAGACTAATTATGTAACCCTGTTGCCAACAATTCTCTGACTTCAATGATCGAAATTGTTACTGTTGCGATTCCGTATCATTGATTTAATGGGTTCAGTTGCTGACAAAGTTCCATTGCAATAAACTGAAACGATTATATCGATCATACGTAATCGCAAGAGTAACAATTTTAGTCATTGAAATCAGAGCATTGTTGGCAACAAGGTCTACAGGTATTTGACTGCCATCTCACCTGATGTTAAGTGCAGATGCACTCTACGATGGTGCTCCCTGTCTATCAAATACCTATTCATTCTTGTCTTAAGAGACCAAAGTTTTAGCGCGTCGTATTACAGGGAGCGTCGATGGCCTAATGGTTAAGGGGTCCGCCTCGTACACAGAGGTACTGGGTTCGAACCCCAGTGCTGCTATGTACCAATGATTTTTCTGAGTTATGTACATTAGTTGAACACTAACCGATGCTGAGGGCAAAACACCGTGATGACTGAATGTGTCACCATGATCCAATCTAAATAGGTTCCCCTGTTAACAATGTCAGCAGCGGCACCGCCGATCTCCAATGATGATCCCACCCGTCTGGAATGACGTCACAAAATGCATTTCGGATATTCTGTGACGTCATTCCGGAAGGTCGTATCATGCGATTGGAGATGGCGTACCGTTACAGATTACATTCAGTGGAACAAATTCCAACCATGATGAAGGCGGATCCTGGGTCCTCACGCGCGAGACCACAACCGGGATTAATGCCAAGATAGCCAGTAAGTTGTCCGAGTGGCAAGAAATCGAACTAACTTTAATACTCGTATTTCGTATTCAGACGAAGTGTGTCCGTATGTAGGAAGCGCCCCCATTGCAATGTCAACAAACTTGAGGCATTGTGTCTAGATCTGTATTTTTACTCACTAGGATCGGAAGCTTATCGCTCTCAGAATGTTGTCCATTTGTGGTTTGCGTGTAGGAAATAAACACTTTGGAATCGCTGGCACTCCAAGGTGAGAGGATATGCATCATTCTCACCTGACATTACTAACGCATAGCTTTTGCCTGCGACTTCATCGCGCGATACGTCATCACAGCCCATAGAAGTCCACTGCAGGGCTTAGGGCCTCTCCCACGAGAGGAGAGGTCATTGCCGTAATCTCCACGCTTGGCAGGCGGGTTGGAGACCGCAGTGTTATAAATATAACAATGGAAAATGCTGCTGCCCATTTTCCAACCTACGGAGACTCAAGATCTTTTGCCTCGAAAACTTCAGTCGCCTTATATGACACCCACGAGTGTTAAGGGGTTGGTGCTATTCTACTCTGCCGGACACCACACGGCCACTAGCACCAAACTTTGTATGATTATAGTTAGCACTGTACTAAAGTACGACAAATACTAAAAACCGGGCAAGGGTGAGCCGGAGTCGCTACAAGATTTCGAATATAAGAATTTGACGAATTACAATCTTGCTCTGGTATTAAAATCTTGTTGTTAGTAATGGTACGGAACCCTTTTGTATGCGAGTTCGACTCATAATTGGCCGGTTTTTTAGTTATCTTAGGTTCGTTTAGTTTAATGGTGGTTCAGTGGAGTTCATTCATTTTTATCGTTTTTGTACCTTCCATTAGTTGCGACTCACAACGCGAGCGTCGGTGGCCGAGCGGTTAACGTATCCGACTCGCAAGCGAGAGGTACCGGGCTCGAGTCCTACTGCAGCCATGTACCAATGACTCTTATCTGAGTTATGTACATTAGTTGAACGCTAACCGATGCTCTAACGGTGAGGAAAAAAACACCGTGATGGAACCTGCACATTTATGAGACTCAATGTGTAACCATGATCCAATCTGGTCAGGATCCCCTGGTAGCAGGGTCACGGAGGTCAGATGGCAGTCGCTCCACTGTAATTATCTAATCTGCCAAATCCTGGTTCATGGTCAAAACGGCCCTGGGCCCTTGTGCGCGAGAACACAACCAGGACATTAACGCCAAGATGGTTTTTATTTATTTTAGTTGGACTCGCAACACTTTAGAGCAGTATGTATGGTAAGGCTATTAAGTTTACATAGTTATTGATAGTGTTTTAATCTGTTTGTGAATAATGCAATAGTGCCCGCTCTATTTCCTAAGACATAAAGATCAGATTAGATCTGATAATGTACCGACCCACATTTTTCTAACGCTTACTCATTCTACGGTCTTGCCTTATAAGTTTTGATCGTTTCTTTATAGTGGTGTTAATTGTAAGAATATATCGTTAGTTATATGTTGAATGGTTTTAAAACAGAAAGTAATTATAGAAAATTTCTTACCTTTTACTAAAAATAATTACTTCTTTTGGCTCGAAATTTTAAAAGCTGATTCTCCATTGTTAATACATAGGTATAAATATTTAACACTTTGTGTTGTCACTTCATGATGGAACTCCATTATTATGAACCATATTTTTAACCCAGATAATGGCATAAAATACCTTCATATAGCTGGGAAAGGACGTAGACTAGATGGACTAGAAGCTATAGAAGTGAACAGAATGAAGAAAGATAATATAATTAATGACCAAATTTCCTTATCGACATCACCTATTTTAAATTATTTTAAATGACATACCTTCGATATAATTTATATTTTTTGCCATTTACTTAAATGTATAACAATTGACATACCTTAAAAAATTTTGACTACTTGTAATTTGTATTATGTTGACATACTGTACATTTCTCTGCACTGTGACATCCTAACATTATTGTATACTGTCGGTACCCACATCAACTTTAAATTATTATTTGTCGGTACCTACATATAGCTTGTAATCAAAATATAAAGTAATTGCCTGAAGATGAGTAATTCGAAACCGGTTGCAATTTAATAAAAATTATATGATAAAGTGGAACTAGTGTACAAAAAGTGATTTAATACATAGGTATAAATGATCATTCAGTTTTAATGGAAGACAGTAATTAAGACAAAACTTACACATCTCATTGATTGCACAGCAAATAAACTTCGCTGGACATCAAACCATTTCTTGAAACCGATTGTTTTTAAACACGTCTCTTTCACTGCATAAAATAAATGGAACTGTAATTAACTGATTTCACTTATTGAACTTAACTTCTAATCCAACACTTGAATAGCACAGAACTATAAAGTTTAAAAGAAAAGTTCTATAAAAACCAATGGACCCAAGATTGGACCTTGAGTGACCCCCGACAATTTCACTCGCTTTGGCCGCTTTCGAAGCGCAAGCGCACGTCTGAGCTCCGTGGGCGTACCGACGGTATGACGTGGACTTGAAATTGACTGTACAGTTGCTCGGTACGTCATCTCGTTCGCGGCAAAACCGTATAAGACCCCATCCAACGCTTGTTCGAGTTCCACTTTGGTTAGTAACTCCAGTTTTTAGAGCAGCAATGTGCTGTTAATTTGTGATAGATTCGTCGATTGGTTTGTCTGTGAGTAATGGTTAAAAGAAGGGGAACTACGTATGGTATGGTACTGTTTATTATAGAGTGATAGCACGTGCTCCTGATGTTTTAGTACAGCGATGATAGTTCCGTTACAGATATAGTTTTTTTCTCTGTACTGGCCGGTCTTGTCTATTTTTGGTGTCCACAGGTAATTAACGTGTTTGTTTTGAGATAATAACGTTCTTTTTTATTATTATAAGGACCTCGGTTTTTGTTGTTGTAAAATGTTTATGTTTTATATGTTTGTTTGTTTGTATTTATTAAACACGCAATTAGTGTTCATAGATAGCACAGTAGATTGATATGACATTTCGCACACAGGTGGTTAACTTTTTGACTATTATTCGAAATTTGCGCGAATAAAGTCGACAGTGAAAACTAGTAAGTAGGTACTGTATGTACGTTACAAATCAGAAGCTCGGTAGTATGTTACTTAGATAGGTCTTTTTCTTATCATATGTGGCAATCGGACATTTTCTAACTATATAGGTAGTTACTTTTTGAATTGTAAATATTATTTTATAATTTAGATATTTTTCCCCTAATTAATATAATATATTATTATCCAGGGCAAATTATCTTGTCTGTTAACTGTGTGACCGAATCTGTCTTTGAATTATGATATTATTATACTAATATTATTTAATTTATACCTGTCACGTAAATATCCCTTATACAAATATGTAAGGAAGATTTCGCCCGTACCTATCATGTGTAGGATAAGTCACATCATACGAAAGTAAATAATTGCACTGGTTAAAAAGAACTAATAATAGTCTAACTAACATGTTATGCGCTGATTCCAAGTTAGGGATTTGCCATAATACACCTTAAAATTCCCGTGACCACTGCCCTCCTGGCCAGGAGCCCCCTTAAAAATAGGGTAAAAAAAAAAAATCGCTGGTGCCCATTTCCGAGCTAAGAAAAACACAGTATCACTCAAGCCTTAAACAGCTATTGCAATGAGCAGTCAATCACAAGACTGGGAAAAGAAAGCGAGGCTGCCCTTAGAAAGTCGCTGAGAAAAGAAACGAAACTGTTAAGCTGAATAAGGTTTTAGTGCAACTTTAACTATCCATGTCTCAAGCATTCTTTAGCAATTAGGTATAAGTGCAGGGCGTTTCTGTGACGTTACTCTCATGGGGATCGTGTCCAAATAATAAATTAGTCAGTATCTAGTCATTATAGTCATTGGAGCAGAAATTGAAATGATCAATTTTAATTTCTGTTGCGGGTCTGGGTGTAGTATCTATATTTATATATAGTATAGCAAAGTCGCATTTCGCCGTCTGTTTCTATGTATCTTTGTACGTTTAGATCTTTACTAAACTACGAAAAGGATTTTAATGCGGTTGTCAACAATAGATAGAATGATTTCTAATAGAATGACCTCACAGAGTTTCTCAATTGAAAATACCGCTGTTGCCCATTTCCTAACATACGGGGAACTAGCTGGTCTCCACTTATTTGAAACCTAAATATTTTTTTCGAGGTTTATTGTTCTTGGGAATTTATAAAAGAATTTTGTTGTTATTTTTTCACAGTAGGTAGGTATTTGTTAATAGCCGAATAGTTAGTGGCGGAGTGTGAGGCATGCCTGTGTAGAATAGCCTATATTTATTCTGGCCAAGTATAGAGTATTGGCCACCGGATCACATTAGTTTGTGGCACTCTAATTTAAATTTGAATCCACTCATTTTGAGTATCGTAAGGAACTATGTCATCCCAGTCTAATTTGTTGATCCATAACTGTTGTATCAAAATTTTGGGTATGATTGTGCATGGACTGAGCAGGCCAAGAGGATCGAATATCCCAAAGGAAGTGGATAGAATCGATCGTTTGGTTATGTTGTCTTGGTTGACAGTAAATGGTTTCACTAGGAAGTGTAAGTTATCAGATGTCGGCGTCCAACCGACTCCTAGAGTGTTAGTTAGTGAGAATCATAGTAAAAAACGCTAATGTGGCCTTTTTAGACCTTCTGGTCTCCAGTGAGTTGGCTGAGGTGCCGAAATACCAACAGCCTCTGTGATTTATAAACGACCGATTTATAATGTTGGAGACCGCGACCGGAGTGATGATTTACGGGCAGCTGCAGGTGGATGCTGTATATAGTCGAGGATAGAGTACCTAAATTGACGCTAAAGGTCTATATCAAATACTAGACAAGTATAGCCTGATACTGTGCTACGGAACCCAAAACAACAAAGCCAAGAACCGACTCGCACTTAGCCGGTTCTTGGCCAACTACTTCGTCCTTCTGCTAAGCTTGACTGAATATGACTTATCAACCTATTATCGAAGACAAGCCCTAATTTCCGGATGGATGACGCGTGTATGACAATAGGCGATTATTAAGGTTGATACAGTGTTCCAATTCATAATATATATGTTGCAGCCAAATGGTTAAATTAGCCGGTTAATTAAACGGCTAGCTATTTAAGCAGTTATTTAATTGAAAATTGGCCAAATTCATGAGCTTTGAAAGTTTATTTTATACGGCAGACAAACAGGCAAGCGGGCCACCTGATGGAAAGTGGTCACCGCCGCCTATGGACATCAGCAACACCAGGGGAGTCACTGATGCGTTGCCCGCCTCAGAAGAGACCTCTAATATACCTCTTGAACTTTGAAAGTAAAGTCAAATGAACGATATTGCGTCGAGTTTACGGAGCTCTTCCTTCATTGTCTCTTCATTTTCATAATGCTAACCTAAACTAACCGAATAGAAACCTAATGCAAACTATTATTATACTTTGAAGTTATTGTGGGTAGGTTAGCATTGGAACAATGTGTGGAAGAGCTGCGTAAACTTGAGGCAATATCGTTCTTTCAACATTACTTTAAAATCTTATGAAACTGGCAAATTTTCAACTAAATAATTGCTCAAAAAGCTAGCCGTTAAGTTAACCGGCTAATTTAACCATCCGGCTGCGACATATACAAGGAGTCGTTTGTGTCTGTGCAACGTGTATACTCCTCGAATTTTTGAAATAGTTTTTAAAAAAGGCTGCCTGATTATTCTTATAATAATAAATTTCAAATAAATATGGTTGGACAATTCACACAGCGCCATCTAGCTTCAAAGCAAGCAAAGTTAGTGTTATGGGCGCCAGAAAATTGATAAACCACTAATGTATTTTTTAAATACATACTTATTATTATTACCCGCTACAGAAACTCAAATGATGTATTTTAATTTCTGTAATGGGTTTAGGTCTTGTGTGCGGCCGGCCTGTCAAAGGCCTAGAAATATGAAACATTTCTAGGCCTTTGACCGCCATCTCATATCTTTCTCTCACCAGTGCTAATGGTACGGAATGCCTACTATTTCAGGACTTTTAGAATATTTGGGGAACAAATTCCTAGAAACGGACTTTTCTTTAACTCGCATAAGAAAAGTTCATCTGGAATACTGTAATTTACAGATATGAAATGAATTTGATTAGGGTCCATTTCCAAGAGAGGGCTTTTTCTCCAAAAATGCATGTACTACCTTTTGTTATATATCTATACATACAATAAAACAGTAAATAAAAGTGTGTCTATACATTGAATATATTTACAAAAAAGTAATTTGGGGCGAAATAATAGTAATAATAGAATAAAAAAAATGTCTGTCTGTTTGTACAAGCAAAGCTCCGGAACTACTAATGGAATTTGAATCAAACTATTAAGCCTGGGCAACATATTTTTGGAACTTGGAACACCTGATGTAGAACCAGAATAGACCGAAGAAATATGGAAATGGCGCCGAATGGATTTTGAGTTTGGTGTCCAACTTAAAATCGAGGCCATGTTTCATCTACTTCGGTTGGGTAGAACCAGAGATACATTTGACCTCTCCTTAGTACTAGCTTTCCTACGTTAATGAGTTCATTTAAAATGGCCGCTCGGGAAAAACATAAACTGCCCTAAAGACGCGGGAAAAAGCAATATAATATTGCCGACGGATGTGCCCTAAAAGAACTAGTATAAGAACTAGAGTTCCCTAGCATGATAGCTTGTACATAATATGGCGAATGGGTACGCTCATGGCCTGTCATCGCTATAGAAAGCCACATTTGAACCACAGGGCCTGTCCACATGACCAAGTCAGCAGTTTCTTTCGTCATTGATCAAGAGCGACAAACAAAAAGACGAAATCAAATAGAGACAATGAGAATGAAATATGTAGAGATTTACAGACGCTACGTCATCCATTGTTCTTAGTCTGCGATGGGAATCATATTATTGGTCCGCTGGTACGTAATATGGGAGTGGATACAATATTATTGTTTCTTTTCAAGAGTAACTCATCGTCATCATCATGTCCCGGTTGTGCTCTCGCGCACTAGGGCCCGGGGTCCGCCTTGACCATGATCCAGGATTTGGCAGATCAGGTAATAACAGTGGAACGACTGCCATCTGACCTCCGTGACCCTGACCAAATTGGATCATGGTTACACATTCAGTTGCCTAAATGTGCAGGTTACATCACTATGTTTTCCCTCACCGTAAGAGCATCGGTTAGTATTTAACTAATGTGCATAACTCAGAAAAGAGACATTGGTACATGGCCAGAGTGGGATTCGAACCCGGTACCTCTCGCTTAAGAGTCGGATACCGTAACCACTCGGCTACCGACGCTCTACTAGAAGAGTAATTCATCATCATCATCACAGCCCGTAACAGTCCACTGCAGGACTTAGGGCCTCTCCCACGACAGGGGAGGTTATTGCCATAATCTCCACGCATGCAGGCGGGTTGGAGACCGCAGTGTTTAAAGATGACAATGGAAAATGCAGCCGCACATTATTCAGACTACGGAGACTCTTGATCTTTTGCCTCGAAAACATTAGTCGCCTTGTACGACACCCATGGGAGTAAGGGGTTGGTGCTATTCTACTCTGCCGGACACCACACGGGCAGAAGAACGGAGCGAAGAGTAATTAGTTTAATTAAGAAATAAAGACAGAAATCCTGCGAACAACATACTACGCTAGTTTAAAGTGACTTATCTTATTTGGTGAACAAACATTGCCCAAAATCACGACTTGCTGTATCAATCACGCTACGTATATTGTATATAGATGTCGAAAATTATACAAGAAATACATAGAATGTGAATTTCAACTAATACTGCTGCACATTATCCATTTAAATACATAATTTCCTTAACCAAACAAGACAAGTCAGTTTAAACGGATCATACGTACACGGTACACGTGTGTGACACGCACACAATGACAATCAAACTATTAACATATCATCTCCAGAATTTTGAAATAGATTTTTCACTGCGGTGTTCTAATATGAATCCGCTTTACAGGTTCTACTATACTAGTAAGTACTTACCTATGTATTACCATGCAAGTCTATAAATACTCAAGCAATAATTATTATGAAAACCTCTTTGAACCTTGATACCTACCTATGTCGAGTTTCAGGTCATGGTTCTTCTGTACTGAGTAGATTTTATTTTGCATGATTAACGAATCGACCACCAGACAAAGGAATACTTAAACGAATTCTCAAATTCAATATCTAGCCGTCATATCCGTAAATAAATTTTGAAATAAACAAGCTTTTATTGCGCGGTATAGTATCTATTCATTAAGACCATTCCAAAGAGCCCAAACACGATGGGGTTATCTTATTGCGTTCAGTAATTCCTATGACCACCTTCCGACTCCATCATCAGACCAGCTCCATGGTACCATATTAATGCCTTGTCATTCAAGTCACATAGGTATTCCATACAGCTCAATCGGATACCAAGAAATGGTCGACAAATGGCTTGCAAATTTTGACGGAAAACTTACATACGAACAGAGCAAGTTAAATAAAAGCTTGTAAATAGTATTAAAATGTCAAGGGTGAAAATCGGCTGCGAGACTGTTCAGACAGTCTCAGGGTCCTAGCGGAAGACTACGATAAGCCCGAGGTTCGATAGCAAATCTTTTTTATTCTCCTTTCACTAGACATAGACATGGATTTTATTTGGCAATGAGGAGTTTTCCAATAGGTATCTAAAGCATTCTTAACCACTCACTAGATGGCGGCTAGACCATTTTGGTAATTGATAATAGCTTGAAAAAGGTTCTTAGCAAAGGGGATATAAACACTGGGTACGTTGTATTGGATAATATTGTATTTATCATAGTTTTCAACCATTTTAGAGGTTGTAATAAAATGAACCATAGTGCCTATTCATAAAAATATGTCTTTGTACATTTCGTTAAACCTTTATAAGCTATGATTATATTAATAGACATTTCATTTTTAGGTTTAGTATTAGATGGCTGCATAATATCACTGCCAAAATCATACAGATTTAAATAAATTACCAGAATTGTAGGAGCGCCATCTATTTAAGCTTTTTGAAACCAACTGACAATACCTACTGGAAAACTCCTCATAACTACAAATATGTGACAAGTTGTAATAATATCAACAATGATAGGTAATGTTAAGACTAGTGTACATTCAATTAAAATTTATAGTGAATATTGTAGTGTCATGCCAAATTAGGACTCAGCTCAGCATATACTTTTGCAATCCGTCTAGGTAACATTCAGCAATACTTGTATCCATTTCTCTAGTCACGAAATTCAAAATTCAAAATTTCTTTATTGATTAGGACATTAAATATCTCTTTCAATCGTCAAAAAGGAGGGGGGTAGGAAAGTAGGAAGGAAACACACAGTGACACGCTGACCGCCCTATGGCCGTAGATAACGTATCCCTCGCCAACCACAACCGAACCGTGCTCGACAATGCCAGGCAGAGCCGGAACGCTATATTATACTATATAGGTATGTCTAGTGTAAGTCATGCAAGGTACATTTTCTATGACATCTCCTTATAATTGAATATTCAACATCATAATCATTATCAGCATCCTAGCCGTTTACGGCTACAGCGACTGTTTAAAAGATATTTGAATATTAGAATTGAATATTAGAGTAAGTCTTGCGGTACTCTTCTCTTCAGTCTCCGAGCTCTCGGGAATATATGATCCATGAGGTGGTGGGCTAGTATATTTGGGTGTTCCTGCAGGCTCTTTTTTGTATGTTTTAGCGGTGTCTGTATGCGAAACCGTGGCGGGTCGAAAGTGGACCCTTAATGAAATTTTAAATGGCCACGCAGACGAACTGCTATTTTGGATGTTTATTAATGTACAAATCGTGCGTAGTAATAATCACGTGACTTCGAAAGCGCAACGATGTTAAATCATAATACATGTAGTTACCTACAGTATGTCCTAAAGAGGCCCCGGGGGCGACCAAGGAAGCGATGGATGGACATCCCCGAGTCCGATGCGAAAGCCAACGGCTTACGACGCGAGGATGCCGAAGACCGGACGAAGTGGAGAAGAACGAGTATTAAAAAGGCCGACAGAGGCCCGGATAAGTGCTAGGACGATGATGAGTTATCTACAGTATGTCTTCAGCTCCACAAGTCCACATAGCTATATTAGAGGTCCAAGATACCAAGAGGTATATTAGAGGTTTCCTTAAAGGCGGGCAACGCATTGGTAACGCCCCTGGTGTTGCTGATGTACATAGGCAGCGGCGACCACGCACCATCAGGTGGCCCGTTTATCTGTTTGTCTGCAGTATTACATAAAAAAGTTCCACATAGCTATCAGAACCGATGACCATTTGGGCAAGGTTCTCTAGTAGTCGCCACGTACGTAGGTACAGTACAAGAGCATTTGAACCACATAAGAAAACTGCATCGAAAACGGTCTATCCGTTATTCGAGAGTTGGACCCCTTAACCATTTAGCCACGGCCTGAACCAATGATGCTATACCTACTTTCAAATTTCGCCTCAGTCTGTATAAATAAAGTAGGTATAAAGAAATAAATAACAGAACACGTGCTGTCAACAATAGTTGTTACGGATCATTAACAGAAACTTTTTCAACTTAATAAGTAAATTCAATAATGAGGGAAATAATCAGCTTGTTTACATCATGAAGGAAAAACCTATTATGAACGATTAACGCATTTAAGGCCACCACTAACGGTATGATTTTGCACAGAATCGAGTGGGGCTGTTGATAAGTCGATATTAGACAATATATTCAATTATTTTTGCAGCGTCGGTGGCCGAGCGGTTGAGTATCCGACTCGTAAGCGAGAGGTATCGGGTTCGAAACCCGCTGCGGCAATGTACCAATGACCCTTTTCTGAGTTATGTACATTACTTGAATTCTAACCGACGCTGTTACGGTGAAGGAAAATGAAACCTGCAAATTCAGGCACCTGAATTTGTAACAATGATCCAATCTGGTCAGGTTCCCCTTTTAGCAGGGTCACGGAGGTCAGATGGTAGTCGATCCACTGTAATTACCTGATCGCCCAATCGTGGATCATGGTAAAGGCGGAGCCCGGGCCCTCGTGCTCGAAAGCACAAAGTTCAAAGTCAATTATTTGTAACACACAACCGGGACATTAGCGCCAAAATATATTTTTATCCAATGGGAATTATTTTCCCCTTTTCTGCAATACAACTTTTGCTATTTTGGTGTTCTTTTATTTATTTTATGAGCAATAGGAAATTCCTAAATTGGGCTGCTATCTTACAGTTTGTCATTGTCAGTATTTCAGTATTAATCACAAAGCTATTGTATGAGCTTAATTCCCTAACCGACAGATGTCGGAAAATCCCCAACAAAGTCTTATACCCAAACATTTCCCAAGCTACTGAACCGATTTTAACGAAACAAAGCCAGAACCAAATCGATTTAACTGTTTTCAAATAAATTCAAAAATTCAAAATTCAAAATTTCTTTATTGATTAGGACATTAAATATCTCTTTCAATCGTCAAAAAGGAGGGGGGTAAGAAAGTAGGAAGGAAACACACAGTGACACGCTGACCGCCCTATCTATGGCCGTAGATAAACGTATCCCTCGCCAACCACGACAGAACCGTGCTCGACAATGCCAGGCAGAGCCGGAACGCTATATAAAGAAAACCGTATCCTATATGGTCACTTAGTTCGGAACATCGCGAGAATTTTTTCAAACGTGCAAGTTATGGAATGAACCCCAGAACTCGTTCCTTTGAACTATAACATGGGGTTCATCAAAAAACATGTCTATAGGTACCTCAAAGGCCGGCACCGCTCCTCTTAGATTGCAGATGTCCTGGACGACGGTTGCCACATTCCATCAGGTGGACCGTTCGTTTGTATGACTCCCTAGCAGTGTTACCAGCATTAGTTTCCAAAAAAGTACGTCCGGGCTCCTAAAATAGTACGAAAATGGCTAGAAAGGTACGGTTTACCTATTCTTCTATTTTATTGCCCTGAGGGGGGGGGTCTGGATCAGTCGTAAGTTGAATTATAGACACAATAAAACGGCGTTATTTTGACAAGACAAGACCTTATTTACTCGCCGGTGGTGCCAGTGAGCAAAAACATGTCAAAATCATCCCTTCCTTCCATTATTTTACGGTATTTTGCGGAAAAGAAAGGCAAAGTGATCACCCCGTCAGCAAAATTTAGCAATTTGTAAAAACGTACTAAATAGTACGATGTGGAGCAAAGTACGCCAAAGGTACGACAGTCGGCCAAATAGTACGTAAATCGTACCAAAAGTTACGATCTGGCAACGCTGCTCCCTAGGCAATAAAAAAAATGCTACCATGCATGCCGTGCCACAGACAGACACGCAGTTACACATGTATTTTTTATAAGACCCCACTTCTTTTTGTGTCGGTACTAAAAAATCCGACATATCGACTAGAAGGGTTAGTAGCCGCCTCTATTCCAACATGGAGGCTAAAGATTGTAACCGCCGACCCATAATTTCCGCAGCAGTCAACCAGCTTACTCATCCGAGAAATTGCATACTTTTTTGTGCAGGGAAATGTGAAATTGCGAGTAACCGATGCGTGGCTATTAATTTGACAAGCTCTATAAATATCTAATTAGGGTAGTGAGCATGTAGGGTTTAGATAAGTCATGAACGGGGTCATGGAATGTAAGTGCAGTGTTTATCTGGTCACTTACGTCATTATTATCAGCATACAACAGGTAACGTAACTGGATTAGAGTCATGATAGTGGAGGGTTGTGCAATAATCAGGCACCTGATGGAATGTGGTCATTGCTTCCTATGAACATTAATTCACCTTTGTTTCCACAAACACCTTACTATTCTTTTAAGATATACCAACCCCTGGTGTTACTAATGGTCATAGGCAGTGGTGACCGCTTTCTGTCAGGTGTCCCGCTTGCGACTTTGTCTACTGATTGACATTAAAAATAGAAAAAATGCAATAACTAGTGGACCAGACCCAAGAAGCGATGGATTGACATCGCTGAGTCGGACGCGAGAGCCAACGGCTTACGACGCGAGGATACCGAAGACCGGGCGAAGTGGAGAAGAATGAGTAGGAAAGCGGTCTCTGGCAGAAGCCAGGATAAGCGGTAGGACAATGATGATGATGATGATGATATAATTAGTAAACCCGGCGCGACTTTATTCGCATATACACCTACGTTACCCCCACCAAACTTTTTTCTTGCTTATAAATTCATACTCATTGAATATCTATTGTTGAAAACCACATTAAAATCCGTTGCGTAGTTTAAAAGACCTAAGCGTACATAGATACAGACGGCGGTAAACGACTTTGTTTTATTTTATTTAAAGATTAAGTTGGAGATGAAATTAAAGATCAAAAATGTAAACACACAACTGTTAATGTCAACGAGACTATCCAGGGGTATAAAACCTTTGGTTTGCATTACCAAATGGTTATGCATCATGCACACTTTTCAGTGTGCTTTACAATGACTGGTAAACTTTCGAAAACGAAACAAATCGATTTACCCCCATTTATTCAATTGATTAAAAGTGTAATAAGTAACTCGGAAACTATTAGTCCAAGAACACTAGTTAGAAAAGTCCAATATTAGAAAGTGGCCGCCATTTTGAATCTTATATTATTTTTATTATTATTCTATTAGGCTCGGCGTCGGTCCATCCCTTACTTTCCAAGCCTTTGCAATAATGTACTGTAACAACGAACCAAAGGTTTAGAATTTCTTACCATTACCAATGGCATAAATGAAAACTACCCATATTTCATTGAAACAGCACAAATATGTAACAAAAAAAAACATATTTTATTCAGTAAAATATTTTAAAATATTCATATGATTTTATTTCATTTTAAATGTAATAATTTTAATCAATATTTCAATGATTTTAAATAATCCACCATTTGGGTTATATTTTTTATCTTTAATTCGATCGAGGAAAATCGAATTCTTACGGTGTGCTCTCTCTCTGTACATCTACGAAATGGTGATGTATACGAGGGATAACCTAGGTTCGTTTACACGTGTAACCGACGTATTCACGGACAATACCTTCTATAAATTAGATGAATTTTTAAGCCATAAATTTTAAATGTTCCTATGAAATTTTTCCAATATTTTTACTATGACGTATCATTCAATTATGTATACTTTTTTGTTTTAAGAAAATGTAGCCATAATATGAATCTGATGAATAAATAAATGATAATGATCTCATACTATATGTAAAGATATTCGCACGATTGTATGTAGCACAAACTAGACTACATATTGTAATTATGACGTGGGTAATGCAATATGGACGACGCTGTCATAAAATGGGCTAAGATTTCAATTTCAAACAGCCATTGTACCCAGTGAGTGGGCACAGTGGGCTGGCTAAATATGACATTTCGCAAGTGACCCCTCGGGCCGGTTTACCCACGCGTGGACGACGGATACAGTAGGGGTACTGGACAGCGAGTAGGTATCGAAGTATTGTGAACCAATTATTTGGAATTTTTATGCTACTCAGTGAGAAATGAGAAGACAGCCCAGCTGTTGGTAAACAGTAACTGTCGCTCGTACATCCACGTGTCATGCATTAAGGTCGCAGGCTAAAAAATGCAGAACCGCAGGTGCGTTGTCACTGTGAGGACTATGATGAAATGCCTCACGCCGGTGCTTGCGCCGGCTACCTTATCCTTTACACCGAAACACAATACTGCAATAATGAGCAGTTTTCCAATAGGTATCTAAAGCATTCCTAACCACTCACTAGATGGCGCCCCAACAATTTTGGTAATTGATAAACGCTTGAAATAGGTACTTAGCAAACACGATATAAACGCTGGGTATGTTGTATTGGATAATATTGTATTTCTCAATAGTTTTCAACCTTTTTAGAGGTTGTAATAATAATGGAACTTAGTGGCCACTTTAATAAATATATCTTTTTACACTTCGTTCAACCTTTAACAGTTATGTTTATATTAATAAATACTTTATTTTTAGGTTTAGTATTAGTTGGCTGCATGAAGTCACTGCCACCATCATACAGATTATAAAAAGATTATCAAAATTGTAGGAGCGCCATCTATTGATGCTTTTTGAAACCAACTATCAATACCTACAGGAAAACTCCTCATTGTTGGTTGGCGCAGAAATAGATAAGGCGGTGGTACTCGTCCAGGCGGCCTGATCAGACATGACGGAGTCCTACCCTGCTAAAATGTGGCTTGCGTTGTTGTGTTCCACTTTGAAAGATTAGCGCAAACACTGGCGTGGCGTTTCATCTTAGTTCTCGCAGGTTCTGTATCTTTGTTGCTTGCAACCTAAATGCACGAATCGTAGATGTTATGGGCGACAGTGACCGTTTACCATCAGGTGGGCTGTCTGCTCGTTTGTCACTGAGTAGTATAAAAAAAACATGTATGTGGTCATTCAGTTTCAATTTTAAACACACAGTTTCGATACCATTACAGTCTTAGCTGCAGAAAAAAACGTTCCAAATCCTAAATCGTACAGCAAAAAACGTAATTGCGATCCAGTCCTGTGATAAACGAGCTTTGACCAAAATAACGATTCGTTTTGCTTTGATTCGCTCGCCAAACATGGGCAGGGAATTATAATAACTGCCTTGTATGTAAGACAGGCATTGGATAGTGGATATTTTGGATATTTGTTATGTGCAGGGTCGGTAACCAATAGCCGAGTCACCCGCCGTGTTGGGGCCTGAGAGTCCCGGGTTAATTTTATACGGTTTCAGACCTTTACAGTGGATTGGAATAAAACACGACCGTTAAATTTGCTCGAAAACAGAAGAGATTATTTTATTAATTTTACGGCCTAGGCGTCGTTAGAGACGCGTTCACAAAAGTTGCGTTCCGCAACACGCCGCAATGAACAATACTCAACATAGTGTAATCCGCGTTATGAAAGAAGAGACGGTAAATGGCAGTAGAGGGGATTTGGCGCAGGTAATCGCCTACTAAGCAAGTCGAACCACGTGACCCGCCAAGTCTCTTCTTAATTGACACTAGTTGTACCTACCTGAGAGAGAGGAGGGGTTTACGTCCCATCATACTTTAATTACTACATACTAGAAATGCGAAAGTAAGGTTAGGTTACCTAGGTGGTACCAATAATCATAATCATTTATTCAGTCATCACAGGTACATAAAGGTGGTAATATACCTAATAATGGTAGCCGCTCCATGATGCGCCTTTAAGATGTGTTTTGTGAGATGATATTGAAAGGATTTAAATTTTTGGCAGTAATCATCCAGAATAGCACAACGAGTATAATTTATACCGAAATTAAATGTGGTACTCGAAAAAACGAGGTTTAGAATATTATAATAACAACCGAATTTACGAATCTCGTGGACAAAGTCGCGGCCAAAACGTAGTATTTTATCAATCCAAGTGTCCACAAAGTTTGCGCACTATGCAGAATTGGAGACTGAATCATTGACTGAATGTAGACATAAAGTCCGCAATGGCAAAATTCCAAGCAGCATTTTGGCTGCGTTCACACGAATCAATTTTTGCCGCTTTGGAAACGTAACAAGATATTTTTCGTGAACCTTGTTTTGAGAGAAAAATTTAAGTAAGTCCCTTATTTTTGCAGCTGGATGCGGAAGGCACAGGACCGATCTTTATTTTTTTTATTTATTTAACTATTTATAGTACACAGTGAAACATATAGGTAAAAAAAACAATTATAAATGACACAACAGGCACAACTTATTTCTAAAAAGAAATTTCTTCCTACAGAAGTGAGATAAGAAACGCAGGTACGCATAAGAACGCCTTTGTGGAGATCTCTGGGGGAGGCCTAGGCCTAGGAGGCCCCAGCAGTGGGCGTCTTTCGGCTTTTTGACGATATTATTGTGACTTCTTACCGTGGGTGAACTTTTTTTTTTATGTCATACGATAGGCAAACAGGCAAGCGGGCCACCTGATGGAAAGTGGTCACTGCCTATTGACATTAGCAACACAGAGACTATCGCCAATGCGTTGCCTACCACTATAACACGTTACTCTGGCAGCAAAAAGGCAAATATCTCTCCACTGCCAAAGCCACGGTTCCCCAAATTCCCACCCCATGGAGCTCTGGAACTATGAAACTAGTTACCATGCTGCTATAACCGCATACCATAAGGCAGGTATTAGGCAAATAAGTCCTCAAATGAAAAACAATTTCATAACAAGCTTTTATCGCGCAGTATAGTTAGTACCTACTCATGAAGACCATTCCAAAGAGCCCAAACACGATGGGGTTATCTTATTGCGTTCATTAGTTCCTACGACCATCTTCTGACTCCATCATCAGACCAGTTCCATGGTACCATATTAATGCATTGTCACCCAAGATTTTTTTTATGTTACTCAGCAGACAAACAGGCAAGCGGGCCACCTGATGGAAAGTGGTCACCGCCGCCTATGGATATGAGCAACACCAGGGGAGTCACCAATGCGTTGCCCGCCTCTAAAGAGACCTCTAATATACCTCTAAGTTACATAGATATACCAAATTTCAGCTCAGTCTCGCGCGGAAGGCCCGGTGTCCGCCGCCTATGATTCAGGATTTGGCAGATCAGGTAATTACAGTCGAGCGACTGCCATCTGACCTACGTGACCCTGTTAGCAGAGGGACCTAACTAGATTGGATGATGGTTACACATTCAGTCGCCTGAATGTGCAGGTTTCATCACAATGTTTTCCCTCACTGTAAGAGCATCGGTTAGTAATTAAGTAACTACTGATGTACTTACTACTTAACTCTGAAAACAGATATTTGTACATGATACATTGTACAATGGTAAAAGAGTCATTTGTCGAGAGTTTCTAACCCGGTCCCTCTCGCTTACGAGTCGGATACCTTAACCACCAAGCCACCGACGCTACATTTCACTATAAATCGTACCTAGATGTTATGGTATGAGCGACATGCAGTTACCGTTTAGTAGCTTTCCATCAGGTGGTCTGTTTGCTCGCTTGTCACTTCTTAGGCGGATAGTAAAAAAATTTACCTAGAGTCAAGAAATGTGTTTCTGTCTAGCGGGGCCACTAGAACTAGATCAAAAAGAAAACCAGTGGCAATGCTTTTGAACAAGGTCAAATGTACCTCAACCACTTTGATGGAAATTACGATAAACCGTATCGTCTATCTAGCGGGGCCCTCGGCTGTTTTGCGCTCGGAATACATAAAAATAAGAATATAATCAGTAGATCGTAACTTATCAATGTACCTCTCGATTCATGTTGTAAATCCAAGGAATCTATAACAGGACAGGAGGAATTCAGCAAGAAAGTTTTGTCTTTCCAGCACCGCTACCACGAGTGTGCTCTCGCGCGCGATAATCGAGAAAAGGCGTAACATAGATACTGTTATCTCTTTCATCTTAGTATTGAGAGAAGGAAACAAACGCTCTCTCGCGGCGCGAGACTTGTCGCGGACACACTTGTGCTAGGGCACTGAATACATTAAAATAATACTGATCGTAACCTGTCCATATGTACCTCTTGATTCATGTTTTAAGTCCAAGGAATCTTTAATAGAACAGGAGAAATTCAGCATGGATGTTTTGTCTTTCCAGTGGCCCTAGCACAAGTGCGTCTGCGACAAAGCTCGCGCCGCGAGAGAGCGTTGGTCTCTTTCTCTCAATACTAAGACGAAAGAGATAGAATACCTATGTCGCGATTTTTCACGCTTATCGCGCGCGAGAGCAACTTGTGCTAGGCCTACAGGGCCCTTTGTAATTTGAATGAATACGTCCAGAAAAAGCGCACCACTGTTACGTATTACCAATGTACCTCACCGCTTTTTCATGTTTTACCAAATAATTGGCGGATTCTTCGCACTTTAATCATCATCATCATCATCTTGGCGTTAATGTCCTGTACTCTAGCGCACGAAGGCCTGGGGTCCGCCTTGACCAGTGGAGCGACTGCCATGTGACCTCTGAACCTGACCAGCGGGGCTATTGGCTAACTCAGTTGACAACTGTATTTGACACTAGATAATTCTACACCACGTCATCTACGTTGAAAACTGGCAATAGCGTCTGCCAAATTAGAGTAGTGTCAGATTTTTTATGTCAAATTCAGTTGTCCACTGAGATAGCCGATAGGCCCTCAGATTGGATCATGCGTTGCCTGAATGTGCAGTTTCATCACCATGTTTTCCCTCACCGTAAGAGCAGCGGTTGGCATTCAACTAATGTACGTAACTCAGAAAAGAGTCATAGGTACATGGCGGCAGCGGTACCTCTTGCTTACGAGTCGGATACATCAACCACTCGGCCACCGACGATACTCGGTCTGCTTCTTTGCACTTAATTAAACATAAAAAATTGTGGGCACCACAAATTTATCTAAACCGGTGACGGCGTCGCTGTTGTTGACAACAAAGTGACATTTCATAACGACGACTGTTAGTTCCAGTTTTGGCCACCGGGTCTGATAAGTTTGCGGCACTCTAGTAGGCTCTTGGTGACAAGACAAGACAAAGTAGCAAATTTCCTTGCTGAATTTCTCTTGTTCTATTAAAGATTGCTTGCATTTTAAAACAACAAACCGATCCGTTTAGGATTATATGCTGAACAACATCCTGTTCCTATATTTCAACCTGTAAGCAGTGGTTACCTGGGTAAAGGTAATTCTAGGACTATACCTAATCCTGGAAACTGACGAGTAGCGACTCTGTCGAATTTCGAATCTGTCCTAACTGAATCCAGAATGTGTACTACTAAGTACTTATAAAAAATTACCTACTAAAAATACAGAAGATATCTGCAACCTTAACAAAATATTAGCACAACACTTAGTTAATCACGGTAAGTAAGTAGATACGCAAAGATGAGTCATGCAAAGTCAAGCGAACGTTATTCTTGGTTCAAAAGAAAACTTAACACTTGTTAGGGTTATTCGCATCGTTTCGTTAAATTCACACTCGTTACCTTCTTATCCAGCGAAAGAACCGGCTTCCCCCCTTTTTTGCGTTATTTCTTCTCTTCTTTCCCATTTTGGTAAATCACTAAAATAAACATAAAACCTCTTTGGCTGCAAACTAAAATCGCACAGTCACTGTCTGTCTGTGGTTCAAAGAATCCACGTAATTTTTAAAGTTCAAATTTCAAACAAGGAACGTCACTCCTCTATCAACACTTTCAACACTGGCTAGTTTTTTCTTTATCAGTGAGGCGCGAAGTTATCTCGTTCCTTTGCTTGCACTAATGGCTTTTCGAAAGACCTTGGCCGGTACAGGACTCTAATGTTTGGGCTCTACTACAAATTATAAACAAACGTTATAAAAAATTGTAAGTGGCTACGTGTACTAATAACATTAGGCACAAAAGCAAATAGAAAACGGGGTTATTATTAAATTAGACAAATCGGAATCCCAGTTCAAAATATTTACCAAAGAGGATAACCGCAAAGTGAGAAACTGTCAAACGTTCAGAAAAGGAAAATATTAAAAAGAAAATACAGATTCAAAATGCGAAACGCACGGAGGGCGCGCGCGCGTAGACTGGCGCGTGGCCACGTTCAAATTTAGAAGCACGAAAAAAAAACATCAAACTGCTGGCTGGCTGGATGCACATTGCAAGAAACGCAGCACATGTACTTTGGTTTATTTCGGTGCGAGGAATCCATGAGTTCGTCGTTGGGAGAGATAAACGATGGTGAGCTCTAATCTCGGATTAGGCGTTAGTGGATACTGTGTCGAAAGAATGTATATTCAGGTCGGTTGGTACCTATTAATAGTCTTTAAGTAAACTCTTTAACAGATTTGATTATGATAATCTTTTGTGTGTATAGGTAGGACCTACGACAAAAAAGCTTACGTTGCCTATGTATTATGTATGCATACATTCAGACACCATACGAATATAAAAAAATAAATATATGTTTGGACAATTTACACAGTAAGTAATCCTTGTGTTATGGGTGCCAGAAAACTGATAAACTACTTTCATAAATATACATTTTAAATAAGTACATACTTATTATACATACAACACCCAGACCCGTAACAGAAATTAAAATTCATCATTTCAATTTCTGCCCGGCTCGGGAATCAAACCCGGGACCTATGCGTGACAGACCAGCATGTTAAAATAAAAATGAAAATGAAAAAGTATTTTTTGAATTAGGATTACTTACGTTAATTAATCTCTTTTCAAAAGTCAAAAATCTAACGGAAGACAAAGGGAAGTTAAGCGAGCTCATCCAGGTAGGGGGCGACGCAAACCAACTAAACCACTCAGGTCGTCAAAAATAAAAACTAATAAGAAGTGAACACGACATCTTACGATCTTACATCTTTACGATTGACCAAAGAGCCCTTTTGTTTTTATAACCAATCCAAGCAAGGGTTCACATTAAAGATAGAGCCAACATTAGACGCGTCTCTAAGGGTATGGTGTCATAAAATCTTACTAAAATGACTGAGAGAGCAGAGGGGAATAATGTTAGATCATAACTAAAGCATTATTTTGACACACCGACGCTTGGCCGTAATACATCACGTTGAGAAGATACAGTTGTGTAGAAAGGGCATAAATCGTATGTAGAAATGTTTTAGTAAATCTTACTTCGCGATGCGAAGAGAAGATCGGGTGAAGTGGAGGAGGAAGGGTAGGTAAGCGTACCCTAGCTGAAGCCGGAGTTGACTCTTAGGATGATGACGATTTTTTATGCTACGCAGTGACAAGCGAACCAACAACCTACCGGAGGGCTGAGTGTAAGTTTTGCTTCGATTTTACTTTACTATCGCGTTTGCGTTTACGTCGAAATTAGTATGAAGAAAATAACTTCATTTACGTACCACTAGATGGCGCTATATATTTTTCATATTAATTTTCACGTAAACGCAATGGCGATGGTAAAGTAAAATCGAAGCGAAACTCACACTAGGCCCTCTGATAGTAAGCGGTAACTGTCGCCCATGACATCTACGATCTTACTAGGGTGTAGGTACAATTAGATACAAGTATCAAGTGGAACGATGTGGTCTCTGCCTACTTTAACGGGAAAAAGGTGCAGTATCTCATACATCTAATCCTCATTACTGTACAAAAAGACATCTAAAAAGCTAGACTAGACAGACCAAAATATACGTATTCAGAATAGAATGGGTGCATGGATCGCGTGAGTCATTGTGATCTATATTCGGAGAGTGAAACCGTGTGTGTTACCGCAACTTCTTGAAGTTCTCTTTCAACAATGCTTTTAAAGATTTCTATAAAAGCATGTATTATGAAACGCTTTTATCATGGTTGTAGGCCCCGACGCAAAAAAAGAGGCGTGGGTATATTCATCATCATCATCACAGCCCGTAACAGTCCACTGCAGGACTTAGGGCTTCTCCCACGAAAGGTTATTGCCATAATCTCCACGGTTGGCAGCCGGGTTGGAGATCGCAGTGTTTAAATATAACAATGAAAAATGCTGCTGCCCATTTTCCAGACTACGGAGACTCTTGATCTTTTGTCTCGAAAACATTAGTCGCCTTGTACGACACCCATGAGTGTAAGGGGTTGGTGCTATTCTACTCTGCCGGACACCGCACGGCCATATTGTTGGGTATATTAACGTTTTCAAATTAGGCTAGCCAGGCATTTGACCGCCATCTCACCGATGGTAAGATACGATGCAGCCGAAAATGGAGCATGCCTGTCTAGGAACAGCCTATTTACTCTTGAAGGCGTCCAGATTATAATGATCGGAGAACATATTCGCAGGCAACGTGTTCCATTCCTTAGCCGTACGCATTATAAAGGTTGAAAGCTCGTGCGGATAGCTGGAAGATACACGACATAAGGATGAAGCGTTCGCCCGGATCGCGTCGTATGACCCCATGTCATAGTCCGAAAGAAACACTGTGGCTGGGAGGTCATTCCACATCCGAATCGTACGAGCGAGAAACGCTCTTTCGAATCTTCGCGTGAACACCAACAGAGGGTCTACGTAGTGGGGATGAGTATCCGGCCCACTTCGGGTGGTCCGATGGCGTAATGAGGAGTTTTCCAATAGGTATCTAAAGCATTCTTTACCGCTCACTAGATGGCGGCCCGACAATTTTGGTAATTGATAATCGCTTGAAAAAGGTATTTATAAGGTAGGTATAAATGTATTGGATAATATAGTATTTATCAATAGTTCTAAACCATTTTAGAAGTTGTAATAAAATGGAATGGAAAGTTTATATTAATAAACATTTTATTTTTAGGTTTAGTATTAGATGTCTGCATATCACTGCCACCATCATACAAATTTAAAAAAATATATAAGCATTGTAGGAGCGCCATCTATTGATGCTTTTTGAAACCAACTGACAATACCTACTGGAAAACTTCTCATTGTGCTGTTGGCACCAGATAAAAAAGTTCCTTAGAAGGCTCCTTGTGTGTGACAAGGAGCCGAAGTCCCTTCGGTCAGCCAGTGGCTCTAACTTGCTTGTTAGCATGGGATCGTCGACAATTCGCACCTACCCTAAGACGACGAGTAGGCATAGAAATAATGATGAATGAATGAATGTGAAAGCCATAGCAGAAAAATTACCTACGTACGAAGAAACCCACTTAGTTTAATCTTCGTTTGTAAAATTTTTTTAATGTCATACGGTAGGCAAACAGGCAAGCGGGCCACCTGATCGAAAGTGGTCACCACTGCCTATAGACATTAGCAACACCAAGAGTATCGTACCGTTTGTTCGCTAAAACACAGCTGTTAACACCAATCAAACTCCGCAAACGGCCGCCATAATGTCGATGCACACTCTATTTCGGCCATTTCCTCGTGCTGATACAGTTGACAGTTTGGCAACAGCCCAGGAAACGTGTTACATCACTCCTGTTGCGTAATATTTGTTTATTTTGTGGGCTGCAACTCTCCCAGCCTACCCAACCCATTGAGAACCAGGAAGTGGTTATGATTGGTGTTAATTTGACGCAGCGTTGCGTTGTTCTTAATTTGTAAATTTGAAAGGAATTAGCCATGTTTCTTTTAAATTTTCGTAATCTGTGGGCGAATCGTACTCGCAGATGAGGGGACTAACAGAAGCTTAGACCTAGATAGAATAACGCTACGCTTCTAGATACAGAAGTATCTAAACGTTTTAGATGTGAAAAATTCAATTGAATTCATAAAGATACAGAACTATAAACAGATATCGTAGAGACAATAAAAGTGCAGTTGAGAACTTTCCTTACTTATACGTATTTCTAGCATTTATGATTCTTAAAGGAGTACTATATTATCTCGAAGAGACACCACAACGAAAATGAAGACTTAAATGTTATCATGGTAGCTAAAATCTTTCATTTAGGCATTTAGGGAGTTCAAATAAGCATCAAGAAGTAAGACTCACTTTTTTGTACTATCGTTCTTCTGCCTACTAATGTGCGTGTGTGTTTCCAAAAGAAATCAATAGTCACTGACTTCAAACCAGAAGTTCCAACATCTTCGTGCAAACTGACGTTCAAAAATAGTAAAGTATGCATCCCGAATCACGGTCCCTTTGAATTAACGACCAACCTTAGAAGACCTTCCTCGTGTTCGCTGCACTAAACAATATAGGTCCAATAAGAAGCAGCCAATACTTCCGCATGAGTCCAAGTAAATTGGTCAACACACTTTCGCGCGCTAACCAAATGATACTCTGTAAACTTCCGTTTCTAAATTCGAACATTTGGACTTCCAAATATTCAAACGTGGTTTGAAACGTTTCAAACGTGGTTTAAATTCGAAATTAGAACAATAATTGTTTTACAAAGATAAGCAAGGCTTCAATTAGTAACAAAAATATATTCTTTCAGTTCTATGTTTGTTTACAAAAGTATTTTACTAATTAGCAACAGGACATTGCAGACATGGAACAGAAGCTACTAATTTAGGGAAACTTACTTAGCAAAGATACCTATTAGCTGCATGTAGGTACTTATAGAAAGAAGAGAAGTATTACATAAACACTAAACAAATATTTAACTACAACAAAACACAACATAGACGAATGAAAAACCGATTTCAACATCCCAAATCCGTACCGTAACCACGCGTTCACAGATAAAAAAAGAAAATCAAAAGCGAAACCAAAGAAATAGACCGTAATAGCAAAGAGCTCGTATATGTCGAGTCCTGTGACACGGGCGTCAGTCTTTCACAAGCAAAACACGGGTACTGGCCGAAAATATTCATGAATATAACGGCATTTCGGGAAGAGTTCGTTTAATTATAGTACCTACACGATGAAATGCTGCCACAGTATACGCGAAAAACGCGCATAAAATTTTGTTTTCGGGATAATTTTTTTTATGTCCTTTCTAACAAAGTCTAGGTAGATTCATAAATTGATTATTACAGTGAGGAAAACCACGTACTGAGACGACTGAATGTGTAACCATGAGCTAATGTCGTCACATTTAACACGGTCACGGAGGTCAGAAGACAGTCTCTCTGTCTTTACCTCTGTAATTACCTCATCCTTTTTTATGTTATACCTACGGCAAATAAACAGGCAACCGGGCCACCTTATGGAAAGTGGCCACCACCGCGTATGGACATCATTAATACCAGGTGCACTACTAATGCGTTGCCCGCCACTAAATATACTTCTTGAACGATCTCATGTCATAGTCCAAAGGAGACACTGTGGCTGGGAGCTCGTACCACATCCAATTAATTGATCTGCAAAATCCTGGTTTATATTGACGCCAAGATTATGAAATGCCGATACTTAATAATATCGTCACACATCTGACCTGGGGTTTTATATTACATACCTACTGTAGAACATTAAATGAGTTAGCAAAAGTTTTTAAATCAATATTTGTATGTCTAAGGTCGAGACTTCTAGATTAAGAAGCTTCAAATAAAAATCAATCATACTGAGCCAGTTCTGTTCAGTAAAAAAAATTCAAACTAGAGTATTATTAAAATGACAGTTTCAAACGTCAACTTCTTCACCACTAGCGACGCCGTCGGAACAGATAACTTGGTCGCACTGCAGACTGTTTTATCTACAACATTTGCTTATACTGCTTTATCGAGACATGTCGCTTCACGTTTCCGGAGATTTTGGCAATGAATAAGTATCTAGATACGTGAGTGAAGTTGGCTAAATGTTTATTTTTATTGTCAAATGAATATTATTTATTGATTCCTTTTATAAATAAACTAGAGTCGATGTAATGGCAAGGGATGAGTGAGTGTATGTCGTATGACTCAGCTCACAAACTCGCGCCGGCATTTCAAATAAAGAACGTTGATCTAATCCCTAGGCTGTGCTATTTTTAAAACAAAACTGCTATTTTTTATTTTATCTAAACTGTAGGTTTACTGTTTGTACTATTTTGTGGCGGGATAGTTGACGAAGTGGGAAAGATGTCAAAAAAAGGAAAGTGGACGAAGTCCCGATTCGTGCCTACCTACACGATACACCATAGTCTGTGATAAAACTCTACTTATACTGTGTGCCTACCCAATTCTTTTATTGTGCTCATTACACCTGGCTAAATTCAGTCGACTAAATTCAGAAGCTTAAAGCATGAGAGCAAGCCAAAGTGGAAGGTATTGCTCCAAGAATAAGATAAATTTTTGTGTGACGCGTTTTGGATGCGTAACAATTATTCATATAAATGCAAAGACTTCTAATAAATGCTATAAAAATTTACCTTTTTCATGAGCAATACTTTCCACTTTGATTTGCTCTCAAGCATTTTGTTTCTGAATTAAGCCAAATGTCATGATCATCACAGCCCGTAACAGTCCACTGCAGGACTTAGGGCCTCTCCCACGAAAGGGGAGGTTATTGCCATAATCTCCACGCTTGGCAGGCGGGTTGGAGATCGCAGTGTTTAAATATAACAATGGAAAGTGCTGCAGCCCATTTTCCAGACTACGGAGACTCTTGATCTTTTGCCTCGAAAATATTAGTCGCCTTGTACGACACCCATAAGTGTAAGGGGTTGGCCTTTTGGATGCGTAACAATTATTCATATAAATGCAGACTTCTAACAAATGCTATAAAAAATTACCAATCTTGAGCAATACTTTCCACTTTGACTTGCTCTCACGCATTTTGCTTCTGAATTTAGCCAAATGGCATGATCATCATCACAGCCCGTAACAGTCCACTGCAGGACTTAGGGCCTCTCCCACGACAGAGGAGGTTATTGCCATAATCTCCACGCTTGACAGGCGGGTTGGAGATCGCAGTGTTATAAATATAACAATGGAAAACGCTGCTGCCTATTTTCCAGCCTACGGAGTTTTGCCTCAAAAACATTAGTCGCCTTTCACAACACCCACGAGCCAAATGTAATCAGTGCAAAACCCTAAACGATGTCCCAACCAGCCAGCACGGCCTATCTAGAAATCTGGCCACAAAAACACAGTTGTTAGCGTCTCAATAATCCTTGTGCCAATTTCGACACATAGTAAAGCCATAACTCGTCGCAGTCGTATGCAAATTGATAAATAAACCGACGAGATAGAAGTCAAGGTTGGCCTCGTCATTTTTCTTGCAAGGAGTCGCTTTGGGCATTTGAAGTAGGTGATGATAATTAGTTTCTATTCTGGGGCCAAATTCTTGCGCTGTGACATCTCGAATACGATTTTTATTTTAGATAAGTAGATATTTAAATAGGTAGAGCTCGTCTAGTCTAAGATGACGCGCCCCACTACTTAGTTAGTTGATTTCGATGTGTGAGTGCAAATATTGATAACGACACTTCATCTGTGTGGGAGCCAATGAACGACGCGTTCTCCTACGTTTGAATCTCACCGGCAACTGAATGACCAATTACAACGGCATTTGTATATGTATTGCGTCCATATTTTAAACTTGCTTGTGTGCGTTAATGCGATAGTGGGGCGCGTCATTTTAGATTAGACGAGCTCTAGATATTTAAATAGGTACATTTATAGTTAAATACATTTTAATAGAGATATATTGAAATGTAATTTGAAACTATCTTCGACAATAAAGGATTAGCGAAAATCGTAGAAATTTAGTTTTTTGCTTGCAATAGAGATTCAGTGACTTTGTCATAGATATTTGCGGTAGAGAAAATGTCCAATAGTAATGTTGAAAGCGCGTGAATCGCTCCCTGGGTCTAATGAGCAGTTTTCCAATAGGTATCTAAAGCATTCCTAACCACTCCCTAGATGGCGCCCCGACAATTTTGGTAATTGATAATCGCTTAAAATAGGTTCTTAGCAATGAGGATATAAACACTGGGTACGTTGTATTGGATAATATTGTATTTATTAATAGTTTTCAACCATTTTAGAGGTTGTAATAAATTATTACAAACAAAACAAACATCAATTTGACTGAGTCAATTCGTTTCATGGAAAGGTTTGTATTAAAATACATTTCGTTGAACCTTTTGGTAAAAAATTACCAAAATTGTAGGAGCGCCATCTATTGATGCTTTTTGAAACCAATCGACAATACCTACTGGAAAACTCCTCATTCTCGCGTTGTGACATCTCGCATTCGACAACTTTGCTAGCCACATATCTCCATTATTAATGATATAGAAATGTCAATTGCGGCTAAAAAATATTTTCTCAACTCTTCCACTGTTCTATACAGGTTGTTACATAATATATGTATGGAGCCGTGAACTGGATGGAGTGCTAAACATATTAAAACGATAGGTACAATTATTTCTGTCGTACGTGGAACTTTTGTACCTATCGTTTTCATACATTTAGCACTCCATCCGGTTCACGGCTTCATACATATATTATGTAACACCTGTATTGTCAAAGATTAAGTTTTAATACAGATTTTTGGCTAAAGAAAATGTCGAATTTGAGATGTTACCCCTCTGAATTTTGATTTTGGCTTACACTGAATCTCAATAGACTTAAATGGTTTTTCATCTGACTTGGTCTTCGTGCCTCGTAAGGTATGCTTGCGAATAGCGTTGGCGAAGTGAGGTTGACTATGATCTTCCGCTGGGGACCTTGAAACTGGTTGATCTGTCTCGGGAGCCGATTCGCACCCCGTGACGGAGTATAACTAATAAAAAATTTTTGGAAACTGCTTATTTAAATAGCTTGGCCATTTCTGTGCAATGGTGTCTTTACAATTTCTCATTACTTCGTCCGAGGATTTCAACTTTTCCCCGAAATACGCGAGACTGAGCCTGTCAGGCAGAGCCGGAATAGCGTTCCGGCTCTGTCTGGCATTGTCGAGCACGGTTCGGTCGTGGTTGGCGAGGGATACGTTTATCTACGGCCATAGGGCGGTCAGCGTGTCACTGTGTGTTTCCTTCCTACTTTTCTATCCCCCTCCTTTTTGACGATTGAAAGAGATATTTAATGTCCTAATCAATAAAGAAATTTTGAATTTTAAATTTTGAGACATTAAATTTGGGGAAAAAAAAAGAAACGTCCTGCCGAAATCGGGATGTGATGACAACGTGGCAACGCTGGTTAGGACCGTAGCACCAGGAGCGATGTCTGTCGTAGTCTCTGCCTACCGCTACGGGAAAAATGTGTGACGTTATGTATGTCTTAAGTATATTCATTGCAAAACGTCCGCGGAAGGAAGGGTAGGCTATGTTTACTATCACAATGATGCTACTCTTTTATGATCTAATTTCATGATTTTGATGTGGTTCGAAGTAGGTATAGTTACTTGTCCAGCACAACTTCAATGGAAACCACACTAATAAAACCAGCTGAGCACAACGTTAAGGAAAATCTGACTTCAAAGTTCAAATAACTGTAGCTGGCCAGCGTAAGATTCTGCACTTTAAGACATAAAATCTCTTTGGTGGCATAACTTTGACGATGTTGCCGGCGAAAATAAATAAAAAGAAAATGTCTTCGGTCGTCGCTCCCGCTCCTGGCTGGTTTCCAAGACTGTTGCAGTTTACTTGCGAGTAAAGTGCATATGTGTTTATATCGAGCAATACCCTATGATACAGTTTACATTAGGAAATGGTTTAATGTGGCTATAAAATACTGCGCTACAATGTTGATTACAGAGCGCAACGTCAAAATGCGTCCTATGGTTGTTTAGTATCATTCCTCACATCTTCTATCGTTTTTGTTACTAAAAAGGACCTTTCGAAAGAGAGTTCTTCAAGAAAGGGGTGAAAAGCTTTTTACAGGGTCGGCAACGCGTGGGTGATGCTCCTGGCATTGCAAAATCCATAAGCTATGCATAGGCGGTGACTGCTTTCCACCAGGCAGGATTCAAATTGTTGTTGTAAGCTTGTTTGTCACCTTAGTGGTATATAAAAAAAACATAGCCATTTAAAAAAACTGTTAACGAACATAAAGGGAAGAATAACTATATTAGGTATTAACTGTTTCGTACCGGCCAAGCTCTCAACGATATTCACAGTTCACAATGCGTAATTCCATAAGAAAGTTACGAGTCACAACAACCTTAATTAATTTTAGACACTGGCCAATAACATATATATCTAAGGTTCACGAAGACTTAGAAAGTTTTCTTTTTAAAATCACGCACTGACTGGACAAGATTGATTAACTTTAGACACTGGCCAATAAAATTACATTGATGAAGAAAGTTTTCTTTTTAATCACGCACTGGCTGGACAGACCGGATATAGTCTAACGAATTTTTATAATCAAGCGCGCCGCGCGTTCGCGCCTCGCGCCGCAACAAAACTTATGGCGGAAAACGGTGGCTGTCATTATTAAAAAGGAAGTGTAATAAATATGATCTCCATTAGGATTCAAACTGTGTGTCCATGCCAAATAAGACGACGTTATGTCACAAGAATTTATAAAGTGGCCACAGAAAGGGGTCAGTGGATAAATAATTGAGCTGGCATTGAAATAATGAATACCTACTTAGCTAGCTAGCTTTGTTCCTGCTCACATGAATAAAATTACATTTGAACATCACTTTATTTAGCAAATCGCTACTATTATATATATTATAGATAGATAGATACACTCTATACCGCACACACAATTACAAAAAAGAAACATTTAACAGGTCTTTTCAAACATTGTGGGCAATGGCGTCGTTATCGCTACAAGCGATCTCTAAATGATTTGGGTATTTGATAAATTTTTAAACATTTTTTTTATAATTCTTTGGTAATTATCAGTTTACATAGGTACATAATCCATTATTTGTATATTGAGGCAACCCTATTGTTTATAAGATCTTGTGGCACAAATACGAAGTATAGATACTTTCTACCATCAGGAAATGGCTCATTGCTCCGAGCGCAGAATGTAATAAATTAATGAAACTGGCCACTTCACCGCTTGTTAACGGATTGTGCAGTTAATAAAAGCTTGCATTATGGAATGTATAGTAATAGAATGGCTTCGTAGGATTATTTTTTTATGCAATCATGTTTCAAATTTTTATTCACAAAATATAGATATATTAAAATACCTATTGATGATAAAAAGATCTAGTAGGTGGAGTGGTACATAATTATTTGCATTTGCAAATATATTCTTTAAATCTTTTAAGCACCTATCAAATCCCTTGGTTTACCCATATTTTGTATCATTATTGTACTATTTTCATGTGTTCTATAATTATTGTATCCCACATGGTGTCGGCACAATATGTCTTTTTCTTTTCTTCCGTTTAGCTTTATCACTCGGCATCTCAGTACTCACCTATTTGGTATAATGAAGTAACTAAATTATTTATTCATAAAAAAATATTATGGTTTGGCTAGAAGCAAAGAGCGATTTAAAGAGTTTGAAAATATATATTTCTTTAGTTTTATAGATTTATCCAAAACAAAAATTATATTTATTTAAAAAGGGTCTAAGGTACCTACAGTACAATTAACAAAATAAAATAATTTATTAATTTTAAATAAAATATAAAAATAAGTAGCCTAAACTTATACCAACAAGCTTGCTCTACATAATTGAAACATTTTTTGCTATGAAAAAAAAGAGCCTAGGATACTTACTTAGCTACAAATTATTTAAAATAAATCCTTCGGAGGTAAACAAACATTTCTACTTGTAACGCACTTACCTTTATATCCACGCCTTATTATTTCCCCGGCTATTACGTCTTGAAATTAAACACTTTTCAGTTCACATTGAACCGTGAACGGAACACTCATAAACATTACAAATCGATAAAAAACTTTACAACAATAACAAACAAAACACCTTGTTTACATTTAGATTCACAAAAACCACTACGCTGTGTTGTCGAGTCGATTGATTTCAAGTTTTGTGTAGGACGGACGGAAGGATGTCTCGATGTGGCAACACTGCCAAAAGAAGTTAAAAACGCGTACTTTTATTACAAAAAAATAATTGATATAATGTGCTTTAGTGATAGTACAAATAAAATCCTACCTAACAGAGAATATCCATAATGAATTTTACGTAATATTGAAGATTGTGGCATTCTGTCCCTTTTTAATGATATTATTCATTGTGGCAAGGAAATATTTTTGCGGGAAATTTAAATAAGTGCATGAGTGAGTTCAGTTTTCGGTAACTACCTATCCTTTTTCAGTTTATTATCTCAGTAGAGAATACTTATTTTGAGTGAATGTTCTGTGGTGGGGTACTAACTAAGCACATAAGATAGAATAAACAACTTCATCAAAATGTGGAAAATGTAGTGTCACTCGCTCAAAACGCCTCCAAATTATTGCAGTTTCACCATAATCAAACAGTTATATATTTAGTCATGTTAAGGTAGGTTTATAGGTTTGAGCTGGTAGGTAGGGTTGATTATATTACCATATATACATATAGGACTATGATAACACTTGGCCATGGCAGAATAACAGCGGCTTTTTGTCTTACTGGCAGCCATAGCTGAGCCATGGTCCATTTTGTTTTGTATAGCTAGTTATTTTTTTATGGTCGACTGTTATTTATTTAAGTTTTTATTTTTCGTGCAAAATAAATAAATATTTCATTTTCATTGTTTTGATCAAATCGACATTCCATAAAGACCTAAGACCTTTTAAGAGAGGTAGGGCATTAGGCCAGTCAAATCTTACAAAAAAATGGCCCTAAAACGCAAAGCGCGATGTAACGCTGCATTTTTGGTATGTTATTTGGACCCCTTAAGAGAGTGTAAAACTACATTTTGCAAGCAAAAAAAAATTGTGCTTTCTGCGTAACACTTAAAAAATTTTGGGACTTTTTTCACTTTCTGGTCTAAAAATTAAAAACTATACATTTCTCGACCAATGAAGCTTTGGCTTTTAAAGTCCATTATATTTTCCACTATTTAAGCCCAAACACAGCTCTACAAAAGGTACAGCGACCAAGTTATGACTCTTCAAAGATGGTCAATTTTACCGGAAAATTTTCAATTTTAAGTTTTGCTCCCGTCCGGAGCAAATTATTGATAAAATCGCTAGTCCTATGATAAAAGTAACTAAAAGAAAGTTGTAGTACATTTAATTTACTTTCATTAAAGTAGAAAACTAACTAAGTGAGACTAATAGTTTACTTACAATCTTGAAAATGGTTTTTTGAAGAATTCTGAGAATACTTATTTGTGTGAATGTTACCAACGGAAATGTTTTATATTTTTTCGAAATTCAACATTGTAAATCGTTCGCATAGATGCGAGCGATTCAACAACGGAACCCAGGGCCGTTTGTATGTTAGTTTGAAGTTGCTTCGTTTTTACCATGGGTTACTGAAATTCTACCGAGTTCTATGGAAATCGTAATAATGTATTTTTTTGACATTGGCTTTAATGTTGTATCTACATTCATACGACGACGACATTAGGGCTTTCAAGGAGCAAGCCTCTATAAACGAATTCTCGACACCACTGGCAGGCTCGGTGGAGTCCTTAGTAAGTACGCTTAATTGCGCCTAAAACTAAAAAAATGATAGTGTGCTGTCCGAGGGCTGGTACCATTTCTGCAGCTTTTGACGCTATTGCTATTACAATGTCGTCGACAAGGCGTGGCTTCACCTTCTAGGTAGTTTTGATTAATCTCGGACTTCGTTAAAGAAAAAATTCCAATTCTGTTGTTGTGTTTTGCGGTGTTGTCAACAACACAGTGAAACATATTCTTATATTTTAATTCTTAACATAAATCTCGATAATTCATCTTGGAAACAGATGAATATGGAGGTCTAGGCGTTAGGAAAGTTCCAGATGTGTCCCTGTTAGCTTTTCTGTTCCGGTGCATAGTTCACAGTATCCAGTGCAGAAGTTATTATCGAAACTAGGGACTTTTATTACGGCGTATTCTATCGAGGCCAAATGCCTTTGGCACGAGGCTTTTCCGGAGGCCCAGCTCCCGAAAAATTCCTGTTCCCAGCGGCTATGGGGCGAGCCTCGCTGCAGATTGATCTAAGCAATCTTTTAAGCGCACCAACCAACTCTGCAGAGCGTGCCCGTTTGCTGGCTGCTGGCGAGTGTAAATCGGGTCTCTAACTTCAGGCAATGTCTTCTAAAAATATTGGGACACTTCTCGACCGCGTTACGCACTATATCATCCCCCGGACCTTCACCTCCGCTGGAGCACCCGCTAAGCTTGAGCCAGGTGGTTTAGCCCGTGATGACGGTAAGAGGCCCGAAGGGATGACACTTCTGCCCTGGGAGCTGGGACGACGTTTGGTCAGGGACGCCACGTGTAGCGATTCCCTTGCACAGTTCCATCTTCCAGTAACGGCGTGTTATGCTGGGCCCGATGCCGTCTCAACTAAAAGTGTCAAACGGCGCAAGTGTTGGTGAAAGCCACATATTTATGCCGTTTGGTATGGAAACCCTTAAATTCTAGTGCACACTCCCTATTTCAGGAGCTAGCTAAACGCTTTGTCGATATTACTAAAGACCCATAGGGCTGGCTTCCACTTCGAACGGGGAACAATGCGGCCAGCCTTCTGAGCAGCATTCAGCCTTGGACAAAATTAGTGATTGTTTTATTGAGTGGGCCTTTATTAACAACTATACCAATTTATTAAGTTAGTTGTTATTTGTAATTTGTATTATGTCAGATTAGTATTCATAATATGTATAATTGTTATTCCTACCTTAATAATACTTTATTCTTCAAAAATACATTTTTACGTTCTCCTCGTTTTTTTAAGATTGTGAATGAACCATGAACCAAAGCAAATTAAATGTACTACAACTTCCTCTTAATATTTTTGATCATAGAACTATCAATTTAACCAATAATTTGCTCCGGACGGGAGCAAAACCTACAATTGAAGTTTTTCGGGAAAAATAGACCATCTTTAAAGAGTCATAACTTGGTTGCTATACGCTTTATAGAGCTGTGCTTAAATCCTTGAAAATTTAATCAATTTTAAAAGCTATTAAGCTTTGTTAAACGAAAAATGCATAGTTTTTTATTTTTAGACCAGGAAGTGAAAAAAGACCCAAAATTTCGCTGTTTTTCACGTATTACGCAGGAAGCACAATTTTTTTTTGCTTGCAAAATGTAGTTTCACATACTCTTAAGGGGTCCAAATAACATACCAAAAATGCAGCGTTACATCGCGCTTTGCGTTTTAGATGTAAGATTTGACTGACCTACATAACGGGGTATCCCGTTCGAATTGGAGCCGCCCGAATGGCGAAGTGCCTCCACCTTACATAATACCGCAGCTAAACAATACTCTTTTAATTAGTATTGTGTTTCTGCCGATGGGTAAGGTTTCCAGTGCTCCATGGGGTGGGAATTTGCGGAACCGTGGCTTTGACAGTGGAGGGGCATTTGCCTTTTTGCTGCCAGAGCAACGTGTTATAGAGGTGGGCAACGCATTGGCGATACTTTTGGTGTTGGTAATGTCTATAGGCAGTGGTGACCACTTTCCATCAGGTGGCCCGCTTGCCTGTTTGCCTACCGTATGACATAAAAAAAGACCCCATTGGAAGGTATTTCCATACCTTAGTTAGTTAGTCGAGTGTATTGAAAGTTTTGTCGATCGCACTTTTCAGGCACCTTACTGTCACCAAAAAGAAAAGCGACTTTAATCTGGCTTAGGTACTCTGCCTGCATAAATTGTACGGTTTGGGCGTATATTTGGATCTCAAAGCCTACCAGATTATCTCCCGACGGCCGAGGAACATGTCAAGGCTCTGCAGATCGATAAATGCGAAATGCAGAAGTTGATTTCTGCTGCAGTGTGCCTCCTCTGAAGACTGATGGCAAAGACTGGATCCATGGTACTGCGGTCCAGTTTGAAGCCGTATTGGCATTCCGTTACGGAGAATTCTCTGATAGACGTTCGAATAGCTTCATTTTAGGGCTCATACCTCGATAGTTGCCACGCCCTTGCAGTCATTACCCTTTCCGTGTGGTGTCCGGCAGAGTAGAATAGCACCAACCCCTTACACTCATGGGTGTCGTACAAGGGGACTAATGTTTTCCAGGCAAAAGATCAAGAGTCTCCGTAGTCTGGAAAATGGGCAGCAACATTTTCCATTGTATTATTTAAACACTGCGATCTCCAACCGGAAAGAGATAATGGCGATAACCTCCCCTTTCGTGGGAGAGGCCCTAAGTCCTGCAGTGGACTGTTACGGGCTGTGATGATGATATAGATGAGCGCTGTAAGTGCAAAATGTAGAGGCTATAAACACTGCGGCTTTAGCCAAAAGTAGAAAAATGACCCGCCCCTAGTATTAATCGTCGTCTTGTATGAGTCTCGGGATAGTTGCCCATAGGTGTTGCATATGGGTATGATTTAGGAGTATCGATGGTCGAGTGGTTTATGTATCCGACTTGTAAACGAGAGGTACCGGTTTAGAATCCCACTGCGGCCATGTACCAATGACTCTTTTCTGAGTTATGTACATTAGTTGAATGCTAACCGATGTTCTATCGGTAAGCGAAAACATCGTAATGAGGCGATAATTCAGGCGACTGAGTGTAACCATGATCCAATCTGGTTAGATTACCACGATAGCAACCGGAACATTAACACCAAGATTATTATTATTTTTTATATCATATATGGGTAAGATTTGAAGTCCAGACATTTGTCTCAGGCCAGTCTGTCTTGATTCTGAAAACTAGCTTCAAAATGGGTTAGGCACACAAATGAAACACAAACTAAATAAATAGAATTTAGGTATTTATTAATTAAAAACTATATTGCCTCCTGCCTATCTAGTACATTATTCAATGTAATATTTAATATCTAAGTAAATTATCATTTTATTTTACAAGCTAAAGAAATAAATATAAATTAGAGAGTATGCGAATACTTTGTATTTTTTTTATTTTTATACAGAAACAAAAATACTGTCGAGATTTTTACAAGACGCCATGTTTAAATTTAATCTGTGGTCATTTTGCAAAAAGTAACATGAATATTTTATACTTCATTTGGGAGATTTTCCGAGAGCCGAATAAAAAGAGAAGATAGTTCTAATAATTATAATAGATGGCGTTGATAAGACACGATTCTCAAAAATAAATCAAAATGAGACCGTTAGATGTATGAAAAATTACACATTTTGCGCTTTCCTCGCAGAAAAGGTACTAAAGATAAGTATCTTTTCACGAAACACCTTTCCGAGTAACTTCTGTTAGAGCTCGTCTAGTTTAAAATGACGCGCCCCACTACTTAGGTAGTTGATTTCGATGTGTGAGTGCAAATCTTGATAACGATACTTCATCTGTGTGGGAGCCAATGAACGACGCGTGCTCCTACGTTTGAATCTCACCGGCAACTGAATGACCAATTACAACGGCATTTGTATATGTATTGCGTCCATATTTTAAACTTGCTTGTGTGCGTTAATGCGATAGTGCGGCGCGTCATTTTAGATTAGACGAGCTCAACCAAATTCAATACTCAATTCTGTCTAAGCAGCGCCATCTAGTGAGGCACGCCCGAACTACACCTTTTACTTTTTAAAGTAGCTGTCGGAAAATCTCCCATTAATATTAAAACAATAATTACTAATAAAACTATATCACTATAATAAAAATGCACATTTTTCCAATATTATCTAGTAGAAACCTAATGAACCACCGCGGCACAACTTTGGAGTTGCCTAGACGAATTAAAAGTAGCCAATAATAAGAAAAAAATATCAGAACAAGTTATAAATCTTTAGTAACAAACGTATCAACAACAGTTGATGTCATATTTAATCCTCAATGAAAATCAGGATGTCTAAAAAGGCCACATGAGCATTTCATAATATTATTCATATTAATTTGACACAAATTTATCAGCAGCATGACAATTCAAAATGGCGTTCCAGTATTGGCAACCTGCGGGGCTATTGGCTAACTCAGTTGACAACTGTATTTGACACTAGATAATTCTACACCACGTCATCTACGTTGAAAACTGGCAATAGCGTCTACCAAATTAGAGTAGTGTCAGATTTTTTTATGTCAAATTCAGTTGTCTACTGAGATAGCCGATAGGCAATCAGATCAGCGGCCTTAGCCAAGAGGTTGCGTTAATCTACAATCGTTTGTGGTAGAAAAAATGTATGGGATTTGACATAAGCTAACGTTATCTGACATAAGCTGTTTGTGGTAGAAATTCTTGGTCCATAGACAATTCACGTACTTTCGGTGTACAAAGGAGGCGGATTGGCGGATGATCCTACACAATCAGAGTCAATGTAGATGTTGGTAGAAATAGTCGAACTTCGAGCTGTCAATTTTCTACCATACACGCATCACGCAAGCGGAGCTGTCAAAGATGGCTAGAACAGCAGATAAGTTAGTGGCACTCTAATATGAACCATAATATGAAACGCAAATATGGCCGTTTTAGACCCCCTGGAATATCAAATAATGTAAGATTAGAAGCCCACGATGACAGGTGCCATCATGCCCTTGTGTCCACAACATAAAGTTCATTTTTCTATATGCGCGAGAAAAAATTGATGAGATTGCAACCTGTCAAAATAGGCTTCTTATTTTGTTTTGTTTATCGCAACTTCGGTCGATATCAAACCATTTTGCGAGGTAACCATAGGAACATCAAAGGTCTCAAAGGTCAATGGAAAGGATTGATCACTTCATTTAACAATATCAAATATCATTAATATAGAACGAAACCGAAGCCATAACGAAACAAAACGTTCCGAGTACCAGTGATCACACCATACGAATTTGATAATTGGGGCCCGACCGCCTAACTCCAATACGCGGCTGTACCGCCTATCTCAGATAGTACGCCGCCATCTTGATCCAAATTAGCAGGGACCAATCGCAGCAAGGTAGAACCATAGCTGCCTTGCTGCGATTGGTCTCTACTCAATGAGGGTTTTCTCGATTCCAAAATCTACGAGATGACGTTACTTCTACGTTAGGTCTGCTGACAAAGCCCTGTCATTGTCTGGAATAGATTCGCCATTTTACAGCAGTTGTTTCTGTCCAATAGCACGACAGTATTTTGACAACCATCGTGGCGTACCATCGGAGATAGGCAGTACGGTCCCTGCTGTATGGAGAGTGCAAAATGAAGTCAGCTGTCGCAATATGCCATTCGGATCCGACATTACTTTAAGCACCCACGGAGTAGGAAAATTACTATGACAGGTGAAAGTCATCATATACGGTCCGTAGGGAATGATCGTATCAGGGTAACAGTTGATATGATTGCCTGAAATAATATATTTCCAAAATCAGCTTAATAATCTTCATCATTAGGTTGGTAGGACTTTTGTCAAGCCTAAGGAGTCCGCCTGGGTGAGTATCAACGCCTTATCTATTTCTACTGCCAAGCAACAATGCTTGCATTGTTGTGTTCCGGTTTGAAGGATAAGGTAGCCAGCGTAATCACAGGCATGAGGCATTTCATCTTAGTCCTCACAGTGACAACGCATCTGCGGTTGCAACCAAAATGCATTAATCGTAGATGTTATGGGCGACAGTTACCGCTTACCATCAGGTGGGCTGTCTGCCTGTTTGTCACTGCGTGGTATAAAAATACTGAAGTCGGGATTGCTAAGATAGAAGCCGAATCTTGAAAATTCTTAGAAAATTTATTTTGCTGTTATATTGCAATAATGATTTGAACTGAATTTTTAGTGCATTATCTTTTACTGTCACTACATGTATTAAGTAGTTTAGTTTCACGTTCTTAGCAGATGTACGGTACTACCGAAAGGGACTATGACTAATATCTCGTGTTTGTTATTTTTGTTGCCAGTGGCCGATATTCAAAACACAAGGCAGCTCAAAAAGTAACATTTTCACGAGAAAAGTAACATTATCTTATTTTATATTTTTATAGTTACTGTTCTCGTGAAAATATAAATTATCGAACTGCCTTGTGTTACTTTTCAATATCGGCTACTGGCAACACTGCCCGTGACGGACATGCTAACATGTGGAGCCTCCTTTATGTATGATTGATTTAGAGCGTGTGTTAGCAGCTAATATTTCCAAAGCGCACTTTTCCATTTTCCTGTATAACTCTCAGTCTGTGGAGCATTGTCACGATGCTTTCCTTAGTTTGATAATACACTTCGTTCTTTACAACGAACCACGAACACTCCTCCTTGGTAAAATCTCTACATAGAATTAAAACAAAATGTCTTCCCGCTGTCAGTCCCTCTATAAGTACGCTTAGATCTTTTAAACTACGCAACGGATTTTGATGCGGTTTTCAGCATCAGTTAGAGAAATTCTTCCGGAAGGTTTATATGTATAACTAGTGGCCCCGGCGTGACTTTGTTCGCCTACGCCTACTTTACGTTTACCTTTTGTTCTTCCTTATGAACCTTCCTCTTGAACCACAGTATCTATTGTTGAGAATCGCATTAAAATCCGTTGCGTTGTTTTAAAGGTCTAAGCGTACATAGATACATAGGGACAGACGGCGGGAAATGACTTTGTTTTATAATATGTAAAGATACGTGCATATTATAGCTAAGAAACGCGGAGAAAACTCGTGCGAATGGAATAGTGAGTCGGGGCGGGTCACTAGCGAAACATAATGCTATCGCACAGAGTTAGGTTAGGTAGGGCCCCTGATGCTACAACAATTATGGATAGCTCGTCAATCAGGTTTCCTCATCGAAACCAATCCATAAAGAATAATGGTTTTCGCTCAATCCACTAGATGTCGCTACCGAGGTCTGATGTCAAAATAGAGACCAGTCATTGGCTAGAATGGACTCGTTATTCTACAGCAGTTGGTTCTGTCCAAATAACGGAAGGGGAATATGCTAGGACAGGCTAGCTTTTTAAGAGTGTTATTGGACTGTGAGTGCCGTAGGCTAGGTTAGTGTATAATAGAAGGCAAACTCGAGGGAAAGAGAGGAAGGCAAGATTTGTATATTGGAAGGACGTAAAGAAAAAAAATTTGCGACGACCTGACTGTTTCAGATGGTTAACACACCGGTCGCCACGCAGAGGTCCCGGGTTGATTCCCGGCCGAGCAGAAATTGAAATGATGAATTTTAATTTCTGTTACGGGTCTGGGTGTAGTGTGTAAAATAAGTATGTATTAAAAAAAAGGAAGAGGCGGCGAACTCTGGTGTCGGAGGCCAAGAACCACTTTGGGACGCTGAGCCAGCGGAGTAAGTAAAAAAAAAGTATATACGTGGTTTATCAGTTATCTAACACCCATAACACATGCTTTGCTTACTTTGGGGCTAGATGGCGCTGTGTGAAGTTCTCCAAGCATATTATTTATCTCAATAGCAACATCTGGTGGATTTTGAAATAGCAAAAGCCCTCGTTCAAAACGAAAACAGATTGGTGCAAAACAGCCGATTCTCCGTGACCATGATTCTAGATTCAACTAAGTTACTAAAATGACAAGGTTGTATAGTTAAAAAGAAAAGAAAAAAACCTTACGAACACATTGTAAAGTACATGATTTGTGATGTGTATTGTTCAAAAGAGTTTTGTAGACAATCTACGTTTAAAAATTTAACAAAAATGTCAGCCAATTGACTTGCAGCTGCTACAGGCTAGGTCACATGGGAATTCAAGATGGCGGCGATTCTATCTGCGTCTCTTTAGTGCTGTAAATCTCTCTGGTATAACAATAATGGGGATATGAAACTGCCGTTTTTTAAACATGTCTATGAGGTTGACCAGCAGACTTCAGCAGACTGCTCAGTTAAGCATGGAGATTAAGATGAAACCCTCCACTAAAGCGGAGGAGAGTCAAACTTAGATTTTTAATTAAATTGAAAATAAATTTGGCAATGTTGCTTATACATACATACATTATGTGACGCCTTAGGCGGAGACCTAATTGTTTCACTTGTTTTCCATGCGAAACGACTATTTCATCGAACCGACCATTTTCCGTCCCGTCTTTATTTGCTACTATCTGAAAGTGGTCTAGAAATAAGAAGCCTTGGGTCCATGACATAGAGTTCATTTTCGATTATGTGCGACAGAAAATGAATGAGATTGACAACTATCAATATAGGCGTCTTATTTCTCGACAACTTTAGTAGGCACATTTCTAATCAATTTTATAACGAAGACGTGTTTCCACTAGACGGCGCTGATAGAGTGCTGTTGTCAAAATGTGTCAGAATCAAAGATTCAAAATTGACAGTTTAGCCAATGAAACAGCGTTATTTTGACAGTGACACCTTACAGTGGCGCCAACTGGTGTGAGAAAAAAATACGTCAGCCACAATGACGATAAAAACTTCCAAGGACAGGGCATACTGTCAAATAATGCGTGTATACCTAAACAGTGTAACAAAAAACGTCCAAAAACACTAGCATTAGAATTAGTATCAGTGGCGAATCGGCACGCAAATCGAACCATCGGGTCTGTCCTCAAGGACTTTTTTTCGTCATTGGTCAGCCCTCATCGAACTCCAATTGTGACTGAACCTCGCTCCATTTTCAAACACTTTTACATTTTTTTACTAGACAGCCATTTGACCTATAGTAGGTATATGACAATGCGACCGAAGATGGAACACGCCTGTCTAGGAACAGCTTCACCCTGGAGGCCTTACAAAGGAGGATTATACCTCCTCAACACATCCAGAATTTGGGACGTACCCAGGTGTTCCAGCCCATCAGGTGATCAGCAGGCCAGGAGGTCAGCTACGGCCCTGGCACCACATTCGCTGGCGAAGTAGACGCACCCGCAGGCACTGATCAGCGCCCAGACGTAAGGCGTGAAGAACTCCTCCGGTTTCTCCTCTTCAACGTAACGGAACTTCAGGTCTGGGAATTTCTGGAATGGTGATAAGTCTGTGTAAGTTGCCTGGTCTAGTGATAACCAAGGTTAAGCAGCGCTTGGAAAGTCCGAGAACTGGATGGGTGACCGTTTCGTAATATGAGGCTAGTCGAACGGTCAGCAACGAGCTCGCCACTCGTTATGTATGTATGTGTGTGCGTGCTTGCGTCAGTTTTGTGTCCATATATGTATCTGTATGAGCCTGTTATGCCTGTGTACGCCCGTTTGTGTCTGTATTCGCCCCAATGAGGAAAAAAACGTTTAAGAGGAGAGGTCATAATGTCAAATAATGCGTGTAACGCGTGTGTACCTTTCGATATATAAAATGGACGACGGATGTGCCTAAGAAGACTAGCATAAGAACTAGAAATTCTCAGCATAATAGTACATAATAATGACGACACGTTGAAACGAAATTGAACCATAAGGCGGATGTAGCTATGCAAATGTGTATACACGTACGCAGCGATGTATGCCTGTGTGTGCATGAAACCGTGCTAGAGCTCGTCTAGTCTAAAATGACGCGCCCCACTACTTATTTAGTTGATTTCGGAGATGTGAGTGCAAATTTTGATAACGACACTTCATCTGTGTGGGAGCCAATGAACGACGCGTGCTAATACGTTTGAATCTCACCGGCAACTGAATGACCAATTACAACGGCATTTGTATATGTATTGCGTCCATATTTTAAACTTGCTTGTGTACGTTAATGCGATAGTGGGGCGCGTCATTTTAGATTAGACGAGCTCTACCCACCTTGAACCGATCACTGGACCACTGGTCGGCGCCCTTCCGGATCCAGGCGAGCACGTCCGTGACGGCTAGTGTCTTTAAGTGTGTCTGTATTGTATTTAAGTGTGTAAGTGTGTGGTAGTTTGCGCTAATATGCGCCCGTGAATGCGTGTGTATTCTGTGTATGGTATGAGCCAGTCTCTGCTTGTGTGTATTGGGCTTGTATACGTCTCTACATTGGTGTCTGTTTGCCCTGGTGTGAGCTTATTCGCGCCTATTTGTGTCCGTGTCGTGCCGCTTTGCTCCTGCATGCGTCTGTTTGCCCCCATATGCCCCAATATGCGCCAATGTGCCCCCTTCTCCCACCCAGTGTGCCCCAGTATGCTACGGGGGGTAACAACCTGGTGCCGTCCGCCGTGTATAGTATGAGTCACTTTCTGCACGTGTGTTTTGCGCCTGTATACGTCCCTACATCTGTTTGCCCTGGCTGTTCGTGTCCGTGAGTGTGTATTTTTGACTGTCTGCATGCGCCCACATGTGCCAACATGCCCATGTATACTACAGTGTACCCACCTTGAGCCGGTCGCTGGACCACTGGTCGGCGCCCTTCCGGATCCAGGCGAGCACGTCCGCGACGGCGAGTGTCTTAAGTGTGTCTGTATTGTCTTTAAGTGTGTAAGTGTGTGGTACTACCGCGGCGAGGTCAGCGCCGCCCGCGCGCTCCGGTTCATCGTCATCATCAACCACGTTAAATGTTCGTCTGATGTGTCAGTTTGAGTCCAAATGCGTCCTTGTATAGCTGTGTGTATAGTACGAGCCAGTCTTTGCTTGTGTATTTTGCGCCTGTATAAGTCTCTACATTGGTGTGTTTGCCCTGGCTGTGTGTGTGTGTGTGTGTGTGTGTGTGTTTGTATGTGTGTATTGTTGCGTGCCCGTGGGTGTGTATTGTTTTCTGTCGGTGTGCGCCAGTGTGCCCCAATATGCGCCAGTGTTGCGCCTTCATGCACCAATGTGCCCCTTCTCTCACCCAGTGTGCCCCTGTGTCCCCCCGCGTACCCACCTTGAGCCGGTCGCTGGACCACTGGTCGGCGCCCTTCCGGATGCAGCACGACCGCGACGGCGAGGGTCAGTATACGCCTGCATTTGTCAATTTGCGCCCTTATGCACCCGTGAATCGCTCTGTGTATGTCTCTACATTAATATCTGTTTGCCTTGGCTGGTGTGCGCTCATGTGCGCCTGTTCGTGTCCGTGAGTATGTGTTTTTGTCTGTATGTGTGTGTGGGGCGTACCCACCTTGAGCCGGTCGCTGGACCACTGGTCGGCGCCCTTCCGTATGCAGGCGAGCACGTCGGCCACGGCGAGGTCGGCGCCGCCCGCGCGCTCCGTCACGCGATGCAGCCGCGATGAGAAGTAGCCTATCACCTGGTGGGGACGTAATTGATTTACTTAACAATTTTTTTTTCGCTTCACCAACAGTTCGTATAAAAGATACATAATTCAAATTCAATTTAAAAATTTGTTATTGATTAGGACATCAAATATCTCTTTCAATCGTCAAAAAGGAGGGGTGTAGGAAAGTAGGAGGGAAGCACAAAGTGACACGCTGGCCGCCCCATGGCAGCAGCAAACCCACCCCACGCCAGTAAGGGCCGGACCGTGCCCGGCAATGCCAGGCAAAGCCGGACCGCGCTCAATATATTATATAAATATGTCTAGTATAATTAAGAACAACCACCTAAAACTACAGCAAGAGTAAGCCAGTCCACCAAGGCAGCACCCGTTCACGAGTATAACGCAGGGCCCAGCCATCGTCCAATTCAACCATATTTGAGGGAAAAGAGCGACCCGGCCCCCACGCCACCGCCAGACAGACTTTTACATAGTTTTGTTACAAAGGAGTGCAAATTAATAACACCCCAGCCTGCCAATGAGGAAGTTTCCTAATATTGATATTATCGTTTTTAATGACACAGTGTTAAAATATGGACAAAAACTGACGAGCCAGCGAAAAACATTTTGAAATCCGTCCATAAATGACTGAGTTACAGAATATTTAAGTTTACATATTATTGCTGCCGCGAATTCGTTCGTAACCTCACCAGGCCGGCAGCCCGGCCGCCACTATGGCGATACCCATACACTCAACTCTTGGTGACTATATCTTTGGATCAGCGGTAGCTAGACAGTTGAACTTTTGACAGAGTACGTGTTACTATGGCCGCAACAACAAAAAAAATAATGAAAAAATAAATAAGGGGGGAGACCCCTGACTCGTGATTTTATGGCGTTTTCAGAGGTATTTAGTTCTTCTCCATCGCATAAATGTTACATCTTACAAGCATCAAACTTTGGAAGAGCGGCACTGATAAAGTGGCAGCGTGCTTGTGAGACCGGTTACCAAGGTTAAGCAATGCTCGCAATGTACGGGAACTGGATGGGTGACCTAACGAAATTATTATTGAAATCGCAACTTTAAAGTCTCATAACTTTTTGTTTTTTGAGATATTTAAATAAAAATTTCATACTTAAAACAATTAGGGAACTTCCTCATTGTGTTGCCAGTGATGACCTACGGAACTGAAACGTAGCCGTTTACTGTGAGCTTTATATGAAAGCTCACTGTCACCCAAAGGGCAATGGAAAGGGCTATGCTCGGAGTCTCGTTGCGCGATCAAATCAGAAATAATTAGATCCGCAAGCGAACCGAGGTCACCGACATAGCTCTAAAGATTGCAAGGCTATAGTGGCAGTGGGCAGGGCACATGGCCAAAGAACAGATGGCCGATGGGGCAGTAAAGTTCTCGAGTGGCGACCACGTACCGGAAGACGCAGCGTGGGTAGGCCTCCCGCAAGGTGGACCGACCACCTGGTAAGGATCGCAGGTACCACCTGGATGCGGTCGATATGATGATAAAATAAATCATAAAATCGTTATTTACTACCATATTTATTGCTTACATTTTAAAAACTGTTCCCCGAGCTAGGTGACATGAATCTGATACGAGAAACAGTTGAAACTTCCTACATACACAATACATTCGTACAGTCAACTTCCAGCAATCACACCAGCCAGAAGACGCCCACTGCTGGGCATAGGCCTCCCCCAGAGATCTCAACAAAGGCCAGTCATGGTTTTCCGCATCCAGGTAGAGCTCTAGTCTTAAATGACGCGCCCCACTATCGCATTAACGCACACAAGCAAGTTTAAAATATGGAAGCAATACATATACAAATGCCGTTTTAATTGGTCATTCAGTTGCCGGTGAGCAACGTAGGAGCTCGCGTCGTTCGATTGGAGCAGTCGACGCTCCCACACAGATGAAGTGTCGTTATTAATATTTGCACTCACACATCGAAATCAACTAACTAAGTAGTGGGGCGCGTCATCTTAGACTAGACGAGCTCTACAATCGGTATCTAACTGTTTATATTAATTGTACATACTGGTATATCTTTAAAGTGTAAACATTGAAAGAAGATGATGTCCGAAACCGGTCGCAATTAATGAGGAGTTTTCCAGTAGGTACTGTCAGTTGGTTTCAAAAAGCTTCAATAGATGGCGCTCCTAAAATTTTTGTAATTTTTTTTTAATTTGTATGATGGTGGCATAGGCGTAGGAAGAGGGGGGGCCGGGTGGGCCGTGCCCACCCCAGAATGGTCTGGTGCCCACCCCAGGATCGGGTGCTCACTGACTGTACATTGTCGATTGACTCGGCTTCTTCGGCCACGTCAGGGGCCAGGCCCCCCCTGGAAAATAGCCCTAGTAACGCTAATGGATGGCGGCAGTGACTTCATGCAGCTAACTAATACTAAACTTAAAAATAAAATGTTTATTAATATAAACATAGCTTTTGTAGGTTGAAAGAAATGTAAAAAAAATATTTATGAAAGTAGGCGCTATGTTCCATTTTAATACAAACCTTTTATATTTGAATTACGTTAATTCTTGATCTTAGCGTCCATGAAACGAAATGACTCAATCGAATTTATGTTTTTTTTTAAATAATTTATTAAAACCTCTAAACTTGTTGAAATATATTCATATGATCCAGTACAAGATACCCAGTGTTTATATCCTCTTTGATAAATACATATTTCAAGCGATCAACGATTACCAAAATTGTTGGGGTCGCCATCTAGCGAGTGATAAGGAATGCTTTAGATACCTATTGGAAAACTGCTCATGAAAAGTAACTATAATATATTTAGACATAGACGCTAGGATGCCAAAGACCGGGCGAAGTGGAGAAGAATGAGTAGGAAAGCGGACTCTGGCAGAGGCCGGGATAAGCGCTGGGACGATGATAATAGCCCGACTGGGGAAGTACCTCCACCTTACAGAATACCGCAGCTAAACAATACTCTTTTAAATAGTATTGTGTTTCTGCCGGTGAGTAAGGTCTCCAGTGCTCCATGGGGTGGGGATTTGGGGAACCGTGGCTTTGGCAGTGGAGGGGCATTTGCCTTTATGCTGCCAGAGCAACGTGTTATAGAGGTGGGCAACGCATTGGCGATACTCTTGGTGTTGCTAATGTCTATAGGCAGTGGTGACCACTTTCCATCAGGAGGCCCGCTTGCCTGTTTGCCTACCGAATGACATAAAAATATTTATTTAGTGGAAATAGTTTCAATCTATAATGACGACGATATATATCTGTCGTCATATTATATAGGTTTATTTATTATATTTTGAATATTTATGTATATTAGGAATTGTTAATTTATGTACCGTATTTGATTAGTAATTAGTATATAGTCTGCCTATATTTACATCCTTATATATATATATATATGGGGTTAAATTCTTTATAGTTAATTGTTTTTACTCTTAATGCCTTCACCGCTCATCAAAGGTCTTCCGAATTATCAAAGGTTAGCTGGAAGAAATCCCGTTGTGGGATAAGCTCGCCTTTGCATTATAAACTGTATTTTTATTTCCTGTAATTTTATAATAATCATAATAATCATGGACAAATTCACACAGCGCCATCTAGCCCCAAACTAAGCAAAGCTTGTGCTATGGGTGCTAGCTAACTGGTATACTACTTATATACTTTTTTAAATACATACTTATGATACATAGAACACCCAGACCCGTAACAGAAATTAAAATTCATCATTTAAATTTCTGCCCGACCGGGAATCGAACCCGGAACCTCTTGCGTGGCTGACTGGTATGTTGACCACTGAACCACTCAGGTCGTCAAAATTGATTGATTATAAATTGATGCAATAAAGAGAATACATACATACATACATACATACGACGTTCAATTCGAGTCAGCCGTTTACCAGAACTATTGGGATCACTTACCATATCGATGTTCTGCGTGATCTGATGGTGGTGATGATCCTCGAACAGCTTCCTTTTGTGCAGCAACGCGTAGACCAAGTTCAGGTTGTTGACCAGCTGATGGGTCAGGCAGGAGTTGATGATCTCCAGCAGCATCCTTAGCACTTCGTCTAGTACGCTTATGTGGTCCATCTGTTGGGAGGTGAAAAGTCATATTATACAATTATTCAATTCAATTATTTATTGCAGTAAATGTGGTAAGTATTTATTGCAATTTAAAAATAAATACAGTAGTGAGAAAAATGACATTTTACAAAGCAAAGGCGGACTTATCCCACAATGGGATTTCTTCCAGCCAACCTTAAACCCTTTGAAAGGAGATCTGAAGAGTGGTGGAGGCAATATTGAGCACTTATAACTAGACTACTTTTATTATAGTAGTATATATTATATATATTATTATGTATTATAGTAGTATAGTATATTTGACGATTGAAAGAAATATATGTCTTACTCGATAAAGAATTTTGAACTTAGTCTTGTGCGTGAAAGCGAATGAAAGTGGAATGTATTGCTCATGGAATATTTTTGTATCACTGTTGTTGTAAATAATAATAAAATGTGCTTGGACAAATTCACATAGCGCCATCTAGCCCCAAAGTAAGCAAAGCTTGTGTTATTAGTGTTAGATGACTGATGAACTACTTATATGCTTATTTGTTTATTTTACATAAGTATGTATTTGAAAAATGTTTAACGTCGCTCCGCTTTTCAAAAGGTGTGAAAAAAAATGGACCCTATTTCGTGAGCAATACATCCTACTTTGATTTGCTCTCACGCTTTTTGCCACTGAATTGGGCCAAATTTAATAAGCGCATTATTCATAATTGGACGTGTGGTGTCCGGCAGAGTAGAATAGCACCCCTTACGCTCATGGGTATCGTACAAGACGACTAATGTTTTCGAGGCAAAAGATCTAGAGTCTCCGTAGTCTGGAAAATGGGCAGCAGCATATTCCATAACCTCCTCTTTCGTGGGAGAGGCCCTAAGTTCTGCAGTGGACTGTTACGGGCTGTGATGATGATGATGATTACTCATTAAAGTTATTTGACATTAACCTTATATAAGCTAAAATCTGACGACAACGATCCAAATAACGTAATTTGACAATGACCCCACGAATTGTAACTGGATAAAATTCCACGCAGAGGTCCCGGATTCGATTCGAAATGAGCAGTTTTCCAATAGGTATCTAAAGCATTCCTAAGCACTCACTAGATGGCGCCCCGACAATTTTGGTAATTGATAATCGCTTGAAATAGGTTCTTAGCAAACAGGATATAAACACTGGGTACGTTGTATTGGATAATATTGTATTTGTCAATCGTGTTCAATCATTTTAGAGGTTGTAATAATAATGGAACATAGTGCCAACTTCTATAAATATTTCTTTTTACATTTCGTTCAACCTTCAACAGTTATGTTTATATCAATAAACATTTTATTTTTAAGATTAGTATTAGTTGGCTGCATGAAACCACTGCCACCATCATACATATTAAAAAAAGATTACCAAAATTGTAGGAGCGCCATCTGTTGATGCTTTTTGTAACCAACTATCAATACCTGCTGGAAAACTTATTGAAATGATGAATTTCAATTTCTGTTACGGGTCTGGGTGTAATATGTATAATAAGTATTTAAAAGTATATAAGTAGTTTAACAGTTATCTATAGCACCCATAACACAAGCTTTGCTTACTTTGGGGCTAGAGGGTGCTGTGTGAATTGTCCAAGCATATTTATTCATATGACAAATGTAAACACTACATAATCTTCAAGCCCTCAATTTCTATGGGATTAGAATGTTGTTTTGTTTCATGATGTAATAACCCATATTCCTCCTTTATCAATGTCGTCCATTACAAAATAAATTTGTAAGTAAATTTGTTCTTTTTAGCCTAGTTTCCTACATTCCAATAGATCAAATATCTACTACAACTACACTACTACAGCGATAGGTACTACAAGCCCACTTACGTAGTACTCGTAGGAACTTTGTGTGGATTGTAATGCCTCAATGTTCACTTTCTGCAACAAATGCAATGACATCATTCATGTTATTATCTAGATAGGGTACAGAAATGGATAATTTGTGGATTACAATCCACCCGAAGTTCCTTCGGGTTCTATGTAAGTGGGTTATATTTACAGTAGAATATTTTAGTGTATAATAGGACCACGATAAGTTCGTATTGACTGACAGTAGTAAAAATTATAATGGATATGGCAATAATCTGGGGAAAATCTGTCCTTGTCAGTCCTTCTTGTAAACATTCAGTTATTTGGTCATTATTCGCTTGAACTTGTACTTTTAGTTTGTCTAAATTATTAATCATGCTGGAAATTGTTTCCCGATTTTTTTTATATCACTAAGGTGGCAAACAAACTAACGGCCTGCCTGATGGTAAACAGTCACAGTCTAATTGTTTAAATGTTAAGCCTTTTTAATTGTATTGCCCATTATTTAAAAATATTTTTCATAACTCACGAAAATAAACAATCCTACAGAAATCAAATTGTTTGTTATGACTTTTATGAATGACGTTCTATGACGTTTAAAAAACTTGCCATAGAGTTCTTTTTTTTTAATAAGCGATTCTGACTTAGCGTGGTCTTATTCGCGATAAGAAAATAGTGACTCATCGTCGTCCGAATCGTCAAATTAGAAAGCTAAGTTCACAGTGACCAGTTGACGGCAGAAAATAATAAAAATGAATACCTCGCCGGTTGGAAGAAACAGCAAATACTAGACTGGCTGCTAAGCAATATCCTAAGGGACATCCTTCACTTTATTTTTAATTTTGAGACAAGAACAGTAACAGCAGTGTCCATAGAGCTGATAGCTTATATTGAAATGAAAATGAAAATGAAAAATATTTATTTATTTGTAACAATATCCTTAAAACTACTGTGATTGGAGTTTTCTTGTAAGCTGAGTAGCCTGTGTTAGAAGACTCCGCTCCTCAATATCTAAATTTTAGTAGAGCTCGTCTAGTCTAAGATGACGCGCCTCACTACTTAGTTAGTTGATTTCGATGTGTGAGTGCAAATATTGATAACGACACTTCATCTGTGTGGGAGCCAATGAACGACGCGCGCTCCTACATTTGAATCTCACCGGCAACTGAATGACCAATTACAACGGCATTTGTATATGTATTGCGTCCATATTTTAAACTTGCTTGTGTGCGTTAATGCGATAGTGGGGCGCGTCATTTTAGATTAGACGAGCTCTACCTATACCTAATTAAATACTTCAAAATAAGCTTAACATAATATTATACTGGTTAGACTGGTTGGACGTAGCCAGCGCAATGACAGGCATGAGGCATTCCATTTTATTGCCCTAAATGCATTATTTTTATATTGTTATGGGCGACAGTTACCACTTGCCATCAGGTGGGCTGTCACTGTGTAGTACAAAAGAGAAACTTACAATTTCCTCTGTCTTCTCTTCGGCGTGGTGCGGCAGGTCCAAGTTGTCGCCTCCTGAAAACAAGTACAAAAAGGAATAAAAATAAACATATTATGTCCGCGCTTGCGCCCGCGTAAAATTTGGTTGTTGGTGCCATGTTCCTGCGTCGCAAGGAGCGTCGGTGGCCGAGTGGTTAGGGTAACCAACTCGTAAGCGAGAGGTCATATACCCATAATTATTTTCTGAGTAACGTGCATTAGTTTAATACTACGCGATGCTCTTAAGGTGAGGGAAAACATAATGAAACCTGCACATTCAGCCTGGTCAGGTTCCTCGTGGCAGGGTTACGGAGGTCAGATGGCAGTCGCTCCACTATAATTACCAGATCTGCCATACCCTGGATCATGGTCAAGGCGGACCCCGGGTCCTAAGCGTTATTCTAGGCTATAAGCTATATTACTACAAAATTTCATAAAAATCAATTCGCAGTTTTTGCGTGAGAGAGTAACGAAGATTCAAATATCCTTACAAACTTTCGAATTTATAATATTATAGAAGCATTAGTTAGACTACTTACTAACTTCCGCATTTCACTAGTGACTTCGTTCGCGTGGCGTCCTACCCCTACCCTACCCAACACCAGTATCTATGCCTTCTTTTCTTGCTTATATAGCTTCCTCTTTATTCACTCTATCTATTGTTAGAAAACGCATTAAAATCCGTTGCGTAGTTTAAAAGATCTAAGCGTACTTAGATACAGATTGACAGACGGCGGGATGCGAATTTGTTTCATACTATGTATAGATGAAGTAGAAAGCAGGATTTGGCATTCTGAATAGTAACAAAGCTACAGTGTTTCCTTTGGACTATGACATGGGATCGTTCAAGAGCTATATTAGAGGTCTCTCCAGAGGCGGGCAACGCATTGGTAGCGCCCCTGGTGTTGCTGATGTCCATAGGCGGCGGTGACCACGCACCATCAGGCGGCCTGCATGCCTGTTTGTCTGCCGTATTACATACAAAAAGAATATTTTTATGCTCACCTTCTATTTCACTACATAACCTAGCTCTTCTTTTCGTCAGCGTCTCGAACAGCGATATTAGCCTCTGGGCGACGTACGGGTGTAGATTTCTGAATTCACCTGGGAAAAAATTTATAGTTTTATTAATTAAAATACCTCATAGTAGTAGGTTTAATACGTTCATTAGCAAAAACACTTATGCCTTTAAAATGTATTTTTAATATCCTTATTTATAAATGTTAGCAAAGGGTCTGATAAAATACAGATTGGCATCGTCATGTTGTCGCTCTGATGAATTTATAGCACACAACAAATATAACAAATAAAAAGTTTAATGTGCTGACATTTGCTCATTGGAAAATTATAGAAGCCATGGCAGTATCGATGCATCCCCTTTGCCTATCGTCTTCAGGATAAAAGTCAAGAATGGAGTCATGAGCAAATCACAAAACTCTTACAAAGATTAAAAATAGATCTCCAACCCGCCTGCCAAGCGTAGAGATTATGGCAGTAACCTCCCCTTACGTGGGGGAGGCAAGTTCTGCAGTGGACTGTTACGGGCTGTGATGATGATGGCAGTAGTATTTTTGACGTCAACACATGAGCGACAATTTTTTTATATTATTGACATTCGTGATATGACACACGACAAAGCGAGCGACTTTATTTCATTTCGGCTGTCAGCTGGCGTGGACTTCTGATGCAATTCAAAAGAGTTTGCAATGTTTAGGGTAGTTCCTAGACCATGCCACTACATACAGGCTGCTCCTGAGTGAATAAATTTAAAATCGTTGATTTTTCTGTAAATACTGGACTGATTGTTATGATACATTGCAGTTTTGTTTTAAATACCCTACTCCACTAGTAGCATTCGGCTTTGTCCAGAGCGTAAGGACACCTTGTATGTGGATTTCGGTGTGGAAGTGTCTATGTATATCTGCCCCCCTCCACATACTCACAGCTCATATTGGCGATGGCGGCCAAGCAGTTGGTATGCAGATACTTGTCCCTGACACGCGCCATGTTGTACTGCAATGCTCGTACCACCACCAATACTGCTAGACCTCCAAGAGAGATCTCGGAGATTGACCTTTCTGTATACCAGGTCAGGTTCTTGAGCATCTGTTGGAAAGCAAAATGTGGAAAGGCATGCAGTGTCCGCAAGGTGGACTGACGACGGCTTACAATTCAATTCAATTCAAATAATTTTTATTCAATATAAATATTATTAGAATACACTTATTGAAAGTCAGTAATAAACAACATAATCAATTATCAATAATAATTAATTGAAATTAAATACACATTACAAAATACAAAATTCATGTATGGTATGGCTACCATGTGTATAGGTCATTAATATGTGACTTACTTAATATAAAATTTAAAATACCAGTATAATGTCATTATGTGATTATAGTAATTGAATATTTTTAATAAACAAATTATAAAATTTGGTAAATCAGTTTCTTAAAAATTCGCTTTATAGACTATCAAAATACAATAAATGTAATATAATACAATTAAATTATTTAAATAAAAATGTCACGTTACCATGAGCTCTCATAGCAGAACCTAAACAGAACTGCCCAATTTAGAACGAGACAAGCTTATGTGACACGTATAGCGCTCTCTATCTAAGCAGGGCAGCGGCCTTAGCCAAGAGGTTTCGTTAATCTACAATCGTTTGTGGTAGAAAAAATGTATGGGATTTGACATAAGCTAACGTTATCTGACATAAGCTAACGTTATCTGACATAAGGTAACGTTATCTGGCATAAGCTAACGTTTGTGGTAGAAATTCTTGGTCCATAGACAATTCACGTACTTTCGGTGTACAAAGGAGGCGGATTGGCGGATGATCCTACACAATCAGAGTCATTGTAGATGTTGGTAGAAATAGTCGAACTTCGACCTGTCAATTTTCTACCATACACGCTTCACGCAAGCGGAGCTGTCAAAGATGGCTAGACCGGCAGTTCTGTTTAGGTCCTGCTTTAAGAACTCATGGTAAGCCCCCTGGTAAGGATCGCAGGTGCCAGCTGGATGCGGAAGGCACAGGACCGGGTTTGTGGAGATCTCTGGGGGAGGCCTATGCCCAGCAGTGGGCGTCTTTCGGCTGATGTGATGATGGGGACATTTCTCATATTATTAATTGCAATAAGTCAAAAGAAAGTGCTTACTCCGTAAGGAGGACAGGCGCTATGGCTCAATTTTTATGGCGATGACAAGCCATGAGAGCGTCAATTCGCCATATTGGGTACTATGATGTTAGGGAGTTATAGTTCTTATGCTAGTTCTTTTTGAGCACATCCGTCGGCCATTTTTAGGTATACATGCACGTTAAATACATGTATTATTTGACAATATATCTCGTCCTCATAAGGAGTTTCTTTCGTCATTGCAATAAGTATGGTCGACAAGACATAAGCCTACATATACGCGATATTATATTAAAAGAGAATAGTCCTATTGTCTACTGATTTTCCGATCAAAAGAAATAATAAGAGGAGTTAGTAAGAGTTGGAGCTACCCTTTCCACAGAGTGAGCCACACTCATCTGGCTTAAGTTGTTGTGTCTCAACTGTTGCACTTCTTTTTATCTATTGAAATTTTATCAGTGGAAACCTATGTAATGCAATTATTTAATAATTTTTTTTAATAATCGTGGTCAAATTCACACAACGCCATCTAGCCCCAAAGTAAGCGAAGCTTGTGTTATGGGTGCTAGATAACTGATAAACTACTTATATATTTTTTAAATACATTTTAAATACGTAGTACCAGAAATTAAAATTCATCATTTCAATTTCAGCCCGGCCGGGAATCGAACCCGGGACCTCTTGCGTGGCAAACCACAAATGTTGACCACTGAACCACTCAGGTCGTCAAACCGTACTGTAATCGTATTGTAACAACTGCTGTTGGCTTACCTTAAGTAAATAAAAATCAAATCAAATCAAATGTGTGGGAGAAAAGAAGGGAGACAGTGAGTGAGAGAGGGAGTGAGAAAGGGAGTATACTCACGATAGAGTGTACGCTCTTGATGAGTGAGTCGTCCTCAGTGAGTATGAGAAGCACGATGAGAGCCATGTATATGTGGTGGGAGTTGTTCGCTGGGGCGTTGTATAAGACTCGGAGAATTGGCACTAGCTGGGGAATATATTATAAAAATAAGAATAAATAAATAAAATAAACCTTTATTGCAGATTACATTTCTTTCCCTTAAACCTAAATTTAATTTTGCTCTTCTGTACCAGATGGTCCATTTAGCCTAGTAATTTAATTCCGAGAATTAAATCTTGTAAATAACAATGTTTCATATATATGTTTTAAAATTTAGTTTATAAATTGTACTATTGCATTTTTAAAGTCGTTATATTTCACAAAAGTGAACAGTAATATAGCTTACTTAAAAAAATCATGTTTGGTTTTAATAAAAATGTCAAGCAGCAAGATCTAATAAAAAAATACACTTTTAAAACAGAATGACGCAGCAGAGGTTTAACGGGATATCCCACTTCTTCCCTAAATATAGACAGGGCTGCTACACCTCCCAATATATAATATTATTAAATAAGATAGAGTAAAAACCAACAGTAGGCCGTGTGGTGTCCGGCAGAGTAGAATAGCACCAACCCCTTACACTCGTGGGTGTCGTACAAGACGACTAATGATTTCGAGGCAAAAGATCTAGAGTCTCCGTAGGCTGGAAAATGGGCAGCAGCGTTTTCCATTGTTATATTTACAACACTGCGATCTCCAACCCGCCTGCCGAGAGTGGAGATTACGGCAATGATCTCCCTTCTTGTGGGAGAGGCCCTAAGTCCTGCAGTGGACTGTTATGGGCTGTGATGATGATGAGGAAGTCACAACCAACACACATACTATACATATGTAATGCTAACATTATACAGAGAAGTGTTATGGTTTACTTAGAGATAACTCTGTCCTAAAACTGCGCAGCAGTTTGACAGATCAACTTTAATGTATCTACTGTTGTGTCTATATACTTTATAAATAATAATAATAATGTCGATGTCACCATCCCGCATGACGGAAACCTTGTGAAGGCCGAGAAGGACAAACAGTGTAAGTACCTTGACTTGGCTCACGAGGTGACCGCCATGTGGGATGTTGATTCGACGATCATTGTTCCGATAGTCGTTTCAGTGAACGGTCTCATAGCGAAGAGCCTCGACCAACATCTCAAGAGTCTCTCGCTAGATGGTTGGGTCAAGGGCCAGATTCAGAAAGCGTCTCTTGGAGACGGCGCGTATTGTCAGGAGGTTCCTGTCTCTGCAGCCCTAACCGCCGGTAGCTTGGGCCTCGCCCCGGTGCTGGTGGTACTCTAGGTTTAGGTTTTTTATTATATTTATTTTTCATATATATGTATTGTAAAAAATTTAGACCTAAGAATAAAAATAAATATGGAGAATAATAATAAAAAAAAAACATACCAAATCCTCTATATGCGGCGAAGTGTTCACGTGTCGTTTGTACGCAGCGTTCGAATGCAATAGCAAGTAAAGCAATAGAGTGAAGTGCTCGCACCCCGCTAGGGCGCATAGTGTTTTGTGTACCTGAAAATAAGAAAAAAATTAATAATAATGGTTTACTTTTGGACGTACATGGAGATTTAGGGGATCTGGCGCAATCCCATCAGGGAATTTAACAAACATACGTAAGTTACGACGACGACAATGCAATATTACGGTATCATCATCTTGGCGTTAATGTCCCGGTTGTGCTCTCGCGCACGAGGGCCCGGGGTCCGCCTTGACCATGATCCAGGATTCGGCAGGTCAGGTAATTACAGTTTAGCGACTGCCATCTGACCTCTATGACCCTGCTACCAGGGTACCCTGACCAGATTGTATCATGGTTACACATCCAGTCGCCTAAATGTGCAGGTTTCATCACGATGTTTTCCCTCACCGTAAGAGCATCGGTTAGTATTCAACTAATGTACATCACTCAGAAAACAGTCATTGGTACATGGCCGGAGCGGGATTCGAACCCGGAACCTCTGGCTTACGAGTTGCATACTCTAACCGCTCGGCCACTATGCAATATCATACATTAATTATTAGGCAGTATTTAGTGCACCACACCTCAGATCACACTATATCCATTCGCGTTAGGAAGTAGTGAGTAAAGGTGTTTTCACACTTAAGTAAAAATTCAAACAATATAAAAAACAGATTTGTTAACTTATAAATGGATTAAAATCAAATTAATTGCCCCAAGTTAAAGAAAAGTCAAGCAATATGCCTTTGCTTAGCGGCCAGTCTTGTATTTGCTAGTTATTCCAACCGGCGAGGTATTCATTTTTATTATTTTCTGCCGTCGACTGGTCACTGTGAACTTAGCTTTGTAATTAGCTGCGACCCGATTGGTCGAGGGGCGGGGTATAGGCTATTTTTTTCCAAAACTACTGGACCGATTTCGTCCACGTTTTCACACTTTTATACCACATTTCATGGGGTATTAGGACTCGTGTACAGTACGCTAGTTACGTAACTCTGTTGCTAACAATTCTTCGATTTCAATGATTGAAACTATTACTTTTGCGATTACGTATGATCAATGTAATAGTTTCAGTTTATTTCAATGGCACTTTGTTAGCAACTGAACACATGAAATTGATTATAAGTAAACGCAAAGGTACCAATTTTAATAATTCAAATCAGAGAATAATAAGCAACACAGTTACGTACTTAAACTCGGAGATGAAATTCAAGATCAAAAGTGTAAACAGGGGGACTCCCTATTAAAAATAAAATAAATGGGCGAATTATTTAAATAAGAGTTTTTTTAAATATCCATACGATTTTATTTCATAGTAAATGTGATATTTTATAAATTTTTATAATATTTCAATTATTTGAAATAATCCTACCCTTAAGTTTATTTTTTATAGTGGAAATTTGTTAAATTTTTATTTGAATTTCAAGCGTGGCGAGTGCATATAACAATAATAACATAACATAACGCGGCATAACATACCGCGGCGAGGTCGACGCGTGGCGGCGCGGCGGGCGCGCTCGCGTCGCGCTGCGGTGTGGTGGCAGCCGTTTCCACTGGGAAAGGAAGGCATTTCTTATTATAGAATAGTCGTAAAAGAATATTTCATTTTATTTCATTCTACACAATAGGGTAATTGCCTGATACTGCATATGGCGTAATTATAAAACAAAAAAAAAAATCTTAGCGTTAATGCCCCCGTTGTGCTCTCGAGGACGAGGTCCCGGGGTCCACCTTCACCATGATCCAGGATTTGGCGATCAGGTAATTACAATGGAGCGACTACGAGGTCGGTTTTGTAGGGCAAATTGGAAAATTAAAGTTGTAAACTGTATCGTGTGACGTCAAATACAAGGGCTTGCTTTAATTACTTTTTATAATTTAAGTAAAAACCTAGAAGTCCATGATCTTTTAAATTAGATGGAAAATTACTACTATGTAAGGAACCCTTCGTATGCGAGTTCGACTCGCAGTTAGCCGCTTTTTTCTATCTTCCGTCTTAAAAATAAATCCATATATTTTCGACACCGCTTCTTCTAGCATTACGAAAAAACTTACCTTGTTTCGATAAAAAATCTTGATTCTTGGAATAGAATGGACTATTTCATTTTAAGAATGGACTATCCTTGAATTAGAATGGACTATTCTATTCTAAGAATAAACTATCCTACATTTTGAATACTATTACCATGCACTCTGCTCTCCAGCACTTGGCGTTACTTATACATCTGGAAAAAAATATCTAGACCTTTCTTACCGCTGCTATCCTGGCAATCCAACAGCGCTGTCCGATACAGATTCCGTCGATCCATGCAGTGCGTAGCTAGTGCCAGAAGCAGTAGACATGCTTGGTTGGCGGCGGGGTGGCATTGCCACACCCTGCTTCCAACTCCTGGCATTATTTATACATCTGGAAATAAAAAATCTCGACTATTCTTACCAGTACTATCTTGGCAATCCAACAGCGCTGTCCGATACAGATTCCGTCGATCCATGCAGTGCGTAGCTAGTGCCAGAAGCAGTAGACATGCTTGGTTGGCGGCGGGGTGGCATTGCCACACCCTGCTTCCAACTCCTGGCATTATTAATACATCTGGAAAAAAAAATCTAGACCTTTCTTACCAGTACTATCCTGGCAATCCAACAGCGCTGTCCGATACAGATTCCTTCGATCCATGCAGTGTGTAGCTAGGGCCAGCAGCAGTAGACACGCTTGGTTGGCGGCGGGGTGGCATTGCCTGACTCTGCTTTCTAGCTCTTGGCGCTCTTCTGGAGGGTTGTTGGTGATTGAGGGCTTGGCTGACGACAGGGTTAGGGCTGTCCAGAGGTTCGCTGGGGATTGGAGGATATTTTGTTAGAGGTGGTGGAGTGTATGGATCTTGAATCCTCATCTACATGGCGATTTTGAATTGATGATACAAAGGTAGAGCTCGTCTAATCTAAAATGCCGCGCCCCACTATCGCATTAACGCACACAAGCAAGTTTAAAATATGGACGCAATACATTTACAAATGCCGTTGTAATTGGTCATTCAGTTGCCGGTGAGATTCAAACGTAGGAGCACGCGTCGTTCATTGGCTCCCACACAGATGAAGTGTCGTTATCAATATTTGCACTCACACATCGAAATCAACTAAGTAGTGGGGCGCGCCATTTTAGACTAGACGAGCTCTACATGCATACGGTAATGTGCTCGCGAAAATCATAATCATAATATCAGCCGGAAGACGCCCACTGCTGGGCCTATAGGTCTGCCCCTTGTGGGAGGCCTCCCGGTACGTGGTCGCCACTGGATAACTTTCCTGCCCCATCAGTCACGAAAACATCGTGATAATAAATAACTTTTACTATGGCACTAACACGGAAATCGCGATACAAAAACCCACCTATTTCATACAACGAATTTTGTCAAAATGTATGAAGTAGCTGATATTTTAACGACTTCACGTTAGTGCCATAGAAGTTGTTTGGTATCACGAGCACATGTTTAAGGTACCTTTGTGTCATCAATGTGAAATCACCCAGTAGACGAGGATTCAAAATGTCCACATACAAGTTTAATGTAAAATCAGCAAGAGTAATCAGCAATGTGATGTGCTTGTATGTTTGTGCGTGGGTGTGTAATAAGTGTGATGTGTGTGTGGTGGGTTATGTTAAATGTATTTGTATGACAGAGAGACCATAGAATATAATTTAATAGACAGAAAGAATAAATGTGTGTGACAGAGAAAAAGAACCATCCACTTCATATCGCTACCCACTCACCGGCCAGACTGATGAGCAAGCTACCATGCGCAGGCGCAGTGCCGAACATGGTGGCGGGCGCAGGTTTCAGGGCCGCCACGTCGTTCAGTAGCGATCGGACTAGGAAAGGCTCTTGGAGGGTGTGTGTGCATGTGTGTGTGGCGTGCGTGTGTATGTGTATATGTTACTCACCAGCCAGACTGATGAGCAAGCTCCCCTGCGCGGGCGCAGTGCCGAACATAGTCGCGGGCGCCGGTTTCAGGGACGCCACGTCGTTCAGTAGGGCTCGGACTAGGAGCGGTGCGTGGAGGGTGTATCGGCCTTGGAATAGTGTCCTGGGGGGAGAATGGCTGGTTATTTTTATTGTGTCTTACATATAACATGACGGTCATCATCATCATCATGTCATACGTTCACTGCTGGGCATAGGCCTCCCCCAGAGATCTCCACGGCGGCCGGTCCTAGCGGATGGTACCTGCGATCCTTACCAGGTCGTCGGTCCACCTTATGGGAGGCCTACCCACGCTGCGTCTTCCGGTACGTGGTCGCCACTCGAGAACTTTACTGCCCCATCAGCCATCTGTTCTTCGAGCTATGTGTCCTGTCTACTGCCACTTTAGAATGGTAATCCAGAGCTATGTCGGTGAACTCGGTTCGGTTGCGGATCTCCTCATTTCTGATGCGATCGCGCAACGAAACTCCGAGCATAGCCCTTTCCATTGCCTTTTTGGTGAGCTTTCTTATAAGGGCCATAGACATGACATAATGATTAACATGGCGGTAGAGCTCGTCTAGTCTAAAATGACGCGCCCCATTACTTAGTTAGTTGATTTCGATGTGTGAGTGCAAATATTGATAACGACACTTCATCTGTGTGGGAGCCAATGAACGACGCGTGCTCCTACGTTTGAATCTCACCGGCAACTGAATGACCAATTACAACGGCATTTGTATATGTATTGCGTCCATATTTCAAACTTGGTTGTGTGCGTTAATGCGATAGTGGGGCGCGTCATTTTAGATTAGACGAGCTCTACCCACACTGTTAAAACATTGATGATGATTGATTCGAAACCGGTCGCAATATATTAAGTTTATTTTAATTATTATAGTGGAACTTGTGTAAATAAAGTTATTTTATTCTATCATTACACGAGAATATATGCCAAAAAGAACACATTGGCTATAATTTACGTATTAGTACGTACTTAAAAAGTATATAATTAGTTTATCAGTTATCTAGCACCCATAACACAAGCTTTGCTTACTTTGGGGCTAGATGGCGCTGTGTGAATTATTCAAACATTGAAAACAAATCACGTTAAAAACGAATTTAAGGCGGGCAAAGTCGCATACGTCAGTTAATATAGTCTCCACTAATTTGGCGAAACATTTACCTGTATATCAACGAAGTCTCAATAACTCTGGCCTGCCCGTGCACGCTCGCGAACATATAGACAGACATGAGCACCAACAGTGTGTTTATACACTCCAAATGGAGGTAGTATGTGTTGTCTCTGGAAAGAGAAATGGCAGAATTTTAGAGACAGTGATCTATATATAGCTTGATCCATATCGACGACCTGAGTGGTTCAGTTGGTCAACATGTCGGTCTGCCACGCAGAGGGCCGTTCGATACCCGGCCGGGCAGAAATTGAAATGGTGAACTTTAATTTCTGTTACGGGTCTGGGTGTTACATGTATAATAAGTATGTATTTAAAAATATATAAGTAGATTATCAGTTCTCTGTCACCCATAACACAAGCTTTTACTTACTTTGGGGCTAGATGGCGCTGTGTGAATTGTTCAAGCATATTTATTTACTTATTATTTATTTGATACTGGTATTGGGTAGCTCGTTATGCTGATGACTGTACAAGCTGGTACGAGTATGGGTTGTGGAAAGAACTTCTTAGAAGAAGAAGAAGAGGTTATCCCTGGAGAGTACAACATGGAATTCTTCAAGAAAGGGGACCAAAGGTTTTTACGGGGTCGGCAACGCGTGGGTGATCCCCCCGGTATTGCAAACGTCCGTCCGTCCGGCTGCGGTGACTGCTTACCGTCAGGCGGGCCGTAAGCTTGTTTGCCACCTTTAGGCTGCGGTGACCGCTTACCATCAGGCGGGTCGTAAGCTTGATTGCCACCTTTAGGCTGCGGTGACCGCTTACCATCAGGCGGGCCGTAAGCTTGATTGCCACCTTTAGGCTGCGGTGACCGCTTACCATCAGGCGGGCCGTAAGCTTGATTGCCACCTTTAGGCTGTGGTGACCGCTTACCATCAGGCGGGCCGTAAGCTTGTTTGCCACCTTTAGGCTGCGGTGACCGCTTACCATCAGGCGGGCCGTAAGCTTGTTTGCCACCTTTAGGCTGCGGTGACCGCTTACCATCAGGCGGGTCGTAAGCTTGATTGCCACCTTTAGGCTGCGGTGACCGCTTACCATCAGGCGGGCCGTAAGCTTGTTTGCCACCTTTAGGCTGCGGTGACCGCTTACCATCAGGCGGGTCGTAAGCTTGATTGCCACCTTTAGGCTGCGGTGACTGCTTACCATAAGGCACGCCGTAAGCTTGTTTTGCCACCTTTAGGCTGCGGTGACTGCTTACCATCAGGCGGGCCGTAAGCTTGTTTGCCACCTTGGTGGTATAAAAAATACTCACGTGACAGGCACATCAATGATGATCCCGATGAGAGCGTCGATCAGCATCTCGACTCTGCTGTCACCTACCGTGGTGACCGACGGCGAGCCTTCCGGGGGCGCATCTGGGGACTGGGAATGGTGATTTATTGTAATAACTAGTCGGTCAGGCGCGACTTCGTTCGCGTGTTCTCGTACCCTATAAACCTTTTTCAAATCACGCTGTCTATTGGTGAAAGCGGCATGAAAATCCGTTCAATGGTTTTCAAGTATATCGCGAACAGACAGATAAACGGGGCGTGGGCCTCTGCTAGTTTTTGCTTGAACGAGTAACAAATATCGATCCATCCATCCTTACAAAAATTCGCATTCATAATATTACTAGGATAGTGGGATTGGTAGGAAATAGGATTGGTAGGTAAATAGGGATAATAGATGTGTACCTAATATTTAGTATGCCAAGAGGCACATCATGGAGCCAGGTAGGGGTAAGGTAGTGGTAGGGTAGGGTTAAGGCAATGGTAGGATAGGGTAGGGGTAAGGTAGCGGTAGGGTAGGGATAGGATAGAGTAGGGTGGGAGCGACTACCTATCACATGCAGCATGTGTGATGCACGCTCACTTAAAAGTCTGTCTGGCGGTGGCGTGGGGGCCGGGTCGCTCTTTTCCCTCAAATATGGTTGAATTGGACGATGGCCTGACCCTGCGTTATACTCGTGAACGGGTGCTGCCTTGGTGGACTGGCTTACTCATGCTGTAGTTTTAGGTGGTTTTTCTTAATTATACTAGACATATCTTTATAATATATAGAACGCGTTTCGGCTTTGCCTGGCATTGTCGAGGACGGTTCGGTCGTGGTTGGCGTGGGATGGGTTTGCTGTGGCTATAGGGTCAGCGTGTCACTGTGTGTTTCCTTCCTACTTTCCTACCCCCCTCCTTTTTGACGATTGAAAGAGATATTTAATGTCCTAATCAATATATAAATTTTGAATTGAAATTCACTATTATATAAGACCACCTTTATGTTACCTATGATGACTAATAAATGTTTTGATATTTGATATTTTGATATGGAAGTAGTGATAGTAGCGAAATAAGGATAGTAGGACAAGATTAGTCGAGAAGTAGCGATAGTAGGGGCGTAAGAATGTCAAGGAAGTTAGGATAGTAGGGATGTAACTCACAGCATCCACCGGCCCATTGGTCCTTCTCTCCGCCTGCACGTCCAGGTGCCGGCACAGCTCGTACTCGGGGACCATCTCGACTAGATACTTGACAACGGCCTTTATCACGAAGAGAGCGTTGAAGGTCTGCCAGGATAGCATCACACTGTGGGAGAGGGGGGGTTTTGTAGTAGAATGTTCTGTGAGGGACAATATAGTGATGAAACCTGCACATTCAGGTAAAGTATTTTTCCCCCAATCCAACAATAAATGGCTGAGGGATTTATAGTAATATCTTCCCTCAGGCTGTCTGTCTGTAAGTATACAGTAGACAGACAGACGCAGAAAGAGACTTTATTTGATACAAGCTTTAAGCCGGAGTTTGCGAAAAGGCTATGTCGTAAGGATCTAAACTCACTTGTCCGTGTTAGGCGCCGCCAGAAGTTCTGTCGCCCTGGTGATGAAGACCTGTGTCAGGGATCCCAGGTTTCCGGTCTGAGGGTTGTGCTGGAGGAACTGTTGCAGTAAAGCTTCTGTGCTGGAGTCGAACATCAGCTGTTCATCTCTGGAATGGAAGGAATAGAAGAATTTGAGTGATAACCCTGGAGTGGGCCCACCTATCTCCGATAGTACGCCGCCGTTTTGATGCAATTGAGTTTAAACCAATCGCAGCAAGACAGCTATGGCACTGGCTTGTTGCAATTGGTCCCAACTCAATTGCATCAAGATAGCGGCGTAGAGCTCGCACTATCGCATTAACGCACACAAGCAAGTTTGAAATATGGACGCAATACATATACAAATGCCGTTGTAATTGGTCATTCAGTTGCCGGTGAGATTCAAACGTAGGAGCACGCGTCGTTCATTGGCTCTCACACAGATGAAGTGTCGTTATCAATATTTGCACTCACACATCGAAATCACATAACTAAGTAGTGGGGCGCGTCATTTTAGACTAGACGAGCTCTACTATCACAGCTGCTGCTATTGCAATTGTCCATAGGCTGCGGTGACTGCTTACCATCAGGCAAGCCGCAAGTTTGTTTGCCACCTTGGTGGTATACAAAATCGGTTTAGTAGTTTAGCGTGGAAAGGTAACACAAGCAGACAGAGTTACTTTCGCATTTATAGGATACTACTGGGTCCGGTGCGACTTCGTTCGCGTGGCGTTCTACCCCTACCCTACCCTACCCTACCCAACACCTACCCTACTACCCTACCTACGTACCCTTTTTTCTTTCATACAAACCTTGCCCTGACAATTACAAACACAACAAAAAAACGGTTAGTTAAATTAGTGCAGCAGTTCTGAAATTATACGCAAATATGTATCTAACCTTAGGCGATATTATTGCAATTTTCCTATTAAACGGTTTTTAAGATAAAATATAGCCTATGTTACTTACTCAAAGTGCTCACTGATAAGCTTTCTATTGGTAATAGAATTTTCAAAATGGGTTGATTATATTTTAGGTTTATCCGTTACAACATACATGCAAACAAGCTAACCGACAAACAAATCAAATCTCTTTATTATTATTCCTATTAGTATAGGTTATAGGTTTTTTTTTAATATATGAAATAGACAGGTATTTATTATATTATTATTATTGTTTATCAAGCAGGCAGTTGTGAACAACTGTTGGGTTGCCTGCATCCGGCTTCTCTTTAACCAAAATTATTCTTTCTGTTCTGATCTGTTCTGGTATTTGACTGCCATCTCACCTGATGTTAACTACAGATGCAGTCGACGATGGCGTATATATGTCTATTAAGTCCCTTTTCACTCTTGTTTTAAAGAGACCTATGTTGTAGCGTTAGGATATCAACTTACGCAGACGCCGGCGGCGTGATGTTGAAGGCCAACAGCTGGTTCCAGTAGGGGTCGTTGGGGCATACCGCCTCCGTGGAGCAGAACCTCGCCAACAGCTCGTTGGCTGAGAGGTCCGAGTATCGGCTGACTGCTACACCCATGGTGACCCTGGGAAGAAAGCATTTTTTATACCACTAAGGTGGCAAACAAGCTTACGGCCTGCCTGATGGTAAGCAGTCACCGCAGCCTATGGATGTTTGCAATACCATCAACCCAACATTAACACTTCATACTTTCAATATTATGTATCCAAACATCCAATCTGTGACTTCTAAACTGGATCTATTCACCGCAAGAGTTGCTTCACTGAAACCGACAATTATTGTTATTACAGAAACTTGGCTTAAACCGACAATTCCGGATTGTTTAATCAAAATACCTGGATACGACATTTTCAGAGATGACCGAATTGACAGGCGCAGTGGAAGGGTGGCTATTTATGCAACTAAAGATACTGATCTTGTGACAACGAAACTAAATCCTTACTACAACGCAAAACACAGTGCCTATGAATGCCTGTGGGTGGATATCCAAATAACTCATCACAAATTCTTACTATGCGGAGTGTATAGAGGACATGACTCAACCCTAGAGCAAGATAATACCTTGCTGAATAAAATTCAACTTGCCTCAGAAACAAACACGGTGGTAATATTGGGGGACTTCAACTTCAGAGGAGTTAAATGGCCTCTAGAAAATTGTGAATATCTCACTCCGAGAGAAAATAACTTTGTGCAATGGTACAAAAACAGTAACCTCGAACAGCTTGTAAGACACACTAGATTCCGTCAAGTCAACACACCATCGGTTTTAGATTTGATCTTAACTAATGACGACTGTCTCATCGCACACCTAGACTACGAAGCTCCAATCGGTAAAAGCGACCATATATGTATACTAACTACGATTCAACTTGAAATACAGAAACATAGTAACAAAATAACTTGCAGGCGAAACTATAAAAAAGCAGATTTCGACAAAATAAATGAAGTAATTCACGGAAACCTCCCTGGAAACATAAAAGACTTGAAATGTGCAGAAGAACAGTACACAACCCTCCTCAACTCCTTCAGTACTGCTATAAACTTATGTGTCCCTCAGACCAAACTTAATCTCAATACTTCTAACAAACCGTGGATATCTAACAAAATTCAAGATCTAATTATGGAGAAAAAGCGTATGTGGAAAAGTTATGTAATAACTGGGCTGGAAACAACGTATAATAATTACAGAAAATTTAATAACAAATTAACAAATCAGTGCCAGACTTCCCGAATCAACAATGAATCTAACCTCATACAATCCCAAGAAATTATATTCGTACATTAGGCAGCAAGTGACTTTGAAAGTCAGCATACCAACTGTTCTTCAAAACAACCAAGGGAACATAGTTGACACCGCTAATGACATTGCGGAAGCTTTTGCGGATCAAAGAAGAACCCCTTACTCAAATACCAAAGTTGGCTCAGTGCCTTAGAGTTGAAGAATCCATCGAAGAAATTAAATTAAATTAAACAAGCTATACTAAAAGCTATCAATGACATGAAGGTCGACTCATCACCTGGGCCTGACGGAATACCTGTAATTGTGCTACAAAACTGTGAACTGACCAATCGTGTTGTGAGAGCCTGGAACGGGCTGCCTGAGGCGGTGGTGACCGCAGAGAACACAAACGGATTTAAAAATAGATTAGACAAATTCTTAAGATCAGAACAGGATGATAATTTTGGTTGGAGAGAAGCCGGATGCAGGCAATCCAACAGTTGTTCACAACTGCCTGCCTGATAAACAATAATAATACCAAGGGCACCCATGCTTTGCTGATCCCATAAAAAACTTTTCACCCCTGCATGATACTAAGATCTGGAATGAGCTCCCTCCCGAAGTCTTGTCTGTGCACTGAAACTTTGGAAAGGCTCTTCAAAAGGCATGTTGGCAGACTCTTCAAGATGGATGTCTACAGGTACCTCAAAGAATAACAGCAGTCTCCTTAGGTTGTTGATGTCCTGGACGACAGTGGATACTTTCCATAAGTGATAACCAGCTTAGTCCACCTCTGCGATGATGTACGCCTGCAGAAATCCGTCAAACAATTTCCTTTATCTCCTAGGATTCTTATCTAAAATTGAAAAAGCTCCAGAGCTTGAATCTCTTTAACAGCAATGATGAAATCATCTTTCCATTGTTTTGTTTGCCTCTACTTTGTTTGTAACCTCTTCGACTCTCCATTTTTCTTTTTAGGCGTTCAACATATGACCTATGATATATGACCATATGATTCTATTCCCTATTCTGTTTCCACGCTTTTGAATTTCATAATTTTCTTTATGTCTTTCCATCTTACTCTGTTTATTCTCTTAATGCTGACAACAGTCCTTTCTATTCCATTTTGGCAAGTTTTTATTTTTCCAATAGTTGTTGTGTTAGGGACCATGTCTGTCATCCATATGTTAAATAAACATGGCAGAATGCACATGTTGTAAATATTTTTTTCTTATAGGACTCTCTTACCTCAATGCAAATTGAAAGAGTTAGCTAAAGTTATATCACTCTCTTCAATAATAACTACTAAATTCAAGATCATATTGCATTCATCATCTTTGTGGACATCTCTGGGGGAGGCCTATGCCCAGCAGTGGGCGTCTTCTGGCTGATATGATGATGATTGCATTCATACTTGCATCTAGCAAGCACAAACAACAGTGATACTTACATGCACACATACATTAATAACGGTCTTGTATTACTTTGACAAACTACCTAATATCTGGATTACTAACGAGATAACTACAGTACACTGAATATTTTGTCGACCAAGTCACACAGACATTGGGTATCAAAGCAATATCTTTTTGGCTGTTACTATAGAAACTATACGTGTTTATCTTACTTTATGCGGTTTATTACCTTGAGATATGCAGCACAAGTCACTGCAAGTTTAGTAATATACGTGAAAATGCCGCAACAACACCCAAATATCTGTGATTGTAATATAAACACACAAGACGCAAAACATAACGTTATAACTAGTCACATCACGCCATTTACATTCTTTAAGAACTGTGAATAGCCTTACCTATGTTTACTGGAATTCCTTATGGTATTACTGGGAAAACAACTATAGTTTTTTGTAATTTACCAATATTTTTCATTGAATTTGGCTTAGCCACGAAATCATCGCCGATTTGTCACTTGTCAAATTGACGGACCGAAAAGCTGCGTTCAGTGTTCATACATTAATTTTCGGTACCTTGCCGGTTTTTAGAAAACCAATAAATTCGCTGATAAGTTGCTTGCTCTGGGGGCTTACCATGAGTTCTTATATATAGCAGGACCTAAACGAACTGGCCCTACTTAGAACGAGACAGCGCTATACGTGTCACATAAGAAGAGTCTTGCATCCGACTGCTCAAGGAGGCTGGGGTTCGTAATTAGAAACTCGCGCGATTTTAAAGACCCCCGTGCCATCAAACTCATTTATTGTGCACTAGTGCGGAGTAAACTGGAGTCAGCCTCTGTCATTTGGCATCCATATGAGAGTAGTTATGCCTTGCTTCTGGAGAAAGTCCAGAAAGCGTTTCTGCGATTTCTATATAAAAAAATGTATGGATACTATCCCTTTTTATACCCCACTAAATACCTGCTGGGTACGCTAGGATTCAATTCTCTGGAAGTAAGGCGTAACTTTAATTTGCTTATAATGGTGTGTCTCACGTTGCGCGGGGATGCCGACTGTACGGCTCTGGTCTCACAGGTAGTAAGTTTATTTGTCCCCCCTAAGCCAAGAATAATCCTAAGAGCGCGTCAGAACCGGCTCCTCGCGATTCCGGCCGCGCGAACCGTAGCTCGCGCGCATTCTCCTTTACTTCGCGCTATGGACATGCTGAACGCTCTTCAGACATCAGCACCTGAGTGTGACGTATTTGCTAGTGGATGGACAGACGTGCGACGTATGTGTCTGAGGTTTTGTGAGTTGATGAATGAATGATCGTTCCTAATTATTTAAATTTTGCATGGAAATGTGCCATAGTTTATTACTATTTTTATTTGTAAAATTGTTGTCACGTTTGTAGTGCATTAGTGTTAAGTATACTGTAATGCTACAAATGTATGGTGAAGTAAATAAATAAATAAATAAATAAGCGAGTCTCGTTCTAAGCAGGGCAGTTCTGTTTAGGTCCTGCTATAAGAATTCATGGTAAGCCCTCTGCGTGAAAATACAAAATAGGGCGAAAAATGGAATGAAGAAGAAACTTGTAACTTGAGATCTAGTGCGATCCTTTAATTTTTTGCCATAATGAGTTACAATGTACTGTGTTTTGGGTTTTTATGTGTGGTGATCTAAGATTTTGATATGAGGCGACTAAAACCTACTATTCACCAAGCCTCGTCTGTCGTACCACGAGCAGTGGGTTGGCTTTGGCCCTAGAGATGGTGGTTGTGGTATTCAATAAAGAGCTCATGCAAGACCCCAATATTCCCCTATATTCAGTTACCTACCATCCAAGCCATAAAATATCCTAGGGTAGCCATATAAGAAAATGACAGAATGAGAATGTGAAAGAGGAACTCACTCAGTCATTCACTCACTCACTCACTTTCAAATTTTTCGTGTTGCGGCCGGCAGGATTTTACAAATTTTGCTCTTTGTGTTGTATTTCTGGAAATTTAGCATGATAAAATAATCTTATTAATCAGTAAAAATCGAAGCTGTGACCATGGCTGCTCATGAATACAAAGTAAAGGTTCTTCATTATCTAAATCCTTACTTAATTTGGGTAGTTGTTGATAGTGATGATCGTAAAGATTTTGTGTTGGAACAAATTGGTATTTACGGTGTTCTGCCGCTAGAAACTACCATTGAGATTGTCGAGGAAGGTTTGACGACACGGCGCTGTGAGGAATGGATGCCGGCGGCAACGATGTTGATGAAGACGATGCTGGCAGATTCAATTGAAGTTTTATTCTCACCAACCCACATAGATAGGAAGTAAGTTGCTATACAATATAATACCTACATGTGCTGTTTGCACATATGAGTTTTGTACATTCAGTTTTGTACGTGAGTTTACTTTTCGCGGACGATTGTTGTTTGTGTTTAGAATTTATTTTAAAATGTTTAAATATTATTTTCATCATGTTCAGATCGAAAGAGATCTTGGACTTGAGCTTAAGGTTGCCACCCGTACTATGATATATAGCATCGTACAATATTTTAGACAGTTGTACTATAAATTATACTATTTTCACTGACAGACATTTTTATATTAAGTTGTAACAGGAACGCATCCCCAGCGTAGCATGGAGAGTTCCAGAAGGAAACATTTATTTAACATTTATTGTGCACAATAAATAGTATTTATCGTCACACCTTTTTCCTGTAGGGATAGGAAGGAACCACATTGCTACATTTGTAGTCCAAAGCCAAAAGCTCCCAAAAATATATATGGAAAAATTAATAATTTCCTAATAATATAAATATAAATGTGTACTATATTTTTACCTAAATTTCCCAAAAGGAAGGATATTAAATAAGAAAAGTTCTAAAATTTCTCCAAAAAAAAAACCATGTGGTGGGTTTTGCTATAATCTTCACTCAACAGCAACCAGGTGGTTGGAGATTGGTGAAACTTTAGTAATTTTCTGAAGGCCACCGGGGTACTCCCTTTACAAGAGAGTTATGTAGAAGGGTTAGGTATAATGAAGTCTTTGCTAATTTAATTGTATTTTATCAAATAATATGTACCTCTATTAAACTATTAATAGGTGAGTTTATGAATTATATGCCTATACCTGGGCAGGTTTAATTGTTCTTGATAAGCTGAAACAAATTAATTTTCTATTGTTAGTATGAAGTTGTGTAACTACCAAAATGAAGCAGAGTTAATTTATATTCATGAAATTGAGATAATTTCGTATGGAAGTTGCAATTAGTTTAGGTTCTCGTTCTTCGCCGTTAGGCTCTGCCAACTCGTGAAAGCGGCATGTAAAAACGATATGCCCTGGCACTAATTATGACATATACATGGTGAATCCTTCATATAATTAAAACTGTTTGTGACCTAGTTAGCTTTAAGTGATATGTATATATCACCAAAATGGAAACACAAACAAAGCGCTTTAAGCGATAAGGCCGCTGGTTGCTTTTCTTTTTTCCTCTTATTTTGTTTTATTGTATGTATAAGCAATAAAGAATTTTTCATTTAATTATTCATTCATTCACAAACACTTTTGTCCTCTTCAACGCTGCCTAACCTGACACAGGGATTGAGTTACTAAAGTGTTGTTTAGGACTTAATTTTATCCCTCCATTGGGTGATGTTTTATGTTGACAAAGAATAAAAATTTGAGTAATCTCATTCTTTGAATTTTTAATGTCAGAATAATACATATGAAGAATATTGTTGGTTAGAGAAGCCGGATAGAGGCAACCCATTGTTCATAACTGCCTGCCTGGTATACAATAATAATAAAAATGTTTACCTTAACATTGTAAATTTTCAAACATTGTAGGTATTGCTCCAAAATGAAATTCCAGGCGCTTAAGTTACTTTGATCACGTAGATTGTAGAGGAGATAGGGCAGAGGATTCAGAGTCATGAAATTCCTCAACATCGTCGGTTCTTTTCCTAGTTCTTGGATATGATTTGTTAGAATGAGAACACATACAAACCATTTGATATTTGTTATATTATCTAGTACACAAGTTCTTACAATATAATAACAATTATGGCACAGAGTTATATAAAAATCACATAACTACTACATAATTAATATTCTGCCTTCCATAATCACATCCGTCGCTCACCCGACGCTAACGTTCGAATCGAATGCCTTTTTTCTATAGATTTAGATTTTAGATTTAGATTTATTTATTACTCTTCTACAGTTTACATAACAATATTACATTTATCATCATATATCTATAAAAGAGATCGTCAAAATGGATACAATATTATAGAAAATTACACAATTGTAAAACTTATTTAAAAATGTATAAATGTCAAAAAATAAATTAATAGTCCGAAGTTTTATATTAATTATAGATAAGAATTTCCTCTAATTAATAAATTACCCAGGAGGTAAAATATTCAATAAAAAAAATAAATGAAATATATGTCAATATTGGTAAATTACACAATCAAAAAAATAAAAACACGGCCGGCGTATTGGCTGAATTAAAGGGTTAGCCGTGCCAGCGTCATCTATGGCGTTAAGCCTAAACTATCATAGTGTTATCCAATAGTGTTGCTAACAGATTTCTGCCAGGAACTAGTTCCGGGATTTGAAATAGTTCTGTGATATCTCTAGAGGTGCGCGGATCCGTTATATTCATATAACATAACGTAACGTTATGCTATTAAAACATATTATGTTATTTTTAACGTTATAATATAACACCCTAATATAATTTTATCTACCGTATAACGGTATCTGTTTTTCAGTTTGTATTATAATTTACAGTTGATTTAGTACCTTGGGTAACAAAATCGTATATAAAAATGCATTATTAATCAATATACATATTTGTATTACCACGTACAAACATTAGTTTTGCGACTTTCGGTGACATTAATCGCATAGATAACAGAATATAACAGAAAAAAGAACACAACAATATTATGGTTATCTTGTGTTATAATATATTAGTAGCAGAAAATATTATGTATTAATATTAGGTGTTATAAGTATATTTTTATACCGTTATAATATACCCGTTATCTAATATAACGAACACCTCTAATTATCTCTCTCGAGTCAGTCCACTATTGTTGACTGCTTGACTCCTGTAGACTGATTATGTAACCCAACCAAAAAGTTCTCTGATCATTTTATCACGGCGCTTTGCTCGTAAGTACACCTCATCAGAAGTACGGCATAAAAAACGTATCTAGGCGTCAATATCCAAGATTTGGCAGATCAGTAGCCGTATTCACAGTGTCTTAGAAATCGGATTCGGATACGGAATCGACAAAGGACCCCGCAAAAGTTCTTAGGAAAATGTGGTTTCAGTTAATTTTGATGAATTTTTCATATGTTATAGAGAGTAGAGTTTCCGTGGAATCTATCGGGATTCTGAATAACAGTTTTCGAATGGATCGACACGGATTCGCCGCTCACGAATTTCGTGTCGAATCGTTCGGAAACGGTTTCGAATCATTGTGAATACGGCTACAGGTAGGCCCAGTAGAGCTGCCGTCTGGCCTCCGTGACCCTTGCTTGCAGGGGATCTTCACCAGATTTCATCATGGTTACACACTCAGTCGCCAGAATGTGCAAGTTTTATCACGTTCTTTTTTAGAATTGATTATTGTTCTACTAATATAATAACTCAGAAAAAGTCATTCGTACAGGGGCCTAATTCTGGCGCTGTGACGTCATGAATTCCACCTTTTTTTCTAGCTCCCTATCTCCATTAATATTGACATTGAAATGTCGATTGCAGTCCAAAAAAACTTTATCAACTATCTTCGACAGTCGTATATTGTCGTAGTTAAATAAATAAATTAAATAAATATAAAGTCGTGGACAAATTCATACAGCGCCATCTAGCCCGAAAACTAAGCAAAGCTTGTGCTATGGGTGCTAGATAACTGATCTACTACTTAAATACTTTTTAAATATATACTTATTATACATAGAACACCCAGAAGCGTAACAGAAATTAAAATTCATCATTTCAATTTCTGCCCGGCCGGGAATCGAACCCGGGACCTCTTGCGTGGCAGACCGGCATGTTGACCATTGAACCACTCAGGTCGTGAACCTATTCAATTTCAGTAACGCTTTAATACACTTTTTTGGCTAGAGAAAGTGTTGAATTTGCGATGTGACAGCGCGGGAATTGCCCCCCAGAGCGGCACTGGGAATCGAACTCATAGCTCTCGTGTAGGAGTCGGACCCGCTACACGCCACCGACGCGCAGTACAATACTACAAAGTAAAACATTTTTTAAAGTGATGATATAATTGACTGATTATACTGATTTTGACAATTGAAAGAGACATTTAATGTCCTAATCAATAAATAAATGTTGAACTTTATAATTCAACAAGCTGTTGATAAAGGCCTAAAGTTAATCATAACTTTGGCTCTGAACACATTAACTTATACATGGAAAGACCGAAATCTGTAATTTTTATGTTAACTAAGTGCTTACTATTTTTGTGTTGTATTATCTGTGTTAGTTTGATACATATCTGTAGAGACCTATAATTGGCTTTATATTTCTTACATGAATAACTATTGTATTAAAAAACTTTCCTAAAATTGTAAAATATAAATTTAATAATACGTTGGAATTATTAATTTACAGGTGTTCAATCTTCGACGACAACATCCACAAGTATGGCGAACTAATTATTACACGGCCAAATGGCAAGAAAAAGTCCCTATCAGAAGCCTTAATTAAGCATGGCTTTGCTTTTCGAGACGAATGCCTCTTCTATCAGGAACTACATTCGGGCCACTTGAAAACAAAACTGAATCACATACAGACCAAGGCAGTTATAGTACGCTTAAAGAAATTAAAGGACGATGAATTGACGAAGTCGGTCAAGAAGAACACCAATCGATATCATACTGCTGAGCATGTGGAGTCGGCGCTGACAATTGCAAATGTGGAAGCTCTGAACAAATTAACCCAGCAAGAAGTGACTGTAGGAGAATATTTACAAAACAAATTCCGTGACTTCGAAATGTGCAGGGACATAGACGACGAATCGCTTGGTAGAGGTTTCAGTAAAGAAAGAAAAGATCCAGCGCCTACCGGTTTGAAGAAGAAGTTGGCAATGAAAGCGTCGAACAATGAAACGCTAGCTGTCTTACAAGCTACCAAACAGTTTCTTGAGACACATTCGAAGAAGAAAGATTCGCCACATTCGAGTACGTTGACACAAGAAACGGTAAATTTGGAAGGAGAAGAAAATGTTAACAGTAACGTTACACAATCAAGAAGCCATAGTCGCAGTATAGACAGTTATGAAGTGGATGCTTCGAAACATATTCCAGCAGTTAATGATCATATTCCAACAGTAGATGATCACATTCCAGCAGTAGATGATGAATCTGATGCTCAACAGGACACAATGCAACCTGTTGTAAGGAAAAAGCCAGGTAGGAAAGCTTTTTTAAATGTTAAATAGATATGAAATATTTTGCTTTTCGTTTAAAGATGACATTAGAGCATAACATTTAATATGTATTAGTGCCACCAACTTACGTGTTCAGTAGCGCTGTTGAGGCTTGTGGAATGAAATTTTTCTAAATGGTATATTTAGTTCTGAATTTGTCTAAATAAAGGATGACTCACCCTACACTGTGCTGGGTCCGGGCCGAATCTCGGCCGTAGTACGGTCAAATAATAGCCCATATACTTTGTATTAGTGGACCGCGACTTCGTTTGCGTTGCGTTCTGCCCCTACACCTACCCTACATTGCCCTAGCCTACAACTACCCTACTTTACCCCTACCTACCCTTTTTTTTTCTTGCTTATCATTATAATCCTTCCCCTTGAATCACTCTATCTATTGCTGAAAACCGCATTAAAATCCGCTGCGTGGCTTGCACGCTCATGCTATACCGAGGGGCAACCGGCGGCTGAGCTATGACAACTCATGACATGATCGTTTCCATACAAAATATACGGGATATTAGTTGATCAAGTTGCAGGTGAGACTCAGCTCGGTGTAGCGTGAGTGATTCATGAGTTGGTGGCACTGAACACATTAATAATCCTGTTAGAACTATTTTAGGATATCCATTTTAGTCCATAAAGCTTAAAGTGCCAGGAACATTATCATTATCATCTTGGCGTTATGTCCCGGTTGCGACCCTGCGCAGCACGCAAGGGCCCAGGGTCCGCCTGGCAAGAAACATATTAAGTATAATTAACGGATAGAGTAGCAATGTGATAGCAAGCAATATCAATTTCCTAAAATTTTTGTTTTGTTTTAACTTGTAGTAATTTAACCACTGGGCATACAGGTTTGGTGCCACAGTAAAAATGTTGAGAATTATTGTAGGCTTAATCTATCCATTAATTGTATTTTTATTCTTAACGGGAGTTTCAGCTTTTTTGCCCAAAGAAGTATGACATGTAAATGATGTCATTTAAAAGCCTGTGTTATTATTTTGATGTGTATGATGCATCGAGTTCTCCAAGCATTTTCTGATATCAAATATTTAACAGCCAGTCAGTAACTTTAAATAAAATTCCCTTTTAGGTCCGAAAAGGAAGAAAATGTCCTATAAAGTCCCGGATTATGATATTAACACAGAAATGCGTATCGCTTTTGGCCCGCCTGATATAAACAAAACTGATCTAGTACTGAAAGTTGTGCCTAAAGATGAGTTAAGGCAGGATCCTTTAAATGCCTCAATTCCCTCAAGTACTGAAGATCAAATTCCAATACAAAATGAAGATAGCTATCGCGACGTCGATTCTGATACTGAAATAGATGTACAGAGAGTGTTAAAACAAGATGTTGCAATACCTGAAGTTCACGAGAAACCGAAATATGAAAATTTTGAAGAAAACCATGCAACAAAGACAGATGATGAGGCAAAACCAACTGTCACTAGTAGTCCAGCAATTGATACACCGCCAGTGTATGAGGGAAGGGATAGTAAGAAAAAATCGAATTCTATGTTACAGAAGAAGCTACGTCTGAACAAAACTAAACGTCTGCAATATGATAGCTTATCAATTTCAGACACCAGCAACAAAGACTCATCCAGTAGTATCGATTTGATAAAACCGGAGCAGTGCAAAGCTGACCATACTGAGTTGGACTCAGATGATGAAAGTGTCACGGCCATACTTGAAAAAATGCAGTCAGAATATCCTAAAACCAATATTGTCTCGAAGAAGGAAGAGAAAACTATTCAAGAAGAGGCTCGAGCAAAAAATAACGTTAACCCATTCAGGAATGTCGCTCCCGAAATTTCGGTTTTCGTAGAGAGGTTGGTGACGCCGATTTTGATGGTGCACTCGAAAATGGATAAGCGTATACAACCTACTTCCAAAATGAGAGACATACCGTTCAGTACACATATCCATGTCATACTAAAGGGCATGTCTGTTGAGAAGCCAATGATGTTACAATCGATATCTTGGCAGTCAATTTTGAGGGGTTATAGCACATTTATGATCAGCCCCAAGGGCAGTGGTAAGACCATGGGTTATCTGCCAGCTGTTTGTCGTGTGGTATCCGATTGGAACACGGAAATCGTGAGTGCAGGTCCGATTTGTGTAATAGTGTGTGCTACAGCTGTATCTGTGTCGGCAACTGAAAGGTTAGCTAAGTTGTTTCTGGGGAAAGGTGATAGGGTGTTCGCTTGCTACTCGGGCATGAACGAGCTGGACTTAACGACTCGTCTGCTTAACGGTTGTGACCTTCTGATATCCACACCGTCCATTTTGGTCAGACTATTACAGAACACGGACTTTGGAGTCGACTTGAGGAGACTTACGACTTTTGTCCTTGACGATTGCGAGCGACTTTCGCAAGTTTACAGTAGCGAAATCAAATTTTTCCTTTACAAAATTAAGGAAATGCTCAAGTATCGCGCCGCGAAAGAGTTGAAGGTACAATACGTGTTGGCGTCCAGGATTTGGTGCGATTTCATGGAAGGCCTCGCCAAAAAGGCTCCCAACACGGTCATATCCATCGGGGCATTCCAGGAGTGCGTTTTGTACGCCAAAGCAGACATGAGCGCCGCGTTCGTGCCAAGAGAGAACAAGATTAAGTCCGTGCTAGAGTTTCTAGAAGATGCTGATGATTCCAAGAAGAAAGTGGTTGTCTGTCGCACTGATGAAGAAGTTGTGGCGTTGGAGAAAGCTTTGTCGGACGCTAAGTATGTTGTCTACGCGTGCAATAACACGATGACAGTGCAAGAGCTGCACAGCTTGAGTCTGGCTTGGAATGAATACCAAGATCCAGTGGACGGACCGATTCTGGTCTGCTGTGATACCAATTTGACCCACCTGAATGTGACAGACGCACATTATTTGGTTCAGTACAGCTTGCCGCATCTATTCTCTATGTTTTGTAAAAGATTCGCCGTTCTAAACGACAACTTCCCGTCGATATTCAAGGAAGCAAACGAGAAGGTTAAAATCAAGATATTGTTGGACGATAGCAACGTTGAGCAGTTGCCGAAGATTATGAATTTCATAAAGAGATGTACGGCCGACACTCCGCCAGCGCTCGACAGTATATGCAAGAGAGTTTTGGCGGAGAAAGATCTGAAAAAAGCAAAGAATCTTGTTCCGATTTGCGATAGCTTGTTGGCTTTAGGAGAATGCGCGGACTTCTGGAACTGCGAAGCCAGACATGCTTTGCTAGGAGAATACGACCGAGCCAAACCATATATCCCAAAACAGGGATATGTCGTCTTCAAGATTCTGTACTTTGAGACCGCTGTCACATATTCCGCGAGGCTATTGTCTGTGGTTTCGGGCGAGGGTACAACGTTCAAATGCCCAGAAACATACAAGAAGATTACAATGAAACTAGCGATTTATTTCTCTAAAGAGTCGAATAGGAAACTCCTCGGCATACCGAAGGTGGGAGACGAATGCGCTGTTGCAATCAAACAGAACTTCTTCGTCAGGTGTCAGGTCGCCAAAATACTAAGCAAATACAATAACGGGAATCCTAACTACGTTCTAATTAAACTCATTGACGAGGAGAGGTTTGAGAGAACCAGAGACATTTACCTCTACCATTTGCCTGAAGAGTACAAGAATGTGGACACATATGTTGTCCAAATAAGATTAGCAAGCATCCAACCGAAAGATAAGGATCTATTCTTCTCGGACTTAGCCAGAGATCACCTGAAAAGGATAATAGAAAATAATGATGACCTATATATGAAAGGCGATATTGCAATGGTTGTAGGCAATTGCATACTCGTCAATAACATCGAAGCTTGTAAAGACTTGGATTCGATGAATAAAACAATAGTCAGATACGACTTCAGACAAGAATTGGAAGACCAGTCGCTTCCTAATATCGAACACATATCGAAGTTGGCACAATTATATTCTAGCGGAGGCCTATTCAAGAAAGCGGAGCCGAGAGACAAAATTGGTACCGCAGAAGTTTCTGTAAAAAAAGACGTAGGAGTGGAGCCACTTATGCCTGTGAAAGAGAACCCTGAACCGTCAAAGCCAATATTTGACACAGAAGAATTTATTTCTGTACTCAAAAATGTGAAGCCAAAGAAAACAATCGAAGAAGTAGACTCTGCAAACTCCAACATGGAGATAGTTGAAGAACCAAAACATCTAGAGGAAGAAAAAATAATAGATGAAATGAATGACAAAATGAACATTGAGCAAATAAGTAATGAAAATGTTACCAAAGTAAGGCGTGAGATAAAATTGACAGATGAAAACTGGTTACAGCTGGAGGACGACTTTACATTAGCTACTTTTGGCTCTGCAGAGGATCCTGGCACATTCTTTATGAATCTCATAAAGTTTCACGGACAGATGGAGCCGTTGGAGCTAATAATTGACCAGTACTGCTTTGAGAATAAGGAAAGAGTAACGCAGTGCGATATTGGTGATATAGTTCTAGCTAAAGGAGCGAATGACGATGGTCAATATGAGCGTGCGAGAATCCTTCAAGTAATGGGAGATAAGGTTAAATGTTTTTACTTAGACTTCGGTGATCTGAAGGATGTGGAGAAGAAAGATCTATTACCAATTACACAAGAGATTGTAAATCAATTGCCGTTCCAAGCGATAGAGTGCAGAATGGCGGGGATTAAGCCGTCTAGCGAAGAATGGACCGAATTTTGTACCAGTTGGTTTGAGAATCGATTTGATGATGCTTCTGGAAAATTGAAACAGATTTACGTTAAGAGTTTCGCGAAAGAGAAAGCAGAATTGAGCGGCTCTTACAAGCATATAGTCGCTTTAGTTGACACTAATGATGAGAAGGAAGTTATCATCAACGAATTGATGATAGATCTCAATTTAGCGGTCGAAGATGATGATGAGTATCACTTTCTGAGCAATCTCAACTTCGAAATGCCTTCTACCGATGACGGACAAGATTGGGCTAAAATGGACGAAATATCCGAAGCTATAGAACAGATTGATACTCCTCCCGTGAATAGAGTTATAACGCACGAACCGATCAGGTCGGTACCGTTAGTCGGTTCTGAAGATTCCGACGCTGAAAGCTTTGATTTCAACATCAGTGACGAATTCATGCATCTGTTCAAACCGAAGGCGTCTGCGCCTTCTGCTAATCTTCCAGCAATAAAGTTCGAGAATCCAGTGACATCGCCACCCAAAGTTGATACAAAAGCGAATATCTCTCTAACGAAAGTTTCGAATAAAAGTTCAATAGACTCCGACGATTTCACTTCACCGGACGTTACGACCGTGAATGAGGATTCAGACAACTCACGCACATCTTTTGTACACGTCCAATCGAAGGATTTTTCAAGAAACCTGTGTCCAGACCAACAGAAAGGTAGCAAAGACAGAAGTCCAACTAATAAACTTGTGTGCGCTTCGAAACGCAGTAGCAAAGATTTGATAGTCCCAGAGGTGGATTTAAATTCATTTCCACATCCACAATTGATGTGGCGTCAGACTAACTCCGAGATATACATCAAGATAATGCTGACAGGGACTACAGTCTACCACAAAGTCTTAATGCAAGACAGTAATTTGAAACTATATGCCATTGTAGACGGGAAAGAGTACGGGTTCGATATACAATTGTACGGCGTCGTAGATGAGAATAACTTTACGCACAAATATGAGAGATATATCAGTGTGCGTCTGAGGAAGATTTTGAGGAAGCGCTGGTTGAGGTTGCATAGACACGGCGTGAACAGGAATATTGTCTATGACTACGACTCGGTTGACAGTGGCTCATCTGGTAATGAGTCTGATGATGGGAAGATTGAGGTTGCCTCGGTAGCTAGCAGCACGAGTTCAGAGGAAATAGCCCATGATAAGTATAGTTAGAGGTTCTTGTTTAGCTGGAGTTATTGTGACCTAGTAATATACAGGGATAAAATTGTGAATATGTTTTCTGTATTTGTAAAAGATTTGTGAGGTAGTTTTTAGAGCATTGAATGTGGGTAGACCCCTTTCAAACTGTCTTTTAGACTGTTTTAAATGTTATACAAACGGAGAACAAACAACACCGAATTTGTCTAATTATTCAATAACTACACCAGTCATCATCATAGGGGTGGGCAGAGACCAAGACTGATGAATGTATAAGAAGCGAGAGAGGTCTGTCAGGGCCGTAGCAAGTGGAACCAATGTGATCTCTGCCTGCCCTACTCGAAATTTAAAACGCTTAAAAAATAAAAAAGTTATATGTTTTTGGCTCTGTTTCTTGCAAAATGTCATGGCCACACAAGCAAAACAAAAAATAATTAATGGTGAAAACTTAACTAACTAAATCAAAATAAACTTAAGGCCCTTATCTATAAGTCGCCAAGTACAAATGTCTCTGAAATCATCGCCACTCAAGATTACGATATTTTATCTAAAGTGTCGAGCTATCACCACTTAGGCTATAATTGTTTTAATCAAGATGGGCCTTAGTTTTGTTCCATTTGGGAAATATTTCAGTAAAACTATGTAGACTTTGTCGAGAATTGATATCTGGTAGATAAGATATTTTGTATGAAATGTGCCATGTGTGTGAATTTTATAAAAAATGTTTCATTTCCTTGCCACGCGCTAAATTGCAGTGCCACAACTTATCTGATCCGGTGGCCAAAACTAGAACTGAGTGTCGCCATTTTGAAATGTCATGTCAATTCTAACAACGGCAACGCTGTCATCTGGTCAGATAAGTTTGTTGACACAAGAGCTGTTACAGTGTACTTGGCATACTGTAGAGCTCGTCTAGTCTAAAATGACGCGCCCCACTACTTAGTTGATTTCGATTTGTGAGTGCAAATATTGATAACGACACTTCATCTGTGTGGGAGCCAATGAACGACGCTTGCTCCTACGTTTGAATCTCACCGGCAACTGAATGACCAATTACAACAGCATTTGTATATGTATTGCGTCCATATTTTAAACTTGCTTGTGTGCGTTAATGCGATAGTGGGGCGCGTCATTTTAGATTAGACGAGCTCTACCAATCTCCATAAAATTCGTTTTTCCGTAGTGTAGTGAATGATGTTTTATTTTTATTATTATTACCAATTAAGTTGTTAACTAATATAAGTTTTAAAAATGCCTAAGAATCTCTGTTCGAATGTTGAAGTTTTTTTTTGTGTCATGCACACATTTGTAAATCGGCTTGCTATTTTGACAATAGGAACTCACGGCTCCAGTAGTGCCATCTAGCGGATTATTTTTTTATGATATTCTACTAGCCAGGCATTGGACCGCCACCTCACCTGTTGGTAAGTGACGATGCGGCCGATGATGGAGCATGCCTGTCTAGGAACAGCCTATTCACTCTAGCCTTGAAGGCGTCTAGATTATAATGATCAGGGAACACACTCGCAGGTAACGCGTTCCATTCCTTAGCCGTACGCATTATAAAGGTTTGCGGTAGTACCCATTGTTTGGACTCCATAGGCCAGTTGTATGATCTGTAACTAATAATAATACTAGAATAGGACCACGATAAGTGGGCATTGAAGCTGACAGCGGTAAAAATTATAAAGTGTGGATATGGCAGTATCGATAGGATAATCTGTCCTTGTCAGTCCTGAATGGGATTTAATTTATATAACAACTGACATAAAAACTAAATATGTACAATAAAAAGAAAAGATGTCAGCCCTTGTGCTCACAAAGGGATTATAGTACGAGAAATAGATTTTGATACTTTACATTTAAGTGTCGCTTGACACGCTGTGGCGAGGTTTTTAGCGAGTCAGATAAAAATATTGTAAGACCATCATTAGACCTGCCCTTCTATCATCATCATCACCATCGTCCTAGCGCTTAATCCGGCCCCTGCCAAGGTCCACTTTCCTACTCATTCTTCTCCACTTCGCCCGGTCTTCGGCATCCTCGCGTCGTAAGCCGTTGGCTCTCGCGTTCGACTCGGCGATGGCAATCCATCGCTTCTTGGTTCGCCCGCGGGGTCTCTTTCCTGATACCGGCAGGTTCAGGCACCTATTTCCCACGTAACCCTGAGGCTTACGCAACGTGACCGAACCAGTGCAGAGGAGCCTACACTTCTATACGTCAGCAAGATTTGGCCTCTACTAGAGCGATACAAGCAGGAGCTGCGCGTCACGGAAATGAAGATGTTGCGGTGGATGTGGAGTTTCACGCAAAGACCACGCCCAAAGCGCCTACATTCGTAGCCTTGATGTTCACGACATCGCAGATAAGCTACAAGAGTGCCGCCTTCGATGGTATGGCCACGTTTCGCGCAGACCGGCAAATTACGTAGGGAACAAATGTTTCGTCATGCCACCTCCGCCAAGCACCGGAATAAAAGGCCTGCCCAAGAAGTGATGGCTTGCCTTTAAGGATGACAATCTTATCACCAAGTTTTCCGAAGACCGAGCGAAGTGGACAATAAATAAGCCGGATTGACGCCAGGATTATATGGCAAAAGGTATCGAATTTTAAGGCCCTTACTCCAATCCAATAGTCACTCGTACGCGCTGGCCTTACGATCCAATTTTCTTTGTAACTAATTTGTGCGGAGGATACTACATAGAAAATTGGATCTAAGAATTTCGACTTACATAAACTTCAGCACGCACGAGTGCCTATAGGGTAAATTAGAGTTAGGAGCCCTTGATATCATGTTGCCAGTTTGGCCTAGTCAAGATCCTCGGGAAATAGGTGGCTGCTGGTATCAGGAAAGAGATTCCGCGGCCCCAGGAAGCGAAGGATTGACAAGGAGCCAACGGCCTACGACGTGAGGATGCTGAAGACTAGGCGAAGTGAAGGAAAAAGGGGGGGAATTCGTTTTGCAACGAGAGACCGAAGTGAAACGCGTTGCTCATTGAATAAGGCTTTGAATTGATTGCTCATTTTTGTATCACACATATTGAAACGAATAGCGATGCGAAAATGTGTTAATTTTTTTATGTTTTTGTTTATTAAACGGCGATACCTAAAGTTAAGTTCTTTATTAGCCATCTTCTGTATTTTTAGATTGAATGTTTCGATAAAATGGACGCGAGAACGGCGTAAGATGGTACGATTTCAAATTGGAGCTAAACTTTGATAGAGCTGATACGAGCTTCTTTAAGAGTATGGTGTTTTTAATGTATAAACATACAACAGATGTGATTTAAAACAAAATTCTCAGAGAATAATCTCTGACCTCAAAGGTCACGAAAAGAAACCAAAAATAATAGGTAGCGTCTTTCAAACATTTAGATTTAATTCTAAGTCATAGACTACAAAGTAATAGGCCATTTTTGTACTTTAAATTTTAGAAATATAATTCCTTTAGAGTGTAAGATGTTGTTTTTGGTGTCGAAATAAAACTTGTATTTACTTGTAAAGTACGTGTTTTTTGTTAATTAGTCTAGCCAGGCATTTGGCCGCCAACTTACCTGTAGCCGTATTCACAATGATTCGAAACCGTTTCCGAACGATTCGACACGAAATTCGTGAGCGGCGAATCCGTGTCGATCGATTCGACAACTGTTATTCAGAATCCCGATAGATTCCACGGAAACTCTACTCTCTATAACATATGAAAATTTCATCAAAATTAACTGAAACCACATTTTCCTAAGAACTTTTGCAGGGTATTCCGTATCCGGATCCGATTTCCGAGCCATTGTGAATACGGCTACTGGTAGTAAGTAATGATACGGCCGATAATGGAGCTTGCCTGTCTAGAAACAGCCTATCCACTCTAGCCTTGAAGGCGTCTAGATTATAATGTAGGTACCTAAGGCAGCACTTCAACCCACCATTATAAAATTACCTAACATCATTATAGATGCGCTTACAAGACGGAGACGGTTCAGTCCCGACAGGGGAAGTACCTCCACCTTACAGAATACCGCAGCTAAACAATACTCTTCTAAATAGTATTGTGTTTCTGCCGGTGAGTAAGGTCTCCAGTGCTCCATGGGGTGGGGATTTGGGGAACCGTGGCTTTGGCAGTGGAGGGGCATTTGCCTTTTTGCTACCAGAGCAACGTGTTATAGAGGTGGGCAACGCATTGGCGATACTCTTGGTGTTGCTAATGTCTGTCTAAATGTCCCGCTTGCCTGTTTGCCTACCGTATGACATAAAAAAAAAAGTCTACAGGTAGGTTGAGGCGCTGCCTTCTGTACTTGTTTATCGTTTGTTATTGTAAGGATAAGTGCATTTATATGTACGTAATTTGTTTTTGTACTACGAACGTTGGTCTCATTCCCACCGCTGCAATATTTATCCAAAAACTGTAGAGATAAACTAAACAGTTTTGATACTTAAGTAGCTCGATTAGCAGTTTATTTTTATTATAACTGATTGTTCATAATTAGTTGCCATATCATCCGGTGGTGACGAGTGAAGGCTAAATTTTTTTTATTTGATGATAATATATCTTAGGATAGTTTTATCATTGTAAACTTCTTACTGCAGTCTTTGTAAATTTGATGATATGTTAAGTACAGGGCTAGTACAGCGTAGGTTCCTGTTTGCAATGGGAGACTATAAAATCGTTTGCGCGAGTTTAGTATAGACGGCAGCAAATCGATTCCACCACCAGTATAAAATGAGCTTGCATCACTATGGATGCACGTATAAACCGAAGACTGGTCAAAGTGTAAACATTTTAGGTAAGAGGGTAGGTTACGGGGCTGTGTTCTGTACTCTGTACGACAGATTTCAGCGAAGTTGACAGGGCAAAGGTGGAGAGACCGCTCCTAATATAATAAGATCACGCTAAGCCGGAATTGCTTATTTAAAAAATCTGTATGGCAACTTATGCCAAGTTTTTTAAACGTCATAGAAGTCATAACAAACTATTTGATTTCTGTTGTTTATTTTCGTGAGTTATGTAAAATATGATTAAATAATGGGCAAAACAATTCAAAGGAAGTGCGAGAGATAATTTTTAGCATGATTAATAATTTAGACAAACTAAAAGTACAAATTCAAGCCAAATAACTGAATGTTTACAAGAAGGACTGACAAGGACAGATTATCTCCAGATAATTGCCATATCCACATTTTATCATTTTTACTACTGTCAGTCAATGCGGACTTATCGTGGTCCTATTATATGTATCTACTTCGAATAGCTATTTGTATCGGTCTTCTGCTCTGTTAAGCCTTCCCTTTCTAACTAAGGCGTTTGCCTGTGAGTATGAATGAAAGGGCAGACGCACGAGAGTATGACATAGAGATGTAATATTGTGTTGGCATTTGACATAAAAGCTTTTGTTCAAAGTAGTCCTTTCGTATTTATCTCATAGTTTTTCATTATTTAAGTTTGTTTTACGACTCTGGATTCAAGTCCTTTTGCGCCAAATTTGCTAGGTTTTATTTTTTAATATTATACAAAACAGGCATTTGACCACCAAATAAATGTTGCTGTGTTCAGAAACTGGGATGGACCGCTTGGATGATGAAAAATTTTTTTTGTATTTGCAAAAGACAATAAATGTTCTGAACTTTTTATGACTTGTTTAATTTTAAAACAACACCATTTCTATCAAAGATCTCGTCATCAGGGTCAGCGTATAATACCGACACTATTGGACATGGCTGAAAAACAGCGCTGTACGGAACCATACCGTCCCGTGACAGAATAAGCTGAGCCAGGCCTATTTGCCTTAGTTATTTTTATTGTTTAGTCACTAGTAAGTATACAGGGTGTTACATAATATATGTATGAAGCCGTGAGCCGGATGCAGTGCTAAATGTATGAAAACGATAGGTACAAAAATTCCACGTACGACAGAAATAATTGTACCTATCGTTTTAATATATTTTGCACTCCATCCAGTTCACGGCTTCATACATATATTATGTAACATTCTGTATAAGTCAATTAGCGAAATGATGAGATTTATGGTAAGCCACGATATTTTGTTAAAGCAATAAACGATATTCTTATTCTATTGGCGTTATGGGATCGAGGTTATTCCCAATTAAGACCGTGGCGGAAGTCATGAGAGTAGCTCACAGAAGAGAATTAAAATATAAGCATTAACTTATCTGACCTGGTCGATCTGAAATGTCATGTCAATTCATACGCGTAGCGAAGGGGCGGGTTCAGGGGGTTCAAGCCCCGAAATCACCAAAAATTGAAAAATTTCAAGCTCGCTCATTGATTAAATATTCACACCAATCGCGCCGCGTACTTAATTCAGATTTAAAGAGCCAATATGTAGGTATACCAAAAAGTCCGAGCCGAGCTCGCTGCGAACACTCAGTCATTGGTTTTTGTTATTATTTTTAGGTATCATGTTCACCCCGAGTCAATTGAGCCCAAAATTGGAAAAAATTTGACCACACTGCGCTCGCTTATTTTCATTTTCAGTTACTTTTATGACGATTAACACATAATTTAAGGGGTACGTACGGTACGGATCGATATTTATATGTTTCGATCTTGAACCCCCCCAAAGCCAAATCCTGGCTACGCCCGTGTGTCAATTACAACAAAAGCGACGCTGTCACAGGGCCAGATAAGTTTGCACTAACAAGCCTCACTTTTATTTATTTATTCATTCGATATAATTAATGAAACAGCCAAACATACATAACAACAACGCATTTATTAGGGGAATAATACATTAATTAACATTAATTTTTGACTAATTTACAATTAAATGCTTAAATATTTGATTACACGGTGCATTAACTATACAATAGTGGTATGTAAACGTTATATAATATTGTAATATCACATAAATTATTACAGCAACAAAATTTTATACAAATTAAATTGTTTTAATCATAGAAGTCTACAACATCAAGTGCTATAAATCTATACATAATATAAAACAAAGTCGCTTCCCGCCGTCTGTATCTATGTACGCTTAGATCTTCTAAACTACGCAACGGATTTCAATGCGGTTTTCAACAATAGATAGAGTGATTCAAGAGGAAGCTTTATAAGCAAGAAAAAAGGGTAGGTAGGGGTAAAGTTGGTGTACTATATAGTTACTTATAATAAAGAAACATTTTGATAATAGGTAGGTAATGTCGGAATAATTTTTCTAAATTTAATAAATAAAATCTCTACTCTTCAATAAATAAACGTCAATAGTATAATCATTCATAATAATAATAACATGCTTGGGATAAATTCATACAGCGTTATCTAGCCCCAAACTAGTATATAGTAACTTACACACTTACATAAAATATTAAAAATGGTTTGGACATTTTACGTTGCTAATGTTAGGCCAACGACAATACATATTAAAATTTACTAATCATAATTATTACCAGCCGAAAACAATGACGAAAGAAACTGCTTACTCCATAAGGAGGACCGGCCTTGTGGTTCAATTTCTTCTTGATCGAAGTTACCCTGCTTTTTTTTACTATGCCATGAGCGTGCCGATTCGCCATTTTGTGAACTATGATGCAAGGGAATTATAGTTTTCATGCTAATTATTTTTGGCCACACCGACGGATGTACAATTTTGCTGTGTTTTGGCCGTTACTAACCTAAGAATTGCTAATATCTTATGGTACCGGAACCATTTGTACAGAAGTTCCCCTCGCACTTGGCCGGTTTTTTTTCAAATTACTGCAAACTGTTTTTATAGGATTACGTTAAAAAATATATAATAACAATCTTTGTTTTCGGTACTTTCCGGTAGTAAAGTATTTGATCCCTAGATATTTTTGATGTGTGCTGTGTATATCAAAATGTATACACGCAATATTTGACAGCACGTTCTGTCCTCAAGGAATTTCTTTCGTCATTAGACGATAAGGATAATAGGTGCAAATACAATGTGCTATTATGAAAATGATCATAAAAAATAATTCAGAATATAAATTACGATTAATTGTTATTTATAACACAGATTACATACAAGTAATTTTACTAATGGATAATCATAGATCGAAGGAAATGTACCTATTATAAAGTAGGTAGGTACAAAAGGCAGTACCTACACAAAACCAGTATAAATAGAGCAATCACTCCTATGCGCGTCCATCGAGATACTAGCTCGTCTTATACTGGTTTTGAGTAGGTTAATGCTTTCTGTATTTTATAGTCGACATCAGCACAATCAAATTTGAATGACTCCAATTTATTATAATCCGACGTAATGCTGACGGATGCTGTCAGATCTCAACTATCCACGAAACTGATGGTGCTGACGAGTGTTGACGAACGATGTCAGATTCAAACTAAACTTAAACCATCTATACTAGATACCATCATGAATAACTCACGCGACACTGAAGAGTTATAACGTGTGCTTACTAAGCCTGACATACGAATCTGAGGTCACCCTACGCTCTGCTGACGAATACTGACAACTTCTGATGCGCACTGACGAATACGGAGCGCTTCTGACGCATACTGAGCGCTGACGCGTGCTGACACTCAACAAACGCGTCTAAACGTTGAACCTGGTCTCCGAGCCGTCAGCCAACATGAGGGTCACGGTCCTAGAGTTGGTCCAGACCAGCCTAGCTAGTCTAGCAGGGTTCAGCCTAGCCACGTCGGCCATGGGGGCGGTGCTGTAGCATTTCACGCAGCGGGTCTGCGCAGCGCCCAGCCCGAACATGCCTGTGGGAGTTACAAAGGTTCGGTGAGCGCTGGGTAGTTAGAAAGTTCTATGAGAGTTTGGTACATGACATGTAAAAACAACTTGTAGTAGGGTATTTTCAGAGAGCTCCTTTAAAAAGTAAAAGTGTAGCTCGGCTTGCCTCACTAGATGGCGCTGCTTAGACAGGATTCTCAAGTATTGATGTGTTTCGTGAAAATATACATTGTTTTAGTAACTTTTTGAGAAGAAAGCGCAAAATATGTACTAACAGTCTCATTTGAGACAATTCTTTTATTTTTGAGAATCGTGTCTATCAACGCCATCTATTATTATTATATGAACCACTTTTTCTTTTCAAAATCTCCCTTTGATTTGGAAAATAGAGTAAGTGTAACTATAACAAAAAAATAATTATCATCAATTCTGACAGCCAATTAAAAAGAAAAATCTTTATGTAGATAGAGTTTAGGGATTACCAACACGTACCGGAAGACGCAGCGTAGGTAGGCCTCCCACAAGGTGGACTTATTACCTGGTAAAGATCGCAGGTACCAGCTGGATGCGGAAGGCACAGGACCGGCCTTTGTGGAGATCTCTAGGGGGGGCCTATGCCCAGCAGTGGGCGTCTCTCTCTCACACTCACCAGCGGTGCTCTGCCAGAAGGAGAGGCGGTTGTCGGCGGTGGCGTAGGAGACGAGGTAGCGGCCGTCGGGGCTGAAGGCGCAGGCCGTGACGGGCCCGCTGTGGGCCGCCAGGGACTGGCAGCGGCCCGCGCGCAGCTCGTACATCGCTAGCTGGCCGGTGTGGCTGCCCACTGGTGGGGGTGAGGTGGATGAGTTTCGCGAGTGAGTGGAGGTTAGGGGTTACATTTTTTAAAATATATTAGCAAGACAGGCATTTGGCCTGATGGCAAGTGACTTTTTTCTTTCTAAATACATACTTTTTTTTTATTTTTTTTATTCAGGAAATAAACAAAGTCTTTAACAATATTATATGCAATTTCATTTTAAAAACAGACCTACAGCTCCATATAAAATTAAACAAGTCTTACTATAACTAGTCGAGCAGAAAGAGACTATTGCACGAATACGACACAACATTGCTAGCAACACTTAAAGATTTAACATCGTAATTCAGTATGAAGGTAGAAATTTCACAAAATTTTCACTAAAATGTATTGTGAACTACATTAGTTCTTTTAATTTCTTTTTAAATTGCGAGATACTTAAGAAAAATACGACAACACTGCTTAGATTATTATTGTGATAGTAAAAGGATCGTCTGAAGTAGGTATTCTTGGCATAATTCGTTTTAATTGGTGTAATATACATATTACACCGATAAGCTTATTGTTTCAATTTCTGCTCGGCCGGGTATCAAACCCGGGACCTCTGCGTGGCGACTGGCATGTTAACCAACTGACCCATTCAGGTCGTTAAAATGGAATGGTCGTATGGTACTTTTACAGAGCGCAGAGTTTGGGGGCTACACTTAAGAAAGCCACACGACACGATACTGCACGGCTATCACAAGTGATAACAAAGATACAGTACAGCTAGCACGAGTTGTTCGCGCGTGCGATAAGCGAGAAAATGCGCGACAAAGATACTGCTATCCCTTTCATCTTAGTATTGAGAGAAGGAAACAAGCGTGCTCTCGGAGTGAGTTGTGTCGCGGGCACAGTTGTGCTAGCCGAGCATAGATACAATTCGATCTGTTGCCAGGGACCTTGTAGATAACGCGTCGCCTCAACTATACTATATAATACTTAGTGACTAAGAGCCCACAGTCTCCCTAATGGCAAGCGGTAACTGTAGCCCATAACATCTAATGTTTATGCACTTAAGTTTCATGTAACTTGCTATCTCCGTAAGGGCTATGATGAATTGCCTCAATAAATTTAACATTTCAATATACCATTTTATAAGAAACATTTCGTTAGCGCGATGTAAATGACTGTCAGCGACATCTAGGGAAATTTCTAAAAACTAATGGTTTGTACACCTGTAATTGTGCTGGCTACCTTTATCTGGCATCGTTGCTTGGCGGCAGAAATAGGCAGTGGTATTAACCCAGGCGGACTCCTTAGACTTGACAGAGTCCACACCACCACCCCCAGATAAAAACCGGTAAGTTCAAAATTACAGGCATGAGGCATTTCATCTTAGTCCTCACAGTGACAACGCACCTGCGGTTCTGCATTTGTGTTACCTGCAACTTAAACGTATGAATTGTAGATGTTATGGGCGACAGTTACCACTTACCATCAGGTGGGCTGCCTGCTCGTTTGTCACAGACCAACTTAAAAAAAAAGGTCATTTGATCGTCTGATGAAACCTTACCTGCGATCCTCCTAGTAGCTGGGCAGTGAGACACCTGGTTGTATCTGCATATGGCCGGGAACACCTCGTTCAGACCCTTGCTCTTCAGATGGGACTGGTCCACGCAGTGGAGGATGATATCCATCACCTGGTCGCAGAGGAACATTCGTGATGAGTCACAACAATTTGATTCGCTCCCCCGAAATATGGTCTGTGTCAAACTAATTTTCCATCGATGCAAACAAATAGAAAAAATTAAATATTTATCGTGCACTGTTTAATGTTCCAATTACACTCGATATACCAATTTTTATTTTTGTTTTATTAAAATCAGTTCAGCAGTTTAATTACTTGGTGGGAGAAAATCCCTAGGATACAAGGGTGCCAGGGTTACCAGTGTATGTACCTTAGGGTACTACGGCTCTAGTAATAAACATGGCATAACTTGTTGGTAGGAATAGCCATAGAAGTTTCTATTGGTAATCCTAGGTGTAACGTTACGCGTCCCCAGGGTATAGGGTCCCTGGAGTACTAGTGTATGGAGTCCCTAAGGTACCAGAGTAAACAGGGTCCCTGGGGTATAGGGTCGCTAGGGCATAAGAGGTCCCCTAGGGAACTAGGGCATAGCGGGACCCCTAGGGAACTAGGACATAGGGTCCCCAGGGTAGTAGGGTACCAGGACAACACTAGGATACAGCATACGAGGTTATATCCATAGATTATACAGTAAACATAGGGAACTTTTAGCACTAGGGTCGCCAAGTGGCCCCCCACATACCACATAAAATGGCCTGTTGTGTCTGATATATTCTGTAACACAGTTTTGTCATAATCTTGTGTACAATAAATGTTTAAATAAGTAAATAAATAATAAATACCTCGACAAGCAGCTCGGCGACCTCAGCGTGCATCCTGTCTATGAGCAGCTCGATTCCGCGCAGGACCTAAAAACAAATTACAATTTAAAAACGAATTGCATACGTAGCGCCTCTCACAACCTCTTGTAAGAGATCCACATTCGCACCAAGATCACCGACGTATCCCTAAGGATTGCCAGACTAAAGTGGCAGTGAGCAGGCCACATAGCTTGAAGAACGGGACGGGGCATGAAAGTTCTCGAGTGGCGACCACGTACCGGAAGACGCAGCGTGGGTAGGCGCTCCTACAAGGTGGACCTACGACCTGGTAAAGATCGCAGGTACCAGCTGGATGCGGAAGGCACAGGCCTGTGTCTGTGTGTGTGTCTGGCATGCGTACCTCGGCGCGGCCCTTCTGCAGCGCGAGTCCCGGCGGCGGCGCGCCGGCCTGCGCCGAGTGCGCGGCCGCCCCCGCCGGCCTGTGTCTGTGTGTGTGTCTGGCATGCGTACCTCGGCGCGGCCCTTCTGCAGCGCGAGTCCCGGCGGCGGCGCGCCGGCCTGCGCCGAGTGCGCGGCCGCCCCCGCCGGCCTGTGTCTGTGTGTGTGTCTGGCATGCGTACCTCGGCGCGGCCCTTCTGCAGCGCGAGTCCCGGCGGCGGCGCGCCGGCCTGCGCCGAGTGCGCGGCCGCCCCCGCCGGCCTGTGTCTGTGTGTGTGTCTGGCATGCGTACCTCGGCGCGGCCCTTCTGCAGCGCGAGTCCCGGCGGCGGCGCGCCGGCCTGCGCCGAGTGCGCGGCCGCCCCCGCCGGCCTGTGTCTGTGTGTGTGTCTGGCATGCGTACCTCGGCGCGGCCCTTCTGCAGCGCGAGTCCCGGCGGCGGCGCGCCGGCCTGCGCCGAGTGCGCGGCCGCCCCCGCCGGCCTGTGTCTGTGTGTGTGTCTGGCATGCGTACCTCGGCGCGGCCCTTCTGCAGCGCGAGTCCCGGCGGCGGCGCGCCGGCCTGCGCCGAGTGCGCGGCCGCCCCCGCCGGCCTGTGTCTGTGTGTGTGTCTGGCATGCGTACCTCGGCGCGGCCCTTCTGCAGCGCGAGCCCCGGCGGCGGCGCGCCGGCCTGCGCCGAGTGCGCGGCCGCCCCCGCCGGCCTGTGTCTGTGTGTGTGTCTGGCATGCGTACCGCGGCGCGGCCCTTCTGCAGCGCGAGTCCCGGCGGCGGCGCGCCGGCCTGCGCCGAGTGCGCGGCCGCCCCCGCCGGCCTGTGTCTGTGTGTGTGTCTGGCATGCGTACCTCGGCGCGGCCCTTCTGCAGCGCGAGCCCCGGCGGCGGCGCGCCGGCCTGCGCCGAGTGCGCGGCCGCCCCCGCCGGCCTGTGTCTGTGTGTGTGTCTGGCATGCGTACCTCGGCGCGGCCCTTCTGCAGCGCGAGTCCCGGCGGCGGCGCGCCGGCCTGCGCCGAGTGCGCGGCCGCCCCCGCCGGCCTGTGTCTGTGTGTGTGTCTGGCATGCGTACCTCGGCGCGGCCCTTCTGCAGCGCGAGCCCCGGCGGCGGCGCGCCGGCCTGCGCCGAGTGCGCGGCCGCCCCCGCGCCGCCCGCCGCCGCGCAGCGCGCCACCTCGCGCGCCATCGTCGTTATGAACGCCGCCGGCCTACGGATAGACGGACAGACGGTGTTCAGATACAGTATACATAAAGCCAAGATACCAAATATCACCCTACCCTATTTAAGTACGTTCCCAAAGGAAAAGACAAAACAATATGATGATAGCTCGGTTGGCAGGTAAAAATTAGGAGGCCTTCTTCCTAATCCACATCTTCGTAGCTGAAGGTCGTGTCTAGTCTGAAATCTTGCTCATTTGCTGTACCAGACTCTTCCATGTGGTTCTGTCCTCGGCGGTCTTAATAGCTTTAGCTGTCGCCGGGCCAGTAAGTGTCATTATTTGGTCTGACCAGCGTTTTCCCGTCGACCTGACCAACCACCATAAGGTTTTCTAAACTATCCGGCTTTCTGTGAGCAACGTGTTTGAAATATATGAATATCTGCCCGTAGTAGATAGTGGAAAGCCTTAGCTAGGCCTTACCTGGGCATAATTGCGATTTTTAAGAAATTTTGGGAGTTTGTGGGGGAATAGTTTCCTAGACATAGACAATTTCCTAAGAAAAGGATATTTTACCTACCGCCACAACCGAGACTGTTTTGCTCGTAAACAGTTGGGAATTAGAAAAAGTGTATAAAGCAAAAGTTGTAGAGAATTTTATGCAGATTACCTTAGTGTAAGAGCATTTTATGCTATAGGCCGCCGTTTTAGAGTTATGAGCAAAGAACTAGAAAGAGTTCAAAAATTTGGAGGTTTTTTGGCCCTCCCAAGGAGACACAAACTCCTTGAGGTCGTAAACTTAAATTACCTCACACTATTCCCAAACAAACTCCCTAAATTTCATTAAAATCGGAATTGTGTCTAGGTCGAAACTAGTCGAAAGTACCTGCCGACCTGGCTATGACGGTTTTGCTCAGATTTTTGATAGTTTTTGAACACTGTAACAGATTTTGAGCTATCTGTAGGATTTTGGCACGTTAAATACGCGTTTCATCGGACCCATATCTAGTATTTGTATCTATAGACGAAAATACGACTGAATTAATTTCCTTTGGTATATTTTAATATTTTTCAAACGCTCCGAATTGGCAGCGATCAGGGGCCGTATTTTTTTAATTACTCGCCTTGATTCGAACCGTTTTCAATTTCGGTTTTCGACATGAAAAATTAGATATTTTTATGCATGGTGCTGATTTTCCCTATTATTGAACCGTACTCTTTCGGTGTTGCCAACGTGATTTAATTTTTTTTTAAATATTAAATTTTTTATGCCGAAAAACAAAATTGAAAACCGTTCGAATCGAAGCGAACGATTCAAAAATAGAGCCCCAGGAGACATTTATTTTTTGTATGTGTTTTTAGTCGAGTATATGATTAGTCTAAAATTAGGTTAAGTTAGTCGTAATACAAAATAAAATTATGTATTTCTCTTTTTATTATACTAACACTCATGCGCCGCTCCTCTACAACAGGACCCTATAATTGCTAGTCTCATTGCTGTATTTAGTGGCTAAGGTTGTGAATACAATAATTATATGTAAATTGACATTATATTACTAAACTGACATTGTATCAAAATTAATTATACTTGACATGCAAACGTTTTTAATTGTAAATTGACAGAACATTAATTCGATTAAGTAAAGATAATTATATTGTACTAATAATCTTTATTGTTTCAGAATATTGTGACTTGTAAATTCTAAATATACACTAGTAATGACTCTCACCTAGCTGTAGCGATGAGTGTGAGTGCGTGTCGCGCCGTGCGACAGGCGTCTGCCGCCGGCGACAGCGGCAATCCATACGTCATGGACGGCACCAGCTTGTCTGCGTCGGAACACATCTCCAGGAGACCTGGAAGGAGGAGAGTATGTGAGACTAGCTACATTTAAGATCGACTTTCCGTTTTTAGCACGTTTTTTTAATGATACATGAAACTATCCAGCAGCGATCCGCGTTAGAACACATCTCCAGGAGACCTGGAAGGTCGAGGGTATGTAAGACGACATATATTGAAGATCGAATTTTCGTTAAGGTCGTTATGGACGGTACCAGTTTGTCCGCGTCAGAACACATCTCCAGCAGACCTGGAAGGACGAGCGTATGTGAGACGAGCTATATTCAAGATATCGTTTATTAGTAGGTTTTTGAATTATACGCGAAAAATATTCCCGTCATCAACAGGCAGCTATGTCATCGCGTATGACGTCATCAGAGACGACGTCCAACAAAGTCTTTATACACGACATAACATCGTCATACACGACCTCATCGTCACACGTCAATGTTACATTTTATGATGTCATCGACAAAAACGTCTTAATTTACGACGTTCACCCTTACAATTAGACAATGCCATTTTTCATGAAGTCATACTTTGCGACGTCACCAGGCAGCAGGTGCGACAGGAGAGGAACCGACAATGCGAGACCGACGACCGTCCTACACTCACCGAGCAGCACGTGGCTGACGTCCAGATAGGGCTCCCAGACGACGAACCCTCGTCCGAACAGGTCCACAGGTGCGCGCCGCAGCGACGCGGCGACGGCGCCGACAGCAGCAGATGCGACAGCGCCAGCGCGGTCAGGCGCGCCAGGTTGTTCGACGAGGACAGGGCGGAGCCTGGGTAGGCGATGACGCGGGACCGACAACCGTCTTATACGACATCGCACGAGACAACATGCATAACTACCTCATACTATACGACCTCCAATGACGTCCTCAATTAACATTAACGGCAACGTCATCCTGAATGGCGGCAGCAATCAACATTCATGGCAACGTCATTGCATCCTATATGACGTCAACCTGTATGACATCAAAATGATGACGTCTTCCACAACAATGACGTCATCAAAAACAACATCATAAATAACGTCATCAAAAATAATGACGTCATAAAAACAATGACGTTATCAAAAATGACGTCTACAAAAATAATGATGTAATCAAAAACATCCTATCCCCACTCACCGAGCAGCACGTGGCTGACGTCCAGGTAGGGCTCCCAGACGGCAAAACCTCATCCGAGCAGGTCCACAGCTGCGCGCCGCAGCGGCGTGTGCGCGGGCAGCCGAGATGAGGGCGCCGACAGCAGCAGGTGCGACAGCGCCAGCGCGGTCAGCCGCGCCAGGTTGTTCGACGGGGACAGGGCGGAGCCTGGGTTGCCGGCCACATAGACGACGCGAGACCGACGACCGTCTTATACGACATCGCACGAGACAACATGCATAGCAACCTCATACTAGACGACCTCCAATGACGTCCTCAATTAACACTAACGGCAACGTCATCCTGAATGGCGGCAGCAATCAACATTCATGGCGACGTCATTGCATCCTATATGACATCAACCTGTATGACATCAAAATTTCACAACAATGACGTCATCAAAAACAACATCATAAAAAATAACGACGTCATCAAAAACACCATAAATACATCATCAAAAATAATGACGTCATCAAAAACAATTACGTAATCAAAAACAATGACGTCCTATCCCCACTCACCGAGCAGCACGTGGCTAACGTCCAGGTAGGGCTCCCAGACAGCAAAACCTGGTCCGAGCAGGTCGACAGCTGCACGTCGCAGCGGCGTGTGCGCGGGCAACCGAGATGAGGGTGCCGACAGCAGCAGGTGCGACAGCGCCAGCGCGGTCAGCCGCGCCAGGTTGTTCGACGAGGACAGGGCGGAGCCTGGGTAGCCGGCCACATAGACGACGCGAGACCGACGACCGTCTTTTACGACATCGCACGAGACAACATGCATAGCGACCTCATACTATACGACCTCCAATGACGTCCTCAATTAACACTAACGGCAACGTCATCCTGAATGGCGGCAGCAATCAACATTCATGGCGACGTCATTGCATCCTATACGACGTCAACCTGTATGACATCAAAATAATGACGTCAAAAAAAATGACGTCTTCCACAACAATGACGTCATCAAAAACAACATCATCAAAAACGTATCAAAAATAATGACGTCATCAAAAATGACATCTACAAAAATAATGACGTCATCAAAAACAATGACGTCCTATCCCCACTCACCGAGCAGCACGTGGCTGACGTCCAGATAGGGCTCCCAGACGGCAAAACCCCGTCCGAGCAGGTCCACAGCTGCGCGCCGCAGCGGCGTGTGCGTGGGCAACCGCAGCGACGGCGCCGACAACATGCATAGCGACCTCATCCTATACGACCTCCAATGACGTCCTCAATTGATACTGACAGCGACGTCATCTTATTTGACGTCATCAAAAATAATGACGTCATCGAAAATAATGACGTCATCGAAAACAACGACATCATCTAAAATAATGACGTCCTACACCCTTCCCTCTTATACCCCACTCACCAAGCAGCACATGGCTGACGTCCAGGTTGGGCTCCCTGACGGCGAACCCGCGTCCGAGCAGGTCCACAGCTGCGCGCCGCAGCGGCGTGTGCGCGGGCAGCCGCGGTGAGGGTGCTGACAGCCGCAGGTGCGACAGTGCCAGCGCGGTGAGCCGCGCCAGGTTGTTCGACGAGGACAAGGCGGAGCCTGGGTGGGCGACGACGCGAGGTCGACGACCGTCTTATACGACATCGCACGAGACAACATGCATAGCGACCTCATACTATACGACCTCCAATGACGTCCTCAATTAACACAAACGGCAACGTCATCCTGAATGGCGGCAGCAATCAACATTCATGGCGACGTCATTGCATCCTATACGATGTCAACCTGTATGACATCAAAATAATGACGTCAAAAAAAAATGACGTCTTCCACAACAATGACGTCATCAAAAACAACATCATAAGAAACGTATCAAAAACAATGACGTCATCAAAAACTACGAAGTCATCAAAAATGACATCTACAAAAAAAATATGACGTCATCAAAAACAATGACGTCCGCTCCACTCCCACTTACCGAGTAGCACGTGGCTGACGTCCAGATAGGGCTCCCAGACGGCGAACCCGCGTCCGAGCAGGTCCACGGCGGCGCGCCGCAGCGGCGTGTGCGCGGGCAGCCGAGATGAGGGTGCTGACAGCAGCAGGTGCGACAGCGCCAGCGCGGTCAGCCGCGCCAGGTTGTTCGACGAGGACAGGGTGAAACCTGGACAGGGGGTGGGGATTCTAAATTGTATAGTCTGGTCGTGAAAAGGAACCTGGGGTAGGAAGTAGTCAGTTTGACAGTAATTTATTGTTGCAAAGAGCAGGGGCTGTATTTTTGTGCGGTCGTCTCGATTCGAACGGTTTTTGAATGTGATATTTTGATGCATGATGCTGATTTACCCTGTTTTTGTACGGTTCAATGTCCTACCGTGTTGCCAATGTGATTTAAAAAATATTGAATTTATCATCAAATAAAAATTGAAAACCGTTGGAATCGGGGCGAGCGATTCAAAAATAGAGCGCTTGCTCTTTGCAACATTAAATTACTGTCATAGGTACTTCAGCTGAATAAGCTATTTTAAAGATTTGATATTCGACTGGAAGATGTCAACCAACCTAGCCATGTGGCGGCCGGCAGAGTAGAATAGCACCAATCCGTTACACTCGTTTTCGAGGCAAAAGATCTAGATCTAGACTCTAGAGTCTCTTTAGGCTAGAAAATGGGCAGCAGCGTTTTCCATTGTTATATTTACAACACTGCGATCTCCAACCCGCCTGCCAAGCGTGGAGATTACGCTGATAACCTCTCCTTTCGTAGGAGAGGCCCAAAGTCCTACAGTGGACTGTTATGGGCTGTGATGATGATTCGACTGGAACACGTCAACCTAGCCTGTTCAGAATTTGGACCGTCTTCGGTTTGTATGGGCACCCATAGTGATGCTGGCTCATTTTATACTGGTGGTGGGTAATTTGATGTGATGGCTTCTGTACTGAACATCGAAATTTTTGAACTTTTTTCGGTTTTTGCTTATAATTTCTATAATTTATGGTATACAACTTTATTAAGAGTATAAAATTTTGCGTCTAATGAGATCGTAAAGGTAGGCGCAGACCACATTATACGTGGTAGCATCATCAGATATGACGTTTATGTATTATATAGTTATGTATTACACGACTTATTCAAATGCAGTAGTTCAAATTTTTTCCACGTGTAAATTGGTGTCATGCGATGTTTTTATTCTTACGTAACTTTTCGATGCAATATGATTTGTAAACTATCTGCCTACCTACGCGGGCTGTTACAATGTACGAAAATTAATATTTAATTAAGTTTAAATTCTCATATTTATAAGTGAATAGTAAAATTCTTTTATGAGAATGAAGTTCTTGAACCAGACAACGTCATGCTTTTTTCTCGTAGGTGTAGACAGACATCATATTGTTGCCCTTGCTACGGCCCTGAAAAACCTCTTTCGCTTCATCCATATTCATCAACCATTCCATACACGATCGTCGATTTAGGGAACTGTTGGTTCAACCTTTTTATTACGCACGGCTAAGGAATGGAACACGTTGCCTGATGTGTGTTCCCTGATCATTATAATTTTGACGCCTTCAAGGCTAGAGTGAATAGGCTGTTCCTAGCCAGGCATGCTCTATCATCGGCCGCACTTACCACCAGGTGACATGGCGGTCAAATGCGTGGCTAGTCACATTTTATATAAAAATACAACTTTAAAACTTTCTTTGACGACCAGAATGGTTCAGTTAGTTAACATCTTCTGGTTGGTGGTCTGCCACGCAGAGGTCCCGGGTTCGATTACCGGCCGAGCAGAAATTGAAATGATGAATTTTAATTTCTGTTACGTGTCTGGGTGTTTTATTCTTTATACGTATGTATTTAAAATATATAAGTAGTTTATCAGTTCACTGACATCCATAACAAAAGCTTTTCTTACTTTGGGGCTAGATAGCGAATTGTCCAAGAATATATATTTTAAATATGTATTCGATTTTATCAACAACAGAAAAATAGTCACTGATCAATTATACGGGGCCAGTTCCCATCATGTGTCTCCTTTTCAACATGGTTTCCTAAAGGGTCGTAGTGTTGATACAAATCTGCTTTGGTTTTCTGATTACGTTCATAGTGCTTTAGAGGCTGGCCATCGGGTCGACGCCGTGTACACCGATTTCTCCAAGGCATTCGATAAAGTCGACCACGATATACTTATTATAAAGATTGGGAAATTCGATGTACATGGTGACCTATTAAGGTGGATCAGCTCTTACATCAAGAACCGCTCCCAAGCAGTAGCACTAAAGGGTTACATATCCAACTTCTTGGACATCAGCTCAGGCGTACCCCAAGGATCCCACCTGGGACCGCTGTTGTTTATTTTATACATCAACGATATTAGCTATATTTTTTAAAAATTCACATAACCTGCTGTATCCAGATGATATGAAAATTTACCGCATAATCTCTTCTCCGGACGACTGTTATGAACTGCAGAAGGATTTGTACCGCTTGTCTATATTCTGCTTGACTAACCACCTCTTTCTCAATGTCGATAAATGTCATGCTATCACTTTCTCCAGGAAAAATATTAACATTAGTTATGCATATCAACTGAATGGTAAGTCCGTAAATTGTGTTCATAAAGTCAGGAATTTAGGTGTCATATTATACTCTAAATTACATTATAATCTCCACGTGGACCATATAACACAGAGCGCACTCCGACAACTGGGCTTTATCTTTCGCATTTGTAAACCATTTAAAAATGTTCTTACATATAAAATTCTGTATTATTCCTTTGTCCGGAGTAAATTGGAGTTCTGCAGTGTTATATGGAATCCATACTATAACCTTCATGTAGATCGCATCAAAAAAATTTTTTTTTTTTAAATACCTAGATTATAGAATGGGAACCCATTTTGTCGATTACAGAACTTCAGCTATTTTACACAAAACCCTTAGCCTGGAAAATCGTCGTCAACTTGTTGACGTCGTATACCTGTTTAAGATGATAAACGGTTTTATAGATTGTTCCTATCTGCTTAACAAACTTAATTTTTAAATACCGCGTAAAAAATTTAAATTTTATATTAATTTCGGCCGAACAAATTATGCTAAATATAAGTTTTTCCTGCGTTCTCCAAACACATATAATTTATTATTCGGTGATATAGATATGTTTTATAATAATTTAGCCAGTTTTAAGAAAAATGTAATGGTATACTTTATATTGTATATGGTATAAATTGTGGAATTAACAGGGTATGGTTTGTAGCACTTTGTAACACTAATAATGTATACTAAGTAGGTGATTTTAAGTAAAATGGTTACTGTATAATATAATATAAAAGTTTATTCTGTGCTATAAGAATTGATATTTAGGGTAGTTGTAGGTTTATAAGCTATATAATTGGAAACTCATGCAATGTAACACGACTGTTTACTACTTGAAAAAAAAAAAACAGATTCCGAGACATCGTCGACATACCTTCAACGACAGAGCTTTTCCGACTATCGTTGTCCTTCCTCCTCTTGTTGCCTGCCGCACCTGCGGAAAGAGCCAAGCGATAAAGCTGGCAACCAAAAGAAGCGATCGAAGCGAATGGGGCTTAAGCGCTTATTACATTTGACTAAAATCAGTCGTCTAAATTCTGAAGCTAAAAGCGTGAGAGCAAATCAAAGTGGAATGCATTGGTCATAAAATAAGGTACATTTTTGTATTACGGCTGTTGAAAAGCGGAGCGACGCGTAACATAATATAAGAGATACAAAAATTGACCTTATGCCATGAGCAATACATTCTACTTTGATTTGCTCTCACGCTTTTTGCTTTTGAATTTAGGCTACTGATAGTCAAATGTCACAAGCGAATTAGGGAAAGTACATTAAGAGGTTATACACATGAACGGCGTGCAGTTGGCGCGTCGACCGCATATGAGTGGCAAGGTGACGCCTGCCGTTGATATAGAGCTGTCGACATTGACATTTAGCAGCATATTGATTAGTGCCGAAACACGCAGCGTGGGTAAGTCTCTCACAAGGTGGACTGACGATCTGGTAAAGATCACCGGTACCAGCTGGATGCGGAATGCGCAGGCCCAGACTTGGTGCAGATCTTTGGGGGAGGCCCATGCCCTGTAATGTACGTCTTCCGACTGATATGATGATGATTAAGCGTAACTATAGCTACACTGCCGTCGCAATGCCGTCCACGTCAACGGCAGTAACACTGCGTCGACTACGGCGAATGGTAGGTATGGTGACATGCTGTTGACAATGTGCCGTTCGGACATTGACATTCTGCAGCCTATTGATAAACTGCAACCGTTACTATAGCAACAACTGCCGTCGCCATGTCGTCGCCATGCCGTCCATTACAACGCCACGCGGACGGCATGTCCACGGCAGTCGTCGACGTGTCGACTGCACGCAGACGGCAAGGGTACATTATCTACAAAAAGTGTCGCGACAGTATATGTCTAACTATTATAGTTATGGCACAATAAGTGTTCTTTTATTTTCAAAATTTAATTAAAATGACGCCGCTAAAAAACGCTCTTTATTTGTACCTTGGTATTAATCCATATCAAAATCAATTACTTCATATTCACGACTGTTTCAATACCTTTATATAACTTTTTGAATTATTCAATTCAGACATTCCATTCGAAAGATATCACGAGTTTAAAAATGTGAATATTAGAAAAAAGTCGCGTGTTCGCCGCTCAGTCCGCTCGGCTATCTAGGCAGCACGGAGTCAATGTCAAGAAATAAAGTGCGGCTCACTCGCGCGGTCGGCTCCCTACGCAGCGGTCGTGTGTAACCCGTGTACCCGTAGTGGTACCCGTGCGAAGCCGGGGCGGGCCGCTAGTAAACTATATAGAGGAAATATCGACGCTATCCATTAGTCTATAACCTTAATAAGCCGCCTTCGTTAATGTACACCATTTAAAATCAGTCGGTTTATACTGTCTAACTTTGGTGCCAATGTCTACTACGTCAAATGTTGACATATTTGTCAAGAAATATAATTCCAGGGTCTAGGTCTAGGTCTTTTTTCAAAACGTCATTATTCTAATTTCACAATCGGGACAGTTACTTTATTTTTCCGTAATGTTCCTTTTTATCCATATCCCATTATTGTCAGCATTCGAATTCTGTCACAGAATATTACATCCTTCCGGTGTTGCTACATAAAACGCAGAACTAGCGCCACAATTGACAGGTCACCTCTGTCGCGGTCAAGCTATACTTGCACTATATGGTTACATCTCTCCGACGAAGACAAGATAATCAAGATCGAACTTCAGTTCAAGTAACTTCGTTAGATCGTCCGATAGTAGTTATTTGTTCAATAAGAGAGCATAGCCATTTAACTGAATTTACGCACACTACTGAGTATAGTATGTAGCCAGCGATATCAGACACGAGACACAAAAAAAATTTGCTCTCATGTGCAACATACAAGTTTTCACCTCTCCCACAAACAAGGCGTTTTGGATCGTAAAAAAGCGGCCTTTCGTGTTGAGAGGTGATATATTTGTCAGCGAAAAATATACGTCTAAAGCCGGTGTCAACAAGACATGTGTCAAGATGTGTACAAATGTTTGTAAAAAAATATTTGCAAAGGTACACATATTTACAAATAGGCGCAAACACACATACTTAAATACTTACTTATCATACATACTACACCCAGTCCCGTAACAATAATTAAAATTCATCATCTAAATTTCTGCTCGGGTAAAATCGAACCCGGGACCTCTGCGTGGCGACCGGCATGTTAACCAACTCAACCGCTCAAGTCGTCCAACATACATAGTTTTTGCGCATCTCCGTACACATCTTGACACATGTCTGTGACCGGCATAATAGACTGTAAGGGTGCTGTATGTTATCCTACCTCATCGAGTACAAGACAAAAGAGGCGTTCAAAAATATTTTTTGTGCTATTTCTGTGCACATGCCGACCAACATTTTGTGGGTGTTCAGACGATTAAACAGTATAGATAAAGGTAACATAGTATGTAGTACAGCTCGTCTAATATAAAACACGCGCCCCACTATCGCATTAACGCACACAAGCAAGTTTAAAACACATATACAAATGCCGTTGTAATTGGTCATTCGTTGCCGGTGAGACACCAACGTAGGAGCTCGCGTCGTTCGATTGGAGCAGTCGACGCTCCCACACAGATGAAGTGTCGTTATTAATATTTGCACTCACACATCGAAATCAACTAACTAAGTAGTGGGGCGCGTCATTTTAGACTAGACGAGCTCTAACATAGTATGTAGTACCAACTATTGCCACGCTAGCACGCTAGATGGCGCTGTTACAAATTTGTGTACTTTCTAAATCGCGGTAGCAAGTTGTCGCATACAAATGATATATCGAATTTGGTTTCTGTAATAAATGATCCGTTTTGAACTTGATTTCAGTTGCTTTATTTTTGGGAATTTTCGGGGCTTGTTCAGTGGGTCTCCTAAGCCTCTACTATTGCTACAAAGTGGATTTTTTTTATACTCGATGACGTAGGATAACCTAAAGCGCCCTTAAAGTCAATAATGATTAATGGTTATCTTCACAGTAAAATAGTGTACAGCCCGGGATAGTGATTTTAGTAAATGGTTTAAATTTGTAGAATACTCAAAATACAAAAGGGTAAAGCTTATAGTTACATTAATAAAATTAGATGATACATTTTCAGCGCAAAGCGGTTAATGTACGTGGTAGAATAAACATATTTCAAGTTACGATATGAATTTATAATGTCCTAATATTTTGAGACAAATGTTTCTCCATATAATTAATTTATTTAATATAACAACTAACATAATAACGAAATACGTACAATAATAAGAAGAAATAAACATAAAAAATTAAAAAAATTTGGGCCGTGTGGTGTCAAAGTGTACCCAAGATGCTGGAAGCATTACCTCTCTGAATAGCAATGCTTATTCTTTGAGCGAAGTCGCTGCTCTTTGGTCACATATTGTATTCGATACGCTTTATTTACGTAGGTTTTAGATATATATAGAGCTAAAATTTGTAACTTATTTGTATTACGAGTATTGTGATGTCAAAATAAATGATGTCTATGTCTATGTTTATCTGTCATTTTTTTCTATTAAATTTTTTACGAATTGCTGATTTACACGCGTTATCACTAAACTCTATGTAACCATTACATAACAAGGAAACTCTTTATCTTTAGGAATGGCCTTTCGTTCCTACAGCGTCGTCTGGGCAAATACGAAGCCAACATTAGCCGATGTGCATAATTTAAAGTCTTATACAGTTTGTATGTAGTAATAAGTAGTCTCTATGCCCTATAAAATAAATAAAAAATGTATAATAAAAGAGTTCCTACCTTCACTGGTTATATCTTGACCGAACTCCGCGCCAATGACACCCAGAAGTACAACAGCAGTGGTCTGCTTCCGTTTCAACTCTGCTATGGAAGACGGCTTGCGAACTATCTCTTCTTCTTCCTCCTCGAATTCTTCTTCTTGCTGAGGGGAGATGGAGAAGAAGGTATTAGTATTTTTAGTAGCGAAATTACAGGGCATTTCATCTTAGTTCTAACAGTGACAACGCACCTGCGGTTCTGCATTTTTGTTACCTGCAACCTAAATGTATGAATTGTAGTTGTTCTAGGCGACGTTACCATTTACCATCAGGTGGGCTGTCTGCTCGTTTGGTGGCTTAAAAAAATTGTTTGGGTCGTTGTTAAATTTTGGGCCCTTCGCATAGAATTTTATAGACTATATAAAGTAGTTGTTTTATTTATAAAAGTTAATTATTGTTGCATAAATCTATTTTAGTAAAAACATATTTTTGTTTTATTTCATAGGATAATTAGGGTTTTTAGGATATAATTATCACTAGAGTACTAGGGTCACTAGGATACTAGGTTTATTCGATTCACTAGGGTGATATGGTCCTAGGATACTTGCGGTGCTCATTAGAGCAATGTCATCATAAGGGTTTTAGGGTATAGGATCAATCTAGGGTACTGGGGTTAAGTAATATACTAGGGTCATTCTAGAGTACTAGAGTCTCTTTAAAATATCAAGGTCACACTAAGATTACTGTAAAGTACTAGGGTCATTCTAAAAAACCAGGGTCACATAAAGGTACTACGGTCACTGTAAAGTACTAGGCTGACTAGTACACCACGGTCACTAGGGTACTGTGGTCCCTATATGCTATTATAGACGTCTCACCGCGCGGGCCTGCTTCTCTGCGGGCTCCTTGAGCGCGGTGTGCGGGTTGATGCTCTCCGTGTACAGAGGCAGCTACGCAGATACTGCGCCCAGCTGTCCACCAGCGCCTTGCGGTCTTTCATACACACACGAGTCCATACACAGACGCACCCATGCTTACATTATGGTCACTAGGATATTAGGGTATCTAGGTTATTACTGTGATCACCAAGGTCCAAGGGTAATTCCGGGATATTATGGTCACTCTATGGCCATGTGGTGTCCGGCAGAGTAGAATAGCACCAACCTCTTACACTAATGGGTGTCGTACAAGGCGACTAATGTTTACGAGGCAAAAGATCAAGAGTCTCTGTAGTGTGGAAAATGGGCAGCAGCATTTTCCATTGTTATATTTAAACACTGAGACCTCCAACCCGCCTGCCAAGCGTGGAGATTATGGCAATAACCTCCCCTTTCGTGGGAGAGGCCCTAAGTCCTGCAGTGGACAGTTACGGGCTGTGATGATGATGATGATGATGGTCACTCTAAAATACCAGGGCCACACTAAGGTACTACGGTCACTGTGAAGCGCTAAGGTCACTTTAAGGTCAAGGTTCTAGGGTCTCTTTAGGGTACTAGAATCACTAGGGTCAGTATGGTCACAAGGACCATTAGTCACAAGGGTCGTTAGGGTCACTAGGGTCACTGGGGTCTGTAGGGTCACAAGGGTCAGTGGGGTCACTAGATAATTATGATAACCAGGGCCCAGTTATAGTATCTCTCACCGCGCGGGCCTGCTTCTCTGCGGGCTCCTTGGGCGCGGCGTGCGGGTTGATGCTCTCCGTGTGAGTGTACAGCGGCAGGTACTGCGCCCAGCTGTCCACCAGCGCCTTGCGACCTTTCGGGCCCAGTCTGGAAGGAAACATCGTCATTTAAACATAGACAGCATTTCATCTATCGGTTACTTGGTTAGTGCCAGCTGTCCCAACGTTTGTCCAAGGACACATGGGAAACAGTGGCGATGCCTGTAGGCTAATTAGGTAACTCTGTTGCTAAAATTTTTTTTGATTTCAATGATTGAAATTGTTATTTTTCGATTGCATATGATCGAATTAATAGTTCCAGTTTATTGTAATGGAACTTTGTTAGCAAGCGGACCCACGAAATCGAATATTTTTCATAGGGACTTTTTTAAACTGTCTATACTAAATATTTATAAAATATCTATAAGAACCGTTTATTTAAGGCATTACAATTTACAAGATATCATCATCATCATATATTCAAGAGTATGACTTTTGTCGGTGGAGCAATTACAAGGTATAAACAATGTTTATTAGCCCATATTCTGTATACTCCATATTATACTATATACGGGGCAGAAGGCGCAAATCAACTTTAATTTGGCCCCAGTACACTTTACAGAGCAAATGAACCTTGATTGGTGCAATGAGGGAGCAACTTTCCTAATATTAATCAGAAGTTAATTGTAATATCCTCTGTAGGTAATGGGTTGGATTTAGAACCCGGTCCGGATATATAGAGACCCATTCCAACCAACGATAGAACTTTATTTATTTTGGCATGAGTCCTCACGTCGCAGTAGCGCCATCTGGAATTGCGAAAACACTCATTTGCAAACCCTCATTTGCCCTGTTCTTATCAGTGTGTGCGTGCGTGCGTGTGCATGCATGTGCGTGCGATTCTGTGTGTGCGCGTGTGTATGTGTGTGTGTAGCACTCACCTGCCAAGCTCTGCTAGCAGCAGTGCCTGAGCAGCCTCCCGCACCTCGAGGCAGTGGTGCTGCCAGCGCCGCGCCAGCATCTCCACCTGAGGGCGCTTGAAGCTCTTCGCGCCTGGAACCAACGGACCATCATATAATAAGACCATGCTAAGTGCAAATTGCTTATTAAAAAAAATCTCTGTATGGCAACTTATGCCAAGTTTTTTTATCATTCTATTTTTATTTGTTTCAAACTAAACTCGCGTTCTTTACACATATTATTATATAAGACGGGACTCACACGCGACATACCTTTTCGATTTGTTTTCCCGACGTTTCGGTAGAGTTTTTATCATTCATTCACAAAAGTCATAACAAACAATTTGATTTCTGTAAGGGCAAAACAATTAAAAAGGAAGTGCGGGAGATAATTTTCAGCACCAAATAACTGAATGTTCACAAGAAGGACTGACAAGGACAGATTATCCCCAGATTACCAGACTAGCCCTGCCCGCGAAACTGGCCTGAGAGCCGGGGGGAGTTGGCAGTGACCAGCCTGAGAGCCAGGGTTACCAGCGAGTACTCACCAGCCGCGACAACCTTGTCAGGCAGCAGCACAGCGTGCAGTGTTGCCAGCAGCGACCAGCCCTGGCGCACGTGCGCGAGCGCCGCGGCGCGCTGCTCCGCACGTTCCTCGCCGCCGCCGTACGCCGCCCAGGAGCCGGAGCGGGATACCGGTCTGGGGAAGTGTGTTAGAGGTGTTTAGGTTTGGAGTTTTGGACGATAGATACGGCACTATAGATAATAGTCAGATAAGATTTTTTTCTAAGTTGCTAGACTATTGACAGAGTGAGCGTTTCGTCGGTTGAGAACTGGCAGCATGCTTCACTATCCGTCGCCACTCTTCTCGAAGTGCTGCTTTCCCAGTACACTCGTAGAGAGTACCATTAACGGCAGCTTTCACTTGGTCGGTGCAGCGCAACGGTAAGCTTCCGTGTGGTCTTGTGCCTTCCACCTTTCCCTGTAGAGCTCGTCTAGTTGATTTCGATGTGTGAGTGCAAATATTGATAACAACACTTCATCTGTGTGGGAGCCAATGAACGACGCGTTCTTCGACGTTTGAATCTCACCGGCAACTGAATGACCAATTACAACGGCATTTGTATATGTATTGCGTCCATATTTTAAACTTGCTTGTGTGCGTTAATGCGATAGTGGGGCGCGTCATTTTAGATTAGACGAGCTCTACCACAGGAGATATCTCCTCGTTGTGAGACATGTCCCAAAAAGGTGAGAATTCGAGCCTGTACTTATAGATACTGGGAACTTATCTGTAGGGACAAGCCTTTAAAGTCGTTTGTTTACTCACTGACTATAATTCGGTTAAAATTCTGTTCATATATCAACCTGTCTCTGTTCAATGTACGCCTGTGACTCTATCTATCCGTACCTGTGCATCCTGGGCGCGTCGAATTCCGGCACGAAGCTGGCGTGGCTCATGGACATCAGGGTGTTGGCCAGCGCCACCACCGCCAGGAGATGGTTCGTGGTGAGGGTGGTGCTCAGCTCCCAGTGGAGCTTCGACGAGAAGAGTCTGGCGGGGGAAGACGTGATATTTATGACACAAAACAACAACAAATAAATTTCGGCAAGCGGACCAGCTGATGGAAACTGGTCACCGCTGCCTATAGATATTAGCATCATCAGGGGTATCGCCAATGCATTGCCCACCCCTAAATCCCCAAGACACGTTGCTCTGCCAGCAAAAAGGCAAATGCCCCTCCACTGCCACAGCCACGTTCCCCAAATCACCATCCCATCGAGCATTGGAGACCTTACTCCGACAGGAACACAACACTGTTTAAAACAGTATTGTTGTTTAACCTTCCTTGTCTATATCCTTACCCAGTGACCTTAATAGGATGTGACCCCTGATTTTCTCTGAATACCCACTGAATAGTCTCTTTACCTGGTAAGTTGGCTAACCCACAACCACCCTATGAACTCTCGGCCAATCCGTCTGGCGTCTGACTAGTACCCGAGTTCCATCCTCCTCTACTCATCAGCTTGCCCTTTCTCCTGCTCCTATTCCATCCAATCGCACTCCCTCAGCCTTGTGAAGATCGCTTCTTTATGACACAAGGACAATTATACTTGTTGAATAGTCTCCCTACATGGTGAATGAATGAGTATAAAAGGCGTGTCACGCCTGTGCATCTCGAAGTCGCTCAAGCTCTTTCTCCTTCCTCGGCTGCCTCCTTACCTGGTAAGCTTCTCTTGGCGCACCAGCTCTGGCGGCAGGCCGGTGGCAGCCAGCGACGGGTCATCGGGTGCCGACGCCGCCCAGCTGCCGAGTCTGGTCGGCAATTGAACCGCCATGTGGCCGTGGCGGGAGACCACGCCGAAGCAGACTGGGACCTGGAATCGAGGTTGAAGGTTACGGGTTTTGCCTCACGGCTACCGCAGTTACCGCTGCATCTCCATTGTAACCAGGCCCTACAGCGGCGACCACACAATGGAGCTGAGGTTTGAACCTCGTGTATGCCCGAGGACAATCTAATGCTGGTTTGGAACCCGGAAGAAAGAAAGACTGAAGGTTAGTTGTTTATTTTTTTAATTATTCCCGAGGTCAGATGGTAGTTGCACTACCGTAATTACTTGATCTGCCAAGTCCTGGATTATGGTCACCCGGAAGAAAGAAAGACTGAAGGTTAGCCACCATCATTATTATCAGTCTACACTTGTCCATTGCTGGATATAGGCCTTTCCTAAAAAGCACCTGTACCTTTCGGAAATCGTCACTCCACCTGGCTGGAGGGCGTCATATACAACCATCATCACTTCTTGTTCATCATCAATACAGGATAGACAGATTTAATTTGGCTTTAAGCTGGCCGTAGATACTGGCTAAACGGGATGATGAGACGTGGGTTTTGGCAGATAACTAAGATCTCTTTTCCTTGCGTGTCGCCGTTTCCCTACCCTTGTCAACACATTTTCTCTGTTAATATTATTTCTGTCAAGGTCTGTGTCTTCTTCTCCATCTCGTCGGTCATAGTCGGTGGACTCACCATGACTCTGTGAGGCATGAGATGGTACTACTGCTGTGTCCTCAACCGGCGTAAATTTATGGATATGGAAGAGGTAAAAGAAGTGTGTCCGGATCGAAGCTTGTGGCGCTCGATAGTCTCTGCCCATAGGATATGGACGTGTATATGTATGTATGTACAATTACAGGACACCTCCCCCTGAACAAACGACATCATATAATCGGAGCTACGGACAGCCTCCTGCTTAGGGGTTGTCTAGCAGCTGAGTAAACGACATTTCACGTGGTCTTGCAGTGTGAGGGACTAAAGGACTACAGCGCCAAAACCTCATTAGAATCAGAGTCCCTTCGAGAGGTCTGTAAACGTCTAAGAGATTAATAGACTTCTGGAAGGAGCTGGGCTGGCTATCATAGCCGGTTCTCAACCACGTGTAAAGGATCGAATTTGAGTCTAAATACGGAAAACGGGAGCCTCAAACCTAAACCTAAACATATGTATGCATGGACTCACCATAGGCCTGAGCAGCCCCAGCTTGCTCTCGCACACCCGGTCCAGGTCCGGGTCCAGGCCCCAGGCGTGTAGCAGCGAGGTGAGGGTCTGCGCGATCTCCATGGTGTGCGGCGGCTCGGCCAACGACACGTCGCGCGGACGGCCCTTCTTGGATTGGTTTGCTGGGTCATCTGGAAAGATAGGGCATGGTTACGGTCTTTTTTCTGTATCTATAATATTATAAAGAGGAAAAGTTTGTGAGTTTGTACGTAATCTCCGAAACTACGTAAACGATGAAGGCTCAAGAAGCGATGGATTGACATCTTTGAGCTGGATTCCCAAGACCGAGCGAAGTAGAGAAGAAAGAGCAAGAAAGTAGACCCTGGCTGAAGCCGGGATTGACTCGGATGATAATGATGATAAATAAAAGGCTTGGAGCTTCTCGATTACAACGTACCCTGTAGTTGTAACGCAGAGTATCTATTCTCGGTTTATATAAGTATCTACTATAGCAGAATGTCGTGTGGTGTCCGGCAGAGTAGAATAGCACCAACCCTTTACACTCGTGGAAGTCATATAAGGCGATTAATATATTCGAGACAAAATTTCTTGTCTCCGTAGGCTAGAAAATAGGCAGCTGCTTCTCAACATTGCGATCTCCACCCCGCCTGCCAAGCGTGGAGATTATGGCAATAATCTGCCCTTTCGTGGGAAAGGCCCAAAGGCCTGCGGTGAACAGTTATGGGCTGTAATTATGAAGATGATTTTTTTTTGGGAGCCGTCGGTGTCCTACTGCAGAGCAAAGGCCTCTCTCCCATTTTTCCACTGAGACCTATTTGTTGCCAGGTCTCTACACTCTTACGCATGCGCCTGTAGATCGTCTAGCCATATTTTTCAAGGCCGACCACGACGTCTTTTTGCGTCAGGTGGGACCCATTCGGTGATTCGTTTCGCCCACAGATCAGACGACATTCGGGCAACATGGCCGGCACAGTCCCATTTTAGGAAGGCAGCTTTTTGGGCCCCGTCAGACAGATAAACAGATAGATTTTAGAAAAGCCCTTCGTATACCCATTTGACTATTGCCAAATAGTTATTAGTTCACTTATCACGAAATATCAAATTAAAAACACATCATCACCGTAAATGTCCGAGTATGAATTAGAATCTTACTAAACAATAAAAATATGTAGTTATATAAAATCACAGAGCCATCAGGCAATTACTATTAACTAATAGTACCGCCAGTAAAAACGCCAATGTTTAAACATTTTTGACTCATGATGTACCAATAACACCATCTTAAAGTTAATGTTCCGGCTGTATTTTCGTGCACGAGGACCCGAGGTCCGCCATTACCAAGATACAAGATTTGGCAGATCAGCCAGTCTAGCCATCTTTGACAGCTCCGCTTGCGTGATGCGTGTATGGCAGAAAATTGACAGGTCGAAGTTCGACTATTTCTACCAACATCTACATTGACTCTGATTGTGTAGGATCATCCGCCAATCCGCCTCCTTTGTATACCGAAAGTACGTGAATTGTCTATGGACCAAGAATTTCTACCACAAACAGCTTATGTCAGATAACGCTAGCTTATGTCAAATCCCATACATTTTTTCTACCACAAACGATTGTAGATTAAGGAAACCTCTTGGCTAAATCCGCTGGTAATTACGATGGAGCGACTGCCATCTGACCTTGCCGTTGCCGGGAGAACCTGACCAGATTGGATCATGGTTACAAATTCAGTTGCCTGAATGTGCAGGTTTTATCACTATGTTTTCCCTCACCGTAAGAGCATCGGTTAGCATTCAACTAATGTACATAACTCAGAAAAGACTCATCGGTATTCTGATATATATAATCATTTGACGATTGAAAGAGATATTTAATGTCCTACTCAATAAATAAATTTTGATTGGATTTGACATGGCAACAGTGGGATTCGTACCCGTAACCTCTCGCATTCGAGTCGAACCCCTTAACCACTAGGTCACCGACGCTGATATAATAAACCAATAACACAGCCAAAATAACAAGGAAGCCCTTAAGGCCCTACATAATTACTACAGCGATAATAATAAGCAATTAACAAAATTTTATTAGATCCAGAAGTCGTTTACTTGACTAACCCGTTCATAACTAGTTCAAATTGTTTCCGGATATTCTTTTTTTATATATCCTGCCAGTGACAGATAGACCGGCAACCCACATATACTTCTGAACTAATAAAGCGTTTGTAAGTTTTGAAACTACTAAACTGATTTTGAAAACTCTTTAGTTATGAACCTTGATCTTGAATCACTCTATTTATTGTTGAAAACTGCATTTAAATCCTTTGCTTAGTCTTTTTTTTTTTAGTTTATACGGCAGACAAACAGGCAAGCGGGCCACCTGATGGAAAGTGGTCACCGCCGCCTATGGACATCAGCAACACCAGAGGAGTCACTAATGCGTTGCCCGCCTTTGAAGAGACCTCTAATATACCTCATGAACGATCCCATGTCATAGTCCAAAGGAAACACTGTGGCTGGGAGCTCATTCCACATCCGAATTGTACGAGCAAGAAACGTTATTTCGAACCTTCGCGTCGTGACCAACAGAGGGTCTACGTAGTGAGGATGAGTACCAAGCCCACGACGGGTGGTGCGATGGCGGAATTGTGCTGTGGGCACCAGATCGAAAAGTTCCTCGGAACACTCTCCATTGTACAGCCGATAGAACACACACAGGGAGCCAAAGTCCCTTCGGTTTGCCAGTGGTTCCAACTTGCGTGTTTGTATAGGATCATCGACAATTCGTACGGCGCGTCTCTGTACGGAGTCCAGAGGATTAAGCAGGTCGGCAGTTTCGCCGGCCCAAAGATGGGAACAATACTCCATATGTGGCCGCATTTATGCCTTGTACAGCAGCAGGCGCTGCCCTGGGGTGAAGTATCGCTGGCAGGTGAAGTATCGCTTGGACCGGTTAAGCACTAGGTAGTAAGCGGTTAGTTTAAAAAATCTAAGCGTATATAGATACATAGGGACAAATGGAGGAAAGCGCTTTGGATTTATTTATCAGACAAACAAGCGAGCCGGCCACCTGACGGTGCGTGATCACCGTCGCCTATGGACATCAGCAACACCAGGGGCGCTACCAATGCGTTGCCCGCCTCTAAGGAGACCTCTAATATACCTCTTTAACGTTCCCATGTCATGGTTTATACTAGGTATAGAAGTTAATGGCCGTGTGGTGTCCGGCAGAGTGGAATAGCACCAACCCCTTACGCTCATGGGTATCGCACAAGGCGACTAATGTTTTCGAGGCAAAAGATCAAGAGTCTCCGTAGTTTGGATTTTTTTTTAGTTTTGGCATTTTTATATTTAAAGACTGCGATCTCCAACCCGCCTGCCAAGCGTGGAGATTATGGGAATTACCTCCCCTTTCGTGGGAGAGGCCCTAAGTCCTGCAGTGGACTGTTACGGGCTGTGATGATGATAGAAGTTGAATCAATAAGCATGATGAATGTGTTTCTGACGCTTCCTTTTTGACTATTCGTTGTCTGGACTAACTGCAAACGTCCACATTTGCGGTAGCCTCCATAGGGTCCACGTCCGTCACAGTGCAGATAAACTGCAAGAGTGCCGCCTTCGATGGTACGGCAAATTCTTGCGCTGACCGGCCAATTACGTAGGAAACAAATGTCTGGCCATGCCACCTCCACCAGGCACCAGCCGCGGCCAGTTCAAGAAGCGATGGCAAGACCTCGTCAAGAGTGATATGCGTGCCAACAAGCTTACCATTAGCGATGCCGAATACCGAGCGAAGTGGGCCAAGAGAATTAGGAAGCTGGAAGGCGTGTACCGCGCGGGAGCGCACCCGGGATTTAATGCCACGACGATGATGATGACGTTGGCTGGACTAATTAAAGTCCATAAGGACACAGGTTGATTGGATAGAGATTGCGCTAGATCCACTTTGGGTTGTTGAGCCAGCGGAGTAAGGGAAGAGGTAGGTACTTAATAGGAGTCTCCCCCGAGCGCGCTTCATACAAATGTAGTTTAATCATATTTTCAATGTTACGCTATCAAAGCTAATGAAATTTTGTAGTCATGATCTAGAAACCAATATCCATGCTAGTGGTTTTTCAGATTTTCGTTACACGATATATCACATTTTAAGAGTATGTTCCGGGTTTCCTACCGCGTACCTTTGTGGACGAGTAGCCCGATATTTCGACATAGTTGCATGCATCAGAGTCACGGGACGACCCGACGACGGGTAGGAAACCCGGAACATACCCTTAAAATGTGTAATAATAACCGCGATAGTTTAAAACATTATGTTAAACGATATATCGTTTCCATACAAATTTGATTTACCTGACCCTTATTTGGACGAGTTGTTCGTCTACCACGCAAGAGGTCCCGGGCTCGTTTATCGGCCACGAAATATTATGTTCTTGATAAAACTTAAGTAGTATTCAGATCTAGCAGCTAGATGGCGCCGCGTGAATTCGTACAAGCATTACAAAAGTGACGTTGTAATGCTGAACATGAATGTATTTATTATTATAAACTATGATTACTAATGAAATGTAATGAGAATATGAGTCTGTGAAACTTGAAATGAATGATATTTAATTTCATTTCAATTTCATTTACACCTAGCTTCCATTTCACAATTGTAAACAGTCAAAAGTAAACGATTAAATAAAACTCACTAATTTGACAAAGCTAATTGCTTAATAGAGCTGGCAGACCGCGAAATGTATTCATTTAAGAATGTTACAATTAGTCGATTTCATAGCCGCTGTTGGAGGCCACTTATCATGTGTGTTTTACAATGCATATTATTATTGTAATTTTATGATTATGGAGCGTCGGTGGCCGAGTAGTAACAGTATCCGACTCGCAAGCGAGAGGTACCGGGTTCGAAACCCACTGCGGCCATGTTTCGATGACTCTTTACAGAGTTATGGACATTAGTTGAATTCTAACGGATGCTCTTACGGTGAGGGAAGACATCGTGATGAAACCTGAACATTCAGGCGACTGAATGTGTAACCATGATCCAATCTGGCCAAGTTCCTCTGGTAGAAGGGTCACGGAGGTCAGACGGTAGTCGCTCCACTGTAATTACCTGATCGCCAAATCCTGGATCATGCTCAAGGCGGACCCCGGGCCCCCGTGCGTGAGAGCAACCGGGACACTAACGCTAAGATGATTTTTTTTAAATGTTATTATTATTGTAATTCTAATTCAATGTTGTTTAAAACATACATTTTTGAATTAGAATTACAATATGCTCGTAATCGGGTGAAACTTATACTGCGTCGGATCTCTGTAAATACGCAGGTTTCTATTGTTTTAAATAAACTGCATTAGTAGGTGTAGGATAGGATAGGGGTAAACAAACACCACGCAAACGATATCCCGCCAGGCCCACTAGCAAAACATACTCGTACAATCTAGTCAAGCTGTCTTTAAAAACAAAGAGTCAATCTAATCCGAACAGTAGCCGCTAGGTATCTAATTAGATCTAGACACCGATAGGTACGCAAAATAGGTCGCCTACGTGGTCTAGACGCAGTATAATTTGCAGTTAGCTACGCCTTGACTTGTTAAAATGCCAAAGTAATTGTTTATAATGCCAGTGGTTCGGATCTGTTGTGTGGTCGGACTTGTGTAGGGTTCTAAACGCCTCCATAAAGTAGAAGTAGGTACGTAAAATATAGCTTGAAGCTGTAGTCGCGACGCTTATGAAGTATAGTAATTTTTCACGTTAACATATACGCACAAAAATGTCATAAGTTCTTTATTCATCACATCATCACAGCCCGTAACAGTCCACTGCAGGACTTAGGGCCTCTCCCACAAAAGGGGGGTTATTGTCATAATCTCCACGCTTGGCAGGCGGGTTGGAGATCGCAGTGTTTAAATATAACAATGGAAAATGCTGCTGCCCATTTTTCAGACTACGGAGACTCTTGATCTTTTGCCTCGAAAACATTAGTCGCCTTGTACGACACCCATGAGTGTAAGGGGTTGGTGCTATTCTACTCTGCCGGACACCACACGGCCAAGTTCTTTATTGGTGATGATGTAATTATGTGCCAGAAAAGCAGCACGGTGTCGCGGGATAGTTGAATGTTTACAGAGATCGGGGGGAGCGTTTCATGCTTATACCAATAAGGTGGCAAACAAGATTACGGCCCGCCTGATGGTAAGCAGTCACCGCAGCCTATGGACGTTTGCAACACCAGGGGCATTACCCACCCATCCTTATGTCGTGGATTTTCTAGCTATTCACACGAGCCGCTTTGATTTGACCTTTATAATGCGTACGGCTAAGGAGTGGAACGCGTTGCCTGCGAGTGTGTTCCCTGATCATTATAATCTGGACGCCTTCAAGGCTAGAGTGAATAGGCTGCTCCATCTACGGCCGCATCGTCACTTACCACCAGATGAGATGACGGTCAAATGCCTGTCTTGCCTAATATATTTAAAAAAAGATCTCAACTGGTATGGGTGAAAACCAAGGGGTACAGCTAGTCAATTATAAAAAAGATTCTTTTTTATTTTTTATTATTTGACTAGCCAGGCATTTGACCGCCACCTCACCTGGTGGTAAGTGACGATGCGGCCGTTGATGGAGCATGCCTGCCTAGGAACAGCCTATTCACCCTAGCCTTGAAGGCATCCAGATTATATCGATCAGGGAACACACTCGCAGGCAACGCATTCCACTCCTTAGCCGTACGCATTATAAAAGTGGAGCCAAAGCGGCTCGTGCGGATAGCTGGAAGTTCCACGACATAAGGAATTAAGGAGAATACAATTAAAATAGATTTAGTGGTAACTGAACCATGTATTAAGTATGATATAGTAATGGTATTTAATGGCAACTGACATACAACAAAGGCAGAAATAGGTATCCATTACGGCATCTTTCACACGACGTGCATTCGTTCACAGTAGAAAGATGGAACGGTATGGGCAGTTACATTGGTCTCAAACAAATATGTACCTAATCCTAATGAAGGGCCTAAATATAAGTACGTAAGTAAGTAAAACACTTTTATTATACTCAGATATAACATTCAAAAATAATTATAGGAAACAAATGTAAAACAGAGACATGATCGGACAAAAAGATTATCTAATCTCGTTGCCTGTGCGTTGTGGAGAGTGCAATGGAGCCACATTCAGCATAAGAAACGACGTCGCCTATGCTTTGGCCTATTTTCTACCCAAACCATGGAATTGCATTGACAGAAACTGGTTGAATAGTCTCGGGAGTCGGGACACCCGGAACTATACAGAATTGGAGGTAACCCAGTTAAGAGAAGTGTCCCAGCGCGCTCCATACAAACGAAAATTGATGTTATTTTTGATGTTGAGAACCAATGAAATTTTGTAAATGTGATTCGGACACCAATATCTATGTCCGTGATTTGTCAGATTTTCGTTTCGAAGTTGCACTGTTTGTATGGAAATCTTTACCCCACTGGTTCTGCGGATCGCTATGGGCGGCGGTGATCACTTCTCTTAGGTGACCCGCTTCCTTTGCTTCCCTCTATAAAATAAATAACCTAACTTAAGAAAAAGGCGGATAACCCCCGACCAAGTTCACATATACCCAAATATTTTCGCAACTATTGATCCGATTTTAATAAACAAAGCCAAGAACCATCTCGATTAATCAGGCTTTTAAATATATACAAAACCTTATCCAAATCGGGCTATCCGTACGGGATCTACGATGCTACAGACAGATACACAGAGACACAAACTTATAACACCTCTTCTTTTTCGTAAAGGATTAAAAAAAATCGATGTTACTCTTCGTACAATGTCGGACGAGGTCCGGTCGTGGTCGGCGTAAAGTGGATGTGCTCCGGTCCTGGGGTGGCCAACATATCACTGTGTGTTTCCTTCCTACTTACCTACCCCCTCCTCTATAACGATTGAAAGTCCCACTCAATAAATAAATTTTGATTTGATTGATTTTATTTGCATAGAATACCGAGTGCCCTCACCATCCCGTGCTATACCGTCGCTTGCCCAATCGGGCGGGCGTTCGGCGTGATTCCTCTGTGACGCAACACCGTGCGAGGCGATGCGTCGGGTCGTGTGCCGGTGAGCGTACTTACTGTACTTTGTTTATACTTGAGTTTTGTTTACCTACGCTGTCCCATCGCGATATTTTATAATTAGTTTTTGAAACGCTTGTCTATGTTAATCGTCGATTAAAACTCTTTCCGTCTCTGTTTACTGTCTGGTTAAGATATCCGACTCGGAAGCGAGAGATACCGGGTTCGAATCCTACTGCGGCGGTATATAAGAAAGAAAGAAATAAAATATTTATTAAAAAGGACGCCACGACATGATAATTTACATTTAACACCAAAAAAAGTACATAAAACACGGAGACAATTACTCTTTATTGAATTATATACATTACTCGAATGTTAATCGTGCTCTTACGGTGAGGGAAAACATCGTGATGAAACCAGCACATTCTGGCGACTTAATGTGTAACCATGATCTAATTAGGCCAGTTTCCCCTGGTAGCAGCATCACGGAGGTCAGATGGCAGTCGCTCCACAGTAATTATATGATCTGCCAAATCCTCATGGTCCATGCGGACTCCAGGCCCTCGTGCGCGAGAGCCGAGAGACAACCCCGGGACATTAACGCCATGATGACCAATTGCACAACTAACTTCCGAGCAGCAATGAAGATTGATGGGAGGTGAACACATGCGCGCACGCATGTGCACATGCACTTACATACACCTGACGACCTGAGTGGTTCAGTGGTCAACATGCCAGTCAGCCACGCAAGAGAGAAAAAAAAAAAAAAAGGTCCCGGGTTCGATTCCCGGCCGAGCAGAAAATATAATGATGAATTTTAATTTCTGTTTCGGGTCTGGGTGTTCTATATATAATAAGTATGTATTTAAAAGTATATAAGTAGTATATCAGTTATCTAGCACCCATAACACAAGCTTTGCTTAGTTTGGGGCTAGATGGCGCTGTGTGAATTTGTCCACGATTATTTATTACTATTATTTATTATACATAAAGCTCACGCCTGGTAGTGGGGTAGGCAAAGACTATGGGCCGCCACGTTGCACTTGTTTTTTTTTTTGTTAAATCTAAAACAATTTCAAGTAGATCTTAGTGGTTGACTAACGACCTGAGTGGTTCAGTGTCTTCAGTTGTCTAGCACCCATAACACAGGCTTTGCTTACTTTGGGGCTAGATAGCGCTGTATTCATCTGTCCAGACTGACTTGTCTTATTTGGTTATGGAAATTATGTATTTAAATAGATAATTTTCAGAAGTATTAGTTGAAATTCACATCCTATGTGTTTCTTTCAAGACATTTACACTACACACTAGTAGCGTGATTGACACGACAAATCATGGTTTTGAGTACCTATTGTTTGTTCACCAAATACCACAAGTCAGTCTGGACAGATCATAGTTAAGAAACAACGGAATATCCAAATCCTAACAGGCATTGCTTCAAGTTCCTGCCATTCGTTGCGAAGACAAAAAGTCGTTATAGGTAATAAAGATTAATATCCAATACCCTATTAGGGCCTTGACATTACAGAAACCTGTTCGCCACGCTGTTCCGTACATGATAGTTGCGTGCGTTAATGGTAACCAGTATGTGTGTACGTGTGTACGTGTTGGTGCGTCACAACTGCAGTTTTGCCACCAAGGAAGTGGACCGGGTTTTTTAGGTGTGGTCAAGTTACAACTCTTTTTTTAATACCACTAAGGTGGCAAAGAAGCTTACGGCCCGCCTGATGGTAAACTGTCACCGCAGCTTATGAACGTTTGCAATACCAGGGGCATCACCCGTAAAAACCCTTTTACCCCTTTCTTGAAGAACTTCATGTAGTACTCTCCATTTACACTTACGCTCACTGTGGCTTACGACGCGAGGATGCCCAAGACTGGGCGAAATAGAGGAAAATGAGTCGGAAAGGGGACCCTGCCAGAAGCCGTGACTGACCGCTCGGATGATAATGATGAAATAGATAGACTCTTTACAATCAAATTTACCAATTATAATCTGGACGCCTTCAAGGCTAGATTGAATAGGCTGTTCCTAGACAGGCATGCTCCATCATCGGCCGCATCGTCACTTACCACCAGGTGAGATGGCGGTCGAATGCATGGCTAGTCAACATCTTCATTTATTTATGTATGGGTCATCCCACTACAGGGCAAAGGCCTCCCCCGATTCTTCCACTCTTCGCAAATGGTATTTACAAGGCTTATTTTTTCATAATTTGACTTGAATTGGGAGACTTGATGGAAAAATTCGATGTTCGATAATACAATACAATATATAGAAAATCGGATCAGCGGTTTTTGAGTGGTGTGCGCACGGACAGACTGACAAACAGAAAAATAACCAAATAAATATGTTTTGGGTCTGCTTACATCTCACGATTCTACTCCGACTATTTTTTCTGTAACGCCTTCAACACGGACACGGCTTTTTAAAAGTTATATAAAAATAATCTTAGCGTTAATGTCCCGGTTGTACTCTCGCGCACGAGGACCCGGGGTCCACCTTGACCATGATCCAGGGTTCGAAAGATCAGGTAGTCACAGTGGAGTTTCAACACGATGTCTTCCCTCACCATCGTAGAATCGGTTTGTGATCAATTGATGTACATAACTCAGAAAAGAGTCATTAGTACATGGCGGCAGTGGGGTGCAATGGTTTCCAGGAGTAGTCAAATTGTGGTGCTTACGAACAATAAAATATTAATTTACAATGCAAGTAAGGCCGTGCGGTGTCCGGCAGAGTAGAATAGCACCAACCCCTTACACTCATGGGTGTCGTACAAGGCGACTAATGTTTTCGAGGCAAAAGATCAAGAGTCTCCGTAGTCTGGAAAATGGGCAGCAGCATTTTCCATTGTTATATTTAAACACTATCCAACCTAATCCTATCTCCAACCCGCCTGCCAAGCGTGGAGATTATGGCAATAACCTCCCATTTCGTGAGAGAGGTCCTAAGTCCTGCAGTGGACTGTTACGGGCTGTGATGATGATAGTAAAGCATTTTCATACGGTATATTGTCATCTTCAACGAAATAACAGACACAATAATTCACTTTCAAGTAAGTAGAGGGTATTGTCATACTCCACGTCGAATTGTGAGTTATACATTGTATGAATTACAATCGCCAATAAGCTACAGTTGTAAGACCTTTAACGCTGGTTGTAATGTAGCCGTGGGTGCACTAGTTCAAGCAACTTTCCTAAAGACCAAGGTTTGAACCTAGAGTAGAGAAGTGACGCGTAAGGGATAATTAAAAAAATATCGATATTTTAATAATACACAGACAAAGCGAGTGCCAATTAGAGGCTTATATGTATAATAAGTATGTATATAAAAAAGTCTGGCACCAATAACACAAACTTTGCTTACTTTGGGGTTAGATAGCGCTGTGTGAACTGTCCAAGCATATTTATTATTATCATAACGTGAGGATGCCGAAGACCGGGCGAAGTGGAAAACAAAGGGCAGGAAAGTGAACCCTGGCAGAAGTCGGAAGACCGCTCGGATGTAATGAAGAAGCGGTCAAAGCTAGAGACTGTTTAGCCAGTATCTCTGTGCATTGGTTACCCAAAAAGACACTGAGTGCTGACATTTGAGACACTAGAGAATAGACTAACAGTCTATTATGCGGCATAGAGCAATTTAAGTTCGATGTAAAAAAACAAACATCGAAAACATTCTAGATGGAGCTCCTTCTAATCGTTCAGCAGAGCATCGTCTGCCTAGAATCAGCCTATTCCATCAGCTGAGATAGCGAACATATCACAGCCTGTAACAGTCCACTGCAGGACTGAGGCCTCTCCCACGAAAGGGGAGGTTATTGCCATAATCTCCACGCTTGGCAGGCGGGTTGGAGATCGCAGTGTTTAAATGTAACAATGGAAAATGCTGCTACCCATTTTCCAGACTTAGGAGACTCTTGATCTTTTGCCTCGAAAACATTAGTCGCCTTGTACGACACCCATGAGTGTAAGTGGTTGGTGCTATTCTACTCTGCCGGACACCACACAGCCTACATATACCTACAAATAAAACCGACAAAGTGCGTGTCAGACTTTGCACATTTAGAGTTCCATGTTAAATAGTGGTTACGCGGTTGGCCGCAAAATTCAGTAGGTTTGTAATAGGATAATGCGTCAATTTAAAAGAAAAATTGAGATTTATGTGCATGTGCTCAAAATTCTCAAAATTCTGTCGCGCCATTGGACAAAAACAATTGTAGTTTAATGACTAATGCTTTCAAGTCAATGATAGGCCTTCACTATGGCCTCAGATACAGCAGTAGCGCTTCATCAACACTTCATCATCATCCTGGCGCAACCCCGGTGCTCTCGGGCGGCGCGCTCTCGACAAATTTCGAAATCGATACAACCGTATTTCATCGACACCGTCATCGACGCGTTCCCACCCCTAGCGGTGACTAGACACGGAGATCCGGTGGCGGTGGACATTTCGCCGCGCGTAAGTCAGTCACCTTGCGGCAATGAAGCATTCTGGGTAGGGCTGGGTACGTACGCACGCTACAATACACGTACGACACTAGGCACTGTAGGAACACCGACTGGGTAGGGCTGGGCACGTGCGCATGCCGACAGGTATTGTAGGGGAAGCGAACAATGCTGTTTGCGACCGCGTGATGTCTGGCAGAGTAGAATAGCACCAACCCCTAATACTCGTAGTTGTCGTACAAGGCGATTAATGTTTTCGAGGCAAAAGTTGTTGGCTGGAAAATAGGCAGCAGCGTGTTCCAGCTTTAACCCGCTGGCCAAGCATGGAGATTATGGCAATAACCTCGCATTTCCTCCTGCAGTGGACTGTTACGGGCTGTGATGATGATGTCTGGCAGAGTCCTACTAATCCTAACTACGAGGAAAGTTGCATTTTTCCGGGCTGTTTCAATAGTTACATTAAAAATGAGAATGGAAAAATATTGTCTAACGTAAAACCATAGCGTTGAACAAAATTAATTAAGTACAAAGGTCATAATTTTCTGATTGTGGAGTGGAGAAGAATGGGTAGGAAAGCGGACCCAGGCTGAGGCCGGGATAAGCGCTAGGACCATGATGATGATTGACATTGTAATTTGTATTGCATTTGACATTGATATCTTGACATTGTAATTTGTATTTTAATTGACATTGATATATTGCCATTGAATTTTGTATTTAATTTTATATTGTACCTAACTTTGTTAATAAATGTTTTAATGTACTTATTTTATTTTAATTTAAGCCGAAGTTTAACGTTAGAAATGTAAGAGCGTACTTAGATCAACTATATGAACGTACATGGAAAATTATAGGGCGGCGTGATTCTGATCTTATTTCTTAAAGATGGCGACGTTCAATTCGAAGGGATGACTGCTGATAAACGCGGACGTAGTAGCAAAAGCTAGTTCAACGTAATAATAAATAGATATCCTTGGACAATTCAAACAGCGCCATCTAGCCCCAAAGGAAGCAAAGCTTGTGTTATGGGTGCTAGATAACTGATAAACTACTTATATAAGTACTATTAAATACATACTTCTTATAGATACCCTGAGGCTGGTTGTAGTTATGGGAGCCGATTGGCACCACGTGACGGTATATCTATTTATCTGTATTACTAAAGTGACAAAATAAATATAGTAAAATAAATAAATATGCTTTGACAATTCACACAGCGTCATGTAGACCCAAAGTAAGCAAAGCTTGTGTTATGGGTGCTAGATAACTGATAACCTACTGACTGAGAAACATATTTACTCAGTGGTGTACATTAGTTGAATTCTAACCGATGCTCTTACGGTGAGGGAAAACATCGTGATGAAACCTGCAAATTCAAGAAACTTAATTTGTAACTATGATCCAATTTGGTCAGGTTCCCCAGGTAGCAGGGTCACCGAGATCAGATGGTAGTCGCTCCACTGTAATTACCTGATCGCCAAATCCTGGATCATTGTCAAGGCGGACCTCGGGCCCTCGTCCTCGAGAGCACAACCGGAACATTTACGCTAAGATGATTATTTTTACTAGCTGAGAAACAAAAGTTACTCTTGACAAAATGGCTGAAACCCGTTCCCTGAAACCTACTCCCATCAAGGATACAATAACTCGAGTCTGTATCCAACGAGCTCTGTCCGATTCGCCCACGCGTGATCTGTTCTAGGCGCAAGCGTGGTTCGCGCAAACAGCCTTGGAAATGGATCTGGCTGTTTCTTGTTTGTGTGCCCGATTCTGAGAAATACAATCTAGATATATTACGATGAACAAGCTTTTGCCTAGAGTCATTTTGGGTCGGTTCGTCGACATAGTAGGTAAGTAAGTTAGCTTTTGCGACTACGTCCGCGTGGATCAGCTGCCCGATCGACTCGAATTGAACGTCGCCATCTTTAAACAATAGGGGATTTTCACCGACGACCTGAGTGGTTGAACTGGGTAACATTCCGGTCGCCACGCAGAGGTCCCGGGTTCGATTCTCGGCCGAGCAGAAATTGAAACGATGAATTTTAGTTACTGTTACTGGTCTGAGCGTTATATCTATAATAAGTATGTATTTAATAGTACTTATATAAGTAGTTTATCAGTTTTCTAGCACTCATAACACAAGCTTTACTTACTTTGGGTCTAGATGATGCTGTGTGAATTGTCAAAGCATGTTTATTTGTTTTGCCACCTTAGTAATTCAGATAAATAGATATACCGTCACGGGGTGCCATCGGAAGACCTAGGCCCACCTCGCTTCGCCAACGATATTAGGAGGAACACCTAACGAGTGGCGAGTTAATCGCGGTGCTGAAGTTCGACCAGCCTTAAACTACGAAACGGTCACCCATCCAGTTCCCGGTTTACGAGAGTTGCTTAACCATAATTATCGGTCTCGCAAGCGCACTGCCACTAGACCTACCGCTACTTCAGTATAAAAAACGACAACAAACATGGCCGCCGCGGGTGGCCCACCACAAAGATTTCGATGCAGCGATACAATCTCATTTCAATTTCGGCAGATTAGCCGCACAGACAGGCATTATGATTATATACGTAGATAATGAACAAAGGTTGCGCTCGAAGGTTGCCTTTTGGCAATATTTTGTGTCGTAGTTGGATAACAATTGCTAATTATAATTCAGCTAATCAATGCAAAGCATTTTTTTTATTTGAAACCTCATTTAATCGAAATTAATCCTAGCTCTCATCATCATCATATCAGCCGAAAGACACCCACTGCTGGGCATAGGCCTCCCCCAGAGATCTTTACAAAGGCCGGTCCTGTGCCTTCCGCATCCAGCTGAACCTAAGGATTCCAGGATTTAATTCTAAGGATTGCCAGGCTAAACTGGCAGTGGGCAGGGCACATAGCTCGAAGAACAGATGGCCGATGGGGCAGTAAAGTTCTCGAGTGGCGACCACGTACCGGAAGACGCAGCGTGGGCAGCGTGGGCAGGCCTCCCACAAGGAGGACCGACGACCTGGTATAGATCGCAGGTATCCTAGCTCTATCAAAATCGAGACGGCTAGGATATTTCAATATCTATTTCAGTAGACTTAGTAGAGGGTGTTTGCTGTGCATCTTTGACCTGCGATATCTCGCAAGGTATACCGCTTTGGGCATTTTTGAACATAAAGTGATTAATAGATAGTAAAGTTTGCTATCGATTGACATAATTTTTATGAGTGGCCGCAAAATCGTACTCAAACAGCTCCTAATTAGAACCGCCTATGAAAAATCATTGTCTGGCGTAAAGCGCTCGTATAGAAGAAATTAATTACACAGAGGATATCATTGTCGTACCGGCCATCAAAAACCAACCTAATTAAATCGATTAAGTATTTATGAAGTTACAGACTGATTTGTAACGCCCGAAAGGTTAGAAAATTATTGGGTGGGCGAAGTTTTATGCCGGCGAGTGTATTTGTTATTCACGGTCTCACTGATAATGTATGAGATTGAGCGCGTTGATGTCTTTTGTATAGATTAGTTATAAATATAAGATTGGAAAAACCTGCCGTTTACCAGCCTACGGATACTCTAGATCTTTTGCTTCGAAAACATTAGTCGCCTTGTACGACACCCACGAGTGTAAGGGGTTAGTGCTATTCTACTCTGCCGGACACAACACGGCCAGTAAATCCATGTAAATACCTAATTTTCATAACCAAACAAGATAAGTCAATCTGGAGAGATTCTAGGTAGGCACAATGCCTAATAAACAGCAATAAAACATACACAACTGAACCATCAAGCTATCTGTCTACCTCACATCTGTCTAGCCCTAACGGGACCGCACAACCACACATACACACAGACCCAGTGGAAGCATACACGCGTAACTGAACTTGGACTTGAACAGTTGCGCAAGGCGTACGTTACGAATGTACGTATAACGCAAGAGCATAGGAGCATGACTACACTGAGCATGGCTTGCACGAAATTCTATAACACTTTTAAGAGTGACGTTTAACGTCATTCTACACGAAAAAAATATGCTTGGACAAATTCACACAGCGCCAAAGTAAGCCAATTTCCTTTTAAACAATTCCAGACGTCGAAGAATTAAAAAAAAAAAAATTTTTTTTCTTCCTATTTAATGTATGGTATGGTATGCCGTATGGTATCCGGCAGAGTAGAATAGCACCAACCCCTTACACTCTTGGGTGTCGTACAAGGCGACTAATGTTTTCGAAGCAAAAGATCAAGAGTCTCCGTAGTTTGGAAAATGGGCAGCAGCGTTTTCCATTATTATATTTAAACACTGCGATCTCCAATCCGCCTGCCAAGCGTGGAGATTAAGGCAATAACCTCCCCTTTCGTGGGAGAGGCCCTAAGTCCTGCAGTGGACTGTTATGGGCTGCGATGATGATGATTGGTTATTATATACTACTACTATTTAATGTGTTATTACAAACGAAATGGCATCGAAATCGGTCTATCCGTTTGGGACCTACACTGCCAGAGACATACACACAGATACGCACGTCAAACTTTATAAACATGCCTCTTGCGCCGGGTCTTAAAAATGATAGGTAATATTGTGCACGTCCTATCGGCGTCTCATGATCACATCACGCTTCCGAAGGCCTGCTGGAAGAGATTTCTTTTAGAAATAAGTAGCGCCTGTTGTGCCATTTATTACTTTGCCTGTTATTGGCTATGTATTTCTTGTGCACAATAAACTGTAGTAACTGTAAATAAAATAAAGGAATGAATGAAGATTGTATGAAAGGGAACACTATGCAACACTGCTTGGTCATCTTGGCGTTAATCCCGATTGTGTCTACGCGCGAGAGAGTTCAGGGTCCTCCTGGATTATGATCCAGGCTTTGGCAGCTCAGGTAATTACAGTGGAGCAACTGTCATTTGACCTCCGTAACTCTGTTTTTTTTTCAGTCAAAACTCAGTCGCCCGAGTGCGCAGGTTTCATCACGACGTTTTCCCTCACCGTAAGAGCATCGGTTAGTGTTCAACTAATGTACATAACTCAGAAGGGAGTCATTGCTACAATTATACACTAGCTTAAGACGACCAATTTCAATGCCATGCTAATGAAATAGGACCACATTGCGACAACGGCATGTAGGTCACATTATTAGCCAAACTTTTTTTATTTAGCAGGCGTACTATACTATAATGATGTCTGAGTGAATATATCACGTCGCTTAAGTTGCTAATCTTTCTTTTTTATGGGCTCTATTAATGAAGGAGTCATGATGGGTGTGCAGAGATTATGTTTGTAAATGTGTTTTGTAACGTTGGTACAGATGGCGGCGCCTCAACCAGCCCTGTTTAGATTTTGGACCGTCTTCGGTTTGTACGCGCATCTATAGTGAAGTTAGCTCATTTTATACTGGTGGTGGGTGGGTTACGTTAATGTGCTGCCTTCTGTACATCTAATCTAGCCATTCTGAGTCGCCGACATGACAAATATTGAGACGTTTAGACTAATTTTAACGGTGTTCTTATACTCTGACATTCTTAATTTAATTTGAAATATGATATTTATAAAATAGGTACCTTGGACATTTTATATTAGTTTTTTTATCAAACTAGTCATTGTAAATGTAGATGATATCTTTGTGCATTTATGTGCTTTTAATCTAATAATTGTATATCTAATTTTCAAAGATGTAAATTATTTTTATTTTCAAAGGTAAATAAAATAAACTAGACTAATATCATCTCATAATAAAATAAACTAGACTAATATATATCATCACTTATCTTTACGTACCAATGATATTACAATATTTTTCACTTAGGTATACATTTGTCCATATCTTATCTAACGTCAAAATTAATACTTAATATCGAATATATTGAGGAGCGTCGGAGGCCTAGTGGTTAAGAGGCCCGACTCGTGCCCCGAGGTACCGGGTTCGAATCCGCCGTATACTACTGACTCTTTACTGAGTTACGTACATTAGTTGAACGCTAACCGAACCTTGTCGCTTGAAGTCGCGTACAAAAACTAGTCACTCTATATTCGTATTCAAATAATATGATAATGACCTTTATAAACATGTCCTGTCAGCGTAAGACCGGATTTCAATATAACCTTTCACACCCACTTTCTTTATATATACTTGTCTAGAATACAAGTACTCGCATACGGAACTGTCGACTCATATTTTACTATTTTAATTTACCATACTCCCTCACCTTTACAAGCAACGTAATAAGGTCGAAAATCGCCCGCAACGACCGCAAAACAAACACCAATTATTGCAATTAAACATGACATAAAGATACAAACATAATATTACCAACAGATAAACCTACTCAAATATTCTGTCCGACCTTATCATCTACGACATAAGGGTCGTTTTACAGTGTCATAGGCGGTAGCAAGATCTGTAGTAAGAGCAAGTTGTAGTAAAAAAGGCGGTGTGGTTTTGTCAGGGTCGAGTTATATCGACTTATATCATTGGAGTCGCGACCGTGGCTTGTGGAATGCGGTGAAAGAGTCACACAGTCACGGGCGGAGCGGGAGCGGGAGCGTAAGCTGAATGGTATAGAACGGTATAGAATGGTACGGTATGGTACAGAATGGTATAGAAAAAAAAAACAAGATATAAAATAATTGCCTGAAGATGAATAATTCGAAACCGGTTGCAATTTAATAAAATTGTATAATAAAGTGGAACTAGTGTACAAAAAGTGATTTAATTCATAATAATGGAGTTCCATCATGAAGTGACAACACAGAGTGTTAAATATTTTGACTGGTATAGGTTTACACTTTACACTACATAAACATCAACATCATGACGTTAATGTCTCGGTTGTGCCCGGGGTCCGACTTGACCATGATTACAGTGGAGCGACTGCGATCTGACCTCCGTGACCCTGCTGCCAGGGAAACGTGACCAGATTGGATCATGGTCACACGTTCAGTCTAAAGAATGTGCTGAGGAGGACCCACTTACGCTGGATGCCTACGAACAATGCCACTGGGAACACAATAATTGTCTCAGTGTTTTGTGTACCGATTTTTTAAAAGTTATTATTGCAATATAGTAGTGTTGTGGCGTTCATGTGTAATAAATGTTCCTTTCTTTCTTTCTGTCCAAACTAAAATATCACAGCTTAACTTATCTGTTCAGTAGGCGGCGGCGCTAGTTAGGACCCATCTACTAGAATTGTAACAAGTGCATAACCTGTGTACCACGAATAAATAAATTGAATTGAATTGAAGGCTAGTCGAATCGAATGCCATTTATTACATGGCGTATTTAGTTCTGATTTTATCTATTGCAATAAGAGAACAGTTGATGGGACTGCACAGCTAGCACAACTGTACTCGCGACACGTCGCGGCGCGATGTGTTTTGTTATCTCAATACTAAGATGAAAGATATAGCAGTATCTAATGGACAAACTGTTGAGACTCACAAATATAATTTGTTATGCCTAAATGTACCTAAACAATTAAGTTATTCTATTCTATGTCTCGCTTATCACCTTGTACTACCCTTGTACCCATTTAAATAAGTATTGTGCTACCCTTGACCTACAGTCTAAAAGCTCAATCCCGCTACCGCCTCCACTGCCTCCCATCACAGTGACCCAACCCTGCGGTCGCACAGAGAGTGAATGGCCGTTGCAACTGTAGCATTGCGTCGCCACATCTAGATCTACCCGATAGCCTAAACTTAGACAACAATGGTCAGCTTACGATTGTGATCTCATAGTAGGCTGTATGCTGTATGCATCCTTTGTTGTTTTAGGAGCTTTTGTCTGTGTTGCTTAAACTTTACCTCATTGTAATGCAGCCGGCGCGTGAGCGAGAGGGACCGGGTTCGATTCCATGTACCAATGACTCTTTTCTGAGTTAAGTACATTAGTTGAATTCTAACCGATGCTCTTACGGCGAGGGAAAACATCGTGATGAAACCGGCACATTCAGGCGTCTGGTGTGTAACCACGATCCAATCTGTAGCAGGATCGCGGAGGTTAGATGGTAGTCGCTCCGCTGAATTACCTGATCGCCAGACCCTGGATCATGGTCAAGGCGGACCCCGGGCCCTAGTGCTCGAGAGCACAACCGGGAATTGACGTTAATGGCCAAGATGTTTTTTTTTATTAAATGCAGCCGGCATACAATTATAATAATCGGGAGTACGGATCATGTCATCTTGCTCGCTCTTAACCTCAATTCTGCATGAAAGTGCAGGGCAGCATCATTGGCGTATCTAGGGCTATTTTCCAGGGGGGGCCTGGCCCCTGAGGTGGCCGATGAAGTCGAGTCAATCGCCAAAGTACAGCCAGTGAGCACCCCATTCTGGGGTGGGGACCAGACCATTATGGGGTGGGCACGGTCCACCCGGCCCCCCCTCTTCCTACGCCTATAGGCAGCATGATTTGTACACCTACCCTACATCTACCCTACACCCACCTTACCGCTTGAATCACTCTATCTATAGTTGTAAACAGCGTTAAAATCAGTTGCGTAGTTTAAAAAAATTTAAGCGTATATATATACAGACGGCGGGAAGAGACTTTGTTTTATACTTTGTAAGGAAGAGCAAACCCATTACTGAAAAAACGGTCACGATAATAAAAAGTTTTGAAACGCTAATTAATTACACTTGACTCAATAGCGGTAGGCAGTGCTTTGGTGACCACTTCATTTTATTAATTTATTTCCTGTGGCACTTTTGTCCGTGCTTCACTAGGGGGCCCACTGAAAACCAGCGTCACGGCAACTGTCGTGGCATAATGCTGAGTGTGGCCCCATTGCACTCTACACATGGCACAAGTAACGAGATTAGGGTATCTTTTTTTTTTCTTGTTTTGTTTATGTCTCTGTTTCATTATATTCTTTTAATTTCATTTTAAGAATTTTGTGCTGTGTGTTTGAATGTAATAAATGTGTTTTAATTTACTTACTTTACTTTACTTACCATGGACCGTCTGTCCATGTGCCTAAATGGACAAACACTCGCAAGTAGACCTTGGTGCTAGATTACCACAGAAAACTCGACCAAACTCGCAGGCGGAAGCTAGCGTTTCAGAACAAGGAAAAGTAACGTTACTAATTATAACAGACAGGGAAATTCGATATCACAAGGATATGCTACAGTTCGACAACCTTATGGCAACAATCACTCTCTCAAAGTTATTCTGATTTAAGGCTCTGAATTCGCAACTCACTCGGGCACAGACAGCTGAACGGATACGCATAAAACTCACATACCTGTTTACGACCTGAGTGGTTCAGTGGTCAAGGCCGGTCTGTCACGCAAGAGGGCCCGGATTCGATTCCCGGCCGGGAAGAAATTGAAATGATGAATTTTAATTTCTGTTACGGGTCTGGGTGTTCTATGTATAATAAGTATGTATTTAAAAGTATATAAGTAGTTAATCAGTTATCTAGCACCCATAACACAAGCTTTGCTTACTTTGGGGCTAGATGGCGCTGTGTGAATTTGTAGTATATTGTATCTTAGAGGCAGTTAAGGTTACGTATGTTACCACTAGTAAATTAGGTATAAGTAACTAGTGGATGTGGCGCGACATAGTTCACGTAGCGTCCTACCCCTACCCGTACATTACCCTACACTTACTCCTACCCTACCCTACTCTACACCTACTTTACCCCTACATACTTATTTCTGAGGGTATAACATCTCAAACTTGACATTTTCTCCAGCCAAGAAACTGTATTAAAACGTCACTTAAAATTAATCTTCGACAATATACGACTCGATAGTTGAGAAATTATTTTTTGGCTTCAATAGACATTTTAATGTGGAGAATGTGGAGAATTATTAATGGAGATATGTGTCTAGAAAAAATGTCGAATTTATAATTTGTTTGATGATATTAGTTATTTCACATTTTAAGGGTATGTTTCGGGTTTCCTATCGCGTACCTTGTTAACGAGTAGCCCGATATTTCGACACAGTTGCATGCATCATGGCCACGGGACGACAGTCGTCATGATCGGGCTACTCGTCAACAAAGGTACGCGGTAGGAAACCCGGAACAACCCTTAAAATGTGTGATAACAACCGCGATAGTTTAAAACATTATGTCAGTCGTTATTTGTCGTCTACAAAACCTTATTACAATAGACACGTACGTTCAGAACTAGCATACCATACCACACGAAAGCTCCTAAAGGCCAGATTACCCGTTCCTACCACGGCCACCACGACCTTTTACCAGCCACTCATTATACCTCCTTGTCGGCTGATTGCTTACAAATAATTGCAGTTCTCATTCACTGTTGGCAACATGGTTTGGCGGCGGAAAACAGCACATAAAGTTTCCACGCCAACGAAATGAAAATGCTGCGGTGGATGTGCGGAGTGACGTGACTCGATCGAGTACGTAACGAGTACATCCGTGACAGCCTCGGCGTGAGGGATATCGTGGATAAGATCGAGGAGACTCGCCTGCGCTGGTTTGATCACGTGTTGCATACCCCCAGGGATACGTTGGAAATAGGTGCCTGAACCTGCCGGTATCAGGAAAGAGGCCCCGTGGGCGAGCAAAATGCGCTAGATTGGCATCGCTGAGTCGGATGCGAAAGCCAACGGCTTACGACGCGAGGATGGCGAAGATTGGGCGAAGTGGAGAAGTATGAGTAGGAAAGCGGACCCTGGCAGAGGTCGGGATAAGCGCTAGGACGATGATGAGGAAAGCAGCACAAAACCGGCCTTTATGGAGATATCTGGGGGGTCTTCCGGCTGATATGATGATGATGATAGTTATATCGCCGTGCGATATCCAGCATAGTAGAATTGCTCCAACCATTCGGCTGGGTGTCGTAAAACGCGAGTAATCATCAGAATATGGGTAGCAGCGTTGAAACGTATGATTTTTTTAAATAACTGCTATCTCCAACCCGCCTGCCAAGCCCTCCACCTCCTGACTTTGTCTGAGATATGTATGTAAAATAAACAAAAAATGGTGAGCGTATAATATTTGGACGAACTTCATATTTAAACCGCTATTATTTCTTTCTTTCTTTTTCTAAACTATTGGGGGAAAGCCTGGAGAGGTGTTACAGCCTCCGGACTCCAGGTACTCACTGCAATCTGGTAATCGCAGCGTAGGACGACCCTCCACTACGAGGACGGAGAATCTCGTAAAGGTCGCAGGGAGCTGATGGAAGCAAGAGGCGCAGAGCCTGTGTAGGGTGAAGCCTACGTTCAGTAGTGGACGTCCCACCGCCGCGATGACGACTACAAGATTCCCACAAAGCAATAACAATAAAAAACACTTATCGATATCTCGATATCTACCTCCATTCACGAATACGCCAACTTTTTGCGGCGTCAAAACGCTCTACCGCTTCCCAGACTTGTGGGCGATCGTGACCAATTATAGAATTAAACATTAGACAATGCGTTGTTTAACTGTTTAAACAATTTAAACAACACGCGAAATACGGTGATCGTGCGCAAAAAAAGATATGTCAGGACCGCGGACGGTTCAAGGGTGTTTTGGTTGGTGCTAGATGTATTTCTATATCCTAATATTAATAATTGTTTTGCATTCATGCGTAAGGCTAAGCAATGGAACGCGTTGCCTGCGAGTGTGTTCCCTGATCATTATAATCTGGACGCCTTCAAAGCTACAGTGAATACGCTGTACGGCAAAGGAATGGAACGCGTTGCCTGCGAGTGTGTTCCCTGATCATTATAATCTGGACGCCTTCAAAGCTCTAGTGAATACGCTGTCCGGCAAAGGAATGGAACGCGTTGCCTGCGAGTGTGTTCTCTGATCATTATAATCTGGACGCCTTCAAAGCTACAGTGAATATGCTGTACGGCTAAGGAATGGAACGCGTTGCCTGCGAGTGTGTTCCCTGATCATTATAATCTGGACGCCTTCAAAGCTCTAGTGAATACCGTTTAAGTTCAGAATGTCCAATTCCCAAAATGTCCAACGGTTTCAAAATGTCCAATTCCCATAATGTCCAATTCCCGAAATGTCCAATTCTCATAATGTCCAATTCCCAAAATGTCCAATTCCCATAATGTCCAATTCCTGAAATGTCCAATTCCCGAAATGTTCAATTCCCACAAAGTCCAATTCTCAAAATGTCAAATTTTTTAAGATTTTTGTTCATCATTAATACGGCCTCGTATCCTTTTACAATATAATAATCACACCAACAGCCCATAACAGTTCAATACTTGACTTGATCCTCCTTCTCATTAGTAAAGTGTTGTTACCACAATCTTCACGCTTGAATTTCCGGAAGTTGAACTCTTCTATATCGAAACTATTGTTATAGAAGAGCGGAGCTATCTAACACACGCATTAAGCTTAAAATAAGTATATCTTCTAATATATAAAATTCTCGTGTCACAGTTTTCGTTGCCATACTCCTCCGAAACGGCTTGACCGATTTTGATGAAATTTTTTGTGCTTATCCGGTATCTATGAGAATCGGCCAACATCTATTTTTCATCGCCCTAAATGTTAGGGGTAGTCCACCCCTAAATTTATTTTTTTATTTTTATTATTTATATGGCAAAACAACGTTTGCCGGGTCAGCTAGTCTTTAATATATAAAATTCTCGTGTCACAGTTTTCGTTGCCATACTCCTCTGAAACGGCTTGACCGATTTTGATGAAATTTTTTGTGCTTATCCGGTATCTATGAGAATCGGCCAACATCTATTTTTCATCCCCCTAAATGTTAGGGGTAGTCCACCCCTAAATTTTTTATTTTATTTTTTAGACGTAGGTGTAGGGTAGGTGTAGGGTAGGTGTAGGGTAGGTGTAGGGTAGGTGTAGGGTAGGTGTAGGGTAGGTGTAGGGTAGGTGTAGGGTAGGGTAGGTGTAGGGTAGGTGTAGGGTAGGTGTAGGGTAGGTGTGTAGGGTAGGGGTAGGTGTAGGGTAGGTGTAGGGTAATTATTTATATGGCAAAACAACGTTTGCCGGGTCAGCTAGTTATATATATTATTATACTAGCTTTAGGCCGCGACTTCGTCCGCGTAAAATTCGGTTATTACGTTCCGAACACGTAACGTTCCAAGGGTAACCACATAGCCTATGTATTATTCAGTGATTTAAGCTACACCATTGTCAAGTTTCATCAAAATCTGTTAAGTAGTTTGTGCACGAAGGAATAACAAATATCCATACAAATGTTTGAGAGGTTAACCAGCTTGAACCTCCGTTCCGTAGATCAAGAAGAAAATGTCCAGCATTGTTTTCTGTTGAGTATTTACATGACTGTAATCTCCAAACCCGTCTTTCAAGCGTGAAGATTGTGGTAACAACACTTTACTAATGAGAAGGAGGATCAAGTCAAGTATTGAACTGTTATGGGCTGTTGGTGTGATTATTATATTGTAAAAGGATACGAGGCCGTATTAATGATAAACAACAATCTTAAAAAATTTGACATTTTGGGAATTGGACTAGAGATGAAACGGATAGTTGTTTGGCCGGATACCGGATACCGGATATCCGGCCAGCCTCCAAGCCGGATAGCCGGATATCCGGCGGCCGAATATTCACAGGTCATAGTCTCTGAACAAGTTTGTGCAAGCTGTAATCGCGGCGTGGGACTTTATACGACTGCATGTGTTTATGTAATTTAAAGTTTTCGTTTAATGTGAATAATTTTAACGTTGAACTGAACAATTCTTCCGCCCTCATACGGATTTATAGTTTCAAAATACGGTCTTACACATTAGCCCACAGCATCGTAGAGGATAAACGACATCGTATCAGTATACTACCTCTAAATATAAAGAAATATATATTTTTAATCCAGGATAAATTTTTTCATATCTATAATATCAATATATATCTTGATTGACTTTAAATTATTACACTAAGTTCATTATAATACTAAACAGCACTTGTCTAAACTACACACGACAGAAATGCGTATTTATGCTGATCAGCGGGTGTCACCCTGTTGGGCAAAGTACGTAATGTCCACACTCGTGGAAGTTACAAAGTCACACCTATGCCCGAGAAAATTTAAGAACGCTTAATGCGATGGTGTGAGCATGTGCTCCGCCGCCCAAAGATCACCTTAGTGCAAGTAGCCCTAAATTTGGCGACGACGACTCGCTGACAAGACACCACCTGGCTGACGGCGGCCCAACGGGACGTGAAGGACAATATTATTGAAACTGCTACTTCTCAAAATAGAAAGAAACGGAGGAAGCAGACAAGGAGAGCTGACTCCAGCTAATGGAAAAGGCATAGTGCAAAAAGAAAATAAAAGAAATATAGGGGGATTAGATGCAAATAGAGGAATTGAATTGAATTGAAGAGACCAGAAAACTATTAAACATTTTTACCAAATGAACGATACGAGTAGAATAGGTGCCGATGCCGACATAATCAATAGTTCTTTGATTAATATTTATGGTTTTTAAATGTTTTGATACGACTTTTTACTCGACTGCTACAGAAGGGCATATATTTCCGATGAGCAAAATCACTTATATTGGCTTTTCACACATTTTTTACTATCCGGTATCCGGCCGGATATTAACGCATTATCCGGTATCCGGCCGGATAGTAAATTATGGCCGGATAGGCCGGATACCGGATAGTGGCCGGATATCCGTTACATCTCTAAATTGGACTTTGTGGAAATTGGACATTTCGGGAATTGGAAATTTCAGGAATTGGACATTATGGGAATTGGACATTTCGGGAATTGGACATTTTGGGAATTGGACATTTCGGGAATTGGACATTTCGGGAATTGGACATTTTTAAACCATTGGACATTTTGGGAATTGGACATTCTGAACTTAAACGGTGAATACGCTGTCCGGCAAAGAAATGGAACGCGTTGCCTGCAAGTGTGTTGCCTGATCATTATAATCTGGACGCCTTCAAAGCTACAGTGAATATGCTGCACGGCTGAGGAATGGAACGCGTTGCCTGCGAGTGTGTTCCATGATCATTATAATCTGGACGCCTTCAAAGCTCTAGTGAATACGCTGTCCGGCAAAGAAATGGAACGCGTTGCCTGCAAGTGTGTTGCCTGATCATTATAATCTGGACGCCTTCAAAGCTACAGTGAATATGCTGTACGGCTAAGGAATGGAACGCGTTGCCTGCGAGTGTGTTCCCTGATCATTATAATCTGGACGCCTTCAAAGCTCTAGTGAATACGCTGTCCGGCTAAGGAATGGAACGCGTTACCTGCAAGTGTGTTCCCTGATCATTATAATCTGTACGCCTTCTCAAGGCTAGAGTGAATAGGCTGTTCCTAGACAGGCATGCTCCATCTTCGGCTGCATCGTCACTTACCAACAAGTGAGATGGCGGGTAAACGCAATATAAAAAAAAGAAAAAAAAATAATAGACAAAATAAGAAAAGTTTGTATTTTTGTGGGCGATCTATATTCTAGAAGAAAAGTTTGTAGTTACCTCCGAATTCTAAACCATTGGACCGATTTCGAAAATTCTTTTAATAGCAGAAAGTTACAGAATTCCCGAGTGTCATAGGGTACTTTTGATCCTGGAAAAATAAAAAGATACCGCGGGTAAGTTTAATATTTGCAGAGATCCGGACAGCGGGTAGGCGAACACCACGGAGTACAGAGTTCTCAGTAACGGTCACCCATCCCGTTCCCGAACTTTTTTGTTTGCTTAACCTTGGTTATCGGTCTCGCAAACACTTTCACTAGACCAGTGCCAAACGTAACAAATACACAAAATTTAGCGTAACATACACATTACACGGTGAATTCCTCACATGTATTGTCACTACCATCTCTTTGTGTTAATCTAATGTTAGTATGTATACTACCACCTCTTTGAGGTAATCTAATGTTAGTATGTATACAATACACACCAACGCCAGGGACAATACCGAAGATTGAGTCTTGGGACGGTGACTCAATCCGTCATAACTGGCTGTGTGAAAACGGCACAATGTGCCGCGTGGTGTGGATATGGGGCAGGGCAGCGGTTCTCAAACTGTGAGGGTGTGTCACACTGTGTTTAGGCAACGCATTCGCGACTCGACGAGTGCGGGTGTCTATGGACGGCGGTGATCGCGGTGGTACGCTTGTCTGTTTGTCTGCCGTATAACATAAAAAATATCTCGATTAAACTGGCACAGACAGATAGAAACACGCATCAAACTCATAACACCGTCGAGTCTGTTTTTTTTATATATATTTTTATGTTATACGATAGGCAAACAGGCAAGCGGGCCACCTGATGGAAAGTGGTCACCACTGCCTATAGACATAAGCAACACCGAGACTTTCGCCAAAGCGTTACCCACCTCTATAACACGTTACTCTGGCAGCAAAAAGGCAAATATCCCTCCACTGCCAAAGCCACGGTTCCCCAAATTCCCACCCCATGGAGCTCTGGAAACCTTACTCACCGGCAGAAACACAATCCTATTTAAAAGAGTATTGTTTAGCTGCGGTATTCTGTAAGGTGGAGGTACTTCCCCAGTCGGGCGGCTCCAATTCGAACGGGATACCCCGCTATGCCCTACCTCTCTTTAAAGAACGCTGCCAGAGCTCGCGCAGGGATTGCCTTTTGGACGGGCATGGCGAAATCTTATTCATATTTATTGATGATTGGGGCATTATAAATCAAATCTTTTACCTTAAGTTACATTAAAATATTTCTTACTTAAACTTATAATAATACATCCTGTTGACTAATAAAATATTGGAAATAAATTAACATAATAGTGGTACGATTCCGGGCCGGGCAGAAATTGAAATGATGAATTTTAATTTCTGTTACGGGTCTGGGTATGTAAGTATGTATTAAAAAAAAGAAGTATATAAGTAGTTTATCAGTTATCTAGCACCCATAACACAAGCTTTGCTTACTTTGGGGCAAGATGGCGCTGTGTAAATTTGTCCACGATTATTTATTTTTATTTTGTCCACTTCATGTAAATAATCTATTAATAAAGTGACACAATAGTGGTGATATAATAATTGCAATTGCTTTTTACTTTTTATATCACCAAATTGCAAAAATTACGGTAAAATATTTCAATTAATATTTGAAAAAAATTGTAAAATAATGACGTCTGCAAAGACTGTGATTAAAATAGATTGAAAACCACTGTCGCAGGTAGAGATTTTGACAACGATAGCTTCGCGCGGTCACGACACTCCCAGGCACTGTTACACTAAGCCCAGTACAGTAGAACAGTTACCAATACGATCGCTGCATGCCAATTTACCTGAAGATCTTGGTGGTTTTAACAGATGTAAATGGACTACACTTTCATTATACATATTATCCGGTTTCATTACCATCATTATTATATAAGCCAGAAGACGCTGCTGGGCATAGGCCTCCCCAGAGATCTCCACGGCGGCCGGTCCCGTGCCTTCCGCATCCAGCTGGTACCTGCGATCTTTACCAGGTCGTCGGTCCACTTTGTGGGAGGCCTACCCACGTTGCGTCTTCCGGTACGTGGTCCATTATCGGGTTTGTTATACACTATGTATGTGCATTCAATCGTCGCACCGCTCGCCACCGAATTCATCCTCACACCTTGGGAGCCAAATTGGTCGCGAACTGTGCGGTTCCTAAGGAACTTTCTACAACGTACACTAAGGTTGTGGAATGGACTACCTGGAGAGGTTTTCCGTGAAGAGTACAACATGGAGTTCTTCAAGAAAGGGGTGAAAAGGTTTTTACGGGGTCGGCAACGCGTGGGTGATGCCCCTGGTATTGCAACGTCCATAGGCTGCGGTGATTGATTACCAGCAGGCAGCTTGTTTGTCACCTTAGTGGTATAAAAAAAGTCGTGGACAAATCCACACAGCGTCTTCTAGCAAACTAAACAACGCTTGTACTATGGGACTAAATGGACTATACTTTCATCACACATATTAACGGGTCAGTATGTATGTTGACGACCTGAGTGGTTCAGTGGTCAACATGCCGGTCTGCCACGCAAGAGGTCCCGGGTTCGATTCCCGGCCGAGCAGAAATTGAAATGATGAATTTTAATTTCTGTTACGGGTCTGTATAAATAAGCATGTATTTAAAAGTATATAAGTAGTTTATCAGTTATCTAGCACCCATAACACAAGCTTTGCTTACTTTGGGGCTAGATGGCGCTGTGTGTGAATTTGTCCACGATTATTTATTTATGTTTGATGGTACGGGCAACTGCGTCGAAATATCGAATTAGAAACAATACCAACCGTAATAACAAACCCGATAAATATGTGACGACCTGAATGGTTCATACCGGTATGCCACGCTCCCGGTTTCGATACCCAGCCAGGCAGAAAGTGGAATGATGAAATTTAATTTCTGTTACGGGTTATATGTATAATAAGTATATATTTCAAATGTAAATAGTGTATTAACTTAGGCAGTTTTTCACTGGGTTTCGTTGCAATAAAAAGGGTTTCAGATTATATCAACAAACCTATACAATTCTACCATACGATTGATCCTCATTGGAAATAGTAAGGTACGATTCGAGAATGTGTTTTTTTCATACCACAAAGGTGGCAAACAACCTTACGGCCTGCCTGATGGTAAGCAGTCACTGCAACCTATATACGTTTGCAATACAGGCGTTTGGCTTAGAAACCACATCGCCACCTTAGCTTCCTAGTCAGCGATGTCTACATTTCTCTATAACCAAACCGGTCATACGGTACATGACCTACTATTTCCCCATTGTCTACGGCTAGGAATCTAGGCTCTAAGTTAGGTCTTTAGTGCTTATAATGTAATAGCCGAATAGGTTATAGGTTGAGCACGATTCGTCTGTGGAGTTGTGCTGTTGGTGTCTTGGTTTTTGTGGTTATTTATTGAATGTTTCGTTTTGGAGCATCGGTGGTGGAGTGGTTAAGGTATCCGAGTAGTAAACGAGAGGTACCGGGTTCGAATCCCACTGCGGCCATGTACCAATGACTCTTTTCTGAGTTATGCACATTAGTTGAATGCTAACCGATGGTCTTACGGTGAGGGAAAACATCGTAATGAAACCTGTATATTCAGGCGACTGAATGTGTTACCTAATCCCATCTGTTCAGGTTCCCCTCGTATCATGGTCACGGAGGTCAGATGGCAGTCGCTCTACTGTAATAACATTTGCTGATCTGCCAAATCCTGGAAAATGGTCAAGGCTGGGCCCTCGTGCGCGAGAGCGCAAACGGGACATTACACCAAAGATGACCTACGAATGCAAGAAAAAAATAGGTAGGTCTTTTTAATACCACAAAAAATAGTAAATCCTATCCTAGATATCCTTATACGTAGGTACCTAAATTAAACTACAAATGCGAAAGTTTGTAACGATTTTCTAGGAAAACGACCAGACAGATTTTGATAAAATTTTCCTATAAGGTAAAAAGTGATTTTGTACTGTGCTATATTATGATTTTACTGCCTATAACGAAAAAACGTAATATAAACAATAATACCACGGAAACAGTAATTGATCATAGGCAAAGTATTTATTTTAGGGCGTTTCGAAATCTAAAATACCTATCGTATTTGCGAAATCGATCCTGACCGATATCCGATACAGTGTTCATTACCAATGTAAATCGATACTTCGAAGCCGACTTAATTTGACCGTGTCATACAAATATTCATACACTAAACCTAATTTAAGGTATTTGCACTCTGTTTACTTGATTCCAACATCGATTCAAGTATATGACAGAAAAAAGATAATTAACGAATACGAATAATAAAAGTTATTTTACGTTTATTAAATCCATTTTAGCTAAAATATATTTTGTCACTTTGTTTCAAATTCAATCATTTCAGTGGCAAATAAAGACAAAACATATTTTAGCTAAAATATATTTCATAAACGTCATATAACTTATATGAATATGACGGTTAGTCTATTACCACCACGGAGGAAATAACTACTCCTAGACGGTGTCCTAATCAATATTAAGTTACCTATAACAGAAAATCAGAAAACACTTTAGCTAGACCAACAAACGGAAAAATATACATGAAAATCACTACGATAAACTTCGAAAACAACATAAAACCAGCCTTTATTTTCCCACACGGTGATATTAACGAAACATTAAACTTTAAATATCGAATTTCATACAGCAACAAGTAACTACAACCAGCCAGCACCACGCACACAACAAAACAACACTGGCGCCGAAAACTTCAGTCTTTTTTTCCAACAAACCGGCCAGTGCCCGCTCGCCCGTCCAAATTCAAATATTCGAATGCATTCGAACAGCTGTCAAAATTCGGCGCGCTTCCTGCCACCCTTCCCGCCCTTGAGAGCGGCCACTTACTTTTTTCGCGGGGCGGCCGAGTAGCGAGTACAGCGCACGCGCGCCGGCAAACTATAAAAACGCGCGCAAACGAAATGAGAGCAATCAGTAGCTTTCGAGCAGTCTACCACAGAAGTGCACGATGAGATTCTTGGTGGGTTGAATAAATGAATTAAAAAAAATAATAAGATTCGAAGTTTAAAGTTAAATAGTGACGTGCAAGTGTTACAGTGATTAGTGTTGTGTGCCCATTGGATTGAACGTGGTATTTTGTGTTTCAGATTGTAGCCGCCGTCCTCGCCTGCGCCAACGCCGCTCCGTCCGGCGTCCTGGCCCCCTACGGTCTCGGCCATGGTCTGGTCGGGCATGGTGCCCCGTTTGCGGTGGCGCATGCCGCCCCCTTGGCCCTAGCCCACGCCGCTGTGCCGGTAGTGGCTGCCCCCACCATCTCCCCCGGTGACATCCAGGGCGCTCAGATCGACGCCCATGTTGACGCCAGCGACCACGTCCGCGCCTCTGTCGATGCCGCCCGCGAACAACATGACCAGGTCTCCGAATTGCACGGTCAGGCCGTGAACGCCGCTGAGGATCACGCCTGGGCTGCCGTCGACGCCGCCAAGACCCAGGAGGCTCAATTGGACGGTGCCGCCGCTGGCGCCGCGCCCATCATCGCCAAGCAGCTCGCTTACTCCGCCCCCGCCGTCGGATACGCCGCGCCCGCCGTCGGTTACGCCGCACCCGCCATCGGCTACGCCGGCCACGCCGTCGCCGGACCCGCTCTCGGCTATGCTGCCCAGGGTTACGCCGCCCAGGGTTATGCCGCCCCCGGTTTGGGCTACGCCGCGCACGGCTACGCCGCTCCCCTCGCCGCCAGCAAGACCGTCGTCCATCAGTCCCTCAGCCAGTCGCATCCTGCTCCCCTGGTCCACGCCGCCCCCCTCGCGCACGCCTACGCCGCTCCCCTGGCGCATGGCTACGCCGCCCCCCTTGCCGGTGGTTACGCGCACGGATGGTAAAGCAGCTGTGATACATTAGCAATACCAAATTTCTTGTAATACTCAAATCTTCATGTTCGGAATGTAAATTATGTAAAAAAAATATGCAATAGACGCGAGGATGTGTGAATAAATGTCATAGTAATTTTATACAAAATCATCACTGCATTGTAATTTACGAACCCCATAACTGAACTGAGCGAAAACCCCAAAGTACCTATCACGAAACACAAAGTCGATGTTGATACTATAAAATACCGACAAATATGAATTGTGACACACCAAATAGCTAGTCATAAATAACGACGCCTGAAAGGATGCATTTCGAAATCGCAATATAGCACAAAGGAAACACACAATTCCAACACAAATTGCACACAATACATCATACTCCAAAGTTCTTTGTTCGCTAACTAGGCAATGGCACTATCCAAGTTCAACTAAGCAGCAACAAATTAAGTCATTCATTATAGCAAAAATGTGACCTTAATATGTAGAATTTAAAAAACAAATGTGTCTTTCGAGGCGGCAAATTCAATGTCACTGTACTTATTATTAAAAACACTGAGTAATAGGTATGTAGGTACCTATTAAGTTACACACGAAATTAATTTACCACGGTGGGCACAGAAGCCGGAAACGGTATTACAGACACTGGAACCTTGAACGTGAATTCCTTCGCCTATCGACCGGCTAGTTAAAAAAAATAGATCACGGAATTAAAAGTGGACCTTATAAAAAACCTTCAAGTGTTACTGCTTTAAAATTAAAAAATTACGCATTACCAACGAGTCTGAAGGAAGTGGCTTTGCCATTTGGTTTTGATGTACTTTTTTATGAGAATGGAATGTTGTTTATTATGCCGCAACTATAATATTATTTAAAACTAATATGTAATTAGAATAGGTAGTAAACAAAAAACTATACCTGGTTTACATTGAACAAAAATGGGCAAACCAGACTCAAACAAAACATCGTTCAGTTACAAACTCTGCTAACATTCGACGATCCTACAGGATCTTTGTTACTTTTCCAGGACGTGACTTAAAGAACAATAACACGCTGGGGATGAATTTAGCTTTCTATTAGACGTATAGTATCACCTAATACAGACCTATCAGTAAAAGAAGTTTCGTTCGTACATTAAAGGGTTCAAACAACGAAACAAAAACAGCTTCAGATTAGTTAAGTATCTAAAGATAGTCTCCCAAAGCAGTGAGTAGGTAGGTACCTAATCTATCAAAATGAAATAGTTGTAATTTTTTGTGCTGTGAACCGAAGTAGATTACAACACATTATTATCTAGCGTGAAAAGTTAATCTAACTAAAATTAAGCTTAATGGAACATTTTACGAAATTCATGGATCATTATTGTGATAAATTGACGATCTTTGCTAGGTACTAGGCTCATGTCGGTTTGCAAGTTTATTTAAATTGGCGACATTTATCGTGATGTAAGCACAGGATGTAAAACTAATGCAGGTTTTTTATACTTGACACAAAGTGCGATGGTTAATTTTTTTGTCAAATTATGAGCAAAATTTTGAGAACTTCTTCAACCAATTAATCTTTTGTGTTTCCACTAATAATTTTAAGTCTCTTTTTACCCGACTGCCAAGGAAGGGGTCTATTTTTCGCGCGTATTTTGTACGTTGTAATTATTTTTTATTGCCTCGTATATTTTTGGATACTTTTTAATTGACAATACATCGCCATTTTTTAATATAAAGACTCAACGCACCCAAAGCCAAGCGCGCCAGCTGGTTAACAACGCAATATAGCCCACATTAATTACATCTACACTACCTACAGTACACTCCTACATTCCCTGCGGTGGGTAAATAAAATATAATAATACGGTGGATTGATAACTATGATTTATTGCCGGCCAGTATCCAGGTCAGGCAAAGAGCAACGGCTCGTACAGCCTTGTGGCATGGTAATGGCGGAGAGCGCGGGAACGCAGTCTCGACTAACGAACGGTGGTAGAGACGCGCCTAGGGTGTCGATGAATCGGTTACGACTAGTCAATGTTGAAAGAAACCCAGGGTGTACTGTCAAATAATGCGTGTGTACATTTTGAAGCATAAAATGGCTGACGAATGTGGCCAAAAAGAACTAGAATTAGCTGGAGCGTCTATGGCCGAGTAGTAACGGTATCCGACTCGCAAGCTAGAGGGACCGGGTTCGAATCATACTGCGGCCATGTACCAATGACTCTTTTCTGAGTTATTGAATACTAAACGATGCTCACCCGCACATTAAGGTGACTGAATGTGTAACAATGAACCAATCTTGTCAGGTTCCCCTAGTATCAGGGTCACAGAGGTCAAAGGCAGTCGCTCCACTGTAATTACCTGATATGAACAAATCCTGGATCATGGTCAAAACGAACCCCGGGCCCTCGTACGCGAAAACACAACCTTAACATTAACTCCATGGTTATTTGTATAAGAACTAGAATTCCATATGATCATAGTACACAATATGACGAATCGACACGCTCATGGCTGTCATCATCATAGAAATTGAACCATAGGGCTTGTTTCGTCATTGGTTAGAGTTAGTTTCACGAAAAGTCCCTTCAAGGGAGGCGCTGTTGTCTTTAGAAAGATTCTACGTCTACTGCTGTGTTCTTAACTAATGATTGTAGTACCAGAGACTACCACGGGACTACGTGTTATGAACTCTGATCGAATCATAATGGATCACCGACACGATTTAATCTGTGGATCGAATCGTACGGTTTCGAAAGATTCACGATTCTATAGCGGTCCCTTCAAATTCGTTCAAGTAAAATTGGTAATTTTTAACACAAAACACACGATTAAGAGATAAGAGTCTCCGTAGGCTGGAAAAGGGCAGCAGCTATTTCCATTGTTATAGATATTCATAACACTGCCATCTCCAACCCGCCTGCCCAGCGTGGAGATTATGGCAATAACCTCCCCTTTCATGGGAGAGGCCCTAAGTCCTGCAGTGGACTGTTATGGGCTGTGATGATGATGATGATGACACGATTGATGATAGAAAATATCATTAATCTACATGTTACAATGTTTCCAAGCGGATCATGTCATTGGGAAAGGTCTATTCAGCGAAAGAGCCATTTTGAAACGAATGGACTTTTTGGTAAACATTAAAATCATCAAATCATTTAGTAATCGATTCGCCAGAAAAAATAGTGTGGCATTAAATCGATTTAAAAGTCTTAAGTTAATCGATCTTTCTATTCGAATAAGATTGGTACAACCCTATGCGGTGAATCGCTTTGGGCTAGTGCTAAGTGGTTAGGCCTTTTGTTTTTTTGTTTCGTGATACCTGTAGGAAAGTGATGCAACTGATATAGACTAATCAATGCTAGGTTAGGGTATCGTTGTGTATCTCATAACTCTGACAATCATCACAGTCCAAAACAGTCCACTGCAGGACTTAGGGCCTCTTTCACGAAACAGGAGGTTACTGCCATAAACTCCACGCTTGGCAGGCAAGTTGGAGATCGCAGTATTATAAATTCCAGCCTACGGAGACTCTAAATCTTTTGCCTCAGAAACATTAGTCGCTCTATATGACATCCGCGAGCCTGACGACCTGAGTGGTTCAGTGGTCAACATGCCAAAAATGTACCACCTCTCAAACTAAAAAAAATGCTTAACAACGATACATTGAGGATCTGAGTGGCTCAGTTGGTTAAAATAACAGCCGGTCTGCCACGCAAGAGGTCCCGGGTTCGATTCCCGGCTGAGCAGAAATTTAAATGATGAATTTCAATTTCTGTTACGGGTCTGGGTGTTCTATGAATAATAAATATGTATTTAAAAGTATATAAGTAGTTTATCAGTTATATAGCACCCATAACAGAAGCTTTGCTTACTTTGGGGCTAGATGGCGCTGTGTGAATTTGTCAACGATTATTTATTTATTTATTTATAAGGGGTTGGTGCTATGCTACTCTGCCGGACACCACACGGCCTATCTGCCAATGCTGCTGTTTTATTTCCTAGGAAGGATGAACGGTGCGCGGCCACCGTCGTCCAGGACATATGCAACCTAAAGGGAGCGAATGCGGTGCTGGCCTTCAAGGTACCCGTAGACATGGTTTTTGAAGAACCCCATATGCAAAGGAAAGCCCAGGAAAGGTGCGCGGTAAGAAGGCTCACGATGCCCTATGTTACTGATTAGGTATAGATTTATATTCAATTCAATTCAATTCAAATTATTTATTTTAGAATAATTATTCCATAATTTGTTAGTAAATAAACAACATTGACTATGCTATATTAGTAGATAGTTTAATTTTCTGAACATTTATAAAATTATATAAAATTGCAATTTTACTCATTTCACACTTATTCTGATGTCAAAATAGACGTCAAGTGAAAAAATAATAGAAATACCATGTCAAAATAAATGTCAAATAAACAATTCAATGTCAACCTTAATCTACTAGCAGTGATGTCCAGTGGTTAGCCATGGGGCACTCGTACCTATCCTCAAACGCGCTATATACATTCTTTAGATTCTTTAGAATTCAGTATCACTCCATCCTCGGACCCCAGTAGGTTAATTACGTAACCCTGTTGCCAACAATTCTCTGATTTCAATGACTGAAATTGTTACTTTCGCGATTTCGTATGATCGATTTAAGATTACATTGTTCATTGCAATGGAACTTTGTCAGCAACTGAACCCATGAAGTCGATGATACGGAATCGCAAAAGTACCAAATTCCATCATTGAAATTAAAGAATTGTTGGCAACAGCGTTACGCTAATTACGTACAGGATAATTCAATTTTATTATCTATACGGATAGCCTAAACAGACGCGTCAGATCTTCGTGTATCTTCGTAAATCTCCGTCGTAAGTCCATACTGAAGCCTCATAAACACACACAGTTTCGTTTTCTCGTGAACTTGAACCGATGCGCGTGCGTCGACCTCGCGGCGATCATCTGAATCATCTCGCGCGCTTGCGCAATAGCCACGTTGCAAGATCATAAGTGCATGACCACGTTAGGAGTCATATTGCTTTGCACTACTGTGCTGTTGTTGAACGGTTTTTATAGCGTTCGTGAATTAAATTTTTATTCATTATATAGAAAATACCCTGGGGGTAAAAGACGAGTCCTTTGGGCATATGGGACAGCTAATTCGCCGTTTTTTAGCGAACTAAAATAAATAAATATGCTTGAACAAATTCACACAGCGCCATCTAGCCCCAAAGAGTTCCTAGATCACTTATAAACTACTTATATAACTTCTTTTAATACACATCCTATACACATAATATACCAGACCCGTAACAGAAATTAAAATTCATCATTTCAATTTCTGCTCGCTCGGGAATCGAACCCGGGACCACTGCGCGACGACCGGCATGTTGACCAACTGAACCACTCAGGTCGTCAAGTGATTTTGTAAAAGTTGCTGCAGTGGCTACGGAAAATTTTCTTGAAGTGGTAAAGCACTTATAGTCTTATATTGCACGTTGGGCGTTACATGCTTACCTGCACGCTTTTGGGCTAGCCAAGCATTAAACCGCTATCGCAACTGGTAATAACCGATAAGTTTTAAAAGTGTCCAGATTGTAATGAGGGAACACCCTCGCAGGCACCCATTTTAAATGTTATTGAATTGAACCAAAACGGCTTGTTCGGATGACTGGCAGATCAACAGCGGGCCTATCGGTATTTGACTGTTCATCTTAGAGATGGTAGCAGTACTGAAGATTTGTGCTTGATATAACTGAAGCATATGTTTGAGTGTGTCGTAAGTTATTTCGGCTGAATAGAAGAGGGCCGATAATGTCCACTGACGAGTGTAGTATAAGAAAAACGATAGAAAAGAACAACAGTACCTCTTTTCAATCACGAACTCCGTAGACCAGAAAATGGGCAGCAAACAGCGTTTTTAATGCGATTTCAGCCTGTCTATTGCTCAATCATCCTCTTTATTATCATTGATTATTGCAATGCTCTAAATTATTTGAACACATTACGTAAACACTGCATCGGTTGAATTGTAATTGGAACACAATCGTAACTCTATGCTAGTTTGACACGTTTTTGGTATTCTGCTACAATCAAACCTGCTAAATTAGCGGACTCTAAACTGATCGTAAGCGGTAACTGTCGCCCATAACACCTACGATTCATACAACAAAAATGTAGAACCAGTATGATGTCACTGTGAGGGCTAAGGTGATATGCCTCTTGTACATCCATACAATAATTAAATTGTAGTGTAGTACGTATAGTGCAAAACCATAATTTCCTAGCGAAAAGGATATAGGTACTCGTGATATTGCATAGGGACATTCCCACGAGATCGCCGTAGTAACTTCTCGACTAGTGTTGCTACCTTGGATATTTCAAAATGAAATAATTAATAATAATTTTGGCGTTTAAAGCTGTATGAGTTTTATTACCATTACTTAGTGCCTATTTAGTATTCATTTATTTGCTATCCAATGGTAGATGATAAAACTTACCAGCGAGTAAGTGTAACATTCTACAAATACAGTCGAACAAACATAAGTCTACTCAGAGGCTCTACCACAGCGCATGTAGCCTTGACCTAGGGTTGCAAAAATCTTTCTATTTAGGGTGTAAAAATAGTATCCATATAAAAAAACATATAGTATCCTTTAACATTATATGCCGTTTTTTCACAATTTATATGACACCCTTGTCGAAGGGGTTGATGCTATTCTGCCAGACACCACATGATAAAATGGTTTTTTCGTTTTACATAAAGAAAAAGTGTATTTTTTGACCAAATGGATCTTCTTATAGTCAAAGAAAGTATTGCTTAAATATAGTAGATTTGGATTTAAAAAAACATCTTGGCGTTAATGTCCCGGTTGTGCTCTCGCGCACGAGGGTCCGGGGTGCGCCTTGACCATGTTCCAAGATTTTGCAGCTGAGGTAATTACAGTGGAGCGACTGCCATCTGACCTCCGTGACCCTGCTACCAGCGGAACATGACCAGATTGGATCATGGTTAAACGCGACTGAATGTGTAGGTTTCACCACGATGTTTTCCCTCACCGTAAGAGCATCGGTTAGAATTCAACTATTGTACATCAGTCAGAAAATAGTCATTGGTACATGGCCGCAGTGGATTTCAAACCAAGTATCTCACGCTTACGACTACTTACGAGTCGGATACCTTAACTACTCGGCCAATGCGGTTCTTATTCCATTTGATATTTCAAAACATTTACACCAACATATTCGGTGAATAAGAGTCTTCTTCTTATCTATCTGAGACCTTCTTAAATTCCGAAACCTCGGTTCAAAACATCTTGGTCAAATAGTTTGGCTTGGCCCGCGACTATGAAATAATTTAAACAAAAGTTATGTCGTGATGATAAATCTGTTCGGGTTATCATTATCGCAGTCCATAACAGTCCACAGCAGGACTTAAGGCCTGTCCCACGAAAGGGGAGGTGATTGCCATAATCTCGACGCTTGGCATGCGGGTTGGAGATCGTAGTATTGTAAATATAAAAATGGAATACGTAGCTGCCATCTTACAGCTTACGGAGACTAGATCTTTTGCCTCGAAAACATAAGTCGCCTTGTACGACACCCACGAGTGTAAGGGGTTTGTGCTATTCTACTCTACCTAACAGCACAAAGTCATCACCCACGAGTGTACAGGATTTATCTGTTTGTGTGTGTTTTTAATTATTTCTGTATATGTTATATAAAGTTTCTACTCGTATTTCTATTTAAACACAGGTGTAAACAAACCGTCAAAAAAAACGTACAAAAAACGAAGAAAAAATCCTGCGAAATTCGCCAAAACGCAGCCGCCTGGCAACACGGCCCTTCACCGTCGCGCCGCACGCAAATGGCACCGGCTACATTTAACCAGCCACGGTCGGATACCACAACATCCGATTCGCTAGCTCACTCTAAATACGATATCGACGACTAAGATATTCATGCATGTGCATCATCAATCAATGCAATTAGTCTGTCCCATAAAGCTGCTTCATGTCTATTGCTTATATATTTGATGCCTAAGACACAGGTAAACTACTTACTTAGTTTAGGCATCTAGTTAATGAAAAACATAGCATGTATCTACTTAATTTACTTAGTCTAAATAACTAGGGTAGCAAATAATTTCAAATTGTTCTATTTAAATTTTAACATAAGTAGGTACTTACTTTTAAATTTAACTATGTAATTTTAGACTTAAGATTTCTTGAATAAATTATTTATTTATTTATTGCTTTTCATAGTTCTTGTTAACCTTATATTTTTGTTGTAATTTATAGAGAATTTTTATTTAAGATATTTTTCCAGAGAAACGTTACTTTTTTCCATTATAGTATGTTTTATTGGAATTAATTAAAATTACAAGAATGTCTTCAGGTTGAACGGGCTTACTTTCAGTTTATTATCTTATCCTGCATTCCTGTTGACAGTTATCCACTCTATATTCTCCGCGCTTGGGAGATGCAGGGACAGAGGGTTGGAGAAACGTACTTCAACTAAATTGTAAAACCAAATTAAAAACAGTTAAAAGTCTTTACAAAAATCTAGCTATTATTATCTGTTTCTCTCTCGAAATTTTTTGTTTAATTTTAAGTAAAGTCGCAAACAAGTATTTAAAATGTGAGAGCAATTGTCCAAGCCCAGAAACAACCGCATAATTAAACCATAGTCTTTGATACTCCTTATGGTTTTATTAATGACGAATTTACGTTCGAAGATTATAGCGCTAAGTTATTGTCAGGCGCTCGTAAGCTTTTAAGCACAGAAGCAGTGCTTAGAGCTTCGCAATCGAGTAGTTGCCTCGACATACTGAATCTATGAATTACGAAATTAAATATATTTAATCTATGTATTGGCCGTGTGGTGTCCGGCAGAGTAGAATAGCACCAACCCCTTACCTTCATGGGTGTCGTACAAGGCGACTAATGTTTTCGAGGCAAAAGATCGAGAGTCTCCGTAGTCTGGAAAATGGGCAGCAGCATTTTCCATTGTTATTTTTAAACACTGCGATCTCCAACCCGCCTGCCAAGCGTGGAGATTATGGCAATTACCTCCCCTTTCGTGGGAGAGGCCCTAAGTCCAGCAGTGGACTGTTACGGGCTGTGATGATGAATCTATGTATACAGCAAGTCTAATACAAAGTCGCTTCCCGCTGTCTGGCCCTATGCGTCTATGTATCTATCTACGTAAACTTAGATCTTTTAAACTTCGATACGGATTTTAATGCAGTTTTCAACAATAGAAACACTGATTCAAGAGGAAGGTAAAGTAAGTGTAAGTGAAGGATGTCCACTAGTGTTAACTTAAACTTAACAAAATAATAAAACATGCTTCAGACATTGCTATTCAAACCTTTGTCTAGTTACAACCAGCACTGATCGAGTGGCAGCGAGACCGATTAGCGAAGTTAAGCAACGCCGCAGTGTCCGGGAACTGGATGGGTGACCGATTATTACTGTTCCGTGTTTTGAGGCTAGTCAAACGTTCAGCACCGCAACCAGCTCGCCACTCGTTAGGTGTGAATGCATATACCGTTCAACTGTCTCGGGAGCTGATTGGCACCCCTCGACTCCGACGGCTATCGCATTATAAACATATAATCATCATCATCACAGCCCATAAAAGTCCACTGCAGGACTTAGGGCCTCTCCCACGAAAGGGGAGGTTATTGCCATAATCTCCACGCTTGGCAGGCGGGTTGGAGATCGCAGTCTTTAAATATAACAATGGAAAATGCTGCTGCCCATTTTCCAGACTACGGAGACTCTTGATCTTTTGCCTCGAAAACATTAGTCGCCTTGTACGACACCCATGAGTGTAAGGGGTTGGTGCTATTCTACTCTGCCGGACACCACACGGCCAAAATAATCAAAATATTATTTCGCTGATTGTTATTTCTTTTCGCCAAATCAGAGTTTACTTGTGTCCACTAGGGTACACGCGGGTGCGATGACATCAATTGATTGCCACGAGCCTGCGCTCTCCAACCCTCTGTCCATGCATCTCCCAAGCGCGGAGAATATGGCGAAACATTTGGGAGAGGCTCAGGTTCAAGTGGACTGTTACGGTTTGTTGGTGTGTTACCATCACGTTGAAGAATCTAGGTCAGTTCTTAGGATAAAATGTAATATTAATAATCATCTTGGCGTTAATATCCCGGTTGTGCTCTCACGCAGGAGGGCCTGGGGTTCGTCTTAAAAACGATCCAGGATTTGGCAGATCACATAACTACAGCGGAACGACTGCCATCTGACCTCCGTGACCCTGCTACCAGGGGAACCTGATCAGATTGGATCATGGTTACACATTCAATTGCCCGAATGTGAAGGTTTCATTACGATGTTTTACAATCGGTTACACTTTTTAAGAGTTCTTAGGATAAATGATAGGTTTATTAATTAGGCCAAAAATGAGTCATTTTCGTATTCTGATAAATACATACCAAGCAATAACAATAACACTAAAGGCTATTTACGAAGCTGGCAACACATTACCCAGCTATTACAAGTTACAAGTGGTATGGAATTTTTTAGGGTACTGTACTCAAAAGGTACCAAATATTACATATATCTCAATTTACATATATAAAAATCAATTGCTGTTTGTTAGTCTTGCTAAAAGTAGAGAACGGCTGTACCGATTTGAATTTTTTTATTTTTTTGTTATCTAGGTGGTATTGTCGTTCTATCAGGTGGTAAGACTCTGACAAGCCTGAGGACTCCGCCTGGGTGAGTACCACTATGGTACCTGGGTGAGTGCCTTATCTGTTTCTGCCCAAAAGCAACAATGCTTGCATTGTTGTGTTCCGGTTTGAAGGATAATGTAGCCAGAGCAATTACAGGCATGTGGCATTTCATCTTAGTCCTCACAGTGACAGACGCACCTGCCGCTCTGCATTTTTTTTGCCTGTAACCTAAATGCATGAATCGTAAATGTTATGGGCGACAGTTATCGCTTACCATCAAGTGGGTTGTCGGCAAGTTTGTCACTGCGTAGAAAAAAAAATTCTCACTGTAAGATCGAGAGTTCGTGAAGAACTAATGATACACTTACCAATAAAAATGCCAGGTTTTCTGCCACGTCATTTGCTTTACGAAAGTAGACTTACCTGTAACAAAGGATTACGTATGTATTTTTTCAGTTAATGACGATAAAAATTATATCTAATTTGACAGACTAACATACCGAAGATTTTTTAAGGGTGGCAATATCTATTAATTACACTACTGATTTTGATAAATTGGCTGAAGAAATGAAAGCTCAAACATCCCATTAACTTAATTTCAATAATAAACTGATATCTGTAGTACTGATATCTGTTTTGATTTTTTTTTATGACAAACCTAATCATCATAAATATAGGGGCCTGATTTACAACCTTGATAAGTCCCAGATATCTTATTTGACCGATGCAGGTGGTAATACAGGCCCTATATAAATAAGTATGTAGGTACTTATGCATGTACGGAACCTTTCGTGTGTACTGAGACGTACTTGCCGGCTTTTACAAAATTGTGTTCCGGGATGTTGTTTAAAATCTATAGCGCTGTTTGTACGAAAAAAAAACATACACCCGTTGACATTTGGCGAGTCAAAAGAATTATAATTATAGAGACCGAATGCAGGGGTGGATTTAGTACTGTTTACGACTTTTTTTATATATAATACGGCAGACAAACATCCATGCGGGCCACATGATGGTGCGTGGTTACCGCCGCATATGGACGTAAGCGACATCAGGGGCACTACGCGTTGCCCGCCTCTAAAAAGGTCTCTAATATACCTCTAGAACGATCCCGAGTCATAGTCCAAAGGAAACAATGTGGCTGGGAGCTCATTCCACATTAGACTTGAAATATTGCTGATCACAGCTAACCGACACTAAGCTACAAACCCTAAAGTTGCGCGTCTTTCGGTATTCTACACGTTGCATTGCACTTTTCACTTTCCGCCTTCAAGGCTCAAGAAGAGGGCATACGTTTCATCCTTACGTGGTAAATATACCAGCTATCCACACGAACCGCGGTGGATAACTGGTATAAGCCGACCTTCACAATGCGTACTAAGGAGTTGAACGCTTTGCCTGCCAATGTGTGCCCCAAACTCCTTCAAGACCAGTGTGAAAAGGCTGTTTCTAAACAGGCATGTATCATCTTCGGCCGCATCGTCAGTAATCATCAGGTGAGGTAGCGTTCAAATGCCTATCTAATAATAATAACGTAAAGAAAACGCGAGGGTAGGGAGTTGTGTCGGGACAGCGCAAAGTGGCGGTCCATAGTCTCTGCCTACCCCACCTGTGGGACAGAGGCGTGAGCTTTATGTGTGTGTGTTTTCCCTAAGTTTTATTGTAGTAATTTATTTAAAAATTTACTTTTTGTTGCAATGCACTCCAAGCTTCTGTACTTTAAGTCGAAAAGTATTATGAATATACATTTTAGAAGTGCCCTGGTGGGAACGAAGACAAGCCAACGTCTTAATACAACACAAAGTATTTTTTTAACTTTTGTAATATATTGTTCTATTCTATTTTTATTTTAACACACACACACACACACACGCGCGCACGCGCACGCACACACACACACACACAGACACCGACACCGACACACACACAGAGACAGACACAAACACAGGCACACACAGACGCAGACACACACGCACGCACGCGCGCACACACACACACACACACACGCACGCACACACACGCACACACACGCACGCACGCACGCACGCACGCACGCACGCACGCACGCACGCACGCACACACGCACGCGTACACGCACACACGCACGCGTACACGCACACACACACACACACACACACACACACACACACACACACACACACACACAACAATGGCATTTTTTTTTACCATAAATTTACAGCGTTACACTACTTGACATAATGCATGAGGCATGATAATTTTTCATGACACAAGAAAGGGGTGTTATATTATATGTCTGACGTGTGTATCTGTGGGTCTGTCTGAGGCATCGTGGCTCAAGACCGGACTTCCGACATCTGTCGATTAGGTTATTTAAGTTCTGAGTACGACCCAGCCCTCATAAAAGCCGTAGGTAAGTTAAGTGGTATAAAAAGTTTCGTATCGCACTCACTCCGGAGTCACGTGGGCTCCACCGTCCTACATCTTGGATATTTTAGTTCTTGTATGTTGATAAGCTAGTATTTGTTTACTAATTTATATTTAGAAATGATACCTCTATTTGGGGTCAAATTGGGCGACTAATGCGTATATCATCATCATTTAAAATTGATTGGGACGACATCGGCGAACTTGTGTTTCTTAATAATTTTTAATTTAACACTTTTTTTTATTATTATAAGTTTTGTTTTGAATCCTTAAGCCAGACATTTGACATTGACCGCCAACTTACTTGGCGGTAATTTATTTTTATTTGCTCTTGTTTTTTACTTTTACTTATTTTTTTGTCTATTTATTTTTGGCCGTGTGGTGTCTGGCAGAGTAGAATAGCACCAACCCCTTACACTCGTGGGTGTCGTACAAGGCGACTAATGTTTTCGAGGCAAAAGATCAAGAGCCTCCGTAGTCTGGAAAATGGGCAGCAACATTTTCCATTGTTATATTTAAACACTGCGATCTCTAACCCGCCTGCCAAGCGTGGAGATTATGGCAATAACCTCCCCTTTCGTGGGAGAGGCCCTAAGTCCTGCAGTGGACTGTTACGGGCTGTGATGATGACTATTTTTGTTTGCTTTAAGGCAATCCGTAGAAGATGATGATGATGATGATGACGACTAGCGGCCGGTCTCTACGTTAGTCGCCTACGACACCCGTCATTGTAAGGGGTTGGCGCAATGTTCTACTGTGCCTACTATATTTTGGGTCAAGATAATTTATAATGTCGAAAAAATATACAGTAGCCAAATGTATTATATTTTAGAAATACAGCGGCAAAACTTTCTTCGACTATAATATTTACCCTTATATAAAAAGTACCTACCTAATAGGTAATCTAACTTTTTTTTAAACATTTTATCATGCGGTGTCCGGTAGAATAGCACCAACCCCTGCGACAAGGGTGTCATATAATTTGTAAACAAAATTCATACAATTTTGAAGGATACTATTTTTTATTTATATGGATACTGTTTATACACTCTAAATATGGTTTGTGCAACCCTATGTCGAGGCTACATGCGCTGTGTTTATGTTTGTTTGACTGTACTTGTAGAATGTTACACTTACTTGCTGGTAAGTTTTATCACCTACCATTGGACAGCAAATAAATGTATACTGAATAGGTACTAAGTAATTATGTGACCCAAAATCAAAATGAATGAATAAATGAATGAATGTATTTATTTGTTTTATTGTATTGTTATATATGTATTAAATTGCTGGTCTTTAGAAAAGCTTATTCAGCTTTTAATTTCTTTACCAAAATTAAATAAATAATTCGTAATAAGGTATACCTTGGCCAGAAACATATATTTTCTTTATTACCTCAACGGTGGCAAACAAGCTTATGACCATTGGTTTTTAATTTTATTTTATTATTATAATTTTTTTTATTATGTATTACTATTACTTATAAGTATATAATTGTACAATGGCTCTCTCTATAGGCTAAATAAAGAACCCATAAAAGGGGAAATCTGTATAAGTACCTATGTTTCCATTTTTAACAAATTTATCAAAGGATGTTGTTGTTTTTAATAATTTATTTTTACTAAAAAGAGAGCTGGTGAGAACATAAGTTCGTATCATGAAAATTTAACTTAGTACTACACAAAACCAATCTCCAAAACCACAAAGTCGAAACGCTCTTAAAACAAAGGCAATGACCGAAGCAATGCATCCGACATCTCATCACCGCCGCAATATATGCCAAAAGGTCACATATGTCGACCCTTTATGGCCTGTTGCAATCATAATGAATGATCATACTCATAATGAATCAAATTTATATCCAGTCGAAACAAATATGGCGCCCGTTAAACTGTCAAAAAGCGCGCGCTTCCCACATCGCCGCCCTCGGCGCCGAGCGCCATAACATTTTTCATTACTTTTTTCATCGGTGGCCAGTACTGGTCAGTGGGCTCCATACAGCCAGTTCCAGTACAGCGATATAAAAACGGTATGTCGCAAGATGTGGCCGATCAGTAGCCTTCACGACGTCCAGCGAAGATGAGATTTCTGGTCAGTCCAGTTTTCAGTTTTGCCTCTTTTTTGTTGTTTATTATTCAGTTCGTAGACGGAATAAAAAAAATGGATATTTTTAAATAACACGTGCGGTTTTTATCGCGTCGTCGATGAGTTTTTTCTTGTGCATTTAAAAATACTTAATTTTTTTCTTTGTTTATTGTGCCATGCAGGACAGTGTTGCAAGCAGTTACAATAGTGTTTGGTATATTATAATCGTGTTCTGAGTGTTGTCATTATTATTAATAACTAGATGGTCTGGCGCTTCGTTTGCGTGTGTCCTACCCCTACCCTGCTCTACCCTACCCCTAATACCCTAAAACAAGTGCAGCCTCCAGCTATAGGCACCTATAAGCGCATTGGTGATAACCGTGGTGTTGCTAATGCCCATAGAAGGCTGCACCACTATCCATCACGTGGCCCGCTTGCCTATTAATCTGCCATATCACATTAAATACAGCCCTCCTGAAGTTATACGTGAGCTTACATTCGGTAAATAAATTTTATTTATATTCGTCAAGTGCGAGTCGGCCTAGCTCACAAAACTTTAAGAGGTTCTAAGCCACAAAATTAAAAAAAAACTCTGTTTAACTTGTCTCTGTTGTGATAGACAGACAGACAGTCGACGTAATCATAATACCTGAAAGCTTATTATCTAAACCGTTATATCGTATTTCAAGGAAACAGGTATCTATAAAGATAATAACTAAGGTTTACGTGAAATAGTGTTCAAGACATTCTCCATTACTGACAAACAATTAGAAATAACCTTCAATGTTAATATGCAAGCATAACCAACGACTTGATTCTTGAAAAGTATGGATAGCAGATCATTTAGTACATAGATATAACATTATGGACTCGTACGTCCGTCTATCGAAAAAGACACCATTGCCACCGCGATAATCAATATTAGACGTTTCCAGGAATTAGACGCGTTAAGACATAGACGTATCTTTATTTGGTCCAATAACACATTCAAAAAACCTGAAACTAACAGAATAAGTACATAATAAGGAAGCAGACGTCATCGGAAAGAAATCAAAGAAAGAAAGTAAAGAAATCAAACACATCAAGGAAAAAACCAAAATTCACGCAGTCACAAATTACTTAAATGATTCACAAATCAAACAAAATAAGTAATAGATTCTGAATCACATTACAAAACAATGTAAAATATGTGATGGGTGACCTTGATGTAAATAAATAGTTGTCATTCGGACTTTATTACAGTGAAGAACATGGTTCATAAAGAGCAACAAACCAAGAACATATTACGAATTTGAACATTAACATTTTCTAAACTATACCTTGAGAAATATAGAGGAAAAAGAATAGAAACATCACAACATTTAAGATATATTGATCCAAAGCTCCAATGCAATGAGTATGCCAACAATAATTTAAAAGCATGGAGGCAAGATCCAGTCGTCTTGCAAAGAAAGCACAATCCTGCCAGCCAAAGGAGTACAAAATACACACAAAGGAGTACAGAGTACAGGGAGTTCATCCTCACACCTTGGAACCACATTGGTCAACTGTGCGGTCAAAGGAACTTTCTACCACACACGCTAAGGTTGTGGAATGAGCTCCCTGGAGAGTACAACATGGAGTTCTTTATGGAAGGTGTGAAAAGGTATTTACGGGGCCGGTAGCGCGTAGGTACAGTCGAATTCATTAATATGTGAGCATTGCCAAGGCTTCAAATATAAATGTACATGGAAGGGTACTTATATATCTGAGCAGATGTACATATGTTTCATTGGTGAATCTGCTCAGATATATAAGTACCCTTCAATGTACATTTATATTTGGAGCCTTGGTAATGCTCTCATATTAATGAACTCGACTGTGCCACCACTAGAACCTATTGTAAACGTTGCGGTGACTGCTAACCATCAGGCAGTCCATAAGAATATTTGCCATCTTAGTGGTATAAAAAAGAAAAAAAGAAAGCAGCTTGACAGACAATTCCATCTTCGAATAACAAGCGAAAACCAGCGAAAACTAGAGCAGAAAACTAGTATTAAATATTCGCGACACCGATCCAATTAATTCAAGAAACACACTAATTACGAAGTCAATTATGCAAAATTAAATGAAACCTTGCCTTGCTATAAGCTGAAACCGGTAGGAGCACGTTCAAAGCCGTCCTTTTGAGTAATAATAATGAATGAGATCTATTAAGTCTGGAAATGTTTTGGGAAAATTAGATACTTTAATATATTATTATAAACATCGTGTATCGTGCTTTATTCTTTCTTTTTTTATGGTTGTAGTAGTTTCGGCGTACCTATATACTTACAAACATACACAATTAGTCGTTATAGTTAAGGATATTACCGCAAGGCATCAATCGTGATCTAATCTGGACAAGATGATATTAACAGGGTCACGGAGGTCAGACGGCATTCGCTCCACTCTATAAACATACACCAATAATACAGTAGTTACCAAGATCTGCCAAATCCTGGATGGTAGTCAAGGCGGACCCCGGGCCCTCGCGTGCAAGTACACAAACCGCGGCATTAACGCCAAGATGATGTTTTTCTATCAATCATCAATGCAACAAAAGCCATTCTGTCTACGTAGAAAACTACTCAGAAATACACAGAAAGCATTAATTTATACCATGTTTGTTTGATCCGCCTACAACGTACTCCGTTCATACTGTCTCTAACTCGAATTTTCCTTCACAGATTATTTGCGCCGCGCTGGCCTGCGCACTGGGAGCGCCCTCGGGCCCGACTTCCACATATATAGACCCCGACGACGCCGAGGCTGGCGCCATCGATGCCGAAGTAAAGTTCGATGACAAAGCACGACTGGACACCGAAAGGACCAACCAATACGAGTACGAGGAGGAAATGAAGAAAGAAAGGGCAACAGAGAAAGCAGAGTTAGAGAAAGAGATGAAAGAGGAAGCGTACTGGTCGAACGAGGAGATGAAATGGCAAGCTCTTGAGACCGTTAATACAGCTAAAGCGAAATTAGAAGGCACTGAAGCAGCTAGCAGCCCGTCTCAAGCGAATCTCTTCTATCATGGATACTTTGTCCCACAATCGTTACATGTGGTACCCAAGGGGTCGCAAATAAATCAGATTGCTTCGTTTCCGGCGCCAGTAGCCCCAATCGCGAGCCCTGTGGTACGCCAGCTTACCTACCAACCGATATACTACTCTCCATTGACTAGGTTGAGCCCGATAGCTCCTATCGTACCCCAGATCGCCCCCTTCGCACCATTCTCTCCAATAGCCTCGCCCATCTTCTACACGCCGATTGTAGCTAAAACCGAGGCCAAGAAAGACGAAGACAAAAACGGCAAATTGACCAAATCTGCTGACGAGAAGAGAGAAGAGTCGAAAAAAAGACTAGAAAAAGACAAAGCCAAAGCTAGAGACGGCGTCAAAACGGCTGATCCAGCGAAATCCGATGAAATCGAACCCTTACCACTGACAACCATCTTCATCACACCCGATTACAAACCGGCGTTGACGCCGTACACTTACATCCTCCCAGGACAAGTAGCACCACCTCTTCAACCACCGACCCTCATCACCACCCCATGGATTAAAAAATAAATCGATTCACACGAAGTCTCACTTGTTTTATTTGATCCAGTAAGTCAAAGTACAAAAATAACGAAAGAGGAAACGCAGAATTCTGGTAACCTTAGCTTGTGGAGACAGTAAGGCAGCCTTTTTTTCGCGGATCTGTAACATCTCGTTCAATTATACCTAAGCTTACCTTGGCTAATGCTCAAGACGAAGGTCTTTGACCAGTTTTAACAAATATCTACGGAACGGAGACGTGGTCTTTTACTGTGGGCTTCATAAGAAAGCTCATTACTTTTTATTTATTTATTTATTCAACGTTTATTGTGCACAATAAATAGTATACAAAATAGACATACAGAAAAAAATCACAACAGGTACAGCTTATTTCTAAAGAAATATCTTCCAGCTGACCAACGGAAGAGAGAGGGCTCTTTCTTTCACCGACATAGCCCAAAAGATTTGTTAAGTGGCAGTGGGCAGGGCACATAGTTCGCAGAACAGATGCGACAGGCAAGTTCTCGAGTGGTGACCGAAGCGTGGGTAAGCAAGGTGAACCGACGACCTGGTAAATGGAGCAGATCCAACCTGGATGCGGCCGGCACAAGAAGACGCCTTTGTGGAGATCTCTGGGAGAGACCTTTGCCCAGCAGTGGGTCTCAGGTGATATGATGATGATGAATAGCTAATGCGCTTATTACACATTCCTAAATTCAGTGACTGAATTCAGAAACAAAAAGCGTGAGAGCAAATCAAAGTGGAATGTATTGCTCAAAGAATAAGGTCCATTTCTGTATCACTTATATTACGACACGCGTCGCTCCGCTTTTCAAAAATCCGAAATAAAAATGTTTGTAGATTTATTACTAGTTATGTTATTGTAGGAAGTGGTTGGTGACTGCAATATGTATTCATTGGTAATTAGCCGTTACTCAGCGGCTTCCACCCGCGCGCAGTTCTGATCTCAGAAATCAACTTTCCCGCGAGAACCTATTATTTTCCCGGGATAAAAAGTAGCCTATTTTACTCAGTGATAATGCATTCTAATGGAGAAAGAATTTTAAAAATCAGTCCAGTCGTTTTTGATGTTATTCATTATGAACAAAAACACAACTCTTTTCTCTTAATAATATTAGTAAAAATGTTACTATTGTCTATAATTGTATATATAAGTCAGTCACGCTATTTCAATGTTGGTACGTTTTTACACAGATATTTAAATATAATTTAAAAAGAAGTTAACATTACTTTCTAACTTTAGCTTTAGTTAAAGACCAAACCTAGTCAAAACCAGATCAATTGACATATCAGAAGCCCAACTACAAATCACCTGTCGAACAAACAAGACCCTGTCAATAAAAACTAGTCCACAAAATGCAGTTTGCTGGCGCCAAATGTCACGCCAATCATAGCAGTGGGGCCAGTGGGACAATGAGTCAGCTGATAATGGGTAAATATATGCATGCAGAGTCAGAGGCGGCCAACTCTCGGAGTGAAGGGTTCGCATCGAGATATTTTTTGGGTAATTTAATTCTGTTCTAAAAATATTTATTTCAGAGTGTTATAGACTGTGAGGGTGTAGGTGATCCAACGTCATCGAGTACAAGAAAATTACTACTACTACCAAAGAACTATTTTTTTTTATGTTATACGGCAGACAAACAGGCAAGCGGGCCACCTGATGGAAAGTGGTCACCGCCGCCTATGGACATCAGCAACACCAGGGGAGTCACCAATGCGTTGCCCGCCTCTGAAGAGACCTCTAATATACCTCTTGAACGATCCCATGTCATAGTCCAAAGGAAACACTGCGGCTGGGAGCTCATTCCACATCTGAATCGTACGAGTCAAAAAGAAAAGTGATATTAATGTGGCTGATAGGCGAAACTGTCAAGAGGATGTGTGGCCGACCGGTCTTTTTACTTCTAAAACCCACATAAGAGGTACATGCTACAAAAAGTCGAAGTTTGGGTCACTCAAAAAATGTTTTGTGCCCGGTTGTGCACGGGCAGACCAACGTTTCGTGGGTCTTAACCTCTACGATTGCTACAAAGTGGAATTTTCTTGTATTCGACGATCTACGGCGCCCACACAGTCTATAAGAAACAATAAATTTAGCCTAGTAAGGGAGATAACGCCTTTATAAGGGATATCATAGGCATCTCTAGGGTGGATAATTTGTTATTTATAGAGGCTCAATGATAACGCCATAATAACGTCTAAGGATGATTAATCGTCATCAAGTCAAGGCCTACGCTGGACATAGACAGTTCCCAGGATTCCATATAACTTAAATATCTCTGTTTGAGTTATTTAAGTCATATGGATCAAATCTGGTTCTCAGCAAAGTGGTCGGAAGTTCGAAACAATCCTATGACAGAGAACGATGGCGGATATTTAGTAACAGAGTTCAGTTCAATTTCAGTAACAGAAACGACATCCGCTCTCGTCAGGTAGCAGATGTCCTGCCTGGTCGACGGTGGCCTAGGCAATAAAAACTAAAGCGACCCACAAGTTGACCACTCCTGTTCCAAACCACAAATCAATGCAGACTGCATACCAAGCCAACACAACAGCTCGAACCAATCCGTAAAAGGTACGCTATGCTCTCCCCCAAGGTTTTAGTATAGTTATCTATAATTCGATGTACTTAACTTAAACTCATTGGCGTATCTAGGGCTATTTTCCAGGGGGGGGCTGGCTCCTGAGGTGGCCGATGAAGCCGAGTCAATCGTTCAACGACAATGTTCAGCCAGTGAGCACCCCATCCTGGGGTGGGCACCAGACCACGCACGGCCCACCCGGCCCCCCCTTTTCCTACGCCTATGCTTAAACTCAGCCAAGAGAGTCTGTACAGGGGCCTAATTCTCGTGTGACATGTCGAATTCGACATTTTTTCTGGCCACAGATCTCCACAACTATCGACATTGAAATGTCAACTGCAGCCAAAACATATTTTCTCAACAATCTCCGACAGTCGTATATTGAAGATCAACTTCAGTGACGTTTTAATACAGTTTTTTAGCTAGATAAAGGGTCAGATTTGAGATAACATAGCGCGAGAATCGCCCCCTAGTACACAAAGAAACTTTTTTTTTTATCAATAGGCTTGCATTTGACCTCAACTCACCTGATGGAAAGCGATGATGAGGTCGAAGATGTAGCATGCGTGTCTAGAAGATACCTATCTTGATTTGAAGACTCCAAGGTTATACTTATCGTTATCAGTCTCATTAAAATATGTCATATTTCCTTCTTATCATCACAACCCATAACAGTCCACTGCAGGTCTTGGGGCCTTCCACAAAAGCGGAGATGATTGCCATAATCTCCACGCTTGGCAGGCGGGTTGGAGATCGCAGTGTTATAAATATAACAATGGATAAAGCTGCTGCCCATTTTCTAGCCTACGAAGACTCTAGATCATTTGCCTCGAAAACGGTAGTTGCCTTGTTCACACCCACAGATTGAGCATGCCTGTCCAGAAACAACACTTTAAGAGGAGTCTCTAATATAATTATAAGTTAATTGCCGAAATGATGAGATTTACAGGAAATTTGCGATATTTTGTAAAACGATTCTTATTCTTCTTTAACTGACGACAGAAAGTGGGAAAACACAATTGGTTTCATCATCACAGCCCGTATCAGTCCACTGCAGGACTTAGGGCCTCTCCCGCCAAAGGGGAGGTTATTGCCATAATCTCCACCCTTGGCAGGCGGGTTGGAGATCGCAGTGTTTAAATATAACAATGGGAAATGCTGTTGTCCATTTTCCAGTCTACGGAGACTCTCGATCTTTTGCCTCGAAAACATAAGTCGCCTTGTACGACACCCGCGAGTGTAAGGGGTTGGTGCTATTCTACTCTGCCGGATACCACACGGCCCATTGGTTTACTAACTTCTATATAATTGCCTTTCAAACCTCTGGACCGATTGTGTTGAATCAAAGTTAAAACCCTCTCGACCAAACTCGAACAATTAGACAAAACCGCATCCGTTCGCAATCTATGCAGCCACAGAGAAAACATAGTAAACAATGACGTCAAATAAACTTATGACTCCACGAGGATAACGGTGACGTAGGTGTAATAAAGACGTGTTAATGTCTTGTAAATACCATGGTCATCATCATTATTTTGCCGTTAATGGTCCTGGTTGTGCTCTCGCGCAGGAGAGACCGTGGTCCGCCTAGACCATAATTCAGAATTTGGCAGATCAGATAATTACAGTGGAGCAACTCCGTGACCCTGCTACCAGATAAACCTGACAAGATTGGACCATGGTCACGCATTCATTACGATGTTTTAACCTCACTGTAAGAGCATCGGTTAGTATCCAACTAATGTACATAACTCAGAAAGGAGTCATTGGTACATGGCCGCAGTGGTATTCGAACCCGGTACCTCTCGCTTACGAGCCGGATACCTTAACCACTCGGCCACCGACGCTCACGCCACTTAGACATACTAAGTAGTTAATTAGAACCGAATACAAGACGGAGGCAGAACCAAATTACAAGGCACCTACCGCGGTAATAAATATTTATTACCCGATCTATGCGCACATCCTCTTCGCGATTGTAATTAGAAAAAAAATCGGCGCAAGGAAACATGCTAAGTTTATCACATTTACATAATAAATGATTGGCGAATGTGTTTTCGTAAAATAATTAACGATTTTTATACAACATAGTGTGGGGATCGGCACGACGCGAGGATTTCTTTTTTTAAATTTTAGACTACCCAGGCATTAGACCGCCACCTCACCTGGTGGTAAGTGACGATGCGGTCGAAGATGGAGCATGCCTGTCTAGGAACAGCCTACTCACTCTAGCCTTGAAGGCGTCCAGATTATAGTGATCAGGGAACACACTCGCAGGCAACGCGTTCCATTCCTTAGCCGTTCGCATTATAAAGGTTGAACCAAAGCGGCTCGTGCGGGCAGCTGGAAGATCCACGACATCCACGACGCGAGGATGCCGAAGACCGGGCGAAGTGGAGGAGAATGAGTTGGAAAGCGGACCCTGGCAGAGGCCGGGGTATGCGCTAGGACGATGACGATAGTGTGGGGACCGGCAGAGTACCTTTTTTTTTTTTGTTACTCAGCAGACAAACAGGCAAGCGGGCCATCTGATGGAAAGTGGTCACCGCCGCCTATGGACATCAGCAACACCAGGGGAGTCACCAATGCGTTGCCCGCCTCTGAAGAGACCTCTAATATACCTCTTGAACGATCCCATGTCATAGTCCAAAGGAAACACTGTGGCTGGGACCTATCTACAATGTAGCACAAAACCTATTCATTTTTAATACCAGAAGCGACTAGCCCCAGCTTCGTGATTTCTTTCGTTTCTCTATTATTATATGCAAGTATTATGATATTCATGTTACATACATATTCCTTCCTTCCGAAAGAAATTATCTAAACGACCGTGAAACCCGCATCAAAATCCGTGCGATAGTTTATAGGAAGTGTTAGCGGATACAGGCAGACAGACAGACAGACGCGGAAAGCGAATTTTATTTATACTATGTATCATCATCATCATCACAGCCCACAACAATCCACTGCAAGACTCCGGGCCTCTCCCCCAAAAGGGGAGGTCATTGCCATAATCTCCACGCTTGGCAGGCGGGTTGGAGATCGCAGTGCAGTTGATGTAAATCTACCCAGAAAGATGCTGCTGCCCATCTTTCGAATTTGTCCCTTAGTCGCCTCTTACGACACCCACGGGAAGAGATGGGGTGGTGCTATTCTTTGAGGTGGCGGCACCACACACCACATACTATGTATAGATTATAGCAATTAATCAGTCAAAAGTTTCGTCGGTGGAGCGTTGGTGGCCGAGTGGAGATAATCTGACTCGTATGGGTTCGAATCCCACTGCGGCCATGTACCAATAGCTCTTTTCTGAGTTATGTACATTAATTGAATGCTAACCGATGATCTGAAAAATCCTGGATCAGGGTCAAGGTGGACCCCGAGCCCTCGTGCGCGAGAGCACAACCGGGACATTAACGCCAAGATGATTAATAAGACAAAAGATTCCATATTCAAACCTATTTTAATCTATAACCAGTGAATTAAACTATATTACTCATAAAACTAGAATGCCACCGAGAATGTCATTGTAATACACAGTTATTGTTTCGTTAAGGTTTGTTTTTATTTTTACATGTGTTTTACTTTCACTTATTGTTTATTACGTAATGGACTGACGACCTTGCGAAGGTCGCTACCTATGAGTGCTGGAAGTACACCGCCGTAAGACCTGGGGGAGACTCAAGGGTCTGTCCAGCCTGAGGAGTCTGGATGTGGACCATTATCTTATCTCAGTCTTGAGTCAAACAACAATCAAGGTCAAGGCGGACACCGGGCCCTGGTGCGCGAGAGCACAAATCGAGACATTAAACGACGACCTGAGTAGTTCAATGGTCAACATTCACGCAAGAGGTCCCAGGTTCGATACCCGGCCGGGCAGAAATTGAAATGATGAATTTTAATTTCTGTTACGGGTCTGGGTGTTCTATGTATAATAAGTATGTATTTAAAAGTATTAAGTAGTATATCAGTTATCTAGCGCCCATAGCACAAGCTTTGCTTAGTTTGGGGCTAGCTGGCGCTGTGTGAATTTGTCCACGAAAATTTATTTATTATTTATTTATTTATTAAACGAAGATGATAATTTTTTATCTATACTAACGTAACTGTGACTGAAGTGGCCATAGTGGAGGATTGCAAATCACAGTGTTTCAGAAATGGTTGCAATACAGGACTTAACAGATCATATAATTACAGTGGAGCGACAGCCATCTGACATCCTTGACTCTGCTACCAGGGGAACCTGACCAGATTGGATCATGGTTACGCATTCATTCGCCTGAATGTGCACGTTTTATCACGATGTTTCCCTCACCGTAAAGAGCATCGGTTAGCGTTCAACTAATGTACATAACTCAGAAAAGAGTCATTGGTACAAGGCTGCAGTGGGATTCGAACCCGGTACCTCTCGCTTACGAGTCGGATACCTTAACTACTAGGCCAGCACTGCTCCGACGTAGGTAATATCGTTTAGTCTACAAATGACCGATTCTACATTTGACCGATTCTATATTGGACCGATTCTGCATTTGTTCGATTCTGCATTTGACTGATTTTATATTTGACCGATTCTGCATTTGTTCGATTCTGCATTTGACTGATTCTATATTTGACCGATTCTGCATTTGTCCGATTCTATATTTGACCGATTCTGCATTTGTCCGATTCTATATTTGACCGATTCTGCATTTGTCCGATTCTATATTTGACCGATTCTGCATTTGTCCGATTCTATATTTGACCGATTCTGCATTTGTCCGATTCTATATTTGACCGATTCTGCATTTGACTGATTCTATATTTGACCGATTCTGCATTTGACCGATTCTGCATTTGTCCGATTCTATATTTGACCGATTCTGCATTTAAATTATTCTATATTTGACTGATTCTATATTTGACCGATTCTATATTTGACCGATTCTATATTTAACCGATTCTATATTTGACCGATTCTATATTTGACCGATTCTGCATTTGACCGATTCTACATTTAACCGATACTATATCTGACCGATTCTGCATTTGACTGATTCTATATTTGACCGATTCTGCATTTGACCGATTCTTCATAATGTTAAAATAGTAAAACAATAAATAATAGTAATAGTAGTAATGGTGTGTGTGACGTCTGTGATAAAAATAAAGTACTGCAATTGTGTGATAATCTTCGTTACAGTAACAAGCAAGTATTTTCTATATAGAATGAATTATAGGCAGTATAATCGAGCATCGCTGGATTCAGTGGCCTAGTGGCTAGCGGGCTCGACTCTTAAGCAAGAGGTACCGAGTTCGAACCCTTGTGCCGCCATGTACTAATAACTATTCCTGAGTTATGTACATTAGTTGACCACAGCTCTTACGGTACGGGATAACCATGATCCAATCTGGTCAGGATCCCCTGGCAGCAGGAGGTCAGATGGCAGTCGATCTACTGTAATTGACTGACCTCTCACTCACTACGTAGACCCTCTGTTGGTCACGACGCGAAGGTTCGAAAGAACGTGTCTCGCTCGTACGATTCGGATGTGGAATGAGCTCCCAGCCACAGTGTTTCCTTTGGACATGGGATCGTTCAAGAGGTATATTAGAGGTCTCTTCAGAGGCGGGCAACGCATTGGTGACTCCCCTGGTGTTGCTGATGTCCATAGGTGGCGGTGACCACTTTCCATCAGGAGGCCCGCTTGCCTGTTTGACAGACGTATATAAAAAAAAATCAGCCGTTTCTTGGATCATGGTCAAGGTTAGCCCCAGGCCAAGTTGACTATAGATTATTTTCACAATAGCAGTGTCATGGTCAACAATACATTAACATTTTAAAGCTGAACATTAAACGCGAAATCGATACAAATAAAGCCCTTACGGTGAACGACCTAGCCAACACCCAAGTACTAGACCAGATTTTAGACTGGATTCAAAGCGAACGACCTAGGCCCAACTGGGCATGGTCTGATTGTTGCGTTCTGTTGCGAAACCGCGAAAGTTGCGTTTGAGCCCTAAGTCTAGAATTCTAGATTTCTATTGTTAGTAAGTTAGTTACCACGCCCTGGAAACTGGTATGATTGCGGATATTGACTGTCCAAGCAAAAATATGTATTACTAGCAACCCTCTTCGCCTTCGTACGGGTTTTCTTGGCGTTTCTTTACTATATACTTTACAAAATTCTGAAAGAAATTCTCTGACTAACCAATAATGAAAACCGCATTAAAATCCGGCGCGTGGTTTAGGATGAGATAGCGGAAATACATACAGACAGACTGACGCGGATAGTGACTTTATTTTACAATATGTATAGAATCTTCATATACGAGTATGGACCCAGCTATACTATAGATGGACCTCAGAAATCATACACCTTTTTATATAGTTACACCGTCCATATCACGCAATTAGAATACACGTAAAAATAACTTAACCTAGCCAAACAGAAAACATCGGGAAAACCCCCGACCAAGAATACGTAGGTACGCAATTATTTCCGAAAGTACTAAACCGATTTTAATGAAACAAATCGGTCCATCCCTTCGGGAGCTATGACGGTAGACTGATACACCGGACACACTTATAATGATACCCCTCTCTTTTGGTCAAAGGTTAAATGTGACTCGACATGGCGGGTATAATTCTCCTCCAAACCGGAACACAACAACACAAACTTTGATGCTTGCTCAAAAAAGACAAGGCGATGATACCCACCAAGAAACCCTACCACGGGTAAAGTACGGTAACAGTTATGTAAGAAAACATACAATAAATAATGTATGTATGAGCCATTGAGGTGAAGGTGCGTTATTACTACACAGAATACGTCCTGGTCACCCGGTTTTTTGACGCTGCGTCTTGAATACGGTATAGAATCACGAGTACCAAGAGTACAGTCATCGAATCACAGTGTCGAATTTATAACCAAAAAGCTTTTTGACGATTTGAGTGATTCAGTTGGTTAGTATGCCGGTCTGCCACGCAGAGGTCCCGGGTTAGACTCACGCCCGAGCAGAAATTGAAATGCTGAATTTTAATTTCTGTTACGGGTCTGGGTGTAACATGTTTAATAAGTATTGATTTAAAGTATACAAGTAGTCGCCTAAATGTGCAGTTGTCTTCACGATATTTTCCCTCACCGTAAGAGCATATGTTAGTGTTCAAGTAACACACATAATTCAGAAACCTGGCGGTCCTGGGGTTCGACTTCGGTACCTTAGACGCTCTGTTGTTCGTTGTGTAAAATGCTAAGATGAAAAGGGAAACATAAAAACCCAGCGGTCCTGATGTCTAAACCCGGTACCTCTAGCTTACGAGTCGGACCCCTTACCCACTAGGCCACCGAGGCTGTATTGTTCGTTATGTAAAATTCACTCATAACACAATTTTACTTATTTTGGGGCTAGATGGCGCTGTGTGAATTGTCGCAAAAAAATTTTTTTTTTAGCCGTGTGGCAGAATAGAATAGCACCAACCCCTTACACTAATCGTACAAGGCGACCAATGTTTTAGAGGCAAAAGATCTAGAGTCTCCGTAGACTGGAAAATGGGCAGCAGCGTTTTCCATTGTTATATTTACAACACTGCGATCTCCACTCCGCCTGCCAAGCGTGGAGATTATGGCAACAACCTCCCCGTTCGTGGGAGAGGCCCTAAGTCCTGCAGTGGACTGTTATGGGCTGTTATGATCATTTATTTATTTAAAAAACATTCATTTGTAAGAGAAAAGAATTTGGCAGATCTGATAATTACAGTGAAGCGACTGCCATCTGACCTCCGTGACCCTGTTAACGAGGGAACCTGATCAGATTAGATCATTGTTCCACATTCTGTCGTAGTAGCTTTCCCATACCGTAAGAGCATCGATAGTGTTCAACTAATGAGAATGGAAATATTTGACAATAAATATTACGTATACTTTGTCGGGTTTTTTCGACATCTGTCGCTTAAGTTGTTTCATTGTATTTTAACCTATCTAAAGCAATTTTTTTTTTTTTTTAATTCGGCATACAAACATACTCGCGGGCTACTTGATAGTGCGTGGTCACCGCCGTCTATGGACATCAGCAACACCAGTTTATGATTCAATTAATTACACGAATTTTACACACTATATAGCATACACATTACCCAACAATATTATGGTTTGTGTATTAGATGAATTATATATCTCTATTTATTACACACTTTCGTCCGTACCTCACTCAGCGGGTCCCACTGAAACCCAGCGCTTCGGTTCGCACCGGGGCAAAATGCTGAGTGAGGTCCCTTTTACACATGCATTACACCACTAACACACACCACTTATCTTCTACCATTCGCATCGACACTGTGCTAGCTTTTATTTGCTTCTGCTTTTATGTGCTTTTTTTGTTAATTTTTATGTACTGTTTCTTTTCTTGTGTTACAAAATGTCGTGTTTTCCAAATTTTTGTGTTGTGGTGTTTCTGTTTGTGTAAATAAATATTTCTCATTCTTATTCAATTCTATTCCAAAATTAAATTGCCTAAAGCATAATAAGCTGTAACAGCCTGCTATCGGAACCGCACCCCACGAAGCCTACCCACACTCGGTAACATTGGACAGTTATTTCATCACCCAACTCGGCCTTCCTTGCCGCTTTGTCGGTCTGTGTCTGCATTCCGAGCGGAATTGCATCAGAAATGGGTCAGCTTTTTGAGGCAGCATTGAAATGTATGATTCGATGCATGTAGGAGTACAACTTAGGAGTTATATGAGTCTCAAGAGCGTCGGTGGCCGAGCGGTCAGAGTATCCGACTCGTAAGCCACTCCGGCCATGTACCAATGACTGTTTTCTAAGTTATGTACATTAGTTGAATACCAACCGATGCTCTTACGGTGAGGGAAAACATCGTGATGAAACCTGCACATTCAGGCGACTGGATGTGTAACCATGATCCAATCTGGTCAGGTTACCTGCCAAATCCTCGATCATGGTCAAGGCGGACCCCGGGCCCTCGTGCGCGAGATCACAACCGGGACATTAACGCCAAGACGATTTTTATTTTATGAGTCTCAAGGTGTGGTCTGCCTTCCTACATGGACAGTGACTGTACCTTTGATGATGATGACTTGAGAGAGCGAGCGAGACATCTACCATCACTTCCCTACCCTTCCTACTCCACATCGTCAGTAGGCTAATTCCCTAACTCTGTTGCCAACAATTGTCTGACTTCAATGTATAATAAGTTGAAATTGCTACTTTTGCGATCACGTATGGTCGATTCAATAGTTCAAGGTAATTGCAATGGAACTTTGTTATTAACAGAACCCACGAAATTGATGACACGGAATCGCAAATGTAATCACAATTTCGATCGTTGAAATCAGACAATTGTTAGTAACACAGTTACGGGAATAGCCTACAGGTCGTCAGCAATCGCGGGACCTCTTTCCTGACACCGGCAAGTTCTGGCACCACATTGCCCACATATACTTTCCCTGGGACTTAAGCACGTGACCAAACGGCATGTTCTACTTTTAAATACGAGCAGGAAGCGCCAAAACAGCCTGCGATCTTGAATGATGACATGAAATTCCATAAAAGTAAATTACATACAAGTACTGGCATACATAATGTATGTATAACATAAAATAATTAAAGGTATGGCAGACCTCATCTCACACCGAAGCGATTTTTTTCGCGTCAAGCCTTTGCTCCAAATGCTTCCAATAATAGAATGAACATTTCGATAAGAGATCGAAAGATATTGGTATTTGTAACAAAACAATACAAGCCGAACCGTTGGATAATCCTTGGACCAATAACTGCTTCAGTGGCCCTAGCACAAGTGTGTCCGCGACAAAGCTCGCGCCGCGAGAGAGCGTTTGTCTCTTTCTCTCAATACTAAGACGAAAGAGATAGCAATGCCTATGTCGCGCTTTTTCTCGCTTATCGCGCGCGAGAGCAACTTGTGCTAGGCCTACAGTAGAGACGAGTTACTGTTAGCATTTCGAATTCGTTCCAGACACATTCCATTGAATAAGTTTGCGTATATGATGGGAAAGGCAGACTTTCCTAACTGAACGGAAAACTAGAGTAAACATACAATCTTATAGTAAAATTTTATGGACTGTTGGTAGATGTAATAGTGCTCTGGCATTTCCTCTGTTGAGGGAGGCACGATTAGATTTATTAGTCTCTCTCCCTCTGTTGGTCACGACGCGAAGGTTCGAAAGAACGTTTCTCGCTCGTACGATTCGGATGTGGAATGAGCTCCCAGCCACAGTGTTTCCTTGGGACTATGACATGGGATCGTTCAAGAGGTATATTAGAGGTCTCTTCAGAGGCGGGCAACGCATTGGTGACTCCCCTGGTGTTAGTGATGTCCATAGGCGGCGGTGACCACTTTCCATCCATCATTAAAAAAAAATTTACAAATAAGCAACATGACTTATATTTTTTGCAGGCTCGGTGTAACGAAGGCCCTCTGTTAAATACCACCGAGAGATAGAGCCCAGCGGTGCCGCCTTTAAATGCCACCGAATACATTGTGACAGTTTTTTTGTTATGATGCCTGCTTCCTGGTCCGCCCGGGCTATCAGAGCTTGTGCAGAGTTAGCGACGGGTAGACAGGTCTCGGGCCCGCTGCGGCCATGTACCAATTTTATTTAAGTTTATTTTATTTACTTAAGGAAAGCCAACAGCAGTTATTACAATAAAAACAATAATAACATTACATAGCCAATTATAGGCTTCCACTGATAGAAATACAATAGACAAAAAGACTCTTTTCTGAGTTAAGTACATTAGTTGAACACTAACCGATGCTCTTACGGTGAGGGAACACATCGTGGTGAAACCTGCACATTCAGGCAACTGAATTTGTAACCATGATCCAATCTGGTCAGGGTCCCCTGGTAGCTGGGTCACGGAGATCAGACGGTAGTCGCTCCACTGTAATTACCTGATCGCCGAATCCTGGATCATGGTCAAGGCGGACCCCGGGACCTCGTTCTCGAGACCACAACCGGGACATTAACGCCAAGATGATGATGAGACAGGTCTTGGGCCATATGAAAAATAGATACCGTCACGAGATTCTGGTCGGTTTCCAAGACTGTAAAACCAGGCTCAGGATCCTCAGCTCGCTTCGCCAATACCTACCTCATCTAAACACGTATCGCTGCACTGGCACTACTCATTTCGGGTTTAGTTACCACGGTTAGTATTGTTTTTACGTCGATATTTCGACCCAGTTGCATGTAATACAGTCTACTCGTGACAATCACGCATGCGACTGCGTCGAAATATCTAGATAAAAACAATACTGTATTGTATATCTCTTCTCCTTCTTACTCAAGTAGTTTTGTATTTTTTTCTCTTTCTTTTCCTGCACCTAACTTTCTCAGGCTTAGATTATTCCGGTTGACTGGTAGATAAGGCTTTAAGTCCGCCACTGTACTTTTGTGCATTAAGCTTTAATAAATAAATAAAAAATATATAAATACTAACCGTGGTAACAAACCCGATAATACGTGTAGTGAAAGTGTGGTGAATAACCACGAAAGTCTAAATACCTATATGACGTATTTACCAAAGGAATCTCGGAATGGCAATGCATATCATACATGAACTGTCATAAGCAGTGAATGGCAACTAATTGATATTATTTCCTACTCCACCCAACGCGTCATACTATCATAGAAGGCAGTTCATTAGTATGCTGTTCCTAGACAGGCATGCTCCATCTTCGACCGCATCGTCACGAGATGGCGGTCAAATGCCTGGACAGACTAAAAAAAAAAAAAAAAAAAGATTTTTGTCATCGGCAGCTAGTATAAAACAAAGTCGCTTCCCGCCGCCTAACCCCGCTATATATATACGCTTGGATATTTTAAACCATGCAACGGATTTTAATACGGTTTTCATCAATAGGTAGTGATATAAATAAGGGTAGGGTAGGAGTAGGACGCCACGCGAATTAAGTAGCGGCGGGTCCACTAGTTAGCACATACATGTCATCGTCAGATGGTAAAGAGATCGTAAAGATCATTTCCCGAAGCGCTAGAAAACTGAAATTGGATTTATTAAGCGTTGAATTGTATAATGCGTACGGCTGAGAAATGAGGCCCATTTCCACCTTCGGGTCATAAGAGTAGTAGAACGATCCTTATGTCGTGGATCTTCCAGCTATCCGCACGAGCTGCTTTACCATTATAATGCGTACGGCTAAAGAATGGAACGCGTTGCCTGCGGGTGTGTTCCCTGATCATTATAATCTGGACGCCTTCAAGGCTAGAGTGAAGGCTGTTCCTAGACAGGCATGCTCCATCATCGGCCGCATCGTCACTTACCACCAGGTGAGATGGCGGTCAAATGCCTGGCTAGCCTAACTAAAAAAAATACTAGGATTTGCAAACAAGTATCAAGAAAATTAAAAAGCCTGCTTTATCCTCCAACCTTCATAAATGACGGTGCGGGATGCGGGTCTGAATATAAAATCAATCATATAGGGCCAGGTCAAGGGTTCGATTACCAGCCAGGTAGAAATTGAAATTATGAATTTTAATTTCTATTACGGGTCTGGGTGTCGTATGAATAATTAGTATGTATTTAAAACTTATGCAAGTAGTTTATCACTTTTCTGACACCCATAACACAAGCTCTGCTTACTTTGGGGCTAGATGGCGGCTGTATGAATTGTCAAATTATATTTATTATTTATCATTAGCTGAATTGCCTGTTTGCCTACTGAATAACATAAAAAAGTATAGAGTAGTAGAATTATTCACGTGAAAGGTTACAGCAGTGTCCACACCATCACACCATTGTTTTCCGGCCATCATAGTCACGAGATTAGTCGTTTCTCTTGCGTCATCTATTATGTCCGATTGTGAATAACACATGTGTTATTTTTATGAATAATCGATATTAATATTATGCCAGGGGTTCGGTGGCCTAATGACTAGCGGATCTGACTTGTAAGCGAGATGAACCGAGTTCGATCCCAAGTGCCGTTATGTACCGAATTAATCATAATCATAATGAATGTATTTGCTTGAATACAGTTTAACAATTCAGGTCTTAAATAAATAATAATCTAATGCATTTAGTCTGCATGCAGACGTGCCAATATTAGGTAGGTAAGTACATTATGTACATTAGTTGAACACTAACCGATGCTCTTACGGGTAAAGGACCGTGAAGGACGGGGAAATATCGTGATGAAACCTGCACATTCAGGTGATGGTGATGCGTAACCATGATCCCATCTGGTCAGGTTTCCCTGTTAACCGGGGTCGGAGGTTAGATCGAAGATGGCAGTCGCTCCACTGTAATTACCTGATCTGACAAATCCTGGATCATGGTCAAGGCGGACACCGGGCCCTCACGCGCGAGATCACAATATTGACGCCAAGATGATTATTTTTCATTTTATTTATATTTATTACATAAATTCATAAATGAGGATTAAACAGGAGTACCCTCAACCAGCGTAAATGCATGAGAAGATAGTGGAAGAGGCATAAGATCCGAAAACACCGTCAGGATCGTAGTTTGTGTTCTATAGTCTCTGCCTCCCTGATAAGGGCATAAGTGTGTGTGTATGTGTATGTGTGTAAGTTATTTATCATTGTTTTCTTTAATAACTGTACAATAAAGCTTCCTACCACGCCCGACGGATTAGTAGCTTTGTCAGTTCGCTATTGGCATGTTATCGCAGACTCAGTAATGTACAGACACGGCAAATCATATCTGATATCGGATGAAGCATCATTGGAGCAAAAGAATCCTGTTTAATATTATGAATCTTCACTACGTAGACCCTCGGTTGGTCACCACGCGAAGGTTCAAAAGAACATTTCTCGCTCGTACGATTCGGTTGTGGAATGAGCTCACAGAAACAGTGTTTCCTTTGGAGTATGGCATGGGATCCTTCAAGAGGTATATTAGAGCTCTTTCAGAGGGGGGCAACACCCTGGTGTAGCTGATGTCCGTAGGCGGCGGTGACCATTTTTCATTACGTGGCCCGTTAGCCAGTTTGTCTGCCGTATAACATAAAAAGAAAACATTAAGAAAATTAATATTAAGCGATATTACACGCACAATCTAAGCTAAACTGAAAGAATACTGTGCATACTGTGTATCAGATAAAAAACGGAATCCGTAGAACTCCATTAAAGCATATTTGACTATATTTTTAATAACACACCGAGAAACGAGCAAATAATAAAAATTGGTCGGTAAGCATAAATACCTAACGAAATAACCTACGATTAAGGCACTTAAGAGCGTCGTTGGCCAAGTGGTTAAGGTGTCCGATTCGTAAGCGAGAGGTATCGGGTTTGAATTTCATTGCGGCCATGTATCAATGACTCTTCTCTCGAGTACATTAGTTGAATGCTAACCGATGCTCTACGGTGAGGGATAACATCGCGATGAAACCTGCATATTCAGGCGACTGAATATGCAGGTTACATATCTTGGCGTTAATGTCCCAGTTGTGCTCTCGCGCAAGAGGGCCCGGGGTCCGCCTTGACCATGATCCAGGATTTGGCAGATCAGTTAATTACAGTGGAGCGAGTGTATCGCACCTCCGTGGCCCTGCTACCAGGGGAACCTGACCAGATAGGATCATGGTTACACATTCAGTAGCCTGAATATGCAGGTTTGTTTTCCCTCACCGTAAGATTTTCGGTTTGCATTGGACTAACTAACTAACTAAAGTTGGATACCTTAACCACTCGGCCACCGACGCTCCAACATACATTAATATAATATTTGCCATAATTACAGCAGATGTAAAACAAGAGCCAACCGACACATCACTCACAAGGATAACTCGAAAGTCATGAAAGAATTCCGAACCAGAGCTACTTCTCAACGACTCAGACGTAGACTCTTCCTTGTAACACGAAAATGAACCTTATACCAGCCACATAAAACCCGCCCAATCTACGCATACGTATCTCTACGCACAAACAGGTACTTTATCGGTATCAATGATTACTGGGCACTTTCAATAATAAACAGAGCTGCGCCCCTATAAAAGACCCAGTGTGCGAACAAACAGTATTCAGTAGCTGTCGCGCAGTCTAACCAAGAAGTGCACGATGAGATTTCTGGTATAAACCCCTTTGCCTTTACAATCAGTGCTTTAAAAAATAACGCCATAGATTACTAACAACGTGACGGAATGCATCGTTCGAAATTTAAAAAACCGCGGTAACAAGTGACATTCGCGCGCACGGAGAAGTGACGTTGATTTTTTCTTAAATGGACAAGGAAGTGTTTTAAACTGCCAGCAACATAACAATGTGTTCCGTTATTTCTTTTTTATTAATATCGTATATTTATAGCGGCAATTAATGTTGAATACACAATTAAATCATATCATAATAGTCACAAGGCCGCATCGCATACTTGGCTTCGATTATCATAATTTAATATTCAAATTGTTGCATACAAAATTAAGTTTGCAATCGATCAAATTAAAGTTCTTTGCACGCCTGTGGGAGGGCGTGCAATACAACTGCAAAAATAACATTGCAAGTGTCAACTTGTCAATCATTTAAACTGATCTACATATTGAACGGAGAGTCCCATTATAATATTTAGAGGAATATGAAGTGATTGATATTATTGTGAACAGTCCGAGCTTGTCTCTTTACAAAGTATCTATATGTAACTATATAGACAAACTTTGCTTACTTTGTTAAATTTGCTTTGTCCAAGCATATTTATATTTATTTATTATTTTATTGCGAATGTATGTTATACATTGCTGCACCAATCCAAGCCTATATCATTCAATTGGTAGTTACTGTAAACGGAACCGCAATGGATAGTTATACAGTGAAAAGAACAGCCAGTCAAGTTGACTAGAAATTACTATCAATGACATTAGTAGTTTTAGGTATTACTTGTCAATATACATGTCAAGAAGCAAAACAAAAATTTATAAAAAAATAAAAAAAATGATTTAGCAATAAATAACAATTTCAATATGCAGACTACGAGAAGCTCCTTACAAACTCATAAATAATTTCAGTTTCGCCTCCAAATCTTAAAAGTATAACCAAAACATTACTGACTGAAAGACTGCATAAATTCGTCGCCTTTGCCAAACCGTTGTCCCCAATTAAAAGAAACAATAGCTTAATGTTCGCCATACAAACTCAAATGTTCTCGTCCACTGACTGACAATACAATACAACAGAAGGTCGTTGCTATATGGAGCACGCACAACCACGCATGGTCTACATACTAATGTGCTTTTAACTTGACATTACTCCCGTTTTGACTTGGTTCAGTTATAAGTGTTGTAAATCATTTGTCGTGTGGTGTCCCGCAGGGTAGCGTATTAGCACCTGACTAAACCCTATTGTAAAAACCTTTCCATCCCCTTCTCGAAGAACTGTACGTTGTACTCTCCAGGGAAAACCTACTCGTTTAGTCTGGCCCTAATTTAATACAATTCAAAAATTCCCAAATCCAGCATTTCTAATTGCCATTTTTTTACCAAATCGTCAGTTGTGACGAAACGCACGATATACAAACCGACCGAAATTATATCTATTAGTAATTACAGTTATTTCCCATTAGCTTTTCTCCATAATAGCGAAGGCAATAAAATAGTGCCGCTAAGTATTTTAAAATAACAAATACAATAATTAAAAAACAGACAATGACATGGGATCGTTCAAGAGATATAAATATCAGATGTCTCTTCAGGGACGGAAAACGCATAATCGGTTACACCGACCCTTCATGCTGCTGATATTCATAGGCGGCGGTGACCACTTTCCATCAGGCGTACGCTTGCCTGCTTGTCTCCATCCATTTCATAAATTCCATCATCATCAAAGCCCATAATTACAGTCTACTGACTTTGGGCCTCTCCCACAAAAGGGGAGGTTATTACCATAATCTCCACGCTTGGCAAGCGGGTTGATTATGGTAATAAGATCGCAGTGTTGTAAATATAACAATGGAAAACAGTTTTACAGTCTACGGAGACTCTAGATATTTTGTCTCGAAAACATTAGTCGCCTCGTACGACATCCCCCAGTGTAAAGGGTTGGCACTATTCTTCTCTGCCGTACACCACAAGGCCAATTCCATGAGCAAAAAAAGGAAGACCGTTTACATCGTCTTGACATATAATCACGTCTTCATTACATCCACCACTTTTAGGTCAATGTCATCACTGTTGTTAAGACATGTAATAGAGGCACAAGAAAGGATAAAGTGCTCGATTAGTATTCATAGTGGCCCGTTAAGTTTTAACTGGGGAAAATGTACGGTGAGGAATTCTTTTCTCACGAATCTAGAGCAAAAAAGGCTTTTGGGGTTAAAAATGGGCCCATAATGGGTTTCGAACTGTGTTAATGTCTGTTTTGTGTTACAAGACCTTGCTTATAGAAATTTTGTATCGCTGACGCCTTCGGAGAGATGTTGGCTCTCAATGTTCTATATTCCCCCACCGCGCTCTCTGTCGACAGTGGGATAAATTTCATCCACATCATCTATGAGGCCTGGTACCCAACTAACGTACAGGCATTGCGAGCCTTTTAACTGCGCACGCGCAAGATGAATTATCTCCCTTCCGAAGTCGTTGTACTTCAAATTGGAGTTTTCAAAAAGCATATCTCAAAGGACAGCTTCGCAACTCTCCCCTTAGATCTCAGATGTCCTGGAAGAAGGTAGTAATTTCCCATCAGGTTGACCGTGTCCCTGTCTAGCCAATAAAAACCCAAACCCACACCCCGGCGTCCATAGGGACAGGCAGAGACTCGTGTGCCACAAGCTACGGTCCTGTACTGACACCCAAAATATAGATGAATTAATAACAAATAGAGCCACTACTTTTGTCTAGTGTCATAATCCCTAATTTCCAAACCAAATAACTACAATAAAAAGTGGCGTTTACATAAACACCGTTTAACTTCAGTTTCAAAACGACGCGTGCGCCGGTGTTTCGACAAAACTAACTCATCCTTAGCTAATCATCCAAATTAACACTGACGTTTGTAAATTGGTTTTTTGCAATACTAATTCAGGGGTGCGTGCCGCCGTTTTGTGTCGTGAGTGTAGTTTTATGGATTATGTACCGTATCGTATATGACAGCAGACAAACAGGCAAGCGTACGCCTGATGGAAAGTGGTCACCGCCGCCTATGGACATCAGCAACACCAGGGGCGCTACCAATGCGTTGCCCGCCTCTAAAGAGATCTCTTATATACCTCTCTAATATATTTTATTCAATGATGATAATCATCTTGTAGTTAATGTCCCGGTGTTACTCTCGCACACGACGACCCGGGATCCGCCTTGATCATTATCCAGGATTTGGCAGATAAGATAATTATAGGGGACCCTGACCAGATTGGATCATGGTTACAAATTCAGTTGCCTGAATTCGCAGGTTTAAAAACGATGTTTTCCCTCACCGTAAGAGCATCGGTTAGAATTGAACTAATGTACATAATTCAGAAAAGAGCCATTGGTACATGGCCGCAGCGGGATTCGAACCCGGTACCTCTCGTTTACGAGTTGGATACTCAACCGCCCGGCTACAATTAAAACTAACAAATAATTACTGATTAATATGCGTGAACAGATCCGTGAAATTCGCGGGCTGTCTTGTTTGTTTTTCACACGCCTTCACAGCAATAATTAGCCTTGCGTCTATTAAGACATTAGTCTGCAATTTCTTCGCGGATTTTTAATTTGCGAAGTCCGTGAAGGATTCGCAAATACAGTATCTAAACCTTTTCTCACATAAATTTTCTATGTTTGTTAATAAACGCGATAAGTAACCCGTGCATGAATTCACATAATGTTCTTTTGTTTTGACGGATAGACGAGGTATGTCAAACTGGTTTGTTTACATCCATGCAAAATTGATCCGAGACAAACTACACCTAAGGTCTTCAATAAACAACCTTCACCCTCCCAAACATATCCACCCCCTAACACCCCCCCTCTTCCCCCCCAGTTCGCCTTCGCCGCCGTCCTCGGCTATGCCTCCGCGGGTCTGATCTCGCCGCTGGTGTACGGCGTCAACCCCGGTGACGCGCAGGCCGCCGCCATCGACGCCACCGTCGTGGCGACCGACACCGCGCGCGCCTACGGCGAGAACCACGCCCGCGCCAACGAGGCCGCCATCTTGGCTAACACCGAGGCCGTGAGACAGGTAATAGTCAGCTTTTTTAAGCAATTTGCTAAGGTCAAAGACATAGGCTCCAGTCGAAAAACTGAAGTGGCAATGAGCAGACCACGCTCGCAGAACCGATGACCGATGGGGCGGCAAGGTTCTGGAGCCGCGACGATGGGACGACATCGTGAAGGTGGCCTTACATCCTTATGCCGATGGATGCAAGAGGCACAGAGTAGATCGGTGTGGAAGGAGTGAACGGAGACTTATGTCTGTGGGTCTGATCTCGCCGCTGGTGTAAAGCCCAAATGTTTCATTTGGGCCTTAACTTCAACCCTGACACCCCCGACCATAATGTGGGTATCAATGTGGACGCTTCCAAAAGACCGGGGAAGAAGAGGGCCTCGATTTTCTCCAGCGCCACCTTCACACCCAGTAACTTGATCCTTCGCGCGACTAGAGTCCCACCCGCAGAGTCCAGCTGTGCCGCCCCACTGTAGGTTTTGCACCGGAGCGTGACAAAGGTGTCATCCACATAGCAGATGACATCCATACCGACCCCTACACTAAACTAACGCAGGCAACGTCTCTATCCCTCGTCTTTTTAGCGTTTCAACGACAAACACTTATAATGTAGCGGCCCAAAACTTACGTCTATATCCTACTCAAACCCTAACCCTTCACAACCACCAGGTCGCTGAGACCAGCCGCGACATCCACGAGAACCAGTACTGGAACGGCGTTGCCGCTTCCCAGAACGTGGTCGCCGCCGCCCAGTCCCAGCAAGCCGCTCTGAGCGGTGCTGCTGCTGCCGTCCGCGCCGCCCAAGTCGGACACCTCGGTGTCGCCCCTCTCGGATACGCCTCCTTGGGAGTCGCCCCCCTCGGCTATGGAGCGCCCCTTGGCTACGGAGCGCAACTTGGCTACGGAGCGCAACTGGGCTACGGCGCGCCCCTCGGCTATCGCGCTTGGTAAATAACGAAGTTGAAAAGTAACCGTTATATCTTATAACGGTTACTTTTCCATACTACGTTGTTTAGGTTTACTGGTTCGGGGATTCCGTTTGCTTTTTAAATGTTGTTTTTATAAGATTTAAATGCGAACGGGTTCCCGAATGTGTGTGGCTGTGGTTGGCAACACTGGGGGCGGAAACGACGTCAGTGTTGCCAGTGGCGGCGCGAAAAGTTGCCATCTCACCGGCCTTTTTTTGGATAAAGAACACAAAGAACCCGCTAATGCTCAACGTTTAAACAGATAACAAATGGTCTCGATATGTAACTCTCTTTGTAAATAAATAAGTGAATGAATCTTATTTTTATGTCACTGCCAAAGTGTAAATAAACACAGTTTACAAAAGAATGCTTTATGATTTTTATTTTTTCTCCTTTTAGGTCTTCTAGATACAAAATTAAACAAAAATCTGATCAAATTTTGAATCATAAGGTATATTTAATGAAGCCCATGTATACCTAAGTACACATGCTGATTCTCATTGCACTTGAATACACTACAATACACATAGTCAGTTACTACATTACAATATGGGTTAGGTTAGATCATACTCATAGCCACACCCACGTAAATGTAGTAATCAGTTAACTTAAACAAAGGAAAACCTAGTTTAGTAACAGAACCAGTTAGCGATAGAACTAGCTGCTGTGAATTCCTAACATTCAACGAAACCTAGATAAGGCTAACTAGATTTTGGCGTTAATGTCCCGGTTGTGCTCTCGCGATCGGGGGCCCGGGGTCCGGCTTCACCATGATCCAAGGTTTGGCGATCAGGTAATTACAGTGGAGCGACTGCCATCTGACCTAAGTGACTCTGCTACCAGGGGAGCCTAACCAGATTGAATCATGGTAACATATTCAGCCTGAATGTTCAGGTGTGATTAACATCCATCTCACGGCTATAGTATAGGATTTTTTAAATGTTATCCGTCAGACATACAGGCATGCGGGCCACCTGATGGAAAGTAGTCACCGCCGCCTATGGACATCAGCGACACCAATGCGTTGGCCGCCTCTGAAGAGACCTCTAATATACTTCTTGAACGATCACATGTCATAATCCAAAGGAAACACTGTGGCTGGGAGTGATCCGAATCGTACGAGCGAGAAACGTTTTTTCAAACCTTCGCGTGGTGACCAACTGAGGGTCTACGTAGTGGGGATGAGTACCCAGCCCACGGCGCCCACGGCGGATTATTCAAATAGAGCTAATTTAGTATTTCTTTAATAATTTGTCAATCATCACTAACCATGAGATGAGATGTGCGATCAAATGTTTGTAGTACACAACTTAATATGAGTGGTTCAGCTGGTTAACATGCCAGTCACCACGCAGAGGCCCTGGGTTCGATTCCCGGCCGAGCAGAAATTGAAATGATAAATTTTACTTTCGGTTACGGGTCTGGGTGTAGTACGTATTTAAAAAAAACTATACTATAAGTAGTTTATCAGTTATCTAACACCCATAACGCAAGCTCTGCTTACGTTGGGGCTAGATGGCGCTGTCTGAATTTGTCCAATGATATTTATTTATTTATTTAATATGCTGCTGTGTGTACAAACCAGAAATCAATAAGGCCAACCTGACAACGGTCGTATCATAATTAACTTAAAAGGTATTATTTACCATAATAGATCGCGGAGTAAATTGTCATGCTTTGGAGTGGGCGTTGGTTTCTAAACATACTGGTCAGAGTATCGTCGATCTAGATTCTAGATTTTATTATAGGTATGCAAGCCAGGCATTGCCTTGTGGGACGCCTGTGTGGTGTTCAAGGCGACAATTGATCTATGATCCGACAACAGTAATATCTTCCCTCATCTGTTAATTAGAAAAATCGTTCATTATACGTGAGAATATGAGTCAAATGAGAAAAAAATATGGGTTGTCTGACTCTGACCTTGGTCCAACTATGGGGTTGCCATCGAGCTACCTGGCTATCTACCCTCATCTGTCATTTCATTGAGTTATATTTTGAAGAAAGGCACTTTTTCCCCTATTCAAAAATATATAAGCAAGCAAAATATAAAAGCAAAGTAAGCTTTGCTTACTTTGGGGCTAGATGGCGCTGTGTGAATTTGTCCACTTTTTTTTTAATATGGTTATCAAGGCAAAACTTTTTATCAATGAATATTCATAAGAAAATTATTTAAATTATTATTATTAATGATCAGGGTGAGAGTAGGCAACCCATATTTTCTTTCTTAAGTCATTAGTATTATAGTAAGTTGTTTTGAAAGAGAGACAAAAAATTATTAAACGATACACTCCTTAGTTTTTTCACCGATTCTGATATGGTTTCATTGGTGGTATTCATCACCATCACCATCATCATCATCCTAGCGGTCAATCCCGGCTTCCCCACTCCCACTCTTTCTCTTTCCCTGTTTCACCCTCCACTTTCCCCACTCTTCCTTCCCAAACTCGCCCGGTTTCGGTACCATGCGGCGGCTGCGGTATTAAAATAACCGATTTTATACGGACAACATCGCGAGCAAAATAAATAAATATTCGCGGACAAATTCACACAGCGCCATCTAGCCCCAAACTAAGCAAAGCTTGTACTATGGGTGCTAGATAACTGATATACTACTTCAATACTTTCTTTTTTTTAAATACATACTTATTATACATAGAACACCCAGACCCGTAACAGAAATTGAAATTCATCATTTCAATTTCTGCCCGGCCGGAAATCGAACCCGGGACCTCTTGCGTGGCAGACGCTTGACGTTGACCATTGAACCACTCAGGTCGTCAAAGCAAGTATAATTATTATAGATCCGACAAGTTTGTGATGATGACTACAGCTACATTCTACCATCGCACTGCTCACCACCGACACCTTGGAACCAAATTGGTCGCGAACTGTGCGGTTCCAAAGGAACTTTCTCCCACGCATACTAAGGTTGTGGAATGTACTACCTGGAGAGGTTTTCCCTGGAGAGTACGTCATGTAGTTCTTCAAGAACGGGGTGAAAAGGTTTTTACGGGGTCGGCAACGCGTGGGTGATGCCCCTGGTATTGCAAACGTCCATAGGCTGCGGTGACAGATGAGGCAGGCCGTAAGCTTGTTTGCCACTTTTGTAGTATAAAAAAAAAGGTCGCTGCTATACTCGTATGTACGTAGTTACGTACTAAGCTCGACGTAATACCGATCCGTATCTGATCAATATCTCTACTATTATTATAAAGAGAAAAGATTTGATTATTCGTTTGTAATAAATAAACTCAAAAACTACTTAACCTATTTTAAAAATTCTTTCACCTATAGAAAGCTACATTATCAGGGGGTAACTTATGTTATAGTTTTTCCCGAAATTCAATGTGGTTACCATAGGAACGTGGCCAGAACGTTGTAACAGAATTTTACGCAGACAAAAAGCTAGTATTATTTATTATAAAGTCGTTGTTAAAGGTCTGCATTCAAGCATTTTAGAGCCATTGAAATATGTTATATGTTTATAATGTATTGTTATGTGTAAATAAAAACATATTGTATTCTAACCGAATTTTACGCAAAAATAGTCACGGACTAAAAGCTAGTAATATTATAAAGAGAAAATATTTGATTGTTTGTTAGTAATGGATAATAGGTCTGGAACGCTAACGAAGTCGCGCGCAACAACGCTAGTGATTAAATATAATTGAAAGCAGCCCACTTTGACTACTGCATAAATGGCGCTCCATTACATATATCAATGTCATATTAAGCTACATAGTAAATGTAGACTGGACCTTACAAAGGTGTCCTTTTGTTCATAAAAGTTTAGTTTACAATTCTAGCACTTTAATATGTCATATCAACGATATTGCAAACGCTATAGGTAACAGAACACCATCAGGGGCCGTTGTTGGCCACCTTATGCCCAGAAATAATTAGGCCAGTTGTTATTACAACTGGCCTAATTCAGTCGTCTAAATTCAGAAGCAAAAAGCGTGAGAGCAAATCAAAATGGAATATATTGCTCATACAACAAGGTCCATTTTTGTATCACGGCATTTGGAAAGCGGACGACACATAACATTAAGCTTATTTCATGAGCAATAATTTCCACTTTGATATGCTTTCCCGTTTTTTGCTTCTGAATTTAGACGACTGAATGTGGTAAAAAAGAACAAATATTTTTGGAAGGGAAATGGTTTTAGAGGTGTTGAAGTCGGTAAGCCGCGGTGGGTGCTCACTTTCCGTCAGGTGACTCGCATGCCTTTTTTTTATGTCATACAGTAGGCAAACAGGCAAGCGGGCCACCTGCTGGAAAGTGGTCACCACTGCTTATAGACATTAGCAACACCAAGAGCATCGTCAATGCGTTGCCCACCTCGCCCACGCTTAACACGTTGCTCTGGCAGCAAAAAGACAAATGCCCCTCCACTGACAAAGCCACGGTTCCCCAAATCCCCACTCCATGGAGCACTGGAAACCTTACTCATCGGCAGAAACACAACACTATTTAAAAGAGTATTGTTTGGCTGCGGTATTCTGTAAGGTGGAGGTACTTCTCCAGTCGGGCGGCTCCAATTCGAACGGTATACCACGCTATGCCCTACCTCTCTGCCTGCTTATTTAGGAATAAAGCTTTTTTCGATATTAATCATTATGGATCACATTTAGTGATAAATGATTGTTGTAACTTAAAGTAAACCACTGTACATCAAAAGTAAAGTACTGTACATCAATTTGCGTTTTTTTTTTACCGCAGTCCGACCTACCATGGTCCGCTTTATTGCTATTCTTTCTCCACTTTACCCGACGACATTCTCACGTCGTAAGCCGTTGGATCTCGCATCCAACTCCTACAGTAGGTACCCAATAAAGTTTAGATATTTAAAATATTCAACTGGAGCAGGCATAACTAACGAATGCAGTCCACCTTGAGACCCGCTACCAAAGAATTCGTACTACCGTATCTAATTAGTAATTTGCAGCACTTAATAAGTAAGTAACGTACTCGTATTTCAAAGGATAATAATAATAAGATACAGTTGTTTGTCCGTAATGAATGAGATTGGCTTCCGTGTAACACCTACGCAGTGGCTGGACTGAGTAGAGCAAAGTAAAGGGTGTTTATCTAGCGTAATGTTCCAATTACATGTTCGAAAACAGTCGTTTAAGGATACACTTTCACGCCAGACTATGAAATTTAAAAAAAATACTTTTCGATTCAGCATTTGCCATACTAATTTCATTACAGCTGTAACGCTGTTATTTTTTAAATTTTTGTCGGGCGCCATGACACGGCGTAATGTAGGCTGAATACTTAGATGTCTTTAACAAATTCAAATTCAAATTTAAATGTTCCTGTTTATATTCTGTGTAATTGTTTTCTCGCTAAACAGAATATTTTTTGTAATTTGTGTTTGTGAATGTTTTTTCCTATTTTAAGCAAATAAATAGATAAATCTCTAAAGATTGATATCCTCGACGCGTAGATACAACAGAACTGACTCGCAGCTTACTTCCAGGAAAGTTGAGAAAATTATACATACGAAATTTTAACATGAAAATATGAGTGTAGATAAAGTAGTGTATGCAACTGCATATAATTCGGTATTAAAACACTTGTGTCAAATCATGTTTTAATACCCCCTTTTATATGACAGTTGCATAATAGTAGTTTATGCAACTGTCATATAAAAGGGGGTATTAAAACATGAGTGTCTGTTTATCATACGAGGCGTAGCCGAGTATGATAATAGTTTGACAGGAGTGTTTTAATACCTAATTATATGCAGTTGCATACACTACTTTATCTACACTCGTATTTTTATGTTAAAATATCGTACCTATAATTTTCTAAACTTTGCTGGTAGTAAGTTGCGAGTCAGTTCTGTTGTATCTACGCGTCGAGGATATCAAGCGGCGGGAAATTCACTTTACTACTTTCACATTTATTTATTTATTTGCTTAAAATAAGAAAAAACATTCACAAACACAAATTACAACAATTACAAAAAATATTTTGTTTAGCGGGAAAATATTTACACAGAATATAAACAGGAAAATTTAAATTTTGAATTTGAATTTGTTAAAGACATCTATGTATTCAGCCTACATTTGACCGTGTCCGGGCGCCCGACGAGAATTTAAAAAATATAAGTGTTGCATAATGATTAAAAAGTTATTTTACGATACAGCTGTCATGAAAATAGTATGGGAAATGCTGTATCGAAAAGTAATTTTTTAAAATTTTATAGTCTGGCGTGAAAAAAGTGTACCCTTAAACGACTGTTTTCGAATATGTAATTGGAACATTACGCTATGAGTGTAGATAAACTACTATTTTGTAGAGACCGAGAACTTTAAATTGAAATAAAATAGTGGAAAAAATATTTAGTATCAGTAAAACTAGATTTATTGGAAATGTGATTTTATGGCATTTATGTTTGGATATAATTGAGGCATTTATGGTGGAATCATAGGTACATTTGGAAGGAAGGTTGTTCGTGCTCATTAGTATGAACAAAATATTTGTATAATAGTTTTGTAAGAGGGGAATGCAGGGCGACGCAGTACAAACAGCCAGATACAGGAAACTGTGTTTATTTTATAAAGTATCGGTGTCCGGGAATCCGTCCGCCCGACAGGGTTTTACACAAACTGTTATGGTAGTAGAAAATTTGGGTGATCTAAGTAAGAGTGGCGGGTATCCGACTGCTCTTAGTAGAAAGGTATACTAGTGTGGTGGCTATCGTTCAACGTAGCCGCGAACGATATATGGAAACGCGGGCGCCCACTCGATAGCGCGATGTAGATTTGGGTCAGCGCCATCTAGTGACCGTTGGCGGTACTATGCGTACTACGTTGTTTGGGTGCGTGGTGTTACAGTTTTTATTTATGAGGCTATATATTGTTATTTTAATAAGAAAAAAACATTATTAATTTTATGGCATTAATAGCAGAGTCGCTAATTATAACCGTATATAGTCGATATTAATAACGAACACTAAAACTAAAGTAAATACCAAGAAACAAAATTAAAACATAAGAAATAAACCATATTCACCTTACCGTATTGACGTTACTTAGGCCTCAAGAACTCATTGCTTGACTCTCGGTATTTCTTTCATTTCTTCTTTTAATGTAGCAATGCGCTTTGGCTCTTGGATTGTACATTCACCAGCACATTTTATTGCATACTTCCTTATGCGAACGTAAACACATACACATCAGTTTCGGTCCTTCGACTCTGAACTAAAAACTTCAAAAAATTCGTCGATACCTTTCTAGGTATTAAAACTTAGAGAAATTCGTCGATACCTTTCTAGATATTAAAACTTAAGGGTCTAGAATTGCAACTACAGTCTAACGCTTACCTTTCGGCTCTAGATGGATCTTCAGCTGCTCAGCCTTGGCATGCAACTTGGTCTGCATGGTTTCGGCGCCCTCCTTCATCTTCGCCAAGATACCTAATTGAAGAAATAACTATTGTTATAATAGGAGTGCAATATGGAGTTCTTCAAGAAAGTGGTGAAATGGATTTTAAGGGGTCGGCAACGCGTGGGTGATGCCCCTGGAATTGCAAACGTCCATAGGCTGCGGTGACTGCTCACCATCAGGCGGGCCGGAAGCTTGTCTGCCACCTTAGTGGTATAAAAGTATCCACTAAATTTGATGCGTAGCGTCATAGTTTGCAAGTGAACTTACAAGTTTACGTACATTACATTTACATAAGGGGAATATTAAATACTTTTATATTTCTTTCGGCGGTGCGACCGCATAACTCGATTGAACGTCGCCATATTGAAGGAATAGGATCGCAAAGTGTATCTACCAATCGCAGCGGAGCTGCCATGCTGCGATTCGTAGATTGCTATCTACAATCGCTAGCAATCTTTTAGGAATAGGATCGCAGAGGAATCTCTACCAATCGCAGCGAAACTACGTTGTTGCGATTCGTAGTGATTGCTAACTCGAATTGAACGTCGCCATCTTAAAGCAATCTCCACCAATCGCAGTGGAGCAACCTTACTGCGATTGGTAGATTACTTTGCGATCCTATTGCTTAAATATGGCGACGTTCAATTCGAGTTAGATGCTTCTATAGGAGCATATGGAATGAATCCCTTTTACGCGAATAACACCTGGTTACTACATAACATGTGAAACTTGAAGTAAAGAGCAAAACTACAAGTACGAATTATAAACGTTACTAGTTGCAAAATTTATAATATCGCAAGAAAAAATAAGCGGACAGTATACATTATTATTACTATTTGCGACCAAATTGCCAAAGAATATGAAACTACAGACGAGTCTAAAATCTGTCTACGATCATTCTCTAACTAGTGTTTAAAGTTTGTTTAATATTATAAGGTGCTTTACTACTTTAATTTAAAATGTTGAACTACAGATACTACACAAGTACTCGGGAAAAGTTTACCTGTAAGGGCTGGCACTGGCAACCAGTATTTCTTTCAAAAATGTGACTATTCCAATGATATTTTCGAAATCAAGTTTTATGGCAAGGATACTAAAAAAATTTATGTAAAGATCTGTCCATCAATAGCAAAAATATTGATCTTTGGCAGGTAAGGGTATAAGGTAGCCGTCAATGTTGGCAAGCGAATATGGTGAAGGTGGATTACCCACCCGACCGAGTGTTGTGACCAGGGATCCAAGGGTACGGAAGCTGGCATACTTTTCTAGCGCGATGTAGAACGGTCAGCGCCATCTATGTGCGGACGCTTGCCAACCTTGTGTTCGTGTACTCGTAATGTGAGCTTCTCTATTGGAACGAAAGATGTCACTACCTATCCTTTTAGTTCACGTTCATATTTTACCTGAATCGCTTTGTTTTCGAAGATTTCATTGGATCAGTAAACTTTTTGACAAAAAAAATTGTTGACAGTGCGGTCCCATAACATAACACAATTACTGCTACCAAGTGTTCCACTACATTGAGTTGTGCAAAAAGTTTACTCACTGAAACGAAAATACAAACCATGTTTGTCCTTTTCCTTCAAGGCACGTTCCATATCTCCCGCCTTCTCTTTCACACGGCCGAAGAAATCTATCCGTTAGCAGGCGTGAAATGTAATTTAACTTTCATGAAGAGGAATCGCTTAATTTTAGGGCTTTTTTGACCAACTGATTGGTTCAGTGATCAACGTGCCACGCCCATAGTGATTCGCATTATATATTTTTTAGGAGCCGTCGGTGTCCCTCTGCAGGGCAAAGGCCACCCATGCCTCCCTCTCATTATATTTAATTACAATTTTTTTATTTACATCATATTTAATAATTGATTGAATATGCTTAAATGATCTAAATCTAAAATCCGTATTTATAAACGAGTTAAAGTGATTACTTGAGTAAAAGTGTTTACTCGATCGAAAGGAGACTGGGCGACTTGCATAGTAGCTTGGACCAATGTGTCCAGACAACCAACATGTGCACAGATACCAACACGGCAGATACCCATGCACGCCGATACTGCAAGTTCATGAGGCTTTATATACCAACGCGCAACAAAATCCGTCCCCGAGTCTTTGAGATATTCAACGTCAAAATTCTGAGACTCATATACGTAAAAAACCATGCTCGAAGATGCGCACAGGATGAGGAATTTACAAACCGACGGTAGATATCTTTATGAGCAAGACTCACCGGATATCCGTTTGGTGGCGTCCGGGCTCGCGGAGCGCGTGAGGGTGGCCACCTTCATGTACTCGCTGGTGATAAGGCCGGCCGCCTGTGGGGAATGATTTCATTCCATCATCGTCATCATTGGATAAAATCATATTAGAGAGGTGAAGGGAATAGGTAGCCGCCAATGTTGGCAAGCGAAGATGGAGAAGGTGGAAAAGGGCAATTACCCGGCCGGGTATTGTGACCAGAGGATCAAGGGTCTGACAGTTGATCATCGCTTTTTTTTTTTAATGTTACATGGCAGACAAACAGGCAAGCGGGCCACCTGATGTAAAGTAGTCACCGCCGCCTATGGACATCAGGGGAGTCACCAATGCGTTCCCCGCCTCTGATACCCTCTAATATACCTCTTGAACGATCCCATGTCATAGTCCAAAGGAAACACTGTGGCTGGGAGCTCATTCCACATCCGAATCGTGCGAGCGAGAAACGTTCTTGCGAACCTTCGCGTCGTGACCAACAGAGAAGCGAGATTTATGCCGCGGCAGTTGGCACAGTTCTCTAGCGTGATGTAGGAACCGTCAGCGCCAACCTTGTAATTGTTGCGGTTCCATATTGGAACGATAGATGGCGCCACAGGTCTCTTTAGAGGCGGGCAACGCATTGGTAGCGACCCTAGTGTTGCTGATGTCCGTAGGCGGCGGTGACCACTTTTCATCAGGTGGCCCGCTTGTCTGTTTGTCGAAAAAAAAAAAAGATACTCTGAAGATACTTACTTCTTATATACTTTCATATTTTTCACGGAGGGATGGTAGTCGCTCCACTGTATACAGTACTGGCAGTTTCCCATTGTTTGCCAGTACAATAAAAAAAACTACAAAAGCGCCTTACCTCTAAACTGGCGGGGCTCATGGCGGAGTACTCCTCGCTGAGGAGTTCCACGATCAGACCCTCGATGTCGAAGAACAGGATGTGGCTCTCGGGATCTGTGAGGAAAGGATCTTGTCAAAACACAAAACATAGCTACACATAGTATAAAACAAAGTCGCTTCCCCGCTGTCTGTCCTTTGAGTGTGTCGAATTATACGTATGCCAAATAAAAATAAATATTAATGGACAAATTCACACAGCGCCATCTAGCCCCAAACTAAGCAAAGCTTGTACTATGGGTGCTAAATAACTGATAAACTACTTAAATACTTTTTAAATACATACTTATTATACATAGAACACAGAAATTAAAATTCATCATTTCAATTTCTGCCCGGCCGGGAATCGAACCCGGGACCTCTTGCGCGGCAGACCGGCATGTTGACCACTGAACCACTCAGATCGTCACGTCACGCCAAAAGAAATTCTTTTTTTAAAAAAGTTCCCCGTCCATATATGCCTGGGCAAAACTTGATCTGAAACGCAATATCGGTGAAAACTCATAAAGGAGTGTAAATCATTTTATGAATGTTTACCAATATTGCCGTTCAGATCAAGTTATATACTGATGGCAAGGGGAAAAATACCTGTAATTTGACATATAACTCGAATTGAATGAACAGATGAGGGTAGATTATCTCCTTGGCAACCTTATAGTTGGATCAGGGTGAGAGTAGGCAACCCATATTTTTTTCTTATTTGAGTCATACTCTCTCATATAATGCACAATTTTTCTAAATAACAGATGAGGGAAGATATTACCATGTCTGGACTTTATACTTACCAGTAGATTAGTAGACGATTGCGTTTGCTATCCGCATAACGGCGAAATCAATTAGTGCGTTGTCAATGATCGTGCCTTTCATTTGTCACCAGTACATCGGGGATTAGCCGTGTGGTGTCCGGCAGAGTAGAATAGCACCAACCCCTTACACTCGTAGGTGTCGTACAAGGCGACTAATGTTTTCGAGGCAAAAGATCAAGAGTCTCCGTAGTCTGGAAAATGGGCAGCAGCATTTTCCATTGTTATATTTAAACACTGCGATCTCCAACCCGCCTGCCAAGCGTGGAGATTATGGCAATAACCTCCCCTTTCATGGAAGAGGCCCTAAGTCCTGCAGTGGACTGTTTCGGGCTGTGATGATGATGACATCGGGGAAGATAGGGGAAGAAAAAAATTGCAGTAGAAGCTATACCAATTTAGCCAGATTGTGCGGAAGCGGCCTAAACGGTTTGTTGGATGGATAGTTGTAGTTAAATGATTTGATAGTCTGGTGATTAAATGTTTGGGTGTCTGGATCGTTAGGTGGTTGGATAGTTTGACGGTTCGGTGTGTGAATGGTTGAATAGTAGGTATGTGGTTGGATAGCTAGGTGGTTGGATAGTTAAGTGGTAGATAAATGCGTGGGTGTACAGTTGGGTGGTTGAATAGTTGGGTGATTGAGCGGTTGGAAAGTTGGATGGTTGAATAGTTGGCCATCTTCGTGCCAGCGAAACTGCCGACCTGCTTAATCCTCTGGCCTCCGTACAGAGACGCGCCGTACGAATTGTCGACGATCCCATACATACAAGCAAGTTAGAACCACTGGCTTACCGAAGGTACTTTGTCTCCCTGTGTGTGTTCTATCGGCTGTACAATGGGAAGTGCTCCGAGGAACTTTTCGATCTGGCCCACAGCTCAATAACGCCATCGCACCACCCGCCGTGTTCACGTAGACCCTCTGTTGGTCTCGACGCGAAGATCGGTCACTCACCGGCCGGGTTGGCCCGGAAGCCCTGCACGGTGAGCGGCGCGCGGCGGCGCTGCGGCTCCGCGAGCGGGCCCGCGCTGTCGGCCGCGCCGGGGGCGGCCAGCGCGGCCAGCCCGCGGGCGGTGGCCGCGCGGATCGCGTTCAGGTTGCGGTGGCGGAGACCACTACCAGGGGAGAAGGTTTCGAGACAGACATTAATCGAGGACCTGGTAAAAATCGCAGGTACTAGCTGGATGCGGAAGGCATAGGATAGGCCTTTGTGGGGTTCTCTGAGGGAGGCCTATGCCCAGCAGTGGGCGTCTATCGGCTGATATGGTGATGATGATGATTACAGATACACATAAACATACATAAAGCTCACGCCTGTGTCCCACAGGTGGGATAGGCAGAGACTATGCTCTGTCCTGACACAATTCCCTAGCCTCGCATATATCCACAACTCTTTTCATACATCTTCTTTTATTCTTACCACTTCGGACCCCAGCTTTTTTGAGAACATTACTGATCTGATCAGTGAATGTTTTTGTGGGTCGTCCTCTAAAGGGCCGGTTTTCCAGATTCGCACTATATACCTCTTTCGTCAATCTTCTTTCATCCATTCGCTCTACATGCCCGAACCATCTCAACATCCCTCTTTCTATTTTTGTCACTACATCATCTTTCATGCCACATCTTTCACGGATCACTACATTTTTACTCTATCGCTTAATTTCACTCCACATACTTTCCTTAGGGACCTCATTTCCACCGCATTTATTCTACTTTCATTCCTCTTCTGCCATACCCAACATTCACTACCGTATGTTAGTGTGGGAAGCAAAACTGCTATATGCAAAGCAAGACGTGCTTTTTGCGGCAAACTTTTACTTCCCATCACACGATTAACGGCTCCATTCACTGCGTTACCCTTGTATACTCTACTTTCAATATCCTTCTCATACTTTCCATCACTTGTAAACATACTTCCCAAATACACAAACTCTTTCACTTGCTCAACACTCTTCCCTTTTATTTCAATCGAAGTGACTGTCATGCCCTCATTTCTTTCGAACACCATTACTTTCGTCTTCTCCACATTTACTTTCATGCCTTTCCTTTCGAATGATTCATTCACAATATCCAACATCCTCTGCAGTTCGCTTTCCGACGATGCAAGTAATACTTGATCATTAGCGTACAAAAGGCATTTAATGTTGGACATTCCCATTCGCAGTCCACAATCATTCTCTCGCAGTTCATCAAGACAACTATCCATAAACAAATTAAAGAGCCATGATGAAGCCACACATCCCTGTCTGACACCTTTAGAGATGCCAAACCAGTCTGAGCAACTACCATTGATGCTAACACATGCACTAGAACCCTCATATAATGATTATAGTGCACGTATAAGGCTGCCCTCCAATCCGAACTTGGACAGCACATCCCATAACATACTCCTTTCCACTCTATCGTAAGCCTTCTCCAGATCTACGGCGCAAAACACTCTCTGGTGGTTAGCCAGGAACTTCTCAGTTATGCACCTTAAAGAGAAGACTTGATCCATGCAACCCATTCCCTTCCTAAATCCCGCTTGCACATCCCATATTCTCTCATGCGTCTTCGCTATCACTCTCTCTATCAGAACCTTTGCATACAACTTGCCTACGATGCTAAGTAGGCTGATACCACGATAATTTTTTGCGTCCTGGTGTGATGCTTTACCTTTATACAGTGGTACAATAACGGCTTTGCACCAGTCTGTAGGTACTAAGCCTTTTGTCCAACACTTATTAAAGAACACACAACCAGGAAGCTACCAGCTCTTTTCCAGCCCTTAGCATCTCCACACTCACTCCATCATACCCTGCTGCTTTTCCTCTTTTCAGACACTTGATAGCATTAATCACTTCTTCCATACTAATTTCTCTCTTACTACTTTCCGTCTCAGGTTCCTGGTTGCGGTCCTGAACCTGAGACGAAGTGTCACTACATTCCAATAGACTTTCAAAATAATCCTTCCATCTTTGCAACATACTTTCCTCATCTGTCACCAAAATACCATGTTCATCCCTTATGCCATACATTCCCGAACTTTCAGACAATCCCCGCGACAAACGAACCTGTTTCCAGAACAGCTTCTGATTGTCCCGGAAATTGTGTGAAAGTTTCTTCATATACTCTTCTTCCATAAACTTTTGCTTTAGTGCAACTCTTTCTTTCGTAATCTTCTTAACACTTTTATATATATATTTTCAACTTTCCTGACCTCATCATCTGTAACCCTTGCATCCGTTTTCATTCTAGCTTTCACAGCCAATACATCCAGCCATGCCTTTCGCTTTTTACATACTAACTCTCTTATTTCTTTATCTCACCAATTATTCTGGGTCCCATTGATGATGATGATGATTAAACGCCTATAATCCGCTGAACACGCTATCAGAGGAGAGATCGAAATGAGGTATCGGGATAGATGTTAAGCACTAATAGTCCGCTGAACACGCTATCGTTTTTTGAATGTGTTATTGGACCAAATAAAGAGACGTCTACGTCTACCAGGGGAGAAATTTAAACAAGGTTTCGGGACAGATATTATTCACTAATAATCCGCTGAACACGCTATCGAGAGAGATATCGAAATAAGGTACAGGGACAGATATTAAGCACTAATAGTCCGCTGAACACGCTATCAGGAGAGAGATCGAAATAAGGTTTCGGTACAGATATTAAGCACTTATAGTCAGCTGGACACGCTATCAGGGGAGAGATCGAAATAAGGTACAGGGACAGATATTAAGCACTAATAGTCAGCTGGACACGCTATCAGGGGAGAGATCGAAATAAGGTACAGGGACAGATATCTAGCACTAATAGTCAGCTGAACACGCTATCAGGGGAGAGATCGAAATAAGGTACAGGGACAGATATTAAGCACTTATAGTCAGATGGACACGCTATCAGGGGAGAGATCGAAATAAGGTACAGGGACAGATATTAAGCACTTATAGTCAGATGGACACGCTATCAGGGGAGAGATCGAAATAAGGTACAGGGACAGATATTAAGCACTAATAGTCAGCTGGACACGCTATCAGGGAAGAGATCGAAATAAGGTACAGGGACAGATATTAAGCACTAATAGTCAGATGGACACGCTATCAGGGGAGAGATCGAAATAAGGTACAGGGACAGATATTAAGCACTTATAGTCAGATGGACACGCTATCAGGGGAGAGATCGAAATAAGGTACAGGGACAGATATTAAGCACTAATAGTCAGATGGACACGCTATCAGGGAAGAGATCGAAATAAGGTACAGGGACAGATATTAAGCACTAATAGTCAGATGGACACGCTATCAGGGGAGAGATCGAAATAAGGTACAGGGACAGATATTAAGCACTAATAGTCAGCTGGACACGCTATCAGGGAAGAGATCGAAATAAGGTACAGGGACAGACATTAATCACTAATAGTCCGCTGAACACGCTATCAGGGAAGAGATCGAAATAAGGTACAGGGACAGATATTAAGCACTAATAGTCAGCTGGACACGCTATCAGGGGAGAGATCGAAATAAGGTACAGGGACAGATATCTAGCACTAATAGTCAGCTGAACACGCTATCAGAGGAGAGATCGAAATAAGGTACAGGGACAGATATCTAGCACTAATAGTCAGCTGAACACGCTATCAGGGGAGAGATTGAAATAAGGTACAGGGACAGATATTAAGCACTTATAGTCAGATGGACACGCTATCAGGGGAGAGATCGAAATAAGGTACAGGGACAGATATTAAGCACTAATAGTCAGATGGACACGCTATCAGGGGAGAGATCGAAATAAGGTACAGGGACAGATATTAAGCACTAATAGTCAGCTGGACACGCTATCAGGGAAGAGATCGAAATAAGGTACAGGGACAGATATTAATCACTAATAGTCAGCTGGACACGCTATCAGGGAAGAGATCGAAATAAGGTACAGGGACAGACATTAAGCACTAATAGTCAGCTGAACACGCTATCAGGGGAGAGATCGAAATAAGGTACAGGGACAGATATTAAGCACTAATAGTCAGCTGAACACGCTATCAGGGGAGAGATCGAAATAAGGTACAGGGACAGATATTAAGCACTAATAGTCCGCTGAACACGCTATCAGGAGAGAGATCGAAATAAGGTTTCGGTACAGATATTAAGCACTTATAGTCAGCTGGACACGCTATCAGGGGAGAGATCGAAATAAGGTACAGGGACAGATATTAAGCACTTATAGTCAGCTGGACACGCTATCAGGGGAGAGATCGAAATAAGGTACAGGGACAGATATTAAGCACTAATAGTCAGCTTGACACGCTATCAGGGGAGAGATCGAAATAAGGTACAGGGACAGATATTAAGCACTAATAGTCCGCTGAACACGCTATCAGGAGAGAGATCGAAATAAGGTTTCGGTACAGATATTAAGCACTTATAGTCAGCTGGACACGCTATCAGGGGAGAGATCGAAATAAGGTACAGGGACAGATATTAAGCACTAATAGTCAGCTGAACACGCTATCAGGGGAGAGATCGAGATAAGGTTTCGGGGCAGATATCTAGCACTAATAGTCAGCTGAACACGCTATCAGGGGAGATATCGAAATAAGGTACAGGGACAGATATTAAGCACTAATAGTCAGCTGGACACGCTATCAGGGGAGAGATCGAAATAAGGTACAGGGACAGATATTAAGCACTAATAGTCAGCTGGACACGCTATCAGGGGAGAGATCGAAATAAGATACAGGGACAGATATTAAGCACTTATAGTCAGCTGGACACGCTATCAGGGGAGAGATCGAAATAAGGTACAGGGACAGATATTAAGCACTTATAGTCAGCTGGACACGCTATCAGGGGAGAGATCGAAATAAGGTACAGGGACAGATATTAAGCACTAATAGTCAGCTGGACACGCTATCAGGGGAGAGATCGAAATAAGGTACAGGGACAGATATCTAGCACTAATAGTCAGCTGAACACGCTATCAGGGGAGAGATTGAAATAAGGTACAGGGACAGATATTAAGCACTTATAGTCAGATGGACACGCTATCAGGGGAGAGATCGAAATAAGGTACAGGGACAGATATTAAGCACTAATAGTCAGATGGACACGCTATCAGGGGAGAGATCGAAATAAGGTACAGGGACAGATATTAAGCACTAATAGTCAGCTGGACACGCTATCAGGGAAGAGATCGAAATAAGGTACAGGGACAGATATTAATCACTAATAGTCAGCTGGACACGCTATCAGGGAAGAGATCGAAATAAGGTACAGGGACAGACATTAATCACTAATAGTCCGCTGAACACGCTATCAGGAGAGAGATCGAAATAAGGTTTCGGTACAGATATTAAGCACTTATAGTCAGCTGGACACGCTATCAGGGGAGAGATCGAAATAAGGTACAGGGACAGATATTAAGCACTTATAGTCAGCTGGACACGCTATCAGGGGAGAGATCGAAATAAGGTACAGGGACAGATATTAAGCACTAATAGTCAGCTGAACACGCTATCAGGGGAGAGATCGAAATAAGGTACAGGGACAGATATTAAGCACTAATAGTCCGCTGAACACGCTATCAGGAGAGAGATCGAAATAAGGTTTCGGTACAGATATTAAGCACTTATAGTCAGCTGGACACGCTATCAGGGGAGAGATCGAAATAAGGTACAGGGACAGATATTAAGCACTTATAGTCAGCTGGACACGCTATCAGGGGAGAGATCGAAATAAGGTACAGGGACAGATATTAAGCACTAATAGTCAGCTGGACACGCTATCAGGGGAGAGATCGAAATAAGGTACAGGGACAGATATCTAGCACTAATAGTCAGCTGAACACGCTATCAGGGGAGAGATCGAAATAAGGTACAGGGACAGATATTAAGCACTTATAGTCAGCTGGACACGCTATCAGGGGAGAGATCGAAATAAGGTACAGGGACAGATATTAAGCACTAATAGTCAGCTGGACACGCTATCAGGGGAGAGATCGAAATAAGGTACAGGGACAGATATCTAGCACTAATAGTCAGCTGAACACGCTATCAGGGGAGAGATTGAAATAAGGTACAGGGACAGATATCTAGCACTAATAGTCAGCTGAACACGCTATCAGGGGAGAGATTGAAATAAGGTACAGGGACAGATATTAAGCACTAATAGTCAGCTGAACACGCTATCAGGGGAGAGATCGAAATAAGGTACAGGGACAGATATTAAGCACTAATAGTCCGCTGAACACGCTATCAGGGAAGAGATCGAAATAAGGTACAGGGACAGATATTAATCACTAATAGTCAGCTGGACACGCTATCAGGGAAGAGATCGAAATAAGGTACAGGGACAGACATTAATCACTAATAGTCCGCTGAACACGCTATCAGGGAAGAGATCGAAATAAGGTACAGGGACAGATATTAATCACTAATAGTCCGCTGAACACGCTATCAGGGGAGAGATCGAATTAAGGTACAGGGACAGACATTAATCACTAATAGTCCGCTGAACACGCTATCAGGGAAGAGATCGAAATAAGGTACAGGGACAGACATTAATCACTAATAGTCCGCTGAACACGCTATCAGGAGAGAGATCGAAATAAGGTTTCGGTACAGATATTAAGCACTTATAGTCAGCTGGACACGCTATCAGGGGAGAGATCGAAATAAGGTACAGGGACAGATATTAAGCACTAATAGTCAGCTGGACACGCTATCAGGGGAGAGATCGAAATAAGGTACAGGGACAGATATCTAGCACTAATAGTCAGCTGAACACGCTATCAGGGGAGAGATCGAAATAAGGTACAGGGACAGATATTAAGCACTTATAGTCAGCTGGACACGCTATCAGGGGAGAGATCGAAATAAGGTACAGGGACAGATATTAAGCACTAATAGTCAGCTGAACACGCTATCAGGGGAGAGATCGAAATAAGGTACAGGGACAGATATTAAGCACTAATAGTCCGCTGAACACGCTATCAGGGGAGAGATCGAAATAAGGTACAGGGACAGATATTAAGCACTAATAGTCAGCTGGACACGCTATCAGGGGAGAGATCGAAATAAGATACAGGGACAGATATTAAGCACTAATAGTCAGCTTGACACGCTATCAGGGGAGAGATCGAAATAAGGTTTCGGGACAGATATCTAGCACTAATAGTCAGCTGAACACGCTATCAGGGGAGAGATCGAAATAAGGTACAGGGACAGATATTAAGCACTAATAGTCCGCTGAACACGCTATCAGGAGAGAGATCGAAATAAGGTACAGGGACAGACATTAATCACTAATAGTCCGCTGAACACGCTATCAGGAGAGAGATCGAAATAAGGTTTCGGTACAGATATTAAGCACTAATAGTCAGCTGAACACGCTATCAGGGGAGAGATCGAAATAAGGTACAGGGACAGATATTAAGCACTTATAGTCAGATGGACACGCTATCAGGGGAGAGATCGAAATAAGGTACAGGGACAGATATTAAGCACTAATAGTCCGCTGAACACGCTATCAGGGAAGAGATCGAAATAAGGTACAGGGACAGATATTAAGCACTAATAGTCAGCTTGACACGCTATCAGGGGAGAGATCGAAATAAGGTACAGGGACAGATATTAAGCACTAATAGTCAGCTGGACACGCTATCAGGGAAGAGATCGAAATAAGGTACAGGGACAGATATTAATCACTAATAGTCAGCTGGACACGCTATCAGGGAAGAGATCGAAATAAGGTACAGGGACAGACATTAATCACTAATAGTCCGCTGAACACGCTATCAGGGAAGAGATCGAAATAAGGTACAGGGACAGACATTAATCACTAATAGTCCGCTGAACACGCTATCAGGAGAGAGATCGAAATAAGGTTTCGGTACAGATATTAAGCACTAATAGTCAGCTGAACACGCTATCAGGGGAGAGATCGAAATAAGGTACAGGGACAGATATTAAGCACTAATAGTCCGCTGAACACGCTATCAGGAGAGAGATCGAAATAAGGTACAGGGACAGACATTAATCACTAATAGTCCGCTGAACACGCTATCAGGAGAGAGATCGAAATAAGGTTTCGGTACAGATATTAAGCACTAATAGTCAGCTGAACACGCTATCAGGGGAGAGATCGAAATAAGGTACAGGGACAGATATTAAGCACTAATAGTCCGCTGAACACGCTATCAGGGAAGAGATCGAAATAAGGTACAGGGACAGATATTAAGCACTAATAGTCAGCTTGACACGCTATCAGGGGAGAGATCGAAATAAGGTACAGGGACAGATATTAAGCACTAATAGTCAGCTGGACACGCTATCAGGGAAGAGATCGAAATAAGGTACAGGGACAGACATTAATCACTAATAGTCCGCTGAACACGCTATCAGGGAAGAGATCGAAATAAGGTACAGGGACAGACATTAATCACTAATAGTCCGCTGAACACGCTATCAGGAGAGAGATCGAAATAAGGTTTCGGGACAGATATTAAGCACTAATAGTCCGCTGAACACGCTATCAGGGGAGATATCGAAATAAGGTTTCGGGACAGATATTAAGCACTAATAGTCCGCTGAACACGCTATCAGGGGAGAGACCGAAATATGGTTTCGGGACAGAAATTAGTCGTCAATAATCCGGTGAACACGCTATCAGGAGAGAGATAGAAATAAGGTTTCGGAACATATATTAATCGCCATTAATCCGCTGGACACACTGACGTAGCGAAATAGTACAAACGTGTTGTCCGTACGGGGAGCATATTAAAGTCCCAATGTGTATGTCTAAAACCGTAAATTGAGATGCAGATTATGGGGACCTGCGAATTAGACAGATATTAAGCACTAATAGTCCGCTGAACACGCTATCAAGAGAGAGATCGAAATAAGGTTTCGGTACAGATATTAAGCACTTATAGTCAGCTGGACACGCTATCAGGGGAGAGATCGAAATAAGATACAGGGACAGATATTAAGCACTAATAGTCAGCTGGACACGCTATCAGGGGAGAGATCGAAATAAGGTACAGGGACAGATATTAAGCACTAATAGTCAGCTGGACACGCTATCAGGGGAGAGATCGAAATAAGGTACAGGGACAGATATTAAGCACTTATAGTCAGCTGAACACGCTATCAGGGGAGAGATCGAAATAAGGTACAGGGACAGATATTAAGCACTTATAGTCAGCTGAACACGCTATCAGGGGAGAGATCGAAATAAGGTTTCGGTACAGATATTAAGCACTTATAGTCAGCTGGACACGCTATCAGGGGAGAGATCGAAATAAGGTACAGGGACAGATATTAAGCACTAATAGTCAGCTGGACACGCTATCAGGGGAGAGATCGAAATAAGGTACAGGGACAGATATTAAGCACTAATAGTCAGCTGGACACGCTATCAGGGGAGAGATCGAAATAAGGTACAGGGACAGATATCTAGCACTAATAGTCAGCTGAACACGCTATCAGGGGAGAGATCGAAATAAGGTACAGGGACAGATATTAAGCACTTATAGTCAGCTGAACACGCTATCAGGGGAGAGATCGAAATAAGGTACAGGGACAGATATTAAGCACTTATAGTCAGCTGAACACGCTATCAGGGGAGAGATCGAAATAAGGTACAGGGACAGATATTAAGCACTTATAGTCAGCTGGACACGCTATCAGGGGAGAGATCGAAATAAGGTACAGGGACAGATATTAAGCACTAATAGTCCGCTGAACACGCTATCAGGAGAGAGATCGAAATAAGGTTTCGGTACAGATATTAAGCACTAATAGTCCGCTGAACACGCTATCAGGGGAGATATCGAAATAAGGTTTCGGGACAGATATTAAGCACTAATAGTCCGCTGAACACGCTATCAGGGGAGAGACCGAAATAAGGTTTCGGGACAGATATTAATCACTAATAGTCCGCTGAACACGCTATCAGGGGAGAGATCGAAATAAGGTTTCGGGACAGATATTAAGCACTAATAGTCCGCTGAACACGCTATCAGGGGAGAGACCGAAATAAGGTTTCGGGACAGAAATTAGTCGTCAATAATCCGGTGAACACGCTATCAAGAGAGAGATAGAAATAAGGTTTCGGAACAGATATCAATCGCCATTAATCCGCTGGACACACTGACGTAGCGAAATAGTACAAATGTGTTATCCGTACGGGGAGCATATGAAAGTCCCAATGTGTATCTATAAAACCGTAAATTGAGATGCAGATTATGGGTACCTGCGAATTAATGGCATAGTGAAATAGAATAAATGTGTTGGCCATATGGGGAGCATATTAAAATCCCAATGCGTATCTCCAAAATATGGATAATGGATACAACCATAGCCTCCTTCATCTTACAAGCCATGCTGTAGCACGGAACGGCAACGTCGCTGTGAACCGATTTGCTCATTGTTTACATGTCAATGTGCGGGAAAATTATGAACTGAAAATTATGAGGGAAAATTTTATGACGATAAATTAAAAATATATTGATAAAACTGTAAAATAACGCGTTTGTATAGACCATCTACAAAGGTAAATAGAAGTAAATATATGTATAATTGTGCTAAAATTTAATAAATACGATTTTTGAAAAACAACTATTGACCATTTCTGTTGTTAGATTTTTACTTATTTCATTAATCAAATTCTGTTTTATAATCGTAATCTTTCTCTAACAGATACAAAGGCGTTGTTGCATTTGAAAAATGCAAGTAAAATTATGATTAAACCTTAAAAATGGGAAAGAATCTGTGCCGATGTTTTGCTTTCCAAAATATATAATTCTATTAAACAAATGGACTTCTGCTATTCCCCAAGCATACTGGAGTCTAAACGAAGGATCTTTTGTGTGTAGCAAACATTTTCGCACTGTGAAAGTTATCACGAATACTTTAAACCACGATCTTTGATTATCCACGACGATGAAAGCGTTGAAAAAGTAGGTAGGTACAATAAGTAAGTAAGTAGTTAGTTTTTATATACTAAGGTACTTAAATAAAACTGTTTAAAATGTATTTTATCTAATATTTAATAAATTGGGTAATATTTTGGCTGGAAAAGATTATTTTATTTCATAATAGCTTGTGGCCGCGACTGCGTCTACATAAAATTCGACTGTTACGTTCCGGACCCGTTCCCGCGGAAATCACAATAAATATCGGAATAAATTATAGCATATGTGGTTTTCGGGGCTATATGCTATGTAACTGCCAAATTTCATTAAAATCCGTTCAGTAGTTTTTGCGTGAAGAAGTAACAAACATCCATTACGTACAAGACGAAACAGACATTATATAATACAATTGCAAATACGTAGATAGGTAAATAGTACAGGAATCTATCCAATTTTATAATATCGAACTAATGTATATACTTATTTATATACTTCATCACTTAAATAACTAATAATATTAAACGACGATGACCGCGACGATATTTTAAAGTAATTTTCAGGTTCACTAAAATTGAAAAATGCGACGTTGTCAAACTTCCGCGCATGGCTTGTAAGATGAAGGAGGCTATGATAAAACGGATCGGATCTTGGGGCAAATCGTTCCATAGTTTTCATTACTCATGCCAACGGCTACTCTCAGATATAATATAGAGCTTACAAGTTGCAAATGATAGGTACGAGTAGACTTCACACGAGAAAGGTTTACGTATCTACTGCGGGTCTAGTCGCTGAGTCGAATGCGAGAGCCAACGGCTTAGGACGCGAGGATGCCGAAGACCGGGCGAAGTGGAGAAGAATGAGTAGGAAAGCGGACCCTGGCAGAGGCCGGGATAAGCGCTAGGACGATAATGATAACTGCGGATGATGATGATGTCTAGCGAACGCAACACTGCGCTGATCTAGAAGAGGTGGCCAAACAGGGAGTCTAGCTAAGATACTAATCACTTTGTAGCGATTCTATAAGATTAGATTAGACTTCTTTATTTATCCATGAAAATTACATTATATCATATTCATTTCACAACATAAGCAACTCACAAGGATATCGTCAAAGGTGTAAATAATAATAACAATGTCAAGATAATAATTCATAAGTGCCTAAACAAATATTAGTTGTACCTATGTCAACTGATTAATAATAATTGACGACCTGAGTGGTTCAGTGGTCAACATGCCGGTCTGCCACGCAAGAGGTCCTGGGTTCGATTCCCGGCCGGGCAGAAATTGAAATGATGAATTTTAATTTCTGTTACGGGTCTGGGTGTTCTATGTATAATAAGTATGTATTTAATACAAGTATTAAGGTAGTTTATCAGTTATCTAGCACCCATAGCACAAGCTTTGCTTAGTTTGGGGCTAGATGGCGCTGTGTGAATTTGTCCACGAATATTTATTTATTTATTTATTTATTTATTTTTATTTATTTAATTATTAGTACTATACCTACTCATTTGTCAAAATTAAAATAATGTCAATACAATATAATGTTTAGGTCTACGTATGTCAGTATACGTATGGATTTCAAGTAATCATAATAATAACATGTCAAGTAAAATAATCAAAAATATCAATCAATCAAAAAATCTTGATTGATTGATATTTTTCAATTCAATCAAATAACATATCAAGTAAAATATCAATCAATCAAAAAATCTGCAATTGCGATTGACGATCGGAACTTGTCGGCTACGTTCGGCCAGATTCACAGTTCCCAGTACTATCACTCTCACAATCATAAATGTAATGTCTTATTTGAAACGGTTAGCAATCCCATATATTTTTCTTTCTATTCTTCTGTCGATCATGAAAATAGAATGCATCTTTTGTTAACCCGCTGTTTACCTAAGAAGATACCAATAACGTCGTAGCGATCCTATTACGACAGAATTCGGATCTTGCCAGCTCAGAGGATCTAACCTAGATTTAAACCCGACCAGACGCAGTATAGATACGTGAATTATCGCTGTGAAGCCTACTCATACTAAATAAATCCTAGCCAAGCCTACTGAATAAATAAATAAATATAAGGGAAAATATTGCTATGGCCGGATCTTTTACTATAACTCATTCGCGATAAGACTATAGTGAGTCATCGTAGTCCGCCGGCCTAGCCCCGCCCCTCGACCAATCGGGTTGCAGCTAATTAGAAAGCTAACTTCACAGTGACCAGTCGACGGCAGAAAATAATTAAAATGAATACCTCGCCGGTTGGAAAAAACAACAAATACTAGATTGGCTGCTAAGCGAAGGGAATATCCTTGACCTTATTTTTAATTTGTGACGATTAAGTTGATTTTTATGCATGAATAATAATAATAAATATTTATTTCATTAACAAAGCGTACTTCAATCTATCGTTGCTGGAGTCTCCTTTTAGGCAAAGCCTGTACTGTGTCAGAAGACGCCGTTAATATAGTACATTATGACTGAAGAAATAGCCACTTCATGGTCGACCATCGTTCACAGTTGTTTCATTTTATTTGAACAATAGGTTATGGGCAAAAATCGCTAACAAATCGCGAGAATTTTCGGACATCACCAGTAATAAAAGGTTGTTTCGAAGCGTGATTTCACTGCAGAAATTTTTTTGTCGAAGTCTTGTGTAATTTATTGACTAACCGTTATTTGACACGCCGTTACTATAGTACATTACAAAAAAATGCTAGATAACAATGATTAGAACATACATAATTTGGTTATTTTGTGATTGATTTGACTAGAATGAATGAACTATAAAAAAAATTTGGAAATTTTGCTCCACTGTGAAAACACCTATACTCACAATTTTCTTAACGCAAATGAATTATAGTCCCTCCACGTACCTCCCTAGGCAATCACGAACACACACACAGAAACACAGAGACTTACCGGAAGAAGTGCACAGCCGGGTTGGCGAGGCCCTGCATATCGCTAGCGCCGGGCACGATCGACCCGCCCAGGTCGTCCGCCACCGTCTCGTCGCACGCCGCCAGCACTTCCTCTGCTATCATACCTGTGGGGGAAAAGAGTCATCATCATCATCGTCATCATCATCATCATCATCGACATCTGGGCGGTCAATGCCTCAGAGTCCGTCAAGTCCGTAAAAGTGAGTCGCCGGTAAGTAAGTAATTGAGTCAGAAGTACATATTTATTCAAGCACACTACAAAGTAATACATAATTATAAAATAAATTAAAGTCAACAAATGTCAATATCATGAAATAATAATACAACCGTCAATGTAATTCACAATAATGCTTCGTCCAAAATGCGGGTAGACAATGAGGGTAGTAAATAATTGAACGTCAAAAAATGGGAAAAGAAAAACCAGCAACACAACCAAAATAACCTGCATAAGTCACCAGACATCGTGAAAGAACGACAATGACTACTTGAATAGCCCTCCCCAAGTAGCACCACGCTCAAAAGTGCCTATTACCGAAGCCGCGTTAGTATTATTGAGTCAGTGTCTGTGAGAGCACCTGAGTGAGCGAGTGTTTGCGTGAGACTGAGGAAGTCAATGAGCGAGTAATTAAGTCAATGTGGCTGAGTGTGTCAGTGGTTGAACACTTTCTTGACTCAACATTTGGCTCGAAATCGGCACTACGCGAGTACGCACGACTCATCTGGCAGGTCCATTTGATACGGGTGCTACGATATTTAGCACTGCTTTAGCCTCTCTGGTATTTAAGTTAGCAGGGAAAGTGTGAAACTTACCTACCTTACTTTGTGGTGTGACCTAGTACCTCCGTAGAGCAGAAAATAGGCAGAAGAGTGAGTGAACATGTGCGTGAGAGTGTGTCGGCCAGTGAGTGAGTAACTGAGTCAGTGTGTCCGAGAGCATCAGAGTGAGCGAGTGTGTGCGCGACAGAGAGCCAGTCAGTGCGTGAGTAATTGAGTCAGAGCACGAGAATGAGAAGTGTGTGCGTGATAGTGAGTCAGTCACTGAGTGATTGATTGAGTCAATATGTGAAAAAGAGTATACGAATGCATGAGCTGGGTCATGAGTCAATGGCTTCGTGTGTCTGTTGAATGTATCAGTGGTTGAATATTTCTGGGATTCTGCGATTGGCTGGGTCATGAGTCAGTGGCTGTGTGTGTGTGTGTGTGTCTGCGTCTGAGATCTCACCATACAACACCCGGTCCAGGTGTCCGGTCTCCATCTGCCAGACGTAGACGGCGCCGTCGCTGCAGCCGACCGCCATGAAGTCGTCCAGTGGTCGCCATTTTATCGTCACCACCGGGAACAGGTGGCGGGAGGCGAGGGTCACGCACTTGCGTTCTGAGAGGCCTGGGGAATAACAGTCATTGTATGGTATTTGATGGTAAGTCAAATCAGCGAATCTTTATGTTATGAGCTATCAAAATACACAATTTGTAGGAAAACTGTATGACAATTTTTTTTATGCTGCTTAGTGACAACCCGCTGTGGGCTTGGTACTCATCCTCACTACGTAGACCCTCTGTTGGTCACGACGCGAAGGTTCGAAAGAACGTTTCTCGCTCGTACGATTCGGATGTGGAATGAGCTCCCAGCCACAGTGTTTCCTTTGGACTATGACATGGGATCGTTCAAGAGGTATATTAGAGGTCTCTTCAGAGGCAGGCAACGCATCAGTGACTCCCCTGGTGTTGCTGATTTCCATAGGCGGCGGTGACCACTTTCCATCAGGTGGCCCGCTTGCCTGTTTGTCTGCCGTATAACATTAAAAAAAAACGAGCGGACAGCCCACCTGATGGTAAGTGGTAATTGTCGCCCATACCATCTACGATTCTTACATTTAGATTGCAGATAACAAAAATGCGAAACCGCAGGTGCGTTGTCACTGTGAGGACAAAGATGAAATGCCTGTCATTTCGCTGGCTACCTAATCCTTGGCGACAGTAATAGATAAGGCGGTGGTACTCACCCAGTTGAACTCCTCAGGCTTGACAGAGTCCTACTACCTGATAAAACTTTAACAATAATTTAATTAATACAATAAAAGTAACTTACTCAGCAATGTGACACTGTGGTCGGACGCGACGGAGCAAATGCACTTCTGGATTCGGTTCTGTGAGTGAAAAAGAGAGAAAATAATATCAGTACAATTTCAAACTTCATTTATAGACGGTGAGGGTTCTTCTGATCCTCTTGTGTGGGTTCTATAACTAAAAAAAAACGATTAGCCTCCCATCCTTTTGGCAGTTTCGCTTTTCAGCCACGTTATAGTTACAAAAGAGACAAGTGACTTCGAATGACGAATTCGGGTCACAACAAATTTTTTTTTTGTGACGTACTGTGTACGGGCAGACCAACGTATTTTGAGTTTCTTAAAGGTCTACTATCACTACAAAGTGCAATTTTTCTTGTACTCGATGACGTAAGATAACCTACGGCATCCTTGCAGTCTACTAAATATCCTTTCCGCCTCCTACTAAGAAACAACAAATACGTTGATGACTAGCAAATATTATTGGCGGCAATCATTATCCCTGCACCGCCAAAGTGGTGACCCCGACGTGATCGATAGATGATGAGAGATGTCGCTACAGTGTATACATTACAAAAAAAGGAAAAGAACCCGCCAACTCACACTAACTCGTGGAGGTCAGACGGCAGTCGCTCCACTGTAATTACCTGATCTGCCAAATCCTGGATCATGGTCAAGGCAGGCCCCGGGCCCTCGTGCGCGAAAGCACAACCGGGACATTAACGCCAAGATGATTATTTTTATTATTATAAATAGTCAAGGGGCGACTCACTCACTCATTCAATAATCTTGCATTTGATCTCAACTCACCTGACGGAAAGCGACGATTCCTTCCGATTCCTTATCGCAATAATAGTCAATCTATATTTACTTACTTGCTGCGCTGGCTCAGCGACCCAAAGTAGATCCTGGCCTCCAGCAACAGAGATCGCCACCTCTTCCTGTCCTGTGACATCTCCTAATGAATCTATACTTTAAAATATTAAAACTAGCCACTCACACTACAGTTATGAGGCGGCACCAGCAACCTGGCCACTTCCCCGCCGTGCACGCAGAACCTGTGCAGCAGGGAACCACTGAACACGTCCCAGAGACAGACAGCGAAGTCTATGCCGCCGGAGACTAGGTGGCTACGGTCGTATCTGGTGGGTGGGAGGGGGGATATAAGGTTAGATTATTTGTATTTCATTGTAAATTAAATGTACGTAACATTACATCAATTGGAAGTCAATTCACGAAGATAGGGGCCCACTGAAAACCAGCGTCAAGTGTATTAAAGTGTTTTACTTTTATTAACTTTACTTTGGTATTGTTAATAACGACATAAATGGACAATAAACAAGATAAATGTATCAATGTAATCAATGTAATCCTACTTGAATAAGGTAAGTAATATTTTAAATTTTATAATTAATAAAACTATTAACAATGCCCATACAAAATGTCAAAAGAGAAAAAAAAATGTTATTAGTTAGCGTAGTTTTGCATGCGTCAGTATGTTGTTCGCAGGATTCTGTTTTTATTTCATATTTGTTGTCTTCATATCTTATTGATCTCTGATCCTTATAACTGACGCTTTCAAGGCTAGAGTGAATTAGCTCTTCCTAGGCACGCACGTGCGAAATAGGCGCCTGAACCTGCCGGTATCAGGAAAGAGGCCCCGTGGCGACCCAAGAAGCGATGCATTGACATCGCTGAGTCGGATGCGAGAGCCAACGGCTTACGACGCGAGGATGCCGAAGACCGGGCGAAGTGGAGGACCTGGAGGACCCTGGCAGAGGCCGGGATAAGCGCTAGGACGATGACGACTTACCTTTGATGTACATGATGGGGATAGAGCAGACAGTTGACCCTGCCGTTGTGGCCCAGAAGTAATTGGTGCGGAGGCCAGTCTAGAACAAAAAAGCAATATAAACGCATTAATTTATTGCATTTTTATTCATTTGACATCATATAAATATTCTTTATTGTACACAATAGAAATTACAGTAATGTTACTGTAGAAATAGTTGTACAAAGGCGGACTTATCTCTAAAAGAGATATCTTCCAGACAACCCTGCCGTGTGTGTTACGAGAGTAAAAAAACATACGGGAAGGCAGTTCATAGTTGTCGTGAGAGAGAAAGAGATAGGCAGACCAACGTTTTGTGGGTTTACTAAACGACTATACTATTGCTACAAAGCTAGTTTTTACGTAATACGGCAGACAAACAGGCAATCGGGCCACCTGATGGTGCGTGGTCACCGCCGCCTATGGACATCAGCAGCACCAGGGGCGCAATGCGTTGTCCGCCTCTAAAGAGACCTCTAATACACCTCTTGAACGATCCCATGTCATAGTCCAAAGGAAACACTGTGGCTGGGAATCATTCCACATCCGAATCGTACGAGCGAGAAACGTTCTTTCAAACCTTCGCGTGGTGACTAACAGAGGGATTAGACGTAAGCAATAGAAAAGTGACATAAGGAGCGTCGGTAGCCGGGCGGTTGAGTAACCAACTCGTAAGCGAGTGGTACCGGGTTCGAATCCCGCTGCGGCCATGTACCAATGACTCTTACTGAGTTATGTACATTAGTTAAACACTAACCGATGCTCTTGCGGTGAAGGAAAACATCGTGATGAAACCTGCAAATTCAGGCAACTGAATTATAACCATGATCCAATCTGGTCATGTTCCCCTGGTAGCAGGGTCACGGAGGACAGATGGTAGTCGCTCCACTATAATAACCTGATCGCGAAATCCTGGATCATGGTCAAGGCGGACCCCGGGACCTCGTTCTCGAGAGCACAACCGGGACATTAACGCCAAGATGATTTTATTTAATAGAAAAGTGACAGCGATCGCAAAATGACAGTTCAGCGTACGCTGCGAAGCTTGCCGAAAGTAACCGAGAAGTCCCGATCGACTACCTTCCGAATCGCTTCAAAGCTATTAGCATCTTGGCTAAACCGAAAGCAAGGAATAGAACGCTTTGCCTGCAAGTGTGCTCCCTGATCAATATAATCTGGACGCCTTCAAGGCCAGAGTGAATAGGCTGTTCCTAGACAGGCATGTTCCATCTTCGGCCGCATCGTCACTTACCAACAGGTGAGATGGCGGTCAAGTGCCTGGTGTAATATTTGACGTTTTGACGAAGTTTGACGACCTGAGTGGTTCAGTGGTCGGGCGGGTGGTGGTTGCCTGCCACGCAAGAGGTCCCGGGTTCGATTCCCGGCCGGGCAGAAATTGAAATGATGAATTTTAATTTCTGTTACGGGTCTGGGTGTTCTATATATACGATCAATGAAAAATCGCTTGTAATCTGTAAGGGCTAAGGGAGGTAATACGAAGTACTGATAGCAATAAATTTTTGTTTCTTTTTGTAAAAAACAATTTTTATTTTGAAATTAATAAAAAATAAAAAAAAACCTTATATCCATATTTTGGCACTACTCTCATTCGAATAACATTATTTAAAATAAACATTATCAATATTGGCAATAATGGTATCAATTTAAAGCTGAAGAGTTACGCTTTTAAATAATGTGTAATTTTTAAAGCATATTAATTATTTCACCAAAAAAAAATCATTTATAAGCGCGCTTACAGCTGAGTCGATTTGGTTGCACGCGAGTGTATAATAAGCATGTATTTAAAAGTATTTCAGTAGTATATCAGTTATCTAGCACCCATAGTACAAACTATGCTTAGTTTGGGGCTAGATGGGGCTGTGTGAACATGTCCACGATTATTTATTTATTTTATTTATTTATATAAAAAAAATCAGCAGATCAATCGTTACTTACCATCCAGCTGCTGATGCGGCCCATGCAGCAGTTGCAGCTGTACGGTGTGAGTGGCGGCCACGATCACTATGGAGCCGTCCTCGCGACCCACCACCAGGCGGTTCAGAGCAGACAAGTAGATTGAAGCTGTCAGCTTTATGTCTGGAAGATAAATAAGGGATGTAAAATAACTAGCGAGTAAAGGCGTGATATAGATACTGCCATCTCTATCATTTTAGTATTGAGATAGGGGACAAACGCTCTCTCGCGACACGAAACGAGATGTGTCGCTACGGAAAGATTTTAAGAAAAGTCGAACCTGGCGCAAAAAATGTGTCAGTGCACGGGCAACATTTAGTGGGTCCTAAACCTCTGCTATGGCTACAAAGTGGAATTTTTCTTGTACGTTATCCTACAGCGCCTTCACAGTCTAATAACGCCTGTGCTTCTAAAGGTGTGTCCAAACATAGAGCGGCAAGTGTGCGCGGCTGCCGCGCGCGGCGTGCCGCGTTGTGTTTGTACAGGCAGTTATCGTTCGTCCGTAATCCTGTCTGGGCGTATTTGCGCTTCTCAAAAATGGACAATGAAACATCAATTAGATTGATTGAAATATATGGCTCATATAATGTGTTGTGGGATCCTCAACAGAAATGATAAGCAAATTCGAATAATAAGCAGAGCTAAAACACTGATCGCCTTCATTGTAGTTTTGGTTCTGACTGAATTCAAATGCGCGGCGTGTCTCGCGAAAGCCGCGCAATATTGCCGCGCAAACATTCGTCAATAGTCCTAACTAGAGCGCGGCAGAATTGTTTTCTGGACATGCCGCGTGTTGCCGCCGCGCACGTGCCGCTCTATGTTTGGACACGCCTTTACGGAGTAAGGAGTTCCTTTCGTCATTTGATACTATAGTATGAGAACGAATTAAATATCAAAAATGTAAACAAATGGGTGGCTACTATAAAAAACATAACCCAAATGGTGGATTATTTAAAATCATTGAAATATTGATTAAAATTATTACATTCAAAATTATTTAAAATCATTAGAATATTTTAAAATGTTTTACTGAATTAAATAGGGAACTATGTTTTTTGTTACATATTTGTGACGTTTTAATAAAATATGGGTAGTTTTCATTTATGCCACTGGTAATGGTAAGAAATTCTAAACATTTCGTTCGTTGTTACAGTACATTATTGCAAAAGCTTGGTAAGTAAGGGATTGACCGACGCCGAGACATATTTAATTAATTTCTCAATTAATAATACATAAAATAATATAAGATTCAAAATGGCGGCCACTTCTTTCTAATATTGGACTTTTCTAACTAGTGTTCTTGGACTAATAGTTTCCGAGTTACTTATTACGTTTTTAATCAATTGAATAAATGGGGGTAGATCGATTTGTTTCGTTTTCGAAAGTTTACCAGCCATTGTAAATCACAGTGAAAAGTGTGCATGATGCATAACCATTTGGTTATGCAAACCAAAGGTTTTATACCCCTGGATAGTCTCTTTGACATTGGCAGTTGTGTGTTTACATTTTTTATCTTTAATTTCATCTCCAACTATATATATATATATATGCACTGTCTAACATAGGATGATAATTTTGACAGCTAATCGATATAATTCTCAGAGAACTTGGAATCGTTAGTTGCATGGTTATGCGGTATGTATTATACAAAACAAACTATACGATGATGATGAATAAATGACCATCCCACCTGGCTCCTCAGGCACGCTGAGCTGGTCCAGGATCCCGACGGGGCTGGGATTCATCTCCGCCCACGCCATGTCGAGGCTGGTCAGGACTATCGGCGCGTATGCTGGAAGGAATAAAATAATATAATTTGAGACGACAAATTATGCAAGCCATTGATTGTGACAGGGTATGGGATAGTTGTTTAAAGATATAGAAAAAAGACATGAGTTTCCTACAGTGAGTGCGCGAGATCATGCCCATCGGTCCCGACCGTTCAACTAGATTGGATTACATCACCATCTCACTCGCTCAAATCGCAACCGAGTGAGAAAGCGGCGTATCGAGCCTTCAATAATTTAAGCGGCCGTGCCCGATCAAAATGAATTCACGCGCGTGTATGATTATTTAAAAAAAAGTTATTTATGTTTTCCTTTTAGCTAATATAGTCGTTTCTCCCATAGTGATGTTTTTATTTCATCACATACTTTTTACGTAACCTTTTATGTACATTCTAGCAAGGATTCGACGTTTTTAAATTATATTATGCAAAACAATATATTTATGCAATTGGCCGTTAGTAGACTTCACTTTGTACATCGTTAGGATTAGTATCGACTGCAACTGAAATTGGTCGGCTCCAGCCAAAACGAAATATCTGTTACTAGTTCTAGACCTATCCCTAGCTATACTAACTGTGCTGCGCCGACTCCTTAGGCGCAGCGGCGTCGTCGACAGCCCACAGCGAGACCACGCCGGCGGAGTCCCCTCGCAGCAGCAGTCGCCGCGCGCGCCCGCCAGACATCGTCTGCACCAGCCGCATGGATGGCGGGCATGAGAGTAGCTGGTGGAAGGATTTAGGGTCGTCATCATCATACGTTGGCCGTGTGGTGTCCGGCAGAGAACTCATGGGTTTCGTACAAGACGAGTAATATTTTCGAGACAAAATATCTGGAGTCTCCGTAGGCTGGAAAATGGGCAGCAGCTTTGTCCATTGTAATATTAATAACATAGCGATCTCCAACCCGCCTGCCAAGCGTGGAGATTATGGCAATAACCTCCCCTTTCGTGGGAGAGGCCCTAAGTCTTGCAGAGGACTGTTATGGGCTGTGATGATGATCATCATCACGTATAATGAATAAAAAAAATTGAATTTGAATTTGAATCCCACTGCCGCAATGTACCAGTAACTCTTTTCTGAGTTATGTACATTAGTTGAACACTAACCGATGCTCTTACGGTGAAGGAAAACATCGTGATGAAACCTGCACATTCAGTCGACTGAATGTGTAACCATGATCCAACCCGATCAGGTTCCCCTGGTAGCAGGGTCACGGAGGTCAGATGGCCGTCGCTCCACTGTAATGACCTGATCTGCCAAATCCTGGATGATCAAGGCGGACCCCCGGCCCACGTGCACAAAAGCACAACTGGGACATTAAAGACAAGACAATGATGATAATCAAGACCCAGGTCCCTGACCTACATTGGTTTAAGAACTGTCAATGTTTTTTCCTCAGTCATCATAACAGTCCACTGTAGGACTTAGGGCCTCACCCACGAAAGGGGAGGTTTTGCCACAATCTCCACGCTTGGCAGGCGGGTTGGAGATCGCAGCGTTATAAATATAGTCAATCTTACGGACTCTAAATCTTTTGCCTCGATAACATTAGTTGTCTCGTACGACACCCACGAGTGTAAGGGGTTGGCGCTGTTGTACTCTGCCGGACACCACACAGCCAACCACCTCAGTACTATGTATAAATCTCTGTGCTATCTGTATTCTTATTACATGCATTGTATTTTTATCGCCTGTAAATGTCTCCCAGTCTCTTACCTTATTGTCCGAATGAGCCAGGATACTGTACAGCACTGGACTGTCGTGAGCCACAGTCGGCCCATGGAATCCCTTGTGGTCTGGCACGGAGCTGTATGGGATAGGCATAAGTAAAGAATTTACAATATTTAAACACATTCACATGGCTCCACACAATTTTGCCAATACAGCTATTATAGTAATGGTGTGCTCCCGTTTTTTGTATTACATTTTTTATATTTACGTACAAGTATTAAGGTGAATTACGGAAGACGCAGCGTAGGTAGGCCTCCCACAAGGTGGACCGACGACCTGGTAAAGATCGCAGGTACCAGCTGGATGCGGAAGGCACAGGACGGGCCGCCGTGGCGATCTCTGGGGGAGGCCTATGCCCAGCAGTGGGCGTCTTTAGGCTGTTATGATGATTAATGTAGGAAGTAAGTACAGGTTACTTTTATAAGTAGCATCGCTAACAGTGTGTTACTATGTTGACTGGCCAGTCTGGAGCAGATTGGGACCTCGTGACGTTTTTTTTTAGTTACACTAGCCAGGCATTTGACCGCCATTTCACCTGGTGGTAAGTGACGATGCGACCGTTGATGAAGCATATTATTATAGGTATATTATTGATTTGGTTTTCACCGCTAGTAGTTGATATGTAATTGGAATGGAGCACAACATTACGACTTGCTTTCATTGAACGCATCAGTGATGTCCAATTGTGTGTATTTAATGTTTGTAAAATATAACTCAGTAATTTAAGGAAAGAGGCTGAAAATAGTCGTGATTTCCATCTCTTGCACAATTGAAAAAAAAAGGAGAGTATTTTTTAAATGACTGAGTTATATATAAAATGTGTAGGTTCTATGCTACATAGAATCTCAAAATCAATATGTATTTTACTAGTGTAAAAGTAAAAAAGAAACATAAAAATGGGTTTACAATGGATGTGCTATGCAAATCATACGACAAACGGATTTTAAATACAGGCAACTATAAAATCATATCTTTAATTCAATACAGTAGAAAAAAAAATATTTTTTACACAATAAAAATACGATACGTATAGAAAAATAAAGTCCATTATAATAGGACCACGATAAGTCCAAATTGACTGACAGTAGTAAAAATTATAAAGTGTGGATATGGCAATAATCTGGGGATAATCTGTCCTTGTCAGTCCTTCTTGTAAACATTCAGTTATTTGGTCACGATTAGCTTGAACTTTCGTCTAAATTATTAATCATGCTGAAAATTATCTCCTGCACTTCCTTTTTAATTGTTTTGTCCATTATTTAAAAAAATAATTCATAACTCATGAAAATAAACAATCCTACAGAAATCAAATTGTTTGTTATGACTTTTATGAATGACGTTCTATGACGGATATAAAACTCGGCATAAGTTGCCGTTACAGAGTTTTTTTTTATAAGCGATTCGGAGTTAGCGTGATCTTATTATACATATAGCTCCATAAAAACCTCAACACAAGTAAAAAAATCTAGTTTAAAAAAATACAACACCTAAGAAAAAATACGGTAAACAAAATTACACACATTGAAGTGCGCCGCCATCTTTGTAACAATAAAAAACAATAATAAAAAATACAGAAATACAAAAATGATCTGGTGCTGACCTACTAACAGCCTTGCCGCGTAGTTTGCTATGGGATAAAAACACTTATTTAGATGTCATAGTGATGCTTGGAACTAAATCGGAAGAGAATAGATGGCGCTAGCTCTAAAAAACTATTTCTATTTATTTTGGCCTTGTAAATGTAAAAATTTAAATTAAATTTAAAAAAATTAGCCGTGGTGACCGGTAGAGTAGAATAGCACCAACCCCTTACACTCGTGGGTGTCGTACAAGGCGACTAACGTTTAGAGGCAAAATATCTAGTCTCCATAAACTGGAAAATGGGCAGCAGCGTTTTTCATTGTTATGTTTGCAACACTGCGATCTCCAACCCGCCTGCCAAGCGTGGAGATTATGGCAATAACCTCCCCTTTTGCGGGAGAGGCCCAAAGTCCTGTAGTGGACTGTTATGGGCTGTGATGATGTGATGATGAAATGTAAAATGCTGCCATATTATACAAAAATAAGTTCTCAAATTAAAAATATTTTTTCATAACAAGCTTATAGTACTTCTCAAGACCGTTCCAAAGAGCCCAAACACGATAGGGTTATCTTATTGCGTTCATTAGTTCCTATGACCACCTTCCGACTCCATCATCAGACCAGCTCCATGGTGCCATATTAATGTATTGACATCCAAGTTACATCGGTATACCAAATTTCAGCTCAATTAAATACCGGGAAGTAGGTCAAATTAGGCTTGCAAGATTTGCCCCGAACATAAATAGCTATATACAAATATTGCATGTAAAATAATAGCTTGAAAAAAAAATGTTTTGTCTTTATTTACTGACAAGATTGAATTTGAAAGGAGTGATTAAAATAGACTTATGAAACGTCTAATAACTTTTATAAATAAGACCACAAGTTTTTATAAACGTTGCCTAAACTTCTAATAAATAAAAGAAGAAAAGTAAAGAAATAATGATTAAAAGACTGGTGATGCCCCTGGTATTGCAAACGTCCATAGGCTGCGGTGACTGCTTACCATCAGGCAGGCCGTAAGCTTGTTTGCCACCTTGGTGGTATAAAAAAAACACTCTAATCTCCTCCAAGATTAATTGACAAGGCTTTCGTTGCATCATCTATTCTCTTTCATTATAACCAAATTTAAATGTAAACTACGTAGCCACGACAATGTACTAAATGTCACAGAGACTAATATTGTGTTTGCTGTCAAAATACCAACATACAGGGTGATTTCAAAGTCATTATACCAAAGAGAACCGTACGTATGTGCTCGTGATAAGAAACTTTTCCTATTTTACTAACTCTGACAACTTTTTTGACAGAATTCGTTTGAAACAGCAGATTTTTTAGTATAATGAATTTGAAGTCACCTGTATATCATTGGGTCTTCAATTACTTAAGTCAATGAGCTCATTGACTTTGGCCAATTGTAGACATGGTATTTCATACAAAACTGCCATGTCACATGATCGCGACAAATATCCATTCATTCATACATATTTTATAGATAATTGTTAAATTACAAGTCGATTACAGTATAAGTATGTCAAATTAGAAGAACAACATGACACCACAAAATCGATTGTGACAAAATTGTCATGGACATAGAGCATAGATGGAGCCTCGACCCATAGAGAATGTACACTGTCAAAACCAAAAATATTGGAAAGTTACCTAAGCTACCTTCATTGTTAAGTAGAGCGGCCCTCTTGGATAAAATGCGTGCCACATGTCAGCTATACAAACAATTTAAAGGTTTGAACCAAGCGGTTTGGTTCGTGATGACGGGAAGGGGCCCAGGGTGACACTCACGCCCTGGAAGCTGGGACGACCCTTGAACTGGGACGCCACATGTGTTGATACACACACATAGTCCCATCTTCCAGTAACCACGTGTCATGCTAGGGCCGGTGCCGCCTCAGCTGAAAACGCTAAGCGGCGCAAATACTCGAGTTTTGGTGAAGACCACATATTTGCGAAATTTGGCGTGCAAACTCTTGGGCCGTGGGGACCAGGCGCACACTCTCTATTTCAGGAGCTAGCAAAGTGCCTGGTCGATGTTACTAAAGACCAGTAGCCGTATTCACAATGGCTCGGAAATCGGATTCGGATACGGAATCGACAATGAACCTCGCAAAAGTTCTTAGGAAAATGTGGTTTCAGTTAATTTTGATGAAATTTTCATATGTTATAGAGAGTAGAGTTTCCGTGGAATCTATCGGGATTCTGAATAACAGTTTTCAAATCGATCGACACGGATTCGCCGCTCACGAATTTCGTGTCGAATCGTTCGGAAACGGTTTCGAATCATTGTGAATACGGCTACAGAAGGCGGGGCAATGCGGCCAGCCTTCTATACAGCCTTCCTAATTCCGTGGGCCAGGGTAATTATTTTTAACTGTAGGTTTGTTAATTGTTATGCTTAGTACTATTTAGTTAGTTGTAAATTTGTTGTTAGTATTATGTTAGGTTTTTAGTTATTTAAGTACATAATTGTTATTACTGTTGAAGCGCATTAGACCACAGGTTTCAGTAATTTCTTGGCTTAAATAATACGACAAGCTCTGTAATATATAGTGTGAAAACACAAATAATTCATAATTACGTATTTAATCAAAATACGTATAAAATATATGCAAAATTAATTTGGTTCGGGCGTGTGATAGTGATGTGTTCATTGCTTTTTCCAATGTCAATGTAAACAAAAAATACCTATTGATCACGAGGAGTGAAATAATTGGGGAAAATCGTTCAGCATTGGAATGATGTAGGCAAATAATAATAGTTGAGCTTTTTATATAATTGGAGTAGCCGGCATTTGACCGCCACCTCACCTGGTAAGTGACGATGGAGCTTTAAGTAAGTTTACCTCATTTTTATTCTTTTAATTTTGTCGAATGCTACAAAAAGACGAAATGCACTGTTATATTATGATTGTGACTGCCATCTTGATGACGGATCTGCTAAGCATCGGCTGGCAGGCTAGCCTAGACGCCATAGAAGAACGTGCCAAGCGCATTGGTGACGCAGCGTTAGTTCAGTCAAAGCTACAAAGCCTCGAACATTGACAGCTGTTCACTTACTCGGTGTTTACGGGATGCATTTCGGTGAGTGTGCGTTGGCACTTCATCAACTGGTACGGCCCTCCCCCTTCCATCTTCGTGGTACTAGATGAAATGCACCGTATTATTGCACTAGAATTACAGCATAGTGGGCAAAAAACACAACTGCGATGTTTCTTACTACGGGTAAATATTGTAGTTTGTTTTATTTTATTACTAGCCGGCAGCGGCTTTCGTCCTCACGCAGTTCGGATCTCTGTAAACAATCAACTTTCCAGCGGGAACTCATAAGTTTGCCGGAATAAAAGTGTGACACTCGGGAATAATGTAGCTTCCTATTAATAAAAGTTATTTTTAAAAATGGTCCGTTAGTTTTTGAGTTAATTTATTACAAACAATCAAAAACACAAATCTTTTCTCTGTACAATATTAGTATCAACCGATTGCATTAGGCGCGGTAATATATAGTTCGGTAGGTCTATTGAAGTAGGTACTGACATTACCACACATGCTGTACCTAATAAAGGATATTTTTAAAAAGATTTTATATTAATTTCAGTGGCGACAGTTTGGCGACCTGAGTGGTTCAGTGGTCAACATGCCAGTCGCCACGCAAGAGGTCCCGGGTTCGATTCCCGGCCGGGCAGAAATTTCAATGATGAATTTTAATTTCTGTTACGGGTCTGGGTGTTCTATGTATAATAAAGTATGTATTTAAAAGTATATAAGTAGTATATCAGTTAGCTAGCACCCATAGTACAAGCTTTGCTTAGTTTGGGGCTAGATGGCGCTGTGTGAATTTGTCCACGATTATTTATTTATTTATTTAGTGAAACTAGCTTTGTTAAAAGATAATGATTGGCCACTATGTTTGAATATATTTATGGCTATGTGGCTACCTAAATAGCTTATTTACAAACATAATACACTAAGGAACAAGGCAAAAAATGCAAGGAAATATTGTACACTTTAAGGGAAAGTACCTAGTTATGCCAAGTACCTACTTAAGCCAGGATTGACCACAAGGATGACGATGACTTAAAGACTAATTCTTGTTACATCGATATCGATAATATCGCGTATTATAATACATCGAAAGAAAATATCGACAGACTGCACAGCCCTTTTTATTTGCTGCTGACAGAAAATGAAGGAATTTCCATAATTTTTTGTCTCTGACTTGGCACGCATTTTTGTATGAAACAGCCGTCACAGCCCTCTCTATAGACTGGCAAATTTTTTTATTGCTCTGTACAAATGACTCTATGTCATAAAAAAGCTAGTACATTAAGATGACCAAGGTACCAAATTTGACAATAGCGGTGGTTATGGAGGGATATTTGACAACTTATAGCCGTCCGTTTTGGATTAGATTGTGGCTGTGAGTAGGCTCCTTCTATGCCTCTATGTCCAATTTTTTTGGTGAATAGTCACTTTAGACTTATATTAAATTAGAATGGATCTGTCAGCTGTCAGCTATGAGAAGCTGATTCAGTTCTCAGTATTTTGACAGCAAACTTCACAACTCGATAGCGACATCTGGTGGTTGACAATCAATACGTCTTTAGAAAGTAAAAGTATTTGACGCATTGCATTGGTATTTTATTCTAACAAATTCATCTAACTATATAAAGTTGACATGTAAAATTTCAATATTATTTGTCAGCATTAAAGTATTGACTCAGTTTTTGCTATTCACACAAATGACTCTCAGCCCTGCTTGCACCAAACTCTTATACACGATTAAGAATGACGTTTGACGTTTTGTATAAAGTTTTATTGTTTAAGTATCAGCTAAAATGCGCCTTAGAATTTGGCACAAGCCCTCTTAAACAGACTCAGACTTTCTTAAACATTAATAGCTAACACCGACAGGTAACTATAATAAAAACTGAATCAAGTAGGGTTATCGCAATTCCGAAATCCACCAGGTGGCACTACTGAGGCATGCCGTCTCATGTTAATATAAAGCCCTATCGTTGGCTGGAATGGATCCGTCCAATAGGACGGCAGTGCTTGGCAACGGAGCTTACGCTTATTACTCCTGGCTAAATTTAGTGGACTAAATTCAGAAAGAAGAACCGTGAGAGCAAGTCGAAGTGAAATGTTTTGCTCATAGAATAATATTTTTTTTTGTGTCTCGCTTTTTGGAAAGCGGAGCAAAGCGTAACAATTATTTATGTGGTACAAAAATTCACCTTATTCTATGAGCAATACATTCCATTTCGACTTGCTCTCACGCTTTTTGCTTCTGAATTTAGAAGACTGAATTTAGCCAATTATAATAAGCGCATTACTTTTTAGTAGCGCCCTCTGCGATGGATTTTAAAATCGTCACAGCATTAGGGCTAATGCGAGGTCGAAATTTTAACTAGATGGCACCACTTGTGAATAAAGTCCTGTTGTCATAATACGTCGTGCTATTCGCCAGGATCGAACGCTCAAATTTGACAGTTGTATTTAAGCCAATGAAACGGCGTTGTTTTGACAATGATAAGACTATAATCGCCAGTCGCGCCACCTGGAGAGCAACTGTCAAAATAAAGCCATTTTACACACATTTGCTTTAGGGTGTGTATTCAGTGCCATAAGCTACGGCGACGCAGTTTTGTTGAGCCAAAATCAAACTGTCAAAGGGCATCATCCATTCTCTAGTCTCTGCCTACCCCTGTGGGACACGGGCATGAGAGTGTATGCGTTGATTCCGACCAATAGAACGACATATTTTGTCAACCTAACGCGCTGTCCTAATTGTCAACGGTCGTACGACCGTGGTCGTGCAATCAGCGGTTTTGAGGTCTCCCATTGGTTGGGCGACGTCCATCGTCCGACCTTTGTCGCACGACCGTTGCCAATTAGGGCAGCGCTTTACTCGTTAGTGGCGCCATCTGCGTTAGCCCTCTTAACGTGACACTCTCTGCCATACCGCAAGATTCTACCAACTCACGCGCCATACCAAAGCCTGACCAGGAATTGAGATGCCGCCATATTGCGGAGCTTTTTAGAACTAATTTTTTACACTGGCTACAGCAAGTAACAGCGACAGCGATCTTTACACTCTTGAAATTTTTTTTTAATAATTGGACTAGCCAAGCATTTGACCGCCACCACAAACCTGGTGGTAAGTGACGGATGCGGCCACATAATTCCTAAATTCCTGATTAGACTTTACAATAATAAAACTAATACAGAATCCATAAATCATTCGGATCTGCCTGTGATCGAAATTATCTTGTAAACACTTAAGCTAGTGCGTCGATGACAGGCTAATGATAAAAAAAAATATTTGAAACAAAACAAATCGTTGTGTCCAGAGTTTGGTCCTCGCACTTATTACACCTGGCTAGATTAAGTCGACTAAATTCGGAAGCAAAAAGCGCGGTAGCAAATTAAAGAGGAATGTATTGCCCATTTAATACGGTCCATTTTTGTATCACTTATATTATGTTTCGCTCCGCTTTTCAAATGGCGTGATAGAAAAATTGACCTTATTTTATGACCTACACATTCCACTTTAATTTGCTCTCACACGTTTTGCTTCAAAATTTAGACGACTGACTTTAGCTAAATGTAATAAGCGCCTTAGAAAGTTATTTAACAAACCACTTAGACGGTAAACAAGCTTACGGCTCGTCTGATGGAAGACAGTTACCGTGGCGTTATGGCATTTCATTCCATAGGCCACGGAAACAGCTTTCACGGCAAATGATACTCTATTACCCAGTTTTACGGTACATTTTGAGGTTGACATAGATTTTAATTAGACGCGTGTGTAAAACCCTCCAGCGGTTATGATAGTTTTTGTGTATGGAAGAAACTCTTGAGCAAAAATAACTACTGAACGCACGTGAGTTCGTGTCCATCGGGCACGACCTCTGAAATAATTCGAGTAGCAATTATTGAAGGCTCGATACATTGCCATCTCACTCGGTTGCGGTTTGAGCGGCCTGACCGTCTGTCAGGCCTGTGAACATGAACTCGTGCGCGCACAGTAGTCACTTACATAAACGACGATATTTCATCAACTGGTAAAGATTCATGGAACCAAAAAAGGCTTCATGGAACAAAACGTATATTACAAAAAGATTTATTTTACACATTATTAATGTTCGTTTCACACCATAGAGCTATTATGACTTGAATAGGAAATATTGTCTTCCATGTTAGTGACCAGGGGGCGATTCTTGCGCTGTAACATCTCAAAATCGAATGTAAAATCTTTTTTTCAACAATAGACATTTCAATGTCATTATTAATGGAGATATGAGGTTATACAAAATGTCGAATTCGAGATGTCATAGCGCAAGAATTGGGCCCCAGTAATTTTCGCTCATGAATGTAATTTGAGAATTACTCCGATTCATTTATTAAGAACCATTCAGAAAAGACGTTGTCGAGGACAGCATAGACGTCGACTCCGACATGTCATGCTACTAAGAGGCTTCTAAATGAGCAATATACTTACTGCAATATCTGACTGGCGAGTTAGTACAAGGTGTGTAGTGGGTTGACTAAGATTGTCCGCTTATCACCTGTCTAAATTCAGTATCAAAAAGCGTGAGATCAATGTGGAATGTATTGCTCAGTGAATAAGGTCCATTGTTGTATCACTAATACTATGTTTGCGTCTTAGTGCGTCCTTGTCCAGTCGACATGACGTTTGTCGTGAGTGTCTGTCTAAGTGATAATTGCAGCCACACATATTGACTTTTATTTATATTCGCAAATGTCTTTCGTAACTAGTTACGAAGCAAAACATCTTTCATATTTTTTGACATGAAAAAAACAAGCAATATTGTTTGATGACCAGTTCCGAAAATTTAAAGAAAACTTAGTCAAATGTCTTTTATAACTAGTTACGAAACAGCACTTTTCATTCATATTTTTTAACATAGAGGGAAAAGTACTGGTTACGACACACAGTTGCGAACGTGGATAAAAGGGCATATTGCAGTAAAATGTCGCTTGTTTAGAAGCCTCTATATAAAGTATTTTTTTTTTTCGATTTAAAAAAAAAGTTTTTTTTTTTCAAATCCTTTATAACAGTACTCACTTGGCAGGCAACCGATACATGTACCCCTTCCCCTCGGTGGACCAGACCAGCACCCGGTCCGGTGCCAGGAAGTCTCCGGACATCCAGCGCTCACCAGTTGGTGCTTGGATCGAGCACAGGACTGAGAAGTCGCCTGCGGAATGGAAAAGGGGAATAAGGATGATTTTTTTTTATTATACAAGACAGGCATTAGACTGGACCGAGCGAAGTGGAGAAGAAAGAGAGGCAAGCGAACCCTGGCAGGGACATTCGATGTTCCACATTAAAAAATAATTGATATTCAAATCATCTCGGCGTTAATGTCTCGGTTGTGCTCTCGCGCACAAGGGCCCGGGCTCCGCCGTGACCATGATCAAGGATTCGGCAGGTCAGGTAAGTACAGTGGAGCGACTGCCATCTGACCTCCATGACCCTGCTAGCAGGGGAACCGGACCAGATTGGATCATGGTTACACATCCAGTCGCCTGAATGTGCAGGTTACATCACGATGTTTTCCCTCACCGTAAGAGCATCGGTTAGTATTCAAATAATCAACTAATATACATAACTCAGAAAACAGTCATTGGTACATGGCCGGAGCGGGATTCGATCCCGGGACCTCTGGCTTACGAGTCGAATACTCTAACCGCTCGGTCACCGACGCTCAGACGACTTAAAAAATAATAGATATTTTAAGAATGTATATTTATTTCTCGCCATATAGTCGATATTGCCACAAACTTACAGTATTACGACTGTCAGTTAATCTAGTTATGTTTTTACCACTGTCAGTCAATGCAAAGGTACCTTTTTACCACTGTCAGCCAATGTAAATATATTTTTACCACTGTCAGTCGATGCACAGTTATCGTGGGTGTACTCCAAATCCCTGATCAATATAATATGAACGCCTTCAAGGCGAGAGTGAATAGGCTGTTCCAAGACAGGCATGCTCCATCTTCGGCCGCATCGTCACTTACCAACAGGTGAGATAAATAAAATAAATAAATAAATATTCGTGGACAAATTCACACAGCGCCATCTAGCCCCAAACTAAGCAAAGCTTGTGCTATGGGTGTGTTACAAACGTAGTCAAATTATAACTGTATCAAGTTTCGTATCTAGTTTATTATGTTCCATGTTGAACCACAAGATGGCTCTGCGAGTCATTTAGAACGCGCTAACGATGTGTCCGTTACATTAGCTTAAGACGATGGTGTAACTACCAACCAGATGACCGCTTTTATTGTTCCTTGTTTTTGCAATATAGGCTTTACAACAGTTCAAATTGGTTTTATTATCAATTATCAAAGTTCAACCTAGATCAAGTCTAGTTGCTTAACATTTTGGTACCTTCGAGCCGGACAATAAGGTCCATTTTTGAGGAGCTATCGTGGCCCGAGTTGGGGCACCTTCGTACTCGCAGTGGATCGCTGCGGATAAAGTACGAAGTAAATACAAGCAGTTGGGAACTGCTGTGACGTCATACTGAGCACATCTACGACAGCGGGTTTGACGTCACACCGAGGTCAACGTCATACAAAGAACAACGTCATTATCACCAGTGAGTGACGTCATTTATACAGTGCAACAAACGACGGGTGCATCGCCAGGCAGATCTGGAGTATCTACCTACGTGGGCCCATGGACATGTGTGAGTGAAGTGCAAACTGTGAGTAGATTTTGAACCTTATTCTGCCCATTCGTATTTGAAGATTCAAGATCAAGAGTTTACAAGCAAATTGAACTTTATTTACATTAATAATTTAACTTAGAATATTTGTGTATCGATTTTAAACTTGTAGAATTTTGAACTTTGTTGTAATTTGCATGTTTGAGTTTTAGACTTAGAATAATTTAAGTAAAAACGGAGAGACGGGGAACCTATGCCCGATTTCCGCCAAGTGTTCCAAACACTTGTAAATTTTCGGTAGTTTATTCCAAACATTGCCAATTTCAACTTAGTTACTTATTTACTTTGTTTGCAATCACAGTTGTTAATATTTAATTTAAAATATGGATGGTTTAATTAGCCTTCAGAAAACCGTAAAGGCTTCAATTGAACGATCATTAATTAACTTTAAAAAGAGTCCAAAGGAAAGACTTACTGTAGAATACATAGAAACCAAATTACAAAATCTTGAAGCAGATTGGCAGGCTTTCAGGAGAAATCATTCTAAGTTGTATGAGACTTATAAGACAGAAGTTGTGGAGACTTCCAGTTATGTTACTGAAGAAATATACGATAACACAGAGGAAGCATATATTATTGGTAAATCGCATATGAAAGTTGTTTTCAATAGAACTGCAACAGAGACTGAGACAAATTCAGTAAGACGTGCTAAACAGTCCAACAGTTCATCCGATTGCCTAGTAAAGTTACCGCAAATAGTAATACCTAACTTTTCAGGAACATATTCGGAATGGACCACATTTCATGATCTATTCGTCTCATTAGTTCATAAAAACAGTTCTTTGAGTAATGTGCAAAAACATCATTATCTAAAATCCTATTTGTCAGGCGAAGCAGAACAACTTATTCGCCACACACCTATAACAGACGCGAATTATGTACAATGTTGGGAGCTATTAGTTAAAAGATATAATAATAAGAAATATCTTGCCAACTGCATTTTAAAGCGCTTGTTTGGTCAAAGGCGTATGATGACTGAATCTGCCTCGGCTCTGAAAGAACTTTTGGATACTACCACAGACTGTCTTAACGCTTTAAAGAATTTGCAAATAGATGTAAGTACATGGGATGTGATTGTTATACATATTGCTACTTTTAAATTAGATGCCGAAACTCGTAAACAATGGGAGTTGAGCAATTCAAACATCGAGTCGAATGAATTGCCTACCTTGACACAATTTCAAACGTTCCTTGAAAATCGTTTTCGTGCATTGGAATGCGTAGAACCTAGAAAAGTGAATAATATGCCTAACCATAACCCAAAGACGTTATTAGCTACAAACGAGACTAGTTACTCGTATAATAAAGAATGCGAATTCTGTTCCGAAGTTCATAAACTGTGTTTCTGTAAAAAGTTTGCTAAAGAGCCTGTTGATAAACGTCGGCAATTTGTGTCTAAAAATAAATTATGTTACAATTGTTTAGGTAGTAACCACACAGTTTATGAATGCAATAAGCCTACAAGTTGCAAAATATGTAAGAGACGTCACCATTCGCTATTGCATTTGAATTCCAATCAGAATAACAATTATGTTTCCCCAGTTGCAAAGACTGCTGATGGGGATTCCCAGTCAGATGGCTCCCCGATGGTATCGTGTTTGTCCACGCGGAAACCAACTAAGTTCAGACAGGTTTTATTAGCCACGGCGTTAATAAAAGCTGAGTCAAGAACGGGTGAATTCCAAATGGTGCGAGCTCTCATTGACCAGGGTTCACAGGCATGCTTCATTACGGAAGCTACTGTCCAGTTTCTGCGATTAAAGAAGATACCTATTCGTGGAGTTGTCTCGGGTTTAGGTGATGGCAAAAATATTGTAACAAAATATATGGTGACTTTTGTGGTTCAATCGAGAATTGATCCTAATGTCAAGATCACACTTAAAGCGTATGTTTTGCGTAATATCACATCTTATCTCCCTGAGAGCGAGATGAAGAATCTAGATTGGCACGAATTGGATACATTACCATTAGCAGATCCTAAGTTCACTGAATCTAATAAGATAGATATATTATTAGGTGCAGATATTTACGGATGCATCTTGAGAGATGGCGTGAAACGACATCCATCGGGAACTATGGTAGCTCAGCGCACCACGTTAGGATGGATTCCGTCGGGCGGCGTTACTCATAACCTAGAGAAGGTACATGATGAAGATCAACCTGTTTCAATGCATATAACAGTAATGCACGCGCAATTTTGTGAAGACGAATTGCTGAGAAAGTTTTGGGAAATCGAAGAGCAAACTCCAACATTAAAGAAAATACTCACAGAAGAAGAACAAAGATGCGAAGAGCATTTTGAGAAGACCACAAAGAGAGCAAATGACGATCGTTATATAGTCAAATTACCGTTCAAGGATGAAAATCCACAGTGCAAATATGGCGATTCACGTGGGATTGCTATATCACGACTCACTTCATTAGAGAAGAGGTTGAATAAAGACGAAGATCTTAAAATAAAGTACAATGAAGTGATTAAAGAATATTTAGAATTAGGTCACATGCGTCGGGTCGAAAAGCATGACAATAATAAAGAAGAAGCAGTGTATTTGCCACATCATGCAGTTGTGAGAAATGACAGAACTACAACCAAGGTAAGAATTGTCTTTAATGCGTCACAAAAGAATAAAAAAGGAGTTTCATTAAATGATAATCTTTTGGTAGGACCAAAACTACAGGCAAACTTACACCATATTATACTAAGATGGCGAGTACAACCTATTGCACTTGTAGCTGACATCGTGAAGATGTATCGCCAAGTGCGTATAGCAGAGGAAGACGCTCTGTTTCAGCGGATAGTTTGGCGTGAAAGACCAGAAGATGACATACAGGACTTTGAACTTTTAACGGTAACCTTTGGGACAGCATCAGCGCCATATTTAGCAGTCAGAGCATTGAATCAAGTTGCTGATGACGAATGCATACACTATCCTCTCGCCGCAGACAAAGTAACAACCGATTTTTATATGGACGATCTGATGACAGGGTGTTCCACGGTTGAAGAAGGAACACAAGTATATGCACAAATGACAGCACTCTTAAGTAGAGGAGGATTTATATTACAGAAATGGAATAGCAACAATAAGGAATTAGTTGAAATCATAAACGAGGTAGAACAAAATAAAGAACAACAGAATACAAAAGATAAACTATTTACACGGCATCAGAATAAACAGGATGAAGTAAAAGAAGAACACGAAGTGGAGAACAAACCTGAAATAGAAAAGGAAATAAAATTAGATACAACTATAAAAATTCTTGGACTTACCTGGAATCGCAGCGAAGATACTTTTCAATATTCCACCAGCTTGCAGTCACCCGTAAAACCTGAAACAAAAAGATCAATTCTATCAGAAATTGCAAAACTATTCGAGCCTTTAGGCTGGATCGCCCCAACTGTAATTGTAGCGAAAATATTCATTCAAAAGCTGTGGCTCGCAGGTGTCGGCTGGGATGATCAGCTATCGGACTCACTAGTACAGGAATGGGATACTTACCGTCAAGAAATATGTCACCTCACTGAAGTTCGGATCCCGCGTTGGTTAGGCGCTCTGAATGGCACGATGAAAGTTGAGTTGCATGGCTTTTCTGACGCGTCAAAAGCAGCTTATTCTGCAGTAGTGTACGTCAGAATAACGGATATGAGCTTCAGTGAATCAGCAAAGGTTTCACTTTTGGTAGCAAGAACAAGAGTGGCTCCCATAAAGCAAATTAGTATTCCTCGTTTAGAACTCTGTGGGGCTGTACTATTGACTCGACTGCTAACTGAAACGACAGAAGTATTGAATATTTCTAAGGAAAATATTAGAGCTTGGACCGATTCCACGATTGTTCTTTCGTGGCTGAACAGTCATCCAAGCAAGTGGAAGACATATGTCGGAAACAGGTTGTCGGAAATTTTGACAACCTTAAGTTCAATTCAATGGTTTCATGTGTCGTCAAAAGATAAACCAGGTCGAATAATACAAAAACATCAAGGGCATGACAATGTGACTCGGGTAGTTACATTGCGTACAAAATCGGCGACTTTTAAAAGACCAACGTCAAAACTATGTATATTGCTAGTTAGTGAATAAGTTATGCACATGCTGTGCTGTTTGTTGAATTTTATATTTTATGAATATCATTTGTAACTAATTTACTTACTAGTAAATAGCTAGATAAATTATACTAAGCTCAAATTTCAATTTGAATTTCATAATCCTATAGTTTTTAAGGACATTTCGTCACGTATGTCCTTGGCGGGCGGCATGTTACAAACGTAGTCAAATTATAACTGTATCAAGTTTCGTATCTAGTTTATTATGTTCCATGTTGAACCACAAGATGGCTCTGCGAGTCATTTAGAACGCGCTAACGATGTGTCCGTTACATTAGCTTAAGACGATGGTGTAACTACCAACCAGATGACCGCTTTTATTGTTCCTTGTTTTTGCAATATAGGCTTTACAACAGTTCAAATTGGTTTTATTATCAATTATCAAAGTTCAACCTAGATCAAGTCTAGTTGCTTAACAGGGTGCTAGATAACTGATATACTACTTAAATACTTTTAAATACATACTTATTATACATAGAACACCCAGACCCGTAACAGAAATTAAAATTCATCATTTCAATTTCTGCCCGGCCGGGAATCGAACCCGGGACCTCTTGCGTGGCAGAACGGCGTTGCGTGGATGGCGGTCAAATGCCTGTCTTGTCTAATATAAAAAATAGGGAGTAGGGAAATTAGGTAAATAGGGATTTTCAACTCACCAGCGTCATATATCTGACAATACTTGGCGCAAACAACCAGTACAGTGCGCTGGTTGTGCGCGCAACAGTTCAGAGATAGCGCATTCAGACACCGGATCTGCTTCGACTCGTTCTCGTAGATCGGCTCCGACTGCTTGTTCTCGTGGCCTAGGAGCGACCAGACCTAGTGGGGAGGGCGTATTGTATTAGGAACAAGATGGGGTTGTCGTTTTAGTAGGCTAATTATGTAACGCTGTTGCCAACAATTCTTTGAATTTAATAATTGAAATTTGTTTTTTTTTACCACTAAGGTGGCAAACAAGCTTACGGCCTGCCTGATGGTAAGCGGTCACCGCAGCCTATGGCCGTTTGCAATACCAGGGGCATCCCCCATACGTAGCCGAACCCGTAAAAACCTTTTCGCCCCTTTCTTGAAGAAATTCATGCTCATGTGTTACTTTTACGATTTGCTAACAAAGTTCTGACACAACGAACTGAAACTATTAAAACGATCGTAAGTAATCGTAAAAGTATCAATTTCAATTATTGAAATCAGGGAATTGTTGGTAACAGTTACGTAATTAGTCTACAAATGTACGACATGTATACGACACTATAATTTTTCGTCAATGAGGGTGTTCGCTATTAAAAAATCCGACAGATGGCGCCACTGAGAAGTATTTATATATGTAAATGTATTTATAAATGTACTCCTCTTTCGTGGGAGAAGCCCTATGTCCTCCTCGAGCTCCCTCTATCGAATTCCTTTCGCATTCACAAGAATTACGCACAGTAATAAATAAAAATATTTCATACTTGTAAACTTACCTTGACTGTACCAGTGATGGAAATAGCCAGCACCACGTCGTCCTTCCTAGACGAAGGGCGGAGCACCTGCCGACAAATGAATTCGGTAAAGATTACAGCTGAGACCATCCCAGATAAAAAGGCTACCACCAGCATCACTATTTTTGAATCACTCGCCTCGATTCGAACAGATTTCAATTTTGGTCTCGGCCATGACAAAAAAAATTTTAATTGCATTTGCAACACCGAAAACAGGAATACAATAACATATTGTTTGACTGAGATATTCGAAGTTTGCCGCTGTACCGTGCGGCGACCGGCAGAGGGTGTAGAATTCATAATTGTAACAGATGCTCCGATTTGGCTGGAATCGACCAACCGTCAGGTGCAGTCGATACTCATCCTTACGTCGTACAAAGTAAAGTCGCTTTTAGATTAATTCGATCGGGCGAGCGACCTATGTCGGACGTCCGATCAAGTCCCCCGCACATATAAGCGACTTTATTTTATACTGCGTAAGGATTGGAGGACGGTTGGTCAGCTCCAGCCAATACGGAACGTCTGTTACTAGTTTTAGCACCAACCGTTACCATTGAAGGGTGTTGTAGAAGGCGATGTCCATAGCCAGGTGACCACTTTCCATCAAGTGGCCCGATTGCTTGCTATTTTTACAGATTCGATTTTGTACCGAGCTGACACGCTAGTGACATTGTCCAAGCACGCACACACATAAATAGGCGGCCATTTTTAGTCTAAAGTAAAAGTAATTTATTTGTGACATAGGTAGGCATACAGATTCATCAAGATATCATAATGTTTGTGAGTATTTCTGTGTTAACCTCAATTGTGGGCATGTAAATATTATAATTAAACAAATGTTATATTTATGCTTCACTCATGATTTTAGAGAGTATCCGCCCGTATTTTTTTTCAGGTCCTGAAACATTAATCCTACTCTGTCACGTTCCACTCACATGCAAAGCGGATATCCAGTCCGGATTCATCTTGGAGCTGAGGCTGAACAGGATCTCCAGCGAGAACGGGTCCATGATCAGGATCTCGGCGTAGTAGCCGTTGCAGAACAGCCGCAGGTCCTCGCTGTTGCACATGTGGTAGGCCTGTGGGGTAACGATAGATTGGGTCAGATGGGACTGATTGAAAGAAATAAATAAAGAAACATTTATTAGCGTATAATCAATGTTTGCGACTACATTCAGTCGACTAAATTCAGAACCAAAAGGCAGACAGAACTTAATACATTTCATTTATTAACTAATAGCTAAGCGAGCACAAAAATGCCGGTCCGACTTGTAAGCGAAAGGTACAGTGTTCGATTACCAGTACCGCCAATGAAATACCTACCAATGACCTTTTTCTGAGTTATAGTGCATTCTTTGAACACTAACCGATGCTCTTGCGGTGAGGGAAAACGTCGTGACCATGATGCAATCTGGTCAGGTCCACTTGTCAACAGAGTCACGGAGGTCAGATGGCAGTCGTTCCACTGTAACTACTTAATCCTCTAAATCCTGGATCAGAGTCAAAGCGGAACCCGGGTCCTCGTACGCGAGAGCACAACCAAGATACTGGACGAATATCGTATCAGTCACGTTCTCGATCGAAACGCCGAATATTCGACGTCCGATAAAACTCGATAAAGTTTCGTTTTTTTTAACAAAAATGCGTCCTGGCGCGTAGCAAAAACGACGGGCAGCTAGAGTTTACATATTTCCACCAGTGTGAACGACTTATCAGCCGTGTGGTGTCCGGCAGAGTAGAATAGCACCAACCCCTTACACTCGTGGGTGACGTACAAGGCGACTAATGTGTCCGAGGCAAAAGATCTATAGTCTCCTTAAACTGGAAAATGGGCAGCAGCGTTTTCCATTGTTACATTTACAACACTGCGATCTCCAACCCACCAAGCGTGGAGATTATGGCAATAGTCTCCCCTTTCGAATGAGAGGCCCTAAGTCCTGCAGTGGACTGTTATGGGTTGTGATGAACGTCTCAGTCTGTAGATACACACCTGTATGTTGGTGTGGACCTGCGACAGCTTGGAGCTCTCCCGACACTTCCCGTCGACCAGGTCCCAGGTGCACATCTCTCCCGCCTCCGACGAGCTCACGATGAAGTTGTTATCCTGGGAACAGAGAGAATTTGTTTTTTACTGCCTGGCTCCACCGACAAGCTTCATACTCTTAAATATATCTTTTTTTTTTTTTTTTTATGTCATACGGTAGGCAAACAGGCAAGCGGGCCACCTGATGGAAAGTGGTCACCACTGCCTATAGACATTAGCAACACCAAGAGTATCGCTAATGCGTTGCCTACCTCTATAACACGTTGCTCTGGCAGCAAAAGGCAAATACCACTCCACTGCCAAAGCCACGGTTTCCCAAATCCCCACCCTATGGAGCACCGGAAACCTTACTCACCGGCAGAAACACAATACTATTTAAAAGAGTATTATTTAGCTGCGATATTCTGTAAGGTGGAGGTACTTCCCCAGTCGGGCGGCTCCAATTCGAACGAGATACCCCGCTATGCCCTACCTCTCTTAATGATGATGATGAAGGAGGGGCGGAAGCAGGAAAATGTGCTACTTCCGCGAGCGGAAGTAGCACATTTTCTATGATTTCACAACACAGGAACGCCATTTAGAACATTGGTTAATCATCTTTAGTAGTGATAAAGTCATGGGTATTTATGGGAGATAATGACTTATGGGTATATTGAGCGTCAGTGACCTCGGTTACTACTCGTAGTTACGGTATCCGATTCGTAAGCGAGAGGCACCGGGTTCAAATCCCATTGCAGCCTCGTTTCTGAGTTATGTCGATTTGATGAATACTGAACTGACCGATTCTCTTACTCCTAATGAAATATCTGAATGTGTAACCATGATCCAATCTGGTCAGGTTCCCCTGGTAGCAGGGTCACAAAGGTCAGATGGCGCACCGCTGTAATTACCTGATCTGCCAAATCCTTGATCATGGTCACAGCAGACCTTGGGCCCTCGTTCGCGAGAGTACAACCGGAACAATAACGCCAAAGTGATGATGATGATGATAAAATATCATCACATGGGTAACACCTATTACCTATCTCCTTCAGGTATCTTAATATGTAGGTAAACTTAGTCAGTATACTATTATGTCTATCGTCACTCTTACCTGTATGATAGAGGCCCTGGAGAGGCAGGTGACAGGCGCTGTGTGCCCAACCAGGAGACACCGCGGCGTCATCTTCAACGTTTCAGGCTCCACCTGAACAATAAATTCATGTGTAAATAATTATACAGAACAAGACACTAAATAAATAATGCACAATGATTGGCTAGTTTTTAATAACTGAGATGTGTGCATATTAACGAGCATCGGTGGCCGTGTGGTTACGGTATTCGACTCGTAAGCGAGGGGTACCGGGTTCGAATCCAACTGTGGCCACGTACCAATGACTCTTATCTGAATAATGTACATTAGTTGAATGCTAAGATGCTTTTACAGTGAGTGAAAACATCGTAATGAAACCTGCACATTCATGCGACTGAATGTGTGACCTTGATCCAATCTGGTCAGGTTCCCCTGGTAGCAGTCACGCGAATCAAATGGCAGTTGCTCCACTGTAATTGTCTGCTCGGTCAAAATCCTGAATCATGGTTAAAGCATAGCCAGGGCCCTCGTACGCGGGTACACAACCCGCGCCAAGATGATGGACATCTGTTTGGGACCATTGGAAACAGGGATACAGTTTGAAAGAGTTTACAACAGTTGCAGACTGATGCCGGGATAGAACAGATGGTAATGCCTACACTTTGCAAACTCACCTGCCAAATGCAAATCTGTCCATCATAGCAGCCAGTGACCAGCGTACGTTGATCCCTTGACAGGTACACCGATGAAATGCAGTGTGATGGCGCATGTTTGCCCCACAACACCACTGGTACTATGAGGTTGGTGCCCGGCATTGTGGCCTGGGGAAGATATAGAAATATTAGATATACACTTATCCCTACCAATGATAGAACCAATTCTTAAGTAACAGAGGAATGGAATATGTTGCCAACAAATTTTGCAGTTTTGTAGCTTATGTCACAGAACTACAGTTAAGATATTACAGTTTAACTCGAAATTTAATGTTATTCCCGTTGGAATACAGTATAGCTTTATTGGCAGACAAAGTCATGGTAAAAATTTGTAGAACAAACATATTTTGTGAAAGGCAACATATAATCAGGTGACCTGCTTGCTAATTTGCCTCCCTTTACTACAAAATGAAAATAGTTGTTTTACAAACGTTTTATACTGATAAAACTACTACGCAATATACATAACATCATGCCTTTTCCCCCCCAAGGGTAAGCAATAACTAAATTGTTCCACTTGCTTCTGTCCTGACAGACCTCTCTCTCGTCTTCCACTTTGTCAATGTATCTCATTAATATTTAGATGCAATGTAACTAAAACATATCTATCAATACTCCACAAACTAGATATCAATATTTTTATACTAAAAATCATTTGATCGTTTGTTTCAACCATTAGACTCACTATACACTTTATTTATGCTTGTATGAAGAATGAAACATTCATGTTTGAGTTTAATTTGATGCCTACAGTCTATTACACAGTCTATTAACACATCAGCCACTTTGTAACCGTACACCGATTACTATTAATAAATAGTAATCTAAGGAGATCGGAGGAGAGGTCCTATAAGATTCAGATAGACGAATATGAGTGAATTTGACAGGTATCTTCCACCTACTCTTATAAAAAAGAGTCTATTAAAAACATGTTAAAATGAAGTGAAGGAATTGGAGTGAAGTAACAACTTCTAATAAGAACATTCAGTAATGTTGTAATATTCTAATTAAATTCTAATTCTAATTAGCAAGCAACTTAGTTACATCTTAGAAACTCTGTTTACAGAAGGCACGTAAAACCATTGAAATAATACAGAAATACACCGCGAAGTACTTTTGTTTGCATAACAAAATGATAAAACCATGTTCAAGGAATCACAAGGACATATTGATTTAGCTGAAACAATACTTACCTAGTAATTATGGCCCTTGGTTCAGAATTTATACGACAGCCCACTAATTGTAGCCCATGAAGAGTGTGGTGTCGAACTGATAGCCCAATTTTTGAGAATTTTTTAATTATTGAAAAATAATAACAAAAGGGGCACAGCCTAACTCCGAATCATATGATTTGACAGTTGACTGACACACTTGACGTTTCTTTGACATTGACATTTACGATTTGTAATGTTGGCACACCTAAGGGTGTATAAGGGTTATATTGTGAACGAAGCGTAAGCGCTTCGTTCACAATATAAAAACCGGTATTTTGCCGATTTTATCGGTTTTTAAATATCCTTTTAAAATCCTTAGAATAAAAATTATTGTTTGTTGACACATGCGTATGCGTATTTGTTATGGTTTCTCTACTTATCTACAAGTCTAAAATAGGTAAAAATTCAATAATTAAACTTAATGATTCAAAGTAAACAAAGAGATTGTACATTTCTGAAAAATATAAATTTCATATTTAGAATTTAAAATGTCATTTTATTTTTGTCATTATAATCCGAAAGGCTTATAATTTTTTAAAACGGCAAATAATTCATTTAATTTTATCACAATTCAAGATTAAACAATGAGTCAAACAAAGCGGTCGAGTTTAAAGGATGAAAGAACTGACTTGGCAAAGAAAATTGAAGAGACTGATGATGCAAAGCTAAAAATGTTAGGGGCACTTGATAACCCAGATCCTGAGGATGCATTGTATCCGCCAGAATTGAATGCTCATCTGATTGATCAGCTACAGGTATAAACCTTAAAAACTAACGTATAAGTAAAAGTTAGTAGGTAAGTACAGTCTGTATGAAAATACAGCTGTATTGATTTATCTATCCTCTGTCAAAACAATTCCTGTAAGTATGCCAGCTAAGTAGTTAGGGTAGGGCTAGGGTAGGAGTAGGCTAGTAACGATGTAGAAATATGTAGTAAATTATTAATGTTGTAAATTTTCAGATCATGACGGGAGAAAACAATGGGTTACGCAAATTGATTGTTACTAAAGACAGTGAAATGAGTGAACTGAACAAAACGATAACTGAGTTGAAACAACGAATAAGGGACATCATATCTGGGAGCGGGCCAGCGATCTCCTCTAAATCAGCGGGCGTTATAAGTGCAAAAATAACTGAACTCTGTCGGCAAAACCGTCATTTAGTCGCTGATGTCGAGGGCTACAAAACAAAGAATGCTAGTCTCGAAAGGAAAGTGATGACATTAGAGATGGCAAACAAAGAAAAAGATTCGATAGAGCCCTGTTTCTGTAAAGACGAGCCCATCGAAGCAAATCCAGATGAACTAAAGGAATTGAATTCCAAACTGGCTGTTGTATCAAAAAGGTTATACGAAAGCAAAAATCGGAATCTAGAACTGAAAAACGACATATTGACCGCAACTAAAATTTTACAACAGGAACTTGGAAGCAAGTTTACTAGCATCAAGGAATTGCAGAACGATGTGGCAGGCTGGAAAGGTAGAGCTCAAGAGATAACGTGTTTAAAAAATAAGTTAGTTGAACTTGAAGAGAAATTGAACGGGAAAAAGGAAAAGGACTTCAAGAAAGAATTTAACCATACACAGGTAACTTGTCGAATAAACTAATACTTGACAGTTAATTAAGAGCCGAATCGGGCCGCTAGGTAGTGTAATGAACAATAGCAATGATCAATACATTGAATTTCATTATGATTTTTTTACGCTTCTATACATAGTAAAAAACAAAGACGCTTCCTAGCGTCTGTCCCTATGTAGCTATGTACCAGATCTTGTAAAATATGCAACGGATTTTAATACCGTTTTCAAGCAGGAAAAATAGGGGTAGATAGGGGTGAAGTAAGTGTACACGAATAAAGTCGCGACGGGTCCACTAGTTTTATATATAAATAAATACCAGTTGGTGATCTATATCTATATTAGCCCGAATCATCCCACTGCTGGGCAAAGGCCTTCCCCCGATTCCTCCACTCTTCACGATCAAGTGCCAATGTCTGCCAATCACTTTCGAAGGCCCGCAGCTCATCTGTCCACCTTTTCTTGGGTCTGCCGCTGGAAAGCTGAAGTGGAACTGGGCAGGTCATGTTTGCCGCATGTCGGAGGAGTTATGGGCTAAAACCGTCACAGTTTGGACAGTTGGTCTTATAAAATATTTGTAAAATTTTAGGTCATAAAAGATATTGAATCAAAACGAAAGAAAGATATCGACCAGGCAATGCAAAACTATGAACAACTGAAGCAAGAGAATCAAGATCTTAAGAAGAAGCTAGATGGTGCAAAGTGTAGAATAAAAAATTTGGAGTGTGACATTACTTTAGTAAGACAGAAAATGCAGACTTTTGCCGAGAAAAGTAACCACGATGATATGTTGATTAATGAGCAAAGGGCACGTAATATTATAAAGTATCCTAGTAATTGTATTTTTAAACCTATTTCCAAGATATTTAGCTAATAAATGTATAATTTTAATTTCAGAATGAAATCAAGACTCTAGAAACTTATTATCAAGAGTTTCTTAAAGAGAACACGGTTAAAATGAACAGAATGCGTGCGGAACTTTCTGAGAAGCAGAAATTATCTGATAGTTCTGGGGCTAAAGTAGAAGCTCTAAGAAAGCAAGGCAATGAACGAGCCACTAAAATAGATGAACTGAGGTCACAACTTCTAAGATACGAAGAATGCTCTTTACAAAGTGTCTTTTTTACGCCTATGAAAACTGCAACGGATAACGAAATAAAGCAAATGACAGAATTAATAAAAAAGCTAAATGAAAGATTGGATAGTGAAAGACGTAAATGGGAAGAGCTAGAAAATTACAATAGAAAATTAAAAGAAAAGAAACGTCGCTTAGAGAAAAAAGTGACGTCTTTAGAAGAAGAGATGAAAAGTATTCGCGAAGAATCCTCAAAGCAACGTTTATCTAGATGTTCTAGGTCATCAATCCCAACTTTCAACGATATTTCCAAGAAAAAATCGTCTACTACTAACAAAGTTGATTCGTCCGAATCATATGAAATGGGTCCACCTGAGGTTGAAACGTTAGACAAAGGTGATTTGCAATACAAGCTTGAATTAACAGAAGAGAAGTTAAAAATATTGGAAGATAAATTAAAAATGATTGAGGAAGAAAAAGCTGAAGATTTCAATCATTTGACTAGTATGATTCAAACTTCTAAACAACTGTTCAACGAAGCTTTGTCAGTGTTGCAAAAAGAGAAATGTTTATGTTTTTCATCAGCATCCTAGGTTATTATTTGTTAATATTACGTTTTATTTTAATAAATGATATTGAGTTTAAACTAAACAGGAATTTAATATCACCTTTTTGCATACCTACCATACTCGCGATATTTTCAAAATATTGCCTCATTTTCATGTCATCTAATAATGTTTTAAAGAGAAACTAATAATATAGGTAGGTACTGCTAATTACTAATAAAACTAATAATAAACTCGTTACACTATACCTACAGCTAATCAGACCTCAATACAACGCCACTATACCAACTTACAAAAATACATCTGTTCCGCTTTGAAGTTATTTCGCGGAGTCTATACTACGCACAATTTAAATAATACTTTATAATTCCTTGCATTATCCTTACAAGACAAAAAATGTTGTGCCTAACTGTACACCAGCGCGAATATTTCGTGATTTGGAACTAAAATTCTACCATGATGGTAGCTGTTTTGCTGGCTAGCAACACATAGCGCCGCCATTTGTCATTTTTTGGCATGCGCATTGGGAGGATGCTACGGTATTTCTGCTCCGGAGTGTTTTACCCAAAAAACTAAATTCCGAAACTTTGTTTGTGAAGTGAAAACTTGTGTTGCTCTGTGAATTATCAGTGCAAGTGTTGAAATAGTGAGCTTGTGTCAAAAAACCCCAACATGAATAAAACTTGTGCGAGGTGTGAGAAAACAGTTTATCCGACTGAGGAGTTAAAATGTTTGGACAAGGTAATTTTCTCTCGCATTCCTTATAATAAATTAGCGCAGTTTTTAATGCAGTTCCGTATCCACTAACTTCACCAAGGGTGAAAAAAAAATTGTAGGGTTGCATTAGATACAATTTCAAAATAATTTAGAATTCGTTTGTTGAAAACGACCATTTAGAAACTTGTACTGCGGAACCGGCATGTCAATTCATACAGTTGCGACTGAGTCACTTAAAAAATATGATATCATACTGCACTAACCCTATTTAAAACTTGCCTGCGTGTTATTGCAACGTTTTACCCAATTAGGGTCATATTAGGCAACAAAGTCGACCTTGTGTCTCATTTCGTATTGATTGTATTCAAATAGATAAGGTTCTCACGATTGTCTACTGTTTACATTGTTACCCTCGTCACACTTCCATGGTTATCACCATGCTGTGAGTTTTACAATGATTTTATTCGTTCCTGTCGCATAAGAATTTCGAGTATCAATTGTCATGTTTTTTTCTTTACCTAGGTACGTAGATTACACTATTACAACTAATAAAACAATTAAATTCCCGACATTACATTTTACATAACAGGTCAAACGAAATTTTGAACTTGAAAAATACACTTTTAAATAGACATTTTATAAAGTACTTTCACAATTTGGTACGACATGTTTATGTGATAGCAACTTTCCTTATCACATGTTTGGTTGCAGATAACAAAGTTTTAGGTATTAATAAATCGCCACTGATAAGAAACACATTACTACGATGTTATGTAAGTAGCGAACAAAATATCTTTGATAAATGCTTAGGTAATCTTGAATTATTGAAAAGATTTTGTCCGAGATAAAGGCAAAATTTAATTTTTATTTACGTCCAAAATTACTTTTACGTGATATTGCTGGTGTTTTTAACATATTTTGGGTTATAGGTACTTGAGCATTATTTTCATTTAAAACTGGATAATATTGTATTTATTAATATAGATGTTGACTGCTCATTTATTTTACAATGTTTATACAGAATTTATATGACACTACTTATAATACAACTATATTTATGTTTCCTACAAACAAAAGGAAAATATATTAAACAAACAAAATTACACAGAAAAATGACTCCAGAACACTGCTAATTGGGAGTTTTCCTAGGAGGCTTTATTTTAAACTTAATTTTACAATTTGTTTCAATTTACCAATTTTTTTTCATTGATAATTATTATGACGTGATATGTTTAAATCATGCGGTAATCATCATAATTGTTTGGTCAGTCCCACTCTGCCTGCTTCTCTGCTATTTCTTCTCCACCAATCCGCATCTCAGCATCCTTTGTCTAGTTTGTCAGCATCCAGCCATGTATAGAAAAAGATATCCAAGCCAGACTCTCAAGTCATACCAATGAATTGGCATGCAATTTAAACTGCATGGGAAGTATCCAGCATTCTCACCTGAGAAGTCACTGTAATCCTGTATATGTGAGATTTTAATGTCCTATAGGACTACCTACAGATTCTCTATTTAAATGGTCAGATTTTCTATTTAAATAGTTCTTATTATTTGAAAAGTTTGAACAACCATTTTTTTATTAGGCTAGAATAGAATATGGTTTTTTTCATACTTCATTCACACACAGACAGCTTAAACTTAGAAGCTATATAAGTACAAGCATTGTATAGAGGTAGACTTAGTAATTAATTAACTATGTATATTTATATTACTACTACTACGTAATGAAGCCGTTATTATTTATCTGATATCTGTTACTACTCAGCCTATCACCTGTTTCTGGCTTGACATTGAGTTTGGGACACCTGTATGTATATTCATAAAAATAAATGATTGTATTGAAAACTGAATGTATTGAAGTAGCTAATTAATGAAAATTATCACATACAAAATTGCCATTGCAGTTAACATACTCCTCAAATAGGTATTAATTAATTGTTACTCATACCGTTTTATCATAGTGGTGAATAAGTTGTCCTTTGAGCTATGTGATCATCTTCCAATTGTGACAAAAGTATGTGTTGAACAAACACAGACATATTATTTAAAAAATAATAATTTATACCTACTTGTAAAATTCAAATTCAAACATAATTAAGAAATGAGTCATACAAAATCGGAATATATTTGGCGTAAGTTAGTCGATTGCGACAATGCACCTGTTGCATAGCTGTACAGTCAGTTCCCCAACTTAGTCATCAAGCATATTGGTGGTTTTGTGTATTGTATATGTAATTATAAAAACGGTCAGTTTATAATGTAACATAGCTAAATGTGTTACAATATGAACTATCAAAATATTGTAAACAACAATGCACAGAAGTCACATAAACATTAGGTTTAAATTTGGTTAGGCTTGTAATGTGGTTACATGATGAGGAGCCTTTTGCAAAGTTTTGAGAAATTTTGTGGCTCAATGGTGCCTCGACTGGCTTTATTTATGAATAGATACCTAGGATACCTATAGATAACCCTGCCCACGATTTTTGGTCAACTTTGTGGTTTCTACAGAAACCTTGAAAATCTTACGAATTTGTTACTAGTTCCTACTTTCCTAATTTTACAAGATGAATGACAACTGTTCTCCAATTCAAATATTATATTAATTAATATTATTATTTGTATGGTGTGACCTACAGAACAGAGATGTGGCCACTCACTGTTGACCTTATAAGAGAAGTCACTGTCACCCAAAGGGTAATGTACGGAGTCTCGTTGCGCAATAGGATCAGAAATAAGGAGATCCGCAAGCGAACCAAGGTCACTGACTATGCCCGGAGAATTGCCAGTGAACTGGGCACATAGCTCGAAGAACTATGTGCCCAGGAACTATGTGGCCGATGGCGCAGTAAGGTTCTCAAATGGCGACCACGTACCGGAAGACGCAGCGTGTGTAGGCTTCCCACAAGCAGACCGCCCACCTGGTAAAAATCGCAGGTACCAGCTGGATTCGGAAGGCACAGGACCGGCCTTTGTGGAGATCTCTGGGGGTGGCCTATACCCAACAGTGGGCGTCTTTCGGCTGATATGGTGATAATCTATGGTGTAGGCTATAATGTGACACCTGTATGAGACTTTTGTTTGAATTTTTCCCTGAAAAGTATCGAGCAGATATTTATCCTTTATTACTTTTTCTTCGAGCGGTCTAAAAAATAGAATATGTAGGTTAGTTGTGATTCGGTATAAGACCTGTATTATGTAATATCGAGTTCCAAGCATTCAATGGTGGCTCATAATAAAATTGGCAACTTGTATGCTAATCGTAACTGGTTTGCACCACCTACTTCCATAAAATGTTTGGTATTGTTTAGGCCACATGTGATAATGTGGGATTGTGACATGTTTTTTACAAGCTTTTATTTAATTTGCACTGATCATATTAAGTTGTCCGTCAAAATATGCAAACAATTTTTCCTCAATTTGTTAGTATCCGATTGCGCTGAAATTTGGTATACCTATGTGACTTGGATGACAATGCATTAATATGGTACCATGGAGCTGGTCTGATGATGGAGTCGGAAGGAGATAGGAACTAATGAACGCAATAAGATAACCCCATCGTGTTTGGGTTCTTTGCGGAATAGTCTTGATGAGTAGGTACCATACCGCGCAATAAAAGCTTGTTATGAATTTTAATTTTTTCATTTGAGAACTTATTTCGTATCATGTGGAGTATGTGAGGCCGATATATGTCAACTGCAACCGCGCATCTGTTGTAAAACAGTTACATTAATCTTTACATAGAATGCAGAACCGCAGATTTGACGTCCTGAGTGGTTCAGTGGTTAATCAATCCGGGCTGCCACGTAGAGGCCCCGGTTTCCCCGCCGGGCAAAAATTTTAATGATTAATTTTAATTTTAATCAACTTTAATCGGTCTGGGTATAATATGTATCCAATTATATTTGAAAAAGTATATAAGTAGTTTATCAGTTGTCTAACACCCATAACACAAGCGTTGTACTTTGCGGCTAAATGGCGCTGTGTGAATTATCCAAGCTGGCTAGATGCGCACAGAACTCCCGGACCCATCTCAAATTCGTGATTCATCTCTGATATGTACCTTATCTTTGGAAGCGGAACACGTTAGAAGGCATCGCATTGATACATGGCTGCCTGAAAGGACCAAACTTATCTGAAAGGGATGGGCTGTTGTATCCGTCCCATTGGAGTTCTGAAGGTTTGGAAACCTAAGATTGACATTGTGATTGACAAAATTTCAACCTTGTTGTTGCCGAAACTTTGCTACGCATTTCACTAAGTAGGCCAAACTCACCCTACTCGTTTTTTTTTTTCGATTGGTTAAGGTATCCGACTCGTAAGCAAAAGGTGTTAGTTTCGAATCCCGCTGCGGTCATGTACCAATGACTCTTTTCTGAATTATGTACATTAGTTGAATACTAACCGTTGCTCTTACGGTGAGGGAAAACATGATGAAATACACACTGCACATGTTATTCATGTTTATGTTGTGTTGTGGTGTTTCGTCTGATAATAAATGAGTTTGTTTTATTTATTTATTCGGGCGGCTGAATGTGTAATGTTTGATTCAATCTGGTCAGGTTCCCCTTGTGAGCAGGGTGAAGGTCAGATGGCAGTCGCTCCATTGTAATATTTTTTTTTTAATATTATGCAAGAAAGGCATTTCACCGCCATCTCACCTGTTGGTAAGTGACGATGCGGCCGAAGATGGAGCATGCCCGTCTTGGAACAGCCTATTCACTCTAGCCTTGAAGGCATCCAAATTATATTGATCTGTCAAAGCCTGGATCATTATCAAGGCTGACTTAAGATGATTATTTTTTATTAAAGAAGTGCGCACGCAAACTGCGGGTCACCTGACGGAAACCTGATTCAGTTGGCCTTATGTGCAAGTTTCATCACGATGTTTTCCCTTACCGTAAGAGCATCAGCACTTTTTCTATCTTCATTTTTATTTTTTATGTCATACGGTAGGTAAGGCAAGCGGGCCACCTGATGGAAAGTGGTCACCGCTGCCTATAGACATTAGCAACACCAAGAGTATCGCCAATACGTTGCCCACCTCTATAACACGTTGCTCTGGCAGCAAAAAGGCAAACCACCATTGAGCACTGGACATCTTACTCACCGGCAGAAACACAATACTATTTAAAAGAGTATTGTTTAGCTACGGTATTCTGTAAGGTGGAGGTACTTCTCCAGTCGGGCGGCTCCAATTCGAACGGGATATAGCTTGTCTAAGCTGAAATGACGCGCACCTCTACTTAATTAGTTGATTTCGACGTGTGAGTGCAAATATTAATAACGATACTTCATCTGTGTGGGAGCGTCGACTGCTCCAATCGAACGACGCGTGCTCCTACGTTTGAGTATCACCGACAACGGAATGATCGATTACAACGGCATTTGTATATGTATTGCGTCCATATTTAAAATTTGCTTGCGTGCGTTAATGCGATAGTGGGGCGCGTCATTTCAGCTTAGACGAGCTTTATACCCCGCTATGCCCTACCTCTTTTAAAATTCTCTCTAAAAAATCTCTCATTACCATGACACATTTCACAGTCGTGAAACTTAAGCAAAGATCCGCTATTATAATATTAAACCTTAGTACGTGATTGTGCCACATCCAACCGCGTACGAATAACATTGCACTCTGACCTTTTCGTTTATGTTCACTATGGCGCAGTGAAAATCAAGCGTTGTATAATTTGATATGACTGCTGGCTCTCGTAGTAGTTTCTCTTTGTAAATAGTAGGCAACAATTACTGGTATAATTAGGCAGTTATATCATGTAGTACGGAGTACGGTACTAGAGTCATCTCATCGTCCTAGCGCTTATCCCATCCTCTGCCAGGGTCCGCTTTCCTACTCATTCTCCTCCACTTCGCCCGGTCTTCGGCATCCTCTCGTCGTAAGCCGTTGGCTCTCGCATTCGACTCAGCGATGTCAATCCATCGCTTCTTGGGCCGCCCACGGGGCCTCTTTCGAAGTACGGTAGTACTTCGGAGTACGGTACTAGAATGTCGGTGGCTTATTAAGGGGCCCGACTCTTACCCCGAGGTACCCCAGTGCCTCCATGTACGTATACCTATTTCAACCATACCTTTTTCTTGCTTTTAAACCTTCCTCTTGACTCGTATCTATTGTTGAAAACCACATTAAAATGCGTTACGTTTTTTTTTACAAATTATACGGCTGACAAACAGGCAAGCGGGCCACCTGATGGAAAGTGGTCACCACTGCCTATAGACATTAGCAGCACCAAGGGAGTCGCCAATGCGTCGCCCGCCTCTGAAGAGAACTCTCATATACCTATAGTTTAAAATTACTTAGCGAGCATAGATACAGATGGTGGAAGGCGACTATGTTTTATACTACGTGTAGAGATTGATCCAATCTGGTTACCATACCATACCCCTGGTATGGTATCAGGGTCACAGAGATCATATGGCAGTCGCTCCACTGCAATAACCTGATCTGGGCCCTCGCGTGCGAGAGCATAACCGGGACATTAACGAAAAGATGGTCATCACATAGTATAGCCTGCGTCACGAAAGATGAGACTTGTCAAATGGCAGTGGAGGGGATTTCGCGCAGGTAATCGTATGCAGCGCAAGTCGAACCACGTGACCCGCCAAGTCTCTTCTTATTTGACACTAGCTATACAGTAGCTTTGCGGCCAAGGGTCAACAGAATACCAGCATATCCCATACGTAACGAATTTTAATGCGGTTTTCCCCAATAGTCAGTGATTCATATACTAGTGTCATCATAGTATAGTCATAGTGATGCAGGTTTAGGTGTATAATTTGTTAGAGTTGCTACCTGTGCGAAGCCGGGGCGATTCGCTAGTTTGCAATAATTAGATCTCTGCCAAGCGTCTAAATTATTAACCCATCCCCATTTTGGAGGAGGCTCAAGTCCGTAAGTTAATGATAAAGATGATAAAACGTGGAATCATGAAACACGGTGCCAAGCCAGTCTAGGCTTAATTTCAGATAGCATTAAAAGCCACTGTTGCATAATCCATTTTACGTTGTCACTGGTTTACCAATGGACATCAATAACCGTGGCTAGTGGTAACGCTAGATTCATAAACGATAGTAAATTGAGATATATAACATCGAATGTTTCACGTAATTTTTATTCTTATTATTCCTGAACAGACAGGCAGTTGGTACAACTGATATGTCTGTATCTCATTATCGTCAACCCATTGACATTCTCAATTAATTAATTTTGGTTTTCTTTAAATGTTCATCCAATCGATTCTTAAAGGCGTTGGTACTCGGTGCTGTTATAATGCCACGACTCTGTTGCTGAAAAAATGCTTGTGCGGGTTGTTGTTGGAGAAACTTCGTACCAATTTCGAGTGGGGACCTCTTAATTTTGTAACAAATATGACTAAAATGGTCTCTGAACGACAATTAAAGGTGGCAAAGGCAATACAAATAAATTTAGAGACAGACAGACAAGTAACTATTAGCTAATCTGTGGTAAGAGAGTTGCAGTTTATCGTAATCGTAATTATTGTGTAGGTTTCGATTACAAAATTACGTAAGTTTGGTGTTTGGTAATTGTACATAACTACCTAGTACCTATTACATGGACCCTCTAGTGGTGTCCACGCGAAGATTCGAAGGAACGTTTCTCGCTCGTACGATTCGAATGTGGAATGAGCTCCCAGCCACAGTGTTTCCTTTGCGCTTTGACATGGGATCCTTCAAGAGGTATATTAGAGGTCTCTTCAGAGGCGGGCAACGCATTGGTAGCGCTCCTGGTGTTGCTGATGTCCATAGGCGGCGGTGACCACTCTCCATCAGGTGGCCCGCATGCCTGTTTAGTCTACCGTGTTACATAAAAAAATCATTCTGATAATTCATTCACAGAATAGCTAATTATTAGGTGGGAAATAATTAGTAATGCTGTGAATGACTTTCTGAATTATGTATGTTATGTGAACACTAACATTTAGGTATAGCTAGTGTCAAATAAGAAGAGACTTGGCGGGTCACGTGGTTCGACTTGCGCTGCATACGATTACCTGCGCGAAATCCCCTCCACTGCCATTTGACAAGTCTCTTCTTTCGTGACGCGGGTTATACTCTTATTGAAAGAAAAACTAAAACAGAGAGATCATAACAGTCCACTGCAGGACTTAGAGCCTCTCCCACGAAAGGGGACGTTATTACAATGGAAAACGCTGTTGCCCATTTTTCAACCTACAGAGACTCGGAAGTGTTGCCTCGAAAACATTAGTCGCCTTGTCCGACACCCACGAGTGTAACGGGTTGGTGCTATTCTACTCCGCCGGACGCCACATGGCCATCAAAATAGAGTTTGAACAATGAAAAAGCTAATTAACTTACATTGGAATGATTTAATCCCTAAAAGTTCCAATATATAGTAAATACAACGCACATTTCACATAAGCCTGTATCGACTACTAGTAGATAGATCCGCCGGTACTTCGTTCGCGTACACCCAGTTTACCCCTGCCTACCCTTCTTTTTTTAGCTTACCTATTGTTACTATTGTCACTCTTATCTATTGTTGAAAACCGCATTAAAATCCTTTGCGTAGATAGATACAGATCTAAGCGTACATAGATACAGACGGCGAGAAGCGACTTTGTTTTATACTATGTATAGAATACAACGCACATCGAGTATAGTTACCATAGTATCAAAATACTGAGTAAAAGTTCGATAATGAAAATTCCTTAGACAGAAATTCACTTTCGTATCAGGAAACCACATAAAATGCGACTTACTACAAATTAATCGTCAGTTCGTAACTGTACCTCTGAAAGAAAAACGCCATGCCAAAAATAGCATGCTAGAGAACACGCTCCTAACCTGAATAGCCACAAATCTACCAAACAACTTCGTACACGAGTTCGCTACACTACAGTTCAGTGGACAAAATAGAAACTATAGGCGTTCTTGTACTATGAAACGCCCATTTCTTTACAACTAGCGACGCCTGAACAGATGGCCGCAGTTGGTCGCACGTACCTTTTCTTTGACCGATATCTCGGGTGACGTCACCCATTGAGAGCGGCGCGCGCCGCCGGCAAGCGACCGCGTATTTAGACGTTACGCCCAACGGGTTCCGTGGTGTAGTGGTTATCACATCTGCTTTACACGCAGAAGGCCGCCAGTTCGATCCTGGCCGGAATCATATGTTTTTTGTATTTTATTTTTACTTTTTTTTGTGGTGTCGTGTTAGTTTTGATAACTTAATAAAAAAATTAATAATTGCTTTTTTTATGCAAAACAAATAAACATTTTCATTTAATTTTTTTTTTCAAAGTTCTACCAATATTATAAAGAGAAAAGATTTGTATTTTTTTTATAACAAATAAATTCGAAAAACTACTTGATTGATTTTAATAGTTTTTTACTAACAAAATGCTGCATTATCACTGTGTACAGTGGCGTAGCATAGGTCACTAGCACCCGGTGCGGATTCCAAATTTGCCGCCCTCTTATTTTTGTAATCCATTATAAAAAATTTGGGGCATGGTAAAAAGAGTACTTTTATTGATTAACACTAACCTGAAAAGTGAAATTAACATTTTTTGACATAGAGTAATGTAAAGTTTGGTAGTTAGATATTATATATTTATTTGGCATGTTACTATTTTCGTTCCGATTGTACCTGCGCGCACCGGCGCTGGCAGCTAGGTAACAACAAAAAAAAATGACGAAAAAAACACTCAAAGAAATTAACTTTTTTTATATTTTAATTTTTTTTCTAACTGCCACCTCCGCAGCGCCGCCCCCGGCAAAGTGCCGCCCGGTGCGGACCGCACCCTCCGCCCCCCCCATGCTACGCCACTGACTGTGTACCTCCTTTTTCCCCGGGAAAACAATAAGCTCCCGTGGGAAGTGAATTATCTACAGAGATCCGAACTTCCAGGTGAAAGGCACTGAGATTGGCTTTTTATTTCACCCTTCTACTGCATAGACGTCTCGAACGATGTCCATATTTAATCAGCCCATAATAGTCCACTAGACTTGAGCCTTCTTCACTTCAGTAGAGGGTTTGGAGGGATAATCTCCACGCTTGGCAAGCGGGTTGGAGATCGCAGTGTTGATAATACTCATCAGAAAACGCCACAATTTCCTTATGGTATACGGTGGCCCTTGGTTGTAAGCCTCAGACATAATCGCCTTTTAATTCAAAGGAGCGTCGGTAACCGAAACCAGCTGCAGCGATGCCAGTGACTCTTTTCTGAGTTATATACATTATTTGAATGCTAACGGACGCTTTAACCTGAACATTCAGGCGACTAAATGTGTAACCATGGTCCAATCTGGTCAGGTTCCACAGGTAGCAGGGTCACGGAGGTCAGATGGCGCTCCATTGTAATTACTTGATCTGACAAATCCTGGACCATGGGCAAGGCAGACCCCGGGCCCTCGAGCGCGAGAGCACAACCGGGTAAAAAATAATAAAAGATTATTATTTTTTAATTTATAAGTCGTCACCACATGGCTACCGCATGACATTCAACTACACTTACATACGACTGTACAACAAAGAATACTACCTAGATTAAAAAAAAAACAACATTAATATTGAGTTTTCGCATCAACTATTTTCTATCATGAATATTAGTTTGTCACAATTTCACAACTTCCCTGTTGATACAACATGGCTGCTATTGCAAAAAATAACGCGTCGGTATAAAAGTTTTTTTAAATTGAGTTGTTAACGCACGCGACGTTAACTCTTTATTCACTAATTGTTATTGCTTGCACGTGAGTTTAGGTATATTATCACTTTTACTGAGCTAGATAAGCTTAAGTTTTTCATGTAATCCATTTATGTTAGTCTGTTCTAATAATATTATAAAGAGAAAACCCTAAGTTGTAGTCATACATATTTATGGTATATTTATTTATTTGTTTATTCCACAAACTTTACAGTCTTACAGTTTAAGAACTAATACACTGTAAAATTAAAATATATATATTCATTATATTACGTGTATAAATATGTATTTCTTTTCTCTTATTTAGAATTATATATTTTAGTATAGATAATTTTCCTGTGTTAGCACGTCGTTCGCGTAGAGCGCGCATCGAGCTCTATTATGGGTCAGTCTGAAAACCAGCGCTGTAATTGGCTGCTACCATTCATAGCATTATGCTGAGGCCGGCCCAGTTTAGTCCAACGACGCATCGCCCTACTTCCTTAATATGTACCTTATTTTGGTCTTTATTTTCATATTAATACGCCATACGAATAAATGTACTTAAAAACTACATTTAACCGATTTTCACAGAAAAAAACGACAATTTCCTAAATTCCTACTATACGGCGAACAAGCCCCTGAACAATCCAACCATAAAATTAAAACCACCACCTTAAACCACACACAATAGCCCCGGCGACCTAGCTAGTAGGCACATCGCATACAAGCCACGCCCCCGTCGTTGCGCTCGCGCCGGCTAATTCAATTTGGCCGGTCGAGGCCCACGAGATATTATCACGTGATTGTGTATCCCTAACTCGGTCACAGCGCTGTGGCGCTCCCATAGGCATTGGTAGAGGCCGAGGTTCGAACTAGTTCGAGCCTTGGCACGTTTCGTTCGAATGGTGCGTGGGGAAATTTTTCGATGGACTAAAATGACACTAGTACTAGGTGTTCTCATTTTTAAAATAATAAGTGCAACCCTGTAATTTCCGATCTCATGTTTTGACGACCGGAGTGGTTCAGTTGGTTAACAGGCCGGTCTGTAACGCAGTGGTTCAGTTCCCGGCCGAGCAGAAATTGAAATGATGTATTTGAATTGGTTTGTAATTTATGTATTTAAAAGTATATATAAAGTTTATCAGTTGTCTAGCACCCATAACACAAGCTTTGCATTGGAGCTTGATGGCGCTTTGTGAATTGTCCAAGCATATCTAGGTATACATAGTATAAAACAAACTCGCTTCCCGCAGTCTGTCCATATGTATCTATGTACGCTTAGATCTTTTAATTAATTTAAAGTGCGCAACGGATTATAATGTGGTTTTCAAAAATAGAGTCATTTAAGAGGAAAGTTTATAAGCAATAAAAAAGAGGTAGGTAGGGGCAAAGTAGGCGTAGAGTAGATGTAGGGTAAGTGTAGGGTAGGAGTAGAGGTAGGACGCCACGCGAACGAATTCGCGCCGGGTCCACTAGATTATCTTTAATCACGTGCTCCACACATCTCAATCTCCCACTATCTCTAAGCCAACAATCGGAGCGGCGTCGACTGCCCTGGTCACGGCGAATTGAATTATTAAGCCAATGAGTGGCGCGGGCGCAGCCTGTGGGGGCGCCATGGGTTGCGGGCGAGTGGGACACGGCTGGCTTTTGTTGTAGTGTCTGGTCTAGTGACATACGTGGCCTGGTGGGAAGTGAGTGTTTTGCCTTAAGTGGCTTTGTTCAACGACTACGTATTAATATCATAAACGCTATAGTAACTTACGTCTGTTTGTTACGTTTTTGCGCATGAATCGATGTTTTTCCGCGGTTTAAGGATGTATGAAATCTAGGGTGTAAACGGCCTCAAATAATATACCTATATTTTGTAATATAGGAGAAGTTCGATAGGACCGTAGCATGTGAAATAATGTGGTGTCTACCTATCTCTATGGGAAATTTGAGGAAAAGACGTGACGTTAAGTATGTGGGTTTAAAACTTTTCCTAGTCCTTTTCAATGGCAGCTGCCAACAGTCCACTATGAACCCCTACCCTACCCTATCCTACTCCACATTCGCTTTTGGTTTCGCCAATGTAATTAGGAAAATAAATAAAAAGACCAGTTCCACTGTAATTATTGTAGTGGAACTGGTGTAAAAAGTATTTTTAATTAATCATAGAGGTCCATCAAGAGTGCACTAACTATAGTATTAACTGATTAGAAAAATATTGACTCTTTATTTGTAGGTGTCGGTTTTCCATCAGGTCCGTTAGTGTGCCTCCCTAGGCAATAAAATGAATTGAATTTTTCATGCTGACTATCAAAATGGAAAACCGTTGAAGCATGCGGTAAAACAATAAGAATCCCAGAGCAACACTTTTGCAAATATTGGCCACGAACTGTAATTGCGTGTTTTACATTTTGATATATATAAGTTTCATTTTTCATTTCATTTCATTTATTCGCTGTTAAATGGTACAATATGGTTGTTACAAATAAGCATTCGTTCCACATTTAACACCTTATAAAAGGCACTACGAATGTCAGGTAGTAGAATACAATTAATCAATATTAATGAGATATGTCTTCGGATTACAAACCACTCAACTAGTATAAATTAATCAAACCAAATTGTCAAAACGCACACACATGACATAACATTATGTCAAAGTTTAAATACATTCAAATATAAATATAAAATGTCAATAAATAATAATAAAAACAGGTACATAGGTCGAAAGGTTAAATTCCAAGCTAATTCTGGTTGATTAAATTACATATTATTTAAAAATTCGTCAATTGTGTAATATGCCTTTTCCAAGAGGTATTCTTTTAAACATTTTTTAAATTTGTTGTGGTTCGATTCATTTCTTAACTTTTCCGGTATTTTATTGTATATTCTAATAGCTGATGCATAGGGACCTTTTCGAAATAATTGCATAGTCGAGTTAGGTTGGAGTAATTAGTTTGTATGGAGCTAGACGCACTTGAGCGTCAAATCCATGCAATCTACTGTTTCCCTTCCTACTAGAGATTCCCATATCCTAGAACACCGAGTCCTCACAACCCCGACCGCATTGCCACCGCGTGTTTAGTCATGCCATCGGCACAATGACTCTTGGTTTTCGCTCCACCGCCCACAGTGTCCACTGTTTGCGTGCTCGCCTGGTCACTGAGCCTCGGTGACAGTTGGGGGACGCTACGGGTGATAAGGCCGCCTTTCGACTGAGCTAAGGTTCGGTCGTCCTACTTGCTGACATGGCACGTGGCAAGATAACTTATGAGGCCTAAAAGGATTATTGCACTTGGCTAAATTACTTATCCATTATTGTTACGTTACGCTTCGCTTTCCAAAAGGCTTGTCTTGGTCTCAAGGTTTTTGTTTCTGAATTTAGACGACAGAATTTAGCCTAAATCAAGTGTAATAAGACTAAGGGCCGATTGTTCAATCCTCAGATAAAACATATCAGTCTGATAAGTTATGATGCAACTAAAATAAAATTGTATATTTACTTCATAATTGTAAAGGATTATAGTTTGTTTTAATTTGGCAGTGTATTACTTTATCGGGCAGATAAACTTTATCTGAGGATTGAACAATCGGCCCTAAGTCTGCCACCTAAGCACACTTTCCACACTGATCAACTATCGACTTTGACCCTCGTGCATCCCCCCTATGACCTTGGCCATATCGAGGGGATACTGCGTGCGATACGCAGATAAGTAATTACTCATTAGTAACGCCACATAGCCGTGTGGTATCCGGCAGAGTAGAATAGCACCAACCCCTTACACTCGTGGGTGTCGTACGAGGCGACTAATGTTTTCGAGGCAAAAGATCTAGAGTCTCTATAGACTGAAAAATGGGCAGCAGCGTTTTCCATTGTCATATTTATAACACTGCGATCCCAACCCGCCTGCCGAGCGTGGAGATTACGGCAATAACCTCCCCTTTCGTTAGAGAGACCCTTAGTCCTGCGTGGACTGTTATGGGCTGTGTTGATGATGAACACCACAGCGCTAAACACTTCATTAACGTAGAAAACATCCGTTATTTAAAAAAGTGTGACCTCTTAACACCCTAGCCAACAAATACTGTTCCAATTAAACCAATTACAATTACAATGGAGGCAAAACCCGTTGAGTAACGTACTAGGTAACACCCAGTGATTACCAGTTACGTTACTGCCTAATGGCCTGTGAAAGTGGATCGATTACAAGTTGTGCCGTTACGAGATAAAGTGTTGTCTAAACGACGTATTGTTATCGTTTTTTGCTTAGAACGCAGCTTAGGGGCTTGGTTCATGCATTTGCTGTTTAGGAGGCAAGAGGCCTCCCAAAACAGTCAGAAGTAGGTAGTTAGAACGTATTTGGGAAATTGAGGCTTTTCATCTTAGTCCTCACGGTGACAACGTGCCTGCGGTTCTGCATTTTTGTTACGTATAACCTAAATGTATGATTTGTGATGTTATGGGCGACAGTTACCACTTACAATCAGTTGTCACTGAGTAGAATAAAAATAACTAAAGTTTGGTTTTAATTTTATTATTGTTGAGTTTTCTTTTTTGTTTCACCGCGTAGCAACCGGACAGAAACGTGCGGTTTACCCTATAGGCGTGCACGCGACGCGGTGACTATGCGGCGACATGGCGGGAACTATGCGGGCGCTGCGCGTTTCTTTACACACACAAAATATCCTGTCTGTCATTAGTATGAAAACCAAAACTCCATAAATGTTTGGGACAAATCATGCAGAAGTCGTGTACGTCTCTAATGGGCTCTTAGACATCGCATATAAATAAAATAAATAAATATTCGTGGACAAATTCACACAGTGCCATCTAGCCCCAAACTAAGCAAAGCTTGTGCTATGGGTGCTAGATAACTGATATACTACTTAAATACTTTTAAATACATACTTATTATACATAGAACACCCAGACCCGTAACAGAAATTAAAATTCATCATTTCAATTTCTGCCCGGCCGGGGGAAAGGAACCCGGGACCTCTTGCGTGGCAGACCGGCATGTTGACCATTGAACCACTCAGGTCGTCAATATCGATAGAGAACAAATGTACAAACGAAACACTTTCACATGACAAAAGCTTCCAGCTGTTTAACAGAGTCACCTTGCAACATAATTATTGCACACAACATGCCATATGTACAGTCGAGGAACTGAGGACCTTCGGACACTATTAAACTGCTAAACATACAGTTTACCCGACTGTACATTATTCGCACACAATAAAAGTTAATGATAATAGTATATAATTTACTTACACCCTATTTGCTATAAATATAAGTGGTCTAAAAACGTTACCTACATTCTACAACGACAGATGGTCAACTAGGACCTTACCTAGTTACCGCCGTGACACAAACAGCGGTTAAGCTGAGCTTATCTTTCGTTTACTTTGGGACATTATCCGTGGAGATAAAGACCGAGAAGTGTGCCACCCAGCGGGATTGTAAGACGGAAGTGGTCAAAGGCTTGGTGATTGGTTTTTAAATTATTTATTTTGATAGAAGCTTAACGATTAGGAAAATTCGTTTTTAATATCTTTAAAACTAAGCAAAATATGGACGATACAAAACCGTGACGCCACCATTTAAAATACGCGTAAAACTCCGTTTTGCGAGAAGAGAGACACACAATAAGAATCCTGTATTTTAATACCGATTTTAATTATTTTAGTTTAAGGGCTATTTTCGTATTTTGCCACGGCTTTGCACTAGTAGTAATTTTATCAAATAAAACATCTAAACCTGCCTCATGAATCACTCCATCTCCGTCTATTGGGGAAAACCGCATGAAATTCGTTCAGTCGTTTGAACAAACTTCGTCGGGGGCTATCCGACCTTTTCCGTCAATTATAATTATGTAGTGATAGTGATGTAGTGATTCAGTAGCCACCAATATAGACACCTTTTGCAATTTATATTTTGTATGAAACTTATGCTATTTCCACAAACCCTACCAATTTACGTTGGTTGTTAGATAGCTACTGTTAGCTTTTATTATTCAACTAGTCGACTCGGCGCGACTTCGTTCGCGTACTACTTTACCTAAAAAAAATTCTTGCCTATAAACCTTCCTCTGGAATCTATTTGGATCTAAATAAAATAAATAAATAATCGTAGACAAATTCACACAGCGCCATCTATCCCCAAAGTAAGCAAAGCTTGTGTTATGGGTGCTAGATAACTGATAAACTACTTATATACTTTTTTTAAATACATACTTATTATACATAGAACACCCAGACCCGTAACAGAAATTAAAATTCATCATTTCAATTTCTGCCCGGCCGGGAATCGAACACGGGACCTCTTGCGTGGGAGAGAGTGGTGGAGAGAGTGGATGTTGACCACTGAACCACTCAGGTCGGTCGAACCATCTATTGTTGAAAACCGCATTAAAATCCGTTGCGTAGCTTAGAAGATCTAAGCGTACATAGATACAGACGGCGGGAAGCGACTTTGTTTTATACTATGTAAAGATCTGTTAGATACTTATAAACATAAAACTTAACCGAGGCTCACAAATTCACAATCGAGTTGGCGCAACCGGCCCTGTCGCCGTCGACCTTTAGGCGCCATCTGTAGGAATTAGGTCGCCAGTTATAATGCTATTCGGTCTAGGCAATGCTAGGCGGTCTAGGCTGTAGCGACTCGCAATCAGCCGTGTCATGTCACGCAACATGAATTGCGGTCGACGCTTTCGTGGCACTATTTTTAGATTTGAGATAAAAAGACGTAGACACATTTTAGTTAAACGGCCTAAGCGATAGAGGTCGGTCACCCCTAAAAAAGTCAAAAGTCAAAATTTCATTATTGAGTAGGACATTACATATATCTTTTAATCGTCAAAGAGAAGAGGGGTAGGAAAGTAGGAACGAATCACACAATGACATGTTAGCTAGTTAGTTAGGCTAGCGGGCCACCTGATGGAAAGTGGTCACCACTGCCTATAGACATTAGCAACACCAAGAGTATCGCTAATGCATTGCCCACCTCTATAACACGTTGCTCTGGCAGCAAAATGGTAAATGCCCCACTGCCAAAGCCACGGTTCCCCAAATCCCCACCCCATGGAGCACTGGAAACCTTACTCACCGGCAGAAACACAATACTATTTAAAAGAGATTTAGCTGCGATATTCTGTAAGGTGGAGGTACTTCCCCAGTCGGGCGGCTCCAATTCGAACAAGATACCCCGCTATGCCCTACCTCTCTTAGTTAGTTAGTTCATAAACTCAAATATTTGCCAAACTACTGAACCGATACTGATGATATAAAGCCAAGAGCCATCTCGATTGAAATTGGTTTTCTAGTAAAGAAAACCGCACTGAAGTCGGGGAGCTACGATAACACAGGCAGACACACATTTCCATAAGCTTATTAAAAACCACTCCGGGTTCGTGGATCTGTCGCAGCTGGATGGTTAAATTAGCCGGTTAACTAAACGGCTAGCTTTTTGAGCAATTATTTAGTTGAAAATTTGCCCGTTTCATAAGATTTAAAATGATGTTGAAAGAACGATATTGCCTCGAGTTTACGCAGCTCTTCCACACATTGTTCCAATGCTAACCTACCCACAATAACTTCAAAGTATAATAATAGTTTGCATTAGGTTTATATTCGGTTAGTTTAGGTTAGCATTATGACAATGAATGGAAGAGCTCCGTAAACTCGAGGCAATATCGTTCATTTGACTTTACTTTCAAAGTACATGAATTTGGCAAATTTTTAATTAAATAACTGCTTAAATAGCTAGCCGTTTAATTAACCGGCTAATTTAACTATTTGGCTGCGACAGATCCACCACGACGACCCACTGACGTGCGAGGTTTCATAGAAATTCGAAGGAATAATTAGAAGGCAGACAAACAGGCAAGCGGGCCACCTGATGGAAAGTGGTCACCGCCGCCTATGGACATCAGCAATACCAGAGGAGTTCTGAAGATGCCTCTAATATCGATCCCTCTTGAACGATCCCATATCTTAGTCCAGAGAAAACACTGTGATTATTGTTTTTATTTCAGAGTTGAAGTTGAAGTTTTAAATATTTTTAATAAGTATTATTATGTGGAATCACAAAACCAATAAGTTCACAACTCCCGCCTACGCCATCGCCAAATATGCGATGTGGCATCAGCTAAGAACATAACAAAGGCATTAAGCGAATGAGAATTAGGGTTGGACGGTGTCGATGTAATTGTTTATCGATTTTGTGGTGAATATTGATATTTATCGATTATATCACATCACATAAATAAATAAATTTATATGATTGGATAATTCACACAGCACCGTCTAGCCCCAAAGTAAGCAAAGCTGTGTTATGGGTGCTAGATAACTGATAAACTACTACATACTTTTAAATACATACTTATTATACATAGAACACCCAGACCCGAAAGACAAAAATTAAAATTTATCATTTAAATTTCTGCTGGGCCGGGCATCGAACCCGGGACCTCCGCGTAGCCGACCGGCATGTTAACCAACTGAACTTCTCATCTTATCACTCAGAACTCAGGTTTTCACATAAGACCTACAAAAAGTCCGCGACCAAATTTGAGCATCCTTGACGTCGGTGGAGGGTTTTGCCATAATATTCACGCTTGGCTGTTGGAGGACCCAGTCTGTAAAATAATGTACATTTTTTTGTGACTGCTTGTATCGGGCTATAATTTCAGGCAGAGCACAATTTCAAGTAGACTTTACCTTTTTCCACAAAGTTTTGTAAAATGGAGAATTCAGTACCAACTTTACGTTACAATTTTATTACATTTTTATTACCCGTTTCTTAGAAGACACGGTTAATGTTAAATGTAAAATAATATTTAATTACATTGTTATTATTTACTTCATTATCATTAATAATTTAGGAAATGCAAAATACTGAGTATTAGCTTCTGTTACCTATTTATGCAGTGACGAGCAAAAATGGCTATTTATAAATAAAGTTATCTCAATTAAATTCTATATATACGCTAACAAATATTAATTTGTGTTCGAAATTATACAAATACAATGAAATACAGGGTGTTACATAATATATGTAAGAAGCCGTGAACTGGATGGAGTGCTAAACGTATGAAAACGATAGGTACAATTATTTCTGTCGTACGTGGAATAGTTGTACCTATCGTTTTAATATATTTAGCACTCCATCCAGTACACGGTTTCATACACATATTATGTAACACCCTGTATATTAAATTACACAAGATTTTCATATCAATCTTATATTTCATGTCATCTTTACCTTGTATGTTGTGTTTGTTGACGGTTGATGATGATTTAGGAAATTACTAGGCTATTTTACATCCCAGTGAAACTATAATAATGAAAATAAGTCGTTGACTATTCTCACCAGCCCACGTCTTATCGATACTTCTACAACATCGATATCATATCGCCCATCCCTACGTACCATGAGTCAGTGCCCAGTGGCGGTATACGTCGGCCTGTTCGCGGATGGTAATCAACCTACTTACTGTGTTTACCACTGTGTTTATCGTCCGATATGATGTTGTGTTGGATGATCCAATTTTTTATTCCACTTTTTTATTCGCTTGTGCTCCTTAGGAGTTTCGGTGTGGAGGGAAACGTTGAGTGAGGCTTGTCATGCTCAGCTCAGATCTAATCTTCAAGCTTGGATGTATGTAAGCTTCCGTGTACAATTCTGGCCATCGTTTAAGGATAGCGCTGTAGAGGTGTATGTACTGTAACACTGGGGGATCCACTGACTCTTAAGTAAAAGTACATGAAGTTATATTCGTGAAAGTATATAGAAGAATGATACAAAATACATAGGATACCGTACATCTAATTCAAATGGAACACATTTGAATTATTACCTAGCCATAGTGTGCTCATAGAGACAGGCTAAAAGCCTGCGTCCTACTTGCTCCGACCTATCTAAGCCTACAGGCCTACATCCTTTCTCCAACCTACTTAACCGACAAAAGCCCCGGTTACCCCTATGGGAGCACCAAGCCAACCCGAACGCCTACTTAACTTAGAGCCCGTCCTAACATAAGGCCTCCGAAACCTACCTGTCTTAGAGCCCGTTCTAACCTAAGGCCTGCCCGAGCACACATGCTACAGTAGCTACCCACCTAAAGAAAAACGCAAAAACAACCTGTTGGATCTTGATTTTATTGCCATGCCAAATCTATAAATAGTGTACAACGAAGTTGCTTCCCGCCGTCTGTCCCTATGTATCTATTCGGGATTATTAATGCGGTTTTCAACAATAGAAAGAGTGATTCAAGGCGAAGGTTCATAAGAAGGGTGCGCGTACGAAATCTCGCTGGTCAATTCAATTCAATTCAATTCATTTATTTTGATTAACATAAATTTACACGTCAAATGCCATCAAATTCTTGAGTAGTCATTATTCTTAAAATAATGTTACAACAGATAAAGGATATCACAATCTTAATGTCATGAGGTTAGTTACACAGATTAATGAATTTTGTCCAAGGGAGTTAATTACAAATCGACTCGATTCGGTCGATTAGGATTTAAAATTGTGTATTTTAATCATATTTGTTTCTTCTCCGCAGGTGTGGCACAAAGGATGCTTCAAATGCCAGGAATGCGGGATGACGCTGAACATGAGGACCTACAAAGGATACGGGAAACTACCATACTGCGAGTCGTGAGTATCTCTCTCTGGTTTTGTGTTTTACAATGTTTTATTGTATAGTTTGTAACATCACAGCCCATAACAGTCCACTGCAGGATTCAGGGCCTCTTCCACGAAAGGTGAGGTAGGTGCCATAACCTCCACGCTTGGCAGGCGGGTTGGAGATCGCAGTTTTATAAATGTAACCATAGAAAACACTGCTGCCCATTTGCCAGCCTACGGAGACTCTAGATCTATTAGTTCGGCAGTTATTAATAAATTATGATTATTGCCTCGAAAACATGAAGTGTAAGGGGTTTGTGCTATTCTACTCTGCCGGACACCACACGGCATGTGCCGGTGTGTCTGTAATCATATCTTGCAAGTTAAAAAAGGACCGGCAGAAATTTATGGACCCCAGCCTATATGACCAACGTAGAGCGATATGTCGTTGCCGAAATTTTGTCTGAAAATTTCATTATTTTCATAGTTACTTAGAAAGCCTGAGTCAGCTTTGTTTTCGAAGCTACTCTTGACAGACAGCCCAGCTGATGGTAAGTGGTCACTGTCGCCTGTAACATCTACGATTCACGCAGTCAGGTTGGAGGCAACAAAAACAGCAGCTGCGTCACTGAGGACTAAAATGAAATGCCTCATGCCTGTAATTTCGCTGGCCACCTTATCCTTCAAACCGGAACACAACAATGCAAGCATTATTGCTCGGCGGCAGAAATAGATAAGGCGGTGGTACTCACCCAGATGGAGTCCTCGGGGAAACAACAGCAGTGAGCAGTTCCACAACCTAATACTGTCTTTCTCTACGAAATTTGGACAGGACAAAGTCTAGTTATTAATAAAACGCATGACTAACAGCCGCACAATCGCGTTTCATTGTAATAATGCGAGGCATCGTATGTTAACACGTTACAATGCGTAGGGCCAGAAAAACAAGTGTACGGGTCACTTGAGTCATAGCTCCATACGTCATTCATAATAATAAACAAACAGTTGAATATTCATGACGGAAGAGCATGAATGAATCAGTATAGGTGGTCATCTTGATGACCTCAGTTGTTCAGTTGGTTGACATGCCGGTGTGCCACGCAGAGGTCCCGGGTTGGACTCCCTGCCGCGCAGAATTTTAATTTCCGCTACGGGTCTGGGTGTACTATGTGTAATAAGTATGTATTTAAAAATATATAATTGTAGTTTATCAGTTTCCTGACACCCATAACACAAGTTTTGCTTAGTTTGGGCCTAGATGGCGCTATGTGAATTGTCTAAGCATATTTATAAATTATTCTTCTTCTTATCGAGTCGATGGACTAAACTCCGACTTACACTTTACTCGCCCAGTATTAAGCGACGCATACAGCATTTGGACTGGTCTCGAACAAGTCCTCGAAAACATTAGTCGTCTTGTACGACACCCACGAGTGTAAAGGTTGGTGCTGTTCTACTCTGCCGGACACCACACGGCCAATAATAGTTATGGTCACTGGTAATCGAAATTGAAAGCACTGATAATCGAGATCCGCCATGAAAATGACAGGATTACGTATATTAGAGCGTCCATGACCCTAGATAGATAGATGTATCCGGGCCATTTTCCGCATTCAGGCGAACTCGCGCCCATTCTGCGTGGATATGGTGTACTCCAAGATACCCTATTGTTCCTGCCATCCCAACTCCTCCAGGACACGCAGCAGTCCTTTCAGTTTTGCAAACGTCCATGACCCTATTTAATACAGGAACTGACCAGATTGGATCGTGATTACATTTTTTTGCGGGAGGGGAGCGTCGGTGGCCTAGTGGTTCAGGGTCCAACTCGTAAGCAAGCGGTCCGGGTTCGAATCCCACGCGACTATGTACCAATGACTCTGAACTCACGAAAAAAGAATGACATGCCCATAAATTCGGCACCAGCTTTTGTGCATCGAAACGCCTTAGGTACCTACCACTCGCTTACGAGTTGGACCCCCTTTTTTTTTATGTTACTCAGCAGACAAACAGGCAAGCGGGCCACCTGATGGTGCGTGGTCACCGCCGCCTATGGACATCAGCAACACCAGGGGAGTCACCAATGCGTTGCCCGCCTCTAAAGAGACCTTAGACATCAGGCCACCACACCTCCCTTTGTCACCCAAAAAAACTAATGAGCGACTAAATTTAATTTCGCAAGAAGTATCATACTCAAATCAATACATCCCATTATTTTTTGTCGCCTGAGGCAATATTGTGTGCAACAATGAGTATACAAATACGTAAAATAATTGTAAGTAAAGGGTGTTTTTTCAGAGACAGAACTTTAAATTGAAATGTAACAAAGAAAAAAGTATTTCATCATCACAGCCCGTAACAGTCCACTGCAGGACTCAGGGCCTCTCCCACGAAAGGGGAGGTTATTGCAATAATCTTTACGCTTGGCAGGCGGGTTGGAGATCGCAGTATTTAAATATAAATATGGAAAACGCTGCTGCCCATTTTCCAGACTACGGAGACTCTTGATCTATTGCCTCGGAAACATTAGTCGCCTTGTACGACACCCACGAGTGTAAGGGGTTGGTGCTATTCTACTCTGCCGGACACCACACGGCTAAAAGTATTTAGTATCAGTGAAACTTGCTTTATTGCAATGTTAATTTTATGGAATCTATGTTTGAATATAAGTTCAGCAATGTGGCTGCCGTGGCTGGCCAATTTGGATGTCCTTTTTTTATGGGAGAAAAAAACTGCTATAAAAAAGTGGTTATTCATATTAATACTTTTGCTTCGCGCAGCAGATAATTCGCTCGATTGAAACGTCGCGCTTTTAAGCTATTTTATAGCAATGGATTTGTCGCACAACCGTTCGCTCTTTGAAGCTTTCGCGGAATCGATTTTCGCACAAATGAACCATCGCGCATTCAATCTTTCGGGCAATCGTCTTCGCGCTATCGTTATTCGTGTTTTCGGCATTCGTACCCGTGTATTACTCCCTTTTTTTATACACTTTTCGCAACAATTGCGGCCGTATTTCGCTAATAACTCGCCGAATGTTGTGTTCGATAGTCTCTGGTTTATCAGTGTAGAAAAGTGACTTGACATATCTCCACAGAAAACAATGTAATGTAGTTAGATCACACAATCTCGATAGCCAACGTGAAATTATTCGTTGATGTTAATTTCTTTCTTCATACAATATTTTATTCGGTGATGTCACTCTTGGTTGAATGATTAAGTTAATGAATACACGACGGCCACATGACCAAAATCATAGTCAAAGCTTTGTGGGTACAATTCCAGGGGGCAGCGGTGTAGAATTTTTTAAAATTAATAATGTATTTATATTTCTTTTTTAAGGTTTCTTTTATCCTCTTCTTCTTTTATTGTAAATGCCCATTCATTTAGCCTGTTTTATGAATAAAAATGAACTAGTTACTGAAAAACGTAAATCCCATTAAATTATCTTTCAGTTAAAGCTAGTTTCACTGATAAGACACCATTTTTTTGTGTTCTAAATTTCTCCGCCTCTAAAAAACACCCACCCTTTATATTAACTAAGGTATGCAACGTATCAGTGATATAACACATGCTATAATTTATCACTAATTCAATTAACACATAACCGACACTGCTTTCGCAGACACAGATTACAGTGCTCATATTCTCATGGCGATACGTGTCAAAATCGCATGAGCGCGCGACAGAACGGACGGATGTACCATTATGCAATCTTTTTATAACTTGTATTGTAACGCTTTCGATTTTATTGTACGATCCCGTGACTTGTTTACTGATCGGTGATTATAGTATGTATAAATTACAGTGTAAATATTGACTGACTCGTCATCGTCAGGTTTAAATGTAAGGTTGTTTTAATTATTTGAGCCATTTCTGTCCCACTGCAGGGCAAAGGCCTCCCCATCCATCTTCCACGACTCACGGTCGAGTGCAAGGTTAGGAGTTTGAAATTTAAGTCATCGGGCGATGGGGTACTCGGGTAGAGCTCGTCTAGTCTAAGATGACGCGCCCCACTACTTAGTTAGTTGATTTCGATGTGTGAGTGCAAATATTAATAACGACACTTCATCTGTGTGCGAGCCAATGAACGGCGCGTGCTCCGACGTTTGAATCTTACCGGCAACTGAATGACCAATTACAACGGCATTTGTATATGTATTAGACGAGCTCTACTATCACATGACATCCAAGACAAGCTCGCCTGCTCGTGGTGGCGGTGGTGCTGACAGACGGATAAGGCGCATACAACCTTCACACTCCACACAATACGTAGGTCCAGTATAAGAGCATAAGTATAGGGTATGAATGAATGAATGAATGAATAACGCTTTATTGCACAATCAAAAGTATACAATGGGTAACTTAAATTAACAGCAGGAGAAGCAACAGGCGGCCTTATCGCTTAATAGGTTTCTTCCAGGCAACCTTACAGGCAGGGTACTTGGTGCATCTTTAGCCAAAATGTGTTTGCTGAATGGATGGGGCTTTAGTTGTCCCTTATGTCCAAAGAACTCGTCTTTGGCCCCAAGGGCACCGATAACAAAAATTCCTCACTAATAGAATGCTACATTATCACTGAGTAATATAGGCTACTTTTAATCCGGGGAAAATATTAAGTTCCCGCGGAAAAGTTGATTGTTAACTGAGATTCGATCTGCTAAGAACCGCTAGTATATTTTTTTTAAGAACCGTCGTTGTCTCCCTGCAGGGCAAAGGCCTCTCTCCCATTTTCCCACTTAGACCTATTCGTTGGCAGGTGTCTCCACTCTTGCACGCGCCTCTAGATCGTCATGACCCAGCTGCAGATGCAAAGCTCCCAGGCCGACCACGACGTCTTTTCGCGTTAGGTGGGACCCATTCGGTCATACGTTTCGCCCAGATCAGACGGCATTCAGGCAACATGGCCAGCCCAGTCCCATTTTAGGAAGACAGCCTTTTGGGCCACATCAGCTATAATGAATAAGAAAATAATTCACGAATGCTATAATGCTAAACCTACGTGTTATAGAGGTAGGCAACGCAATAGCGATACTCTTGGTGTTGCTAATGTCTATAGGCAGTGGTGACCACTTTCCATCAGGTGGCCCGCTTGCCTGTTTGCCTACCGTATGACATAAAAAAAAGCCTTCACGAAACCTTAAAATCCTTCTCAACTCTAGCTTCACTTAGGCCCTTGTATTGTGCTCCTATATAATATGATATGATACGCAATAAGCGGCGAGGAATGCCCATTAAGGCTGACGCGGCGATTATGTCACCGACATCCTGGGACGGGCCGCTGTGCGAATTCGTACGGACTCGTTGTAATAAGCGGTTAAAAGGGTGGAGAATGTTGGAGGAGTATCGACGGCTGTTTGTGAAGGGCTAGGTTTTGCCTGCGACTTTGCGAAATAAACAAAATATGCTTGGACAATTCACACAGCGCCATCTAGCCACTAAGTAAGCAAAGCTTGTGTTATGGGTGCCAGATAACTGATAGTTTTATACAAATGCCATAGAGACATGGACTCTACGAGACGTCGAAAGGAAGAAAACGTATGCTCTTGAGATGTGGTGCTGGAGGAGAATGCTCCGAATATCGTGGACAGAGTTTCGCGCCAATCCCTCCATTCTCCAAGAGCTTAAAGTATAGCATCGCCTTTCGTCGATAGTCCAAACTTGAATTTTGACGTTTTTCGGGCACGTGTCCCGGCGTGCTAACACCAACATAGAGAGACCAGTTGTGCAAGGCAGTGTGGAAGGGACTCGGGCTCGCGGCAATCTCCAACGCGGTGGACGGACCAAGTACAAAAGGCTTTTGGGTGAGCCCCTTCACGAGTGCACAAGAAAAGCAGCCATGAGGGAAGAACGGCGGCGACTGGTGTAACATAGAGTCATGGACGCTGTAACATAAGGTTTTAAACTATCGCGGTTATTATTACACACTTTAAGGGTATGTTCCGGGTTTCCTACCGCGTACCTTTGTTAAGAGTAGTCTCTAAAACCAGAACTAGGTCGAAATAAGACTAAAAAAGTGAGTGATACAGGCAGTGAAGTGAGTTCGAGTTTCATTAGTAGCAAAAAGCTTTTGCGAAAGCGGGTAGATCGACTCCGGCCGCTTTATCGCCAACCAACATCGTCCGGCGCTCGCAGCTCTCCAGTCGTCCCGTGACCATGATGCATGCAACTGTGTCGAATTATCGGGCTACTCGTCAACAAAGGTACGCGGTAGGAAACCCCGGAACATACCCTTAAAATGGACGCTGTAATTAATATGCGTAATCCTGTCATTGTCAAGGCGGACCCCGATCACCAGCGCTTTCTATTTCCATTTCCAGTGACTATAATTATTACATTAAAGCCAGGACAACCTCACAGCAAGTAGCACCGCATTCTCCATCGTAGTAAGTAGGTACTTTAACTGCGTTGCAATGTAACCGCCAGTACGCATGCGCGTACAGCAGCATAGTCACTTCCGCGCACGACCAACCACTTTCATTTTGTCCCGGAGGCGCGTACGGCGGAGCTAGCGCATTGGTACTTACTATGGAGGCTGGTCTAGACGTAGAGTTCATAGATAGATACAAATGAAAGGGGGCGTTATTTTTTTCTGTCTTGTTTCTGGGTGGTATACGTATTATAAAACAAAGTCGCTTCCCGCCGTCTGTCCCTACGTATCTACTATGTACGTAAGATCTAAATCTTATCAACTACGCATCGGGTTTGAATGCGGTTTTCAACAATAGATAGAGTGACTCGGGAACGGTGTGGACGACATTTTTAATTTACAATGCTTAGGTATAGATAGTCCTTATTTTTTATCTTTTCTTGTTTCTGATACAGGTCTGGGTGTTATTCTATACATAGTATGAAACAAAGTCGCTTCCCGCCGTCTGTCCCTATGTATCTATGTACGCTTAGATCTTTTAAACTACGCAACGGATTTTAATGCGGTTTGCAACAATCGATAGAGTGATTCAAGAGGTTTATAAGCTAGAAAAAAAGGGTGGGTAGGGGTAAGGTAGGTGTACGCGAACGAAGTCGCGCCGGGTCCACTATTGTGTAATAAGTGTGTATGAATTTTAAAAGTATATAAGTAGTTTATACATATTATTTATATTCATTTATTTGTAGTAATAATCATACATCGTCATTTAAAATAGTTTCATGAATTGAATTAAGTACTAATAGTTGATGTCAATGTTAAAAAACAATTAATTCAATAGTATCAAATTATCATGATTCGAAATCGTCAAGAATTAAATTAGTATTATAATATCAAATACTAATCAAGTCAAATGTTAAATTAAATCATTATAAGAAAAATACAAAATGCTTCAAACATGTCAAATATGGTGTAAGTATAAGCCGTGTGGTGTCCGGCAGAGTAGAATAGCACCAACCCCTTACACTCGTGGGTGTCGTACAAGGCGACTAATGTTTTCGAGGCAAAAGATCAAGCGCCTCCGTAGGCTGGAAAATGGGCAGCAGCATTTTCCATTCTTATACTATAACACTGCGATCTCCAACCCGCCTGCCAAGCGTGGAGATTATGGCAATAACCTCCCTTTTTGTGGGAGAGGCCCTAAGTCCTGCAGTGGATTGTTATGTGCTGTGATGATGATGTCAAATATAAAATTAAATCATGATATGAAATGTCAAATACAATGTTCGAAAACTATATGTCAAATATTAATTAATCGAAATGTCAAATACAATACAATGAAACAAATAGTCGCATACAATATTTATCAGTTGTCCAGCACCACACAAGCTACCCATAACACAAACTTTGCTTCCTATGGGACTGGATGGCGCTGTGTGAATTGTCCAATCATATTTATTTATTATTAGTTAGCCTGTTAGGCGCGACTTTGTTCTCGTATTGTCATATCCCTACCCTACTCTACTCCTACCCTACACCTACTTGACCCCTGCCTACTCTTTTTTTTTCTTACGATTAAAAGAAAAAAAAAAGAAAAATAGCGACGAGGGTTCAACGAAGTCGAAACGATTGATTCTATATTGTATTCCGGATATAGTGTGTTAATTTCTAGCAGTTTACGTGGGTAAATTACAGGGAAACTGAAATCAGTTCATGGGCAATACTGTATTAGCGATGACTCGACTTTACAGAACTAACCTAACGGGCCTAACCTTCGATAAAAGACACCAAATGTAATGAAAATGCATTTTCTTGACTATGAAGTGATAAATTATCATCTTGGCGTTAATGTCCCGGTTGTGCTTTCACGCACGAGGGCCCGGGGTCCGCCTTGACCATGATGCAGGATTTGGCAGATCCAGTAATTATCTGACCTCCGTGATCCTGCTACCAGGGGAGCCTGACCAGATTGGATCATAATAAATAAATAAATAAATAATCGTGGACAAATTCACACAGCGCCATCTAGCTCCAAAGTAAGCAAAGCTTGTGTTATGGGTGCTAGATAACTGATAAACTACTTATATACTTTTCAAATACATACTTATTATACAAAGAACACCTAGACCCGTAACAGAAATTAAAATTCATCATTTCAATTTCTGCCAGGCCGGGAATTGAACCCGGGACCTCTTGCGTGGCAGACCGGCAGTTTGACCACTGAACCACTCAGTTCGTCATGGTTACAAATTCAATAGCCTGAATGTGCAGGTTTCATCACGATGTTTTCCCTCATGTGAGAGAGTACATGGCGGCAGTGGGATTCGAACCCGGTAACTCTCGCTTGTGAGTCGGATACCGTTACCACTCGGCCACCAACGCACCGACGCACGAATATTATATTCCGGATATAGTGTGTTAATTTGTTGCAGTTTACGTGGGTAAATTACAGGGAAACTGAAATCAGTTCATGGGAATTACTGTATTAGCGATGACTCGACCTGTTTTGATACAGAAATAACCTAACCGACAGTAAACCTTCGATAAAATACAGACCAAATGTAATGAAAATGCATTTCAATTAATTAAATTTATTAAATGAAATAATAAATTAAATTAATGCTATTTTAATGTAATTAATAAGATTTATAGGTTTGTATGTACCTCCGCCTTTGACTTTTGATATGCCTTTAATCTGTCCGGACATTAATTTATGGATTGATTGGAGCAGGCCACGTACTCCAAAACTGACCAAAATTTGTTGGTTTATGTCACACGCCTAAAGGAGGCAAAGCATCTCCCTGAAAGTCTGCCGTAGGAGGTGATCATCAACTTCATTATGTTAGCGATCAGTCCCTTCTTTCTCTTCTGTACCCGGTCTTGAGCATCCTAAAGCCGTTGGCTCTCGCACCCAACTCAGCGATATCAATCCAAGACATGCACGGGTCTCCCGCAGGATCTCTTTCCTGAAACCGGCAAGTTGAGACACCTTTGTTCTTAGTTGGCAACCAGTTGTGGACTAAGAAAATTTTTTTTTTTTTTTTTACAAATTCACACATCGCCATCTAGCCCCAAACTAAGCAAAGCTTGTGCTATGGGTGCTAGATAACTGATAAACTACCTTAATACTTTTATTAAATACATACTTATTATACATAGAACACCCAGACCCGTAACAGAAATTAAAATTCATCATTTCAATTTCTGCCCGGCCGGGAATCGAACCCAGGACCTCTTGCGTGGCAGACCGGCATGTTGACCACTGAACCACTCAGGTCGTCGTCGAAAATGATTCCACCGTCGCAACTTTATTACAAAGGCAGTGGCGACGAACTTTTCACCTTAAACGATGTATTTATTTACTTATGTCCAAGCATATTATTTATTTATTAAGACATTAAATGATAATCGTACAATATTTCCAAAATTAAAAGTATTTACCTACTTAATTAGAAAAAATATACAAAAGATACCACACAAAAAATCGATTCCAAATCGCTGTCAATGAGGAGTTTTCCAGTAGGTATTGATATATGATGGATTATATGGTTTCAAAAAGCATCAATAGATGGCGCTCCTACAATTTTGGTAATCTTTTTATAATCTGTAGGATGGTGGCAGTGATTTCATGCGGCAAACTAATACAAAACTTAGAAATAAAATGTTTATTAATATAAACATAACTGTTAAAGGTTGAACGAAGTGTAAAATGAAATATTTGTAGAAATTGGCACTATGTTCCATTATTATTACAACCTCTAAAATGGTTGAAAACTATTGACAAATACAATATTATCCAATACAACGTACCCAGTGTTTATATCCTGTTTGCTAAGAACCTATTTCCTATTTCTATTTATTACCAAAATTGTCGGGGCGCCATCTAGTGAGTGGTTAGGAATGCTTTAAATACCTATTGGAAAACTGCTCATTGGGAGTGTTCCTCAGAAGCCAGCTATGGGGCGGCTAGCGTGTCACTGTGTGCTTACTTCCTACTTTCCTACCCCGCTCCTTTTTGACGATTGAAAGAGATATTTAATGTCCTAATCAATAAAGAAAGTTTGAGTTTGAAGCCTCTTTGTATTGCCAAGCTCCAACGCTGGCTGAGGTACTCGCCAGCCCGTGGATTTACTTGAAACTTACTTCAATTTATTATTTACTAGTGGACCCGGCGCGACTTCGTTCGCGTACACTTATTTGACCCTTACCTACTTACTTTTTTCTTACTTAAAAACCTTCCTCTTGAATCACTCTATCTATTAAAAAAAACCGCATCAAAATCCGTTGCGTAGTTTCAAAGATTTAAGCATACAAAGGGACATAGGGACAGAGAAAGCGACTTTGTTTTATACTATGTAGTGATGAACCTCGGATTTCCTCAACGACTCAATCATAAACGTCCTTGCATCATTGCGTGGAGGTGGCATTCTAGTTTTTTGATACAAACCACGTGCCCGAGTTGGTTTCTCGGAAGCGGCTACCAGGAAAACGTTACGCGATCGAATCCCATAATGGACACGTACGAGATTCTTTCGAGTAAGTTGTGGATTCGATTTGTGCAACTTTCTTATGACCGATATGTATTTGTCAAGTGCAAAGTAAATAAATAAAATAAATAAATAATCGTGGACAAGTGCACACAGCGCCATCTAGCCCCAAAGTAAGCAAAGCTTGTGTTATGGGTACTAGATAACTGATAAACTACTTATATACTTTTAAATACATATTTATTATACATAGAACACCCAGACCCGTAACAGAAATTAAAATTGATCATTTCAATTTCTGCCCGGCCGGGAATCGAACCCGGGACCTCTTGCGTGGCAGACCAGCATGTTGACCACTGCACCACTCAGGTCGTCAGCAAATATGCTTGGACAATGCACACAGCGCCATCTAGATCCAAAGTAAACATTGGCGTATCTAGGGCTATTTTCCAGGGGGGGGGGCCTGGCCCCTGAGGTGGTCGATGAAGCCGAGTCAACCGCCAATGTACAGCCAGTGAGCACCCCATCCTGGGGTGGGCACCAGACCATTCTGGGGTGAACACGGCCCACCCGGCCCCCCCTCTTCCTACGCCTATGAAAGTAAGCAAAGCTTGTGTTTTCATCGCACATGCTATCGGGTTTATTACCACGGTTAGTATTTAGTTTTACATCGATATTTCGACGCAGTTGCATGCGTCATAGCTGGTTAACGTCCGGTCTGCTACGCTGTGGTCCCGGGTTAGACTCCCGGCCGGGCTCAAATTGAAATAAGGAATTTTAATTTCTATTACGGGTCTGGGTGTTTTAGATGTATAATAAGTATGTATTTAAATGTCGTCGCGTGAAGGAAAGGGGTGTATCAGGATCATTGTCATCAGGGTGGTGATATCAGTATTAGGTCGTATTCGTCCAGATAAATTAAAGAAAAGGTTCACATTTACTCCACTGTATTTATTCCATTTCATTTTTGCACATCACTTATAATTTCACTAGAATTCAGAGCGGTATTACAAATGTAGGCAGTTGAGGTAATTTACTTTCTTATTTCAAAGGTGATTTTAAAATTACTTTATTTTTAAACGTAAATTACACTTTCTATTAACGAACTTCAAACGTAAACAAACGAAATGTGGAGACAGTTTCAAGACGCGTCACTCCTCGGCGGCGGTCGCGCCAAGAATGGCCGCCACTCGGCCCGAGTCGTGCCGTCGAGACTCTGTCAGCACGCCCCACCAGAGGGCGCACTCCCACTTCCGTTTTCATCGTCATGAGTCCGTACTATTGACCACATGAGTCCATACTATTGACCGTGATCCGTCATATATAAGTAATCAAGTGTCAACGGCCTGATTGGTGAGCTGAAGAGTACCGGATGTCATATCGATGGCATTTGCGTTAACAACCTTAGTTACGCAGATGACATGGTGCTCCTCAGTCCATCAATCAGCGGATTGAGAAAGCTCCTTTCGGTCTGTGAGAATTATGCAAATTCTCATGGACTGAAGTATAATGTTCTCAAAACCGAAATGATGGTTTTTAGAGCGGGAAGAGGACCGGAGAAAGTCCCGGCTGTATTTTTGAACGGCTCAGCGATTCGGGGTGTTGCAAAATTCAAATATCTTGGCCACATCATTACGGAGGATGGCAAAGATGACCTTGACGTAGAGCGAGAAAGACGGGCATTGTCGGTTCGGTGCAATATGCTTGCACGTAGGTTTGCGAAAAGCAGTAAGGAGGTGAAGGGCACTCTCTTCAGGGCATTCTGCCAGTGTTTTTATACGTGCCAACTCTGGTACAGGTATAAGAGGGTGTCCTTCAGTAATATAAGAGTGCAATACAATGATGCATACCGCATTCTTATGAAGTTGCCAAGATACTGCAGCGCATCTAGTATGTTTGCCGAGGCGGCGATGCCCGACATTTTTGCCATTATTAGGACACGTCTAGTTTCCTTTTGGGAACGAATACGCCACAGTAATAATAATATTTTACTGTTAGTAACGCGAGACCTGACAAGCCCTATTGTAAGGCATTGGTTATCGATACATCGTGACCCAAACAAGAAATAATGTAAATTTGCTTTTGCTCTGTAATATTTTATTTTTTGTTATTCATTATTATTATTATATGTAATTGTACAATGGCTCTATTGGCTGAATGAAGAACTATATTATTATTATTATAAGTAGTTTATCAGTTTTCTGGCACCCGTAACACAAGTTTTGCTTACTTTGGGGCTAGATGGCGCTGTGTGAATTGTCCAAGCATATTATTTATTTATTTATATACGCCTCTTTGCCTGCCACCGCGTTAACAGATATTAATCACATCCATCTCTCTCCCTCCCCAGGCACGTCCCGAAGGCGAAGCCGACCACCATGGCGGAGACGCCCGAGCTGAAGCGCATCGCTGAGAACACCAAGATACAGAGCAACGTCAAGTACCACGCGGACTTCGAGCGGAGCAAGGGGAAGTTCACGCAGGTCGGTTACAGCGTTGTCAGTCCTTTTTATACACACATACACATATACATGAGAGAGAGAGAGAGAAAGAGAGAGAGAGAGAGTACAAATACAGACGAAGATACCGATATAAGATACAGATAGAAAATAGGATGTAATGTATCTGATACACAATGGTGCGGTGGATATACAGTATTTACACGACTTAGTATATCCGTCCCAGCTTTGCGAATAGGATTTGAGAATCCTCCATTGAGGATATAAGAGACTCGCCTGCTCTGCCACAGATACAGAGCTACGTCAAGTACCATGTAGACTTCTGCCCGAGAAAGGTAAAGTTCACATAGGTCGGCCGGGAGGGCTGTCTCTTTGGCTGGATAAGCCTTTCTCCACGCGTGACTTGACGAATGACCTTTGAGTGACTATTTTGGTATTTGACGTGCGTCGAAGATAGCTTTCGCACGTACGACCCAGAATTCACTCCCCAAACTCCTAAATTCACCCACTTCTCCTCCCCGCTTTCCAGGTGGCAGACGACCCTGAGACCCTGCGCATCAAGGCCAACTCGAAGATCATCAGCAACGTGGCCTACCACGGCGACCTGGAGAAGAAGGCTCACATGGAGAGGCAGCGGCTAATCAACGAGAACGGGGAGCTTGTTGGTGAGTGTGGGGAGCTTGTTGGTGAGTGTGGGGAGCGGTGGGAGTGGGGAGTCGAGGAGTGGTGGGGTTTTGGGAGGGGATTGTGGCTTTTGAAAGAGAGTTTCTGGGATTGTTCTTCTGTTTTGGCCTTGTTTGGTTCACTGGCGGGACATTGTGTTTGGAGGCATAGATTTCAAGAAGGCATGACATTTTTTCTTTTAACAATGTACTTATGTTGATCTGCTGATGTTATACAGGCGTGCCGCCCTTCAAGTTAGGGAATAAATGTTGGCATAGCAAAATCTGTATCTAAAAGTGCCATGCCAAACCTTTATTAGAATTATGTCAAAGATACTTTCTTTCAAGAGTCACAAACTTGCCCATACGAGTAAGTGTAATTATTTTAGTTAGTAGCAAGTCGTCATAAATGACGAGTTTCCGAGTATGACAACTTGCTACTAATCTATTTATATTATGGGTTATATCGTCTGGGTTGGAGTTAAGTAAACGGTGTAGGAACGCAAGCGCTATACGTACTTTGTGTGTGGGGGTAGGTTTTTGGGTCGCCGCAGTAAATCTTTGCTATACAGGAGTGAGAACCAGTGGTATGAAGTAAATATCATGGTCATCACGGACTTAGTAGCGCCCCATATCATACTGCTAAGGCGCTGTTTGTACAGAAGAGACGTGGCGATGCCGCGTGGCGGTGGCGGTGGCGAATCATCAAAGAAACCTGAAATCAACCTTGTAGTTATATCGTGGCGTTGTTTTTCTCAGAAGACGCCACCAGGGGCCTAATTCTCGCGCTGTGAAATCTCGAATTCGAAATTTTTTCTAGCCACGTATCTTCATTAATAATGAAATTGAAATGTCTATTGTAGTCCAAAAATGTTTTCTAAACTATTTTCGTCAATTGCAGTGACGTTTATTACAATTTTTGGCTAGAAAAAACGTCGAATTTGAGGTGGCACAAAGCGAGAATCGTCTCCCAGGCGACGCGCCTCCGCCACTTCTTGGCGCGCGTCAGAAAAAACGACGTTAGGCGACATAACTATAAGGTTTACTTTTATAATTTGATGTCGCGAGGCGAGAAATGTCCGCGCCACGGCACCACCACGCCCATGCCACGTCTCTTCTGTATGAACCGCGCTTATGGTTCATTTATAGGTGTTGTATTATGTAAGGCTATACACACACATTTGCATCCGTTATGTGTCAGTGTTATATTTAATGTTGCACCCATCCATTCGAACACTTTTATTAATACTTGAATGATATGTCACTCAACGTAATTATTATAAAGAGGTATAAACCTGCCTTGTATGACTTTTGACACTGGCGATATGACTAGAATAATTACAATGAAATCCCATGAATATTGAAATAAATATATTAACCATTCCATTGTGGCTACGGAACAGGTTAAATGTCCCATCATGGGGTGCCAATCGGCCCCCGAGACTGTTCGACCAGCTTCAGGGTCCCCAATGGATCTTAAATATTTATATATTTTATGATTTTGCGAAAGGGTAATAGGTACGATAATTATTAGCCATTAGCAAGAACTTACTATTTAATTTTATTACTTTGCCCAGAACTTCGTCTACGTAGACTAGAGTATTGAGAAAAGCCTTTCATTGTTATGTCTTTTAAGTCATTCTAATCCCGTATAAATGGTTTTGGCTGGGCCTTGCGAACCTGCCTGAAGGCGGTCACATGCCTGGCAAGTCTAACTATTACAAAAAAAGGAGAAACAAAAATTTTACCAAATACATATGTACGAAAATTACACGATCAGCGCTGTAGAGAAACAATACGGACCATTCACCGGCAATTGAGCACAAAATTGCATCACATCTTAGCAACAATGTGCGAAGATATTAATTTTGGTCGAAAATTATCGCGGTATCTTAGCAACGTTCCCACAGTGGTAACGGCTATCCGTTGATTGAGCAACGTATGTCTATTACTGGCTTTATCTTTGCTGGCTTTTGTAAGTAAGTAAGTAAGTAAAAACTCTTTATTGCACACACAAAAAATTATACATAACAAGAAATAAGAAAAACAATTTATATGCGCGCAAAGGCAAATTCAGCTTATCGTGACCGCGTTTTTGGTTATGCCGACGTGCTTTGTTAACCATATTGAATTTCGAGATCAATTATGAAAATACTAGTGGACCCGGCTGCCTCCGTTCGCGTGGCGTCCTACTCCTACCCTACCTATTCACCTTTACCACCCGTCCTCGAAGACGCATTTGGTCGCCGCGTAGTCTGGTTTCTGCACCTGCACCAATGTGGTCACCAATCTACTTTTTCCCGTACGCGTGGTCAGAGTCAGTCCTTTATTGCGGAAATCGGTCATCAAGTCGACGGGCGTATTTTACAATGTCGCAGATACGCATCGCGCTTCGACTATCTCCATCATCGATCACCCACCTACCCTTTTTTCTTGCTTATATTATAAATCTTAAATAAATATATGAAAAAGCATTAAAATCCGTTGCGGAGTTTAAAATATCTAAGCGTACAAGATACATAGGGACAGGAAGAAAGAAAAATATAATCGTTCAGAATTTCTTGCGAGAAAATTAGTAAATATCATATCTATCCTGGCATGACTAATACCCATACAAATATGCAGAACCACAAAAAAACTAGTTCTCATAATGCCTTTGTCGTATTGGAGAAGTAAGTCTGTCTCAAATAAATTTTCCATCAATGTAAACAAATGACAAATTAAAATAATAATTATTGGTGATTTGTAGTTAATCAGAATCATAATTTATTGATAACATTCGTACAGGTCCATAAATTGTTACACAGTGTAAAATTTAAATCAATTTACAATTCAAATGTCAAAACTGATTTAAATATTATAATAAATTAAAAATTGATCTATAATGCTAATTATAGTCAAAACTAAATTATAAATAAAATAATTACCAATAACAGAAATCAATAATTAATAAGAAATTATTGGGTACAAATTGTTCGTGGGCATCCACTGGGCATTCGTACCACAACGCTGGTTTTCAACTAAGGAATCGGCTAAGTTCTGTCTCATCTCAATTTGGACGTTGCTGATTGGCTAAAAAACTAGTTGAGACGGAACTTGGGCGATTCCTAGGTTTAGTGAAACCTGTCCTGTGTCGACCTGAGTGGTTCATTGGTCAACATTTCGGTCCCGGGTTCGAATCACGGCCGGGCAGAAATTGAAATGATGAATTTTAATTTCTGTTACGGGTCTGGGTGTTCTATGTATAATAAGTATGTATTTAAAAAGTATATAAGTAGTTTATCAGTTATCTAGCACCCATACCACAAGCTTTGCTTAGTTTGGGGCTAGATGGCGCTGTATGAATTTGTGCACGATTATTAAAAAAAAAAGTGAAAACGGCCAATATAAACTAGAAATTTTGAATAGATTTCTTAAACGATCCAAAAGAACAATTGAAAGGTTTTTTTTATATTCATGGGCTGTAGTGAAACGCGTTAGGAATATGTCAAAAGATATCAGTCAAAAGTCTTTGGTCGTTCGGTTTGGTTTCACCTGTATGGGTTGCACAAAATATTATGTTTATGTTCTGTCTCACGGATGAATTGCATCATTTATGCTAACTATGTCATCACTAGGTCTGATAAGTGGTCGAGAACTTTGTTTAATTGCATCATTTTAAAGAAACAAAAAAGAACGACAAACTTTCTAAAAAATTTCGCGCGTCCACTTATCATGCCGTCCCACTCTGCCATTACGTGTACTAATATATGTTTGTCTCTGTCCCACCCATGTCCGGCTTTACACAGACGTACCACCCACTGACAATTACCACCAACAAATTGAGAGCTACGCAACCGAAATGCTACCTCCGAACGTTCCACCGCCGAATCTACCACAGAAGAACCACTACCAGACACCTAACGCCCAATACCAGAGCCGACAGCCAGTCTATAAGTCAGAACAACCAGTTTACAGACAAGAACAAGCTTATAAACAGGAACAATCGACTTTTAAACAGGAACAATCGACTTTTAAACAAGAACAACCGGCTTATAAACAGGAACAACCGACTTATAAACAGGAACAACCTACTTATAAACAGGAACAACCGACTTATAAACAGGAACAACCTACTTATAAGCAGGAACAACCGACTTATAAACAAGAACAACCGACCTATAAGCAGGAACAACCGGTTTATAAACAAGAACAATACAAGTCCGACACGCAGCAGTACACGCAGGACCAGCAACAATATTACAGGCAGGAATACTACAACCAGTATCCAAAGTACGACGAGTACAACCAAAATCAGTATCCCAACCAGAATCAGTATCCCGCGCAGAATCAAAACCAGAATCAGTACGTGTACGGACAGTATCAGCAGCAGAATTATGGTGTCAGTAGTCAGCAGAAGATTGGGAGGATCCAGGATTATGATCCTCTAAGTGACGGACCGAGGGTAGTGCCAAATACACAAAGGGCGTCAGCTACCGTCATATATAACAGTACTAGTGACCAGAAAAGAGGTTTGTTCATACATGTCATTTTAAAAGACTACCATTCATGTTTCCATACATAGTTGGACCGGATAAGTGAAATTGTTGTAAATTAATTTTTTTTACTGATTTCCTGATAGATAATTTGTTAATGTCTTTTGCTGTGAAGCCAAGTTTCTAAACTCTAGTGTTATATTTTTTGTTGTTTTACTTATTTGTCCAACATGAATGGTTTTTCTAAGTATGTTTTGTCTACTCGCTACTTTTCATGTGTACACAATCGATACTGAACACCGCAATCCGATTTTGCACTGGTATAAGGCGTTGTCCTAATTGGCAACGGTCGTACGACGGACGTCGCCCGACCAATAGGAGACCTCAAAACCGCCCGTCGAACAACCATTGCTATTTAGGACAGTGCGTAAGTGTCCACAGTTTTTGGGCTTCTGCTTTTCTTGGTGTAAGGTTCAAAGTCCGTGTCGTGTTAATTTTAAGTTCCTGCCATATATTGTTCTAATTACACATATTATTGTTCTTCTCAAATTATAAAAAATATGTTTTGCAAAGGAGATCGTCCACATTTTTATTGCCTCTTTACTATGAAATGTTATCTTACCCAAAAAAGAAAATATCATCTTGGGGTCAATATCCCGGTTGAGCTCTCGCGCGCGAGGGCCTGGGGTCCGGGACCATAATCCAGGATTTGGCAGATCAGGTAATTACAGTGGAGCGACTGCCGTACCTATTAAATGTAATAAAAAGTATACCCTAGCGTAAACTTGACATTTTAGTGAAATCTTGAAAATAGACCTTCCGCTCACTAGCGCCATCTGAAACCGTTAAAATCATCATTGGACTAAACGAAGAAAAGTTCTTAGGGCCAGATAAACTAACAAAATGGACGATCTCCTTTCACAACTGTCGCCTCTACAAGGCTACAACCATACATTTACAGACCAACTTGAAAGCCTGATCAGAAATATTATGTCCTTACCTATGAAATCGGTAAGGATGTATGAGGAGCCGCCATATTGCGGAATTTTCTAGAACTTAGCAACCACAGTGTTTCCTTTGGACTATGACACGGGATCGTTCAAGAGGTATATTAGGGGTCGCTTCAGAGGCGGGCAACGCATTGGTAGCGCCCCTGGTGTTGCTGAAGTCCATAGGCGGCGGTGACCACGCACCATCAGGTGGCCCGCTTGCCTGTTTTTCTACCGTATAACGTAAAAAAAAACACCAACAATGGCGCCCTCTCTTCACCGTATGAAACGTTTGCAGGGCACCACAGCCAGCAATCTTCCCGGCCTATCGGAAGAGTGACCGATCTTGATCCGCTAGCTGGAGAACCCCCAGCGCAGCCAGCGTCGGCTCCTAAGCATCATCCGAATCAGGTGAGGAGCTGGTTACATAACATTCATAACCGCCATGTACTAGTCGGCTCAGACAGTTCTACCAGTCTCAGGGTGCTGCTAATGTCCAGCAGCGGTGACCACGCACCGTTATGGCCTCATATCCGCTAATTTACTAAACCTAGATTGAATTGCAATTGGATCGCAATGGCAGCTAAATTGTGGTTTTAATTGTAGCCGGTAAGGGAAAACATCGTGATGAAACCTGCACATTCAGGCGACTGGATGTGTAACCATGATCCAATCTGGTCAGGTTCCCCTGGTAGCAGGGTCATGGAGGTCAGATGGCAGTCGCTCCACTCTAATTACCTGACCTGCCAAATCCAGAATCGTGGTCAAGGCGGACCCCGGGCCCTCGTGCTCGAGAGCACAACCGGGACATTAACGCCAAGATGATGATGATCAAAAACGCATCAAACTGCCAATGAGCTGCAATTACCGTCCAATTACAATTGAATAGAGCCATTAGTAACAGCAGCAGAATACCAATAACGTGTCTAACTGTCACTGGGCTGCTATTGCAATTCAATTACAATTCTATCGATGGAGCTTTTCTATTTCGCATGTTCAAGGTGTGGAATGATCTCCAGGTCTATGCGTTACACCTTGAGGTTCTTAGACTATTTACTGGTACCAGGTTTCAAAATCTTTGAATAATTCAATTCATTAATTTGTTCAACATACATTTACACGTCAAATGTTATTGTTGAATGCTATTACAATTCTTGAGTAGTCATTATTCTTAAAATAATGTAACAACAGAAAAATAATCACAATCTTAATGTCAATGGGCAATGTTCTGAGCTTCGGTGGACAAATAAAAAACTACAATACAAATGTCCTAATTATGTATTTTTATTGGAATGAGCAGTTTTCCAATAGGTAACTAAAGCATTCCAAACCACTCACTAGATGGCGCCCCGACAATTTTGGTAATTGATAATAGCTTGAAATAGGTTCTTAGCAAACAGGATATAAACACTGGGTACGTTGTGTTGGATAATATGGTATTTGTCAAAAGTTTTCAACCATTTTAGAGGTTGTAATAATAATGGAACATAGTGCCAACTTCTATAAATATTTCTGTTTACACTTCGTTCAACCTTTAACAGTTATGTTTATATTAATAAACATTTTTATTTTTAAGTTTAGTATTAGTTGGCTGCATGAAATCACTGCCACCATCATACAGAGTATAAAAAAAAATCCCAAAATTGTAGGAGTCTCAGAATCTATTAATGCTTTTTGAAACCAACTATAAATACCTACTGGAAAACTCCTTATTTCAACTCGATCGTTGTGTAATAAATTTATTTTATTTGCAGATAATTGTACTTTTTTGGTATTTTCAAATTGTTTACTTACTTTAATTGTTCCAGCGAGTCTACATCGCGATGTACGATTACGAAGCGAACGACAGCGATGAGGTGAGTCACTTATTGTTAAAATTTTCATCATTTTCGCGAGTTCATGTCCATCGGGCACGACCGCTTAAATAATTCGAGTAGCAATTATTGAAGGCTCGATACATATCGCCATCTCACTCGGTTGCGGTTTGAGCGAGTGAGATGGCGATGTATAATCCGTTCGAGTTGAACAGTCGGGTCCGATGGAGAGGAGCTCGTGCACGCTCTGTAGGTACTTTAAAATTTCATACGAGTTCACGCGGCTCACAATTTTAATATGGGGCCATCCATAAATTACGTCACACGAATTTTAGGACTTTTGAGCCCCTCCCCCCGTCCTTGTCACAGGTTGTCACAATTTTATAATCCCCTCCTGATGTGACGTCACACATTTCTTAAATTTATCCATGTCTTTTAGAATAATTGAAAGAAAACTATCGTCATTTTTTATTTATTTTTATTAAATAATCTAATAAAGTCAACGTAAGGTGCAACATTTCAGAACACAAATGACTAGTTAGAAAACAATAAACGATTAATTATATTCATTAAAAGTAAAAAACTTTATTATCTAGCGTCCATGGACTTTGGATCCACTCTTTTATGTTGGCTATTACGGGTAAATCAGGCTCTTCATTTTCGCTCTGAATTTGAGCGTCAGGAACATCTTTTGATTATTAATTTTTAACATGTGATTTCACGAAATTTTTGGCCCTCCTGCCCCTTGTCACATTATGTCACATTTCAGTTATATCCTCCCTCCCTATTAAGGTGTGACGTAATTTATGGATGACCCCTATATTTCTAAATTTTGGTAATGAAATTTTTATGCTATGCAGTGACTAACGAGCGGATAGCCCACCTGATGGTAAGCGGTGGCTGTCGCCCATAACATTTACGATACATGCATTTAGGTTGCAATAACTATAGCCATTTTCCAAATATAACATACATATTAGCTTTTGAAAATTTGGTTTTGAGGGTCCGACCCGTTTCCACGGGATTGAATTTCGAGATAAATTATAACCTGTGCTATTCTGGACTATAAACAGTAAACTGCACTACTGCCAAATTTCATAAAAATCGCTATCTATTATTATCTACACTTTCACTACACATATTATCGGGTTTGTTACCACGGTTAGTATTGTTTTTAGAATACTAACCGTGGTAACAAAACGAAACACGAAAGTCTTACAACCTATGATACTATTATGATCTGTTCCAAAAAGGGCAGGTCTGGAGTACCTTGAACTGGCGTAAATGCATGAAAAGATGCATGAATGTGAAAATACCCATATTTCTAACGAACGCCTTTGTTTCTCGACCAATCACAGTGTCTTACCCAACCATATCCACCCCTTCAGGTATCATTCCGCGAAGGCGACCTCATATCGAACGTGAGTTCCATCGACGAAGGCTGGATGACGGGACAGGTCCTCCGCACCGGACGCACTGGAATGCTGCCAGCCAATTATGTTGAGATCGCGCCCGCTGGGGCCTTACACCACTAGGTACCAGCGGGGTCCCACCAGGGTCCCACTGGTGGGAGCGCACCACCAGTGGGAAAGACCGTAGTCCAGCGTCTCGCTGGGTCTGGAAGACGTTCGACTGGTTGGAAATGTGTTCTACTGGGTGGAATGGTGTTCTACTGGTTGGAAAAACCGTATCTCTGGTTGGGACGGCGTTTCACCGGATGGGTCCTATTAAAAGACTGGTGGGGATGTTGGGAAGGTATGGTAGGTGGTAGTTGGTATGGTCTAGAGATATTTCGTGAGTGGTTCGATAGATAGACTCTACAAAACATAATAATGGATTAGTAGGAAGTCGTCATAATGTTTTACTGACACTGATATGGACATGGTCTGAAATAAATTTTGTTTTATTTTGTAGTTTTGTAGTTAACATTATATACCTTATTTTACCATAATTGCGACCACTAGCTACTAATCCTAAATAATGTTTTGCGTATATCTGTCCTTGAAAAATGGGACCACTTGCGAAATACTCTCCAGGCTACAAAAGGTGGACTAAAAGTGCACAAAATATGGACGTGAAATTAAAAAGCAGTGAAAAATATATTTGTTATTAAAATACATAACTATGTTTTATTTTTTATTTGATCTCACGTCTTATTCCGTATACTTTTCGTGACCACCTCAGCGTTATAAAGTTTAAAGAGAACCCAATTTTCCTTCGCTAGTAATTTTATATACAACTGGCATATGTTTGTAAAATATACTGTGGTCTTTAATAAGGGAGTTAAGGTAAGTCTCTAGTAGTGACCAGTCATGGTGTAACATAATATGGTCCAAATGTAGGGAGCAAAAACTAAACGTAAAAGTTGTTCAGGATGATGAGAAGAACAGCGGTCTTTCAGTTTAGAATTAGAATGTAACTAGTGTCCGATCGAGGATGTGGCTTCGACTTGGGCAAAAAAAACACATTGAGTATACTTTCGGCTTTGGCCCGAAAACTGGCGGAAGCCGTTTAGCCGAAAGGTGGTTTTTATTATTTTTGATATATAAATTGCAAATATATTATTTTTACAATCAACAACAACTTCTAGAGATGCTTCAAAGTATTATAATAATAATTATATATTATACAGTCAATATAAAACTTCAAAATTAAAGTTTTAAAATCATTTATATTATTAATTGAAGCTTGAAGCCAATCTCCAACAAAATTTCTTAGAGCTTAAGCGTTCACCTTTGGCTTTGGATCAGCGTTGCCAGATCGTACCTTTTAGTACGATTTACGTACTATTTGGCCGACTGTCGTACCTTTAGCGTACTTTGCTCCACATCGTACTATTTAGTACGTTTTTACAAAATGCTGAATTTAGCTGAGGGGAGAGTCACTTCACCCTTCCTGTGCGCAAAATACTGAAAAATAATGGGAAGGAAGGGTTGATTTTAGCCATCGGCAACAAAATAACGTCATTGACTAAAAATCATCCCCCCCCCCAAGGCCGATAAAATATAGAAGATAATAAGAAGAAATCGTAACTTTTTAGCCATTTTCGTACTATTTTAAGAGCCCAGACGTACTTTTTTGGAAACTACTGCTGGTAACACTGCTTTGGATCGACTTCTACAGATGACTTAAAATTGCCTTTCTACATGAGACAGTCGACATTAAAATTTTGTAATTATTTATATTATGATTTGTAGTAAATCTTGAACAAAATACTGGCGATAGCCGATTCGGTTTTGGCCAGAAACTGACCTTCGATCGGACACTAAACCTAACCTACGCGTACATACGCCCTTTCATGTTACACCATGATGGGAACTTATGTTGAAAAGTTGGCCTACGAATATGCCATTAACATATCGCTACGTGAACTATGTCATACGGTGCCTTTTATACACCAGAGATTTATAAGTATATGTATTTCTTGCTAGTAATTTAATATTTTTAACAATAAACATAATTAGGTAGGCGGTTTAATTTTTTTTTTCGGTCAACATCTTATTTCTTTCTGTATTTTTTACCTCATGCGCTTATGCTCTTGGTTTACGAGGGACTGGTTTACTAGTAGCAAGCGTCTAATAATACCTATAGTACTCAGTCTAATTTATACGCATCATTGTCACACAACGACCGTAGATCGATAATGCTTATGTAATTTTGTAGGCTTCTCGTAAACCAAGGCAAGGTTTAGTCGGCGGTATGTTTACTAATAGATCGATTACACAGCTGGTATATTGCCCGCGGTGAGGTAGGCGGGAGGGGCAAGTTTCGGGAATGAACGCGGGGGCGCGGGGCAGGGAGCTCAAGTGTTTAAAAGGCACCGCTCAAGGTTTTTCCGAAAAGAAAGCGCTCCGTACCCCGCATTCAGACTAGAATTTTCACCCTCCCACCCCCCGCAGGCGATGTATCTGATCTATTGTAGGCTATTACTACTATACAGGTTAGGAACCAATATATACTTTTAAAATGGAACACGTTGCCTGCGACTGTGTTCCCTGATCATTATAATCTGGACGCCTTCAAGGCTAGAGTGAATAGGCTGTTCCTAGACAGGCATGTTCCATCTTCGGCCGCATCGTCACTTACCACCAGGTGAGATGACGGTCAAATGCCTGGATAGTCTGATTTAATAAAAAAATGAATGGCCTCATTTTTTTCAAAAGAACCGATTTTTTTATTTTTAAATTTAAGTCTTACGATTCTGCGATAACGATTTTGACAGTATAACGATATTACTAAAATATCTTTAAAGTACTACTTATGAAAACCTAATTTCGAACAAAGTGTCTTCGTTGAATGCGAGGTGACGACAATAAATGCAAAGTTGCAGTAATTATAATATTACATAGTACATAAGGTTATGTATATGGTTTTAAAGTATTATACAATTTTATATACATTAAAATGTTCTAAATATTTTTAGTTGTAAGGTGTATAAATATACTTATGACTATAATAAATATAGTAAGCCCAATGTTGGACATACACACTTAGGTGAAAATAAGACCTTTTAATCTACCTAATATGAACGGACTTAACAACATTTTTCTTAGTCTTGACTACTAAAGCTTTCGGAATAAAAATCATAAATAAAATTATCATCTTTTAAATTTTTTTTGACATTCTATCTCAATCTCATTTTTTACTATACAAAAAGTTTGTTTAAAACTGGATTACATTCCTTTTTATTACAAGCTTTAATTTACTTTTTGTTCGTAATCAAGCAAGTTTGAGCCATTTTCCGGTTTTCGATTGAGCTGTGCATATGTATGTACGTTCGTTGACAATGCAATGTTATGATACCATGAAGTTGATCTGATGATGGAGACGGAAGATCGCCAAAGGAACTCCTAAACAACGCATGGTAAACCAATCGAGTTTGGACTCGTTTGATTAGTCTTGACAAGTACTCTGACTGATCAAACAGAACGCGCGATAAAAGCTTGCTGTGAAAAAATATTTTTTCATTTGAAAACTTGTTTCACTAATAATTTATCAAAAATAGCACTGAAATGCAACTAATATATCTTTTTTATCGTATTTAACTTTTTCGTAGATTTTTGAACAAGAAATATTGTTACAATAAATTGCTATACATTCCCAAACGTCAATACAAAGTTTGAAATTTATTTTGAGCATTATTCTGTGTAACGCAATTTGAACAAACCAATGTTATAAGTCGGCTTTTCTTCCTTTTTTTGAAGGTTTGCGGTGAGGAATTTTGGGTAATGATTGTAATAGGAAAAGTGGTTGGGAACGGAGCAGTGGCAACTCGTCACGTTGGCGCAACTAGCCATATCCTCGTCATTTTCGTAATACGTCACACGAACTTTAAGCATGTTATGTTTCTTCAAGTTCGTGTGACGAATTGCGAAAATGGCGAGTTGGGGTGTAGTTCTGAATCTCGAAATTCAAAATAGCGCTATACTAATATTGAGAATGTTCATCGTCGCTATGTACGGAGCTTCGAATAATTATTTATTGAGAATTTCAAAGTTCCATAATTTTTTTTCGATGTTCCGTACATTATGATGCACATAACATTCTCAATATTAGTACATCGCTATTTTGAACTTCGAGGTTCAGAATTACAACCGACGCGTTGCTGTACCGTGATGAGTCTACGATTATGACGAGTTGTTGTTAATCGTTGGGGACCAAGAGCTTATGAGAAATGGTCACTGGTGGGTGTTCACATTTTGGGAAGTGGTAGTAGTAGGTGGCTGTTCCTTAGAAGTAGACGTCAAACCACGTAAGGGATTTTTAAATCGTTACTTAAAGAGATTGATCACTTTTAAGCGACCATACCGCTCGATATTGTTACACTTCTATAAAAATGGGTAAGGGTTGTCTGAGATAAAAAATGTGTTGATTAGTAGTGGGTAAAATTTGAAATAAAATCAGTTTAGGTTTTGTGTATTAATAATATGTTTACTGACAGCCACATCATTCCTGAGAGCATTTTTTTATACATTATGCTACGTTTTTGTACCTGTCTAAATTGCAAAACATAAAAATTTGTGTCAAAGATTGTCAAAACCATTGTATGAAGGATGCACGTCTTCATACAAAATATGTAAAGTAACTTGATTAATTTCACAGTTTTCTTTGAACATTTTCAACTTTAATTTGTATGATTAGCAAAAAAGCACAAACGCACGAAATCCTTGAACACAACTCGCTATATCTTGGTTGACTGGTGGAAAAGGCTATTCTAGCTTTAAGTCCGAAATTGCACCATTTTGCGCATGAAGTTTTAATAACACTGGTGTGCGGCAGTTATATCATATGCTTTTGCTAACTTTACAAGATTTTAAAGTTCCTTCTTAAAATTATAGTGATCTTGTAAATAAAAATATTAACATTGTATAAAGTAATGTTCATGATGTATTAAAGATTTGAGCAATTATAATAAACCATTGAAGAAAACTGTATTAACCCGATTTAAAGCTATCTTACGAATTTTATTAGCATAGGCAGACTTATGCTATAGCCAGTTTTCAATCAAATTGTATACATTCTTACATATCTTACATTCCTGTCACATATAGGTGAATATATTAATGTGTCACATGCGTTATAATTTTAAATAGTACTTTTCGCAACATATATGCAGTAAAGGCATAATAATAATAAATTTAATATTTAGGGAATATTCTCAATTTCTCTCTGGACTGCCAACATTTCAACTGCCAATAAAAAAAAGGGAAAATTAATTGAAAAAAAAAAACCATATTTTTTACGGTTTTTTGCGTAATTCGCAGTTTTCCACTTTATAAATTATAAATTTTATAAATATATGCTTTGATCTAAGTTATGCTGCATCGAAAATAACCCTAATAATATAAGTGTACCTATGTCTTGCCTATACCAACACAGATAATTTTGTTATAACGGACCATTTCTTTTACAAAATTTTAGAGTTAATTTCCAAATACAAATATTTAATAATATTTGCTAAGTTTTTATTGTATAAAAACATTACAGCTTAGTTTGTAAACACATTGTTCTATACATATTTAATAATTTTAAGTTCATATAAGTTTAAAACTATACATAAGACAAAGTAGATTGTCTAGAGTTTAGAACCTATTTATTCTTTTTTTTTATATATAAAATTATTTTTTGCTTGTAGCGCTTAACTTTTAACCAATAGTGTAACATTGTTTTGAATTGTAATATAAATAAAGGAATCGTGCTGTTACAGAAATTAAGCATAGTATTTGTTTTTAAATTTCAAATTTTAGTAAGAATTCCAATACCTAGCAATAATTTTAAATGTAAATGTTTAGCCTGAACAAATATGTTATCTTATGAATAAAACAGATCATCTTATGAATAAAGCAATCAACACTTTTACGACTGATCCGAGTTGTAAAGGTTTTTCATCACAACATTAAAAGATTTAATTGGTTATGTAAAGTAGCGCCGGTCCAGTGTTACAGTGCCTTTCTTATGTTTTAATAAATTTATAAGCGATAATTGCATTTTTATTTTGTAATAGGGTCGTGAATCGTCAAATCTCGCAATCCTGAGGAGTCCGCATGGAGTTTAATTCGCGCGCTGTGACATCTCAAGTTTGTCATTTTTTCTAGCCACTTAACTTCATTAATAATAATATTAAAATGTATATTGGTAACAAAAAATATTTTCTCAACTAACTTCGATAGACGTATATTGTCGGAGATCAATTTCAGTACGTTTTAATACAGATATTTTGCTAAAGAAAATGTTGATTTTGAGATGTGGTAAGAATAGCGCCCCTGGGTGCGTACCTACTAACTACCGCCTATCTATGCTTGCCATCAATGCAACAAGAGTTGCATTGTGTTCCAGTTTCAAGGATAAGGTAGCCAGCTTAATTACAGACATGAGTAGGACAACACATCGAATCGCGAATAAGCTGTTTTCCATTAGGTATCTAAGCTAAATTGTGTTTATCTTGTTTTCAATTTATTGTTTACCTAATTAATTACAGTTTGACATTGTTTATAAAATCATAATTACATAACCATTAATTTGTACGCCGAATGGCAGGTCACAGTTGAGCACACTTATGTCTAATGTAACATCTTTTTTTTTACCTGTGTTACCACAAATAAAAATAAATTGAATTGAATTGAATTGAAGCATTCCTTACCACTCACTAGATGGCGCCCCGACAATTTTGGTAATTGATAATCGCTTAAAATAGGTTCTTAACAAACAGGATATAAACACTGGGTACGTTGAATTGGATAATAATGTATTTGTCAATAGTTTTCAACAATTTAAGAGGTTGTAATAATAATGGAACATAGTGCTATAAATATTTCTTTTTACATTTCGTTGAACCTTTAACAGTTATGTTTATATAAATAATTAATAAACATTTTATTTTTAAGTTAAGTATTAGTTGGCTGCATGAAATCACTGCCACCATCATACAGATTAAAAAAGATAACAAAAATTGTAGGAGCGCCATCTATTAATGCTTTTTGAAACCAACTATAAATACCTACTGGGAAACTTCATAGGAAGAAAAGTGATCAAGAACATATAAAAATTCTTTCTTCTATAAATATTTAATAGATTCGGAGATTACCCTGAGTTTCTGATGCAGTGGATATTATTTCTGATACAGTAGATATTTTGACGGAGTGGAGGTTCTGGTCCAGTAGATCATACTCGTATTAACTTAAGGTGGTAGAGTTATCGAGATAGACAGGTAAAGAAAGGCCATATCTTTTTAGGGATCGTACCCTTTTTACCTATCGTTGGTACACTCATAAAGCAACCTGGGTAAACATCCTTGGAAACTCTTTTTTCCTCGTCTCATCTTTACCACACCTATGACGATATTGTGACTTAAATTTTGTGAGGATTATTAAAAAGCCACTCGGCAAAAGACCATATAAATCCTGTATTTTGACACGGAACTTCGGCTGCTAGTCGGACACATTACGTTTTGGCGCCTTTAATGTGCTCGACTATAGTGCGCAGGCTCTTGTAACCATATTTTCGGTGAATGGCATCTGCCATCTACCGAAATAGTATAGTATCTACTAGAAATTACCTACCTCAGAATTAGTCTTCCTGAGGATATGTCCTACAACACGGTTTGTTATGATCTGTGCTACAATCACAGAGTCCACGCATAGCTTGGTGTTAAGTGGCAGGAGGGATTTTGTTTCACAATACCAATTTCATATTTAAATAGTATATGTATTTATATAGTGTATGTATCTATAGTATTTATGATAGGTATATTATTTGTATCGTTTTGTATTTATTGTGGGGTTATGGTATATCATATTTTATTTATTACCATATCTTGTATTATTAGTTAATTAAATATACTTGCTCTCTGTTCCGCTTTTGGCACCTACTCTTTCGCTTTACGCATGGCCTACTGGTTGACTGGTAGATAAAGCCTTGATGGCTTTAAGTCCGCCAATTGTATTATTTTTAGTGCAATAAAGTTTTTAAATAAATAAATATTTTAATCAATACTCAAAACCGGCCGCCTTGCTTGACCTTCACCTAGTTCAGAGGTATTGTGTTCTGAGGATTTGCTTGCACTATAAATTATTTGATTGTTGTATCTTCGGTTACCTAATATTGACGACCAGAGTGGTTCGTTGGTTAACATGCTGGTCTGCCAACGCAGAGGTCCCGTGTTCGATTTCCGGTCGGGCAGAAATTGAAATTATGAATTTTAGTTTCTGTTACGGGTTTGGGTGTTATATTGTAAAATAAGTACGTATTACGGACGCAGGTTGGCCGCTGCAAAGACTCTCTGGCTAAGTGGGGCTTCATTGACCAGACACAGCAGCGATGCGACTGTGGAGCTCCATCCCAAACCATGGAGCATCTGCTTTCTTGTCGTCTTTGTCCTGCTACCTGCACTAGGGAGGAACTGTACCTGGCGACTGATAATGCCGTTGCCGTGGCCAACTACTGGGCATGCCAGATCTAGGGTTTTCAAAAAATTGACTCGACGAAGAAGAAGAAGAAGAAGTACGTATTTGAAAAATATATATAAGTAGTGTATAATAGTAGCATATATGGTATTCTGGTACCCATAACACAAGCTTTGCTTACTTTGGGGCTAGATAGCGCTGTGTGAATTGTCCAAGCATATTTATTATTAATTGCAAATACCTACAAATAAAACAAAAAATTCTTAAAATATACACATTTATTGACTAAACTATACACGTCCTTACCTAGAATATGCAACAATGGCATCATATAACAAATTACATACATACTTAACTAAACAATATTCTAATACTCCTCATCGCAACAAGCGCAATCTATCACCATTATCTCCCTGCTAGTACAGAAGGAAGCATATCAACCGACCCACTACCAGTATAAACTGTAACACTGTTGCCAACAATTCTCAGATTTCAATTATTGACAATTTCAATAATTGAAATCTGAGAATTGTTTAGAAGTAACAAATTTTACTTTTGCTATAACGTATGATCGATTTGGAATAGTGCCAGTTTATTGTAATGTAAATTGTAACTTGTTAGCAACTGAACCCATTAAATCGATGATACGACATTGCAAATGTAACCATTTCAATCATTGAAATTGGAGAATTGTTGGCAACAGCGTTGCGTAATTAGCTTATTGACCTAGCAACACTATGGATGCACATACAAATCGTCTTAATCAGTGCTGCCATTTTAGCACTAAAATTCGACTCCTAGCGGAAAATCTACCGGTTTTTCGAAATTATTGTTAAATACATAAAATGTACCGAAATATGTCGAATTTTGGCTTAAAAGATCGGGTGAATATGATATAAGTATGCAATATAAACCACTGATTGAGCGAGCGCAACGAGCTCCTGTTTAAGCCGCTATAGTAGAAACCAACTAATTGGTCAAGTCATTGGTCAGTCAACCAACTAGTTGGTCATATCTTGGCCAGTCAAACACTATCTTTTAACTCCTAACAATAAAAAAGCATTATAATCTAGCGCTTTTTTGAACTTATCTAGCGCTCAACATTTAAACAGACCTGGCAGCACTGGTCTCAAATCTGAACAGGGTAGGTCGAGGCTCTGTCCTTTGTACTAAATAATTGTGCAGCTTACAAACTCGATAGCACTTCGGTCATCGAAAGGCACTTCACAAGGCACCTGCAAGGTGAAAGAATAAACAAGTACAAAAAAAACGTAACATAATTTCAAGATTATCCAAATAATTACTACGAACAATATCTGAAGAAACAGATAGCAGAAGCTCAGATAGAATGGCTGCATGAGAAATTGTACCACGTTGTGCGACAAATGTCTTCGATACATTTCTTGTCGAAATTATTCATAGATTTCAATCGACTCAATCAAAATAATAATTCTATGTCAAAACAATTTTTACTGTAAAACTTTAACAACTTAACACAAATATCGACATTTGTCTATATTATATATTCCAAACATCGTATCAATTCTTAAACCAATAAAAAAAAGTACTATATTTCGTTAAGTATAGTTAATAGAAAAATAGCTGACTATTTTACATACTAAATTGACTCAACAAGTCACTATACTAAATATAAATCTACAACAGTACAGAATATCATTTGGTATAACATTTATATAAAAATAACCAGCTTTATCTAGACATCAACAGTTATAGTCACATTCTATGCAATTATAAAAATACAAAGTTAGTAGGCATTCTAAGTTACGCATACTCGATATAAAAACTTAAGTCTAGTTTTTTTTGTTAAAACTATTTATCTGTTAAAACTTTTGTTGGTAATTATTTATGAATATTTTAAGCCAACTATTTAAATCAATTATAAATTCGTCATTGAACCTTCTAAACGCGAAATATGGTAAACTAAATGTAGAGAATACAAAAAAACTGGTTACATGGCAATTTCTAAACCTAATTTATAAGACATATAATTTCTAATTATAATTCATTTGATGACCCTATAATCTTTCAGTCTTTGACTGCATTGCCTCTCATATAATTAGAATATATTTCAGACAACTTAAATATGGTGAGGGAAAACACCGTGAAGAAACCTGCACATTCAGGCGACTGAATGTGTAACCATGGTCCAATCTGGTCAGGTTAACAGGTTCACAGAGTTATTACACCTGATCTGCCTAATCCTGGATCATGGTCAAGGCGGACCCCGGGCTCTGGCGAGTGAGAGCACAACCGGGGTATTAACGTCAAGATGATTTTAGACGACTTAAATGTACAGTTCCCAGCCCGGCTTGCACCAAATTCCTAAACACATATAAGAATCACGTTTAACGTCATTTTGTATTAAATATTGTGTTTATTGTAGGCTAAAATGCGTATAGGAATTTGGTGCAAACCGCCCTTAACAATAAAGAAAAAAATACTTCGAATGACGCGTCATACTCATTAACGTTAACATTTATTACATTTACCAAAAACATGTACGTAATAGGGCTACGAAAAAATGCAACTATTAGTAGAAAAATAGTAACAAAATTACACATGTTAATATGTATTTTTCACTGACGTACGAAACACAATCCACAAATTAGTAAGAAAGGTATAAGTCAATGTACAAAGAACAAACTTTAACGGAGTTTGTCTAAAACCAAATTAATAATGGGCAAAGATTCTAGCTATGTCAGAATACTATGTGACTATGTCCAACTGTGTAACTTTGTTTCCTACAAGATTCTCTAATGGAAATCGTCGCCTAATATTCTAAGTGTGGGGCATTATAAGATGGTATTTAGTTCCAAGTCAAATCAAATGTTGATAATGCCTTTCTGCCTACAAATATGACTGGAATATGGTGAAGGCAGTGCATTTGTTAGGAGACGCAGTTTGATACGACCATATGCTAGTTTTTTTTTAATTTGTCTAGGCAGGCATTTACCCGCCATCTCACCTGGTGGTAAGTGACGATGCGGCCGAAGTTGGAGCATGGAGTTCAGTTGCTTGGTGGCTCCTAGATAAGTCCTCTCATCACTTACATTGTCTGTCTTCCATACGAGGTTCTCGATTCTGTTATAGTACCAGTACTGTAATAGGAGCCAGTGCACAGCTGTTCAGGGCTATGGTCAGTCCCTGGGTTCTGTTGGCCTACTCCAGTTGAAAGGTGGCAGACGATATGCTCTCGAGAATCTAAAGTACACCGCTGCTTGAGGAGTCGAGGCGATGGACAGCCCCTGGCTTCTGTGACGTAGCCTACTCCAGTTCAGGAGTGGCAGACGATATGCTCTGGAGAATCTAAAGTATACCGCTGGTTGAGGAGTCAGTGCACAGCTGTTCGGGGCGATGGTCAGCCCGTGGCTTCTGTGACGTATGCCTACTCTAGTTGAGGAGTGGCAGACGATATGCTGTCACAGTGACAGTTGAAACGTGGCAGGCGATAGGCTCTTGATTTTGTTAAGGTACACAGTTGCTTGATGGTCAGCCCCTGGCTTCTGTGACGTATATGCTCTGGAGAATCTAAAGTACACCGCTGCTTGAGGAGTCGGGGTGATGGACAGCCCCTGGCTTCTGTGACGTATGCTTACTCCAATTGATGAGTGACAAACGATAAGAGTATGCAGCTTCTTGATCAGTGCACAGCTGTTCTCTTGAGAATCTAAACTACACCACTGCTTGGGGAGTCGGGGCGATGGTCAGCCCCTGGCTTCTGATGCCTTACCTACTTCAGTTGAAAGGTAGCAGGTGATATACTCTGGAGAATCTAAAGTACACCGCTGCTTGAGGAGTCGAGGGCAATGGTCAGCCCCTAGCTTCTGATGCCAATCCTACTCCAGTTGAGGAGTGGCAGGCGATACGCACTTGATTCTGTTACAGTATACAGTTGCTTGAAGAGCGCACAGCTGTTTTCTTGAGAATCTAAACTACACCGCTGCTCGAGGAGTCGGGGCGATGGTCAGCCCCTGGCTTCCGATGCTCCTACTCCAGTTGAGGAGTGGCTGGCAGCAGCAATAGTGCCCCAGGGTCCGGGAGACGTTGGATGCGATAGGCAGCGTGGTCCGGGAGATGGCGGACCACCTCGTCGGTTAGTAGCACGCGTGCGCCGTGCGGCGTGCTTATCAGGACCGTTTCACATTCCTGTTGGATGAGATGAGATTTACTTTGATTATGTAACTGCCAGTGTCAGTGGGCAGGGCACATAGCTCGCAGAACAGATGGCCGATGGGGCAAGAATGGATGACGCAGCGTGGGTAGGCCTCCTAGTAGGTTAGCAGACGACCTGGTAAAGATAGCAGGTACCACCTGGATACGGAAGGCACAAGGCTGGCCTTTGTGGAGATTTTTGGGGGAGGCCTATGCCCAGCAGTGGGCTTCCGGCTAATATGATGATGATGATGATGATGTGACGTTTAGTTAGTGTGGCCCATTCAGGCGACTGAATGTGTAACTATGATTCAATCTGGTCAGGATCCCCCAGTAGCCGGGTCACGAAGGTTAGACGGCAGTCGCTCCACTGTAAATATCTGATCTGCCAAATCCTGGATCATTTTTTAGTTAGTTTGCCCCTTCTGGCTTTCAGATAGAGAAAACCGCTTCCAAATCGGACCATCCGTTCGGGAGATATACGCCTCCACACAGACATAAATAAATAAATACAAATATTCGTGGACAAATTCACACAGCGCCATCTAGCCCCAAACTAAGCAAAGCTTGTACTATGGGTGCTAGATAGCTGATATACTACTTAAATACTTTTTAAATACATACTTATTATACATAGAACACCCAGACCCGTAACAAAAATTAAAATTCATCATTTCAATTTCTGCCCGGCCGGGAATCGAACCCGGGACCTCTTGCGTGGCAGACCGGCATGTTGACCATTGAACCACTCAGGTCGTCATACCACACACAGAGCAAACAGACACACACATCAAACTTACAAAACACTCTCCTTCTTTCGTGGAGGATTAAATACCTTAGGCCCATGAGGGTCCAGGAGTTCAGCCAGTTTCCCACGAAGCTCGGCAGCCCGAGCTCTCTGTAAGAACACGGCAGCGAACGCACCGCTGGCGCCGCCCGCCGACACGTACACCGTGAGACGGGGTTCGATGCGTCTGTGGGGATCATAGATGTATTCATCATAATCACAGCCTATAAAAGTCCACTGCAGGATATCGTGAAGTTAAAAAAATTGCCACCTAAGTTTCCAACATAACTCAAAGAAAAATCCAGGATTAAAAATCGCCAGGAGCAAGTGAATTGAAGTGAATTTATTCGCTGCAACGAAATTGCCGGTGGTTGCTGTTCCTTTATAAAAGTCAACTGCAGGATATTGTGATATTAAAAATAATATCTGACCAATCAACCGCCAATAAATTGTGTTATCATTAACCTTGACGTTGGCGAAGTCATTGACAAATTTCAGTGGAAACCATAATTTTAAAACAAGAAGTAAGACCTTGTATGTGACAGAAGCATGTCGACGCTATACCAGGAACTAGGAAGGACTATCTTAAAAGTAAACAAATACTCACTTGGCATGCAATGCGTTGTATAGACGTATGCCGTCGGCCAGCCCGCAGATCTGGATCAGGTCATCTCGAGACAACCTGGGAAGGAAAAATGATACAACATTATCACCATCATCATCACAGCCCATAAGAGTCTACTGTAGGACCTCCCCCATAAGAGTGAGCGGTCATTGCCATAATCTCTACGCTTGGCAGGCGGGTAGGAGATCAGGTTGCAAATATAGAAATGGAAAATGCTGCTACCTATTTCCCAGCCTACGGAGACTAAATAACTTTTGCCTCGAAATTAGTAGCCTCGTACGACACCCATGAGTGTAAGGGGTTAGAGCTATTCTACTCTACATTACATATTTTAAATTAAAACAATATCTAGACTCACGAAACTGTACGAGTGACCGTCTATAAGCTGGCCCACTTGCCTCTTTTGTTTATCTCGTCATCATCGTCCTAGCGTTTTCCCCGGAATATGCCAGGGTACCCTTTTCCTACTCATTCTCCCCCACTTCGCCTGGTGTTCAGCATCCTCGCGTCGTAAGCCGTTGGCTCTCGCATTCGACTCAGCGATGTCAATCCATAGCTTTTTGGATCGCCCACGGGGCCTCTTTCCTGATTCCTCTTTGTCTATCTATTGGATATTTAAGGACCACGCCAGTCATACCTGAGCAGATCGGCACCAGCGAAGTTCGCAAAAGTGGGCAGGTGGTGAGTGAACCGCTGCCGCGAGAGCCAGGCTTGCGTCTCTTCCGCGGTGGCTTCTTTGGGCAGCCCGTTATTCTGGGAAACAATAATTATTTATTTATTTGTTCAGGAAACAAATAGTCTTTTACAAAAATTACATACAATTTCAATGCACAAACAGATATACAGTTCCATATAAAATTAAGGAAGTTTTACTATAATTATAGGTAAGTAAATGCGTGATCTTTATTGACACTTAAAATAATGTGTATGTCTAAAATTTAGTTCAGCAGAAATAGGTTTCAGAAGTGGAGTAAAATTTTAGGAATTGGGACTTCTTGGGAATTTGATAAAGGTCAATTTCGGAAATGGACCTTATAGGAATGGACGCCTTTGAAAATGGACAAATTAGGAAATGGTCTACGTGAACCATTCAGACGATGTTCATCAGTTGGTAGGACTTGGTGCCTTGGTGAGTACAACCGCCTTAATTCCTTATTCCTTCCGCTAAACAACAATGTTTACATTGTTGTGTTCCGGTTTGAAGGATAAGGCATTTCATCATAGTCCTCTCAGTGACAACGCAGCTGCGGTTCTGCATTTTTGTTGCCTGCGACCAAAATGCCTGAATCGTAGACGTTATGGGCGACAGTTACCGCTCACCATCAGGGCTTCTTGCTCGTTTGGCACTGCGTAGAATAAAAAAAACATTTAGATTTGTGAATGTCACCAACCTTGTCAGCGTCATCGGCGCTCTGCGGCAAGTCGGGCAGGATCGCGCCGGGCGAGTGGCACGGCGGCGAACTAGCCTTCATGTCGCCACCACTGTAACAGAGAGGATCATTTTATTATGTCTTCATCAACAGTTAGCATGATGAACTACCGGCAGGCATATAATACCTACTATTACTATACAGGGTATTACATAATATAGTATGAAGTCGTGAACTGGATGGAGTGCTAAACTTATTAAAATGTACAACTATTCCACGTACGACAGAAATAATTGTACCTATCGTTTTAATACGTTTAGCACTCCATCCAATTCACGGCTGCAACAAAGTTATGCAACATCTTGTATAGTATTGTTTGGATTGGATTGGCGGTGGAGGAGTGGTGGTCCGACTCGTAAGCCAGAGGTACCGGGTTCGAATCCCAGTGCCGCCTTGTACAATTTTTTTTATTCCGCAAACTTAACAGTTTTGGAACTAATACACTGTAAAATTAATATTAGGTACAGCTTAAGATAATACAACTTTATAAGTCTATAGTAGGACGAAAATATAATTTCAAATTCCAATGACACTTGTTTGAGTTATGTACCTTACTTGATTACTAACCGAAGTAATGCTCTTAGAGGGAAATCATCGTGAATATGTAACCATGATCCAACCTAGGATGCGACTCTCTAATAAATATCCTTGATAGCTACGATGAAACGCAGGATGTCAACAAATATTTCAATACCTGGCCATGATCTGTCGCGTTTTATCGTTGCTGACGGATGTTGTCTTAGAGAACAAATTTGCAGGTCAGTTTCTCCTGTTAACAGGGTCATGTAGGTCAGACGGCAATCGCTCCACTGTAATTACCTAATCTGCCAAATCCTGGATCATGGTCAAGGCGGACCCCCGGCCCTAGCGTGCGCGAGAGCACAACCGGGACATTAACGCCAAGATGATGAAGATGACCAAAAACGCATCAAACTGCCACTGAGCTGCAATTGCCGTCCAATTACAATTGAATAGAGCCATTAGTAACAGCAGCAGAATACCAATAACGTGTCAAACTGTCACTGAGTTGCTATTGCAATTCAATTATAATTCTATCAATGGAGCTTTTCTATTCCGCATGTTCTATTCATGTTTCTATTTCCCACAACCCACTCTTGTATTGTTTGGATTAATACCCAAACAGTTAATATTCCGTTTTATTTAGTATTGTTTGGCTGCGGTATTCCGTAAGGTGGTTGATCCTACCCCGATCGGGCGGATTCGAACGGGATATCTCAGCTGTTTAATCGAGACGGTTCTCTGTTTCATTAAAATCGGTTCAGCAGAAAGCTTAGTAGAAGTAAGCTTTGTTCGCAGACAACTGACAGTTAGGTTACGATAAAATGTTAAATATAAACGCAAAAAGTATGAAGTTATGTCTCCGCTAGGGACACGAAAAAAGTTTTTTTTTTCTTTTTTTATATATAAAATAGACAGGTATTCGACTGCCATCTCCTCTCCAACCTGATGTTAAGTGCAGATGCAGTCTACGATGGCGCATACCTGTCTATTAGGTAACTATTGACTCAATTGAGCAATTTAGTGCCCTATGACGGTATTAATTGATTTATTTTCATTCATAAACAGATAACTTACAGTCTTAGCGGATACGTCGGGATAACGTGCGAAATTGACGCTGGTGGTCGAACAAGGTACTGTCCCAAGGCAACATAAATAATAGCGGAAAGTATAAAATGACAGCACCAAAAAGAATACCCGAACTCGGGGTGCGGGTTCGCCATAGTAAAACAATAAAATGCAAAAATATTCGGACTTCGGCCGATAGGCAAACTGGTTCATACACACCAAAATATTTAAAACACAGTGTCATGATAATGAAGTTAGTCGACTTTAAATATGTAATCCTCAAACTACCTTCAATACGCGACATTACCCACTTTCTGTGATTGATTGTGTTAAAAAGTGGCAGACAAAAACAAATAATGACAAGGAAGTAAAATCCGCCGTTTTACAAATTCAGTCATTGTAGTACAGGTTGTTTACAACCTATAAGCAGCCTTTGCATACAGTTTTTCTTTAAAAACTTAACATGTGTTACCTAAAGTGTCTGAATAATACCTACTACAAGATTACTGTGTGAAGAAAATAAATAAAATTATATTTTTATTATTATTTTGAAGCGTTTGTGATGGTAAACCATCGGTCATCGGAAGTGCCTATTTCACTGAAACAAAATAAACTAACCGACAAAAAAAAACCGATAACTTCCGACCAAATTTACATATACTCAACATGGAGTTCTTCACGAAAGGGATGAAACGGTTTTACGGGGTCGGCAACCCGTGGGTGATAACCCTGGCATTGCAAACGTCCATAGGCTGCGGTGACTGCTTACCACCAGGCAGGCCGTAAGCTTGTTTGTCACCTTAGTGGTATATAAAAACATTTACTCAAATATTTTCTGAACTACTGCACCGATTTTAATTAAACAAAGCTTAGAATAATCTAGATAAAACTGGCTTTCAAATAGAAACCTACGGCGAATAAAGTATGACACTGTCTTGTGTATATATATAAAAAAAATAACGTAGGCAGCACTCTACTCGCGTGCTCGCGGTTACTACTGTTATCACAGAGATTATCTGTATTTTACACATTGGATCGAAGCTGATTGAGAGTAGGTACCCATGCATAATTATGTACACCAACATGGCTAAAGACAATGCAATTACAACAGTGACTAAATATAACATAATCGAGAGAAAAACGTCGGAAAACCGCTGACCAAGTTTAGATATTGTTCGACCAAAGCGGTAAGTTCTGGCTCCTGCCAGGAAAAGAAAATATTCTTTTCCTTTCTATATTATACAGTCAATTAAAGCTAATAAAACTTCAGTATTCAAGTTTTAAAATCGTATTATTAATTATAACTTGTAGCCAATCATAAACAATATTTTTGAGAGCAAAAGCTCGCCGAGCTTCGGCCGAAGGTTGTGGCGATAGCCGAATAATCGGCTTCGGCCGGAAATTGACCTTCGGTCGGACACTACATTTTGTACCTACTCAAATATTTCCTATACTGAACCAATTTGAATGAACCATAGCTTAGAACCATCTCGATTTAACTTTGCTTTAAAATATAGAAAACAGCATCAACATCGGTCTATCTGTTTGTACACAGTATGGTTTGCTGAACCAACATGGCTAAAGATAATGTAGCAACTATGAACAGTGACTTGACTAAATATAGAAATACTAACTCTTGGCAGTACAGCGGTTTCATCTGGCTGGATGAGGCGAGAATGGCTGTAACAAAAAATAGAATTATAGAATTATATTGAAAAAAAAAAAACACTTTGCACACGTGTCGTAGATTTCTTTTTGTTGTTTCTATTGTGGTTGATTGTACAACAATTTAATTTCGGTCATCAACGTCATCATATCAGCCGTAAGACGCCTACTGCTGAGCATAGGGCTCTTCCTGAGATCTCCACGGCGGCCGGTCTTGTGCCTTCCGCACCCAGCTGGTACCTGCGATCTTTACCAGGTCGTCGGTCCACCTTGTGGGAGGCCTAACCACGCTGCGTCTTCGGGTACGTGGTCGCCACTCGAGACCTTTACTGCCCCATCGGGCCATCTGTTCCGCGAGCTATGTGCCCTGCCCACTGCCACTTAAGCTTGGTAATTCCTTAATATTCTAACTTAAATTGAAGCCTAATAATTGAGGGTACTCACCAGGGCTCCCCAGCGCAGCTTTATTGGTCAGACCGGGACTCGCTATTGCTTTTGGAGGAGCGCTGCAACAAGAGAAATACATTTGTTAATGTATACAAATATTTATCACAACGCCTGCCATCTATATTAATATTGAAGTTATTTCATTTATTAGATGTGTAACAAAAATGCAGAACTAGTCATTGTTGACCATGATTTTAACTATCGCAACTTTTTATAATGTAAGTACTTGACGACCTGAGTGGTTCAATGGTCAACATGCCGGTCTGCCACGCAAGAGGTCCCGGGTTCGATTCCCGGCCGGGCAGAAATTGAAATGATGAATTTTAATTTCTGTTACGGGTCTGGGTGTTCTATGTATAATAAGTATGTATTTAAAAGTATTTAGTAGTATATCAGTTATCTAGCACCCATAGCACAAGCTTTGCTTAGTTTGGGGCTAGATGGCGCTGTGTGAATTTGTCCACGAATATTTATTATTATTATTTATTATTATTAATTTTTAACTTTTGATTCTGTAAAAAAAAAAATTATTATTGAACATCACATTCATACATATTAACATACATTTATTTATTTCATACAATAATATTTGTATATGATTGTATCCAAATATTATATTAAATATTTGTAGCTATATTATTGTATACAAATAATTATATTTTGTTGTGCTCTAGGGCCAAGGCCACAAGGGTCTAGCGCACAACTTATTATAGTGGAATGACTGCCATCTGACCTCCATGACCCTGTTACCCAGTTAAAGGGAAACCAGACCAGATTGGACCATGGATGCACATTGAGTTGCCCGAGAGTGCAAGTTTCGGTCACCGTAAGAACATCAGTTAGTGTTATTATGACACTGACGTAAGTCTGTCAGACATCACCAAAGCTAGCCAAGCCAAGCTCAGTAGATTGAGGCTAATTCCCTCCACTCACTAACATTGATTATATGGTAATGATGTCATAGAGTAATCCACAATTAGACTTGAGTCAGCACATGAATAGGTACAGGATTTTTATTTATAACAGCTGATTAGCCTGTGTCCTGCTGATGATTTTGTGTGCAATCCTTGGTATTCGACTGGATTTGGTGGTAGAGAAATTCTTAAGATGGTGAAACCCAATTCTGTACTTACCCAAAGTTTTACACAAAAACCAAACATTGAATTAAAAAACAAAACAATATAGTTGGTTGGTTGGTTTCCATGGGAACTATATTGAATTTCAGGATCAAAGGTATCCTGTATTCATCCCGGTTATAATTCATCCAATCCAATTAGCCATTTAGTCAACACTTAAATCCAAACTTAAGATTTCACGAATAGCAATAGCTCCGGCAGAGTAGAATAGCACCAACCCCTTACACTCATGGGTGTTGTATAAGACAACTAATGTTTTCGAAGCGAAGGTCTAGTCTCTATAGGCTGGAAAATGGGCAGCACTGTTTTGGCAATAACCTTCCCTTTAATGGAAGAGGCCCTAAGTCCTGCAGTGGCCTGTTATGGGCTGTAATGATGAACTACAAGTTAATTTTGAACGTGGCTATTGCTGCTTGTGTCATATAATTTGCCTGCCTTATTTCCCTATTGTATACAAATTACAAATACAACAGGCATTAAGAGCTCACAATGTAACATAATGAAACACACAGACTATGTAGTTACTCTTGCGATGCAGCTAAACTATTTATCGCGAACACGCAGATCAAAACTGACATGAAACGGTCATCTTCTCTCATTGCTGGTAATAGGGGTCCGCCCACTACAATCATTCACTTGTACCGTTGTAGCCATGACCTCTTCATAAATACATCCATCTTAGAATAGAATAGAAATAGATTTGTGTGTTTCTTTCTTGATGTATATTCCAAATATTAAGGTTTGAATAAGTATTTTCAGGCATTGTTGTATTGGGCTTGGGCACTTGTGCTACCTACAAAATATGTCATTTAAAGAATTGCAAAACCACCTTCGCTATATGTCCTGGTTGTGCTCTCGTGCACGAGGGCCCGGGGCCCTCCTTAAGCATGATCCAGAATTTGACAACTCGGTCATCTGACCTCCATGACCTGGCTATGATCACGGTAACACATTCAGTCGAATGAATATGCAAGTTTCATTACAATGCCGTAAGAATTGAAAGAATGACCTTTCATATTTGTCGTAACTTTGGGTGGCAAGTTTGGTCACACTTATGTGGTGGCCACATAAAATAGATCATAAATTGATATAAGCTACTTTTTATTCATGTTTGCAAGGACAAGTCAAGGCCAACAGATAGATAAGCCATATCTTTTAAAAAGGTTTTCAAGGTTTAGTTATCTTAATATACAGATAGGATCAGATTTGCAACTACAATAATTCTATAGATTTTGGAGAAATAAGAAAATAGTAATTTATCTATTTATGACATAAAATTATCGTTTTTCTGTTGTCATGAAAGAAAACTTACCTTTTTAAATATAAATAAAACACTAGGTAAATAAACTGTTCAAATGGTATTGTTGATTTGTAAAAAATGTAAACAATGTATAAAAAAGTTTAAATACTTGTTAACGGATGTCTATAACTGACTGTGTTTATCAGATATTGTGTTCTTTCATATCACAAAATCTGTTATTACTGATAGTAAAAATTTAGCTTGTTTTTTGAGCATAGCCATAATATGTAAGACTAAAATTCAAGTCCTGTCAAACAAAATGACCCAATATGAACTGCATACACTAAACAATCGAGGATGGATACAGGTAGAGAATCCATCATACCACCAAGCCCGCTATCACGCCTGTTGGCAATCTCAACTAAAAATAAACAGGTAAAAGTCAGTATGAACCGGATATTTACATCGCTTTCCGGGCGGGTCTAACGTGCACGTTCGCCGCGCGCAGTTTCCTCGCGATAGACCTGTACGTTTCGTCGTCAGCTTCAATCTCCACCTCTGCCTTGAGAATGGAGAACTTCATGCGCCAGCCCCTCGCCTCCACGCCGTGAAGCAGCCGCGCGTGCAAGACCACCCCACGCCCCAGGTGATGCGCACTAAGTCTCTGCTCTAGAACGAGCATAATGCTCGTCAGCTGTGGTCCTGACGCGTCAGATTGCAGAAGATAAACGCACCAGATCCAATACGATACGCAACGCAACTTTCAACCATAGCTGACCGACTGTACGCCTCAAGAACCATTTGTTCTGTGTGCGAATGGGAATTTGCGAGTTTAGCACCGGTTACGAGACACAGATAGTCCATTCGCGTTCACTTGTCTAACATTTTAACATTGATAAGTGCGATAGCTATCCGCTTTCCTCACTGCAAATGGTGCACCACGATTTTTTATCAACACTATTCAGCACAGTCCAGAAACACAATGAACACTGCCGGTGAATGAATGTTCTATTCAACGCGACCCGATACGAGATATCACCGGTTCAGAATAAATTGGCAAAGATCTTTTATTTATCAGCGGAAAATTGTTGGAAATCCGAGACCAAGACGCACCAAGCGGCCACGGATGACAGACCGAGAATGAGCGTTGATTGGTCGGCGACGGCGGAATGGCGGCTCGGAGGCTCGCTGCGTCACGCCATTGGCTACAATCCGGTTCTATGCGGTTCGCAGAGGCCGCGGCCGGCTCCCGTCAGTGCATACGGGGTACGTCATAATAGTGTTGGGCACAGACTAACTTTTCACTTATCGATTGTTTTGTATCGATGGTTGGCATGATTGTAAAAAATTGCTACGATTATGTTGTGAACTTTGGTAAATAAACTAACTAATACGCGAAAGTAACTATACCCTTTCTGTATATTACGGCAATGTTCCACGGTGCATAATTCTACGGATTCTCACGCACAGCGGACGACCTTGGACGGCCACGGAGTGCCACAAACTTATCTAATCCGGTGGCCAAAACTGAAAACTGCTACAACTACTGGAATTCTCGATATTTTGAAATGTCACTTCGATGTCAACAATGGCGACGCCGTCACCGGTTCATATATATGTATACATTGTGATATATCTGCGCTACCACGGACGACAACTTTTCCGCGGTGCGTCGGTGCGGGCTGGTCCGCGTCCGTCCGAAAAGTCAAACACCGTCGAAAACCGCCTTTACGTTTTTACGTCTAATATAACACATTTGAATTTAAAATTTATATTTTTCTAAGTAAATAGGTACCTACACGAATCATCAACAACAATGTCTGGTTGTTCTTTGTCGTTCGGTACTAACAGAAGCACTACTATTTGCAAAAGTAAAAAAGGCAGATATACCCAGACCTAACAACGGCCTACCAGCAACGAGTATTTTTATAACAAAAAGGGTCGTGGCGTGGCGGGAGACGTGAATTGAGAATTGGCAAATAACCGGATACAATGATCATTATATGCAGTTTCGACCAATTGTACGCCAATTTGTCGAGAATAGGAAGTATCTAATATGAGCCAGTTATTGTGACTATTGTGAGCTAACAGAAATTTCCATGGTCTATTAAATATTTAACTTCAAGATAAACGTGTTTCATTGTTAATAAATTTGCTGTTACGCATTATAACCTTGTTGTTACTTTGTCTTGGTAACAAAATATAGTACAATTCCAATGACTTCAACATAATAATTTTATATGAATAATAAAGCCTTGGTTTTTATTTTTCTACTTTTTCATATTTATGTCTTACCTATTCTACGCGAGCCAGTATCTACTAGCTACGAGCTAGTCTAATTAGTTTACTTTTATCAATATAACGGAACATCACTAAAGAGATTACTCCTCAAACTCTTGTCCCAGACCTGGGACAACATAACTCGATTTTTCGCAGGTTACGTTGGTTATTTACATAATAAAAACAGTACTTACATCATATTCATTATTAAAAAACGTAATAATGCATTTAACAATAGCTCGTAAACGTAATGAAGAGAAGAACACATTTCTGCTCGGTGTGTAGTCTAATCGAAGAATAGGTATAGTGATATCTATGGACCCCGAAACGACTGAACCGATTTAAATGAAAATTTCCGGCAATCTTCAAATTAGCCCAGCAGGTGATCCTATGAAATTTAGTACCCCTCTGAAGGCGGGTCGCTAGTTGACAATAAATCGGTGTCCTTCATTATATTATGTCTTGTGTTTTGCCCAAACCTGCCTTGACGAACTATATTTACCCATAAAAAACTCCCTACAAAATAAATATGTACCAATTAACAAGTACCAAAAAAGCTTAATGCAGATATGTACCCGACAGCATCAAATACAACATACAGAACGAGCTCCGCATATCTGTACCCGAGATCTCCGAACCGAACGACCGACAATGCTGTTACATGGTTGCTGTAAATAGGTTACGCTGCGCCGGCGTTAGCCGTAGGCAACATTAGAAAAGGACGGACGCACACTGCGTGAGGACAGGAGCACTTACCGTAGTGATTAGGGCACTTGTCGTATTGTGTCTAAGTGCATTGTCGCTGTTAGATGTACCGTATATAGATCTAACTGGATTTCACATAGCATAAACATCATGTCTTAATCCCCTATATTTTGGAAAGTGTAACAAAGTCGGTATTCCATCTATGCAATGGACGGCAAGGTTTTCAAGAATGTAGTAGATTTAATTAAAGGTACAGGATCTAGCTGTATCTAGCCGGTATCTGCCGGTATCAGGAAAGTGGCCTCGTGAGCAACCCAGGAAGCGATGGATTGACATTGCTGAGTCGGACGCGAGAGCCAGTGGGCTAGCGAGAATGCCGAAGACCGGGAGAAGTGGAGGAGAATGTGTAGGAAAGCGAACCCAGATATAACTGTATTTTTAAGCTACTCAGTGACAAACGAGCAGACAGCCCACCTGATACTTGATATTACCAACTAGAAAGGCCATGTGTCGCGTCGCGCATGCCCTACAAACACCTGTAATAGCAAATAGGTCATCACGTCGCACGTAACCGAGTGATACAATCACACATTTACGCAAGACGAAAACAAACAAAATTGACGGCTCAAAACCGCTTTGAACGAGTTCGCGGAAGCTACGAACAAACGTGTCAAGCTTAATTTATGGGGGTAGGTAGGTATTTACCAGACCCGAGCGCAATTTAATTTAAAAAATTTGCTGTTTCACTGATCGCATCAAACGTATCAAACCTGTGGAGTCCGAAAGAATGAATACCAAAGTTATTGTATGTTAGGATAACATATTCATATTCTAGTGATAAGACCGCCCTTTGTACTGCTTTTTGTTATGTATTTTATCCCATGTATGTATATAGTGTGCAAATAAAGAGTTTTTGTATTCTTCTAAATTGGGAGTAGTTCTCTAAGTGCTAATTGCATCTGCAAGCAATCTTTTATGAATCTGCTGCGATGTCAAAGGCGACCGTCATCGTGACACAATAAGAATAGCAAAATTTCAACATTGGATGTGCAAACCGTAGAAATGTGGATTGGACATCACAGAAAAAAATAAGGTTATGATGTTCCTCTGCTCTAAAGGGCAGGCTGTGTAAAAATATGCATCATGGTGTAGGCAACGGTTAGGCAAAGGTTATGGTTAAGTTGATACAAATGACAGAAACAACCAGAAACTTCGTAAAATACTTCAAAATCATGACCGTAACAAAACAAACTATTTATAGACACCAATTCACCGAGTACGTCGCCAACGAAGCTAACGCAACAAGAGACCCAATTGAAGACCATTGAGCAACGACCCGGGCCAATTACAGCATAAGGGCCGCCGCTAAATTAGATCCATTGTGGATGTAGTTGTGAATGCACTTGCCCTAACGCGGGTTCTATTTTTAAATTCAAACTAGTGAGAGGGACCATGTTCGTATTGATTTATCGATAATATCGACATAAATATTTTTAGTGAAAAAACAACAATATAAATTAAAACCGACTACGACGAATCAAATCACACACAACACAACATGTCGCAACTGGAATCAGCTGATTAATTGCTCATCAAAATTAATAACAGACCAACTACCATAGCTGTCATGTCAACCAATTTAGGAGTAGGTACCTACACGAAATTCCAAGCGACTCGAGCGCGTTTGCACTGAAGTCGTTTAGTGGTAATTACAAATCTCGGCGCACAGTCGTTGCGACGCCTGAAAACCGATCTTAACCAGCTAAAACTAACACGAACAATGCTTTAAGCACTTTTGTGAGTCAAAGAGCAATAGGCCAGTCAAATCTTACAAAAAAAAGGCCCTAAAACGCAAAGCGCGATGTAACGCTGCATTTTTGGTATGTTATTTGGACCCCTTAAGAGAGTGTGAAACTAAATTTTGCAAGCAAAAAAAAATTGTGCTTCCTGCGTAATACGTGAAAAACTGCGAAATTTTGGGACTTTTTTCACTTTCTGGTCTAAAAATTAAAAACTATGCTTTTTTCGACCAATGAAGCTTAATGGCTTTTAAAGTCCATTATATTTGCCACTATTTAAGCCCAAACACAGCTCTACAAAATGTACAGTGACAAAGTTATGACTCTTCAAAGATGGTAAATTTTTACGGAAAATTTACAATTGTTAGTTTTGCTCCTGTCCGGAGCAAATTATTGATAAAATCGCTAGTCCTATGATAAAAGTAACTATAAGAAAGTTGTAGTACATTTAATTTACTTTCAGTAAAGTAGAAAACTAACTAAGTGAGACTAATACTTTACTAACAATCTTGAAAATGGTTTTTTGAAAGGAAGGAAATGTTTTTAGCCAAATATCGGTATAACCACTTATGCTTAGAGAAAATTTGATAGAAATTACGTTTTAATAATAATAAAATACTATCACAAGGTGCCAATCAGCTCCCGAGACCGTTCTATCAGTCTCAGGGTCCAGTGGAAGATATATGTCAACCTCGCTAATTGTATTAAGAGGCGCACCTAACAAGTAGCGAGCTCGTCGCGGTGCTGAAATTGGACTAGTCTCAATGTACGAAATGGTCCTCTATGTAGTTCTCGGATTCGATGACCGTTGCTTAATCTTGGTTATCGTTCTCGCAAGCACGCTTCCGCTATACCACGGGCCCTATTTTTAAATTGCTCGCTTTGCATCGAACGATTTTCAATTTTGATTTTCCGCATAAAAAATGACATATTTTCATGCATTATGCTAATTTTCCATATTTTTGCCCATACTTCGGCCCCTTCTTTCGGTGTTGCCAATACAATACAATACAATACAAAACTCTTTATTGCACACCAGAGAACACAAGTATAGAATGCCAATGTGATTCACGCCGAAATTCAACATTGTAAATCGCATAGATGCGAGCGATTCAACAACGGAACCCAGGGCCGTTTGAATGTTAGTTTGAAGTTGCTTAGTTTTTACCATGGGTTACTGAAATTCTACCGAGTTCTATGGAAATCGTAATAATGTATTTTTTTTACATTGGCTTTAATGTTGTATCTACATTCATACGACGACGACATTAGGACCTTCAAGGAGCAAGCCTCTATAAACGAATTCTCGACACCACTGCCAGGCTCGGTAGAACAGTCCTTAGTAAGTACGCTTTATGGCGCCTAAAACTAAAAAAATAATTGTTTCATTCGTCCTATTGCGGTAGGGACTACCTACCGACGCCGGTTTTCCACCCCCCCAGCCCAGCAAATTACTTCCAGCAGATTCAGTTCGACTTTGGATCTAAAGGTGACTGCGAAGCCGCCGTCCACGCTATGAGATCTTTCCTCCAAAGTAATAGTGTTGAAGTCGTACTGAAGGGTGACGTAAAAATGGATTCAACTCCGTCGATAGAGGCGCTTTGCTTGGTCAAATACGATCTAAGCTGCCGGCCGCTTATAAGTTGATGCGGCAATGCTACAAAAAGCCGAGCAATCTTATATACAAAGGCTACCTCTTGCAATCAGTAGTAGTCTGCCAGCAATAGGCGACTCTCGAGAAGCTAAATTCTAAATTTAACGTGTGGTAGTACGACCTACTTAGAATACGGGATCCTACAAGGGGGTGCGAACACGGTTTTATAGGATTTACAGCTCCCATGTGCGAGTTCAGGGTGATTGGTGTGCTGTCCGAGGGCTGGTACCATTCCTGCAGCTTTTGACGCTATTGCTATTACAATGTCGTCGACAAGGCGTGGCTTCACCTTCTAGGTAGTTTTGATTAATCCATCTCGATAATTCATCTTGGAAACAGATGGATATGGAGGTCTAGGCGTTAGGAAAGTTTCAGATGTGTCCCTGTTAGCTTTTCTGTTCCGGTGCATAGTTCACAGTATCCAGTGCAGAAGTTATTATCTAAACTAAGGACTTTTATTACGGCATATTCTATTGAGGCCAAATGCCTTTGGCACGAGGCTTTCCCGGAGGCCGAGCTCCCGAAAAAATCCTGTTCCCAGCGGCTATGGAGCGAGCATCGCTGCAGATTGGTGCGAAACAACATTTTAAGCGCACTAACCAACTCTGCAGAGCGTGCCCGTTTGCTGGCTGCTGGCGAGTGCAAATCGGGTCTCTAACTTCAGGCAATGTCTTCTAAAAATATTGGGACACTTCTCGACCGCGTTACGCACTATATCATGCGCCGGACCTTCACCTCCGCTGGAGCACCCGCTAAGCTTGAGCCAGGTGGTTTAGCCCGTGATGACGGTACGAGGCCCGAAGGGATGACACTCCCGCCCTGAGAGCTGGGACGACGTTTGGTCAGGGACACCACGTGTAACGATAAACTTGCACAGTTCCATCTTCCAGTAACGGCGTGTTATGCTGGACCCGATGCCGTCTCAACTAAAAGTGTCAAACGGCGCAAGTGTTGGTGAAAGCCACATATTTACGCCGTTTGGGGTGGAAACCCTTGAATTCTAGTCTCCATGTGCACACTCCCTATTTCGGGAGCTAGCTAAGTGCTTGGCCGATATTACTAAAGACCCATAGGGCTGGCTTCCACTTCGGACGGGGAACAATGCGGCCAGCCTTCTGAGCAGCATTCAGCCTTAGACAAGTGGGCATTTATTAACAACTATACAAATTTATTAAGTTAGTTGTTATTTGTATTATGTCAGATTAGTATTCATAATTTATATAATTGTTATTCCTACCTTAATAAATACTTTATTCTTCAAAATACATTTCTACGTTCTCCTCGTTTTTTTAAGATTGTGAATGCACCATTAGTCTCACATAGTTCGTTCTGTACATCATTTAAAGCAAAATAAATGTGCAACAATTCCCTTTTAATATTTTTGATCATAGAACTAGCAATTTTACCAATGGTTTGCCTCGGACGGGAGCAAAACCTAAAATTGAAGTTTTTCGGGAAAAATAGACCATCTTTAAAGAGTCATAACTTGGTTGTTATATGCTTTATAGAGCTGTGTTTAAGCTTAAATCCTTGCAAATTTAATCAATTTTAAAAACTATTGAGCTTTGTTGAACGAAAAATGCATAGTTTTTGATTTTTAAATCAGAAAGTGAAAAAAGTCCCAAAATTTCGCAGTTTTTCACGTATTACGCAGGAAGCACAATTTTTTTTTGCTTGCAAAATGTAGTTTCACACTCTCTTAAGAGGTCCAAATAACATACCAAAAATGCAGCGTTACATCGCGCTTTGCGTTTTAGATGTAAGATTTGACTGGCCTACAATGGCAATAACAATTCGTGTTAACACCTCTTTACAACCTTTGTATTTCAAAGTGTTTTGACGGGTTTGCGCTATAAATAAATGAACATGCTTGGACAAATTCACACAGCGCGCCTAGCCCCAAAATAAGAAAAGCTTGGATAACTGAGAAACTACTTACATACCTTTTTTTTCTAATATTCGTCTTCTATCAGGTACAAGCTAGGTAGGTATAATAAATGTGTAGCAACCGACCAATATCTGCAGTGTTTGTCTATCGCTCGTACTTTCAAGTTCGATCGAAGACTTTGGGGTAAGCAGGTTAATATGATGAGTGGACTGTATTTTTAAATGAGTTTAATGCGTTGAGCAAAGAATTACAACGGTAATGAGAGGCTGCTAATCCTCGTGAAAGGTAGCGGAATAGTGAATCATGAATATTCAATGAATGAGATTTGATAAGGGTTAAGCAAATGTAGTTGCAATGTGTACAGTCAATATTATACAAATCACAGCCCGTAACAGTCCACTGCAGGACTTAGGGCCTCTCCCACAAAAAGGGAGGTTATTGCCATAATCTCCACGCTTGGCAGGCGGGTTGGAGATCGCAGTGTTATAATATAACAATGGAAAATGCTGCGGCCCATTTTCCAGTCTACGGAGGCGCAAATCTTTTGCCTCGAAAGCTTTTAGATTTGCTTCTTAAATGTACTTCATTTGAATCTTGTTTGTATTTAAGCTTGAAACCTAAGTATTCTCATCAAAGAGAGAAGTTTGTTGTTAGATCAAATAAATGACAGGAAAATGGTAATGAGTGGTATTGATTAATGATATATAATGATATATGATAGGCAAAATGATGCCTCCTAAGAGGCCGATTCTGTTTCTGCAAATTGTGAATAGTGCGTGAATCTTCCTCTGAAATATGTTCGATACCAAAGGCATCCCCGACATAAACGACCTTTGGCACCATAGACTTCAACAGCGAATAGAAAAACATTAAGCAAAGCCAACTAAAAAAGTAGCTAAGCTCTGTGACACATAATGTTTATCGACGCGATCTGCTGAAGCTGTTTTCCCTGATATCCGCTTGGTTTCTACCAAAGATTTAACTTAATAATAGTAAAACTTAGAAAAGCCGAGAGTAGCACTTAAATCAGAATATTTAAGATTCTACTGAATTATTGTGGGACAGGAAAATCTGCAACGCCGTTTATTCACTGCACCGCCGATTCTTCAGCATATTTCAAATCATAGCAAAAGATAAAAGCTTGGAAATTGTTGACTATCCTTGTTATACACAATCTGTGGTAACAGAGGTCTCACATAGTCTTACTGTGTTACTGACGCTAATGCTTGAGATGGCTTCGTTGGAATTTGCAACCACGAACAGAAATCCATAATTTTTGACTCAATAACAAGCAAAAAAAATAAAAATATTATATTGATTATTATGCTCTATTTTGATTATTTTGTTTTTTTATGCTTTATTTGTTTAATTTTTATATTTTAGTATAAAATAAACTTGAATTTGTATTATTTTAAGCAAATAAAAAAATTCTGTAAAACTTCAAAATTCCCAAATTTTCAAAGATCGGTAGAACCCTCAAGATTACATTTATTTAAAATATTTTTTCATTTTTCATAATCTGTGTTAAATTACGCAAATTTTGATACCTCTTGCGATTGTGTAGCTTAAATTTTTTTTTTCTCATACATGGACGGGACACCCTAATGTTCATGTCTATCGTGATCCCTATGAAACTGTCGATTGGATCAAGTGGAACTGAACTGAAAGAGTTACACTTCACGCCACAATCTTAAGCTTGATCATGCCGATTGGGCAACTGCCATGGCTGTCCAATCGGTAGAGAAGTTCAGTTTAAGTATTTTTAAAGTATCTCGGAAAATAGTCGGGGTAGGATACTGAGATGTTAGCAGGCTCAAAAACAACATATTTTTGGATTTGTTTTTGTAGCTATTTAAGTGCCCGAGATGGCTATAACATTGTCATCCGTCACTGGTGACACCATGGCTTAACTGAACGTCGCTCTCAATTGAACTGCCAATTAGATCGGCCTTCGGTCTTCGGCATTCTATGTGGTGAGTTAAGAGTTTGATGAGTGTGTTTGGCAAATGCACGTAAAAATTTAAAAAATTGTACTGATCAACGCAGTGTTCGGTACAAGGAAATTAATCCTCCTATACCAAATGTACCAAACCCAACAACACAATGATCAGCTACCACCGGGCGCAGTCTCAACTGGCCGTCAATTGTGAACAATTGTGTGGCTATTCTAATTTTAGGGTGTGAACGCTGTGGCCGTATTGTGCTGTGTCACTTGCTCGGACAGGACAAGGGTCGTGATAAGGTTTGCCAACTTTTTAAAGACCAAATATAGTATTTTCGGATTCAGTAGCCATAAAATATGATAAACAGAAAGTTCATTAAAAATTTATAGAATATATTATTAATAAAATATATTTAGTATAAAATTGATCTTCAGTAAGTAGTTAGCTGGTTTTATTGAGGTTTTTCTGAATTCTTACATTAAAATTCAGTGGCCCTAGCACAAGTGTGTCGGCGACAAAGCTCGCGCCGCGAGAATGCGTTTGTCTCTTTCTCTCAATACTTAGACGAAAGAGATAGCAATACCTATGTCACGCTTTTTCTCGCTTACCGCGCGCGAGAGCAACTTGTGCTAGGCCTACTGGACGCATTCCGTTTTACTGTAAGTGATACTGATAAGCGACTTTGCTGATAAAATATAGTAGTTTGGCATTCTATATTAAAAATTTAAAATAATACTAGGCGGACACCAAAAACAGTAGGATACAGTCAGTTTCTCCTGGTAGCAGGGTCACGAAGGACAGATGGCAGTCGCTCCACTATAATTACCTGATCTGCCAAATCCTAATTTATGGTCAAGACGGACCCTGGGCCCTCGCGCTCGAGAGCGCAACCGGGACATTAACGCCAAGATGATGATGATGACTATATTATATAGTAAGATTGGCAACCCTAGACATGATCTTGTTACACGCATTCACGTGACAGTTATTGTGATAGATTGTAATTTGATAGGCATCGTGTATTTGGCAGCGCGTTGTGGTCACGTGCTGCTTAAGCGTCAGGGACACGTGGCAAATAGGAGCCTGAATCTGCCGGTATCAGGAAAGAGGCCCCGTGGGCGACCCAAGAAGCGTTGGATTGACATCGCTGAGTCGGATGCAAGAGCCAACGGCTTACGACGAGAGGATGCCGAAGACCGGGCGAAGTGGAGAAGAATTTGCAGGAAAGCGGACCCTGGCAGAGGCCGGGATAAGCGCTAGGGCGATGATGATGACTATATTATATAGTAAGGTTGACAACCCCATACGTCTTGTTACCCGCATTCATGTGACAGTCATTGTGATAGATTGAAATTTTATAGGCATCGTATATTTAGCACCGCGTCTTCTAAATTAGCGGCGTAGTTTACAAGAGAGAAATAACATAACCGAAAGATGTGGAAAATCTTCCGACAAAGTCAATTCATATAAAGTATACCAACTAAAATATTTTCTAAAAAAACTGATCGATACACATGAAAGAAAGCTAAGAATCTCCTAGATAAAGTAAACTGGTTTTCAAATGTTTTCAAATAAAAAAACCGCACCGAAATCAGTCATTCCGTTAATACGGAACACCCCTAACACCCCTTTTTGTAGGGGTTAAAAAGGTGGTCGAATGCTTCGTGGAACCGATTTTTATGCGAATGACTTGAATTTGATCAATGACGAATTGTATCTTAAATATTATATTTAGCATCTACGTACGTTATAATCTGAGGAAACCGCCACAAGAAAGGAAATCAATCAAAATTATAAAAGAGAAATATTGTATTAAGAATGTAATCAGCGAGAATAGTTCAAGCTGAAAACTCGATAATTTGGGACTTGTAGCTTCCTCCTCACCAGCAGAGGGGATTGCCATAATCTGCATAACTAACAGGCGGGTCTAAAATAGTCAACAGAAGCACCTGCTGCCCATTTTAACATTTTAAAGAATCGGTCAAATACAGAATCTATCAAATGCAGAATCGGTGAATAATGATGTCGAAAGTAGGATCAATCAAATGTAGACTAAACGCCTTTTACGTTTCGACACTTGGCAGTTCAAGGCGTTGGTGTAATTCTACTCTATCGGTCACCATACGGCTCTACATACAACTCTATCAGATTTGCTGTAAAATTGTGTTTTTTTTTCTAACAAACTGAAACGGGGTATCAGCCTGTATCTAATAAATCACCAGGTGGTGTAATGTCGAATAAAGATACACAAGATTAAAAACCACGATATCTAATTCTACCGAGACTACTGAAATGTTAGCTGAAACCTTTGCTTCAAATTCTAGTTTGATGGAGCATATCTACGTCTTGCATTACTATTGATAGTTTACTATCCTTAATAGTATTTCAAAGTAATACAAGTTATAAGAAGAAAAAAACGTCAACCTATATCGATATAATAGACTTTCATAATGTCGTTAACATCACTATTTCATAAGCGATTTACCTTTCTTTGCAGAAAATAGAATCTATGTTATTACGTTGACAGTACTGTACCACAAACTTAACTGACCCGCAGCCGTACCGCCATTGGTTAAAACTCAATGAGCAGTTTTCCAATAGGTATCTAAAGCATTCCTAACCACTCACTAGATGGCGCCCCGACAATTTTTGTAACTGATAATCGCTTGAAATAGGTTCTTCGCAAACAGGATATAAGCACTGGGTACGTTGTATTGGATAACATTGTATTTGTCAAAAGTTTAATACCATTTTAGAGGTTGTAATAATAATGGAACATAGTGCCAACTTTCGTTCAACCTTTATCAGTTGTTTATATTAATATACATTTTATTTTTAAGTTTAGTATTAGTTGGCTGCATGAAATCACTGCCACCATCATACAGATTTAAAAAAAGATTACCTAAATTGTAGGAGCGCCATCTATTGATACTTTTTGAAACCAACTATCAATACCTACTGGAAAACTCCTCATTGCATCGAAATGGCGCCGTACAATCGGAGATCAGCGGTATGGCTGCAGGTAACCAAACCGGAACTAGAGCACCCGCACCAACATAAAGTTTGGGTGTTGCTATGGAGTTGGCGGTCTGTCAAATTTAGTTCCATTCTCAGCCGCCAACAGCACTCTGGCACTCTTAGGGGCGCCGTTTAAAAATGACTGTCATTTTCTTGTCAACAACAGCGCCACCGTCACCTGGTCCAAAAATATGTGGCACTACACTGTCAACATAGACACTAAACTCTGCAAAGGAATCTATGTCCATCCCTTAGTAGAGTTCGTTTAGTCTAAAATGACGCGCCCCACTACTTAGTTAGTTGATTTCGATGTGTGAGTGCAAATATTGATAACGACTCTTCATCTGTGTGGGAGCCAATGAACGACGCGTGCTCCTACGTTTGAATCTCACCGGCAACTGAATGACCAATTACAACGGCATTTGTATATGTATTGCGTCCATATTTTAAACTTGCTTGTGTGCGGTAATGCGATAGTGGGGCGCGTCATTTTAGATTAGACGAGCTCTACCACACTACAGAGTACTTGAACTTACTATGCACTTACCTCTGCTTACCTCATTAGATGAGAGTGCCTCCGCTGCCGTGGCTGGTTCATACCTATATAGCTGTTGGGAACCACCGCTAGTTCAGAAGGTACAACCTACCCACCAGGTCACACAAACCTAATATCTATACATCTTGTTTTAAATTACATTTTTAATAGAGATATTTAGCTAGAAAAAATGTCGAATTCGATATGTGACAGCGCGAGATTTCCGTGATATAGAGACGAATTTTCTTAATTACACTAGACATACCTATATAATATAATATAGCGTTCCGGCTCTGCCTGGCATTGTCGAGCACGGTTCGGTCGTGGTTGGCGAGGGATACGTTATCTACGGCCATAGGGCGGTCAGCGTGTCACTGTGTGTTTCCTTCCTATTTTCCTACCCCCCTCCTTTTTGACGATTGAAAGAGATATTTAATGTCCTAATCAATAAATAAATTTTGAATTGAATTGAATTGAATTACGAGTGTTAGCGTTACAGTTGACAACCAACGCATTTGAAGTTCTGCATTTTTGTTACATTAAATAAAACCTAATTCATTCATTCTAGATTTTGTGGACACAACTTGATATTAAATTCAATATTAGGATAACTTGATAGTCGTGTGGTGTCCGGCAGAGTAGAATAGCTCGTGGGTGTCGTACAAGGCGATTGATGTTTTCGAGGCAAAAGATCTTAGAGTCTCCGTAGACTGGAAAATGGGCAGCAGCGTTTTCCATTGTTATATTTACAACACTGCGATCTCCAACCCGCCTGCCAAGCGTGGAGATTTGGCAATAACCTTCCCTTTCGTGGGAGAGGCCTTCAGTCCTGCAGTGGACTGTTATGGGCTGTGATGATAACTTTATAAGTCTTGGGAGTCAACCATTATGATCCCTACAAAGATACGTACCACATCTCCGGCGAGTACGGTGGCGAGGTGGTGACCAAGGATGGCGGCGGCTGCAGCGCGTCGTTTGATAACTGTTAGGAAAAAAAAGATTACAGGATATTGGGTATTAAAAGGATATTGCGATATTGCGGTGCAGGATATTGCGGTGGTGACCGCAGAGAACACAAACGGATGTAAAAATAGATTAGACAAATTCTTAAGATCAGAACAGGAAGAATAATTATGGTTAGAGAGAAGCCGGATGCAGGCAACCCAACAGTTGTTCACAACTGCCTGCCTGATAAACAATAATAATAATAATAATAAAAATGAACTATTTACATAAAAATAAGAGGTATTAAAAAGGTCATCGAAAAGGAAACTATACTGGAGAAAAGAGTCTGTCATTGTCGCGCTCAATTGAGACCACTGGCCGAAGGTATTTCGGCATTTTTTACTATATTATGTATGGATTATACATACATACTTTCCGCAAGATATTGCCTAAGTGATGGTTAAATATGATATAAAAAATTTGAGAATTTGACATTAGGGAAACTGGAGTATTAGGTTTTTAAGGGGTCGGCAGCGCGTTTGTGACGCCCCTGGTATTGCAAACGGCCATAGGCTGCGGTGACTGCTTACCATCAGGCAGGCCGTAAGCTTGTTTAAATAATAAATAATTTATAAAGGTGATTAGACAATTCATGGGCGGACCCTGGGCTCGCGTGCCACGCGGGAGCGCAACCGGGACATGACGCCGAGATGATTATGTGATTAGACAATTCATACAGCGCCATCTAGCCCCAAAGTAAGCAAAGCTTGTGTATGGATGCTGGTTAAATGACAAACTACTTACATACTTTTTTAAATATATACCTATAATACATATAACACCCAGACCAGTAACAGAAATTAAAATTCATCATTTCAAGTACTGCTCGGCCGGGCATCGAACCTGGGACCTCTGCGTGACAGACGTCATTGTTCCCACTAAACCATTCAGGTCGTCGTTTGCCACCTCAGTGGCATAAAAAAATATTTATTTTAATTTTTTTTAACATATCATTTTTTGACTAATAAAATCTCTCCAGAACACCAACCGTGGTAAGCACAGTAGCCTCGCACCCCGGCTGGTACTTGTCCAAGTCGGCTCGCGGACGCCGCAATACTTTCTCACGATCCTGCTTGTGTTTGCGATCGGCGCCTTTCAGTTTGAACACCTGTTTGAGAGACATCGAAATGAATAAAGGTTCAAAAAACTTCAAAAGTTCAAAATGCAGGACATTACATGTCTATTTAAATCGTCAAAAAGGGGGGGTAGGAAAGTAGGAAGGAAACAAACAGTGACATGTTGGCCGCCCCAGGACTGGAGCACATCCACCCCACACCGACAACGGCCGGACCGTGTCCGACAATACCCGACAGAGACGGTGGTACACATACGATGGTCATCACAGCCCATAACAGTCCACTGCAGGACTTAGGGCCCCTCCCACGAAAGGGGAGGTCATTGCCATAATCTCCACGCTTGGCAGGCGGGCTGGAGATCGTAGTATTATAAATATAACAATGGATAACCTAATGAGGAGTTTTCCAGTAGGTATTGATAGTTGGTTTCAAAAAGCATCAATAGATGGCGCCCCTACAATTTTGGTAATCTTTTTTAAATCTTTATGATGGTGGCAGTGATTTCATGCAGCCAACTAATACTAAACTTAAAAATAAAATGTTTATTAATATAAACATAACTGCTAAAGGTTGAACGAAATGTAAAAAGAAATATTTATAGAAGTTGGCACTATGTTCCATTATTATTACAACCTCTAAAATGGTTAAAAACTATTGACAAATACCATATTATCCAACACAACGTACCCAGTGTTTATATCCTGTTTGCTAAGAACCTAATTCAAGCGATTATCAATTACCAAAATTGTCGGGGCGCCATCTAGGGAGTGGTTAGGAATGCTTTAGATACCTATTGGAAAACTGCTCATTGACAAAAAAACCGGATAACCCGCGGCCAAGTTCAATTAAACTCAAATATTTCCTAAACTAAAAAACCAATTTTAATGAAACAAAGCTGAGAATCATCTCGAATAAACAGGCTTTCAAATAACCGCATCCAAATCAGTCCATCTGTTAGGGAGCTACGACGTCACAGACACACACGCCAAATTCATAACACCCCTCTTCTTTCGTTGGGGTTTAAAAACGCTGATCATTTTCCAGCCTACGAAAACTCTAGAAATGTTGTCTCGAAAAACATTTGTCGCTTTGTACGACACCCAGTGTTGGTTGGTGCTATTTAACGCCGGACACGTACGTAAACCAGACGACAGGGGTGGCGCCGGGTGATTAGAACGCGGTAGCGAGTTGGTACGCTGCTATCATAGGGAACCGTGCCTATATATTGTATTAGAGCGAACGATTCCACCCCAGGACCAAGATATGGGACGGCCTCCAGCTGCGGTGGAGTGATGGCTTGCTGGCCACGGGTGGATGTTGTATTGCTAAAGCAGCCGGCGAAGATAGGTCTATGCGGGGGAGGGAGAGCCATGCCCAGCAGTGGACTAGATAGGCTGATGATGGTGCCATAGAGGCTGATGAAGGTTTACCTTGATCTGGCAAGCGGCAGCATGCAGTCTTCTATCTGCGCCCGCGAGCGCGGTCTCTATTTGCACTCGGAACGGGACGCCCTTCTCGCCGCCATGTTTCTTCGCCGTGAACTCGGTCGATATGCAGTTCACCTGGTGAGGACAAATTCAGAATTAGGAGTTTCACGGCTCCAGATGGCGCTAGTGAGGCGTAACGCCCGTTGTCAAAATACTGTCGAGCTATTGCACAGACGCAGCGTGGGTAGGCCTCTGACAAGGTGGATCGACGACTTGGTAAAGATCGCAGGTACCAGCTGGATGCGGAAGGCACGGGACCGGTCGCCGTGGAGATCTCTGGGGGACGCCTATGCACAGCAGTGGGCGTCTTTCGGCTGATTCCAGCCAATGATAAGGCTTTATTTTGCTAGGAGACCGAAGAAATTACGAGCTCTCTTTCCTCGCTCATTGATTAGTTTCAGTTACCTTTCATTATTAAGCTGATACATAAACGTTAAAAACGTTAAAATATAGAACGTTAAACGTCATTTTTAAATGTGCTTACGAATTTGGTGAAAGCGGAGCTAAATCTCTCATTCATTCATTGACCACTAAAGCGTGCAATTTTTAGCTCACTGCGCTCGCTTATTCTATTTAAAATTATTTATTTATTTATTTATTTGTTCAACTAGTTATTGCTCACAATAATTAAACGAGAGAATAATGATATGAGAGATAACTTAGATATAACTGAAACAACAGGCACTACTTATTTCTAAAAGGAATTTCTTCCAGCAGGCTTTGAGAAGGGATTATAATTTTTTTTACAGCTCAGTTACAGCCAGCTCACAAAGCAACCTGACCCACCTTGACATACACGCCAACATCCTTGGTGGGGTCCCAGTAGACGTGCAGTGCGTTCGTGGCGGAAGGCTGTTCCACGCGGACCACCCCGTACGAGAGTGGGACGTCCACCTGGGGACAAAGTACCTAAAGATAGATAAGAGCAGCCGGATGGTTAAAAAATGGAGTAAAAATTCAAACAATTTATATTTTAAAAAGGATTAGGTTTATTAATGGATGAGAATCAACGTAATTGTCTCAAATTTAAAATAGAGTCAAGGATATCGTATGCTTGGCAGCCACTCTAGTATTTGCTGTTTATTCCAACCGGCGAGGTATTCATTTTTATTATTTTCTGCCGCTAACTGGTCACTGTGAACTTAGCTGTCTAATTAGCTGCGACCCGATTGGTCGAGGGGCGGGGCTAGGCCGGCGGACAGCGATGACTCACTATTTTCTTATCGCGAATGAACCTTATTAAGATTTTTGACGGAAAATAAAATGGTCGCTAAGGACCCGTGATGTGTATTGTCTGTGCATTCGCATATACCATAGTAATAAATTACGTATTCAGACAAGTATCATTTCTGAATTTGGGTGTGAAACTACCAGCCTATTTCAGAAACCACTCGCAACCACGCGAGCGCTCGCTTTTTATAGCTTGTTTTCTATCTCTAGCAATTTACCACAAGTGTGAAAGAGATAAGTAGCACACGCGAGCGCTCGCGAGGATGCGGTTTTAAAACCAGGGCCCTAGTTTCCTTATTCTGGGCTATTTTTTCAATTCAATTCATTTATTTGTAAAAGTAGGTAATACATAGGTTATCACAATGATTGAGTTGTCCTCTTCTTTTACCCCAAGGGAGCATACAAATATTTGATAAAATGTATTAGACAAGTATCATTAGACGCCGCAAGTAAAAAGTCAAAATACCGCAAAGGGGTCGTTCAAGTATTACGTAAGCAGATTTATTACAATTATTTACCCCCCATCCCCCATCCCCCTTGTCAGCAAAAGTAAGCAAAGCTCTTACCCCCTCCCCCCATGCTGACGTAAACATTTTTCAATTAATGTATTGTTTTATTTAAATATTATAATTATAATTTTAAAAATAAGAAAATAGATTTAGTAGATATAGAGATTAGATTTTACTGATACGGTATTCAACATAGAGTAAGGTACAAAACTATTATAATTTTACAAACTTATTTAAAATTTTTGGTACACATATTAAATTCAAATTAACAGTCTTCAGTCCATGAAACCCGAATCCATGATTCTAAGTTTTCGGTGACATTGGATGTTCGCTGCTCAGTGTTGTGAGTCTGCTCACTTTCATCCGATTTTGACTTGTCTACGTAAATAAAGTAAATAACTACCGATGACGTAATCATCATCTAGACTCCCCTACCCCCCATGTCATCCAAAATAAGCAAAGCAAAGACCCACCCGCCCCCCCATAGTGCTTACGTAATACTTGAACGGCCCCAAAAGAATAAAAAGGATGGAAAGGAAAGCAGGAAAGCGGACCCTGGCCGGGATTGACCGCTCGGATGATGATGGAGATGATTTCTGAATACCGATGTGAAACTACAAGTTTCCTTATCCTGTGGCCATAGCTAGCACTCACCTCCAGTATCCGTTCGCCGGGACGGTCGCTATGCCACTGCGCTATCTGTTCTCTCTCCATGTATTGCAGACGGCGCTCGTGGAAGCAGATCTTTATCACGCTCTAGGGAGGAACATACGACACTGTTATTAATTATGGTTTTCATCACTAGATGGTGCTACCGTCAAAACGAAAGCTTGCAATTAAAAAAATTAAAATAAAATATATGCTTGGACAATGAGCAGTTTTCCAGTAGCTTCGACTTCGTTCTTATGGTCCGCCATATTTCATTCATAAATATATTTATAATGATTACTGATTAATTGATTGATTGTAATGTATTGACATGGTCAAATTTATGATTTTATGAAATTATTATTTGAACAAATTATTTGACATTGATATTTTAGTCAATTGACATAAGTATGGAATTTGACATTGTTATTATTTTTATATTTTTGGTAAGAAGGAAGAACTCACGTACCTAAAAAGATATGGAATTGTAAATTCTGAAATAAATTATTATTTTATTGAATTTAATTGTCAGTTGGTTATAAAAAGCATAAATACATTGCGCTCCAACAATTTGGTACTTCTCTTTTAAATCTGTATAATTGTGGCAGTGATGTCATGCAGTCAACTTATATTAAACTTAAAAGTAACGTTTATTAATATAAACATAACTTTTGAAGGTTGAAAGAAATATAAAAATAAATATTTATTCAAGTGGGCACCATGTTCCAATTTAATACAAACCTTCCATATTTAAATTACGTTCATTCTTGCTCCTAGCGTTCATGAAACGAACTGACTCAGTCAAATTGATGTTTGTTTTGTTTGCAATAATTTATTAAAACCTAATATAAATGCAATATTATCCAGTACAACGTACTCAGTGTTTATATAAGTACATATTTCAAGCGATCTTCAATTATAAAAATTGTTGGGGCGCCATCTATCAAGTGACAAAAATACTTTCATACCTATTGGAAAACTGCTCATTCACACAGAGCCATCTAGTCCCAAAGTAAGCAAAGCTTATGTTATGGGTGCCAGAGAACTGATTAACTACTTATATATATATTTTTTAACTAGGTACATACTTATTATACACACAACACCCAGAACCGTAACAGAAATTAAAATTCATTTAATTTCAATATCCATCAGATGGCGCTAGCGTAAGGACCGTTGTCAAAATACTGCTGTGCTGTGCTATTGGAGTACAACATGGAGTTCTTCAAGAAAGGGGTTAAAAGGTTTTTACGGGGTCGGCAACGCGTGGGTGATGCCCCTGGTATTGCAAACGTCCATAGGCTGCGGTGACTGCTTACCATCAGGCAGGCCGCAAGCTTGTTTGCCACCATAGAGGTATAAAAAAAAAAAAAAAATTGGAGAGAGACAACTGCTATCAAATGACGGATCTATTCTAATCAACGGAGAGGCTTTAATTTTGACATTGCTTAGTGTGTAAATAGAGAAACAGAAATCGAAAATAAGCAGATATATCTCATATCAAGAATAACAGATTTCACACACTCACAGAAAAGTAGAGATAAGATATCTCTATGTCTTTCAACGACTCTCTCACACACACAACACTAACACTCTCCTAACACTTAAGTGATAAAATCCCCACTTTTCACTAGCGGGCTTTACCAGTCCGCTTGAATACAGTGTGTGATGGTGTAATCGGGCATTAGAGGGCAGCACATAGCCAGAGAGTGGGAGAAAATGAGTCTGAGAGAGAAGCAGAACTACCAGCCTACCTTGAGCATCTTCCCCTTGAAGTGTGAGAGGTCGCCCAGCTTCTTCAGCTTGATCTCGTACGGCTGGCCCTGGTTCAGATAGGTGAGCGTCTCCTCATTCTGCTTGGTGGCTATGGAGGTGGCCGCTGCTAGGACGTATTGAAATCTGTGGGGGAGATTGCTGCACTTTTATTATCTTACAAGAGGCACTGGTCTAGTGGTGGCGCGCTTACTGATTATCAGATTTTATCAGGTGGTAGGGCTCTGTCAAGCCTGAGGAGTCGTCCTGTGTGAGTACCACCGCCTTTTCTATTTCTGCCGCCAAGCAACAATGCTCGCATTGTTGTGTTCCGGTTTGATGTATAAGGTGGGTGATGCCCCTGGTATTGCAAATGCCCATAGGCCGCGGTGACTGCTTACCATCAAGCAGGTTGTTTGCCACCTGTATGGTAAAAAAAAAAGTACTCACATGGACAACGCACGGTATGGGCGACAGCTACCGCTTACTATCAGGTGCGTACGTAGCGTAGAACAAAAAACCAAAGTTAAGCAATGCTCGCAGTGTCCGGAAACAGGTTGGGTGACCATTTCGTACTTCGAGGCTAGTCGAACAAAAGCAAGGCAAAAGCTAATAAGTATAAAGCAGGTACAAATAGAAAACCAACCTGGTATCGTCCTTGAAGTTGGCGTCAGCGCGCGCCGGCCCGTACAGGAACCCGTCCAGCGAGCTGGCCGGCGAGCACATGAGCAGACCGGCGGCTGGGGAAAGGGCATCATCGTAAGCATCTTGGGCGATCCCGGCTACTGTCAGTTATTAAACAGAAGGAGAAACTAAAAATATTAGTAGTTTTTAATGTAATAAATAATTCGTATTTTGTTTATTGTCATAATCAGGTAAAATTGTCATTTCAATTCATTTTACATTATGCGGAGGCAATTTACAATACACAAATTCGTCAAAGTCTTAGAAACAATGTTCTAATAGTCAACGCTTCAATTTGGATTTAAAGATGTTGACGGCAGTAGCATTTTTAACGTTCTCCGGCAGTTTGTTGTAAACAGTAGGCCCTAGTACGTAAACAGACCGTTCCGACTTTATTAGCCTATGGCGCACTGGAAGGAGTCCCTCGTCTCTGTTACTCCTCAAGGCGCGCGACATTGCCTACTTTCGTTCGAACAAGGCTATATTACTGTATGTAAATGTCGCAGCCGGATGGTTAAATTAGCCGGTTAATTAAACGGCTAGCTATTTAAGCAGTTATTTAATTGAAAATTGGTCAAATTCATGAACTTTGAAAGTAAAGTCAAATGAACGATATTGCCTCGAGTTTACGGAGCTCTTCCATTCATTGTCATAATGCTAACCTAAACTAACCGAATAGAAACCTAATGCAAACTATTATTATACTTTGAAGTTATTGTGGGTAGGTTAGCATTTGAACGATGTGTGAAAGAGCTGCGTAAACTCGAGGCAATATCGTTCTTTCAACATCACTTTAAAATCTTATGAAACTGGCAAATTTACAACTAAATAATTGCTCAAAAAGCTAGCCGTTTAGTTAACCGGCTAATTTAACCACCCGGCTGCGACATATATACTGCTATCTGGTATAGGTACTCGCAAGGAAGTGTGAGTATACCCAACTGTTTGAAGAGAGGTCTACACGGTCAAGGCGGACGCCAAGATGATGTGCCTATGTATACCAAGCACTTACTTTTATTCTCCTGCGCTACGGGCGAGTGGTACCCGCTGATGGGCATCATCGCACCGGACATCGGTTGGCACTGCATGCTCTCCGGGCAGGCGGCTGTGGGCAAATTGACATACATTAAGAGAGGTAGGGCATAGCGGGGTATCCCGTTCGAATTGGAGCCGCCCGACTGGGGAACTACCTCCACCTTACAGAATACCGCAGCTAAACAATACTCTTTTAAATAGTGTTGTGTTTCTGCCGGTGAGTAAGGTTTCCAGAGCTCCATGGGGTGGGGATTTGGGGAACCGTGGCTTTGGCAGTGGAGGGATATTTGCTTTTTTGCTGTCAGATTAACGTTTTATAGAGGTGGGCAACGCATTGGCGATAGTCTCGGTGTTGCTAATGTCTATAGGCAGTGGTGACCACTTTCCATCAGGTGGCCCGCTTGCCTGTTTGCCTATCGTATGACATAAAAAAAAGAAAAACATTGATGTCTCGGCCGGACGCTATTCTTTTACTTAAGTTAGACATAACAGTATATATGACAAATCAATTAGTACAGCCTCTTAATTTCACTGAAGATTTGTAATGTGTCAAGCCTGGCTAGTATGTTTACTGAATGGCAACTATAGGTTTGAAACTTTGTCAGCAACTTTGTTTGACAACCTGAGTGATTCAGTGGTCAACATGCGTCTGCCACGCAAGAGGTCCCGGGTTCGATTCCCGGTCGGGCAGAAATTGAAATGATGAATTTTAATTTCTGTTACGGGTCTGGGTGTTCTATGTATAATAAGTATGTATTTAAAAGTATATAAGTAGTTTATCAGTTATCTAGCACCCATAACACAAGCTTTGCTTACTTTGGGGCTAGATGGCGCTGTGTGAATTTGTCCACGATTATTATTATTATTATATTATTATTAACTGAACCCATGCAATTGATGATACGGAATCGTAAAAGTAACAACTTCAACCATTGGAATCAGAGAATTGTTGGCAACAGAGTTAGTAATTAGCCAATTGACCCTGCCATACATTTAATACATGCTAGGGGGGTCCAGTCTGCAGCTGACTGTAGAGCTCGTCTAGTCTAAAATGACGCGCCCCACTACTTAGTTAGTTGATTTCGATGTGTGAGTGCAAATATTGATAACGACACTTCATCTGTGTGGGAGCCAATGAACGACGCGTGCTCCTACGTTTGAATCTCACCGGCAACTGAATGACCAATTACAACGGCATTTGTATATGTATTGCGTCCATATTTTAAACTTGCTTGTGTGCGTTAATGCGATAGTGGGGCGCGGCATTTTAGATTAGACGAGCTCTATGTATGTGTCGTGCTTACAATGTTGCGTCATCATGGCGGCATGCGGCGGCGACTGGTTGGTCTCGAGGCCGTCGCGGGCGTTGTCCACCACCATGTTGGACACCTGGGGACAATGGGCGCTGTTATGCCTTTGCTTTGGGGGATGCCCAGACTAAAAGTATTGCAAAGTGTGGTCTGGAGTGTATGTGTGGGTGCGTAGTGTTTGTCTGCAGTTTGGTTGTAGTATAGAGAGTCATTTGGAGTTTGTATTGCAGAACGTGGTCTGGACTCCAGACTCTGGAGTGTATTGTAAAAGGGCGGTCTGGGGTGTCATGTATTGCAGAATATGATGCATTGTATTGTTAAAGGTGGTTTGGAGTGCATTGTAGAATAAGGTCTGGACTGTAGTAATATAGAGAGCAGTGGTCTGAATTGTAGACTAGAGCGTGGTCTGAATTGTGTGGTAAAATGTGGTCTGGACTGTAATATAGAGGGTGATCTGGATCGTAGGGTAAGCAGTTGTGGAGAGTGTGGCCTGTATAGCGTATCGACCGACCTGTCGCCTGGACTATTATATAGGGCATGGTCTGGCCTCTAATATAGAGTGAGGTCTGGATTGTATTGCAGAGTATGGTCTGGATTGTAGTGTAGGGCGTGGTCTAGATCGTTGCACAGTGTGTTATTTTGGCTTAGTTGCGGACATCCCTTATTATTGTGGCTTTTGGATAGACGATAACAAAAGAAACCCCCTATTAAAACTCCCGTGGGTTTTAGTATCGTAGTTTTCGAAATATTTAAAAAATCGAGAAAAGTCCATAGAAACCATAAAGATGAGATTTTGGCTCTTATGACGGTCATGTTTCAATGAATGTTTCATGGCATGATAGCCATTACCTAATAGCATCAATATATCTATTAAAACTTTTAAAAATACGCTCTCCTAGGCGTCAAATTATTTTTTTCTGTGATTTCATAATAATTTTTTTTATGGTCATTCTTTACACGGTCGCATTTTATTTTATGATGTAATTGTTAAGTGCAATAATAAGGATTATCACACAAAAAATAAGAAGAAACGAACATAAGAACTCGGAGCTATTCGCTTTTAAAGTTTTAGGTTAGGGTTGTCAACTGATGTAGGCGCCTTTTAAAAACAACGAGCCATCTTCTCGAACTCATTGTTGCCGTGACTGAATTGGCAGGCGTTCACGTAAATAAATAAAATTGCTTCCTCAATTATTACCAGTCTTAACTAACACGCTTTTATTAGCTTCACCTGTAACTCACGATGTAAAGAAATCTTGAAGAAGAATTTCTAATTTTATTGTCCTATCGACTTGAATAACAAGATAATAATTTGACTTCATCCCGTTGATTTGATGACGGAACTAGATGTTGGACAGTGAAACTCTTCAAAGGCTTCTAGTATGCTCGCCGAGCTTGAGCTCATTTAGTTTGTTTTAACGAGCCCAATATATTACACTTAAAGACCGGGTCTGATTATGGATCCTGGAAGTAGATACAGGCACTCCACAATGGCTACTGGTGAACCCCTGAGTTTTACTTGTTATTTTTTAAGTGCCCAAGCGCTTTCATTAAAATCAATCTTCGACAGAATGTCAAAACCCAATTCCTATACTTAATATCTGGAGAAGCGGGGGTGAGGTGTCATGGAGCCGTCAAAGACCCATGGCACTGCTTTGCCTCAAAAGGCACTGACCCATCCTGCTGGTGGGTGTCTAATGCAACGGCGGCATGAGGGCGCCAACCCTCATGCTGGTCAGCGAGTGGCAACTTCAACGACTAACAACGAAAGCATGAACCCGGACCTAAAGAAATCGCGAATCGAAAAGGTTTTTACGGGGTCGGCAACGCGTGGGTGCCCCTGGTATTGCAAACGTACATAGGCTGCGGTGACTGCTTATCATCAGGCAGGCCGCAAGCTTGTTTGCCACCTTAGTGGTATAAAAAAAACCTTTTGAACCGTCAACATATTGAAAAACTGAAACATCTTTTGAAGCTTCATCTAGTACCCCACCTCCATTGTTTGAAAATGTAAGTGATCGCCAAAAGCGTCGTGCACGGAAAAGTCTCGAGGAATCGCTTGAAGGAGAACCTCATTCAAAAATAAATAAAGTTGTGTCGAGAATAGTAACAGACGAAACCGAAAACTCAATAAACGTTCTGCTCAGGAGTTAGAGTTTGTCATAAAAGAATGCTCGTCCTAAAAAATTGCGGCCACCATAAAGTTGAAATCGGAACCCAAACCCTATACTCCCGATGAAGCTCTTTGTTTCATGATGGATAAAAATCTATCAGCGGAGGACTATGTAAACATGCAACAAGGTGCCAAATCTCGAGAATTTAACCTTTACCCTCCCTTTTATAAAATTAAAGAAGCTCAAAAAAATGTGAATAAACCCTGATGTTGAAATTGAAGTCTCAGAACGAGAAGCCACAGTACCTTTGCCTAATTTACTTATGCACACGTTTCGATGAATCATTTACTCTTGTGATGAAAAGGTTTCTGAATATTGCAATCAAAAACAGTTATATAGACTTCACTGCGTTTTTGAGGGTTCATGGGGCTTTGATGGTAGCACAGGACAGTCAATTTACAAGCAAACGTTTTTTGATGAAAACGATGATGAACACAACCTCTATGCCACTACGTACATTCCATTACGTATAAAAACTATACGCAATTTTAACTCGCATAACAAAACAATCGAGAAACAAGTTTTAGCGTTACGACCGTGAACATCACACTCGAAAATTTGATCGCAAAGCAACAGTGCTCGACTTGTTTCACCGCGCGCTAGAGTCTTCCGACCCATTCCTATCGACGATGACTATTGGTAGCCGACATAAAAAAATAAACGTTCCATTCTTCCAGATAAGGTTTTGTCACTTTTAAAACCGACTATGGAGAATATTTTTACCCATCAGGATGCTTTACCGCAAAGTTCTGCTGATATTCCTACCACTAAATTGGTAACTGACGACGCTGGTGTACTTGTATTATCATCTGAAGAATGTTATGATATTATACTCCGCTGATGACTACTAGTAGGTTAGCCTCACGTATTAGTTGTTGTAGTAATTGTTTTATGACACCAGAAATGTTCTACTTAAGAGTTAGGTATATGGGAAATATCTCGCAAATTTTTTTCGTGTTTCATTGTGACAACCCTATTTCCATAGAAATTTCAGAAATATTTAGAAACGCTCTATCTCCGTTGTCCTGTAATTGTCGCGTGTCATATTGTAAGGTATGGTTAACAATAATATTGCGAATGTTTTTAAATAAAAATAAAATGCGACCGTGATAAGATAAAATTTTAAAAAAATATTTTGTGTTAACCGGTGAAAGTCAAATATCTTTTGATGTATTAAAGCTACAACGCCTCTTTTTTTTATTAAAGTAGATATTATGCTGTGACTTTATTTAATAGACTAACTATATATATATAACAACAATTTTCTAAAATAAAAATTAATTTAGTTTTTCACACCTTTCACTTAAACCTTAATAACTCTCTAATTATCCAAAAAAATACCATCGGTCCTTTTGCTAAATTTTTATCATAACTATATCTATCGAATAGGCACAAAAAATTGACGTGTCCGCAACTAAGCCTAAATAACACACTGTGCGTTGGCCGTAGTGTAGAATATGGTCTGGCCTGTAATATAGAGCTTGAACCGGATCGTAGACTATAGTGTGTATTGTGTAGTCTGGCCTGTATTGTACTGTAAACCGAATCGACCGACATGTCTCTCGTCGCGTCTCGTGCATCATAGTGCAGAATATGACGCATTGTATTGTTAAAGGTGGTTTGTAGTGCATTGTAAAATGTGGTCTGGACTGGTAGGAGTATATAGAGTGCGGCGGTCTGAACTGTAGAGTAGGGCGTGGTCTGGATTGTAGGGTAGGGCGAGTTCTGAATTGTATTGTAAAGTGTGGGCTGGACTGTAATATAGAGGCTGATCTGGGTCGTAGGGTAGCCAGTTGTGTATTGTATGGTCTGTATAGCGTATCGACCGACCTGTCTCTCGTCGCGCCTCGGCCAGGCGCGCCGCGGCGGCGACACCACCGCGCTGGTGGGCGACGGCGCCTCCTGCTTGAACACCGCTAGCGAGGGCAGCGAGAGCAGCGCGTCGCTGGTGGAGGAATTTGTATCGGGTTAGAGCTGGCTGGGCCGACAGTGTTAGGAACAACCGACTCCATAAACAACGTATCCACCGAGGTCTCGTTAGAGGTGGGTAACGCATTGGTAACGCCCCTGGTGTTCCATCAGGTGGCCCCGGTTGCCTTTTTGTCGGCCTCGTCTAGCTTTCCGCCGTCAGGAAATGCGATCCAGGTGGGCGTTCCAATTGTATGTCGTGGATATTCTAGCACAAACAGTTTTGATCCAACCTTTATAATACGTACGTCTCTGAAGCTCGGAGCTGGCTAGCTCATAACCCTAATATAGCACTATAAATGCGAATGTTTGTAAGGATGTATATTTCGATGTTTACTCCTTCACGCAAAAAATAATGAATGGATTTCGATGAAATTTAGCAGCAATATAGCTTATAGCTCTATAATAGTACATAGGCTATAATTTATACCGAAATTAAATGGGGTTCCTGCGAGAACAGGTCCGGAACGTTATAATCGAAATTTACGCAGACTAAGTTGCGAGCAAAAGCTATTAGGTCTAGCCCGAGTAGTTCGCCTGGATGAGTACCACCACCATATCTATTTCTGCCGCCCAACAACAATGCTTGCACTGTTGTGTTCCGGTTTGAAGACTAAGGTAGCTAGCAAAATTACAGGCATGAGGCATTTCATCTTAGTCCTCACAGTGGCAACGCACCTGCGGATCTTCTGCCTGATTTTTCTTACCTGCAACCTAAATGTATGAATCGCCGGCGACATAGGCGACAGATACCACTTACCGTCAGGTGGGTTCTCTGCTCGTGTCACTGATTAGCATAAAAAAACTAGTAACAACACTAAACTCACTTCATGGACAGCTCCCCCGGCAGGTCCAGGTCCAAGTCGTTCACCTGCCAGCCGGGCGACATGTGCGATGAGGACGAGCTGCTGCCGCCGCCCATCTCGCCCAGCGCCGCTGTGGAGAAGCGTCATCATCAGTAGGGGTTCTTTGTCAAATCAATATTGAAAACCATTCGAGGGGGTGGTTCAAAAACCTAAGTGATAGAAAAAGTCCCCCGACAAAGTTTAGTTAAATTAAATATTTTCTAAACTGCAAAACCGATTTTAATGAAACAAACAGCTCAGAACCATCTAGATTAAATTGGCTTTCAAACAGAGAAAACCGCATCCAAATCGATCCATCCGTTCGGGACCTACGGTGCCAGACAGATACACAAAGCCACAGATACACACGTCAAACTTAAAACACACCTCTTTTTTCGTAGGGTTTCTAAAATAGAATCTGGAACCCTGGAATCGATGTCTCTGACGGCAGTAGGTATATCTGCATAGTAAGCACTGTGCTACTTAGGCTGTCAAGTAAATCTAATGTTGAGTACGTAGTCGAAACAATCAATTAAATGATCCACATTCTTGTTGAAGATTTTCTTGTTCCGTACTTTTCAGACGCCGATTTTCTCCAGAGGCTGGTTTTATAAGCTTATTATATTGATGCAGAAAGCGAGAGAGATAATCAAAGTGGCATGTATTGCTCATAAAATAAGTTCAATTTTTGTATCACGGCTTTTGAGAAGCGGAGCGACGCGTAACATAATATAAATGTTACAAAAATGGACCTTCTTCTATGAGCAGCATTTTGATTTGCTCTCACGCTTTTTGCTTCTAAATTTAGACTACTGAAATTAGTGAACAGTTTGGAGGTCTTAAGTAGGATGTGAGTTAAACTCCGTAGACAAGTGTGAATGCGAAAACTTTAGGTAGCCACAAATGTAATCAGCGCATTAGTCTTCAAAGTCCATCTATCCAATTACATAACAATGAAACTTCCAACCGGCCTCAAATCGCGCCACGAACCGAGGTTGCCCTGTATCCAGAGCGATGCGGTTTCGCGAGCAGATAGTCGCAATTAAAACCGGCGACCTGAAGATGCCCCCGGGTTGTTTACGGCCACAACTAGTATAATTCACGACTGTTATCAATATTGGTGCAGACGCCACGGACGAATGTTTTTCGTTGCTTGCTTACAATTGCGATGTTTTGAGTGGGTATAATATGAAATAAGGAGAGAGATTTATGTTCTTTTTGTTTTTAATAGACTAGCCAGGCTAACAGCCATCTCACCTGGTGGCAAGTGACGATGCGGCTGATGATGGAGCATGCCTGTCTACAGCTTATTCACTCTAGCCTTGAAGGCGTCCAGATGATAATGATCAGGGAACACACACCCGCAGGCAACGCGTTCCATTCCTTGGCCTTACGCATTATAAAGGTTGAACTAAAGCGGCTCGTGCGGATAGCAGGAAGATCCATCATCAATCTTGGTCGACTTGGTGGACCTTCGAACGTTGCTCAACATTGATTACCGGTCTCGTAAGGACGATGCCACTAGCTGGGGCCCTATTTTTGAATAGTTCGCTTCCAATCGAGCGCTCGCGTGCGCTACCTGTCGCTTTCATATTTTTACATTCGTGGTAAGTTGCTAGATATAGAAAAAACAGACATTAGAAAGCAAGCTCTCGCGTAGACGCGAGTGGTTCAAAAATAGGGCCGCAGTGTCGCTTCTCCACCGCCATCGATAATACAATAAAGTACCGCATTTTTACAATATCAGGCACTAGAGGTTAGCTAGAATATATAATTTTGTTCTAAACATTAATACTATAAAGTTTGTAGTTTTTTGTGCGTGTAAAAGATACTATACTCTAACCACGTGTCGCGAGTGTTGTTTTTATATGTAACAGACCTGAGCACCGTCCCGAGAACCGACCGAACATTGATTTGGGCGAATTCTTCGTTAGCGCGATCCAGCTTCCCTTGCAATCCTCCGCCACCAGTGAGAGCCATCTAGCGGCGGACGCTTGCACTAACTCAGCGGGCAGCGTGCAGTTGCAAGTGTGGTGAGTTCGTTTTTCTAAATTTCCTCCCCTTAGCCTTTATCGCGCACTGGTCACCGTAGCGCGTGCTCGCGCGCCGGGTGTAGTTATAACTAGTAGCGAACTGGCGCGGGTCAGAGTGCGCAGGCGATAGTGGCATTATCGGCGAGACAGTCGTCTCATTGGTCGGTTGGAGACTTTTACTGATTCCTGTGTTTCTTGGTTTGGAGTATGGATTGTAGGTTAGTTTGTTTCGACACTCATTTTTAACTGGGTTAGGAAGTTGGTGTGCCAAGATCGTAGCCCGATAGTCTTGTGTATGCGCGAATGTGTTGGGTTAGCATACTGAAGAGGTAGTAGTTTGGCCGTACGAAGGCGAAATATGGAGTAAAACGGCGTCTAAAGTTTGTTTAAATATGATAGATCAGTATATAGTTGGATACCAGCTGTTGTGCTTGTTGCTTTTTATTTTCCATAATTTTTGTATTTCAGTTTATGAATGCAATAAAGTATTTTGGATCCTTCATTAATGTATATAAATGAACTCTGTATCTGATGGACAATAAAATAAGAGCCGAAGACTGAATTAATTCGCATACAGTAGTGACCTATTTCTACAAGGTTATGACGACCAATTTAAAAGCATTACGGGAACTTCATTCCTCTTTAAACTTTCTTCCACCACCACTCCTCTCATCCTCGGCGTGTCCTAAAAGTTGCACAATGGAGGACTGAGAGTAGACCGAGGACTGAGAGGACCGGGACCAGTCCAAATGCTTGGCCAATAATGTCTAAAGGGAGTTAAGTCCATCGACTTGATAAGAAGGTTAAAAGCTTCAGAGACATGGACGCAACATGAGGACAGTGACCAAAAATACCTCGGGAAATCAAGGACAGGACAGAAGCGGGGATGCATACTTCGGAAAAGTTACGACCTATCTGGTGAACGTTGCTGCAGGCAGTTAGAATTACCCAATTACCCACTGTAACTGCCCCCAGCAACCGCATTTATTTTGGGAGTAATGTCCACTGCTAGGACTATAGGGATAGCCAGGATCCTCAAGTTGACATTCTGCTGATCTGGCATTCTGGCAAGTCCCTAACTTGGGGGCCTAAAAAGGTCACATTAGGATTTCACATTATGATTCATATTAGAGTGCCATAAACTTATCTGATCCAATGGCCAATACTGGAACTAAGTGACGCCATTTTGTCATGTCAATGCCAACAACAGCGACGCTGCAGTTTGTGACAAATTAATATGAATCATAATGTGAAACATTGCTTTATTAGATCCCTAGTGGGGTCTAAAAAGGCCAGATTAGCGTTTCATATTTTGATTCATATTAGAGTGTCACAAACTTTTCTGATCCGGTGGCCAGTACTGGAACTAAGTGACGCCGTTTTGAATTGTCATGTCAATGCCAACAACAGCGACGCTGCAGAGTTTGTGACAAATTAATATGAATGATATTATGAAACACTAAATTGTCCTCTTTAGACCCCCAGGATCCTCAAGTTTACATTCTGCTGATCTGGCATTCTAGTAAACTGACATAAAGCGTCATAAGCCAGTTGGGGGCCCCTAACACACTGGGTGAGTGTATAGATAGATTCATCATCATCATCGTCCTAGCACTTATCCCGGCCTTTGCCAGGGTCCACTTTCCTACCCATTCTTCTCCACTTCGCCCAGTCTCCGGCATCCTCGCGTCGTAAGCCGTTGGCTTTCGCATCCGACTCAGCGACGTCAATATATCGCGTCTTGGGACGCTCACGGGGCCACGGTGTATAGATTGATTAATTAGCCAATATTATTTTCCCGCAATATTTTTTATGCTATTCGTAGGTCGAGGTTATGTCATCTAAAAGAATAAACTCTTTGGACAGCCATACAAGGAAATAAGAAGACTAACTAATTTGTTTACGTAAGTATACGCGTTTATCGGATTTATTCAAATAATTTATTGTGCAAAGAATTTTAAGTGTTTTCTTCCAGCGTGTTGTTGAAATTAGTAGCTATCAGTATCCACTATCGCGAATAGTATAAAAATAAACTAATGAGCCTTTTGAGACAACAACAGACCGTGTATTGTATGAAAATTAACCAGCCTGATTAATTCACGGAAATTAAAGATAATAATTAGTCTAGTCTGTGGAATCTAGTAAACAAAATGATAGTTCCCACTTCGAGTGGCAAGTTGGGGTTCTTCAAAATGCTTGTTCTTCAAAATCACAGGTCACCTCAAAGGCCGGTAGCATTGGATTGCGATATCCTAGCTAGACAATGGTGAATGCTTTCGATCGGGTTAACCATATTTTTTTATCATTGCCTAGGGACGTAGGGATGCACACGGACGGACGGTCCACCTAGTGTAAAGTAGCCACTGTCGTCCAGGACATCTGCAACCTAAGAGGAGCGGATGCGATACCGGCTTTTGAGGTACCTGACCGTATGCCTCCTTATACAACAAAAAGTGGAAACTTCCATCCTCGGCACAGATACCATTATGCTTTTTTTTTTATGAAATACGGTAGGCAAACAGGCAAGCGGGCTACCTGATGGGAAGTAGTCACCACTGCCTATAGGCATTAGCAACACCAAGAGTATCGCCAGTGCGTTGCCCACTTCTATAACACGTTGATCTGGCAGCAAAAGGCAAATGCCCCTCCACTGCCAAAGCCACGGTTCCCCGAATCCCCACCCCATGGAGCACTTACTCACTGTAGCGACATCTATCGCTCCACTAGGGAAACTCAACGATACTCACATTACGAGTACACGAACACAAGGTTGGCAAGCATCCGCACATAGATGGCGCTAACAATCCTACATCGCGCTAGAGAAATGTGCCAACTTCCACGGCATATATACAACTTCCGACGATCAACCGTCGGGCCCTTGGTCCCCTGGTCACAACACCCGACCAGGTGGGTAATTACCCTTTTCTACCTTCTCTCCATCTTCGCTTGCCAACATTGGCGGCTATGTTATCCTGCACCGCCAAAGTGGTGACCCCGACGTGATCCTTACGTCTTCCCTACCTGACTCCCGCACACAGCAGTCACAGCCTTGACCATAGTCGGCACAACGCGTGCTTCCTGGTCGTTCACCTGCGGCATCTCACTGTCCCCACCCAGTCTCGACTCACTGCAGACTTGGGAACAGCATCGCTTCGGCACAGCTCACAGCACAACCTCACGCCAGAGCTACGCCATTGCTCACCGCATCGCCAGACTGACTACGCTTCATACGTCAGCTTCAGCGTTTCTCGCTTCGGTATCGACCTCCAGTCTCCGGGGGGAGTACTGTAGCGACATCTATCGCTCCACTAGGGAAACTCAACGATACTCACATTACGAGTACACGAACACAAGGTTGGCAAGCATCCGCACATAGATGGCGCTAACAATCCTACATCGCGCTAGAGAAATGTGCCAACTTCCACGGCATATATACAACTTCCGACGATCAACCGTCGGGCCCTTGGTCCCCTGGTCACAACACCCGACCAGGTGGGTAATTACCCTTTTCTACCTTCTCTCCATCTTCGCTTGCCAACATTGGCGGCTATGTTATCCTGCACCGCCAAACTCACCTTACTCGCTTTGTTCATAGGCACAAACTGGATAAACAATAAGGTAGAATTTCAGGCTTTCATTCAATTAATTGTATAGTAAGTATTATTATCCACTTTGCTACTCAGGAAATAGAAAGAAGCTGCTACACAGAAAAAAGTCATAAAAGAAGATGTCGTAATTGCTTTATGTACATTATCCATTATTTATGTATTACCCAGTACATTTTCTTATTTGAAAATTATTATATTATTATGCATATGACTGGGTAACGTCCTAGTGTATCAGGACGTTTCCTGTATGTGTTGACTGACCCTGGCTTACGTTGGAACACCACAGCGAGAACTAACTATGAGGTCTTGTGGTGTTCCGATAAAAACCGGCTGTGGATACATAGAGGGGTTTTAGTGGGTAGGGTCTATTTTCGGGCAATGCCACATGTCCACGTCATTCCCTCGGATGACGTGAACTTTTCGAAGATTTCGCCTATTAAGTAAAAAAAAGGCAAGCAGTTGTCAAAACAACTGATTGATGGCTGTATCCGGCTCTTCTCATTATCAATCAGAGTTTAAATATTTGTCGCGTCTATTTTTGAACTGGTTTGTATTTTCTTCTGTCACTACAGATTCAGGCAACTTATTCCAGATATTTACGACTCAGTTGGTTAAGACGTGTCCGTGCGTAGACATGAGGAACGGATGCCATTTGTGGGCCTTGAGCCATGAGCGGGCACACAGAAAAGACGTAAGACGCAGACACGTCGCAGACGCGGCGCCCGTTCAATTTACTTTCATATAAAATGTATAGAAACGTCGCGACGCAAAACACACAGAAAGGACGGGGCACGGGCGCGCCGCGGGCGAGACAGGGGGTGCGGGCGGGGCGCGGGAGCCGGGCCTCGCCCGCAGCTTTTGCTGTCCTTGTCTTGCTTACGGTCTTGACTGGTCTGCGACAGCGCCGCGTCCGTGCCCTGTCTTTTCTGTATGTTTTAAGTCGCGTCCGCGTCCCGTCTGTGCCCTGTCCGCGACGTGTCTGCGTCTTTTCTTTGTGGCCGCTCGCTTAGATCTCGACAACTATAGTTAATGGCACGCCTTATAAAGACTGGCTCAGTAGGATTGACTATCGAAGCAAGCAACAATGATGAAGAATATTAACTTAGTAGTGTAATAAGTAGATACAACAGTAAAAATACCGTGGTACACAAACCAATTTATCTTACAACAGAAGAGAGTTCAATGTTTTCGTATATAGTCCAATAGAGGGCGTTGATCCTCAGCTAGACGATTATTAGAAGTACCTTTCTTGACTGAGTCATATATACGGCCCACCTTAAATTAATTTATCTTATGAAAGAAGAGTTCGTTTTTGTGGTAACTCCCCTGGTGTTGATGTCCATAAGCGGCGGTGACCACTTACAATCAGATGGCCCGCTTGCCTGTTTGACAGCCGAATATCATAAAGAAACTAAAAACCAAATACCGTAAGCGTTGTAGGTGATGCTAGCGTACGCGTGCGCACCAAACTCTGCATACCGTCGTCCCTCTCTCGACTCTCTGGCGGCCATTTGTAAAACCGCGGCTGCGGACACACGCTCAGTGCCGCTAGTGTCCTCCACCATCGCGGTTAGGTCAACAGATGGCGTTGAGAGCTCCGTCGTTGCTGCTTTACCCGGCACGCCGGCTGAGCTAGTTTGCCGCTGCACCGCTAGATGGCGCAACGAGTGGAGCAAAGACGCGGTCTGTTTTCTGTATAGAGGCGAAATGCTAGGTTTCGGTTTCATTTATTTCCGCTTATCGTTTGTTGCTTCTTTGTTTACGTTCCAAAGTATCTTGTTGCTTACGTAAATGTAAGTTTTGAAGAATGAATCGAATACTTAAAACGTAATATTCTCTGTTGAGATCAACATAGGTAAATAATCAGAAAGCAGCGCAAAAATATTCGCTCACTCGAGTGAGTTTTATGCGCAACTGATCGTTCAACAAATCATCTTCAATGGACTATTAGATTACGGCCAATAGATGGCGTTGTTCTTCAAATGAACTGTTGCTGCGTCAAGAACCAACCGGCCTCTTGATTGTAGAACTTTCCAAGGATTTCTTGAACCGTTAGCCCACTGTCAGAAAACACTCCTACGTCTCAATGTCCAGGAGTACGTCTGATCGGACAGCGTCCAATTTATCTTAGGCGACCTTATACCGTGTCGCGATTTCGTCATTTTCCACCTGGGCACGATGGTACACTGACACTTTTTAGTATTCACCAAAATGTTTTATCGACAGTCACTGTATGGGGCGAATAAGTTTGAATCAGACAGGGCGTAAGAGAAAATGTGTGTTTCAACCATAATATTACATGTAACACAAACCTGCAGCCGTATCTCTTCATCTTGATGCAATTGAGTGTGGACCAATCACAGCAAGCCAGAGCCAGAGCTGTCTTGTTGCGATTGGTTTAAAGTCAATTGCATCAAAATGACGGTGTACAATCGTAGATAAGCGGTACCACTGCTGTTTTATTGTTTTAGAAAGATAAAAGGCAGATTTTTCACTAGATAGATAACACTTTTGCGAATACACCAAACATATGGCTCAGCAATTCGACACCACGAAAACAAATACTTCAAATTCTGTAGCTACCAAATTGTGATCATGGACTACGAAAGGAACAATCTCCTACCCTACACCATCAAAGATCGTACAACCTCGCGAACAAGATCACAGCTGAGCGCCAAACGGAAATCAAACCCAGATGACTGCGCTTGCGCACACAAACTGCCATCCATACCAACAAAGTACGCCCGAAACGTGACCAACTCGTAAATTCTATCGGCTGACGCCCCAAGTTGCAGATTTGACAAAAAAATACGCGAGTTATATATTTAAGTATATCGACAATAATGTTACGCAACAGTACGTCATAATGTCACAAGTCACACGCCGATTATCTGGCATGTGGCACGTTGATATTTGCGATATTTATCATATCGGCGGATGACATCTAAATATGGGCGTGATAGGTTTCTTAGAGATTCTCGCAACCGATTGGTTTGGAAGTAAAGTAAGTATAACACTTTTATTCCACTGCAATAAGGAGTTTTCCAGTAGGTATTGATACTTGGTTTCAAAAAGCATCAATAGATGGCGCTCCTACAATTTTGGTAATCTTTTTTTAATCGTTATGATGGTGGCAGTGATTTCATGCACCCGATTAATACGTAACTTAAAAATAAAATGTTAATTAGTATAAACATAACTGTTAAAGGTGGAACGAAATGTAAAAGAAATATTTATAGAAGTTGGCACTATGTTCCATTATTATTACAACCTCTAAAATGGTTGAAAACTATTGATAGAATACAATATTATCCAATACAAAGTACCCAGTGTTTGTATCCTCTTTGCTAAGAACCTATTTCAAGCGATTATCAATTACCAAAATTGTCGGGGCGCCATCTAGTGAGTGGTTAGGAATGCTTTAAATACCTATTGGAAAACTCCTCATTAGACTGTGAGGTTATTCTACCCACAAAATGTTTGTCCGTTACACCTTCAGTCGCCTGAATGTGCAGGTTTCATCACGATGTTTTCTCTCACCGTAAGAACGTCGGTTAGTGTTCAACTAATGTACATAACTCAGAAAAGAGTCAATGGTACATGGCCGCAATGGGATTCGGAACCGGTACCTCTCGCTTACGAGTCGGATGCCTTAACCACTCGGACATCGACGCTGCAATCTCCACTGGCCTTGACTAATGTTAATGCAGCAGAGTTTTTTTTAAACCATTAATGTGGCAAACAAGCTTGCGGCCTGCCTGATGGTAAGCAGTCACCGCAGCCTATGAACGATTGCAATACCAGGGGCATCACCCACGCGTTGCCGACCCCGTAAAAACCTTATATCTCTAACCTGCCTGCCAAGATATGGCAAATTCCTCACCTGATTTTGTGGAACCAACCCCAAATTACAGTGTCTACGGCAACACCTAGTCTAGGTCTAGACTAGGTCATAGTCGGATTATATTTTTGACGCAGTTCGAAAAGACGTTTCACCTTCCTCCCAACGCGGTTAACCGCAGTAACTTTAAAGGAGTCACCTCGGTTATGCGCCTATTATACCTGGCTAAATTCAGTCGACTAAATGCAGAAGCAAAAAGCGAGAGAGTAAATCAAAGTGCAATGTAGGCAAATCAAAGTATTGCTCATGAAAAAGAGCAAATTTTTGTATCACGCCTTTTAAAAACCGGAGTGATGCGAACATAAAATAAGTGATACAAAAATGGACCTTATATCATGATGATATCATTCCACTTTGACTTGCTCTCAAGCTTTGTTTCTGAATTTAGACGACAGAATTTAGAAAAATGTAATAGGTGTATAACATAGATTCTATATTCTACAAAGAAAGGTAAAGACTTGTGAAATAGTGACGTGACCGACATTTAAAAAAGTCTATTACATCGATATAGGTCGACATTTTTCTTCTAACTTATGTTATTTGGAAATACTATTAAGAATAGTAAAGTAGGTACCTATATGTATACCTTGCTGCTAAATTGCTTCTGAATTTAGCCCAATGTAGTAAGCGCACTAGAGTAGAGCTATGTCATAAACATGGAATACTTAGTTTACAATGTTTACATTGCTTATTTACATCCATGGGCCACGTCAGTGTGGGTGTGGCTGTGTTTATATTGAAAATAATAATATACAGAGTTTTCAACGGTTGATCGTGTTACTATGTAGTATAGTACATTTTAAGGTTGTGTTCCGGGTTTCGTACCGCGTACCTTTGTTGACGAGTAGCCCGATATTTCGACAATGTAAAAACACAATTTAAGGGTATGTTCCGGTTTTTCTACCGCGTACCTTTGTAACTATTTAGTATAGTATATTTTAAGAGGATGTTCCGGGTTTCCTACCGCATACCTTTGTTGACGAGTAGCCCGATATTTCGACGCAGTTGCATGCATCGTGGTCATGGTCAACTGCGTCGAATTATAATATAAAATGTGTTATAATAACCGCGATAGTTTAAAACATTATGTTATGTATATGTACGAAGACTTTGTAAAGATTCTGCTGATTGTCACGGATTCTATACGCGGGATTTTGCTCGAACTGTCACAGTAATCTAAGATGTCGGAAAATCGCCGACAAAGGCAACATTGTACCCAAATATTTGTCAAAGAATATAATGAAAAAAATGTGAGAACTATCTAGAATAGAATATAATAAGTTTTTGTTAAACACTGTAGAGGTCAGTACAGTAGAAGTATTATTAGAGGTCAGTGACTCGAATGCAGAGCCGCGAAAAAAAATAAAGTGATATAAAAAAAGCACAAGGTACAAACAAATATAAACACCATAACTTATTTTAAACAACATGAAAACAACAACTAATGAATAAAAGAAAAAAAAATGAAGAACAGAGCCGTTGCATATGGATGTCATGAGGTGTGTATCTCGATTAAAACTGGTCTATTTGCACAGCACTAGAAATGTCGGTCCGGTTTGAACCGGTTACAAAAGTGGATTCTACAGACGATGTCATGGCAGATAAGCCATACTTAAGGAAATGAAGCACTAAAGGAAGTTGCTTGCAACTGCTGCAACCAGTTTCTTTTAGACCTGAAAAGAGGGGTGTTTTAAGTTTGACGTGTGTATCTGTGGCTTTGTGTATCTGTCATCATGTCATCTGTATGCGTGCCAATAAGCTCACCACTAAGGATGCCGGAGACCGAGCGAAGTGGACTAAGGGGAACAGGAAGGCGGACCCTGGGCCCTCGCGTACCGCGCGGGGGCGCAACCGGGACATAACGTCAAGATGATGATGATGATCTGTGGCTTTGTGTATCTGTCATTATAGCTCCCGAACGGACGGACCGATTTGGCTGCGGTTTTCTCTATTTGAAAGCCAGTTTAATCGAGACGGTTCTGTAGTTTAGAAAATATTTGTGTACAAGTAAACTTGGTCGGGGGGTTATCTAACTTTTTCTGTTGGTTATTGTTTCCAGATGTTGGGAACAGCTCCAAACCGTTTGCCGCTGTTTAAAACAGTTTCAATCCGTTTCCAATGTTCCCAGACCGATGTCTGAAGTCGAAAACCTAGATATATTATTATTATTAGACTGGACTTACACGCGACGTACCATTTCGATTTAACGCTAGTTTAGTTTGAAACAAACAAAAGCTAGATACTTCTATGTTTAAAACGGTTTAATGTTTAGAAATGTTCATAATAGTTTCTAATGCTCCCACGTCGGATGTTTCTAAATATTTGTCAATACCGCTGTGGGACCACCTTTACGCTTGAGACGCTGTTCTAATTGGCAGCGGTCGTGCGACCATGGTCGTACGACGGACGTCGCTCGACCAATAGGAGACCTCAAAACCGACCGTAGCACTACCGTTGCCAATTAATTAGGACAGAGCTTTAAATCACGCATGTAGCTATGTGCTCCGACAGAATTTTCCAATCTTCTACCCTAAAGGTTGAAGAGAGAGGCCAAGAAATGGAACGCGTTGCCTGCGAGTGTGTTCCCTGATCATTATAATCTAGACGCCTTCAAGGCTAGAGTGAATAAGCTGTTCCTAGACAGGCATGCTTCATCATCGGCCGCATCGTCACTTCTGTAGCCGTATTCACAATGATTCGAAACCGTTTCTGAACGATTCGACACGAAATTCGTGAGCGACGAATCCGTGTCGATCGATTCGAAAACTGTTATTCAGAATCCCGATAGATTCTACGGAAACTCTACTCTCTATAACATATGAAAATTTCATCAAAATTAACTGAAACCACATGTTCCTAAGAACTTTTGCGGGGTCCTTTGTCGATTCCGTATCCGAATCCGATTTCCGAGCCATTGTGAATACGGCTACTGGTCAGGTGGCGGTCAAATGCCCGGATAAAGCAATTATTTAAAAAAAAAAAGAAACTAATCCAAAAAAACTCACACCAAACCAACTTATCAAACATGCGACTAATTATAGGATTAGCCATATCGAATGTATACGTCACCGTTATCGATTTCGCATATTCGTAATCACGTGACGGGAATGCCCTGTCGCAGCGAAGATTAGATACTTCGTTATCTGACGCCCTGGGTTTCAGGCAGGTCAATGAAACTTCATGTGTTTATCATCATCATCATCACAGCCCGTAACAGTCCACTGCAGGACTTAGGGCCTGTCCTACGAAAGGGGAGGTTATTGCCATAATCTCCACGCTTGGCAGGCGGGTTGGAGATCGCAGTGTTTAAATATAGCAATGGAAAATGCTGCTGCCCATTTTCCAGACTACGGAGACTCTTGATCTTTTGCCTCGGAAACATAAGTCGCCTTGTACGACATCCATGAGTGTAAGGGGTTGGTGCTATTCTACTCTTCCGGACACCACACGGCCAATGAAACTTCATGTGTTTATACCTAGCTTTTTTCAAGGCTGGTCGGCATGACAATACACACATCGACAGTATCAGTGATCATCATCATCATCATGGCATTATGTCCCGGTTGCGCCCGCGCAGCACGCGAGGGCCCAGGGTCCGACTTCCTGCTAACAGTCTATCTAACTAACTATATTATTACTATCTAGCTAACGTCGACAGTATCAGTAGTTCACGATAAATAGATACTTAACTCAGAAAAGAGTCATTGGTATGCGGCACTGGGGTTCGAACCCGGTACCTCGGGGTACGAGTCTGACTCCTCAACCATTAGGTCACTGACGCTCCTATCCGTACGCGAGGTACGCGGTAACAAATCCGGTACATACCTACTTTTAAAGTGTCTGATATACAGAGTGTTACATAATATACACCACCTTACAGAATATCGCAGCTAAATAATACTCTTTTAAATAGTATTGTGTTTCTGCCGGTGAGTAAGGTTTCCAGTGCTCCATGGGGTGGGGATTTGGGGAACCGTGGCCTTGGCAGTGGATTGGCATTTGCCTTTTTGCTGCCAGAGCAACGGGTTATAGAGGTGGGCAACGCATTGGCGATACTCTTGGTGTTGCTAATGTCTATGGGCGGTGGTGACCACTTTCCATCAGGTGGCCCGCTTGCCTGTTTACCTAACGTATGACATAAAAAAAAAATGTATGAAGCCGTGAACCGGGTGGAATGCTAAATGTATGAAAACGATAGGTACAAAAATTCCACGTGCGACGGAAATAATCGAACCTATCCTTTTAATATGTTTAGCACTCCATCCAGTTCACGGCTTCATACATATATTATGTAACACCCTGTTTAATAAACACGATAGTTTAAAACATCAGCACGGCTAGCACAAATGTGCGCGCGAGAGAGACAAGCGAGAAAAGGCGCGACATATCTTCTTCTCTCTATCTATCATCTTAGTATTGAGAGACGGTAACAAACGCTCTCTCGCGGTGCGAGCTGTGTCGCAGGCACACTTTTGCTACACATCGCATTGACGTTTACGTCTCATTTGTTTACGAAATCTTGGTAAACAAGAAACCTGACAAAAAACGACGTAATCTAATCTACTGTGAAGTTGAACAAATTGGGCGAAACGTAACAAAGAAATACTTTAGGAGAAATACAAAGAAAGTGTGCAACATAATAGGTAAATACCTACGTATAGGTAACGAATACGTACATACTTGTAGATAAATGAAAAATGGCGGGAACTTAGTAGTATCTGGTGATTTACACAATCATGGCCGATAAGTGGCTAAATACTGGATTCGAAATTCGCGATAAAAATTATGTAAATACTTGTAATATTTCTGGATATAGGTACTGGGTCCTTATCGTGCAAAATTAAATGTATTTACCCCAACCAAATAGAAAATTTGGGAAACCGTGATTTTGGCAGTGGACGGCCTTTTTGCTGCCAGAGCAACGTGTTATAGAGGTGGGCAACGCATTGGCGATACTCTTGGTGTTGCTAATGTCTATAGGCAGTGGTGACCACTTTCCAGCAGGTGGCTTGCTTGCCTGTTTGCCTACCGTATGATATAAAAAAGCAGCCGTTGACGGTATGCGTCTTATGTCGTCTTACTTTTTACCCGACTGCGTGACGTAAAGAAGTGTAATGATGTGTTTATCAGCCTATGTACTACGTATGTATGTTTGTTCCTTTGTGGCACTCGAGCTGGGTCCCCGCCTGCTTTCAAGTTACAGTATACTAACGTTTGTACTTTGTGCACCTCTTTACTTACACCAATTGGCTTGTTTTTAACTTTTTAGTTTATAATAGCATTGGTGTTTGTACAACTTTTTTCACTTCCGCGGCGATGACCAAGTACCTGACGGAAACTGGATCGCTAGCGTGATTACCAAACGGCCTTGGTTGATAGATCCTAGATAGATAGAATGCCGTTTTGGCGCCGTCTCCGTCATCATCATCATCATTTCATCTTGGCGTGATATACCGGTTGCGCGCGCGCTGCACGCTAGGACCTAGGGTCCGTCTTCCTACTCCTCTTGGTCCAATTCGCCCGATTATGGCGCCTTCTGTCTTAGCCCAAAAACGTGTATTTAATCACATCTAGTATCTCTAGTCACGTCTAGACCAACCGTCAGTTGCAGTCGATACTAATCCTTACAATGTACAAAATAAAGTCGCTTCTTGATTTATTCAGATGATGCACGAGCAAGCCGACCTTGGTCGGACGCCCGACCACGTCCCGCGCCCCCAAAAGAAACTTTATTTCATACTGCGTAAGGATTAGCATCAACTGCAACTGACAGTTGGTCGGCTCCCGCCAAAACGGAACGTCTGTTCTGCGCTGACAAACACGCGAGCCGAAGCCGTGAGCTACGAGCAAAAATCAGACATGTTGGCTCGTCGGCGAACTTACTCGGCGTTTTAAAGTACGCGTAGAGCTCGTCTAGTCTAAAATAACGCGCCCCACTACTTAGTTAGTTGATTCCGATGTGTGAGTGCCAATATTGATAACGACACTTCATCTAGGTGGGAGCCAATGAACGACGCGTTCTCCTACGTTTGAATCTCACCGGCAACTGAATGACCAATTACAACGGCATTTGTATATGTATTGCGTCCATATTTTAAACTTGCTTGTGTGCGTTAATGCGATAGTGGGGCGCGTCATTTTAGATTAGACGAGCTCTACTTAGGCTGACACACGAGCAAGCAAGATCGTCGAGCAAGTTCGCGTACTAACTCGCACGTCTGTCAGCTACCTAAATGATGTTTTTAAATTTCTGTTACGGGTGCCTGTTCTATGTATAATAATAATAATAATAATAATAATCATTTATTTCAGAATTTACAATTCCATATCTTTTTAGATTTTACAATCTTACAATTTATCATCTATTTAAATTTATTACCAAAAATATAAAAATAATAACAATGTCAAATTCCGTACTTATGTCAATTAACTAAAAATATAAATGTCAAACAATTTCATAAAATCATAAATTTAACCATGTCAATACATACACAATAAATCAGTAATAATTACATATATGTATGAATGAAATATGGCGGACCATAAGAACAAAGTCGTACAGAAGCTACTGCCTATCTCGTGAACGGAAGCTGTCTCAGTACAGTCGTCCAGTGGTGGCTGATGGGACACTCGCACTTACCTGCCACAGCCCTCAGGATGGTGTTGCGACTGCCGCAAACTCTGTTCATCAGGGAGAATACTTTTCTGCGTATTATCGCATAAAAATCATTTGTTCGCGCCTCGGCAAACATGCCAGAGGCGCTGCAGCGCCACGGCAGTCGCAACAACATCCTGAAAGCATTATTGTACTGAACACGCAGAGCATTATAGGTCTTCTGCGTGTATCTCACCCATAGGCTGCTAGTATAAAAAGATTGGCAATATGCCTTGAAGAGAGTAATCTTCACCTGCTCCGACGAATGAGCAAACCTACGGGCAAGCATATTGCTTCTGACCGCCAACGCTCTACGTTCGCGCTCAATGTCCTGGTCATCTTTCAGGTCCTCTGTCACAATGTGGCCCAGGTACTTGAACTGTTTGACTCTCGTCAACGCAGTCCCGCAAAGCTTGACTGGAGGCACCTCTCGCGGAGAGTTACTGCCCGCGGCGAAAACCAATAGCTCACTTTTAGTAGTGTTGTATTTCAACCCATGACTTTCGGCATAGGCCTCGCACGCGTTCAACAACCCCCGGAGCCCACTGATCGACGGGCTCAGCAGCACCATATCGTCCGCGTAACTGATGTTATTGACTTTAACTCCATCGATGGAACATCCCGCATGCATGCTGCTAAGCTCGCGGACCAGCCGATCGACGTAGAGGTTGAAGAGCCTGGGCGAGGTCAATCCCCCCTGCCTCACCCCACACTCCACCCTATACTCCTCCGACCGCTCCTCTCCCCATCTGACGCAGTTGACCTGATTCTCGTACCAGTGCCTAAAGATGCCAATGAGCTCTGACGGAAGATTCACCCCCTCCAGTTTATTCCATAATACTGGATATGACACCAGATCAAAAGCTTTGGACAGGTCCAAGAAGCACGCATACACTGGCGTGCTTCTGTCTGTGTAGTACCTGACAGTGTGCTTGAGCGCCAGGATAGCACTTTCCGTTGACAAGCCTGGCCGGAATCCGAACTGGGCATCGTGAAGACAAACATGCTCATCCAGGCGTCTATCCAGCACACCATCAAGCACTTTAGCTGTTATTGTTGCTAATGATATGGGCCTATAGTTGTTCTTATCGGATGAATCTCCCGTCCTATTTTTAACAATCGGTACAACAATGGTCTTCATTAGATCTGGCGGCAAGTATGAGTGTCGTATGCAGAGATTGAATAGCAGCGCCAACACCCTGGGTAAGTGAGCCCCAGCATGCTTAAAATGTTCCACGCTAAGTGCGTCATGCCCGGGAGACTTTCCTCTGGACATTTGTTTTATAACCGACGCAACCTCCTTGGCCGTAATTAGCACCGGCGGCGGCGGCGTGCGCGCTGCCTCGCAGGCCGCGGCACTCGGACTGTGCGTAGGCACCAATAGCTGCGCCGGCACTCGAAATTGTTCTTTAAACAAATTAGCGATCGCTGCAGGCTCGCTCACCCCGTTCACACTCACGGGCAAGCGCGGTCTACCATTCAGTTTGTTAATTTCTTTCCAAAACTCACTAAAACGTTTGGAATTATGTGTAGTTGCCAATATTTCCATTTTTATATGTTCAGCGTGTTTTAGGCACCATTTTAATTTACTTTTAAAGTTTCTACGACTTTCACACATTTTACTATAAAATATCCCGTTTTTCGGTCTACCATGCAAAATCCACATCTCATAGTCTAGCCGCGCCTGCCCGTGTACATGTTTGACGTGCTTATTCCACCCCGAGACGTGCCGTTTTTTGTTAGGACGTTGTTTTGAATGCCTCTCGCAACCACTACTAGTCAACATAGCCGCATCGGTCAGACTGCCAACCAGGTTACAATACAAGGTATCAATCACTTTTCTATGATCACTGTCTGCACACATGAGATCAGCACAACGCACGCATTCAACAGGAAAATTTAATTTACTTAACTTATTGTGACAAATTTTGTTATATTCCCTAATTTGATGTACGTCCCGCTGCCCCCAAAGTGCACCATTTTTACATTTAGTCATAATATCTAACTTACAGCTCAGAGTCTCCAAATTACAATTTATATACAATGGATAATGATCGGACCAGTATACATTATAACATACCTGTATATCCATTATAGAATCCCATGTAGCCTTAGTTACGAGACAGTGATCAAGCCAACTTTGCGTTCCGTGTATCTCACTGACGTAGGTATAACAACCTGAGGCCACGCCCAGCTTTTCCACATCTGCGCATATCCACTGTTGGTCGTTACAAAACGATAATAATTCGTTACCAAACGGTCGCCCAGGGTGAGCATTAAAATCTCCCAACACGTAGACACTGTCCTCTCCGACGCTCTCCACTATAGCATTAATTGCACTCAAACAGTCCGTAAACAGCACCAAGTTGTCAGAGCAGTCCGTCGGCAGGTATGCACTGATCACCACGAATGTTCTATTACGAGCCGATACCCTAATGGCACATATCCTTTCATGGTTGCATTGTACTACCGCCACTTGAGAGAAGGCGCCGCGCCGCCACAGCAGGGCCACCCCGCCGTGGGGGCGCCCGCGCAGCGGCCCCGCGCTGGTGTCCACGGCCGACACGCCCGTCGCGCTGAACTCGGAGTCGATGTCACCCAACAGCGGGATGTCGTGGGGAAGCAGCCACGTTTCCTGTAGTGCTATTATGTCAGCATCACTACATAATCCTCGGACACATTCCATAGATTTCTTAATATCTTTGCAATTGAAACTAACAAGTTTTAGATTTGTCTTACACATCTTTGGTTTTGCGATCGTCTAATGGCTTAAATAAATAGTAAAATACCTATTCATTAGGTACATTTTAGTCAATTGTTTGACTTACGCTTAGCGTAAACCGTATCCCGAAAGTTGATGAACTGCCGGAACCGTATATCCGCCGGCCATAGTTTATCATCCAGATAAAGAGCTAGTTTGCTTTTAGATACAAATATTTTATACGAATCATAGCTTTTTTCTCGTCGCATCTTCAATTTATATAATGAAACATGTTCATTTGTCTTGCCATAAATGTACTCTTTTATGTCCGTTTCCGTGACATCCTTGGCAACGTTGTAAACAAACAAAGGCACTTTAATCTCCGCGGCTTTAAAATTTCCTGTTCTACTTATTGAACTGCCGGTTTTTCCTATAAAACGGTTCCGTAATCTTTTTCGTTGCACCTGGATCCACCCTTCATCCTCTTTTTGAGGTTTCCACAATGTCCCGTCACCAACTACATCGGCTAAGGACTTATTACACAACACGGAATCTTTGTTTACATCAGCTGACTTAGGCGACGTATAATAAGTATTTAAGAAGCATATTAGTTATCTAGCACTCGTAGCACAAGCTTAACTTAGTTTGGGGATAGATGGCGCTGTGTAAATTACCCCACGACTATCTATTTATCTATAAACTTTACGCTTGCGGCGGGGGACGTGGTCGGACGTCCAACCAAGGTCCGCTCGCCCGTAAAAGCGACTTTATTTCGTGCGTCATAAGGATTAGTATCAATGAGCAGTTTTCCAATAGGTATCTAAAGCATTCCTAACCACTCACTAGATGGCGCCCCGACAATTTTGGTAATTGATAATCGCTTGTATAAAAAAAAAATCGCGATATAAACACTGGGTACGTTGTATTGGATACAATATGTATTTGTCAATAGTTTTTAACAATTTTAGAGGTTGTAATAAAAATGGAACATAGTGCCAACTTCTATAAATATTTCTTTTTACACTTCGTTCAACCTTTAACAGTTATGTTTATATTATTAAACATTTTACTTTTAAGTTTAGTATTAGTTGGCTGCATGAAATCACTGCCACCATCATTATAAAAAGATTACCAAAATTCTAGGAGCGCCATCTATTGATGCTTTTGTAACCAACTATCAATACCTACCGGAAAACTCCTCATTGCAACTAGTATGTTACTAGTTTTACTACCTACTACAAAACATGAACCACTTAACTATATCAGAGGCTCGTCTCATCACAACAGGTAGGACAAACAGAGCACCGTATGCACGCGAAATGAATCGACAAATATTACACGACGATAACTGGGTACACGTAATAAGCAAACATAAGGTGGTCTCTTTCGCACGCAGGCGTAAACAGATAGCGGCATCTCGCTCAGCGAGATATCCTGTGTATTTATATTGTGTAGATAGGTGGGGTACCTACCTATTAATTATATTTGCATGTAGTCGGCAGGTTGTTTAGTGAATGTTCTTGTAAGAGCTCATCATTCATGTTGGCGTTAATGGCCCGGTTTTGCTCTCGCGCGAGGGCCCGGGGTCTGCCTTGACCATGATCCACAATGAATTACCTGATCCAGCCCACTTTATGGTGTACATTAGATAGGCAGATCAGATAATTACAGTAACTCCGTGACCCTGCTACCAGGGTAACCTGACCAGATTTGATTTGATCATGGTTACACATTCAGTCGTCTGAATGAGCAGGTTCTTCCTCACTGTAAGACCACAGGTTGGTATTTAACTAATGTACATAACTCAGAAAAGAGTAATTGGTACATGGCGGCAGTGGGAATCCACCCCGGTATCTCTCGCATTGCGAATTGGATACCACTAGGCCACCGACGCTCATTGCTCGTCTAATCCCGTCAAGCCCGGATTCAGCCAGGGTCCGCTTTCCTACTATATCTTCTCCACTTCATCAAGTCTTGGGCAACCTCGCGTCGTACGCCGTTAGCTCTCGCATCGGACTCGGCGATGTCAATCGCTTCTTAGGCCTCCCGGGCGGTGGCCGGTGGAAAGAGGTGTCTTTCCTGATACCGGCAGGTTTAGGCACTTATTATCACGTTTTCTCTACTGCTACTTTTTAGAAGCTCGTATTTGTTTTCCCGTAGTTTTTGACGTTTGATAAAAGATCTATAATCAACTAGTGGACTCGGCGCGACTTCGTTCACGTACACCTACTTTACCCCTACCTACCTACCTTCTTTTGCTTGTAAACCTTCCTCATAAATCCCTCCATCCATTGTTGAAAACCGCATTAAAATCCGTTGCGTAGTTTAAAAGATCTAAGATTACATAGATACATAGCGACAAGCGGGAAGCGACTTTGTTTTATACTATGTATAGATGGATAAATAACTTTTGTGCTCGAGTTACAACTCAGTGACAAAGAGCAGACAGAATAGAGGTTTTCCCTGGTGAGTATAACTATTTGGAGATGGGAGTCCTTCAAGAGGTGTAAAAGTTTTCACGGGGTCAGCAGCGCGTGGGTGATGCCCCTGGGATTACAACCATAGGCCGCGATGCCCATCAGGCAGCCTTTGCTACCTTATAAAAACCGACCTGATGGTAAGTAGTAACAGTCGCCCACGCAATTAACTCTAAATTACATGCAACAAAAAATTCAGCACCGCGTCCTCGGAGTGAGGACTAAGAAGCCATGCCTCATGCTGTTGCATGGCGGTTGAAATAGATAAGGAGGCGGTAGGTAGGGACATCCAGGGGACTCCTCTGGCTACCATCTGGGTCCTACCTATCGCCCAATACTCAAAGATAGCATTTGCGACAGCTTTATGATTTCATCACGCTCGGTCCCTACGCATAACCTTCCGCGAGTGTGCAAAATGGCTAGTCCCTGCCCAAGCCCTGATACTAAACAGAAAAGTTGCAAAAACAGGAATCTTTGTCTATCCTGGCCTCGCAGAGGTTCGATTTCCGGCCGGGCAAGAATTTTAATGATAAATTTTAATTTCTATTACGGGTCTGGGTGTTGTATGTATAATAAGTACGTATTCAAAAATATATAAGTAGTTTATCAGTTTTCCGGCACCCATAACATAACACAAGGTTTGCTTGCTTACTTTGGGGCTAGATGGCGCTGAGTGAATTGTCAAAGCATATTTGTTTATTCATTTTATTTTATCTGACAACCAGGGCCGTCCTACCAGCGAGCGGTCTTCGTTATAAAAAATGTATGCGTTAATTACTCTGTAGGCAGATCGATCATAAATTACGAAATGATAAATAATGACGAAATTGATAATGGAGTCTAGAGTGTTGTGTGAGGACAGAGTAAAGTGGCCGTCCAAAGTCTCTGCCTACCCCACCTGTAGGACACAGGCGTGAGCCTTATAATGCATTGGGAATGGAATTTTGTTCATGGAAAACAATAAACCCCTGGATAAACCAAATTTCATTTAAAATCTTTCACGCTATTCAACCGATTTTGACGAATCAAAGTCTTTGTAGTCTTTCCACTGTAATCGCCATATTAAATTTTGCCACTTTCGCCGTACGAAACGACAATTTCATAGGTTAAGGAATGAAAGGATCTGACGCTCAGAGTACGGGCCAGCACCAACGGCACCCTAGCCATGATAGCAGCAGCTGAACTGCCAGTACTTGAATCGGTGCAGCTCTAATTATTTATGTCATCATCACAGCCTCATCATCAGCATCACAGTCCACTGCAGAACTTAGGGCCTCTCCCACGAAAGTGGAGATTATTGCCATAATCTCCACTCCACTGGCAGGAGGGTTGGAGATCGCAGTGTTATAAATATAACAATGGAAAACGTTATATTTATAACACTGCGATGTAAAATGGCCGACGCTGCCCATTTTACAGCCTACGAGACTCTTAGATCTTCTGCCTCGAAAATACTAGTCGCCTTGTACGACACCCACGAGTGTAAGGGGTTGGTGCTATTCTACTCTACCGGACACCACGCGGCTAATTACACCACACGGGTTATTCTAGTATCGTTTTTGATATCGTAATTTACTAATAAAACCTTTGTTACTTGATTTAAAAAATGAAATAGATAACAATTTCACTCCAATTCTCAGACATAGAAGAGTAACTAATAGAGTAAACAGACAATCAGTGTAACACTGCAATAGAAGCGACGGTAAAAGTGTGAAGAATTCAAGACCACTTAAAGAAAGTACTACACAATCCTACACATTCTAAAACAACTCAAGTTTATAAACCTTGCGCCCTGTCTGATACAATAACAAGTTCCCATTCGAACTTTAAAACACACTATGAATTATGAAAAACACTTAATTTACAATAAGAAAAACATCGATCCAAACCGTTTCCAGACCACTACATTTCCAACACACACTGTAATCACTTCACAATCACTCGGAGATCACTTGTTGATCACCAAATACGGTGCAGTGATCACACAAAACACTCGCGCGACAACTCCGCCCGACGCCTCGATAACTACTGTCTACAGATTGTGTGTGTGAGAGTGTTGTGTGATAACACAGCTGCTTGTACCGAGTCTGATATAGTTTATATTTTGTCGTATCGACTTTTGTATTTTAAATAGAGTAGATAACTGTACAGACTATTGCGATCGAGATGGATGCCTAGATGTTCGATGTCTCTGTGAGGCAGTTGCCTAAATGAACAGCTGTCGACGCCCAGTTGGGGCTCTATTTATGGGAAAAGGACCGTAGGCTTTAATTCACAATGCCGGGTTGGTGATTTTTATTGGTAGATTTTATCGATATAATACACCTGTCTGACAAGTCCTGGATCATGGCCAAGGCGGATCCCGGGCCCTCAGGCGCGAGAGCACAACCGGGACATTAATAACCATCGCTTCTTGGGCCGGCATCTCCTCGCCCTGCCTGGCTGAGGTGGCTTGGCCAGACATTTCTTGTTCCCTACATAACTTGCCTGTGTGCACGAGTCATTGCCATAAAGGACTATAAACTTGTACCTATTGTTTTTAAAATTGTTAAGGAGGCACACGGACGGACGGTCCACCTGTAGCCGTATTCACAATGGCTCGGAAATCGGATTCGGATACGGAATCGACAAAGGACCCCTCAAAAGTTCTTAGGAAAATGTGGTTTTAGTTAATTTTGATGAATTTTTCATATGTTATAGAGAGTAGAGTTTCCGTGGAATCTATCGGGTTTCTGAATAACAGTTTTCGAATCGATCGACACGGATTCGCCGCTCGCGAATTTCGTGTCGAATCGTTCGGAAACGGTTTCGAATCATTGTGAATACGGCTACTGATCGACAGTGGCAACTGTCGTACAGGGGACATCTGCAAAGGGGAGCGGATGCAGTTCCAGCCTTTGAGGTACCTGTAGACATGGCTTTTGAAGAACCCCATGTTGTAGAGCAGAGGAATCATCATCACAGCCCGTAACAGTCCACTGCAGGACTAAGGGCCTCTCCCACGAAAGGGGAAGTTATTGCCATAATCTCCACGCTTGGCAGGCGGGTTGGAGATCGCAGTGTTTAAATATAACAATGGAAAATGCTGCTGCCCATTTTCCAGACTACGGAGACTCTTGATCTTTTGCCTCGAAAACATTAGTCGCCTTGTACGACACCCACGAGTGTAAGTGGTTGGTGCTATTCTACTCTGCCGGACACCACACGGCCAATGCAGAGGAATGATACATTTTAATTTAATAACTGCTCTTTGTCGCTCGATTCATCAGCGTAATCGACTGTCTAGTTAATAGTGTCTAGTATAAACAGACAGCGATTCAGACAGACGAATGTACGTAGTCCTCCATAGTTTATACGACCTTGTGACCTAACTCTTTGGGACTTTGAAACGAAATGTGTTAGAATTATAAACACAATGGAACTGCTTAATGTATGTGACTTTTTATTATACAAAACGACTAATTATTATCTTGTCGTCATTGGTTGTGCTGTCATGCACGGGGTCCGCCTTCAGTAAAGCGACTGTCATTTGATCTCCGTGTGTGACCCTGTTTATAGGGGAACCTGACCAGATTGGAACATGATGTAATGCGACGTTGACGGATGTATCCAGTTGTTCGGATATTTGGTCCACCCATCTCTTCGGAATTTTAATAGTACTTAGTCTAAAAGTACTAATGCACAATTGAAAATGTACCAAAAAGCTTGGTTAATTTTGGGTTAGAACTAAAACCATGGAAACGAGATCAATAAGGTCTTTATCACGATTGATTTCTGGGGTCTAAGTCCACCCTGCTGGATCCCGCAAATACCTGAATCCAGCGGGACTAAGGTGGTTCAATCCCGCAAATAATTGGACTGAAATTATCTTGCGGGATTGCATTCCCTAGGTGTGTATGTGTGAGAGTGAGAGTGTGTGTGCCTGATTGTGTTGTATGACCTATTAAACATTACGCTCCAATAAGGACTCTTTCTTTTTAAGTTTTAGTTTGTAGCCATTTCGCTAGTAGGTTTCTACATTCGTGGTACTGTTTATGGTATAAATAAATTTATTTATTTATTCTTTTATACAGACACTAAGTAAAAGCTGCCGTGAATGGTATTCTCCATGAGTGTACTAGGAAAGCAGCAGTGCGAGAGGAGTGGCGCCGGATAGTGAAGCGTGCTGCCAATCCTCATCCGACGATCACGACCACACTGTCAAGAGTGTAGCGACTTAGAAGAAGATATAGATACGCCGACTGGCAAGCGTCGTTTTTAGTACAGTCGAGTTCATTAATATGTGAGCATTGCCAAGGCTTCAAATATAAGTGTACATGGAAGGGTACTTATATATCTGAGCAGATTCATCAATCAAACATATGTACACATGTCACCTGTCATATTAATCTGAGCAAGCCTTTCAGTAATTTACTCAGATATTTTACAGATTCTATGTACATTTATATTTGAAGCCTTGGCCATGCTTACATATTAATGAACTCGACAGTTCTTTATAATACATAGTAGTTTATATGGTATAGTATATTTATGTGGTACATAGTATTTAACATTGTAGTTAAGTCAGCTTAAAATTTGCACAGAGATCGGTATTGCTACCACCGCTCGTTAAATAGCTCATTTCGGACTATCCAAGATAAGGTCAGCTGGAAGAAATCCTTGCAATGTATATTTTTTTTGTTAATGCTCTTTATGGAGTTATAGAGTTTACATACATACATAGACAATATAGATAACAATGACGTTCTACATATAGCCAACGGTTACGGCAAATATCACATAATATTTTAAATTTAGACTATTATTCTCAGATAGGTATGCAAATTAATTCCACGTGTCATCGGAGAGTGAATGATTTTCAGGGACACGGATGTGATGTGATTCATTGTTTGCAGTTTCAGTTTGAGTCTATGACAATTTGGAGTAACCATGCTTACGAAAAATATACGTACGACCCGCCCGATGGTAACCAGTTACCGTGATGGTAAGCAGTTCCCGTAGCTTATGGATAACTACATTAGAGTTCACAGTGTAGTAATGAGAGGTTCTCAAGTTTTTATTATCGTCAATAGATGGCGCAATTCGGTGCTTATATGTCAAACATGCACGCAAGGACCAATAATATTAAATGATTGCCTGATTGGATTTTTTTAATCAGACAATTTTAACGGGGTGATGATCATTTAGCGACATGGGCCAGCTATACTCAATTTACGACGTGACTTGAGTGATATTTCCTCTATATTACGTCTGATTCTTAGTACAACTTGACAAAAAGTTCCGTACAGCGCCATCTATTTACAAAAAGATAAAACTTGTTTTATTTTTCTATAACTGTAATTACTATTTAGTAAAACGTCTTTAAAATAAATGGCGTACAATATCTGGAGTTTATATAATTTACCTAGTTGCTAAGAATTTCTCATCTGTATTTATTTTTGTGATACAAAAATCTTCTCTTGTGCATATGTACGCAAAAAATAGGCAGCTTTTCTACAACCAGGTCAGGCCTGATAAATAATAATCCTATTTTTAATTAAATCCCATTTTTCGCATACAATTACTACCAAAACTGTCGACAGCGCCACCTAGCGAGCTCTTAGGAATGCTATAAATACCTCTTGGAAAACCGCTCATTAGAACCAAGCATACAGAGTACGATAGCAGATAAGTGTTCGAACCAAACCCCGATCCCGGGTCATCAGTATCACTGTTCTAGATATATTCGGTTTGCATAAGCGATGTACAAACATTACTGCTCGTTACTGGGCGATATTATGCGAAGTATTCTTATATTATTATTTAAACAGGCTGCGAGTCGAACGACTGATCAAATTTGTTGGTTTCGATGGGACGAAGAGACACGAGGAGGAACGAGAATTATCATTTTTCAAGGTGTTCATCATCATCTTTGGATGAGTGTGTAATTGAACTGGGAAATACAAACGTGCGAAGAATACTGGTTCGAAAGATCGTACTTACGATAAACTGTTGGTCGACAGATTGCTTGTGCGATTAATGAAAGTGCGAAGGAATGGTAGTGCGATAAACAGTGCAGCGACAGAATACTCCTTCGACGAACGCTAGTGCGAAAGAACGCCACTGCTATGAACAATAGGTCGAAACAACACATTTGCGAAAAACTCTCTCACTCTCTTTGGTTAGAAGGTCCGCCTTACCACTCTTTGTCCACTTCGCTTGGTCTTCGGCATCCTTGGTAGTGACTTTGTTGGCACGCATGTTTTTTTTAAAATTGGTAACCAGGCATTTCACTGCCATCACACCGGGTGGTCAGTGACGATGCGACCGATGACGGAGCATACCTGTCTAGGAACAGCCTATTCTCTCGAGCTTTGAAGGCGTCTAGATTAATATGATCGGGGGATATACTAGCAGGTAATATGTTCCATTCCTTAGCCGGCCTCTCCTACCTCGGGGGTAACATGGCCAGACATTTTTTCAGCAGTTCGCCGGTCTGCACGAAACGTGGCTGGCTGTGGCGAACGAAGGCGGCACTCATGCAGTTTATTTGCGATATTACAGACGCCAAGGCAGGGTTGCCAGGTGCGTTTTCTCATATTTCACCAGATTCATAATTATTTTTCCTCAAAATGATACATTATTCAGAAAAATCCCCAAACTTGATTTGGTGCAATTAACAAATAAATAGGTACAAAATAAACATACAATATCTTCGTTTTTTTTTTATAATTATATGGTACTTTTTCACTAAACAAAATTTAAACTTTCAATGTCTTCGTCTCCAGTTGAGTAGACGTTTTCGCTATTGACACGTTTTGTCATTTTGGTAGTAGCTTCACGTATTTTTATTTATTTATATCTATTCGTATTGATTCGGATAATTATGTCGATTAGAGTCATAAATCAATTCGGATCAAGGGTCAGTTCAAATCATGATTCGAATTTTTGCCGGATGATTCGAATATTAATTTTCGATTCGAGTCCCATCCCATGGTCCACAAACTTTTTTTTTGTTCAAGGGTGTTATGGCACTGGAATCAAGTTTTTTAGAACTTTTCTTAAATATCATAGACTTCAGTTAATCGTCATTCGTAAATGAAAATTACTTGCATGGGGCTCTAATTGGGGCTCTATATTTCCCCTAAATCGTTTTTCCCCAAAGATTCTGTCGCCCCAGTTTTTCCTCAAGAGTCAATTTTTCCCCCAAAATTGCGAAATAAACCCCCAATCTGGCAAGCCTGCGCCAAGGCTATCGCGAATGTGGGCAGACGCGGCCTTTACGAGTCTTCTTATTCTTCTTCTTTGACGACTTGTTCGTTCGCAGTTCGAGCCGGTACACAGAGCCAAGACAATGCCTGACAGACCCGGACTGTGCCCGACAATGCCAGGCATAGCCGAACCGCGCCCGACAAAGCCTGACAGAGCCGGACCGTGCCTAACAAAGCCCGACACAGTCTACCCTTGCCTATCCTACCCTACAGAGCTGCTCTTCCTATAGACTGCCGGAGTCGTTGTTGTGTGCGTTATTTATTCATCATCATCATCGTCTTGGCGTTATGCCCCGGTTGCGCCTCCGCACGGCACGCGAGGGCCCAGGGTCCGCCTTCCTGCTATTCCTGGCCCACCTCGCTCGGTCTTCAGCATCCTTGGTGGTGAGCTTATTGGCACGCCTATCATTCTGCACGACTTCAAGCCATCGCTTCTTGAGCCGGCCTCTCCGTTGTTATTTATTATATACCGGCTAAAGCGAACATCGTTCTAACAAATGATTTAGCAATCCAACTTATTTGTTCAGTTGTCCGTCTGCCAGTCTCTAACCATTACTGAGCGATATTTGTTTGTTTATATTGTATTTAAACAGGCTGGTCAGAATGAAGTTTACTTTTGCCGGTATGTAACAAACATAGTTTTCTGTATTGTGCCAAAATGTTTGTATAGGGCGACCAACTGTAGTTTTCAGTTAATGGTGTCGCTAGTAGTGGTTAAGTGGGCGTAGAACTGTACTGTGTTTTAGTACTATAACGCCGAGGACGGTGTCGATTGGGTTTACAAAACGCCGGTAAAGCTCAAGGGACACGTCTATAAGGCCGTCCTTGTTTAGATTTCTTAAAATACTTAATTTTTATTAATATATTAAAGTGCACTACCTGTCTTTTGTTATAATCCTGTGCTTCTCTCCATACCAAAGTTGTCTGGAAGAGATCACATTAGTGATAAGACCGCCCTTTGTACTATCTATCATATTTTTTTGTATCTGTACTTGTGTTCTCTGGTGTGCAATAAAGAGTTTTGTATTGTATTGTATTGTAAAGTAGCTAGTGGACGCGGCACGACTTCGTCGGCACACACCTACTTTACCCCTACCTACCCTTTTTTTCTTGCTTATAAACCTACCGCAATCGTACCCGGGACCTCAGCGTAGCGACCGGCATGTTAACTAACTGAACCACTCAGGTCGGCAGTCGCTTGGTAAAATCAGTTCCTCGAAAAACGAGCCCAAAAAATAAGATTCAGCAAATCCAGATACTCAAACAGCAGCCTAGTTACTAAGATCCAGTTTCCTTGATACAACACTCGTTATCATCCATTAGTTTATTTTGGGTAATGACTATTTGATGAGCCTCCTAATTTGTTGGTTCAATCTAGATATCATTGTGTCAGTTACCAAGTAGATAACTGGACAATCAGTATTCCACGAAACGGTAGTAGATTATCTTGTTGTTTTCGTGTATTTGCTTATTTATTGGTGCAGCGTGGGTAGGCTTCCCACAAGGTGGACCGACGACCTAGTAAATATCGCAGGTACGCTGGTACCGTGGATGCGGAAGGCACAGGACGGGCCGCCGTGGAGATCTCTGGGGGAGGCCTATGCCCAGCAGTGGGCGTCTTCTGGCTGATATGATGATGGCTTATTTATTTTAGGTAAAGCTGAAGGGACTAGTCTATAAGGCCATCAATATATTTAATTTACCTATAGTGAGAAATCTTTTTAAATGGCTTCTTGATTAATGTCTTTTAATTTGTTTTTGATAAAGTGTTTTGTTTAAGTCTCGTAATATCCGAACTTCATTGACCTAATTACGTGACGTATAATATATATATATATAGTTTTTATGTATTGTGGAAATTGATATTCTATGACATTATTATTTATTTTTATTGCTTGCTTATGTGGTGTTTTATAATTTTAGTATAATGTAAATTTCAATGATAAATAAAATATTCTAATCTAATCTACGAATCAAAATTCCTTGCACATCAATCTTGGTTTATTTATTTTAGACGGTATGCGGTGAATAGAGATTATACACCTGATTTGACGACCTGAGTGGTTCAGTTGGATAATATCAATAAAATGATGAATTTTATCTTTATAAACAAATTATATCAGTAAACGTACAACAATGTGTATACGAATGCGTACAGTGCCTCTATCGGGCAGTAGCGGAACTAAAATCTTTAACATGAGTTGCTATTGGTAACAGTCTACTGCAGGACTTAGGGCCTCTCCCACGAAAGGAAGGTTATTGCCATAATTTCCACGCTTGGCAGGCGGGTTGGAGATCGCAGTGTTTAAATATAACAATGGAAAATGCTGCTGCCCATTTTCCAGACTACGGAGACTCTTGATCTTTTGCCTCGAAAACATTAGTCGCCTTGAGTGTAAGGGGTTGGTGCTACACCACACGGTCAGTTTATGTAGGAACTGTAAAAACATTGCAGTGCATTTTGGCATAGTATGTTTTTTTTATGCTTCTCAGTGACAAACAAGCAGACAGCCCACCTGATGGGAAGTGGTAACTGTCGCCCATAACATCTACAATTCATACGTTTGGGTAACAAAAATGCAGAGCAGCAGGTGCGTTGTCACTGTGAAGACCAAGATGAAATGCCTCATGCCTCTCATTTGTGCTGTATGCTATATGTTGCTGTGGGTCCAATGTAAATTATTGTAGAAGTGTTGATACATTCATTCTCTAGAACTGTACCTAACTTCACGCCCTTATTAGGTTTGTGAACTACATTAATTGACATAAACTCTGATTAGAATTGATCTGGCTGATAGAAACGTAACCAACTGTGTTGTCGCACAGGACAAGGTGCAAAGTATTGAGCTCCCGAACATTAGCGTATCTAGGGCTATTTTCCAGGGGGGGGCTGGCCCCTAAGGTGGCCGATGGAGCCGAGTCAATCTCCAATGTACAGCCAGTGAGCACCGCATCCTGGGGTGGGCACCAGACCATTCTGGGATGGGCACGGCCCACCCGGCTCCCCCCTTCCTACGCCTATGCTCCCGAAATAATAACAGTAAAATATTGTTATGAAATTGTGAGGGATATCAGTGAGGAGAGGTGAGCGTGGATATGACAGCGGATAGGGATGAATTGAGAAAGAAAACATACTGTGCCGACCCCAAATGAATGGGATAAGGGCAGGCAATTTAGAACTGGCCTAACGAAGAAGTGGTCAAATCCAGAACTGTAGCCGTATTCTCAATGGCTCGGCAATCGGATTCGGATACGGAATCGACAAAGGACCCCGCAAAAGTTCTTAGGTAAATGTGGTTTCAGTTAATTTTGATGAAATTTTCATATGTTATAGAGAGTAGAGTTTCCGTGGAATCTATCGGGATTCTGAATAACAGTTTTTGAATCGATCGACAACGATTCGCCGCCTATGAATTTCGTGCCGAATCGTTCGGAAACGGTTTCGAATCATTGTGAATCGTACTGGTCATTTATAGAAAGAGACAAAGAAGTGCACAATTTTTTAAACTATCGCGGGTTAATACACACATTTTAAGGTTACGTTTCGGGTTTCCTACCGCGTACCTTTGTTGACGAGTAGCCCGATATTTCGACACAGTTGCATGCATCATGGTCACGGGACGACTATAGGACGGCTATAGGCAGCGGTAGGAAACCCGGAGCATACCCTTGAAATGTGAAATAAAGAAGTGGTCCCCAAACGTGGAGGCCCACTGAAAACCAGCGTCACGGCAACTGTCGTGGCATATGCTGAGTGTGGCCCCATTGCACTCTGCACATGGCACAAGTAACGAGATTAGAGTATATTTTTTCTTTTTCTTGTTTTGTTTATGTCTGTTTGATTATATTTCTTAAATTTAATTTTAGGAATTTTGTGCTGTGTGTTTGAGTGTAATAAATGTGTTTTACTTACTTTACTTACTTAAAACGTCAAAACGGAATTACTAAGACGATGGTGAGTTAGTAGAGCTCGTCTAATCTAAAATGACGCGCCCCACTATCGCATTAACGCACACAAGCAAGTTTAAAATATGGACGCAATACATATACAAATGCCGTTGTAATTGGTCATACAGTTGCCGGTGAGACTCGTTCACGTTGCACGCGTCGTTCGATTGGAGCAGTCGACGCTCCCACACAGATGAAGTGTCGTTATTAATATTTGCACTCACTCATCGAAATCAACTAACTAAGTAGTGGGGCGCGTCATTTTAGACTAGACGAGCTCTAACATAACCATCAAACACCAACCAACTGCCCATAACCGTGGAAGGAACCACTTTTATAAAAAGGAATAATACTTTATTGTGTTAATAATGCACGTTCAGTTTCTACATTGTATCAATTGACGACTTGACGACCTGAGTAGTTCAGGTATAAGTATCGGTAAGGTACAATTTATTATCAGTATAAATGTATCAATAGATTTTCTTATTTGTATTCCAAAATCGATCAGCGAGGACCTGAGGGCCTAGTGTGAGTTCCGCTTCGATTTTACTTTACTATCGCGTTTGCGTTTACGTGAAAATTAGTATGAAAAAATATATAGCGCCGCCTAGTGGTACGTAAATGAAGTTTTTTTCTTCATACTAATTTCGACGTAAACGCAAACGCGATAGTTAAGTAAAATCGAAGCGGAACTCACACTAGGCCCTCTGTAATTGGCTTTCTGATCGACTTGGCTTCATCGGCCACCTCAGGGGCCAGGCCTCCCCTGGAAAATAGCCCTAAATACGCCAATGCTGCTTGCCAACCTTGTGTTCATGTACTCTGAATGTGAGTATTATTGAGTTTCCCTATTGGAGCGATAGATGTCGCTACAAGAGCACACTTGTGCAAGCCGTGCTGGACAGTTGCGTGTCAGCGTCAGCGTTCAGCGAGTTTTCCTATTACCATAACCCTTTTTAACGTAAGTAGTTGGTACAATTACAGGGCACCTCCCCCTGAATAAACTACTGCATACCATCGGAGCTACAGACAGCCCCCTGGGCAGGGGATGTTTAGTAGCTGAGGAAACGACAGCTCACGTGGTCCTGGAGTGTGAGGAGCTAAAGGACTACAGAGCTAAAGCCTCAATAGGAACAGGGTCCTTTCGAGAAGTCTGTGAACGACCCAAGAGACTAATAGACTTCTGGAAGGAGCTGGGCTGGCTACAATAGCCGGCTCTCAGTCACGTATAAAGGACCGAATTTGAGTCCAAGTACGGAAAATGGGAGCCCATAACCTGTAACCTGTAACCCTTTTTAACATCGGGTGTGATGTCAGTCAAATGCCTGACGATCAATTTTAAATTTCTGTTACGGGTCTGGGTGTAGTATTTATAATAATTAAGTTTTTACAAAAAGAAAGTATGTAGTTTATCAGCTGTCTAGCACCCACAACACAAGCTTGGCTTACTTTGAAGCTAGATGGCGCTGTGTGAATTTTGTTCAAGCATATTTATTTAATTATAGAAAAAGACACGCGTCTCATTCGGCTGGTTTGCCCTCCATTAGTGTGGATGGTGGTTTATCTATAGGTTAAGTTATTAGTTAGCCTTAATTAGACACGATTATATTTCGCAGTAAAATAATGATACCGCCTCCTCATTAATTAAAACTAGTAATTTGCTTGCACGCGAAAGATAATTTGTTTGGATCTACGTACTCAACAAACGCAATGTCTATGTCTAACAATGCCAATGCAATTCGATTCCTGTCACTAGCAGTATCCATTCGCCATTGTATAACAGATGAAAAAATCCACAGTATAACTGACCGACAGATGTCGTTAAAGCCTTAAGACAACATAATACTCCAATATTTCCACAAATTTCATTAAAATCTGAGTAAGATTTTAATGAAACAAAAGCTAAGAACCGTCTCGCTTTTGAGCTTATTACTCGCTGGCTAAATTCAGAAGGAAAAAATGTGAAAGCAAATCAAAGTGGAATGTATTGCTTATACAATAAGGTCCATTTTTGTATCACTTATATTATGTTACGCGTCGCTCTGCTCCGCAACAGTGATACAAAAATGGATCTTATTCTATGAGCAATACATTCCACTTTGGTTTGCTCGCATGCTTTTTGCTTCTGAATTTAGACAACTGCATTTAGCCAAATGTAATAAGCGCATTAAACTGGTTTTCTATAAATAGATCGGTCCATCCGTCCGGCAGCTACGATGCCGAATAGATACACGGACACACCTGTTTTATTACGTCATCATTGGATTAAATAAAAATGGCTTACCCATAATCTTCTTCGGCGGCACCTTCCTCTGTTCCTTCTCTTCGTCGCCCCTCTTCCCCTCCCACTTCCTCTTCCTGTTGTCTCTCTCCTCCGTGTACATTGCCTCCTCGACCGCACCGAGCCTCAGGTTACCCTCCCAGTCCTTGCTCTCGTGCATAATCCAGTACTCCGACGAATCAACCATCACACGCCACTTCACCGTTACAGTATGTAAAAACTATTTACGTTAGAAAACAAAATGAGAAACGAAACTGGCTGGTGAGATTGCGATTACAAAAAGAAAGAAAACGAAATTCGAAATTCGAAAAACACTCGGGGAAAGTCAATGGCCGCGTCGTCGTTCGATAGGTCACGGATGCGGTTTGAATTTAGAACAGAACGAAGAAGGAGTTGTATAGCTTTTTGATCCCGGTCGTTTCTCGTTGTCTATGGCTTTGCAGGAGTTCGTTCTCTATTTCCAATGGCATTTTTCTATGGCGGTGCTGTTCGGCGCTTCGCAGCTGCTTGTTGTCACGGCCAGTAGCCTCCATGGGGTAGGTAGGCGATGCGATGAAACGAACGCGTCGATTCAGTGACAGCTCGCTTTCCCGCCGACGCTACGGCTCCTGGAAACGGAAAGGCGGTGGGTTAGTTTTTTTTTTGTGAAGACTAGACTGCCAGTGGAGGAGTTCAGGGAAAAATTTGAGGCGATGCTTTATTTACGAAAAAACGGTACACTTTCAAATCAGGCGGCTCATTATGAAATTCTTCGGATCGCTAGAAATTCCAAAATATGCCCTGACCTTAAAAAAGTATTTTATTCCCTTGTAAAGTATGTATGTATATAAACTCTTTACTGCGTCAAATACCTTAGAACTATATAACAAAAGTGATATAAAATACATTGCAAAGGCGGGCTTATCCCACAATGGGATTTATACAGCTAACCTTAGATAATAAAGTTGTGACACATCATAACAAACTACTTTACTGAGACAAGTAGCACGCTCGTTGCAGTTGAAGGTTTTCAAATCCGGTTTTGAGGGCCTCAAACCGGTTTTGAAAAAGCGGTTCAGCAAAACGGGAAAACCGAACATAGGGGTTTGCACACCCTAGCTGGTTTGGGCTCTTCCGACGACTTGGTGGTTGAGTGGTCAATGCTAGAGGTCTCATTTGAGATGGGTAATGCATTGGTGATACCAATGATAAGTAAGTAAGTAACTTTATTGCAACAACATAGCCTCATCATCATCATATCAGCCAGAAGACGCCCACTGCTGGGCATAGGCCTCCCCCAGAGATCTCATCAAAGGCCGGTCCTGTGCCTTCCGCACAAACTACGCTAACGGATTTTATTGCGGTTGTTATTAATAGATAAGAGTGATTTAAGAGAATGGTTTATTTTCTAAGGATTCGGTGGTGTTAAAATAATTAATTCCCAGCAGCGGTACTTGAACCTACCTATCTCTAATGAGGAGTTTTCCAGTAGGTATTGATAGTTGGTTTCAAAAAGCATCAATAGATGGCGCTCCTACAATTTTGGTAATCTTTTTTTAATTTGTATGATGGTGGCAGTGATTTCATGCAACCAACTAATACTAAACTTAAAAATAAAATGTTTATTAATATAAACATAACTGTTAAAGGGTGAACGAAATGTAAAAAGAAATATTTATAGAAGTTGGCACTATGTTTCATTATTATTACAACCTCTAAAATGGTTGAAAACTATTGATAAATACAATATTATCTAATACAACGTACCCAGTGTTTATATCCTGTTTGCTAAGAATCTATTTCAAGCGATTATCAATTACCAAAATTGTCGGGGCGCCATCTAGTGAGTGGTTAGGAATGCTTTAGATACCTATTGGAAAACTGCTCATTGAACGCGGCCATTTTGATCCCACCCTGTGGAATGACGTCACTCAATAGGGCCTTTTTCTTTGAAATGTACGATTTTGAACGACATGAAGTTGGTTATACTGTGGGAGTAAACCTAGTGTGTATCCGAATCCTTCATCACATACCAACAGGCGAATAAAAGAAACGGGAACATTCAAAAATTTAAGTTCGCATCTTCACTCACAACAACAAAAAACAATCACTACAAAGACATCATGTGGTATATAGTATTCAACATTATAGTTATATTTAAATTTGCACAAAACTCTATATTGCTACCACCGCTCGTTAAATAGCTCACTTCGGACTATCCAAGGTAAGGTTAGCTGGAACTGGAAGAAATCCCATTGTGGGATAAGCCCGCCTTTGCAATGTATATTTATTTTCTTTTGTTATTGTTCTTTATGTAGTTATACGCAATAAAGAGTTTACATACATACATACATACATACATCACAAAAAAAAAATATCCACAAACACTACTGCCTACCAATTTCACTCACAACAACGAAGCGCCCAAAAAATAATCACTACAAAGATAAATATAAAAAAAAAAAAAATTTCTCCTCTTCAACCACCACCAACATAACCTCAAATTACTAGCCTTTTACGAACTAGCATATTTAGCATGCGCACGCATGCGCATTAACACACGGTTGAATGAACAGTATCTTTACACCTACACTTCGTATGTCATAGGACACTTTGTAGGTGAATCGCATAGATTAGCTAAATACGCAGATAGGACAATGGCGTCACAAGGACAACATCAACATTCATGATCGCAGCCCATAACAGTCCACTGCAATACTTAGGGCCTCTTCCACGAAGGGGGGTTTATAGCCATAATCTCCACGCTAGGCAGGCGGGTTGGAGATCGCAGTGTTATAAATATAACAATGGACAACGCTGCTGCCCATTCTTCAACCTACGAAGACTAGATCTTTTGCCTCTAAGACATTAGTCGCCTTGTACGACACCCGTAAGTGTAAGGAGTTGGTGCTATTCTACTCTGCCGGACACCACACGGCCAACTACTTTTCAAATAAGGTAATGGTAAAGTATCTTCTAGCTTCAGAATGGCCTTTGACGTTTGTATGTAATAAAATAATCATCTTGGCGTTATTCTAATCTCCCGGTTGAGCTCTTGCAAATGCCCCATGATCCAGGGTTTGGCAGATCAGTGGAGCGACTCAGTCTCCTGAATGTGCTGGTTTCATCACGATGTTTTCCCTCGCCGTAAGAGCATCGATTAGAATGCGTTATCGATCTCTAAAACCTCGGGTCACGGAGTTGTCAGAATAAAATAAAAATTCAATTTCCTCCTTGAGACACTATGATTGTAGGTAAAATACTAAATCGTTTCGTGACCGCTCTCTGTTATGTTATTGTGACATAGATTTTTAATACATATTATTGTGCATCAACATATGATAAAAATACGCAATTATTATTAATTAAGTATGGCTTATAAATGTGTCATATCTCATCAACCGGTTTCAGCCGAAAATCAGCATCGCAGCCTCGGCTTGTGGCAATATGCTGAGCTGGAACCGTTTCGGAATTTTGTTACACAGCGTACCTACCTATATAATGTAAGTAAAAATGTAAAAGTCGAATAAATTATTATTCTATTCTATATATATTCTATATACTTATACTTAAATATACATATATGTTAATATTGTGAACGCGAAATATCAATTTCAAGAAGGATAATCAGTATTATTTTTTACGAAATGTTGTGTTTGCGAACCACATAAAAAAAGACAAATTTTTGAACTAATATTTTGAACACTATCTTTTGTCGTTTTATCGAGTTATGAACGAATAGATCTTGCTCAAACTATGTACATAATGAAATATTCTCCTACACTTAAACGCTTGTAGCATGAGTTATAACAGTAATAAGCCTAATAAGAGGCTCGAGCAACACCTTAAGGCGATGTCCTAATTGGCAGCGGCCATGGTCATACAACGAACGAGACCTCGAAACCTTCCGTCGCATAACCATGGTCGCACGCAGTTTTCAAATTGGATATTGTCATTTGGTTTCAAAAAGCATTAATAGATGGCGCTCTCACAATTTTGATGCTTTCTTTTTAAATCTGTATAGGTTTCCAGTGCTCCATGGGGTGGGGATTTGGGGAACCGTGGCTTTGGCAGTGGAGTGGCATTTGCCTTTTTGCTGCCAGAGCAACGTGTTATAGAGGTGGGCAACGCATTGGCGATACTCTTGGTGTTGCTAATGTCTATAGGCAGTGGTGACTACTTTACATCAGGTGGCCCGCTTGCCTATTTGCCTACCGTATGACATAAACAAAAATTGTGGCTGTCATCAAGTCATGCAGCCAAGTAATACTAAACTTAAAAATTGTAGGGTCCTATATATTATGTCGAGCGAGGACCGGCTCCGCTTGGCGTTGTCAGGCGCTGACCGGCTCTGTCTGGTATTATCGGACATGGTCCGGCCGTTGTCGGCGGGGGGTGGGTGTGCTGCGACTAGGGTTGCCAACCCTACTATATAATATAGTATCCTACTATATTAGGAGTCTACCTACTATACATTAAAAATTAAAATATAGTAGGCGACACTACTATATTTAATTAGCACAACATTACCACTTACCGCAAAACGGAAGTTTAGATCCTCAAAAGAAAAATTTTCCTTATGCAAATCGAATTTTTCAGAACGATCTTGAGTCTTGACATTTGAATGACGTGACATCAAACTCAAGTCTAATAAAACAAAACAGCTATGAAGCTTAATGTAGCAGAAAATATCCATTTAAGAAATAATATAGGTACGTACATTTTATTTAAAAACCTACTATATATTTTTTGATTAATTCCCTAGCTACTATATTTTTATGGCTTCTAAACCCGAAAATACTTTATTTTGGTCTAAAAAAAAGTTGGTAACCCTAGCTGCGACCATGGGGCAGCCAACATGTCACTGTGTGATTCCTTCCTACTTTCCTACCTCCTCCTCTTTGACGATTGAAAGAGATATGTAATGTCCTACTCAATAAAAAAAATTGAAATTACTTTCCCAGTTTGGCGGCTCCAATTCGAACGGGATAGATACCCCCGCAATACGCGCTTACATTTGGCTAAATCCAGTTGTCTAAATTCAGAAGCAAAAAGCGTGAGAGCAAATCAAAGTGAAAAGTATTGCTCATGAAATAAGGTACATTTTTGTATCACGCTTTGTGAAAAGCGAAGAGACGCGGGACATAATTTAAGTGATACAAAAATGGACCTTATGAAATAAGCAATACCTACATTTCACTTCGATTTTCTCTCACGCTTTTTGCTTCAGAATTTAGAGTCAAATGCAATAAGCGTAATGCCCTACTTCCCTTAAACGTTAAAGACTTACGGTACACAACGCAGCATAACACATAACCCGTCGAAACATTATTTCCAAGGAAAAAAACTCATAACGCGCAATCCTCACCTTCCAAAGGAGTCCTCCGCTCCCCAAGATCATACACAAAAAAACACGCGAAAAAAATCCACAATATCGTTCAGGAATCAGTGCAGCGTAGCCATCTTGGCGAATTCCGTGTTCTAAAACACTCCGTCACCGTCCTTTATGTACATCATTCATTTAATCCACCATTTTGAAATACGTATGCGAATTTAAAAAGAAAATCGAACAAAAGTTACTGGCACAAAATGTTGCATCCGAACATCCGATCGAAATAGGAAGTCCCTTTTCGGAACTGGCCGCAAATGTCGGCCGCGATTTCAAAAAGAGAACAAACAAAATTCAGCGTCAGTCACCGCTTGCGCGCGCGCAGCGTCCCCCGCGAGATATATTGCTAAATTGGCCCGAAGACGGTCAAATGAATAAGTGGAGTATTCCACATTGATTCGCCAGCCAATAAGAGTCGAGAGCGAGTTGACTCGAGTCTGAATTGAAACCACTTGGCTCCGAGGGTCACAGGAGGCAGGTCAAGACTGTTTGCGGGTACAGTTCCATTGCTAGACAGGTTCTGTATGTCTCCAAATGGCAGTGTTATGCTGTTATTCAATGATTAATACCTTTATAGTGCGTACGGCTAAGGAATGGAACGAATGTGTTCCCTGATCATTATAATCTGGACGCCGAATCCAGGCTAGAGTGAATAGGCTGTTCCTAGACAGGTATGCTCCTCGTCAATCTCATAGTCACTTTCCACAAGCTGAGACGGCAATCAAATGCCTGGCTCGTCTACTTTACAAAGAAATTGTTTATTTATCGTGACATCGTCTATACTAATATTATTAAGAGGAAAGGTTTGATTTTTTGTTTGTTTGTATTGAATAGGCTTCGAAAATACTGGACCGATTTCAAAAATTCTTTCACCGTTGGGAAGCTACACTATCCCCGGGTGACATAGCCTATATACCCGTGTACCCGTAGTGGTACCCGTGCGAAGCCGGGGCGGCTGCTAGTATTTGATAAATTGATTCTTTAGGAAAGTAGACAACCTGAGTGGTTCAGTTGGTTATCATTACGGTCAGTGGTTCAACTGGTCATTTCTCAACTCGTCATTTTCGGCGGAATTCGTCACAGGAACCTCAAGCATTATGTTTGTTGTTCGACCGAAATGGGAGTAACATAGAACGAAAATTGCCAGTGGCGAAAATGACGATTTGAGAACGTAACGAGTTGCGTTTATGACTACTTGCTTCGAATTCCTTACAGAAAGTTATTCAGTGTGCTTAGGACATCATAATGATGGCAGTCGGTTCTTTGTAATTACCAGATGCGCCAAAACCAGGATCATGGTCAAGCCGGACTCCGGGCCCTCTCGCGCGAAAGCGCATTAACACCAAGATGACCACTACATACCCTGGTGAGGCTTGGTGTTGCTAGTGTCCATAGGTAGCAGTAACCACTTCCCATCAGGCCCGCTCATCTGTTTGTCTACCGATTATCATACTCATTCATTACCAAACCCTTTTCGGAGCAGAAATTGCCATTACGAAATGTGTTTAGGTTTGAAGAGCCCAGACACAGATCGTTTGACCGTGAAACCGCTCCTTAAAAGCAACGTGCTAAATTGTTCGTTAGATTTTATGTAAAGAAAATGCTTCAGTACGATGTCGATGTTTCAACAAACCAAGACAGAGCCCTATTTTTGAATCTGCTCGCAATTATAACACGCATTAGATATATGCATTAGAATACAAGCGGTCGCGTGGATGCTGTTTCAAAACTAGGGCTCTAGGCGTACATTTTTGAAATTCTCGCTTCGACTTGACACCCTGTGTCCCATATAACGTAAAACGCAGATACAAAATATAGCACGTTCTCCCCGGCTTCGCACTGGTACCAAACTTCATAGGAACACCTGCTGGGCTAATCTGAAGATTGCCTAGCTTGTGGAGTGTAGGATGAAACACGGTCAGATGCACTTCTTAGTGCCTATCTAGGGTGACACACGGTCAGACGGTGTACGGTGTAGCACGCGCAATTTTTGCCTACAATTTCGTAAAAAAACGAGCAAACTGCCCTCGCACGTCTAACACAAGTTTTCCCGTGACATATTTCGCGCCGCGAGAAAGCGTTAGTTTCCTTCTCTCAATACTAAGATGAAAGCGGCCGTGTGGTGTCCGGCAGAGGACAATAGCACTAACCCCTTACACTCGCGGGTGTCGTACAACGCGACTAATGTTTTCGAGACAAAAGATTATATAGGCCGGAAAATGGACAGCAGCGTTTTCCATTGTTATAACACTGCGATCTCCAACCCGCCTGCCAAACGTGGAGACTACGGCAATAACCTCCCCCCTCGTGGGCGATTCCTGCAGTGGACTGTTATGGGCTGTGATGATGATGAAGATGAAAGAGACAGCGGCATCTGTGTCGAGCCTTTCTCCCTTATCGCGCGCGAGAGTACACTTGTGCTAGCCATGCAGGTCGTTAAAGTTAATGAGTTGATGATTCTGTACGTCAAGCCAATTAGGAAATTCGCGCAAGTGTCACGCTATCCGGCGCTTAAGTCTCGGTCATCGTGCATTACTCTTAATGTGTTTTTTAGCTCTGACTCAATCATCAATCAATCATCATCATCGTCACTCCACTGTAACTACTTGATCTGCCAAACCCTAGATCATGGCCAAGGCGGAGTCAGGACTCTGGTCGCCCGTGCGCGAGAGCACAATCGGGACGTTAACGCCAAGAAGAGAACGTTAGGCGGTAATACTTACCAAGTAAATTTAACAAAAACAAATCCCAGACGTGTACTTCTAAAATCTCTGACGTTTCACTTAAAAAAGTAATCTTCAAGGCTCTCGATTTTATGTTATGCTAGACTAGCCAGGCAATTGACTGCCATCTCACCTGGTGGTAAGTGACGATGCGGCCGAAGATGGAGCATGCCTAGGAACAGCCTATTCACTCTAACCCTGAATGCGTCCAGATTCCACGCACACTAAGATTGAGCAATGAACTACCTGGACAAGTTTTTACTTGGAGAGTACAACATAGAGTTCTTCAAGAAAGGCGTGAAACGGTTTTTACGGGGTCGGCAACGCGTGGGTGATGCCCCTGGTATTGCAAACGTCCATATTATTTATATCATCTCATTATTCGTCGTCATATTATTATTGCATACAGTGACTACTTTCCATTAGGCAAGCCGTAAGCTTGTTTGAAGACTCTTGTCAGAAAATCTTAGTTGTATAAAAAAAAAGGTTATTTGATCAGTGAACACACTCTTGTCTCTAAAACATTAGTCGCCTTGTACGACACCCACGAGTGTAAGGGGTTGGTGCTATTCTACTCTGCCGGACACCACACGGCAGAGACATGTTATCGAAAAAAAAAAAAGACCTAGAGTCTCCGTAGGCTGGAAAATGGGCAGTGAGCAGCGTTTTCCATTGTTATATTTACAACATTTCGATCTCCAACCCGCCTGCCGAGCGTGGAGATTATGGCAATAGCCTCCCCTTTCGTGGGAGAGGCCCAAAGGACTGCATTGGGCTGCTACGGGCTGTGATGATAAACACGCTCGCAGGCAACGTGTTGCATTCCTTAGCCGTATTATACAGACCGATACAGTAAAACAGTGCCTACTCTCGTAGTGTAACCTCGTTCGTCTCCTAATCTTAATTGGTTGCAATATATTCCAATTACAAGACGGGACATCGCCACGAGCCTCGCTTCGCTTGATTGGTCGTCAGTACCCTGGCATTGTCGTCAATTGGGATTTTTTCAGGCGGCTAGAATACACAGCCAACAAACGATTTGCCAAAAGACAAACGAAATTAAAAGTTAAATTCACGGCCGATACGAAAAATACTAATTGAAAGTACAGGCTCTAATTTCGACAGCAAACATTTTGCGCTTATTACATTTGACTAAATTTAGTAGCCTCAATACAAAAGCAAAAAGCTTGAGAGCAAATCAAAGTGATTACCTGATCTGCCAAATCCTAGATCATGGTCAAGGCGGACCCCAAGCTCTCGAGCGCCAGAGCACAACCAGCATTATTAGCGCTATCACTACATATTATAAAACGTATGACGCCGCATCTGTCTGTTCGCGATAAACTAAAAACCACTGAACGGATTTTCATGCGGTTTTCACCAATAGTCTCTATGATTCATGAGGAACGTTTAGGTGTACTATTTGTTAAGGTTACTACCCGTGCGAAGCCGGGGCGGGTCGCAAGTTTGGATCAAAATATTGCTTGTACTCACCATCAACGAATGGCAGCCGCAGTCAGAAGGTCCACCCTGGTCAGAGACGCTGCAGTAGCAACCCGTGTTGCCTCTTCACAACATGAACTGGCAAACAGCTGTGTCCCATTGATCAATGGATAAGTAAGCAGAGACGAGTGTTATTGGATACTCTGTGGCGTACGCTTGCCTCGGTTACTTGGTCCGTGGCACCGATGGCGGTGTTGTAGACTTTGTAGTCTGGAAAGAGATAAAGAAGCTTTGAGTAACTGGTTTTGATCATGGATATAAGAAGATTCCTCCGGGTAAAATACGATTATAGTACGAAATAGGTAACTATCAGAAGATCCTTGCATAATAAAAAATCATCTTATTGGCGTTAATGTCCCGAATGTGCTCTCGAGCACGAAGGCTCGGGGTATACTTTGACAATGATTCAGGATTTGGCGATCAGATAACTAAAGTGGAGCGACTACCATCTGACCTTCGTGACCCTGACCAGATTGGACAATGGTCAGAAGGTCGTTGCATATTTTGGTCATTTAATGAGACGGAGTAATGACAGTCTGGAAAATCTTGTGATAGAGGGCAATGCCAATGGCAAGAGGTTAAGAGGACGGTCACCAACTAGATGGACCGATCAGTAGACAGATTCTGCGACGCGGTGAGGCTGGCGATGGATAGGAGCGGTTGGAGGCATTTCGAACGCTCGAAGACGTGCTCATCAGACCACGATCCTCAGTCACGTGGGACCGACTACAGAGGGAGATCAGCGGCCTTAGCCAAGAGGTTGCGTTAATCTATAATTGTTTGTGGTAGAAAAAATGTATGGGATTTGACATAAGCTAACGTTATCTGACATAAGCTGTTTGTGGTAGACATGGACTTACTACCCAAAGGGACTGCGCACTGCTTTGACTAATACCGGGCAGAGCGAGAGTCACCATCGATAGTCCTGTGTCCCTTTCTAGTGTTGCCACCATTGTTGATGCAAATTCCGAATTACTTTTATTATTTGGCGCGGACACCGACCTCAGGGCCAGGCAGAGCTGGACCGGGTGCAATCTGAAGGTCATGTTTTCACCAGGGTCCAGCCCAAGCTTACCCTGCTACTCGGAAACTATTGGCCCTAGAACACTAGTTCCTAGAGTGAAATGATAGCACTCCTCGAGATCATCATTTCGTATGACAGCTGTCAAAGTTAAATATTTTATAACTCGGTACCCATTGGTCCTAAAACATTAGTTTCTAGAGAGAAATGATAGTACTTGTTGAGATCTACAATTCGAATGACAGCTGTCAAACTTTGAACTGAAATAACTCCTAAACTATTGGTGCTATAACACTCGTTCCTAAAGAAAAATGATAGTGTTCGTCGAGATCTACATTTCGCCTGACAGCTGTCAAACTTAGAACTGTTGTAACTCGGAAACGATTGGTTTTAGAACACTTGTTCCTAGAGCAATACGATAGTACTCATCGAGATCTACATTTCGGATGACAGTTCTAAGTTTGACAGCTGTCATACAAAATGTAGATCTCGACAAGTACTATAATTTCTCTACAGAAACTAGTGTTTTAGGACCAATGGGTTCCGAGTTATAACATATTTAAGTTTGGCAGCTGTCACCCGAAATGTAGATATCGACGAGTACTATCACTTCTCTTTAGAAACTAGTGTTGTAGGATAAATCGTTACCGAACCCTTTCATCTATTTTGTGGAACAAAAAGTCGTAGGTTAATAATTATGTCGACTCGATTGTCGGAGAAATGTTCAGTAGATCAAAAGGTATTTTGACAACTACTTTTCGGATTGTACGGATTACCTCATAATAATACCAAATTCACGGTAAATATATTTCTCCAATAATGGCAACACCAAACATGACACTTGTCAATTTAGAATGACGGTGATTATGCCAATAACATTGTGTGTACACTGTTAGAAAGGGACAAAGGACTATCGATGGTGACTCTCGCTCTGCCCGGTTTTAGTCTAAGCAGTGCGCAGTCCCTTTGGGTAGTAAGTCCATGGTGGTAGAAATTCTTGGTCCATAGACAATTCACGTACTTTCGGTGTACAAAGGAAGCGGATTGGCGGATGATCCTACACAATCAGAATCAATGTAGATGTTGGTAGAAATAGTCGAACTTCGAGCAGGTCATCAATGCCGAAATGCGCCACAGACAGTTTCACCTTCACCTGTTTTGAAGGGTTTCGCTTTCTTTTGGCTTTGATAACCAATAAAATGTCGGAAAAGCGCCAACCATGTATTTCATAATATAATACCTACTAAAATATTTTCTTAACTACTGAACCGATTTTAGTAAAACAAAGCTAATAACTATCTCAATTAAAGTGCCTTTAAAATAAAGAAAACCGCACCGAAAAGGGTCTATCTTTTCGGGATTTGTTACCAGGGGAACCTGACCAGCGGGGGATATTGTCCAACACAGTTGGCTACTGAATTTGACATTAGATTATTCTACACTACGTCATCTACGTTGGCCACTGGCAATAGCGTCTACAAAATTAGAGTAGTGTAAGATTATTATATGTCATATTCAGTTGCCCACTGAGAGAGCCAATAGCCCCCCAGATTGGATCATCGTTACACATTCAGTCGCCTGAATGTGCAGGTTTCATCACGATGTTTTCCCTCACCGTAAGAGCATCGGCTAGTGTTCAACTAATGTAGGTACATAACTCAGTGTCAAGTCATTGGTGCAAGGCGGCACTGGGTTTCGAACCCGGTATCTCGCTTACAAATCGGACCCTTTAACCATTAGGCCACCGACGCTCTCCATTCAATACAAAACATTAGTTATGCGCTTATTACACATGCCTGAATTCAGTAACTAAATTCAGAAGTAAAAAGCGTGATAGCAAATCAAAGTGGAATGTATTGCTCATTAAATAAGGTCAATTTTTGTATCACGGCTTTTGTAAAGCGCAGCGACACGTAACATAACATCAGTGATGCAAAAATGGACCTAATTATATGATTTATACATTTCACTTGCTCTCACGCTTTTTCCTTCTGAATTTAGTTACTGAATTTAGGCGTGTGTAATAAGCGCATTAGTTAGGCATGCGTGGAGAATACATTAAATGTATGCTCCCTGTGCAGCCGACTGTACTAGCATTGTGTTTGTAGTAGTTGTTTATATATAGTTTATTATATGTATTGGTATCTTACATGTGCATGTATATTTAGTTAGATAAGTATAATGGGTAATATTTATATTATTGTGCACGTCTAATCTGCGTCTAATTATCACAATCTCTTTGATAGGACCGTTGGAAGAGATTTCTTCTTAGAAAGAAGTTGCGCCTGTTGTGTTATCTATAATTTTGTATTTTTCCTTAAACGTAATATGTACACAAATTATAAACAACAATAAACAATGAGGTGTCTAATGGGAATCCTGTAAATTATTAAGTAATTATTATTATTAAATTATTATTATTATGTTATCTTGCTGCATCTCTAAACTTATTTACAAACACCTTGAAAATCATAATATTTTGGCCGAACAACAGAAAGGATGTAGGAAGCTTAGTCAGGGCTGTAGAGAACAGTTAATTATTGATTCAGTAGTACTAAAACAAGTAATTAAAACAAAGTCTGACCTACATACAATGTATATCGATTATCAAAAAGCGTACGATTCGGTACCTCATTCATGGTTAATTAAGGTGCTAGAACTATACAAAATACACCAAAATATTGTGCTTTTTCTACAAACAACAATGCAGAATTGGACGACACGACTTAAACTCAGTACACCCACCGATACAATAGAAACGAACCAAATAAAAATACAACGTGGCATCTTTCAAGGAGATGCACTCAGCCCTTTGTGGTTTTGTTTAGCTCTTAACCCCCTTTCTAACTTGCTTAATAATACAGACATAGGATACAGACTGAAATACATACCAGCCACTCATAATGACAGACAAACACATGCAGAAGAAACGCAGCTTAACCATTTGCTCTACATGGACGATATTAAACTTTATGCGTCTAATGAAACAGATCTTAATAAACTAGCCAACCTAACAGAAGTTTTCTCTCGTGATATTAAAATGCAGTTTGGTATTGATAAGTGCAAAAAATTATTAAGTAATTATTATTATTAAATTATTATTATTATTATTAAATTATTATGTACCATTGGACAGCAAATAAATAAATATGAATATGAATATAAAAACAGGCGGGCGTATCGCTGAAAGGACAGCGACTAGACAGTGCATAAACTCTTTATACCAAGAATAATATAATTCTAATATTCCATATATTCGAAGAGGGGACGGATCACGTAAACTTATGGGCTAGAATAGCTGAATACCTATACGCAGAGTAGCCAACAAAACAAGTAAGATATTCATTAATTGAGCATCCAGATAATAGTTCCAGGACAGCAGAGCCAGCTATATCCAAATAAAACTCCAACGGCCATACATCGTACATACACAATTGTCTATCCGCCCTATACTGGATTTATGACTGGATTGAATGAATTCACCATGGAGTGACACGTGGCTCAGGTTTAAGTATGGAAATGGGTATTTCAAAAGTCTTTAATGTTTGCTTAAACGTAAAGTTAAATAATACTCTTTTAAATAGTATTGTGTTTCTGCCGGTGAGTAAGGTTTCCAGTGCTTCATGGGGTGTGGATTTGGGGAACCGTGGCTTTGGCAGTGGAGTGGCATTTGCCTTTTTGCCGCCAGAGCAACGTGTTATAGAGGTGGGCAACGCATTGGTGATACTCTTGGTGTTGCTAATGTCAATAGGCAGTGGTGACCACTTTAAATCAGGTGGCCCGCTTGCCTGTTCGCCTACCGTTTGACATAAAAAAAAGTTATTAATGTTATAAGAAAGCTTATAAGAAAACTCACTGTCACGCAAAGAGCAATGGAAAGGGCTATGCTCGGAGTCTCGTACAGCGATCGAATCAGAAATGAGGAGATCCGCAAGCGAACCAAGGTTACCGACATAGCCCAAAGGATTGCAAGGTTAAAGTGGCAGAGGGGAGGACACATAGCTCGAAGAACAGATGGCCGATGGGGCAGTAAAGTGGCGACCACGTACCCGAAGACGCGTGGGTAGGCCTCCCACTAGGTGGACCGACGACCTGGTAAAGGTCGCAGGTACCAGCTGGATGCGGAAGACACAGGACCGGCCGCCGTGGAGATTTTTGGGGGAGGCCTATGCCCAGCAATGGGCGTCTTTCGGCTAGTATAATGAATGTTCACAGACATGCTTCGTCAGCGATCAACCCAGTCGGAGTCTTTGGTCTTGGTCTACAATACTCTCGAATAGCTTAATTTTGTGGCTCACAAATTTTATAATATGCTATTTATAGCCGTCTATTTACTGATTCCTAAAATGACAGTTTTCCAAAATGCTAAATTCATGTAATGCCAGGTTTCCCAATAAGTACGTTTCCCAAAATGATTGTTTCCCGTAAAGTCCGTTAACAAAAGCGGACATTTTGAGACGTGGTATTAAACCTAAAAGACAACGATGACGATGAGGAAAAGACAATTTTCCTAATTGACGACTCGACAAACTTATTCAGCAGCGGGCACGAGGCAAAGTGGACTTTGCACCGTGGTAATAAGAGACGGGATGGATGCGCAAGATTGCTTGGCAGGCACAAGTGGTATTTATTAGGGCACACATGTCGGTTGCGACTGGTTTTCGCGGGCGCGAAGCGGTGTGTGTGGCTTTAGCGGTGGAGGGTTCTGCCTTTTTGCACGTGTGGGAGACTGGGATGTTAGGAATAGTCAGAATATGTTACGCCGAATCTACAACGTGAGAAAAATGCAGGGGGAAGGGGGGACGGTGGGATGTTGCAGTGTTGTGAGAAAAAATTATTTCACTGTTTATTGTACACAATAATGATATAAAGAGAAATATAACAGCACAAAAGACACAACAGGCGCTGCTTATTTCTAAAAAGAAATTTCTTCCAGCAGGCCCACAGAAGAGAGATGTTAGACTAAAGTAACGCAGATACGACGTGCACAATGATTGAATATATAAATACATAAATATATTTATAAAATAGTTGGCTATAAGTGGTTAATTACATATAGGAATTCGGACTATTATTTATTTAAACTCGCGTTCTTTTCACATATTATATTAAACGTCGGGAAATCAGATCGAAAAGTTACGTCGCATGTAAGAACCTACCGCTTAATATAATAAATTAAAAAAGAGTTGGTCTATGTTTAATTATAAGAGCCACATATTTAGAGGATTGTTAAAAGTGTTATGTAAAATACCTACTTTTTGACTAAAAGTACAAGAAAAACTTAACTTGATAGAGAGAGAAAGAATACACTTAAAGGTCGCGGTAATAAAAAACAAAAATCAAAGAAATACTTGAAATTTTTTCTAGAATGTTCCACATCTGCAACCAATATAGCGCAAACATAACCTAAATAATAACAAGTTATACAGATACATAATTATACTACACCTTAAGCTTACAGATAACTGATTGTTACAGCACATATTCACACCAAATAAGTACGTTTCTCTATACATGTACTAAAGTTATGTTCTGTACCTACTTTAATGAGAGTTGTGTCTTTCTTGAATTAACGTTTTATCTATCTTTCTATCTATACATAACTATTCCATAGGCCACATTTAAACCATGCACCATCTCATCGTCCGCAAACCATGGACCACCTCGTCTCATTAATTCAATTCAAAATTTCTTTATTGATTAGGACATTAAATATCTCTTTCAATCGTCAAAAAAGAGAGGGGTACGAAAGTAAGAAGGGAACACACAGTGACACGCTGACCGCCCTATGGCCGTAGATAAACGTATCCCTCGCCAACCACGACCGAACCGTGCTCGACAATGCCAGGCAGAGCCGGAACGCTATATTGTATTATATAGGTACTAGTGGACCCGGCGCGACTTCGTTCGCGTAGCGTTCTAACCCTACACCTGCCCTACACCTACCGTACACCTACCCTACACCTACCTTACACCTACCCTACATCTACCCTACACCTACCCTACACCTACCTTACACTTACCCTACACCTACCCTACACCTACCTTACACTTACCCTACACCTACCCTACACCTACCCTACATTTACCTTACACCTACCCTACATCTACCCTACACCTACCCTACACCTACCTTACATTTACCCTACACCTACCCTACACCTACCTTACACTTACCCTACACCTACCCTACACCTACCCTACACCTACCCTACACCTACCCTACACCTACCCTACACCTACCCTACACCTTAGGTGTGAATCTAAACCATTCCCAGATCCCCTTGAACACACACAAAAAATTTCATCAAAATCGGTCCAGTCGTTTGAGAGTAGTTCAGTGACATACACACTCACAGAAGAATTATATATATAAAGATGTCTAGTATAATTAAGAAATTTCTTTATAATTAATAAAGAACATTCTCGTCGTATCCTAAAACTTGACAATGGAGGACTCGTTCGAGGCCAGTACAAATGCTTGCGTCGCCGAATACTGGGCGAACAAAGTGTAAGGGCGAGTTAAGTATATCGACTCGATAAGAAGAAGAAAAGAAGATAAAATCGATAAGCAAAAAAAAAAGCAAAATAAAAATTCCTCACCAGAACACCATCACCACAAACCGAGGAATCGGCGATCGCCTGACTCCGAAACCCACCATACCGACGCGCTTTTTCTAAGAAAACAACTTCTTTTTTGCTTTTTAAGAAATTCCTCCCACCAAACTGACCAGAGGACAACGCACGCGCACCAAATCTGTGACTAGAGTGCGCAGACGCAGCCTAAACTAATTTGTCACTCCGAGGGGACCACAATTGGTCTGGTTGCACAACAATCGAGTTGTAGCGATGATTGTCCGATTCCTTATCGGTATTTAATCACGATTTATTTACGATTTAAGTATTTATAAAAGCTCAGGTCCGAAGTGGCAAGAATAAAAGAAGATGTATGAAAGAGTTGTGGATATATGCGAGGCCAGGGAGTTGTGTCCGGACAGAGACACCTGTGGAACACAGGCGTGAGCTTTATGCATGTATTTTTTTTATGTCATACGGTAGGCAAACATGCAAGCGGGCCACCTGATGGAAAGTGGTCACCCCTGCCAATAGACATTAGCAACACCAAGAGTAACGCCAATGCGTTGCACACTTCTATAACACGTTAATCTGGCAGCAAAAAGGCAAAAGCCACTCCACTGCCAAAGCCACGGTTCCCCAAATTCCCACCCCATGGAGCACTGGAAACCTTACTCACCGGCAGAAACACAATACTACTTAAAAGAGTATTGTTTAGCTGCGGTATTCTGCAAGGTGGAGGTACCTTCCCAGTCGGGCGGCTCCAATTCGAACGGGATACCCCGCTATGCCCTACTTCTCTTAAAATGCTCTCTTTTACACTGTGACAAACAAGCAGACAGCCCACCTGACGGTAAGCGGTTCCGTCCATGACATCTACGGTTCATGCATTTAGGTTGCAGGCAACAAAAATGCAGAACCGCAGCTGCGTTGTCACTGTAAGGACTAAGATGAAATTCCTCATGCCGCATTGCTTCAAACCGGAACACAACATTGCAAGCACAAAGCCACGATTTTTATACTAAGTACTTAAATGGGCTTTTCTGAAATACAGCGCTGTGACAGGCATTACCCCTCACAGCATTATGCTGAGACTGGTCCATTTCGGTTTCCATTACATCACTGGCTGGTCTTATGTAATTTTCAATAATTATAATTTACTGTACTTACCTTAGGTTAAGGATGTAATGAAGATCCGAATAAAATACTGTCTATGTCTAATAAAATTAATAACCTGAACGACAGAAAAAGATAACGCCAACCAATTTTACCTGTATACAAATATTTACTAAAGTACTGAACCGATTTTAATGAAAAGCTAAGAATCGTCTCGATTAAACTGGCTTTCAAATAGAGAAAACCGCATCCAAATCGGCCCATCCGTTCGGGAGCTACGATGTCAGACACAGATACACACAGCCACACAACACTGATGCACACATCAAACCTATTACCACCTCTCTTTTTTGTCGTGGATTAAAAATCGCTCAAAATCTTCAGCCGCATCGTCATATTTGATTGATCACTTATATAATTTACGCGCCCGGTCCGCTTTCCAAAAGGCGTGATACAAAAACGGACCTTATTCTGTGAGCAATACATCCATTTTGATCTGCCCTTTGATGACTTAGGTTGCTGGATTAAGCAAAGGTGTAATCGGTATCTAAGCCATAGTTAGCAACATGACAAAATCCTTACTTTTGGTGTCCAGAAAGAAAGTAAAACGTCGAAAAGGAAAGGAAGGACAGAAGCCCAAAATTAGGATTTAACGAAGTTGCTGAATGTAGCCCTCGATTCAAAAGCCAAGAAACAAGCAAGCACAAATGTCCAAACTACCAACAGAACCCTAAAGCGTACGAGAAAAATTGCGCGCACCATCATTGGCTAGACCATAAATCACATCATCATCGCCAATAAAATGACTCCATTGTCAAGTCAGTGTTTGTTTTCGTGTCACAGACGACACGAGTTAAAATAACAATTGCCATCTTGATCCAATCCTTTAGATCAGTGTTTCTCAAACTTATGGCTCCACGTGCCCCTGTCAAACTTTGCAGATGACAGCAAAGTCCCCCCCCCCCCCCCCTCCAACCGAAAGAAAAAAAATAGACTGTAGGAGAAAATAAGATTTTTATTTTAATAACGGCCACAAATATGAATGTGTAACCATGATACAATTTGGTCAGGATCCCCTGGTAGCAGGGTCACGGAGGGCAGATGGTAGTCGCTCCACTGTAATTACCTGATCGCCCAATAATGGATCATGGTCAAGGCGGACCCCGGGCCCTCGCACTCGAGAGCACAACCCGGACATTTACGGGATTTTTTTAACGGTCACAAATACAAATTTTTAATATTAATGTGATGGGTGGGCTTGTTTCTTGTCGCAAACTGAGTAATTAGGAGTAATTTTGGACCATTTTAACCTTAGTTCTCACTCAGCATCAAGCCGATTTATGGATTTCTTTTTTCGATCATGGCCAGGCGTGCGGAAACCCTTACTCATATAAGTATGTTGTATTGTAGCTAATGGTAAAAGGAAATTTACCGATTTGCGCCCACATGGATGGCGCACGCGCCTGCCAGTCATACAGCCAGCATTACGTAAATCTTGTCGCAAACCCCCTACTATAGAATGGACGAACCCCTAGGGGCTCGTGTATCCCACTTTGAGAATCTGCTCTGTTGTAGAAAGACGTCACAGAATCGCTACCGCGTATCTCAGTAACGGTCAGAATGAACGAAATGAATACCATTGGGGAGTATAGTAACGATCCGTTTTACATTTTCAGTTTGGAGTTTCGTACTTTTTAAATTGAGGTACAGGGGTCGCTCATTATTCTGTACATATATCGTCGGTGGTTTGTATAAAGGCCTCACCGTATTGATTAGCATTAATTATGGACTGCTTACCATCAGGCAGGCCGTAAGCTTGTTTGCCACGTTGGTGGTATAAAAAAATAATAATTATGGAATAGGATATGGACACACAGCACATTGGTACTTAGTCCTATTAACATGTTGGACGATACACAGTTCAGGATACACACACAAAATATTTTCTATTATTCTACATTTCTTGGCGCTTTGTAACCTACTTGGCTTAAACCTAATGATGAACTTTGACTGGCTCCATATATTTTTAAGCAAAAACATCAGCGGAAGCAGCGCTTTGAATGTTGTTGTGAAGAATTACGTTCAAACCGGAAACGCCAAGCCCCGAGCGCGCAAGAGTATCAATACAACAAAATTAACCTATTCAAAACTAGTGATTAGATCCTAGGTACTAGAGTGTGTAAAATAGGATAATGTACAATTCATTCATACAAAGATATATATGGCACCATCAGTCAATGCAAACGTGAAGGTCACATGGTCGGCGACACGGGAGTGATGCCCCTGGTACTGGTATTCCAAAAGGTTGCGGTAAGTGCTTATCATCTATATTTATTTTTATGTAATACGGCAGGCAAACAGGCATGCGGGCCACCTGATGGAAAGTGGTCACCGCCGCCTATGGACATCACCAGGGGCGCTATCAACGCGTTGCCCGCCACTAAGGAGACCTCTAATATACCTCTTGAACGATTCCATGTCATATTCCAAAAGAAACACTGTGGCTGGGAGCTCATTCCACATCCGGGATCCACATCTTTAGCCGGGTAGATACAGATATACCTTCAGTATTAATGTAATTATTCTTGTGTGAGCAATAAAGAATTTATCTATCTATCTATCTATCTATTAACTGTAGAGTCGAACTGTTCAGTTAAAACGTATGCGCGTAGGCAAAACTGAGAACTGTGCAGTTGGACTGAACTGGATCTAATCCAATCGAAATATTATTAGATAGAACTGTAAAGCGAAAACTGTGCAGTTAAATTTGTAGGAGTGTAGCAAAAAATTACGCAGTTGTTGTGCTAAATACCTTTTTATCTCGCTTTATTCTTTTACAAATTTTAGTAGCGACTTAAATTACGTAAATAACTTTAAATTACGTAAAAACGTATAAAATTACAACGGAAAAAGCCCTCCGCCTTTGACGCATTGGGTAAAAACTCAACTCAACGTGTGGTTTGAACTGAACAGTCGAACTGTTAAGTTAAAACTGAAGGTCTGTAGACACTAGGGATGTCAGTTTTAACTGAACAGTTCGACTGTTTAGTTAAAACTGCCAACGGCCACTAATTTTAGTCCGTAGCCGGCTTTTGTGGTATTTATTTATTTTATTCAGGTAGTAAACATGAGTTTCCAATTATATAGCTTGTAGACCTATAACTACCCTTAATACAAATTCTTATAGCACAGAGTAAACTTTTATATAATATTATATAGTAACAATTTTACTTAAAAGCACCTACTTAGTATACAATACTAGGATTTACAAAGTACTACAAAGCATACCCTGTTAATTCCACAATTATTTATCCTAGTACACCATGTACATTTTTCTTAAAACTGGTTAAATTATTATGAAACATATCTATATCACCAAACAATAAATTATATGTGTTTGGAGAACGCAGGAAAAACCTATATTTAGCATAATTTGTTCGGCCAAAATTTATATAAAATTTAAATTTTTTACAACGTGATGGGTTACACGGTATCTTAAAATTAAGTTTGTTAAGCAGATAGGAACAATCTATAAAACCGTTTATCATCTTAAACAGGTATACGACGTCAGTATTATTAACTATTAGATACAATTTAAAATGACATAGGCCTCCCCCAGTGGACCACAAAGAAGCCTAGCCTCAGTCACGTTGTCATCTATCTGCAGCCTTTCGCAAATCGTCGGCTACCACGGCTACCACAAGTACGCTGTCGCGCGCGATAAGCAAGAAAAGGCGCCACATAGATACTGCTCTCTTTCATCTTAGCATTGAGAGAAGGAAACAAAATCTCTCTCGCGTCGAGAGCTATTTCGCAGGCACACGTACGCTTGCCATTGGCCTCAGGAACTCGTCTGATCTACCAACCTCGTCTAGTATTTGGCAATTAACTCGCTTATCTCTTCTTACATAACATGATATGTTATCGTGAGGGAGATGAAATAACTATTTGTATATCCTTAGCATACCTAACCTTAGATACGAGTGTCGGTGGCTTGTTGGTACCGGTATCCGACTTCGGGTTCGAATCCCACTGCAGCCATGTACCAATGACTCTTTTCTGAGTTATGTATATTCGTTGAATACTAACCGATGCTCTTACGGTGAGGGAAAACATCGTAATGAAACATGCACATTCAGGCGACTGTCAAATCTGTCAAAACTTGGATCATGGTCAACGGGGACCCGGGGCGTGAGAGCACAACCGGGACATTAACGCTATGATGATGATGATGATTGGCCGTGTGGTGTCCGGCAGAGTAGAATAGCACCAACCCCTTACACTCATGGGTGTTGTACAAGGCGACTAATGTTTTCGAGACAAAAGATCAAGAGTCTCCGTAATCTGGAAAATGGGCAGCAGCATTTTCCATTGTTATATTTAAACACTCAAACAAACAATCTCCAACCCGCCTGCCAAGCGTGGGGATTATGGCAATAACCTCCCCTTTCGTGGGTTTTGCCACAACTAGGTCTGAGAATTATGCCTGCGACAGTTTTACTAATGGATTCCGATTAGAATTGGAATTTAAGGGTTGTTCCTATTGGCTTTGTGCCACCAGCAGACTGTCCCTCCCTTCACATAACAATAAGCAGTGAGTGGTTCATCTACTCTTCAGGCAACGGTACCTATTAATACTTGAATGTTATGAGACCATAAAAGCACTGTAAACACAAAATGTACACATGGTATAAATCAAAGTCGCTTCCCACGCCGATGGAATCTATGTACGCATCTTTTGAACTACGCAACGAATTTTAATGCGGTTTTCATTATAGATAAGAGTGATCTTGAATCACAATTGGGTACGTTTATAGGCAAGGAAAAAGGGTAGGGTAGAGCATAGGGGTAGGGGTAGGCCGCCACGCGAATGAAGTCGCGCCAGGCCTGCTAGTGAATTATAAAATTTAATGTATGACACTTGAGTGTATCCAGAATCATGAACATTTTATACAGAATTGGGTCTTTGGATTTGGCAACTGAAGTAATATAAATGATTGACAGCTGTGCCTTTTATAACCTTATCAGGTTATGTCTTAGATAAAACCCTATTATAAACAATTAAAAATGACAGCGAAATTTATACAAATAATATATTCATATAAATTAATATATTGTACAATTCATTTACCGTCCTATGATTAAACTCTAATGTATTGCAAATCCTGAAAAAACTTCAAAATGGTGGTTCAACGCTGTCACAGTTTGTAATTTAACACACGAGTTCAGGGCTCCGTGTTGCAAATTACTTTTGCAAAAGAATATCCGTTTCGCTCTTGCATGCACCAGGGCCATAGCGCACATAACGCATGGCTCTCTCAAAATATAAACATAGTAACCCGTACATAGGTACGGTGTATCCTTGAGTACTTCACTCATGGATACTCTGTACTTCTCTTCATAGTCTTTCATATCCGATTTGCTGAGATACTGCCTTGCGAAGAATTTCGTTTCTGGGAATTTCTTAACAAGATAATCTTTGAGACCTTCATTGATTCCTCTGTTTATATGATGTTTCCCGGTTCCCTTTTCACCCCATACTCCACCGGACTGTGTTTTAGCCACATTATCTATCGCCAACATCGCTGAATGCTGAGTTGGGTGATCGTTATTGCAAAAAGAAATGGCTACAACCGAATTCTCTTTAGGATCAACCACAACTGTGGCATTGTAAATGTCTAAAATACTATTTAAATCACATTCTGTGTCCTGTAAATGCCATCGGAGTGTTTCCAAGGCAATATTCATAAATGACACATGAGCTTTTACTTCATTTTCTGAGAAAAACTTATCAGAGACAAGTTTTTCTAAATATTTATCTGGGTGGAAGTTGCATGCCCATAACGAAGGATTGTATTGGCCTTTGATCTTGGGTGCCACTGCAGGCAAATCTTTCTCTGTGAAATAATTGAAAATACCGTTCATTAACTCCGGCACCTTTTGCTCCAAATATTCTTGAATGGAATATGAGTTATCAAGATCTTCTAAAGGGCATAATATAACACTCCCTTTGACTACCCGTTTGAGATGTTGCAGCGTGTTCAGGGGCAACTTTTCATTGAGAACGGCGATTATTCTCGAGAGATCCTTTTTTTCTTTGACATGCCCAACATAAACTTTTCTCAGGGGTGATGGTTCGTGGTACTCATCACTCAGAATGGCTTTTAATGTGGTTGTTTCATTTAACTTGCTGATGTAACCATCAATTATTTCCGTTGTTTTGTTGTGTGAATTTTCTATCATCTTCTGTTTCTTAGCCACAGGCTCTATTTCGGGCTGTGAGTTATCCATTTTAAACTTAGACTAATATTCGACGACTGTAGATGTCCATTTGCTGAAAATAAAGAAACAACACCACTATTGCATTACACACTAGTTTTCCGCTTCACACAGTCTTGAAATACAAACACTACACTGCTAACAAATATAAAAAAAATCTCATGTGCGCGACATTCGCCAATGGCAACAATAATTTTAGCGCCTCACCAAAAAGGAATCTTTGTATCTCACAAACACGCTTATTAGAAAACCTAATAAGTTCATAAGTATATTGTATTCTAGTAAAAACAAGTTTAAATTTTATGTATATTAAGTAGACCAACGCATACTAATTAAAATAATATTTTGCCTTATTAAGAAAAGATAACCAACAATCAAGGTGCCTAAACATTTATATTTTGTAGAGCCCTGATAAATATTAAATAATAAGTTTCGAACACGTGATAAATAGTTTTATTAGCATGTCTAATTGCTCTACGTAATGAATGAGTATGGAAAACGTAAAATAACAGGAAAATTTACCTCAATTGGACTTCGGATTTTGAGGTTTCTTCTAGTGTGAGAGTTGAATTTCTGCGTCGCAATGCGAATACTCAATACGTAAACTTTATAGGATCACATTCATAGTATTTACTGTACACTGGAAGCTATATAAAATTAGTACACGTAAATTAAAAAACGCAACAAGAACCAGCCATTTAACTATAACTCAACTTTGAAATGAAAAATGATAATTGGGTTTCCATTTATCAAATACAAATCAGATGCTCGTCAGATGACGTTACGCTATTGGCCAAAATAAATCTGTATCAAGTTTTAAACCAATAAGAATGCTTTGTTTTTTTCTGACAGGTTTGCTATGGCAACTTACTGATGGTTACTAGAAGAAAACGTTCCGTTCCTACCGGTTCTTACTTGTCATTTATTAACTTATCTGGCAATACCTGGATTTTCATCACATTTTCCTAGAATTTTTCATGCCGTGTTGCATACGTGTGGGGTAACTATTATCTAATCTGTGGTGTAGATGTCCGGTCAAGTATGTCGATCCCATCGACTGGGTGTCGCAAAAGGCAACTAATAGATGATTTTGAACACTGCGATCTCCAACCCGCCTGCCAAGTGTGGAGATTATGGCAAAGCCCTCCCTCTACATATGTGGAGGAGGCTCATGTCCAGCTGTGGACTGTTAAGGGTAGTTGATGTGATACGATGCTGCTACTACACATTTTCATTACAAATGCTACTACCATAGGAAAAACGTTTCTGATCCGCTTTTATCGAGATATAATTATTCGTGTACAAATTCACACAGCGCCATCTAGCCCCAAACTAAGCAAAGCTTGTACTATGGGTGCTAGATAAATGATATTATACCACTTAAATACTTTTAAATACATACTTATTATACATTGTACACCCAGACCCGTAACAGAAATTTAAATTCATCATTTAAATTTCTGCCCGGCCGGGAATCGAACCCGGGACCTCTTGCGTGGCAGACCACTGAACAGACATGTTGACCACTGAACCACTCAGGTCGTCATATGTCGATATGAAAGCTAAAGAACTCGAAAAATCTAAAATGTTGACATTATTGGTTTTAAAAGCTGGGGTGACCCACCAATGTTCCAGTGTGAACGAGTGGAGTAAGCCCCTTTGTGACATTTTGGGTTATAAAAGCTCATCAATGAATGTATGAGCGAGGGGAACCCGCTCGAAATTTTTGACTATTGATTTTTATTTGTTATTTAGATGATGTGATGTCGGTCAATCTGTTTATGTGGTTTACATAGTGAAGCATATCTATGCTCCTTGACTGTAGAACATTTACCTACTTTTTTTTATGTTATCCAGCAGACAAACAGGCATGCGGGGCCTCCTGATGGAAAGTGGTCACCGCCGCCTATGGACATCAGCAACACCAGGCGAGTCACCAATGCGTTGCCCGCCTCTGAAGAGACCTACTGCCCGTTTCACAGATATCGGTAGCAAATGCTCTGCATAGGTACCTATAAATATTACATTTCAAGATTGCAGCGCTTCACGGAGACTATCAAGGAGAGATGATAAATAAACTTGAATTTTATTTACGAGTCAGGGATCAGGGGTGATGAATCATGCAGTTTTAACAGAAGATACTATGTATCTTCGACGTAGGTACAAAGTCAAACTGGCTACAATGTTAGCGTACCATATTAATTTATTGATTTCTCCTACCGTAGGTAGATATGACCAGAGTGCCGATTTGTTAATAAACAAAAAGGGTCACTGTTTAAACTAGTATGTAAGACAAAGGAGCCGTCCTGTATCATATCAGCAGCATATAACAGTCCACTGTTAGACTTGAACAATAAATCTTTTGATATTGTTCAGAATATACAGGACTGCTCTGGCATAAAGTCATTAGTAAATAGTGGTAATAAGCCTTTGGATGTACGTAAAGTAAAATGTTATAATAATAAACAAAATTGTATAGTTAACTTAGTACATCAAAATATCCAAGGCATGACGAATAAAGAATTGGAAGTTGAGCTATTCATGAACGGTGAGAATGTTGATATTTTTTGCATTACTGAACATTGGTTAAAAGATCACCAGCTCATATTTGGCTTTAACAACCATAAACTTGCAAGTTCGTTTACAAGAGGGCAGGCAATTCATGGAGGTTCCCTAATACTTGTTCGTAATTGCTTAAAATGCAAGGAACGCACTGATATTGTCAAGCTGTCTGTTGAACGATCTGCTGAAATTGCCTGTATAGAACTTGAGCGACTTATTGTAATGAGCGTATACAGACCTCCGGCTTCATCATTTGATTTGTTCGAGAAAATTATGGACGAAGCCCTTATTAAAGTTAGCAATTGTAATAAAAATATTGTTGATTGTGGAGATTTTAATATAGATTTATTAGACGTATCTTGTAAATATACTGGTAGGCTAATGTCATTATTTAAGTGTCATAATTTAATCAACTTATTTTTAGAGCCTACTAGAATAACAAGTACTACATCAACTTGTCTAGACAACATTTTTTGTGATATCCAGGCATGTAGCCAGTCTGTAATAAACAAATTGCAATCCGATCATTGTGGTCAATTAGCTGTGTTTAATGTTAATATGAGGAAAGAAACAAAAAATACTATTAAATTTGTACCAATTAACAACAACCGTCTAAACAGTTTTAGAAATAACATTATAGAGAAATCATCTAATTTAAAGTATTTTGATGATACAAATGAATATTATAATTCAGTTTTACACATGACAAAAACTGAAAGTAATAGTATATTCAAACCAAAGGTGAAGGCAGTAAACAGCAAACTTATGTTTAGCGATTGGGCGACAGCAGGAATACATAAGAGTAGAAATAAATTATATGAGCTCTATGCAGAACGTACGCCCGTAATAATAGCGTAGAATTTGCTGAGTATGTTAAACATTATTCGAAGTTATTTAAACGCGTTTGTGCTACAGCTAAATCGAATTTCGTTAAACACAAACTGAAAAATAGCACAGATGTAGTAAAATCCACATGGCAGATAATAAATAGTGAAACTGGAAAAGTAACAAATCGCGATACTAAGTACAGTTTAAAGATAAATGATAATGTTGTTACCAAAAACTCGGAAGTTGCGGAGGCATTCAATAATTTTTTTACAGACATTCCAGTGTCAACTACGAAATCCTTAAGTTCGTCTCCTGCTCTCGCTGAATCCTTGTTAAAACAAAATGTACCCGAGAGTGTCATCGATTTTAAGTTCGAGCATGCAACACCTCAAGATATAGTTAAGGCTTTTAAAACCATAAAAATGAAAGCAACTGCCGACATTGATGGTATGTCGGTAAAAATTATTAGCTCTGTAATTGATGTTATTGCTGTCCACTTAGCGAATATATTTAATAATTGTGTTGATAATGGTGAATTTCCTGACCTGATGAAGCACAGTAAAGTTATTCCATTGTTGAAAACTGGTAATACAACGGATCCTACAAATTTTAGACCAGTTTCAATTTTACCGACTCTAAGTAAAATATTTGAGAAAATCATATTAAATCAACTAAAAGCTCATTTTTATGGAAGTAACCTATTGCATCATAAACAATTCGGTTTTACTCGCGGTCGTTCAACAGCTGATGCTGGTGTTGAACTTATTAAACATATCTTTGGGGCGTGGGAGGAATCACGTGATGCCTTGGGGGTTTTCTGTGATTTATCCAAAGCCTTTGATTGCGTTAATCATGACATTTTGGTCAGGAAATTACAACATTATGGAATAAAGGACTTGGCCCTGAACTTGCTAAATTCATACTTGAGTCATAGAATTCAAAAAGTTGATGTGAACGGAGAGAGATCTATGGGGTCTGTTGTCTCTATGGGTGTCCCCCAGGGATCTATTTTGGGCCCGTTTTTGTTTCTTGTTTATGTAAATGACTTACCGTACTTTGTAAAAGATGCCCATGAAATTGTCTTGTTCGCGGACGATACATCTTTAGTGTTTAAAGTAAAAAGACAACAATTAACATATGAAGACGTGAACAAGGCTATTGCAGAAGTGGTAAACTGGTTTACGGTTAATAATTTATTACTGAATGGCAAGAAGACAAAATGTTTAAAATTCTCTTTGTCAAATGTTAGATCAGTGCCCACTAATGTACAAATAAAAGGCGAAAATTTGAATTTTGTTGATTCTACAGTATTTTTAGGCTTTACCCTGGATAATAAATTGCAATGGGTAAATCATCACTCCTCACATTGATAAATTGGCGAAAAGGCTAAGTTCTGCAGCATATGCTGTAAAGAAAATACGGAGTATTTCTGACGAGGCTACAGCAAGATTAGTTTACTTTAGTTATTTCCACAGTATTATGGCCTATGGCATACTGCTGTGGGGACACGCTGCCGACTGGCACAATGTATTTGTATTGCAGAAAAGGGCTATTCGCGCGATTTATCAATTGAGACCTAGAACTTCACTAAGAGATAAATTCAGGAACATTGATATAATGACGATGCCGTCACAATATATATATATATGAGAATTTAATGTATGTTCATAAAAATTTACACTTATTTAAGAAGAATAGTGATGTTCATAATATTAATACGAGAAATAAAGATAAGCTTGTTGCTGGTGCTTGTCGTCTAGCCAAAGTCCACAAATCATTTATGGGTCAATGTGTACGCTTTTATAATAAGGTTCCAACAGATATTCAGAATTTACCATTGAATAAATTTAAAGTCGCTATAAAAAACAAATTATGTCAAAAAAGTTATTATAGTATATCTGAATATGTAAATGACAAAAGTCCATGGGACTGAACTGCTGTTCTATACAGGTATTTACTTTTAAGATAGTATATAGGACAAATAATGTATTAGTACATAAGACATGTTTAAAAAAAAAAGAATTAACGTAGGCTCTGTGGGTTTCTTGCCGTTTCTTTCCCCCACAGAGAACCACCTTGGAAGCGGCGTTATTTTTCCTTCCTCTCCCACACATGGTGTCTCCTGTCTGCGCTAGGGTAGGGGTAGGGTAGTAGTTAGAGTAGGGGTAGGGTAGGGTAGGAGTAAGATAGCGGTAAGGTAGTATAGGGTGGGGTAGGGGTAAGATAGTGGTAGGGTCGGGGTAAGATAGTAGTGGGGTAGGGGTAAGGTAGTGGTAGGGTAGGGTTAAGGCAATGGTAGGATAGGGTAGGGGTAAGGTAGCGATAGGGTAGGGATAGGATAGAGTAGGGTGGGAGCAACTACCTATCACATGCAGCATGTGTGATGCACGCTCACTTAAAAGTCTGTCTGGCGGTGGCGTGGGGGCCGGGTCGCTCTTTTCCCTCAAATATGGTTGAATTGAACGATGGCTGGGCCCTGCGTTATACTCGTGAACGGGTGCTGCCTTGGTGGACTGGCTTACTCTTGCTGTAGTTTTAGGTGGTTTTTCTTAATTATACTAGACATACCTACGAGTATATAATATAATATAGCGTTCCGGCTCTGTCTGGCATTGTCGAGCCCGGTTCGGTTGTGGTTGGCGAGGGATACGTTAATCTACAGACATAGGGCGGTCAGTGTGTCACTGTGTGTTTCCTTCCTACTTTCCTACCCCCTCCTTTTTGACGATTGAAAGAGATATTTAATGTCCTAATCAATAAAGAAATTTTGATTTTGATGATTTTTTGATTGATGCCCCATCGTGGCTCGTGCCACCATACGTGACAAAAGTTTTTTTTTTTTTTTTATGTCATACGGTAGGCAAACAGGCAAGCGGGCCACCTGATGGAAAGTGTTCACCACTGCCTATAGACATTAGCAACACCAAGAGTATCGCTAATGCGTTGCCCACCTCTATAACACGTTGCTCTGGCAGCAAAAAGCAAATGCCACTCCACTGCCAAAGCCACGGTTCCCCAAATACCCACCCCATGGAGCACTGGAAACCTTACTCACCGGCAGAAACACAATACTATTTAAAAGAGTATTATTTAGCTGCGATATTCTGTAAGGTGGAGGTACTTCTCCAGTCGGGCGGCTCCAATTCGAACGAGATACCCCGCTATGCCCTACCTCTCTTAGGTTGATACGTGATAGTTGAATGGTTACAAAGATCCGAACTGTGTGCAAGCGAAATCGATTAAATATTAAAGAAATAGATTCCACAAAACAGATTAAAACTGCTATAGAAAAGTGGTTATTCATAATAATACTTTTGCTTTGCGCAGCAGATAATTCGCTCAATTAAAATGTCGCGATTTTAAGCTATCGCGCAATGGAATTGTCGCACAACTGAACGTTCGCTCTTTGAAGCTTTCGCGGAATTGATTTTTCGCACAAATGCTTGTGCGAAAAATCATCATGCGCATTCAAGCTTTCGGGCAATCGTCTTCGCGCTATCGTTATTCGTGCTTTCGGCATTCGCACCCGTGTATGATACAGCCTCTGAGTGTCATTAACTTTGTTTGACTGAACAATAGTATAAATTAAAATAAAACTACTTGATACTACTACCTCTTTAAAAAACAGGAAATCTTCCCAAAATGCTACGCCACCCGAGGGAGTGACATGGGTAGGTACTTAATTAGATACCCTAGGATGGCGTGGATTAAGCGAATGGACTCTACCACAAAATAGAAAACTAACAGAAGGTCCACTCCCGTCGTCTTCGAAAATTATTACCTAAACTTGCCGACTCACTAGGGTTGCTACTGTATTTATTTTGAATTTTGAAAAGATTATTTAAAAGATCGAACAGAATTTTAAAGATTGTTTACAATAACATGTCCCTTGCAAAGGACCTATATCTAATTCTTGCCATCCATAATGTCCTCATAATTGCTTCCCAAGCTGTTCAGATTGTGTTCAAGTACCTATATTAGATTTTCCATACCAGCTTCAGACATTATGCCTTTAGTAGGCGTAATAATTATAATCTACTGTATATTCACTTTTTAAAAATTATCGCCGCCTTATTATATCATCAGACCCTGAGAATAACCTTTCCCTGACCTGGGATTTGACCCACTTCCCGGTAATCAATTGAATTGAAAATTTCATACACATGTAAATAGATGAAAATGCAATATTATGGTATTAGTCAGTTGATCTGATGATGGAGAAGTAAGGTGGTCAGCGATTTTTTTTATATTAGACTAGACAGGCATTTCCGACTAGAAACCATTAAGGTGGCCATTACGGTTTCTTATTCTGTTGAAAACTGTCACGTGGTGCCTGAAACTGTTCAACTAGTGCTAAGGTCTCTAGCGGAAGACCTTGGTCAACCTCTCTTTCATCATCGGCATTAGAACTCGTAGCGGTGCTGAAGTTCGAATAGCCTCAAAGTCTGAAATGGTCACCTATCAGTTCTTGGACTCTGCGCGCGTTGCTTGTATGATATTAAGTAATCTTAGTTACGTACAAGTATTTTATTTTTATCAATAATAATATCGTTTAATTAAATAATATTCAATTTAACACGACACTACAACGAATTCTCTCGTTAACAATCGCGACCGAGCACTGCTTGAGAATGCCTGTAAACGTAACGTCAATGTGTGCGTAACGGAAATGGCGCATTGTTTCCAGTGGACCTTCTGCTTGGGGCGGGCCGTTATTTATTTTGTGACTCTACCATGACTACCCACCAAAGATAGTGGTCAGTGGGTAGCTTACATTTCAATCTCTATATTATCCACAAACTCATCTGAATTAAGTAAGTTCCTTATCCACAGCCGCTTTTATTAGACACATGGACATAGCAAAAAAAAGTAGGATACCGCAGCGCCGCTCACATAGACAAGCCTCGCGAAGTACCTACCTTGTTCGCAGTTTTCTTCTTTTTACTATGACATGGATAATATAATTTGAACTATGGTGAAAATAACTGACCCCTCTAAAATAAAAAAAATATCAGCTAGGCGTTAATGTCCCGATTGTGCTCTCGCGCACAATGGCCCCGCGTCCGCCTTGACCATGATCCACGATTTGGCAGATCAGGTAATTATAGTGGAGCGCCTGCCATCTGACTTCCGTGACCCTGCTACCAGTTGAACCTGACCAAATTGGATCATGGTTACACATTCAGTCGCCTGAATGTGCAGGTTTCGTCACGATGTTTTCCCTCACCGCAAGAGCATCGGTTCGTATTCAACTAATGTACATAACTCTTACCCCTCCAACAAATATGAATAAAACGAAACCATTGCACATTTGTAATTATTTTATGTATCTAATTATTATTAAAGAAATACAAAGGTAATATAATGAGTAAAGGCACCTATCTTAATTACAAAATTATATCTAATATTAGCAAAGTGTTTTATTATTATAAACATCAGTCCACTGGTAAGGAAATACAGTGTTATTGTATAGTACAGAGACACAAAACAGGGCACATTATAAGGATCTCAAAATATTTCAAGAAGATTATAGGAGATTTCTATTATGGATGGCAAAAAAATTGTAGGTGAGTATCCTTTATTAATAATTTTTAAGCAGATTTTTTACAATTTGTATGACACTTATCCCTTCGCTATTCTGCAGGACACACATATAAAATAAAGTGGTGATTGTTTTTAAATTACATATGTGTACTTTTTGTTTAAGGAAAAGTGTTGTATTTTTTACCGAATAGCTCTTATTATACCCAGAGAAAGTGTTGCTGCTGTATTGCTTAAATATAGTAGATTTGGCTACTATATATTTTTTCAACAGTCTGTAGTAACTTGAGCCAAAATATAGTAGGATACTATAATATACATATAGTAGATTTACCAACCCTAGTACAATACCACCAACTTATTTATTTAGTAACCGGCGGCGGTAGTGAGGCTATAACAGTGGATGTAATGACATTACCTAAATAACTTTTATTTCACCATCATCATCATATCAGCGGGAAGACGCCCAATGCTGGGCATAGGCCTCCCCCAGAGATCTCCACAAAGGCCGGTCCTGTGCCTTCCGCATCCAGCTGGTACCTGCAATCTTAACAAGACCGTCGGTCTACCTATTTGGAGGCCTACCCACGCTGCGTCTTCCGGTACGTGGTCGCCACTTTCCTGCCCCATCGGCCATCTGTTCTGCGATTTTTCTTACTGAAGAGATAAGTTGGTGGCACTACTAACGTAACAGGCGTAATATATATGATTAAAATAGATTTTTAAGGCCCGAATATGTTTGAGGATCAGCTTCACTTGTTTTCCATAGCTTGGTACAGGGCTTGGCAAGTATCGGTTGCAATTTCACAGAGCGCCGACAGCGATTTTGCGGTAGAGTCGTTTTCTGCAAAATAAATGCTTGTTGAGTACCTACTTGCGTTTTACCTTCTACCTCATCATAATCATCACAGCCCATAATAGTCCATTGCTGGACCCTTTAATCTCTACACTTCGCAGACGGGTAGGAGATCACAGTGGTATAAATATAATAATGGAATCTCTGCTGCCTATTTTCCAGCCTACGGAGAATCTTAGATCTTTTGCCTCGAAAACATTAGTCGCCTTGTACAACACCTACGAGTAAGGGGTACGTTCTACCTATTTTAACGAAAATCTAACAAACCATAGATTTCTGGATCACGTCTACAAAATTTCATTGACTTTGAAAATATGATCATACTGGGGAACTTAATCAGATTGAATCATGGTTACACATTCAGTTGGTTTGTTTTCCCTCACCGTAAGATAACCGGTTCAACTTATTTCTACATAACTCAGAAAAAGTTATTGGTATGTAGGTACATGGCGGCACTGGGAATCGAGCTTGGCACTTCTCACTTAGGAGTTAGACCCGTTGGCTATTAAGCCACCGACGCTCCTCCTTGCTCCCATCAACTACATAAAGCTAACTTTTTTTTAAATACGGCAGTCAAACAGTCATACCTGATGGAAAGTGGTCACCGGAAACTTACCAATACCGTTGCGTTTCCCAAAAATGGATCCATTGAAAGGTGGTTTCCTGTAGGTGGCTTCAGCATGAGTGAGGCAGGTGACTAGGACAGCAGCGATCAGGACCAAGATGATGGTGAGACGCATTTTGATGGTGGTAAGACCTGGAAGGGTTGTTAACCTTTATTATAATATCTACTAGTGGACACTTTGCATACTGTACAAAATGGGACATCTCCATCAGTAGCGACCGTTTAGTCTAACATTTTTTTTTAATGTCATACAGTAGGCAAACAGGCAAGCGGGCCACCTGCTGGAAAGTAGTCACCACTGCCTATAGACATTAGCAACACCAAGAGTATCGCCAATGCGTTGCCCACCTCTTTATCACGTTGCTCTGGCAGCAAAAAGACAAATGCCCCTCCACTACCAAAGCCACGGTTCCCCAAATCCCCACCCCATGGAGCACTGGAAACCTTACTCACCGGCAGAAACACAATACTATTTAAAAGAGTATTGTTTAGCTGCGGTATTCTGTAAGGTGGAGGTACTTCCCCAGTCGGGCGGCTCCAATTCGAACGGGATACCCCGCTATGCCCTACCTCTCTACATCGTTCCACTTGCTACGATCCTGACAAACCTTTATCACTTCTCCCACATTCATCAAACTTTTACCACTAGTCGGTTTACATTCCTCTTGACCTGACCTTTTTATTTAGAACTAGCGACCCGCCCGCGCCCCTGCTTCGCACGGGACCTAAACAAATCACACACCTAGACTTCATTCGCGTACACCTATATTACCTCAACCTACACTACTCTTGAATTACTCTGTATATTGTTGAAAACCGCCTTTTTTTTTTATACCACTAAGGTGGCAAACAAGCTTGCGGCCTGCCTGATGGTAAGCAGTCACCGCAGCCTATGGAGGTTTGCAATACCAGGGGCATCACCAACGCGTTGCCGACCCCGTAAGACCTTTTAACCCCTTTCTTGAAGAAGCCTTAAAACCCGTTGTGTAGTTTAATCGATCTAATCGTACATAGATACATATGTCAGACGGCGGGAAGCGACTTTGATTATACTATGTATAAATAATCATCATCTTAACATCTGGTCTTCTTGGCGTTAATGTCCCAATGATGCTCTTATGAGGGCCCGGGGTCCACCATGACTATAATTTAGGATTTGGCAGATCAGGTAATTACAGTGAAGCGTGGTTCAACAGTGGTTCCCCAATAGGGCCACGGAGATCAGATGGCAGTCGCTGCATCGGAATTATTTGATCTACCAAATCCTGGATCATGGTCAACGCGGACCCCGGGCCCTCGTGCGCGAGAACACAACCGAGACATTAGCGCCATGGTGATGACTAATGGCTGTCTTTTATCTTTAATTTATAAAGGTCTTCCCGAGCCATTGCAGTCGTAAGTAGGTACATGATTTCTGCGCGGTTTGTCCCAAGTGCTTATACAATTTTTGTTTCTACAGGTATTAATGACAGAAAGCCTATTTTATTATCTGTCGGCAAACGCTTAACGCCCGCATATTCACCGCGCAGCCACCGCTCGACACGTTTCTTGTCCGGACGTTCCGCAGTGTCTTGGCGGAGACGACGACGGTTTATAAGCGGTGACATATCAACCCCCGACCTAACAACTTATAACCAAGTTTTTCCTAAACTACTTAACCGTTTTTAATGTAACAAAGCTAAAAACTATCTAGATTAAACTTTCATTCAAACAATGAAAACCGCATTAAAATCGGTTCATCCGTTCTGGAGCTACGATGCCACAGACAGATACACAGATAGTGGCTAGTTACGAAACTCTGTTCCTAACAATTATCTGATTTCAATTTTTGAAATTGTTACTTTTGCGTTTACGTATCATCGATTTCATGCGTTGCTAACAAAGTTCCATTGCAATAAGCTGAAGCTATGAAATCGATCATACGTAATCCCAAAAGTTACAATTTCGTTGAGAGTTCCGTATCTAAATGAAATCAATCTAATAATTAGGATTAGGACAATAAGTACCTCTTTCAATCGTCAAAAAGGAGGTAGGAGGAAGTAGGAAAGTAGGAAGAAAACACTTCCTACAGATCCGCAGATACACACATAAAACTTATAAGCCCCTCGATTTTTCCTCAGGGTTTACTAAACAAGTCCTTACGTACCTTTAACAATATTTCCTTTAAAAATATCACCACTTGTCTCCTCTTCAGACGGTTTGAAGCAACTGACGCTCATGTCAGCTACAACCCCTTTATAAAGGCCGGTGCAGAGCTCTACAGAGTTTGCTGCAGAGTATATTGTACGTAATTTAATTTTGAGCCGAGATTGTTTTAGGGTTCCGCGGTTAATGGCGAGCATAGCCTTTAATGGCCGTTTTTTTATTATTATACGCAGTGACTATAGCAGACGACAAGTGGAGACTGTCGCCCTTAACATCTACAATTCATGCATTTAGGGTGCAGGACAAAATGCAGAACAACAGGTGCGTTGTCAGTGTGAGGATTAAGATGAAATACCTCATGCCTGTAATTTCGATGGCTGCCTTATCCTTCAAACCGGAACACAACAATGCAAGCATTGTTACTTGGCGGCAGAAATAGATAAAGCGGTGGTAACTAAATGAATCATTTTTAAGTTAAAATTGAGTGAATAATCGTTTAAGTGTTAAGTAGCAAGTAGCCAGTGCTTTCCCTCGTATTAACCACCAAATTAAAGACCACTTAATCGTCAGCTTACTCGCGGCAAGTGGCAAGTACAGCGCGTTGCCACGCGTAGCGGACGGGGCGGGCGGCGGGCGGCGCGGATTCTATTTACGACATCAATTTCCCACTAAATGGGATACTTACTACTTGTTTGGTTGTTTAAGTTGACCGACGATTTTTTAACGACGACTTACTACTAGTGGACCCGGCGCGACTTCGTTCGCGTACACCTACTATACCCTTTTTTCTTGCTTATAAACATTCCGCTTGATCACTCTATCTATTGTTGAAAACTGCATTATAATCCGTTGCGTAGTTTAAAAGATTATACTTACGTTGGTAGATACCTACATTGGGATAGACGGCGGGGTTTGTTTGTGAATAAGGCGTGGTGAAGATACTCGTCGTCAAGTACGACAGTCAGTTAATAAAATGGGATGGTTTTATTTTTTACTCTGCAAGATACCACTCGGCTATTCTGTACTCCGGCACGGCTGAAAAACAATCACAACTTTTGATATTTTTATCAACTACAAAGTGGATTTTTTCTTGTACTCGATGACGTAGGATAACGTCACCATCACAGTCTATTATTGTAGACAAACGCCTTGAAATCCCGTGAGAAGCCGGGTCGCGGTGAGTACAATATATTTTTATGGCCGTGTGGTGTCCGGCAGAGTAGAATAGCACCAACCCCTTACACTCGTGGGTGTCGTACAAGGCGACTAATGTTTTCTAGGCAAAAGATCTAGAGTCTCCGTAGGCTGGAAAATGGGCAGCAGCGTCTTCCACTTTTATACTGCGATCTCCAACCCGCCTGCCAAGTGTGGAAATTATGGCAATAACCTCCCCTTTCGCGGGAGAGGCCCTAAGTCCTGTATAAGTGGACTGTTTTGGGCTGGGATGATGATATTTTTATGCGTCTGCGTGAAACACTGCGTACTAGACTGACTCGCACTTGGCTAGTTTTTAATACGTCGCGGGAATAGACATTGCTTACGTTGATATTAAACTCACTGGTTAGTTAATGTTCCAATATAATTTCAATTTTCGCTTAATTTATGGTAGATTACCATAGATTATTTCAATTCTCAGATAAAATTTATCAGCCCGATAAAGTAATATACTGCCAAATTAAAACAAACTTTAATCCTGCACTTATTTAAGAAGTAATGACAATTATATTTAAGTCGCACAATAACTTATCAGGCTAAATGTGAGGATTTAAAAATCGGCCCTTAGTGTCTAATTCGGATACTTATGATAGATCTGTAGTTATTTATATAATTGTTATCTAATATTCTTTTGTAAAATTAAAAATAATCATCATTATCTTGGCGTTAATGTCCCGGTTATGCTCTCGAACACGAGGGAGCGAGTACAGTGGAGCGACTACCATCTGACTTCCGTGACCCTGCTACCAGCGGAACCTCACCGGATTGGATCGTGGTTACAATTCAGTTGCCTGAAGTTGCAGGTTTCATCACGATGTTTTCCCTCACCGTAAGAGTCAGAATTTAACTAATGTACATAACTCAGAAAAGAGTCATTGGTACATGGCCGCAGCGGGATTCGAGCCCGGTACCTCTCGCTCACGAGTCGGATACTCAACCGCTCGGCCACTGACGCTCTATTCTTTTGTAAAATTAATTAATATTGTTTTGAATAAACTTACATTCAGACACTTTGAATTTTAGTTGCTAGCTTAGATTAACTGTTTTCCACTGTTAGTAGCTCATTTTATGTATTTTTAGTCATTTATAATTTTTGGAAGTTAAGTTATTTTTTCGGAAACATAATTTAACGCTGCTCGGTTTTGTATTAAAGCATCGCAGTAACAGTTATGGATATATTCGACGACGTGAGTGGTTCAGTTGGTTAACATGCCGGTTGCCACGCAGAGGTCCCGGGTGCGATTCCCGGCCGAGCAGAGATTGAAATGATGAATTTTAATTGGGTGTAGTATGTATAATAAGTATGTACCTATTATAAAAAAGTGTGTAAGTAGTTTATAAGTTAAACACCCCTAACACAACCTTTGCTTACTTGGGGCTAGATGGCGCTGTGTGAATTTGTCTAAGCACATTTATTTTATTTATTTATATTATTTATTCGACCGGATAATAATTACCTGTTAGATAATAGGACTTACGGCTAAACACTCTCTAAAATACTTAAACTCGTCCGTATTTCGAATTTCATCCTTTTCCGAACTGTTTTCAACGTTTAATACAACAGCATAGTTCATTACCACTATCAGAAAAGTTTTTTTTGCAGCTCCGTAGCTGCTGTGTGCTGTCAACAACGGGGTATTCGATGAATCGTCACATAAATTGAGTTCGCTAAAGGACCATTAAGCTGTCTCCAGGCCTCAAGAACACAATACATCCTCATCTCTCAGTATATTTTTTTATTATAAATAAAAAAATCTTTCATGATCGTCTGCATCATCACTATCATAACGTTTATTCCGGCTTATGCTAAGGTCCGTTAATTCATTCATAAGACCGTTTATTCTTTTTTTTTTCTATTTTTATACCACTAAGGTGGCAAACATGCTTGCGGCCTGCCTGATGGTAAGCAGTCACCGCAGCCTATGGACGTTTGTATTCTTTCATAAGACTGTAAAAACCTTTCAACAACTACACACACAAGAATATGATCCTTTAGGTCGTAATGCACTTATACTCTTGTATAGTTCAGAAGACAGCAAATCGATCGACCTACCAAAAACCAGTATAGCACGAGCTATCATCGCTACGTGCGTCTATAGACACGCTAGCTAATCTCATCATCACACCTTGGAGCCAAAGTCGTCGCGAACTGTGCGGTTCCAAAGGAACTTTCTCCCACGCACACTAAGGTTGTGGAATGAGCTACCTGGAGAGTACAACATGGAGTTCTGTAAGAAAGGGGTTAAAAGGTTTTTACGGGGTCGGCAACGCGTGGGTAATGCCCCTGGTATTGCAAACGTCCATAGGCTGCGGTGACTGCTTACTATCAGGCAGGCCGCAAGCTTGTTTGCCACCTTAGTGGTATAAAAAAAGAAAAAGAATAAGATGTGTGTAGGTCGATAAGCCGTTGACTGCACCTATCAATAATTGCGCTAAATCCCTTGTTGAGTACCAAATTTCTCTCTTCCATTCTAACGCCTGTATTTATTCTAGGAGTTAGGCGCCTAACTCTCTATCGGTATAGAGCAATCGGATAGAGTGACCTACTTAATAGAGTTTATCCTATAAATAGAGCTATCCCGATAGAGTTGACTGATATGTACGATTTTGGACGACATGCAGTTGGATACTCTAACTTCATGGGACTGGATTTCATGTTCTTTGCACTTTTAGTTTTTATTTTATCTCATTTTATAAATAAATACCTATAACATCGCAGAATACATCCTAAATGCACTTAAAATAACAAAAAACGAGAATAATCTGAAAATATTCTATTAAAAGGTGCAATTCTAGCATATTATTCTATTTAAAAAATACTATGTATGCGAAATTTATTTAATTATTTATTTAAAACTTCATGCACATTACAGTACAATGGCGGGCTTAAAGCTACGTAGCTTTTTCTACCAGTCAACCAGAGAACAATTACCAAAAATTACAAGGCGAAATGTTTGCAAAATGCGAAACGGAACGTTATACTTCCCAACTGTAGGTACGTACGTACAACGTAGGTAGTTGTGATTCCCAACAACTTCAAAAATAATGTGGTATTGAGCTACTGTAGAAGTCTAACAGTGTATCAAGTTTAAGGTTTAGAATGGCTGTTGGTAGATGATTGGGCAAGCGTATTGTAGGCGTCCTGAGGCTGCGAAGATCATACGTACAACTGGGGCCCGGTCTAGTGGCGTGCCTTAGGAGACGCCATATCCAGCGATGATGATAAATATAAAATTGTATCGTAAAATAATAAGTCCCTTGTTGAGCGCCAAACTCCATTCTATCATACCAGTATTATGAAGGTAAGTCTACAACTGTAGACTTATTTCGTGTAACGTTGAATGAAAAATCGCTGTTTAAGAACTTTTTTAACAAGTACACAGTTTAACACAGCGTTGGTGGAGTCCGACGTACTGAGTTTGAGCTGTAGCGTTAGTATTAAATTAGTATTCTGTTCCCTAGTGTCACCCTATACCTACGACTTTATATGTACCTACATTAGTTGAACACTAACCGACGCACTTACGGTGAGGAATAACATCGTGATGAAACCTACACATTCAGTCGACTCAATGTGTAACCATGATCCTATTTGGTCAGGTTCCCTTGTCAACAGGATCATGGGGGTCAGATCGCAGTATTGGCAGTCACTCTACTGTAATTATCTGATCTGCCAAATCCTGGATAATGATCAAGGCGGACCCAGAGCCTCTAAGGAGACCTCTCATACCTCTTGAACGATCCCATGTCATAGTTCAAAGGAAACACTGTGGCTGGGAGCTCATTAAAGACATTGGCTATGTTTTCGGCATGTTTTTGAAAGATTTTTCCTACGTTACATCACTACATAGGTAAAAAAGATAAATAAAAAAGTTCTCAATTGAAAAAATAATTCATAACAAGCGCACAATTTATTGCGTGGCATAGTCCCTATTCATTAAGACCATTCCAAAGAGCTCATACATGATCGAGTTATATTATTCCTACGACCACCTTCCGACTCCTTCATCAGACCAGCTCCATGGTACCATATTAATGCATTGTCATTTGTCAAACAGCCCAATCGGATACCAAAAAATTATCGAAAAATTGTTTGCAAATGACGAAGAACTTATATACGAACAGTGCAAGTACAAAAGCTTGTAAAAAGTAAGAAAGCTTAGTACCAGAGATAACATAAACACCGAAGTTCTGATAACTCCTGTTTGCTTATCCATTACCCTCATATTGATTCTTAATCCAATGCATTAGCGGCCATAATCCCTCGAGATTTAGCCCTCACTTGCGGTCAGTATCCAGTAATCCAATAATTGCTTATAATTGCTCGTGGCCAGAGGGCCACGTCCTGGTTATCGCGGTATAAATATGGCGGGAATCTTCACCTCGGCATCAGTTCCTCTTCGTCCTTCGACGAGAGATAGCAGCGAGCAAAGAGAAGACAATTCAATGTGAGTAACAATTATTTGCAGTTTTATTACCTACCTATTTTACGATTACATCCGCAATATACAGTGCCACGTACTTAACTGCCCGGGGAACTAAGTGCGGCCATATTAAAATGACATGTCAATGCCAACAGCGACGCCGTCACCGGGTCAGATAAGTTTGTGGCATAATAAATAGAAAGAATAAGAGATTTTCCGAAAGCCGATTAACAAGAAAAAATTGTTTAAATAGTTGTAATAGATGGCGTTGGTTTAGCACGATTCTCAAAAATAAATGAAAACGAGACCCTTAGATGTACAAAATGTAGACATTTTGCGCTTTCTCTTAAGAAAAGGTACTACTTGAGAATCCTGTCTAAGCAGCGCCATCTGGTGAGGCACGTCGAACTACTCTTTTTACTTTTTTAAAGTAACCGTCTTTTAAGACGATTTAAATCACGATGATGATTTAGAGGGATTTTAATCCCCGATTGCCAAAGTATAACAAGAGAAGGCTCCAACACTAAAGCGCACGGCTGCTCTAAGCGTACGCGGTCGTGGTCTATTGGCTAAAAAAAATGTTCAATCCTTCTGGTACCCAGATGACAGCTGACAAGGTGCGTTTTACCATCGGCGTGGTGTGCGTGGTCGTCGTGCTGCTCTCGCTGGCTGCACCAAGCGAGGCCAACTACAAGAACGCCCCGATGAACGGCATCATGTTCGGGAAGCGGATAGTTCCAGCAGGTTATAAGCTTTTTATGTCTTGAGGGCCTATCGGTTATCTCAGTGGACAACTGAATTTGACATAAAAAAATCTGACACTACTCTAATTTGGTAGACGCTATTGCCAGTTTTAAACGTAGATGACGTGGTGTAGAATTATCTAGTGTCAAATACAGTTGTCAACTGAGTTAGCCAATAGCCCCGCTGCAGCCGTACCGCTGATCTCCGTTAGCCGCCATCTTGATGCATTTAAGTTGGGATCAATCGAAGCGAGCCAGAGCCAGAGGTGTCTTGCTGCGATTGGTTAAAACTCAATTGCATGAAAATGGCGATGTTATCGGAGGCTGTACCACTTCTAGATGACGTTGGACGCTTTGTAACAGGTGGACCGTCATAACGTGTGGCACCCTAAGCAATAAAAAACAAGCAAGTACGCCGGCTGACGGTAAGTGATCACCACCACCTTCCAGGTGAGTCGGATGTTGCAGGCCTTTGAGGACAAGGCTTGTTTGTGGAAGGATTGTAACGTGGTCAAACGAAATGATATCTACATTTTTCTTATATACCGAGGAGGGCTCGCTCAACGCAGCGCACACCCTTAGTTAGGGACACCCGAACCGGAACGAAGTTAGTCGACAGAGAACGAATTGTTAACCGTACCCATAAACAACTGGCTGTACAGTAGGAAAAACAATTTCAGGTGCACGCGTCTGACCAAAGTGTAGAAATTGAATGAGGGCGCAACTTTCCTTCCATTACATGACTATCCAGAGTTCATTTGATGAATAGGTAGCGCAAAAAGCTAGTAGGTACATCCATCATGACTAAGATTGCGTTGGCTTTTTATGACATCTAAAATGTAATTTTTTTTCCAGAATACGACCCAAGAGGGAAAACTTTCACCGCGTTATGTGAGATAGCAACGGAGGCCTGCCAAGCGTGGTTCCCTTCCCAAGAAAATAAATGAAGATTGTATATATCATTCTTTTTTGCAACAGTAACTACTCGACTCTGATTATGGCGAAGTATCCGCAAATTATTTAATAATAAATAACTTGCTTTACGTACTTAAGTATGCATTTTGCTACAGATTGGAGCACGCATACAGTTATTATATACTGTATATATATACTGAAGATTGTATTGGTTTATAATGTTATTTAAATAAATACAGTTAATAATTCTTCAGTAATCGAGCGTATTTTGTTTCACTTACCTTTTGCTGAAAACTAGTTTAATACTAAAACTGCTTGGAACGGAGCGTCAAAATGACCCACATTCAGTTTTTCGATTATGGCAACACTCGTGGGAACTGTGCGATAAGAAAAACTTTCGATTTGTATTGTTGTATGTTTGTTTTTATGTTCCAGTTAGTTTCTTATTAGAATTTCCATTCCCTTATTGAAATCATCCATGTTACAAATGAAACCACAACTTTTCCTCGTCGCTGTTGTAGTAAATATTGTTGCAATTATTGATAAAACACCTTTTTATCAATTTGACACATGTCAATAACAATGCAGTGACGTTTTCTTTCGTAGAAAGAAATTAGCAAATTTCCGAATCTACCTACCTTATTTATAAAATGGATTTGCTTAGCTTCGAACTCGTGGTGAAATAATGTGATATTAGTTTTTTGTGATTTGTGCCGCGAAATAAATAACTACCAAAATGACTACGAAAGAGCTGTACACGAAGGTAAACCTCTTCCTATTTTGATTCTTTGAATTTTTAAAAATAACATTTTGAATTTAGAATGTCGAAGTCCACGTTTCTATTTTTTGTTTTATCTTGCAAATAAAATGATTGTCGGCATTAAATGCATTATGCCAAGCACTCATAAATAAATTAGGTATTTTGATTAGAGTTTATGATAATTATGTAGACCACTTTTACTATCTGAATCAGATAGCATTTGTTCATGAATTATTTATATATGTGCATATTATTACAGCTGTTAACGCTGATGACTTCATAATTATTTAACATTTTCTGTGTTAAGTTTCAATTACATGCTTCGGTTAGCATATAAATTCTAGTTCATTAAAATTATTGTTTAAACTTGTATGATGAAATTGCGATAAAGTGATTTGTAATGACTATTTACTTTACCTACTGTAGGTAACATTATAGTTTTTCTACTCATTACAATTCTAGTATCTTAATCATTTTATTAGAAAATGTATACAAGAATGTTATAATGTTTTTTTGGATTACAAAAATTTAATTAAATGAGTACTTATGTTAACAATATATTATTTATTATTTCATTCAGTACTTCTTATTAAGTATAGAATAAATTTCTGTTCAAGATCATTGATTTAGTTTAACCATGGGAAACGTAAGCATCTTAGCTCCAAAGTATTATTTTTTTATGTCATATAGTAGGCAAACAGGCAAGTGGGCCACCTGATGGAAAGAGGACACCACTGCCTATAGACATGAGCAACACTAAGAGTATCACCAATGCGTTGCCCACCTCTATAACACGTTGCTCTGCCAGCAAAAAGGCAAATGCCCCTTCATCGCCCAAGCTTCCCCAAGTCCTCACCCCATGGAGCACTGGAGACCTTCCTCACCGGCAGAAACACAATACTATTTTAAAGAGTATTGTTTAGCTACGGTATTCTGTAAGATAGCTATGCCGTACCTTTCTTGAAATATTGAAATTTAATATATACTTACTGTGCTGATGTTTATGCCCCCTTTTATAGGGCCCTTTGAGATTATACGTAAACTGTGAGGAGTAGAGCATATAATCAGCCATCAGTGAAAACATGTTACTGCTTGGCTTGATGTTGCAATAGATTTATTAGATGTTTCTACATCAAATTCGTGAGAAGTAGCAGCAGGTTGATTGATAAATAAATAGATGTATTGTAGTCCAGCCAATAAGTAAGCAATGCGATAGCAGGATCGTAAGGGATTTCTTCAGAAATTTGTTTAGGGTGATTTAGGGAGCTATTTAACATATTCATTTTTTTCTTTTTCATTTTCTCGAAAATGGAGCGTTATACAAAAATATGGTCATTATGTCAGACAAATATTACCTATAGGCTATAACTTAGTAATAAACCATTCCATATTTCACAAAAAAATTAAATAACTTTTATCTTGGTAACTATGTATCTTAACTTGGTATTTTGTCAGTGTTTCCTTTGAACTATGACATTAGATCATTCAAAAGGTTTATTAGATGTCTCCTTAGAGGCGAGCAACGCCTTGGCAACACCCCTGGTGTTGCTGATGTCGATAGGCGGTGGTGACCACTCACCATCAGGTGGCCCGCATGTTTGTCTGCCATATTAGATAAAAAGAAAATTGTAGCTCACCCTTGACGCCAGGACTTTTCGTATGTTCATTTTCAAAGGGCCGTAAGCAAATTTCTGAAGATATTGCTAACGAATGCTGTGTGTGCCGACTAGTCGCCGAGGTCGGAGGGTGCGATGGCGGTAGCAAATAAAACAGTTCCTCGGAACACTCCCTTAACTTGATACAGACTGTAGAGAATACACAGAGCCCGATATTGACTGGCAGGTTTATGGGATCCAAACCGTCTGTGACCTGGGGAGAAACCTTCCTCCCATGACCTCTCGGTCATACGGACCGCGTCAGACCTAATTATGGGTGATGTGTACATCATCATCGTCATATCAGCCGAAAGATGCCCACTTCTGGATATAGACCTGTGCCTTCCGCATCCAGCTGATACCTGCGATCTTTACCAACTCGTCGGTCGACCTTGTGGGAGGCCTACCCACGAGACGTGATTCGTACGCTACCCCATGAATTTGTTAATAGTTAGTCAACAGCCCATCCTCTAACTCCTTGGGCGCACTTCTTGACACCACAAATCTAGTTGTCCAAATGCGCTCTCCCACGGGCTGACGTCACAACAGACTACTACCCCGTTCGCCAGCTCCCATCCTCCTTCCCCCCCACCTCTACCTCTTCTTCTGCTCCTATTCCTCCTCCATTCTCCTTACACAATACCATGCGTAGGTACGCAAACTCTCTTAGCCTCGCTGTGAGCGAGGTATCTTCGTCAATACATACAGCTCGGTGATTTGGACTAATTTTAATAGCGGCGCGTTATTTTTTTAAGAAATAAGGGTATTGTACAGCCGCCCCTTTGTATTTATACAATACTTAACTGAATACACAAAGCACATATGCAGTTTAAAGAACGTGCTTTGCTATCGTTGCTAAATCGTGTCATGCCTCGACAATATTGTCTGGCACGGTGAGCTCAAGAGTTCCTGCGAAACATCTAGCGCTGCGAGATATCGTTTGTTTCTTTCTCTCAATACTAAGGCGACTTTACTCGTTAATCGCGCGTGAGTGCACACTTGTGCTGGCCGTACTGAAATGTACAGCTTAATATTTCAGTACGTCTTGTACAAGTGTGCGCGCGACAGCGTCAAGCGAGAAAAGGCGCGACTTAGATCATGCTTTCGCTTCCATCTTTGTATTGACGAAGGAAGTAAAGGCTCTCTCTCTCTTTCTCTATGTCACGATCACAATTGCTAACCGTGCATTTGAGAGGTGGGCAAGGCAATACACTGGTATTGCTGATGTTTTTACACTTGTTTTTTTTATTCCAATCACCAGGGAGCCAGAATATGGGTGGAACACCCGGAGAAGGTATGGGAGAGTGCCACGGTGACCTCGGACTACCGCTCCGGCGTACTGATCGTGAAGGTGGACCAGAGTGGGGAAATACGGCAGATCAAAGTACGTATAATTATTGTAAATCTATAGCCCTTATTTGGTTAAGCGTTAATGTCCCGGTTGTGCTCTCGCACACGAGGACCCGCGGTCTGCCATGACCATGATCCAGGATTTGGCAGATCAGGTAATTACAGTGGAGCGACTGCCATCTGACCTTACGATGTTTTCCTTCTCCATGAGAGCATCGGTTAGTATTCAACTAATGTACATAGCTCAGAATACACGGCCGCAGTGGATTTCAAACCCGGTACCTCTAATTACAAATCAAATTACGACGTGTTTTCATCATCTTGGTGTTAATAACCAGGTTGTGCTTTCGCGTGCGAGGGCCCTGGGTCCGCCTTGACCACAATCCAGGATTTTGCAGATCAGGTTATTAAGATGGAATGACTGCCATCTTACCTACATGACTCAGTTACCAGGGGAACCTGACCAGATTGGATCATGGTTACACATTCAGTCGCCTAAATGTGCAGGTTTCATCACGATGTTTTTCCTCACCGGAAAATCATCGGTTAGTGTTCAACTAATGTACATAACTCAGAAAATAGTCATTGGTACATGGAAGTACTGGGTTGTAATGTTTATATTTTTGCTCATGTAATGTTTATATTTTTAGTGGGTGAAGTAGCGCTTAACCTAGAGGCTCGGAATGAAATATGGGGTTTGAATTTGAAATAAACTGCTTTATTAGCATCGGGTTTAATTACACACAAAATGTCCTTAGGTTATAGCGGCTATAAATAATCAAATTACAGATTATATTAATACAAGGGTTACATAGAGGGTTTGATCGATAACGCACATGAGTCTATGATATCTTATATTTAAATTCACTCAGCTGCGTGTCAAGGAGTCTTGACCAAAGTCGAGCAGGAGCATCCCCTGGAGCAGCTGGCCAGAACTGCTCCAAGCAGACGGCCGCTCAACCCCACTTATGGGCTGGTACCAAGCACCTCCTGAAATGATCACACCGTTGCAATCATTCAGGGGGGGGAAAATAATAAAAAGGAAGTGAGCAATCTATTCGTTCTCAGCTGGCTTTGGGGGGGAAATGGGTGTGACAATAGGCTGTCAATAACCGGGATAAAGAAGCAAAAGCGTGCGGCATGCCAGGCTAGCGGCATAACCTCCAACGCCAGATGATGTAAGGTGGCAGGATTTAGCAAAGGCAGTGCAGCACGCGGTCACGCCAGGTTGCGTGGCATAACCTCGAACATCAGATGATGATGGGTGGCAAAAACAAGCAAAGCACTGTAACACGCGGTCACGACAGGTCGCGCGGCATAACCTCCAACACCAGATGATGATGGGTGGCAGAAATAAGCAAAGCACTGTAACACGCGGTCACGACAGGTCGCGCGGCATAACCTCCAACGACATAACGTGGCATAACGACAAGACGGGGCCATGCTAGGCCACGCGTGGCACAGCTTCAATCACTTAACAGCGGGATGGAGAAATAGCCAAGTAAAGCTTGCTTACCTGTTGGAGGTGGGTCCCAAAGCTTCCTACGCGTCGCGGCCACTGGCGACGGGCGTAGGCAACTGGGCGCGGGACGGTAGGAGGCGTGCCTCCTACACTACGTCGGCTGAAAACACCAAAAAGGTTAACATGGGCTTCATCGCGCCACGCGGATGTCAACAAGCCATCGCGACATGCTACTTACGTGGGAAATTCTGTGGGAATACTCTCACCACCAACTACCGCAGTGTCCCGTTTGTTTAAAAAGGTGACAGGCTAGCATGTGCTGCGCAGTCGCATGTGCGTGGCCGCCTTTCGGGCAGGACGTAGCCGACAACACGTGGACACAATATTTTCCACAATATCTATCACTATTCTGACTGGTTCTGCTGAAAATATTAAGGAATTAGCACCGCGCAAACAAACAACAATGAAATCTAGCGGCTCCGATAACACTTACGAGATTCACTAGGTATTTATTTTTAACAAGACACCAGTAACTGTGGGGGCTTCGGTCAGGCAAAAGGACTGAGAACCCGCGTGCTCCGGGCTTTATTCCTCGGCCTCCGCCCTAACCTACTCGCAAATAAAACCTATAACAAAAAAACGGCTTGGGGTTGTGAAGCTATAACTTTTATCGAAATTCAGCGAAAGGTAAAAAAATCATACAGCCAAACGGTGACGCTAGAAACGAACAATTCAAATTAAGGTGAAGGCCAAGTTTCACCCAAATAAAAGGATTACAGGCAACCTGAAACGAATCTATGTAATATAAATTGACGTAATTCCGATTCAACTCCATCGGAACCTGTAATAAAAAGACCAAAGACCAATTTGGTGATGCTGAGATAAAACCAATCATCCATTCTATAATATTTCATTTATAGAATGTAAAATATAAAAAGAAAAGAATTAAATGGAATCAACCATAATAAAAATATTTATTAGTTTATTTATTTCTGCAGGAAATAAGTTTTATGTCAGCAACACCAGCGTTTAGTTTTCTAAAAATTGACATTTCGGCAAAGGGAATCAGTCATCATACAGCCATGCGTTGACTGATATTTCTCAGTCGAGAAATATATGTTACACACCCCGCAAACCAGGAGAATTTTACGACGGAAGCAAGCTGAAAGAGTAAAATTCCAGCTCGCCCCCGAGCTTAAAACTGGAAAAAAAAATAAGCAGAAAACTTAAGAATCGGAGTTCTTAAAATTAAAGAAAAAAGACATGTATTTCAAAGCCTAAAGCTAATACAGCACCTGTATAAAGCGCCATATAAATAAGGTTTAAATTACCAATTAAGCAACAAACGCTATAGATTTAAAGTTCTAATCTAACATCTAAAATTATTTATAAAAGATACCTATCCTTAAGAGGTAAGGGTTAATTAAATAAAGGTAAGGTTACCCATACTGTGAGAGTAAAAGGCGTAAAGTAAAAATAATGTATTCCATTCTTTAAAAGGGTTAAATAAAGTTTAAGGTTACCTATTTACTGAGTAAATGGGCATAAAGTAAAAATAATATTAATATTTTTTTTTTTTTTTTTTTTTTTTTTAATATTCGTAGACAAATTCACACAGCGCCATCTAGCCCCAAACTAAGCAAAGCTTGTGCTATGGATGCTAGATAACTGATATACTACTTAAATACTTTTTAAACACATACTTATTATACATAGAACACCCAGACCCGTAACAGAAATTAAAATTCATCATTTCAATTTCTGCCCGGCCGGGAATCGAACCCGGGACCTCTTGCGTGGCAGACCGGCATGTTGACCATTGAACCACTCAGGTCGTCCTATACTATACCTCAGTATATCCTATACTGTAAAGGTACAGGCTAAACAGCATAAGTGTTGGTTATGTCCAACTAAACTAAAGAAAAGTAGGCTATGCCTAACTATTTAAAGTTAATTATGTTCTAACATGTAATCCTATAATTTAAAAAATATATATTTTAAAAGTGTACTAGAAGTGGTTGCTGACTACAAAATATCTATATGAGTACCTACAAAAATATTTTGAAAGAATTCAATGCAATATGAAATGTTAATATATAACTGTTGAAAATATATGCTATAAAATATATATTATTTAATAGTAATAAATATAAAGTAGTAGTCTGCAAGTTTAGATGGACTGGGCCAAGGGGAATCTGAGTCACTGCCCGCTCAGAATGGAACGTGTTGGCTTATTTAAATGTCACGATCCGCATTAGTGTAGGCTTGTCTATTACCTATGACACAGAACAACAAAATCTGAAGACTGCTGGAAGAAACTGTAATAAACAATAATAATACGAATACATAAGGTATGTATGGTTTCGGTGGATCCTGTTGGAAACTGCATGATACACGCGGAACCTATACAATGAGGGAAATATAACAGAGGAAAAGGAGGTCACCAATCCAGCTCACCAGAGTCACCGCCCGCTCTGCAAAAATATGGTGTATTATGGCTTATTTTCGGTGTTACCAACCGCACCAGTGAAGGCTTATTTTTACTGGAGTGGATCCCATACCTAATCCAGGAAAAATAGTTACAATAGGTAAAAAGAAATAACCTTGTAGCCACCAAACAACTGACTAGTACAAACGTGCTTTTCATTCCGACAAACAAACCAAAAAAAATCCAGCTCCCGGGACAGGTGTTCACATTCTTAAAATCTCTGCAGTCCAGGGGTTCGGTCGAGTCAGAGGAGTGTTGATATAGCAACATTAAGCCGCAACAGCATAGTACGTATACTATAAACTGTAGCATAACTGGCCGGAGCGTCAATAGGCTCGGACAGTATCAAGGTATACCGGTGCAGCGTCAACATCAGGCTGCAACGGCGTAGGTATAAATGACTGGCACGGCATCACGGGGCCGGAACAGCATGGGGTATCTGATGCAGCATCTACAGGCTGCACAGAGCAGGGAATACTGCCGCGGCAACACGGGGCCGGGTCAGCATGAATGTATACTGATGCAGCGTCACAGGCTGCAACAGAGCAGGGAAAACCGCCGCGGCAACACGAGGCCGGGACAGTTCATAAGGTAAACTGGTGCAGCGTCGTTGGCTGCAACAGCATTGAGGGTTACTGCCACGGCACACGGGGCCGGGTCAGCGTAATAAGTAGTATAAACTGGTGCAGCATCACTGGCTGCAACAGCATGAGGGTTACTGCCACGGCACACGGGGCCGGGTCAGCGTAATAAGTAGTATAAACTGGTGCAGCATCACTGGCTGCAACAGCATGAGGGTTACTGCCACGGCACACGGGGCCGGGTCAGCGTAATGAGTAGAATAAACTGGTGCAGCATCACTGGCTGCAACAGCATGAGGGTTACTGCCACGGCACACGGGGCCGGGTCAGCGTAATGAGTAGAATAAACTGGTGCAGCATCACTGGCTGCAACAGCATGAGGGTTACTGCCACGGCACACGGGGCCGGGTCAGCGTAATGAGTAGAATAAACTGGTGCAGCATCACTGGCTGCAACAGCATGAAGGGTTACTGCCACGGCACACGGGGCCGGGTCAGCTTAATAGGTATACTGGCACAGCACAGTAAATAAGGTTCAGTTTATGTTGGAGTGCAACATAACTGGTAAATATAATAGGTTACTGGTGCAGCGTCATATGGCTGCATCAGCATAAGGGTTACTGCCACGGCAACGAGGCCGGGACAGTGTAATAGGTATACTGGCACACATGGCACAGTATATAAAGGTTCAGCCGGTTGGAGTACAACCTAACTGTTAAAAGTGCTGGGTAAAGCAATAAAGTAAAAGTCCAGGAAGGTTATTGCTGGGTAACAGCAAAAATACAATTTCAGTGAATGTCAGGCCGTAACATTACTGTTAAAGGTAGATGCTGGGGACAGCAACAAAATGGTAAATTTCAGTAGATGTTAGGTGATAACATCACTGTTATGAAGTAGATGCTGGAGTGCAGCAACAAAAGGGTAAATATCAGTAGATGTTAGGTTATAACATCACTGTTATGAAGTAGATGCTGGAATGCAGCAACAAAAGGGTAAATTTCAGTAGATGTTAGGTTATAACATCACTGTTATGAAGTAGATGCTGGAGTGCAGCAACAAAAGGGTAAATATCAGTAGATGTTAGGTTATAACATCACTGTTATGAAGTAGATGCTGGAGTGCAGCAACAAAAGGGTAAATTTCAGTAAATGTTAGGTTATAACCTCACTGTTATGAAGTAGATGCTGGAGTGCAGCAACAAAAGGGTAGACAAGTAAATGTTAGGTTATAACATCACTGTGAGATGTAGATGCTGGGGTGCAGCAACAAAAGGTAGACAAGTAAATGTTAGGGTGTAACACTACTGTTATAAAGTAGATGCTGGTATGCAGCAACAATAGGGATAAAATGAAAATATCTGTAAGTGTCTGCTTACAGTAAGTATAGTCTATAAAAAATAATAATAAACTTTTATTGGACCGCAAACTGTAATATAGATGTAGATATGTGACTGGAACCACGTCGCACAACTTGGAACCTAAAAGTTGGAATCTAAAAAAAATTTGAAAAACCCTAAATTAAAAATTTAAAGCACCCTCAAGCAAAGCTGAAGATAGTGAAGGCTAAAAACGCTGAAGTAAGTGCACAGCTGAAAATTATAAGCAAGGGCAATCACCTATAAGCTGTAGTCTAAAGTTGTAGTAGGTCAATATTATTTTAAAAGAAATCCAGCTGTAATTCCCAAAAGCAGTTGAAAGAAGTAAAGTTTTAAGTTATAAGGTTATAAGTAGGTATGCATGATCGATCAGTACAAAATTATCATAATTAATTTTTAGAGAAAAGTAAATTTAAATTTATAAAAATTTGCAATGAATGTGAAATTTATTCCATAATAAAAATATTCTTTATCTATATGAACAAATGTAGGTATAGTATAACTGTCAACACAATATAATATGAGTCCAAGTTGGCTAGCGAGGAGCCAGTCTTAATATTAGATTTTAAGTTTTTCAAGCGGGTTCCATACAACAAAAGTACAAATAGTTACATACCTTGTAACAAGTATGTTTAAATAATAAAGTAAAAGTTAATGAGAGATAAGTTACTACCTGCCAATAAAACAAGTAGGTATAAATAACCAAATCAAGTTACTCAATGTGACTTGTTACAAAGTATATTGTAAAACATAGACCTATATAAAAAATGAAGTGTACATACCTAACTAAATTCTTAAAAGTAATAGTTACTTAATGATCCAATGTGAAAATCAGTTCTGTGTTTATCATCACACTTATTAATAAAAATACTATGTTTAAATAGTGTAATAAACTAAGTAGGTAAGAACTTACTTACTAAAGTTATAGTATCCATACTATGTATGGTGTACTACAAAACTAAAATAATAAAATTTGTTGCAACAAAATTGAACCTAAATTAAATGAAAACAAAACAATATATGAAAAATATTCAATTTTATTACAACAAAAGTGCCTTTGCCTTGACCCCCGTGTCAGTTACTTATGTTATTCTACATAAATAACATTTAAAATATTCATATAATTTGTCTTCAGCCACTTACTGTGACTAAAATTGTTATACTTATTAGGTAAGTATGTATGTATGATGCAGCAAGGTAGATAAAGTAGATAAACTTGAATGAAGGAATCAATAATTAAAAAAAGAACTCATCACATAAGAATGTTTATAAGAGTTACACTAAAAAAAAAACTACTGCATCAAATGGAAATAAAAAAAATTCTCCTCAACCAGTCAGAACACTTTAAAAGGCCTATAGCCTTAGCATTGAGCCAAAAATTAATTGTTTAACTGTAGCAGAGCTACAATGATATATTACAAGTACTAATTAAAATAATGCTTGCAAGTTATTTAGTACACAGTCCTTAAGTAGACCAAATACTGTAAAAAATATTAACATTTACCATAATAAAACATTAAACTTAAATCTATTAAGCAATGGTGAATATACGTTATCGATCAGACTCCAATTATGTAGCAAAAACTCAAAATTGTGAGTATACTCTCTAATTACTCTGTTCGGGCGCCATGTAATGTTTATATTTTTGCTCATGTAATGTTTATATTTTTAGTGGGTGAAGTAGCGCTTAACCTAGAGGCTCGGAATGAAATATGGGGTTTGAATTTGAAATAAACTGCTGTATTAGCATCGGGTTTAATTACACACAAAATGTCCTTAGGTTATAGCGGCTATAAATAATCAAATTACAGATTATATTAATACAAGGGTTACATAGAGGGTTTGATCGATAACGCACATGAGTCTATGATATCTTATATTTAAATTCACTCAGCTGCGTGTCAAGGAGTCTTGACCAAAGTCGAGCAGGAGCATCCCCTGGAGCAGCTGGCCAGAACTGCTCCAAGCAGACGGCCGCTCAACCCCACTTATGGGCTGGTACCAAGCACCTCCTGAAATGATCACACCGTTGCAATCATTCAGGGGGGGGAAAATAATAAAAAGGAAGTGAGCAATCTATTCGTTCTCAGCTGGCTTTGGGGGGGAAATGGGTGTGACAATAGGCTGTCAATAACCGGGATAAAGAAGCAAAAGCGTGCGGCATGCCAGGCTAGCGGCATAACCTCCAACGCCAGATGATGTAAGGTGGCAGGATTTAGCAAAGGCAGTGCAGCACGCGGTCACGCCAGGTTGCGTGGCATAACCTCGAACATCAGATGATGATGGGTGGCAAAAACAAGCAAAGCACTGTAACACGCGGTCACGACAGGTCGCGCGGCATAACCTCCAACACCAGATGATGATGGGTGGCAGAAATAAGCAAAGCACTGTAACACGCGGTCACGACAGGTCGCGCGGCATAACCTCCAACGACATAACGTGGCATAACGACAAGACGGGGCCATGCTAGGCCACGCGTGGCACAGCTTCAATCACTTAACAGCGGGATGGAGAAATAGCCAAGTAAAGCTTGCTTACCTGTTGGAGGTGGGTCCCAAAGCTTCCTACGCGTCGCGGCCACTGGCGACGGGCGTAGGCAACTGGGCGCGGGACGGTAGGAGGCGTGCCTCCTACACTACGTCGGCTGAAAACACCAAAAAGGTTAACATGGGCTTCATCGCGCCACGCGGATGTCAACAAGCCATCGCGACATGCTACTTACGTGGGAAATTCTGTGGGAATACTCTCACCACCAACTACCGCAGTGTCCCGTTTGTTTAAAAAGGTGACAGGCTAGCATGTGCTGCGCAGTCGCATGTGCGTGGCCGCCTTTCGGGCAGGACGTAGCCGACAACACGTGGACACAATATTTTCCACAATATCTATCACTATTCTGACTGGTTCTGCTGAAAATATTAAGGAATTAGCACCGCGCAAACAAACAACAATGAAATCTAGCGGCTCCGATAACACTTACGAGATTCACTAGGTATTTATTTTTAACAAGACACCAGTAACTGTGGGGGCTTCGGTCAGGCAAAAGGACTGAGAACCCGCGTGCTCCGGGCTTTATTCCTCGGCCTCCGCCCTAACCTACTCGCAAATAAAACCTATAACAAAAAAACGGCTTGGGGTTGTGAAGCTATAACTTTTATCGAAATTCAGCGAAAGGTAAAAAAATCATACAGCCAAACGGTGACGCTAGAAACGAACAATTCAAATTAAGGTGAAGGCCAAGTTTCACCCAAATAAAAGGATTACAGGCAACCTGAAACGAATCTATGTAATATAAATTGACGTAATTCCGATTCAACTCCATCGGAACCTGTAATAAAAAGACCAAAGACCAATTTGGTGATGCTGAGATAAAACCAATCATCCATTCTATAATATTTCATTTATAGAATGTAAAATATAAAAAGAAAAGAATTAAATGGAATCAACCATAATAAAAATATTTATTAGTTTATTTATTTCTGCAGGAAATAAGTTTTATGTCAGCAACACCAGCGTTTAGTTTTCTAAAAATTGACATTTCGGCAAAGGGAATCAGTCATCATACAGCCATGCGTTGACTGATATTTCTCAGTCGAGAAATATATGTTACAGGGTGTAACGCGTTACCTCTTGCTTATGAGTAGGACTCTTTCCTTAACCATTAGGCCACCATGACTCTCAAAATTACAACATGTTCACTGGTTTTCCGGTCATTATTTATTTCATAATTTGAGGTTATGGGCCCAGTGTCCATAGTAAAAGTAGCTATTATATGACAAAAACTTGTCCACAGATAACAGATGAAAAGCACATGCCACCGCTCCGGAACCCCTCGTTGCTGATTGGTCAGAATGATCTTACATCGCTCTCGTATTTGCACGAGCCAGCTGTGCTGCACAATCTGCAAGTCAGGTGAGAGATTGGTTACAGATCATTTCAACTTTAACGACCCTTTTTACCACGCTCGAGCAGGATGTGGAATGAACTCCCTCCAGAAGACTTTCCTCTGCAGCATAAGATGGGGTTCTAAAAGGCACGTCTACAGCTACCTCATAGGCCGGTACCGCATCTGCTCCCGTCAGGTTGCTGATGTCCTGGACGACAGCGGCCATTTTCTAACAGGTGGGACCGTCCGTGTGCCTCCCTAAACAATAAAAAAAAACTTGACGTTATTGTGCGTGTTGTGCTCTCGCACACGGTCGCCCGGGGCCCGCCTTGACCATGATCCAGGATTTGGCTGATCAGGACATTGGAGCTACTGCCGTCTGATCTTTCATTACAGATATGGTTAGGGATATCGGTGCTAAATAGTGCACATCGGCTAGATTTACTCGTAGGACTCTCTACGAAGCCGATGACCTAGAATCACAGACTAATTTTACAATAGACATGTGATCTTTATAGTTAATGCGCTTATAACACCTGGCTAAATGGCTAATTCAGGAGGAAAATGCGTGAGAGCAAGTCAAAAGTGAAATATACTGCTCATAGAATAAGGTCCAGTTTTGTATTACTCATATAATGTTTCGCGTCGCTCTTCTTTTCAAAAGGCGTGATACAGAAATGTACCTTATTTTGTAAGCACTACATTTCATTTTGATTTGCTCTCACGGTTTTTGCTCAAATGTAATAAGTAAATTACTGCTTCGAAAAAAGTCCCGGTTCCATATTCAACTTATATGTAAAAATATATTTTAGAAGGAGCCTGCACACAGCTGAAGTCACAATGAGCAGTTTTCCAATAGGTATCTAAAGCATTCCTAACCACTCACTAGATGGCGCCCCGACAATTTTGGTAATTGATAATCACTTGAAATAGGTTCTTAGCAAACAGGATATAAACACCGGGTACGTTGTATTGGATAATATGATATTTGTCAAAAGTTTTCAACCATTTTAGAGGTTGTAATCTTAATGGAACATAGTGCCAACTTCTATAAATATTTCTTTTTACACTTCGTTTAACCTTTAACAGTTATATTTATATTAATAAATATTTTATTTTTAAGTTTAGTATTAGTTGGCTGCATGAAATCACTGCCACCATCATACAGAGTATAAAAAGAATACCAAAATTGTAGGAGCGCCATCTATTGGTGCTTTTTGAAACCAACTATCAATACCTACTGGAAAACTTCTCATTTGTATTTTGTTTCTTTTTTTAGTATACCAGTAAGCTCAAGCTTTGCTTAGTTTGGGGCTAGAGGGCGCTGTGTGAATTTGTCCACGATTATTTATAAATTTATTTTAATGGTAAATTTGTAGTTACATCTCAAAAAAATTGTAAACCAACGTAAAGAGTAGTTTAATTAGCAAATATTTTTTACAAGTTTTATAGGAGCTAGGTGCATTTGTAACAAGCTACCCGCCCCGGCTTCGCTCGGGTAGTAACCGTACCAAATTATACACATAAACCTGCCTCATGAATAACTCTGTCTATACATTGGTAAAAACTGCACAAAAATCCGTTCAGTAGCCATTGAGTTTATCGCGAACAGCCCGACACATAGACGCGGCGTGGGACTTCTATACACAGTAAAACAAAGTCACTTCCCGCCGTCTGTCCCTATGTATCTATGTACGCTTAGATCTTTTAAACTACGCAACGGATTTTAATGCGGTTTTCAACAATAGATAGAGTGATTCTAGAGGAAGGTTTATAAGCAAGTAAAAAGGGTAGGTAGAGGTAATGTAGGTGTACGCGAACCAAGTTGTGTCGGATCCAGTAGTTGTTTTATAATGTTAAAAGAATCTTTTAAGAATTCATATTGACAGGCAATTACTGAACCACGTCTTGGTCGGTTTTCTATTAACCAGTATCTCTTTCATATCGTCAATTACATAATTGATTATTTATATAGTGGTACAAAAAAAATATTTACATAACCCTACCCCCCGGAATGGTGCCCAGAACGCTGGCTACGTTACCTCGTTGGATAGCAAAACTTATCCTTTGTCCGAGGAAAGAGCCGTATATTTATATATTTATTTTAATTATTTTAAATACGTACTTATTATACTATTATACATATTATACAGACCCGTAACAGAAATCAAAATTCGTCATTTTAATTTCGGCTCGACCGGGAATCAAACCTGGGACCTCTGCATTTGTCTGAACGGACTCGGGTCGTCAGTCAATAGCATGAACAATATATTATTTTCTATGGAACACTTCTATCGTTGACTCTGTTGTCCACCACAAATTCTTACAGCTAAAACGACATCGTGACGCTTAGACAATAAAGTCCAATTTCCAATGAAGGTCACGCTGACGGCACCCAAGCGTGGAAGGAAATCCTATAATAGATTAAACCGTTTGGTATCAGTATCGTGAGGACGGGGCGTGACAATGCGTTACATGAGTAATAATGGGTATTTACCAGTTCAAGGTAACCAACCAACTCGATAACCAAGGTTAAGCAACGCTGGTAATCCGAGAACTGGATGGGTGACCGGACTTTGTATAGTCGGACATTAGCCCACCGACGCTCTCTAACTATCCGCCTATGGGATATCACTGATATCCTTTTCTGTTTCTTTCACCAAGCAATAATATTTCATCCGAGACAACGAGTCTCTGAAATGTTCGCCTGATTAAGGATAACGTGTTCAACTGATCAGAGCAAAAGTGATGATAACCTAACCAATCGAAATAACGACTCTTTGAAATGTTCGCCTGATTAAGGATAACGTGGTCAACTGATCAGAGCAAAAGTGATGATAACCTAACCAAACGAAATAACGACTCTTTGAAATGTTCGCCTGATTAAGGATAACGTGTTCAACTGATCAGAGCAAAAGTGATGATAACCTAACCAAACGAAATAACGAGTCTCTGAAATGTTCGCCTGATTAAGGATAACGTGTTCAACTGATCAGAGCAAAAGTGATGATAACCTAACCAATCGAAATAATCGAAAGTCGGATAACCCCCGACCAAGTTTACTTAAACACAAATATTTTTTAACTACTGAACCGAGTTTTAAGGCGCGGATTATACCAAGCGTCGGCGATGCAGGTGTCGTTATGCTGTCAAGTCAAAATTGTATGAATTTTAAATGCGCGCAGTTGTCAAACTGAAATCTGTCATCCGAAATGTAGATTTCGAAGAGTGCTATCATTTCTCTTTAGGAACTGGTGTTCTAGGACCTGTAGTTTCCGAGTTATAACGGTTTTAAGTTTGACAGCTGTCACCTGAAATTTATATCTCGACGAGTGCTATAATTTCTCTTTAGGAACAAGTATTCTAGGATTCATTGTTTCTGAGTTACAACGGTTTTAAGTTCGGCAGCTGGCGTAATCGCAGTGTCAGCGTATTATGGGCTTAGGTTTGGTCGGTCTCTAATGCTGTCACAAGTGTTAACTCAAAATTGTATGAATTTTTGACGCAGGTTGGACTATCTCAATGAAACTGGCTTTCAAACAGAGAAAACTGCATCCAAATCGGACCACCCATTCGGGAGATACGATGCCACAGACAGTTACACACGTCAAACTTTACCCCTCTTTTTTTCGTCGGGATTTAAAAAGTACTTTGGTCCAAGGGGTTAGTCACAATAAAAAAATACTATTTAATTACATCAGTATTCAGAAACGTTCAAGGATTTTATATATAAAATGTTGCTATTACTTACAAACTTTCCAACTGACAATACTTTTGTGGCGATCGACGTACTTTTTTTTGTTTTGTTTTATACCACCAAGGTGGCAAACAAGCTTACGGCCTGCCTGATGGTAAGCAGTCACCGCAGCCTATGGACGTTTGCAATACCAGGGGCATCACCCACGCGTTGCCGACCCCGTAAAAACCTTTTAACACCTTTGAAGAACTCCATGTTGTACTCTCCAGGGAAAACCTCTCCAGGTAGTTCATTCCACAACCTTAGTGTGCGTGGGAGAAAGTTCCTTTGGAACCGCACAGTTCGCGACCGATTTGGCTCTAAGGTGTGAGGATAAACTCCCTGTCCTCCCTGTGTTCGCCAAAATAAACTAAATTCACCAGTCATACAGACTTTGCTGGCGCCGTAGTCTATCCTATGTCATCGAGTGTAAGAATTTGACAACTAGGCGTATAAAATTTTGTTTCGACTTGTGACACCAAAGAGAAAAGTGACTTTAAGGCGGCTGAAAAGCGAAACCGCTAAGAGGATGCGAGGCAGACCGCTTTTTTACGTCTAGGACCCACACAAGCGGATATGTAAATACTATACTTTTATGGGTCTCCTAAACCTCTTACGTAGGAAAACCTACGGCGCCCTCACAGTTTAATAGAGCCGTATTTGCCGTATAGCGTTCCGGCTCTGCATGGCATTGTCGAGCACGGTTCGGTTGGCGAGGGATACGTTTATCTACGGTCATAGGGCGGTCAGCGTGTCACTGTGTGTTTCCTTCCTACTTTCCAATCCCCCTCCTTTTTGATGATTGAAAGAGATATTTATTGTCCTAATCAATAAAGAAATTTTGAATTTTGAATTTTGCCGTGTGGTGTCCGGCAGAGTAGAATAGCACCAACCCCTTACACTCGTGGGTGTCGTACGAGGCGACTAATTTTTTCGAGGCAAAAGATCAAGACTCCATTGTTATATTTAAACACTGCGATCACCAACCGGCCGGCCAAGCGTAGAGATTATGGCAATAACCTCCCCTTTCGTGGGAGAAGCCCTAAGTCCTGCAGTGGACTGTTACGGGCTGTGATGATGATATTTAAACACTGCGATCTCCAACCCGCCTGCGAAACGTGGATATTATGGCAATAACCTCCCCTTTCGTGGGAGAGGCCCTAAGTCCTGCAGTGGACTGTTACGGGCTGTGATGATGATTTGACGCAGTGCGTTCATTTAATAGACGAGCACTGCGAGAACGTATAGAAACGCTAGTTTACTCAGGCAAGTATTGATTTTGAATACGGATTCTGTAGTGCTATTGTATTATGGCGGTTCGATACTATAATACACGCCTCCGTAATAAATACTAACTATGTATGTTATATCAATATTTGTATTAGCGCGTCATCTTACACCACGGTGACATCAGTGTGAGGACGAACTGGATATCTGTGCAGTATGAGTCATGTATGACTTGTATGATTATCACGGTTCACTGGGTGGAATATAGCTAACCACAGAATATACTTCCATGCAAAAGTTATTTTTTCTTTATGAAGGTTGGTTACTTGAAGAAGGTTTTTGGGAACTTGAATAATTTTTTTAATTGCCTAAGGAGGCAGACGGACGTACCGTCCACCTGATGGTAAGTGGCCACCGTCGTCCAGGACATCTGCAACCTAAGGGGAGCTGAAAGTATTTTAAATTAGGGAGATTTTTCTTAAGGAATAGAATACGTTAAAAATGACAACGTGTTGTTTACACACAACACACACCACATATAACATATCTCAATTTCTGAAAAATGCTTGAATAACTGACCTTTAACAATACAAGTATTATAAGAGGACAGCTACTCGAATCCAGACCCGTGAAAAAAAAAAAAAAAAAATTGATATAAAAAAGTACAAGGTACAAATAAAAAAACAAAACCACTTTTAAACAACATGAAAAGTAAAACAGCAACTAGACAATTGTACATGAATAGAAGAAAGATGCAAAACATGTATGTGATGTGGTGTGTAAGATGGACCTCACTCAGCTGCATGCCCTTGCGGAGACATGGCGCTGGTTTTCAGCGAGACCTACCGGTCTAGCCATCTTTGACAGCTCCGCTTGCGTGATGCGTGTATGGTAGAAAATTGACAGCTCGAAGTTCGACTATTTCTACCAACATCTACATTGACTCTGATTGTGTAGGACCATCCGCCAATCCGTCTCCTTTGTACACCGAAAGTACGTGAATTGTCTATGAACCAAGAATTTCTACCACAAACCGCTTATGGTACGTTCAGATAACGTTAGCTTATGTCAGATAACGTTAGCTTATGTCAAATCCCATACATTTTTTCTACCACAAACGATTGTAGATTAACGAAACCTCTTGGCTAAGGCCTGCTGAGTGAGGCACGGACGAAGACGTTAAATAGATATATAATGCAGTGTGGAGTCAACGGCTTACGACGCGAGGATGCCGAAGACCGGGCGAAGTGGAGGAGAATGAGTAGGAATGCGGAGCCTGGCAGAGGCCGGGATAAGCGCTAGGACGATGATGATAATGAATAATACAGTGTGCAGTGTATACCTAATTGATTGACTGGATGCATTAGTCTGTTGGCCTGTATAGTAAGAAGTTTATTTAAAAAAATTGTATTTGCTTTCAGATTCTGCGACCGCAACGCCATCTACACGTACTGCGGCATCGTGCTGGTGGCCATAAACCCGTATTACGACTTGCCTATCTATGGTGAGAATTTCATTTTTTTTATTAAAAACCATGGCAAGCGTTCGCAAAATATGGAAGAATAGAAGTTTGCCCAGCAATGGGATGATTCAGGCTGATCATCATCATCATTGTTCAAGCGGTTCTCCCGGCTTCTGCGAGGGTCCGCTTTCTGACTCATTTTGCTCCATTTCGCCAGCTCTTGGGCATCCTCGCGTCGTAAGCCATGCTGATATAAATAAATAATTAAAAACCGTGAGAAAAAATTACTTACGTCCAAAAAACTAGGAGGAAGACGCTCGCCCTATCACCTCCCTCTTTCATAAAAAATACTAATTCTCACTTTTGACTTTATAGTATTGAATTATTATACCAAATGAATTGGAAGTGAAGTTATAAATGTTGCAATGTTGCAAAAAGTCTTATATTTTCAAAAAGTTTACAAATTTATCTCAATACCGGGAACACCTGAAGGCCTGGGGTAGCCTTATGTTAAGTATACACGTCCTACAGCTGAGATGATGATGATAATGGTGATAATGATAATAATGACGACCTGAGTGGTTCAATGGTCAACATGCCGGTCTGCCACGCAAGAGGTCGGGTTCGATTCCCGGCCGGTTAGAAATTGATGAATTTTAATTTCTGTTACGGGTCTGGGTGTTCTATGTATAATAAGTATGTATTTAAAAAGTATTTAAGTAGTATATCAGTTATCTAGCACCCATAGTACAAGCTTTGCTTAGTTTGGGGCTAGATGGCGGTGTGTGAATTTGTCCACGAATATTTATTATTATTATTATTATAATCTTCATGATAACGGCATATACTCCTCCCCAGGCGACGAAACAATCATGGCGTACCGCGGCCAGGCGATGGGTGACCTGGACCCGCATATATTCGCAGTCTCCGAAGAGGCCTACACCAAGCTGGAGCGTGAGCGCCGCGACCAGAGCATCATCGGTGAGGATACCGTCAGATACCTTTTTTTCATACCACTAAGGTAGCAAACGGTCTGCCTGATGGTAAGCAGTGACCGCAGCCTATGGACGTTTGCAATACCAAGGGCATCACCCACGTTGCCGACCCCGTAAAAACCTTTTTAGCCCTTTCTTGAAGAACTCCATGATAGAAAGGTTTTTACGGGGTCGGCAACGCGAGGGTGATGCCCCTGGTATTGCAAACGTCCATAGGCTGCGGTGACTGCTTACCATCAGGCAGGCCGCAAGCTTGTTTGCCACCTTAGTAGTATAAAAAAAAATCCAGCGTTTTGCGTTATCGTTCTGCGTTCGTGCGTTTAGTTCAAAGAAATTGGACATGAAAAGGCATAGAAGGAGCCTACTCACAGCTGAAGTCACAATCTATATTTTGTTCCTTTTTTAATGGTGCACGTAACGTGTCCAAAAGGGACGGCTATAAGTTGTCAAATCTCCTCCATAACCACTGCTATTGTCAAAGGTGGCCTTGGTCATCTTAATGTAGAGCTCGTCTAATCTAAAATGACGCGCCCCACTATCGCATTAACGCACACAAGCAAGTTTGAAATATGGACGCAATACATATACAAATGCCGTTGTAATTGGTCATTCAGTTGCCGGTGAGATTCAAACGTAGGAGCACGCGTCGTTCATTGGCTCCCACACAGATGAAGTGTCGTTATCAATATTTGCACTCACACATCGAAATCAACTAACTAAGTAGTGGGGCGCGTCATCTTAGACTAGACGAGCTCTACTAGCTTTTTATATGTCATTGAGTCATTTGTATAGAGTTGTGACATATTGGCAGTGTACATTCTCTATAGATCGAGGCTCCATCTGTCCTCTATGCCCAATATGTCTTACTTAGCCACCACCATCATCATCATATCAGCCAGAAGACGGGCATAGGCCTCCGCCAGAGATCTCCACGGCGGCCGGCCCCGTGCCTTCCGCATTCAGCTGGTACCTGCGATCTTTACCAGGTCGTCGGTCCACCTTGTGGGAGTGCCCACGCTGCGTCTTCCAGTACGTGGTCAAATCAAATCAAAATCAAATCAAAATTTCTTTATTGATTAGGACATTAAATATCTCTTCCAATCGTCAAAAAGGAGGGGGGTAGGAAAGTAGGAAGGAAACACACAGTGACACGCTGACCGCCCTATGACCGTAGATAAACGTATCCCTCGCCAACCGAACCGTGCTGGACAATGCCAGGCAGAGCCGGAACGCTATATTATATTATATAGGTATGTCTAGTATAATTAAGAAAAAACCACCTAAAACTACAGCAAGAGTAAGCCAGTCCACCAAGGCAGCACCCGTTCACGAGTATAACGCAGGGCCCAGCCATCGTCCAATTCAACCATATTTGAGGGAAAAGAGCGACCCGGCCCCCACGCCACCGCCAGACAGACTTTTAAGTGAGCGTGCATCACACATGCTGCATGTGATAGGTAGTTGCTCCCACCCTACTCTATCCTATCCCTACCCTATCGCTACCTTACCCCTACCCTATCCTACCATTGCCTTAACCCTACCCTACCACTACCTTACCCCTACCCTACCACTATCTTACCCCGACCCTACCACTATCTTACCCCTACCCCACCCTATACTACCTTACCGCTATCTTACTCCTACCCTACCCTACCCCTACTCTAACTACTACCCTACCCCTACCCTAGCGCAGACAGGAGACACCATGTGTGGGAGAGGAAGGAAAATTAACGCCGCTTCCAAGGTGGTTCTCTGTGGGGGAAAGAAACGGCAAGAAACCCACAGAGCCTACGTTAATTCTTTTTTTTTAAACATGTCTTATGTACTAATACATTATTTGTCCTATATACTATCTTAAAAGTAAAAATACCTGTATAGAACAGCAGTTCAGTCCCATGGACTTTTGTCATTTACATATTCAGATATACTATAATAACTTTTTTGACATAATTTGTTTTTTATAGCGACTTTAAATTTATTCAATGGTAAATTCTGAATATCTGTTGGAACCTTATTATAAAAGCGTACACATTGACCCATAAATGATTTGTGGACTTTGGCTAGACGACAAGCACCAGCAACAAGCTTATCTTAGCCACAGTTTTTGGATGATGTTATTGGTATCTAAAAGCGGTCTTGCTTATGCGTGTTACACATGCCTAAATTCAGAAGCAAAAAGCGTGAGACCAAATCAAAGTGGAATGTATTGCTCATTACATAAGGTCCATTTTTGTATCACGGCTTTTGTAAAGCGGAGCGACACGTAACATAATATACGTGATACAAAAATGGACCTTATTCTATGAGCAATACATTTCACTTTGATTTGGTATCACGCTTTTTGCTTCTGAATTTAGTTACTGAATTTAGTCAAATGTAATCAGCGTTTTAGTCACCGTTTTTAGATGATTTCCATTGAAATCCAAAAACGGTCTTAGCCACCTTTTTAAATCTCTGGACTATATTTATTTAACCATTAAGATAATAAAAAACAATTATTCATATTTTACCTTACTCTAACCTTTTTCCATAATTTCCATCAAAACACCCTTCCCCCACACAGTGAGCGGCGAGTCCGGCGCCGGCAAGACGGTGTCGGCGAAGTACGCGATGCGCTACTTCGCGGCGGTCGGCGGGAACGCCAGCGAGACGCAGGTCGAGAGGAAGGTGCTGGCTTCCAGTCCTATCATGGAGGTAAGTAGTGTTTATGACAAAAAAAGGCAAATGCTACGGGTCCTACACTTTTTAAATACATGCATTTTATACATGGTTACACCATCATCATCATGGCAGCCGGAAGACTTGGCATAAGCCTCCCCCAGAGGTCTCCACAAAGGCCGGTCTTGTGCCTTCCGCATCCAGCTGGGGTCTGCGATCTTTATCAGGTCGTCGGTCCACCTTGTAGGAGGCCTACCCACGCTGCGTCTTCCGGTACGTAGTCGCCACTCACACACTGCGACATATGTGTCACTTAACTTGGCATTCCTAGGCTATGTTGGTGACATTAGTTCGGTTGCGTATCTCCTCATTCCTGATTCGATCGCTCAACGAGACTCCGAGCATAGTCCTTTCCATCGCCCTTTGTTTGGGTGACGATGAGTTTTCATGTTCTGTTACACCTTAATCAAAAAAAAAATAACTTACTTATTTCTTTAATTTCGCCCTGGAATCTGAACTCTGCGTGGTCTGGTCGACTGAACCATTCAGGTAGCCAAACTGTGTAACTTTTGACCACCTACCCTCATTCCAGGCAATAGGCAACGCAAAAACTACCCGCAACGACAACTCGTCGCGCTTCGGGAAGTTCATTGAGATCCACTTCGACGACCAGTACCGGATATCCGGTGCCAGCATGAGGACCTACCTCCTGGAGAAGTCCAGGGTGGTCTACCAGAGCGCTGGGGAGAGGAACTACCATATTTTCTACCAGCTCTGTGCGGCGAGTGGACATATGCCTGAGTTGTGTTTGGGTGAGTATAGACAGATAAACACTTTATTGCTCATAAAACATAACAGTACCAATCACTTACAGTAACAAGGAACACATATGAGCAAACAAGCAACATTTAAAAGCTCTAAGAAATTTTGTTCGAGATTTGCCACAAGCTACACGTATAATATTATTTTAAAACTTTAACATTTAACATTTTTAATAAATGAAATTCCCACATTAAACAAGATAATAAAACCACCTTCGGTGCAACTTTCAGCTTCGCCTGGGTTTCGGGCACCCACTCGTGACGTCACCCATCTTTTGACGGCCATAGAAACCCCCAGACCCATAACAGAAATTGAAATTCTTCATTTCAATTTCTGCTCGTCCGGGAATCTGACCCGGGACCTCTCGGTTGCAGACCGGTTGCTGACCATCTGAACCACTCAGGTCGTCAATGAAATTATATGCGCGCGTGGTTTTGTCGCCACGTAGATGGATCCGACAACCGTCTTTGCCCAAAGTATCTTGACACCTGACAGTTATTGCGCAGTAGTAAAGTTTGCGCAGTAGTGTCCAAGATGGCGACAAGCATTCTCGATAGTGTAAAGCCCCACATGGTATTTCTATTGATTTACTTACTTACTGCGCTGGCTCCACGACCCAATGTGGATCTTGGCCTCCGACACCAGAGATCGCCACTTTTTCCTATCCTGCGTCATCTCCTGCCAATCGAGGATTTTATTTCTAATTAGACTAGAATAGAAAACATTTATTTACACCCAATAACACCACATACACATTACACAATGGCTTAGAAAGGGTTCGAAACACTGACCTCCAACAATACAGGTATTATTTTGAGGTCAGTGGCTCGATTTCAGAACCATGAAACAAAAATAAAATAAATAAAAAGTTACATAAAAATGAACAAACAAAACAAACAACATTATTGACTAATCTTATTTTGATTTCTGTGCCAACAGATCACCAAGACACCTTCCAGTACCTGAACCAGGGCGGCAGTCCGGACATCGATCGCGTGGACGACCTGAAGACCTTCCACGAGACCCGGAGCGCATTGACCACTCTTGGTAAGGTTGTCTATGTTTTAGTTACATTTGTCGTCGCTCGTGTATTGTAATAATTATGTGTGCATTATATGATATGATCAAACGAACTTCGCGAAGTTCGATCGATATTATATGAGTCGCTTCATTCGAAGATATAAGATAATTCACAACGTAGTCCCTTTAGCCTACAAGGTAGCTTCGCACGTTTATTTAAAGTAAAATCGATTTGGTTTCAATCGATCATTTTTTTCGATCCTACGTATCGATACAGCCAGCCGCCATTTTTACGTCATTCTTTTTAGAGATACTATGCGAAACTTCCCCACGCCTGGGAATATGGGCGGGCGGGTGTTATATCTTCGAATGAAGCGACTCATATAATATCGATCGAACTTCGCGAAGTTCGTTTGATCATATATTATATTTCGTCGCTTCATTCTTCAGATATAAGATAATTCACAACGTAGATGTTTGGAGAGGGAAGTTTTGCAAATTTTAAACAAAATATTAATTATTCATACATTTTAAACAATGTATTAATGATACGGTATCAACCATAAATTAAACATATTACATAATGGACACTGTGGTTAATTCATTATTAAGTAAGCAAACGGGTTTAACAAATCGGCCGACATCAGCGATCGGCCTGATATAATATCTGGCGAAAACGCGATGAGCTGGTCCATGCGGCCAGCGCATTGCGGGCGCTCCGCTGCGGAGACGCCGCCGGCCCCAGCGCCGGACATCGGACGCCGGTCACACCGAGCCACAGCACATGGGCCCATGACACACTGCTCTCTGTCATCACCCTGCCAATCCATTGGCTAATGGTTTGTCCGTGACTTGTTTATGGTGTGGATTGCACGACAGAAAGAGATACTTAGTATGTGCCAGTACTGAGATGCTCGATTCTAATCAGATACTCCTCGAGTGTGATGGAAGGGGTTATGCGTAAATTAGGTACGAAAGAGCCCTGGATACTAGCGACCTGACCCTAATGTTGTAACTAATTATGATTTTAATGCTATTTGAGGTGGTATTAATATTATAATCCTTAAAAGTGATAGCGTTTGTACCCTGTGTGTGTGGTACACAGGGCCAGTAATATTCCTAATGTTCTGGCTTTTAAACTTTTTATTATGTTTTATTTATTCGGACGAGACCGAATTTGAAATGTTATCCAATACACTCTCGTGGATTCAAAGTGGCAGTATACCTAGGCAAGCTTGGATTGAATTTGAAAGCTCCTTTTAGTGATCGTTTAATTCGAACATCCTAACTGGGACCAAAATGGGATACGGAGCTAAACGATGATTGTTCAAAGTGTCATACGAAGCATTCGTATTAAAACAATTACTTAAAATGTTATCACAAATTCGTTCGAATCTTCATATGGATTATTATTATTGTGCAAACAAATTTGTAAATTGAGAGAAGTGCGGCAAGTGAGAATGTATGAGATTAATCGCATCTACTGCGATAGCCTCCGAGTCCTGTTTGCAGGATAAATAGCGCTCACAGTCGGCATTGACGCGAGACATGAAATCGGTAATCTACCGGTACCTCAATCATAGTCTGTCTAACAGTGTGGACTATCTATAGGTAAGCCGAGTCTGAGAGTTTCCACTCTATGTCCTTTACTCTCTTGAGTCCTCGTCAACCTTAATATCACATAACGAAATATGCCGCGCTAGATTCTTTGCATGAAGGTATTCAATACTTCCTTGACAATTTACATAGCTAATAGCTGTGGTGTTATCTACTCGTACCAATATAGCACAATTATTATCGTATGATTTTTAGGTTTAGTTTATCCAGTTGATGGGATACTTGAGTTCACATTGCTTCCAACACCCGTTGACCCAATCGTCGCCATAGACGGTTCCCCAGTCAGCACGAGAGGCATAAGTGAAGTTCTCGTTTACATAATGAAGTCCTGAGGGACAATAAAGGGCCAATGTTTTGCGCCCATCAATTAAGACCCTCAAAGAACGTAGAACGGGGGGATATTTATGCTAAAGTTTAAGTAGCTATTATATTTTTAAATACATAATAACAATAGATAATAATTTTTGTGTGCAATCAGCTGTATTGTAGCGCTGGACAAGCTGCTACTGACAGCGCAATAAGTTGAGCGAACTTATATTGTTCAACGGGGAAGAGACGAAAATATTTACACTGATTGTGCTATAATGTCGCTTTTCTCCAGTTAAAAAAATTAAGTGAAATTCTCAAAATTAAAACATATAAACACTAGAATTTTACACATATTTTTAGGTTGCAAGTTGCTTTTGTTAACGTTGACTATGAATCCGAGACATTGAAGTAATCTGGGCCTCGTTAACATTGCTAAGACAATTCTCGAAGTCATTGCCAATGCAAATGATATCGTCTAAGTATAGCACGGATTTTGGGCCTTGAGACCTTAAGAAGGTGAAGACCTTAGTCATCACTTTAGTAAACCCTCGCGGGGCAACCGAGATAATAATGCGGTAAGGCTGAAAAGTTGTAAATTCTGCCATCGAATTAAAGCTTTTATGATTCACAATTTTAAATTTATCATATTTAAAAATGTGTTTCTTTGAATTTATTTTGAAATGGTTCTGTGGTCCGATATACGTGGTCGGTATAAATTTATTTGTGATTTTAGATTTACGATGAATCTTTTTTCCCATTCGGTTTAGGTGCCGGGAATATTTTAGATAAAAAATTGATTAGGTATGTGTGGCTGCCGCCTGCCCAATGCAAGGTGTTCGGCTGAACACTCTAAAATCGCACCCAAATCTACTAACATTTTAATGGACTAGGGGACTCCTTCTTTTTGTCAAGAGCAAAAAGTTTGGTATTGGTCAGGAGACAGAATACTTGTCTATACCAGGGGCAACATAGATATTGTGCCACAGACTTATAGAATGGGACTTCTAAACCGTCCCGAATCAATGCCAACAATTAATTAAAAAATAATTGTCCGCGACCAACGTGGCGCACCTGAGTCACTTAGGTGACTATGTATGCGCGGCTGCGGCGGCCGGCGGCTTCCGCGGCGCGGGGATGCTGCTTGGCCGACGCTCGCTGCGGATGCCCGGTGACGGCCGGCGCGGGGGGGCCGGCCATTTCCCCGGGCTCGCGTGGCCGAGCAAGGGGTATGTCGATGGAGCCAATTCGCACACAGTACTTCCGAATAGCGTTTCGTTTCGGTGAGTGCTACGGACGACATTCAGGGACGCCTTATCGTTAGGCGTTATTATTATCAGTTTTATTCTCGATTTCGAGTCCATAAAATAAAGTTCGCAAGAGTATGCGGCGGGCGTCACTCAGATATTTGACGGCGATGAATATGGTAGTCTCCTCGTTGGAGTACGTGTTGCGGCGCGGATGACTGCAACGAAGGCGCCGAGTCGCCGCCGCGCCGTCGCCACTTTCTTGTCGCGGTCGCGGGCGCTCTCGGTTATCGAGCCTAAACTTTATGATTACGAAATTTTATTTTTGAGCCTGGGGTAACTTTATGTTTCCCGGCACTAAATTACTCTTAAGGATCTTTTCCTTGTAAGGGAGTCACAATAGACTCATATTGTTATGTATTTTGTTCCCGTGTTCGGGTTCGTTGTGGATATTGGCTTCGAGGGCCCGCACCAGCTGTGGGCCTAACTATGCGCGGGCGCATCGGACGGCTCCGACGAAGGCTCTTTCGCTACTCTAGCGGCGACGGCGACCTGGGACAGGTCTGTTGACGCCTCAGTAGCAAGTAATACCTCTCAGTTATTGCATTCGGAGGTGTGTCGATGTCTAAAACCGCAGACAAATTCATATTATGTCCGTTTTAGAACAAACGAGTTTACGAACGAGTGGTCGATTACACCCCCTACTTTACTAGTAGGTACTTAATGCCCCATTGTTTAAAGTATTATTCTCATCGTTCATCGAGTGTTCATAATATATTAAGGTGTTTGTATTGATCCCCGATCAACTAAAAACCATTCCGAAGATAAAACCACGGATATGTGAAGAATGTGGGTATATCCACAAAATAAATCCGCACTGCCGATTCTCGATCGACGGTGGCGGGTAGGTAGATGATTCTTGATCATCAGCAGGTTGAGACACTTGGGATTATTGCACATTGCCTTCGTGATGGTTCACGACCAACCTCCAGGCTCTGTGTCGATACCGTCGTGTTGGTTCTCGACCAACATCCAGGTGAATATGCACATTGCCTTCGTGATGGTTCACGACCAACCTCCAGGCTTTGTGTCGATACCGTCGTGTTGGTTCTCGACCAACATCCAGGTGAATATGCACATTGCCTTTGTGATGGTTCACGACCAACCTCCAGGCTCTGTGTCGATACCGTCGTGTTGGTTCTCGACCAACATCCAGGTGTATAATTTTACCGTCGCGTTGATTCTCGACCAACGTCCAGGTTTTTACCATCGTGTTGACTCACGGCCAACCCCCAGGTTTTACATTGAAACACTCGATGCATAAATTACACGTATCACATTAAGCGAAAATCGCGTAAAATAGAAACTTACTTAGTTTTAATCGGAATCTAAAGTATCTAAAAACCTCGATCATCACCAGGTTGAGAAACTAGATTATTGCATATTGCCTTTGTGATGATTCACGACCAACCCCCAGGCGGTGTATGCGTAGTTATTTGATATCGTCGTGTTGATTCTCGACCAACCTCCAGATGAAATTTTAATAATATTCTTCATTTTTTATTGTATATACATTAAAGCAAAATCACCGTCGTGTTGACTCACGGCCAACCCCCCGGTTTTGTATTAATACACTCAATGCATAAATTATAAAAGTAACTACATTCGACGAAAATATTGTAGGTACTTACATGAATTTTTATCGGAATCTGAAGTGGAATCCGAGAATATCGCCACTTTGTGACATCGTAGGTTTTTGCTTTTTCTTTTAAAATACCGAATCTTGTTTCGGCGCTGCGTTTCTACTTTTGAAATAAAATTTTAACAATTTGTTGTGCACCACGTGTGCACGATGTGCTCGCTACCTCGCACGAAAAAGGAATGACGTAAAAATGGCGGCTGGCTGTATCGATACGTAGGATCGAAAAAAATGATCGATTGAAACCAAATCGATTTTACTTTAAATAAACGTGCGAAGCTACCTTGTAGGCTAAAGGGACTACGTTGTGAATTATCTTATATCTGAAGAATGAAGCGACGAAATATAATTATACACTTTTGCCCAGCAGTAGGCGTCTTCCGGCTGATATGATGATAATGATGACTAGTAGACCCGGCGCGACTTCGTTGCACATCACGTCCTACCCCTACCCTACCGTAACCCTACCCTACCCCTACACCTACTTTACCCCTATCTACTTTATGTTTCAAACCAATTTCCCGTCAATGTAAAATGTAAATAAATTGAAAAATGAATAGTGATTTGTAGATTTATTAATTATTATATTAGCCTGAATCATCCCACTGCTGGGCAAAGGTCTCCCCGATTCTTCCACTCTTCATGATCAAGTGCGAATTGTAGATTTAGTTATAAAATTTCTAAGAAGGGTTGTTATAATTAGAGAAAGAGAAACGAATTTTATAAATATAAATTAATCCGATATTTATTATTACACCACTCAACAAAAACACCAATACTGAAATCTTAACAAACTAAGCCTCCCGGACTCGCAAGGTGGACCGACGACCTGGTAAAGATCGCAGGTCCCAGCTGGATGCGGAAGGTACGGGACCGGCCGCCGTGGACGATCTCTGGGGGAGGCCTATGCCCAGCAGTGGGCGTCTTCTGGTTAATATGACGATGATGATGAGCCGTCTCTCTCCCACCAATGCAGGAGTGTCGGAGAGTGAGCAGCGCGGCATGTTCACCATACTGGCGGCAGTTCTGCATCTCGGGAACGTGGAGCTGCTCGAGAGTGGGGAGGACGAGGGGGACGGGGACGGGGTTTATGTTAGTGTGAGTATTACCCGACCGCACAATTTGTCAGAATACCCCCGGGCTGTTACTGGGATTTTAAAAAGTGGAAATTAAAATCTTCGTATTAAATAAGTACTAACATGTAGTGTTTTAAGAACTAATAACAATATATGGGCATTATACTTATGTAAATCTGTATGATTATTATTGTTATTATTACGTACTGAAAGACGCATACACCAATGATTAACTAGTCTAATATTTACCTAGTTAAATAGTATGACAAAAAGAACGAAAAAAATTTCCCTTAATATTAAATCATCGTACGAAATCGAGCCTAGGGAGGCACACTGGCCTGATGGGAAGTAGCCACAGTCGGTCAGCATCTGCAACCTAAATGGAGCGGAAAACCCGAATGATACAAGGTACTGTTTAAACCAAAAAAATTTATTAATTCTGCTGGATAATTGAACCCCACGAAATCAGGTGAAAATCCCGACAAAACATTCAACTTAAATAAAAAGTAATTATATTGGCGTTAATGTCCCGTTGTGCTCTCGCGCATGAGTTTCCGGGGTCCGCCGTAACCATGATCCAGGATTTGGCCGATGAGGTAATTACAGCAGAGCGATTGCTATCTGACCTCCGTGACCCTGCTACCAGGGGAACCTAACTAGACTGGATCATGGTTACACATTCAGTTGCCAGAATGTGCAGGTTTCATCACGATGTTTTACCTCACCAGCATCGTTTAGCGTTCAATTAATGTACATATCTCAGAAAAGTGTCATTGGTACATGGCCGCAGTGGAATTTGAACGCAATACCTCTCGTTTACGGATCGGATACCTTAACCACTCGGCCACCGACGCTCTTTTCTCTATACTAATAAAATTATAAAGAGAAGATTTGCATTTTGTTTGCAACGAATAAACTCAAAAACTGCTGGGCCGGTTTTACCGAGTTACATTTACAGTTATTTTTCATCATCATCATCACAGCCCGTAACAGTCCACTGCAGGACTTGGGCCTCTCCCACGAAAGGGGAGGTTATTGCCATAGTCTCCACGCTTGGCAGGCGGCTTGGAGATCGCAGTGTTTAAATAATACAATGGAAAATGCTGCTGCCCATTTTCCGGACTAGGGAGACTCTTTATCTTTTGCCTCGAAAACATTAGTCGCCTTGTACGACACCCATGAGTGTAAGGGGTTGGTGCTATTCTACTATGCCGGACACCACACGGCCACAGTTATTTTTATACCAGGAAAATTGAACATTTAACGTAACCTTTCCAGTCTTCCGACAAGCACCTGAACTGCGTGTGCGAGCTGCTGGGCGTACAACGCGCCGAGCTCTCGCGCTGGCTCACGCATCGGCGGATCGCTTCCGCGCACGAGGTGAGCTATACAATACAAGACATTAATTGCATTTATTGTACAAAACTCACCACGACGCAATCAATTGTCATGTCAATTTGTCTTTAATTGTGCATGTATGATGTGTGATGGTGCAACAATATATTCACGATGATTATACTATCTCAGGTGAGCATGAATGCGCTCGCCAAGCGGCTGTACGGGGATCTGTAGCCGTATCCACAATGATTCGAAACCGTTTCCGAACGATTCGACACGAAATTCGTGAGCGGCGAATCCGTGTCGATAGATTCGAAAACTGTTATTCAGAATTCCGATAGATTCCACGGAAACTCTACTCTCTATAACATATGAAAATTTCATCAAAATTAACTGAAACCACATTTTCCTAAGAAGTTTTGCGGGGTCCTTTGTCGATTCCGTATCCGAATCCGATTCTCGAGCCATTGTGAATACGGCTACTGCTCGCGTGGCTCGTTGCCATCCGTCCCTAGGAAGTTACGGTTAACCGGTGTAGAGCTTATTTCTTAGTGACGGCTGTCATCGTCATTGGTTTTTGGTGCTTCGTATCTCAGATAGCTATGGTTTCGTTCGATTCGATTTATCGCCTTAAGGACACGGTCTGACTAAGGTGTTGTCAAAAATGCCGGTAAGCATGCTCGTTTTGACTCTAGGGTTGTGAAAAAATCCGAGATATAGACTCAGCCTCACTAGGGTTATCAAAATAGCTGGGATATGGTCACGACCTGACTAAGTTTGTGCAAAAAGCCAGGATTTAGTCACGACCTTACTAGGGTAGTCCAAAAAGCCATGATGTGGTCACGACCCGACTAGGTTTGCCCTAAAAGCCGAGTTGTCCCTAGGATTATCAAAAGCAGATTATTCGAAGTATGTTTTTGTGTCGCTCCGTCTGTATTGTGTGTGAAAATGTGTGAAAAGGTTACTCAAAGCAGGTTTTGGTGTCGCTGCATCTGTATTGTGTGATGGTATGACCATACGTTAATAATAATCTACCACTATCCCAGGTGATAGTCTCTCGCATGGAGTCCCAGCGCGCTGCGTTCGCTCGCGACGCGCTCGCCAAGAGACTGTATGGGGATCTGTTCGCGTGGCTTGTTTCCGCTGTCAACCGGGCGTTGGACACGCATCATGCGAGGCGTCATTTTATAGGTGAGTCTGTCAGTTTTTTTTTGTCATAGGATAGACCAGGGTTTTATGCCAGACGATTCTCGCGCTGTGTTTCACATTTCAATTTCGACATTTTCTCTAACCAAAAACTGTATTAAAACATCACTGAAATTGATCCTCGACAATATACGACTGTCGAATATAGTTGAGAAAATATTTTTTTGTTGCAATACAAATTTCAATTTCATTTATTAATGGAGATATGTGGCCAGAAAAATGTCAAATTCGAGTTGCCACAGCGCGGGAATTAGGCTCCCTGGTATATAGCCTGGCATGTCAAATGCCAGCAACTCGTCCGTCTCCATCTTTTTTTGGGTCTGCCGCGATAGCAAACGATCGCAAAATATGGAAAAGTAGGGGAGGCCTTTGCTCAGCAGTGGGATGATATATATTCTTAGGTAAATCAAAATCTAGGAACTACATCACAAATATTTTAATCAGTTATCGAAAGGAATTACAAAAATAGAGAAATACAGAGAACTCAACAACCAGTCCGAACCGTGTCCCGAGCCAAAGTGTGTCAAAATCGAATGACAACTTATCAGCTGTCATATGTGACAGCTGTCAACATGACGTTAGACGTCAACTTTAACTTTGACGGAATAAAATCACGACACCCTTTGTCTTAGTCACGGCTTGCCACATGAATAAAGTTAAAACGCCATCTATTGAGGGCCTGATCCTAACAATATATAAATAAATAAATGCGATAGACCACAGATAGATTAGGAGCGTCGCTGGCCGAGTTAAGGTTTCCGACAGGTAAGCGAGAGGCAGCTTAACGCACACAAGCAAGTTTAAAATATGGACGCAATACATATACAAATGCCGTTGTAATTGGTCATTCAGTTGCCGGTGAGATTCAAACGTAGGAGCACGCGTCGTTCATTGGCTCCCACACAGATGAAGTGTCGTTATCAATATTTGCACTCACACATCGAAATCAACTAATTAAGTAGTGGGGCGCGTCATTTTAGACTAGACGAGCTCTACCGGGTTAGAATGCGGCCATGTATCAATGACTCTTTTCTACGTTAGTTGGATACTAAACGATGCTCTTACGGTGAGGGAAAACATGTACAGTCATAACTGTAAATCAATGCACAAATCAAGTAATTACAGTAGAGCGACTACCATCTGACCTCATCATCTCATCATCATCTGAGCTCATTAAAGCTCCTTTCGGCTTATCTAAGGTTAGCTGCGAGAAATCCCATCGTGGTATAAGTCCGTCTTTGCAATCTATTTTATATTACTCTTGTTATGTAGTTCTATAAGTTCTTCACCTTCATGACCCTGCTACCAGGGGCACCTGACCAGTTTGGATCATCTCATTTCCATGAACGAATACTATGTATTTGGTCCTCCCCCAGGCGTCCTGGACATATACGGCTTCGAGACGTTCGAGATCAACTCGTTCGAGCAGTTCTGCATCAACTACGCCAACGAGAAGCTGCAGCAGCAGTTCAACTCGCACGTCTTCAAGCTGGAGCAGGACGAGTACATCAAGGTTGGGAGTTGTGGCTTGGTGTTTGTGTTGGTTGTTAAGGTTGGGGGGCGCTGACTTGCTTTTTTATACCATGAGTCGGGGTTGGGAACTGCAGATGTACTTTTTTTTATGACATATGATAGGCAAACAGGCAAGCGGGCCACCTGATGGGAAAGTAGTCACCACTGCCTATAGACATTAGCAACACTGAGACTATCGCCAATGCGTTGCCCACCTCTATAACACGTTGCTCTGGCAGCAATAAGGCGAATGCCCTTCCACTGCCAAAGCCACGGTTCCCCAAATCCCCACCCCATGGAGCACTGGAGACCTTACTCACCGGCAGAAACACAATACTATTTAAAAGAGTATTGTTTAGCTGCGGTATTCTGTAAGGTACTTCCCCAGTCGGGCGGCTCCAATCCGAACGGGATACCCCGCTATGCCCTACCTCTCTTACCTCTTTTATGTCATTCGTCAAGGTTGGGACCACTGTCTTTCTTTTTTAGCCCCGACTCAAATAGAGAGGTGTAATTACTAAGGTTTGACGTGTGCATCTATATATCTGTACTGAGAAATAGCCTTAGTATTGCAAACGGCTATACGTTAGAACTATCTTGATTAAACTGGTTTTCAAATTCGAAAAGCGCATCGAAATCGGTCCATCCGTTCGGGAGCTACGCTGTACAGACAGACAGGTCAAACTTATCATCATCATCATCTTGGCGTCTATCCCAATTTCTGGCCTTTGCGGAGCTCTCCACGGCGGCCGGTCCCGTGCCTTCAGCATCCAGCTGGGACCTGCGATCTTTACCAGATCGTTGGTCCACCTTGTAGGGGGCCTACCCACGATACGTTATCTGATACGTTCCCAGATCATCATCACAACACATAACAGTCCACCGCAAGACTTAGGGCCCCACCCACGAAATAGGAGGCTATTGCCTAAATCTCCACGCTTGGCAGGCGGGTTTGAGAAAACAGTGTTATTAATATAACAATAGAAAATGCTGCCCATTTTCCAGCCTACGGAGACCTCCTTCTTACGACGTAGATATTTGGCCTCGAAAACATTACTCGCCTTGTACGACACTCGCGAGTGTAAGGGGTTCGTGCTATTCTACTCTGCTGGACACCACACGACCGAGTTACCTGATAATGGCCTCTAATTCCCAACTCTGACCTCAGGAGGAGATATCCTGGGAGATGATAGACTTCTACGACAACCAGCCCTGCATAGACCTGATAGAAGACAAGCTTGGTATCCTGGCTTTGCTCGACGAGGAATGCCGAGTGCCGAAGGGCTCGGACCTTGGCTTCGTACAGAAATTGCATGACAAATGTGCTAGTTACCCGCACTTCTTGAAGCCTAGGTTTCATAATTCTGGTGAGTGACGTCATTGTTATATGATAATGACGTTAATTTAGTTATAATATTTGTTAGCTATATACACAGTGTGAAATTAGGAGCGTCAGTGGCCGAGTGGTTAAAGTGTCAGACTCGTAAGAGAGAGATGAATCCTGCTGTGGCCATGTACCAATGTCTCTTATGGGTTATGTACATTAGTTGCACACTAACCGATGCTCTTACGGTGAGGGAAAACATCGTTATGAAACCTGCACATTCAGGCAACTGAACGTGTAACCATGATCCAATCTAGTCAGGTTTCTCTGGTAGCAGGGTCACGGAGGTCAGATGGCAGCCGCTCCACTGTAATTACCTGATCTGCCAAATCTTGGATCATGGTCAGGGCGAACCCCGGGACCTCGTGCGCGAGAGCACGACTGGGACATTAACGCCATGATCATTTTTATTTTTATATTCTTTTATTATCTTCCTCAAAAGTGTTTTACCTTCCTCTAAAGTTAACTTGATAACTATTTCTACCTCCCATCCCCAGCCTTCATAATAAAACACTTCGCTGACAACGTGGAGTACCAATCCGGGGGGTTCCTCGAGAAAAACCGGGACACGGTGTCCGAGGAACAGCTGGAGTGCGTTCGGGGCGCGACCGGGTGTCGGTTGCTGAGGGATATATTGGACCCGGGTACCCGGGAAGGGGCTGCGGCCACCCTGCCGCCGCCCGGGAGAAGACGAGCACCGAATATGCCTGTTGGGAGTCTCACGGTAAGTTTTCGTTGCCTACACACATACATACGCCGTAGCTACACACATGCAAACATAGATACACATATACACTCACGGCCGTGTCATAAATACTCACGCCCTCATGTCATAGGCAGAGCTATAGAGTGCCACAAGCTACGATCCTGACATTAACACTACTTTTTAGTGGACATTTTTGACATTTTAATAACTTATTAGATAAATAACCCTTGTGATACGGAGCACGCTTGTCTAAATACTCTTGACTAAAGGTGTCTCATCATCATCACAGACTATAACAGTCCACTGCAGGACTTAGGGGAGGTTATTGCCAAAATCTCCACGCTTGGCAGGCGGGTTGGAGATCGCAGTGTTTAAATATAACATTGAAAAATGCTGCTGTCCATTTTCCAGACTACGGAGACTCTTGATCTTTTGCCTCGAGAACATTAGTCGCCTTGTACGACACCCACGAGTGTAAGAGTTTGGTGCTATTCTACTCTGCCGGACACCACACGGCCAATAACAATGTAATATAAGTTAGTATTAATAATACTTTAAAATAATAGTACCGTCCCCCCCTCTGCCCTCCAGCAACCCCCCCGCCGCACCTCCGGCCAGAAGGCGACAGTTGGCGCCCAGTTCCGGGCGTCGCTGTCGGCCCTGATGGCCACGCTGAGCGCGACGACGCCCCACTACGTGCGCTGCATCAAGCCCAATGATGAGAAACAGGCGTTCCTGTTTGATCATGCTAGGGCTGTTAATCAGCTCAGGTAAGGTTTTTTCATTATAATTTATTCATTTGTGGTACATTGGGCTGTTAATCAGCTCAGGTTATTATTTTTTCATAACCATTTATTCATTTGTGGTACAGTGGGCTGTTAATCAGCTCAGGTAAATATTTTTTTATAATCATTTATTCATTTGTGGTAGACAGGTTATATAGTTGTTACAGTAAGTAGAATGGAGCCTCTGCGCCCTGCCATTGGCATACAATTTTTTTACTTAATCTTTATTTAGGGAGCTTGATGATTAAAGCGACCATGCCGCTCCATATTGTTATACTTTTTCGTAAAAAAGGGTTTGAGCGAAGTTATCTACGCTTAAAACCGGAGTAGGTTATACCAAACCCAACAAATTTATATAGTTCTCGGGCATCTCTCGACAGAGCAAACGCCAGAGAACTATTACATGTAATTCAAAAGTGTTAAGTTGTAGCTTAATCGTTTTGATCGTGGTTACACTATTATGAGTACATTATTTATCTTATTTCAGAGCGTGCGGCGTCCTAGAGACGATAAGAATTTCGGCCGCCGGGTTCCCTTCGAGGTGGTTGTACCAAGACTTCTTCCACAGGTATGGAATTCTATTACTAGCAATTCTTTTTGCTAATAGGACAGCCTTTTGACTAACTTCACTCGAATAGGTGTCAGAGATGGGCGATAAATAACTTTTTACGCTACATTCGTTATAGTCCTAACATGCCGCCGATTGGGATACTACTGATGAAAATACACTGACGGTCCTTCTTATCGCGTGTATTGTAAGTTAAAAGTCACAGTGATGCTACCGTGACACTATTTCACCCATCATCATCTTGACGTTAATGTCCCGGTTGTGCTCTCGCGCACGAGGGCCCGGGGTCCGCCTTGACCATGATCCAGGATTTGGCAGGTCAGGTAATTACACTATTTCACCCATCTCTAGCACTTATTCCAATGAAGTTAGTCAAGAGGCCGTTATAGTAAAAAAAATGGCTTGTATTGTTATTTATTTACTTTTTGTTGTTGTTTTTACCGGGAATTAAATCAGTGAAGTTAACAGCAAGCAAAGTCGTAACGTAACGTGTTATAGGGGTGGGCAACGCATTGGCGATACTCTTGGTGTTGGTCTATAAGCAGCGGTGACCACTTTCCATCAGGTGGCCCGCTTGCCTGTTTGCCTACTGTATGACATAAAAAAGAAGTCATAAGAAAGATGTGATGCGCTAGAACGTTATTGACGCCACGGGAAAACGCTTTAAACTGCTTTTTCCAGTACGAAACACCTAATTTATTTGTAATTGTAGATGGTGAAAATCATTTATTTACAATTTAAATTACAATTTACAATTATTAACATTTAAAAAAAAAGTCTTACTCTAACACCAACCTTAATTCTAACTAAACTAAAGATAAAAAACTTGACCCAGGTCCCCCGAATTTGGAAAAGTTCCCAGAAGGCTGGCCGCGTTGCCCCGCTGAATAGCGAGGCTTAAACGCTGACCCAAAAAGAGGCCAGCCTTCTGGTGATTTGTAATTTGGACCAGGCGCTCAGATAACTCAAGATTAGATTATCCGAGAACCGATTAAAAATAAAAATTAATTCAAATATTTGTAACAGATGGCGTTGATTGGACACGATTCTCAAAATAAATAAAAATGAGGCCGTTAGATGTATAAAAATGTAGACATTTTGCGCTTTCTTCGCAGAAAAAGTATTAAATCATAGTATATTTTTTACTAATCACCTATCAGAGTAACTTCGGTTACCAAATTCAATACTTGAGAATCCGGTCTAAGCAGCGCCATCTAGTGAGGCACGTCAATACCACACTTTTTACTCTTTAAAGTAGCTGTCTAAAAATCCCCCATTGTCTTTCACTTCTTCAGCATGACAAGGCGGCTTTGGTGCGAAAAACCTCGCAGCAATAACCTTAACTGACAGATTAAGTTGGATAACTCCCGACCAAGTTTACATATACTAAAATATTTTCTAATCTACTGAACCGATTTTAATGAAACAAAGCTAAGAACCATCTCGAATAAACTGACTTTCGAATATAGAAAACTGCATCGAAATCGGTTAATCCGTTCGGGAACTACGATGCTATAGACACACACAGAACCAGAAACACAGGTAAACACGATAACACCCCCTTTTTTCTTGGAGACGTTAAACTTATAACACCCCTCTTTTTTCGTAGGGGGTAAAAACATGCACATTTCAGTGGTCTATATTAGCATCACTTGCTCGTGACTCAAATTTTAGACTACTTCGCTAGTTCGCGATTTAAACTCAGCACTCGCGGCATAAAATAAGTTTTCTCCTTTCTTGAACAGAAAAACTATTTTGTTGTTAGTCAACCATTGACCGTATACCCAGATACCGCCTACTGGCGACCTCGTCCGAGCTGGACCGCGCGGACGTGAAGGGCACGTGCGGCCGGATATTACGGAAGCACATCCGGGACCCGGATAAGTTCCAGTTCGGAGCCACCAAGATCTTCTTCCGGGCGGGGCAGGTCAGTTCTTAGGATACGTTCTTTTATTTTTATATAATTTACAAGACAGGCATTTGACCGCCATCTCACCTGTTGGTAAGTGACAATGCGGCCGAAGACGGAGCATGCCCGTCTTGGAACATACGTATTCACTCTAGCCTTGAAGGCGTCTAGATTATATAGATCATTTTTAATTTTTTGTATTCATCATCATTGTCGAAACAAAAGCCCACAGGCTTTGCTGGCTTGGCCACGAGGATAGGGCAGTGAAGAAAGCATACTTGGGACGACCCAGTGGTCAGCGACCAGACGTCCCAGGTATCGCTGGAGTGACGAAGTGGAAAGAGACCTGCTGGAACTCCAGGTTGACTGTTAGCAGAAGATGGCACAGGATCGAGTAGAATGGAACATCTTTGTGTAGGAGGCCAAGACTCATTTTGGGTCGCTGCGTCAACATAGTAAGTATATTCATCATCATCACAGCCCATAATATATCATATCATCATAACAGTCCACTGCAGCTGAGTCCTGCACTCTCCTCCTGTCCTGGTCTCTCCCACGAAAAGGGAGGTTGTTGCTGTAATCTCGTTGTAGATTAAAATTGAAATTAAATGAAAATTGTAAAAAATTATCATTTGTTTCCTAAAAGAGTTCTTAGGATAAAGATTTTTATTTTTATGATACTTATTAACGTAGCCCACCTGATGGTAAGTGGTAACTGTCGCCAATAACATCTACAATTCATGCATTTAGGTTGTAGGTAATAAAAATGCAGTACTGCAGGTGCGTTGTAACCACAGCAAAAAACTAAAGGCCTCTGTGAGAGGCCGAATTTTCAAATTCAAAATGAAGTTTATTTTAATTGACCATAATTTTTTTTCCACAACGATTCGACAGTTGTCGCCATAGTAAAAGTTGTAAAAAAGGAAAAATCCTTTCCAATGGCGTATAGCTCAACGTGCGGATCCCGGACCCTGAATATTTACCCCAAGTCGGTAATTTTTTTCACCCCAGGTGGCGTACCTAGAGAAGATTCGGGCAGAGATCCAGCGCGCGTGCTGTGTCCGGGTGCAGAGCTGCGTGCGTCGGTTCGTGGCCCGGAGGCGGTACTTGCGGCTCACGGCGGCCTTGAGAGCCCTGCAGGCCAGGGCCAGGGGCTTTCTGGCCAGGAGGTGGGTTTCACTGGCCTTGTTGAGGCCCGATGAACTGGACACTCGATCTCGAGTGTTGTCGTAAGGTCCTATTCCCAGTTGTTCCCAGTCCCAGTTGACGTCATTTTCAGTCGATTCCCAAGCTCAGCACGCGGTCTCGAATTGTTTCATTCCCAATTTGTTTCTCCTCCCCGTATGGGACCATCTAGGGAGGAAAAAAAATTGGGAATGAATTCCCAGTTGGTTTCATTACCAGATGGTCTCATAATCCTATTCCCAGATTTTACCATTCCAAATTCCACAGCACAAAAAAGCAATCGCCTTAATTGAGGAGAATCTACAACGAATTGCTGTCTTGATTTGAACCCTACTAAAACTAAATATATGATTCTAGGGTTCAAATCTCAGATCAGAAAAATAGCCAGTCGTAACCCTTGTGTGACGTCATGTGGAGTACAGGTGGAGCGCCTTTCGGAAGCACGTAACTTATGCCGTATTTTTGATGAAAATTTGCATTTCGAAAGTAAAAAAACATATTCTGACACGTTACTTACCGATAATATTACTCATCTCCCTCACCCTCCCAAAGGAAAGCGCAAGAGATCCGTCGTCACCGTGCCGCCATCAAGATCCAGAAGCGAATCCGTGGCTGGCTGGCGCGAAGGCGGTATCTCCGTACACGAGGACTGGCCATCGCCATACAGGCGCGCGCCAGGGGACTGCTGGCCAGGAGGCTGTATCGGGACAGGAAGCTGCTCAATGCCGTGAGTAATATCAATATAGAGGGATATTAGGTACACAGATGCTGACACAGACAGATGCAGACACGGACACTGACGCAGACAGACTTTGACACAGATGTAGACACGGACACTGACGCAGACGGACACTGACAACGATGCAGACACGGACATTGATACACACACGGATTCAGATACTGATGCAGTCTGCAATACCTGCGCACGCGCAGGCTTGCTAGGGGACTGCTGGCTAGGAGGCTGTATAGGGACAGGAGGCTGGTCAATACCGTGAGTAATTCGATACAGAGGCATGTACACACAGATGCTGACACGGACAGATTATTATTATTATTTATTTCACAGATGGTACTATAGATCAGTTATTACTAACGCAGGCAGACATTGACACTGATAAAGATGCAGACACGGACATTGACACAGACACTGATTTATGACATAGTACTGCTAAAAACGCAGACACAGACACTGATTCAGTTATTGCATAGACACTTCTAATGACACAGACGCTGATTCACTGATGCAGATACTGACATAGACGCGTCATTGTTAACCATAGCAATATAATATAAATATGTCTGTTTGTCCATAGGTGATAACGGTGCAGCGCTTGGCGCGCGGCCACCTCGCGCGGATGAAGGCCAAGCGGATCCGCCGGCAGATCGTAGTCGCACAGTCTGCGGTAAGATTAGATTTTTAATAGTTTGGGCCTTCGAAAGTGACTGGCAGACATTGGCACTTGATCGTGGAGAGTGGAAGAATCGGGGGGAGGCCGTTGCCCAGCAGTGGGATGATTCGGGCTAATATTGATATTGATTGATTGGTTTAAGAAAACAAATATATATAAGTATTCTCAGAAAATCACAGTAATGGTATTTATTAAGTAAATATTCAGTAGTTTAATAGATATTTGTATACTCTATGAGTAGAGTACTCTAGAGACTTAGTAAGGGGTGTTTGTTCCCCATGTGTCGGTAGTTAATGTACATCTTTGACTTGCGATATCTCGCAAGATATACCGTTCTCGACATTTTTGAACATAAAATGATCGATAGATATTAAAGTTTCCTATCGATTGGCATAAGCTTTATGAGTGGCCGCAAAATCAATATTTTTCAAAATTGCGGAGTGTGGGTGGTAACCGAAATGTACAAGGCTATTTACGCTGTTATTTACTTTTTATTATGATTATTATTGTTTTACCTTATAGCGCATCATTGGAGCCGATTTTTTTTCATTAAAATTGTTATTTAGTTACTGCTTCTTTTGGACGATTTTATCGAACAACAAAGCAAATCAAACTTACGTTTGATACGTTTGAGCAGAAAGTGAACGAATAAACAATATTTTTCTACCTTTCTGCACCAATCTAGTGCATATAAATAGTATTTCAATTATATTTCGTCGCTTCATTCTTCAGATATAAGATAATTCACAACGTAGTCCCTTTAGCCTACAAGGTAGCTTCGCACGTTTATTTAAAGTAAAATCGATTTGTTTTCAATCGATCATTTTTTTTCGATCCTACGTATCGATACAGCCAGCCGCCATTTTTACGTCATTCCTTTTTCGTGCGAGGTAGCGAGCACATCGTGCACACGTGGTGCACAACAAATTGTTAAAATTTTATTTCAAAAGTAGAAACGCAGCGCCGAAACAAGATTCGGTATTTTAAAAGAAAAAGCAAAAAACCTACGATGTCACAAAGTGGCGATATTCTCGGATTCCACTTCAGATTCCGATAAAAATTCATGTAAGTACCTACAATATTTTCGCCGAATGTAGTTACTTTTATAATTTATGCATTGAGTGTATTAATACAAAACCGGGGGGTTGGCCGTGAGTCAACACGACGGTGATTTAGCTTTAATGTATATACAATAAAAAATGAAGAATATAATTAAAATTTCATCTGGAGGTTGGTCGAGAATCAACACGACGATATCAAATAACTACGCATACACCGCCTGGGGGTTGGTCGTGAATCATCACAAAGGCAATATGCAATAATCTAGTTTCTCAACCTGGTGATGATCGAGGTTTTTAGATACTTTAGATTCCGATTAAAACTAAGTAAGTTTATATTTTACGCGATTTTCGCTTAAAGTGATACGTGTAATTTATGCATCGAGTGCTTCAATGTAAAACCTGGGGGTTGGCCGTGAGTCAACACGATGGTAAAAACCTGGACGTTGGTCGAGAATCAACGCGACGGTAAAATTATACACCTGGATGTTGGTCGAGAACCAACACGACGGTATCGACACAGAGCCTGGAGGTTGGTCGTGAACCATCACGAAGGCAATGTGCATATTCACCTGGATGTTGGTCGAGAACCAACACGACGGTATCGACACAAAGCCTGGAGGTTGGTCGTGAACCATCACGAAGGCAATGTGCATATTCACCTGGATGTTGGTCGAGAACCAACACGACGGTATCGACACAGAGCCTGGAGGTTGGTCGTGAACCATCACGAAGGCAATGTGCATATTCACCTGGATGTTGGTCGAGAACCAACACGACGGTATCGACACAAAGCCTGGAGGTTGGTCGTGAACCATCACGAAGGCAATGTGCATATTCACCTGGATGTTGGTCGAGAACCAACACGACGGTATCGACACAGAGCCTGGAGGTTGGTCGTGAACCATCACGAAGGCAATGTGCAATAATCCCAAGTGTCTCAACCTGCTGATGATCAAGAATCATTTAGAGGTCTATGACATCTACCTACCCGCCACCGTCGATCGAGAATCGGCAGTGCGGATTTATTTTGTGGATATACCCACATTCTTCACATATCCGTGGTTTTATCTTCGGAATGGTTTTTAGTTGATCGGGGATCAATACAAACACCTTAATATATTATGAACACTCGATGAGCGATGAGAATAATACTTTAAACAGTGGGGCATTAAGTACCTACTAGTAAAGTAGGGGGTGTAATCGAGCACTCGTTCGTAAACACGTTTGTTCTAAAACGGACATAATATGAATTTGTCTGCGGTTTTAGACATCGACACACCTCCGAATGCAATTACTGAGAGGTATTACTTGCTACTGAGGCGTCAACAGACCTGCCCCAGGTCGCCGTCGCCGCTAGAGTAGCGAAAGAGCCTTCGTCGGTGCCGTCCGATGCGCCCGCGCACAGTTAGACCCACAGCTGGTGCGGGCCCTCGAAGCCAATATCCACAACGGACCCGAGCACGGGAACCAAAAAACATAACAATATGAGTCTATTGTGACGACTCCCTTACAAGGAAAAGATCCTTAAGAGTTATTTAGTGCCGGAAAACATAAAGTTACCCCAGGCTACAAAATAAAATTTCGTAATAATAAAGTTTAGGCTCGATAACCGAGAGCGCCCGCGGCCGCGACAAGAAAGCGGCGACGGCGCGGCGGCGACTCGGCGCCTTCGTTGCGGTTATCCGCGCCGCAACACGTACTCCAACGAGGAGAATACCATATTCATCGCATTCAAATATCTGAGTGACGCCCGCCGCATACTCTTGCGATCTTTATTTTATGGACTCGAACGATAAGGCGTTCTTGAATGTCGTCCGTAACACTCACCGAAACGAAACGCTATTCGGAAGTACTGTGTGCGAATTGGCTCCATCGACATACCCCTTGCTCGGCCACGCGAGCCCGGGGAAATGGCCGGCTCCGCCCGCGCCGGCCATCACCGGGCATCCGCAGCGAGCGTCGGCCAAGCAGCCCCCGCGCCGCGGAAGCCGCCGGCCGCGGCCGCGCCTACATAGTCACCTAAGTGACTCAGGTGGGCCACGTTGCTCGCATACAATTATTTTATAAATAATTGTTGGCATTGATTCGGGACGGTTTAGAAGTCCCATTCTATAAGTCCGTGGCACAATATCTATGTTGCCCCTGGTATAGACAAGTATTCTGTCTCCTGACCAATACCAAACCTTTTGCTCCTGACAAAAAGAAGGAGTCCCCTAGTCCATTAAAATCATAGTAGATTTGGGTGCGATTTTAGAGTGTTCAGCCGAACACCTTGCATTGGGCAGGCGGCAGCCCCTCATACCTAATCAATTTTTATCTAAAATATTCCCGGCACCTAAACCGAATGGGAAAAAAGATTCACCATAAATCTAAAATCACAAATAAATTTATACCGACCACGTCGGACCACAGAACCATTTCAAAATAAATTCAAAGAAACACATTTTTAAATATGATAAATTTAAAATTGTGAATCATAAAAGCTTTAATTCGATGGCAGAATTTACAACTTTTCAGCCTTACCGTATTAGTATCTCGGTTGCCCCGCGAGGGTTTACTAAAGTGATGACTAAGGTCTTCACCTTCTTAAGATCTCAAGGCTCAAAATCCGTGCTATACTTAGACGATATTATTTGCATTGGCAATGACTTCGAGGAATGTCTAAGCAATGTTAACGAGGCCCAGATTACTTCAATGTCTCGGATTCATAGTCAACGTTAACAAAAGCAACTTGCAACCTAAAAATATGTGTAAAATTCTAGTGTTTATGTTTTAATTTTGAAAATTTCACAAAATTTTTTTTTTAATTGGAGAAAAGCGACATTATAGCACAATCAGTGTATATATTTTCGTCTCTTCCCCGTTGAACAATATAAGTTCGCTCAACTTATTGCGCTGTCAGTAGCAGCTTGTCCAGCGCTACAATACAGCTGATTGCACACAAAAATTATTATCTATTGTTATTATGTATTTAAAAATATAATAGCTACTTAAACTTTAGCAGAAATATCCCCCCGTTCTACGTTCTTTGAGGATCTTAATTGATGGGCGCAAAACATTGGCCCTTTATTGTCCCTCAGGACTTCATTATGTAAACGAGAACTTCACTTATGCCTCTCGTGCTGACTGGGGAACCGTCTATGGCGACGATTGGGTCAACGGGTGTTGGAAGCAATGTGAACTCAAGTATCCCATTAACTGGATAAACTAAACCTAAAAATGTTGCATCATACGATAATAATTGTGCTATATTGGTACGAGTAGATAACACCACAGCTATCAGCTATGTAAATTGTCAAGGAAGTATTGAATACCTTCATGCAAAGAATCTAGCGCTGCATATTTCGTTATGTGATATTAAGGTTGACGAGGACTCAAGAGAGTAAAGGACATAGAGTGGAAACTCTCTGACTCGGCTTACCGATAGATAGTCCACACTGTTAGACAGACTATGATTGAGGTATCGGTAGATTACCGATTTCATGTCTCGCGTCAATACCGACTATAAGCGCTATTTATCCGGCAGACAGGACTCGGAGGCTATCGCAGTAAATGCGATTAATCTCATGCATTCTCACTTGCCGCACTTCTCTCGATTTGCAATTTTGATTGCAGAATAATACTGATCCAAATAAAGATTCTAACGAATTTGTGATAACATTTTAGGTAATTGTTTTAATACGAATGCTTCGTATGACACTTTGAACAATCATCGTTCAGCTCCGTATCCCATTTTGGTCCCAGTTAGGATGTTCGAATTAAACGATCACTAAAAGGAGCTTTTAAATTCAATCCAAGCTTGTCTAGGTATACTGCCACTTGGAATCCACGAGAGTGTATTGGATAACATTTCAAATTCGGTCCCGTCCGAATTAAAAATAAAAACATAATAAAAAGTTAACCAGAACATTAGGAATATTACTGGCCCTGTGTACCACACACACACAGGGTACAAACGCTATCACTTTTAAGGATGATAATATTAATACCACCTCAAATAGCATTAAAATCATAATTAGTTACAACATTTGGGTCAGGTCGCTAGTATCGCTAGGCTCTTTCGTACCTAATTTACGCATAACCCCTTCCATCACACTCGAGGAGTATCTGATTAGAATCGAGCATCTCAGTACTGGCACATACTAAGTATCTCTTTCTGTCGTGCAATCCACACCATAAACAAGTCACGGACAAACCATTAGCCAATGGATTGGCAGGGTGATGACAGAGAGCAGTGTGTCATGGGCCCATGTGCTGTGGCTCGGTGTGACCGGCGTCCGATGTCCGGCGCTGGGCCGGCGGCGTCTCCGCAGCGGAGTGCCCGCAATGCGCTGGCCGCATGGACCAGCTCATCGCGTTTTCGCCAGATATTATATCAGGCCGATCGCTGATGTCGGCCGATTTGTTAAACCCGTTTGCTTACTTAATAATGAATTAACCACAGTGTCCATTATGTAATATGTTTAATTTACGGTTGATACCGTATCATTAATACATTGTTTAAAATGTATGAATAATTAATATTTTGTTTAAAATTTGCAAAACTTCCCTCTCCAAACATCTACGTTGTGAATTATCTTATATCTGAAGAATGAAGCGACGAAATATAATATATGATCAAACGAACTTCGCGAAGTTCGATCGATATTATATGAGTCGCTTCATTCGAAGATATAACACCCGCCCGCCCATATTCCCAGGCGTGGGGAAGTTTCGCATAGTATCTCTAAAAAGAATGACGTAAAAATGGCGGCTGGCTGTATCGATACGTAGGATCGAAAAAAAATGATCGATTGAAAACAAATCGATTTTACTTTAAATAAACGTGCGAAGCTACCTTGTAGGCTAAAGGGACTACGTTGTGAATTATCTTATATCTTCGAATGAAGCGACTCATATAATATCGATCGAACTTCGCGAAGTTCGTTTGATCATATAGTATTTCACACGATGCAAAAAGTCGCAATTCTAAACACCTAAATTTAAATTAAATTAAATTAATTAATTTTCATTTGATTTAATTAATTAATTTTAATTAATTTATAATTTAATTTTAGTAATGAATGAATAATAATAAATAATTAATTTAATAATTTTATTTTTAATCATTTATCCATTTAAATCAAATTTTAATTAATTTAATTAATTTTAATTTTTTTCTAGTGAATCTTGGTCAGTGACCCGTATCATCTGGCTAAATTACCCCTTAAAAGGGAGAATCGCAAATAATAGAAAAATAATAATATCTTCATTGTCCCCTACCACCAGATCCGTCGCTTCCTCGCCCGCCGCCAATACATGAAACTGCGCATCGAGGCCCGCAGCCTGGACCACGTCAAGTCCCTCAACAAGGGACTGGAGAACAAGATCATCAGCTTACAGCAGCGGCTTGGAGAGGCCCAGGATAAGGCCAAGACTGTGGAGGGATTGCAGACCCAGATTGTTGAGCTCAGGTATGTCAGGGGGCTTACCATGGGGGGGCTTGTCAGAGCTCTTATAGCAGGACCTAAACAGAACTGCCCGATTTAGAACGAACGACAAGCTTATGTGACTAAGCAGGGCAGTTCTCTGTTTATATCCTGATATAAGAACTCATGGTAAGCCCCCAGGTTGAACGTCAGCTCAGGTACGTGAGGGTGAACGGTAGCTCAGGTGCATGAGGGTGAACGGTAGCTAACGTGCGTGAGGGTGAACGATAGCTCAGGTGCGTGAGGTTGAACGGTAGCTTAGGTATGTGAGGGTGAATAGTAGCTCAGGTGCGTGAGGTTATACGGTAGCTTAGGTATGTGAGAGTGAACGGTAGCTCAGGTGCGTAAGGGTGAACGGTAGCTCAGATACGTTAGGGTGAACGGTAGCTCAGGTGCATGAGGGTGAACGGTAGCTAACGTGCGTGAGGGTGAACGATAGCTCAGGTGCGTGAGGTTGAACGGTAGCTTAGGTATGTGAGGGTGAATAGTAGCTCAGGTGCGTGAGGTTATACGGTAGCTTAGGTATGTGAGAGTGAACGGTAGCTCAGGTGCGTAAGGGTGAACGGTAGCTCAGATACGTTAGGGTGAACGGTAGCTCAGGTGTGTGAGGGTGAACGGTAGCTCAGGTGCGTGAGGGTGAACGGTAACTAAGGTGCGTGAGGGTGAACGATAGCTCAGGTGCGTGAGGTTGAACGGTAGCTTAGGTATGTGAGAGTGAACGGTAGCTTAGGTACGTGAGGTTGAACGGTAGCTTAGGTATGTGAGAGTGAACGGTAGCTCAGGTGCGTGATGGTGAACGGTAGCTCAGGTGCGTGAGGGTGAACGGTAGCTAAGGTGCGTGAGGGTGAACGATAGCTCAGGTGCGTGAGGGTGAACGGTAGCTCAGGTATGTGAGGTTGAACGTGAAGGGAAGAAGTCTGGCCATGCCAGAGAGGCCTGAGAGGCCGGCCCGACGTCGTCAAGAGTGACATGAGTGCCAACCATAAAGAAAAAAATTTTTGTTGTGCCAGCCGACCGCAGACCGAGCGAAGTGGACAAGGAAAAGTAGGCAATCGGTCCTTGCCCTTCGCCGCTCGGATATTGATAATGAGTAGGAGTAGACATATAGTATAAAAGTAGGTACAGCACACGAGCAGAAGTGTATTACCACTTCAAGAAAATTTTCCATTGCCACTACAGCAACATTCACGGCATTTGGTGCATATATAGCCAAAATCAGTCTGCTAAAAGAAGGAAGCATTAGCTGTCCCTTATGCCCAAAGGACTCTTCCTTTACCCCCAGAGTATTTTTTATATAATAACAAAAAAATGAATTCACAAACCTTTTAATCAAGTATTATATAATTAATAAATCAAGGACCAATGCGTATGATATGCAGCAATTAAATTAATCACCATCTTCTTCCCCCAGGGCCAAGCTAGAGCTCCTCAAACTGGTGGAAATCGAGACAAAGACCCTCAAAGTGGACATCGGCAGCAAAGACGGCTTGATAGCCTCGCTGGAATCGCAACTGGCGAGCGAGCGGGATAGCAACAGGCAGCTTATAGAGGAGAAGAAAGAGATGGAGCTTAAATATAAGAAGGACAAAGAGCTGTGGGAGGAGGAGAGTGAGAAGCTGGCGAATGAGTTGAAGAGTAATAAGGAGCATTATGAAATGGAAGCGGAAGGTGAGTTACGTTTATTTTTTTAACCTGCGACGAAAAAAGCTAGGTAAGCTTGACTTGTGTGTTTGTGTATCTGAGGCTCTATGTATCTGTGTGTCTGTTTGAGGTATCGTAGCTCTGGAACGGACGGAATTGGATGCATTTTTATCTATTTAAAAACCAGTTTCATCGAGATGTTAGCTTTGTTTCGTTAAAGATATATTAATGGTAGCTGCAGAGGCGGGCAACGCATTGGTAGCGCCCCTGGTGCTGCTGATGTCCATAGACGGCGGTGACCACGCATCATCAGGTGGCCCGCTTGCCTGTTTGTCTGCCGTATAACAGAAACAAAAATATAGATTCTTTAGTTAGCGAAATGTTTGAGTATATGTAGACTTTGTAATGTGAAGTATTTGCCAAGGTTTTTCTGACGTATTTTGTGGGTTAAGTGAGGCTATTCATACAAAGAGATCGTAAAGACTGTGATTTAGACTACTTAATATAATACTTATTATAACGTTCACGACTGAGACTAAGCTGGAATTTATTTTATTTATTTGGAAGTTCAACAGCTTACAATTTACATAGGAGCAGTAATATAAAACAGACAAGAGCCAAGTATAAATCTTCACCAATATGTAAAAATAAGCTTACGTTACAAGTAATATAACTACTCTCCTGACAATAACATTTGACTGAAAATAATCATGCACCTTGCTCAGTGCTTATCATCATTTAGGTTTTTTACCTGACTTCGATATATTTTCTATCTGTATGAACCAATTAACATAATAGGTACTTGTACGTAGTATTTTATGCTCTGTGATAATACTCTTTGGTTTTTGTTTGAACCTGCTATAATCTTCGTAATTGCTGAAATTATTTCGCAAATTCTTTCCACTAATGGAAGGAAACTACATTGATGTGACTCTAAACAGGGTTACCTGTAGGATGCATTTTTGCATGCAAAATTCTTAATGAAAAGTGGGCAGAAAGCCCACCTGTTGGTAAGCGGTAATGCGCTTATTACACCTGGCTAAATTCAGTCGACTAAATTTAGAAGCAAAAAGCGGAAGATCAATTCAAAGTGGAGTGTATAGCTCATAAAATAAGGTAAATTTTGGTATCACACTTTTTGAAAAGCAAAACCACGCGTAACATAATTTATGTGATACAAAAATGAAACTTATTCTATGAGCAATACATTCTATTTTGATTTTTACGCTCTTGCGGCTTTTGCTTCTGAATTTTATCGACTGAATTTAGCCAGGTGTAATAAGCGTTTTGCGGCAGAAATAGATAAGGCCTACCACATAACCCGTGTATGGGCTTGATCTCTGTCTCTCTTCCTATCACCTGAAAAATCATCTTAGCGTTAATGTCCCGGTTGTGCTCTACAGGACGAGGGCCCGGGGTCCGCCTTGACCATGATCCAGGATTTGGCGATCAGGTAATTATAATGGACCGACTACCATCTGACCTCCGTGACCCTGCTACGAGGGGAACCTGACCAGATTGGATCATGGTTACAAATTCAGTTGCCTGAATTTGCAGGTTTCATCACGATGTTTTCCCTCACCGTAAGAGCATCGGTTAGAATTCAACTAATGTACATAACTCAGAAAAGAGTCATTGGTACATGGCCGCAGCGGGATTCGAAGCCGGTACCTCTCGCTTACGAGTCGAATACGCAACCGCCCGGCCACCGACGCTCTTAATGCACCTGATATGTATATGAGATGTATGCAAGTGCATGTGTATGATATGCATTTAAAACATTTAGTAGATATCATCAGCAGTAAATTAATTATTTTGGTAGTAAAATGTTAAAGGTATAGAAGTATCACACGCCTACAGTATAAATTATTCAATATCGATTATAGATAATAGCAGACACTGATTATGCTCTGATAAGGGTTTTGATAAGAGAAATAATTGTTACACGTAGCAGGTGGCTTTTGGCTCGTTTTGGTGTTTATTTTGTTATACTTTCGAGTTCATTTCTTAATTTTTTATATAATAAAGTTATTTTTCTTTGTGAAGGTTTCAAGTTGATACAGTGTGTGTGTACAGATAGTTTTTTAACCGTCAATGAATTAAATCATAATCATATACGGTTCTTACCGGCCGGTAGTTGATAGTTACAATTTACCGATTGCTGAACGTTGTATTTTATTGAAAACAAAATGTAACTGAAAGGGGAAATAATCTACAACGAGTTTGTTGAAAAGAGTATATTGTTAAAAAATGTTCGCGTCATGAATTTGTTTTTAAAAAGTTGTGCCAAAATGTAATCGTGATACATAAAAACAGTGATAATATGCACAAGTGACATGTGTTTTTGTTATCAATCACCAATTATCAATTAATTCTTTACATATTAAGGCCCATTTTAATCGTTGAAGTTTTTGAGATGCTAGAAACTGCAGTTTTACTACAACTCAGTGTCACTCCATGTCACTACAGAGTGACTACACAGGAGTTGCAGCGGTGGGAATGACGGAAAGGCTTTCTGCAAAAACAAGCAATTGTTATATTATTTTAGCCTGAACCCACTGCTGGACAAAGGCCTCCCCCCCCCCCGGTTCTTCCACTCATTCTGCGACCCAAAAAAAGATGGACAGATGAGCTGCGGGCCTTCGAAAGTGACTGGCTGACATTGGCAGTTGATTGCGAAGAGTGGAATCCAAAATTAAAATATATAAATGGGGGTACCCGCGGAGGTTGTGGCGGAAATAGCGATGGTGGCAGAGACTGATTCTGAGTACCACAACGATGCTACTGTCTGGTCTAAGGAGTTCAAGAACAGGGCCAAGTTTTGGAAAGGTTCGGATCGTGTTTTTCGTCGTTTCTATGATACTCTTTTTACTTTTAATAATCGATATACGTTTCATGCGGCTTTTAGCTGTTTTTGGTGTTTATTTTCTGATATTTTCGTGATTTTTTGTTGTCTTTTTTGCTCTTTGCGTCATTTCTTTGATTTTTTATTTCACTTTATTTTCGGCGTAACAGCTCTTTCGCGGGCGAACTGCTGGGGACCCTAAGACTGGTTGAACAGTCTGGTAATCCGATTGGCACCCTGTGACGGTATATTGTAAACTGTAAAATATTTGTAATTTATTTAGGACGATGTACAACCAACACTGAATAAATGAATATGAACATTATTATTAATAACTCAACCGACAGAAAAAGTCGGATAACTCCCGACCAAGTTCACATAATATACTCAAATATACCAAACCAATTTAATGAAACAAAGCTAATCCCACCTCAATTAAACTGGCTTTCAAACAGAGAAAACCATATCCAAATCACTCCAACTGTTCGGAAGCTACGATGCTACAGCTGGTTTTCAAACAGAGAAAACGCGTCCAAATCAATCCATCCGGGTTCATCTACGATGCCACAGAGCCACAAATACACACGCCAAACTTGACACCCCTTCTTTTTCGCCAGTGGTTACAAACTATTGTCCTTACAGAGCGCGACCGCCGCCACGAATCCACCGTGTCGTCGCTGTCGGCCGAGTTGGAGGCGGAGCGCGCGGCGCGGCAGCGGCTGCTGGCCAGCCAGTACGAGTTGCAGGAGAGGCTGGATGCTTTGCAGAGGTGAGGGTTATGCAAGACAATTGTTTTCCAAATAGGACGGCCTCTCACGAATGCGCAGTTGATTGAGGCATAGCATAGCTCGTGCATTCGGCACGGTTGCGCGTCTGTCGGTCTTCTACAGGTTACATTTCGGAGCCGCCATCGGGTAACACGAATTAGGCGAGCGCTTCATACGTACGGCTAAGGGTTTAATTGCCTTTGGGTGTGTTCCCTGATCTAAACGCCTTCAAGGCTAAAGTGAATAGGCTGTCTCTAGACAGGTATGCTCCATCATCGGCCGCATCGTCACTTACCACCAGGTGAGATGGCGGTCAAAGGCCTGGCTAGTCTAATTATAACAAAAAATTTACTCGGAATAAGTGCTAGAAAACTGGGTGAATAAAGTGTAAGTCAGAGTTTAGTCCATCGACTTGATAAGAAGAAGAAAAGTGCTAGAGATGAGTAACCATAACCTCACTGTGACTTTTCACGAAGGAACTATGTTACAAAATAACACGTCATAACATATAGGATACACGATAATAGGGCGACAAAAATGTACGTGGAGTAAAAAGGTACGACTAGTGAAATTATTTATCTCTTCGAGTGAAGCTCATGAGACGCCGTCCTAATAGCAAAAAAAAAATACTAATACATACATACATACTCACGCCCATATCCCATAGCTATGTCTTTTATTCACCGATTGCCATAAAACAAAATTAAGAAAGAATTCGTGCATTCCTCTCTTCTGCCTTCTCTCATGGCTAATTTATTTACTCATTAAAACTTTATGCACTAAAGGTACATTGGCTGACTTAAAGCTAAAGTAGCCTTATCTACCAGTCAACCGTGAAAAAGAACCGTGAACTCTAGTGTGACATTTATTTTTATACCACTCGCCTAATCCCTAACGGAATGTCCTATCCAACGAATATGTCGTTTGCTTCCAGAGCCCCGCCGCCGAAGGAGCACCGGCGCTCGCTTTCAGACGCCAGCACTAACTCTCAACAAGAAACAGCTGTTGAAGATGTGAGTACAAGCGTTTGTTTTGATTGTTGTGCAATATTATCGGATTGCCCAAATACAAGTTACCCTGGCCCACCAGAGGACCTGATCACAAATCGGTTCATCCGTTCGGAAGTTGCGAGGCCACAGACAGACACACAAAGCCACAGATACATATAAAAGAGTGCGAGTGATAATAAAACAAAGCTAAGAACCATCTCGAATAAACTGGCTTTCTTTCAAAGAAAACCACATCCAAATCGGTCCATCCGTTCGGGAGCTACGATCTCATAGACCGCTATACAAAGCTACAGATAAAAAAAATAATCATCTTGGCGTTAATGTCCCGGTTGTGCTCTCGCGCACGAGGGCCCGAGGTCCGCCTTGACCATGATCCAGGATTTGGCAGGTCATGTAATTACAGTGGAGCGACTGCCATCTGACCTCCATGACCCTGCTACCAGGGGAACCTGACCAGATTGGATCATGGTTACACATCCAGTCGCCTGAATGTGAAGGTTTCATCACGATGTTTTCCCTCAACGTAAGAGCATCGATTAGTATTCAACTAATGTACATAACTCAGAAAACAGTTATTGGTACATGGCCGAAGCGGGATTCAAACCCGGGACCTCTGGCTTAAGCTGCCTGTCCACCGGAGCGGAGCGAGGCAGCGAAACGGAGAAACGGAGAAATATTAACCAATAGAATTGCACAAAATCAAAAATATTTCTTTCTTAATTACGAGTCGTATTCTCTAACCGCTCGGCCGCCGACGCTCCCCACACAAAGTCACACGTTAAACTTGTTACTTCCTTCTTTTTTCGTCGGGGCTTAAAAAAGATTCGAACGGTTTCCAATTTTGATCTTTGGCATGAACAGTTCAATATTTTTATATCACTTTGGCAACACCGAAATAGTACGGTTCAAAAATAGGCGAATCAGCATCATGCCTAAAAATATCGAACTTTTCTTTACGAAAATCAAAATTGAAAGCCGTTCTAATTGAGGCGAGCGATTCAAAAATGGAGCCCCTGGTCATCAATCTGCTATATATCATCATCACATCACAGCCCATATCAATCAACCGCAGAACTCAAGGCCTCTCCCACGAAAGGGAAGGTTATAGCCATAATCTCCACGCTTGGCTGGCGGGTTGGAGATCGCAGTGTTATAAATAAAACAATGGGAAACGTTGCTGTCCATTTTCCAGCTTACGGAGACTCTAGATCTTTGACCTTGAAAACATTAGTCGCCTTGTACGACACCCGAGTGTAAGGGGTTGGTGCTATTCTACTCTGCCGGACACCACACGGCTATTTATAACATTAGCTTATTCCTTATAAACCCAGGACTACGGCTACGGCTCAGTCCGGTCGGTGGAGACGACGCGGCCGGCATTGGAAGCGGTCAACTGGTCCGCCAGCACTCAACACGGACCGGCTCCGGTATGTAGACTCGACAATGTGCTTTATCAGTGTCATAATAAGGCTGGAATTTGGTTGCATGTCGTGAAGCAACAAGGTTGATTTTGCCTTGCAGTGATGTTTTGATAGATAAGGCGGTTCGATGCGCGTACTAAACATGGTGCTGAACATTCGACTAGCCTCGAAAGTTCCTGAACTCTGCGTTGGTTAACTTGGTTATTGGTCTCGCAAACACAATGCCACTAGATCAGTGCCGCTTTTCGTGACTGGTGTGATGATCATCTTCCGCCAGGGTCCGCTTTCCTACACCTCCTGGCCCACTTCACTCGGTCTTCGGCGTCCTTGGTAATCATCATCATTTTGGTAATGTCCCGGTTGTGTTCTCGCACTCGAAGGCCCAGGGTCTGCTATGACCATGATCCAAAATTTGATAGATTAGGTAATTACAGGGGAGCGACTGCCATCTGACCTCCGTGATCCTCCTACCAGGCGAACCTGACCAGATTGGATCATGGTTACACATTTAGCCACCAGAATATGCTGATTTCATGAACGCTATCTTACCTCTCACTGTAAGAGCATCTGTTAGTGTTCAACTAATGAACATAATTTAGAAAAGAGTCATTGGTACATGGCGGGAGGGGGATTCGGACCCTGTAGCTCTCGCTTACGAGTCGGATGCCTTAACCATTAGGCTACCGACACACTCGAATTATGTGTGATGTGATACCATTATCTAATCGGCTGTTATATTATAATAGCTAAAATCATTAACAGACAGGCAGTTGGAACAACTGATATGTCTGTATCACACTATCCTCAGCTTATTTACAGTCTTAATTGATTAATATTTTCATTAAATATTCGTCCAATCGGTTTTAAAGGCATTTGTACTCGGTGCCGTGACCACTTGCTAGGGTAACTCGTTCCAAAGTGTACGTGAGTATACGTGTATGAGTGTAAATTGGTTATATTTTTATTAGCGGCTACACTTTGCGACGAACGCCATAATTAATGTTGTTTTTACGACAATTTCTCAACATTATAAAAACGATATATTTAAATAATAAATGAATGTAATTAAAATAATGATTTTAATAACCTATTTTTAATAAGTTTATGTACCTACCTGAGTGTGTGTGTGCCAAATTATCTTTGTAAAGCGTCAGTTGACAGCGTCGCGTCGCAGTCGCGTACGTGTTGCTTGCATGTCGCGTGCACGTCGCCGTCATCCATCCGTGTTGCGTCAACTTAACTTTAATAAGCAACAACAATAATTATTTGTAATTGTATTGTCTATATGGGTTATTTAAATTACAGGCGTACAGGCAAGCGGGCCACCTATTGGGAAGTGGTCACCACTGCCTATAGACATTAGCAACACCAAGAGTATCGCCAATGCGTTGCCCACCTCTATAACACGTTTCTCTGGCAGCGCAAAGGCTGCCAGAGAAACGTGTTATAACTCTCCCCTATAACCCCTCCACTGCCAAAGCCCTGGAGCACTGGAGACCTTACTCACCGGCAGAAACACAACACTATTTAAAAGAGTATTGTGTAGCTGCGGTATTCTGTAAGGTGGAGGTACCTCCCCAGTCGGGCGGCTCCAATTCGAACGGGATACCCCGCTATGTCCTACTTCTCTTAAAAATATTTATATAATATTATTTATATTCCGTAGTCTGGGAAATGGGCAGCAGCATTTTCCATTGTTATATTCAAACACTGCGATCTCCAACTCGCCTGCCAAGCGTGGAGATTATGGCAATAACCTCCCCTTTCGTGGGAGAGGCCCTAAGTCCTGCAGTGGACTGTTACGGGCTGTGATGATGATGATGATTATTTATATGGTGTATATGGTTGTTATATCCAGATAGCGGACGCGGGTCTGGTGCTGCGAATGCAGAACCGCATCTCGGCGCTGCAGAGCGAGCTCTCGAGAACAGCCAAGCGCGCCAACGACTTGGAGGAGCGGCTTATGAGTGAGTGGATTCTTGGATTGTAGATACTACAAGTAAGTTAGTAAGTACATAACGTAATCAGGACAGGGAAAACGTCGAAAAATCGCCGACAAAGTTTACATACAATATTTTGTGTTATATACAACCTTTTGTATACTAGTTTCACTTTAAATGATTTACATTTTTGACATTTATTTAACAATTTGTCATGCACAATTGACATACTTAAAAATTTAAACTACTTGTAATTTATATTATCTTGACATACTGTACATTTCTCGGCACTGTGACAGACACCTTTGCGTTATTGTATACTGTTGGTATCCACATTAGTATAAATTATTATTTGTTTGGTACAGCTCGTCTAATCTAAAATGACGCGCCCCATTATCGCATTAACGCACACAAGCAAGTTTAAAATATGGACGCAATACATATACAAATGCCGTTGTAATTGGTCATTCAGTTGCCGGTGAGATTCAAACGTAGGAGCACGCGTCGTTCATTGGCTCCCACACAGATGAAGTGTCGTTATCAATATTTGCACTCACACATCGAAATCAACTAACTAAGTAGTGGGGCGCGTCATCTTAGACTAGACGAGCTCTATCTACCTTCCTATTGATTGTATACAAAATATAAAATCATTGCCTGAAGATGAGTAATTCAAAATTATTAGGGAAAACATCGTGATGAAACCTGCACATTCAGGACACTGAATGTGTAACCATGATCCAATCTAGTCAGGTTTTCCTGGTAGGAGTATGTATGTATGTAAACTTTTTATTGCAATTAAAAAGAAATATCATTTTAAAAAGCAAAGGCGGGCTTATCCCACAATGGGATTTTTTCCAGCCAACCTTAGACCCTTTGAAAGGAGATCTAAAGAGCGGTGGAGGCAATATTGAGCACTTATAACTAAATTACTTTAGGAGTGTTAGGGAGGTCAGATGGTGGTGGCTCCACTGTTGGTCTGCATTACCTGATCTGCCAAATCCTGGATCATGGTCAAGGCGGACCCCTGGCCTTCATGCTCGAGAGCATAACCGAGACATTAACGCTAAGATGATGATTATCTTATTCTAATTTCCATGCAATCAACCTATACCCAATCTCCCCCACAGACCGCCTCTCATCCCCGCCTTCGAACCCCAACGTGGACAGATACAAGGTCGAAGAGCTGGAGATCGAGAACAAGAAGCTGAGGGAGCACCTGGACCGGCTGCGGGCTACCAGCGACAGTATACTGGTGTCCAAGGAGATAATAGGTAAGACCCTATACCATAATGTTTTTAGGGTATGTCCTGGGTTTCCGTGTAGGTTCCGAACAGTCGTCCCGCGACCATGATGCATGCAGCTGCTTCGAAATATCGGGCTACTCGTCAACAAAGGTATAACTAGTGTCAAATAAGAAGAGACTTGGCGGGTCACGTGGTTCGACTTGCGCTGCATACGATTACCTGCGCGAAATCCCCTCCACTGCCATTTGACAAGTCTCTTCTTTCGTGACGCGGGTTATACGCAGTAGGAAACCCGGAACATACCCTTAAAAGGGGTCCTAATGCCCTACTGATGACCTGCACGTCTAGCATAAGCCTGTGACACATCTAGCGCCGCGAGAGAGCGTTTGTTTCGAGCGAGATCACAGTTGTGCTAGCCGTGCTGAGTGGTTTAGTGGTCTGATTCCTGGTCATTTCGCGCGCAATTGGAAACATTTAATATGGCCAATTGCACATACATACATTAAAAACGTCCAACCCTTGTTAGAATGGAAATAAAAGGTTACATGAAATTTGATTGAAAATATTACCTTAAATCACAAAAAAAAAATTTACATCTCAACTCTTCACAATGTAGAAGGCGAGTCATCCCCAGTAAGTGATAAATAAACTTCTGTTGGGGTTGGCTCTCACTTTCCCTTACTTATATCTTCATTGTTTGTATTTAGATTTCTGTCGATAATACTTCTCATTGTCGTACCTTTTGTCTTCTTCCACAGAAGCTTACTTTACTAATACACTTTATTTCTACAACAGACCAAATGGGAGTAATGCAGAAGGAGTTGGACCGCAGACGAGACGAATGCGTGCAACTCAAGAGCGTTCTCAGTAACCAGGTATGTGGTGCTTATTTTAAGATTCGTCATCGTACAAAAGACAGCACATCGAGCTACACAAAACCAGTATAAGTGGAGCTATCCTTGCTACACATGCCTATAGAGATGCTGGCTCATCTTCTACTGGTTTTTATTGTAGATCGATATGCTTGTTTTATGATTTCCTCATTGTACAGAAGACAGCACATCGATATACCCTAAACCAGTATAAGAGGAACTACCCTTGTTACGCACGCCTATAGAGACACTAGCTCATCTTATACTGGATTTGGTAAGTCGATATTCTGTTGATTGTACGTTATCGTCAACTACCTCTAACTGTTTACTATTGGACATGGGTAATTAGAGTTTGGATGGGTGATACACTTCACTATATCTATACATAGCATAAAACACAGTCGCTTCCCGTCGTCTGTCCCTATGTATCTATGTACGCTTAGATCGGTTAAACTACACAACGGATGTCCGAACGGATGCGGTTTCCAACAACAGAAAGATTCAATGGGAAAAGTGTAGGTAGATATTATAAATCAAAGTCCCACGCCGTCTGTCTGTCTGTTCGCGATAGACTCAAAAACTACGCAACGTATTTTCATGCGATTTTCGCTAATAGATAGAGTAATTCATGAGGTTTAGGTGTATAATTTGTTAAGGTAGCCAGGGCGGGTTGCTAGTTCATAATAAAAATGTCAATAATTACAAAAGAGGAATGTAACTGACGTGCATGTGCAGTTTGATGATTGTGGAAGAAGCGCTAGCAGTATGTCAGGAACGTACCAAGTGGAATGCTGTGATCTCTACCTACTATGAAATAGCAAATCACCTATTAGGTACCTATTTCTAAATGTTATATCTAAAACAATAGAGCACCTTGAAACAAAGTCACAAATCTTGCGAAATATATTGTGGAAGTACAGTCACCGTCAAAGGTTTGATATTTAAATTATACTGTATCCATTTATCTCAACTCATATACATTTGCGAGCGAGCTATTGGATTCACCCCATATTTTTCCATATACGCTCATAAATTTCTGGCGTTACAAATCTGTCTTAATTTAAAATTTCATTATTTTACATAAAAATTACCAACAAAACAGTATAGAATATGTTATTGGTTATGCGCGTCGAGATTCTAAATCATCTTGAGTAAGTGCATGTACCGTCTTCTGTCCAAAATGAAACGAAAAATACACTCGTCGACAATTTGAGGTTCTGCTAGGATGAAAAAATTTAAAAATAAACAAATAAATAGTCAATAGTCAAAAAGAAATCCGTTTGTGCTATACATAGCACTTATGACTATCAACAAAGAAAATAAAATACGAAAATACAGTACGGTTGACTGGTAGATAAAGCCTTGAGGCTTTAGGTCCGCCAATTGTATTATTTGTAGAGCAATAAAGTTTTTAAATAAATAAATAAAATAAAATTACGTTGATCGTAATAACTTATTCTAAGTTTATTCTAAATATTCATACAAGTAAAAAATTCAAGTAAAAAAGTTTTAATAAAAATAAATCAAATACATCAGTGTTTCCTTTGGACTATGACATGGGATCGTTCAAGAGGTATATTAGAGGTCTCTTTAGAGGCGTACAACGCATTGGTAGCGCTCCTGGTGTTGCTGATGGCCATAGGCGGCGGTGACCACTTGCCATCAGGTAGCCCACTTACCTGTTTATCTGCCGTATAAAATAAAAATAAATAAATAAAAATATAAATATTCGTGGACAAATTCACACAGCGCCATCTAGCCCCAAACTAAGCAAAGCTTGTACTATGGGTGCTAGATAACTGATATACTACTTAAATACTATTTTTTTAAAATATAAATTCATCATTTCAATTTCTGGGAGGTATACAACTATACCTTCAACAACAAGATATCAAACCAAAAACGCGTTACCATTTCTTGTCACCTGTACAATTTATCTCAGAGTTATCAGGAAATAATCTTGAAATGTTAGTATTGATAATAAAAATGAGTAAACTCAGTTATCACATCATGGAGTAAGTAACATGTTGTCGTCGACGCGCCTGCATTATTTGCACACAAGATCCAAAGACACGTTTTTGACAGTATGTAAGTTTTGTTCTTTGACTGTACTCTGTTTACTTTAAGACAACAGTGATAAAGAAGGTGGGCAGCCTGATGGATAGTGGTAACTATTACCATAATATGTAAGATTTATTAGAATACGTGCTATCTTAGTTGTAATGTGACGTATTGACCTATAAAGCTTTGGTTATTATTCTGAGCCTTTAAACGAATTACTTGTTCGTGATTATTTAGATGATTGTTTACGTTTTATTTTCGAGTATTTATACATTTTGAATTAATATTAAAGCTTGATAATATTACTTACTTCGCTGGCTCGGTGACCCAAAGCGGATCTTGGCCTCCGACACAAGAAACATATAAACATAAACATAAAAATATAAACATTTTTCTTTTTTAATCTAAACAGTGCATTGGAAAGTTAAAACTATTTAAGTAAATAAATAAGTGAAGACGAATGAATAAGCGGTACATTAGAATCATTAGTACTTTTATCTAAAGTAAAAAAACAATTTAGTGTTTGAGTGTGAGTGTGAAACAAACAAATGGATTTTACGTTTCCTTCTGTGAAAATAACTAAAACTCTATTCTCCAATGTGAATAATTTGTTCAATGCGAATGAGCGACCTTTCCCCAAGATGGACTTACCTATGCATAGAAGCACGTGGCTTATTAGGAAGGATACGGTATTGTACATATTGGAAATATTAGTGTTTTATATTTGAAGATTGTACTTTTTCTTGATTTTCCTCAGTTTAGGGCTTATTGACGAACTGCGTGGTTCAGTTCGTTAACATGGCACTGTCTGCCACGCAGAGGTCCCGGGTTCGATTCCCGGCTGAGCAGAAATTGAAATTATGAATTTTAATTTCTGTTACGGGTTTGGGTGTTACTTTTATTTTATTTGGAAAACAAATGCTGTTTGTTGTATGGCAATAAATCAATAACCAAGTCGATAACAAACACGCCAATGATATGTTTTCACATTTAACGTTATATGTATAAGAAGTATATGTTTAAAAATATATATAAGTAGTTTATCAGTTATCTAGCACCGTTAACACAAGTTTTGCTTACTTTGGGGCTAGATGGCACTGTGGGAATTATTAATTAATTAATTATTTTTTATAAATTTTCCTCTTACCTTAACTCGAAACTATCTAGATTTTAATAACTCATACTCATGTCCAATTGTGAATGGTTAAGAGCTGCGAATTTGTGATACTTCTTGTTGATAATATTATTTAGTACTGCAATAATAGTGTAAAATACAAAAAAGCTATTGTAATATCTATTGGTGAAGATGTGTTATTATCTTTACTATTGTTGTTAGCTACAGTTTACAGACAATATGTATATTTATACTGTTAATATTCTTTATCCTCACACTTACATTTTCTATTAAAACTTATGACGTGAGGATACTGAAGTACCGGCGAAGTGGAGAAGAATGAGTAGGAAAGCGGACCCTGGCAGAGGCCGGGATAAGCGCTAGGACAATGATGATGATGAATGTTAGCAAGAATGTACATTAAGAAAATGTTTGTTTCCGTTTTCTATTGTTCTTCGTCTATCTTGAGATATTATTTTCGATTAACACTATGAATCTTCTCCTTCTTTCCTACCGGATTAGAAACCGCAATGGTTCAACGCTCTAAAGAGTGTAGTGAGTAAACATAAGACTTGTATCACTTTATGTAACCTTCGATGTTTATCAAAACTGGCTTAGCATGTTTCCTGTTACACGAGATTGTAGAAGAGTTTATTTGACGATGTTCCGTTCGAACAACCATAATAACAATGCAATAACGAACAACAATGTTTTTGTATTATACAATATTTTTGTTGTGTTGTTGAATAAATAATTGTATTTACACAATTATGTTTTAATATATCGCGGTCATTTAGACATTTAAAGAATTCTCACTTTCTTAAACAATTTTAATAAAACTTTTCTATCATCTCGTGGTTGCAGTGAGTTCATTATCAGACAGCTTAACATTCAGAAATCAGAAGCCTGTGATATATTACGTGATACCATAATTTATCGTTTTCTTTTAAAGTTATTTTTTAACATTATTTTAACATTAAATTAAATTTAACATTTTGTTTTCCTGCCACGCATTCTGTTGCCGATCATTGCATGGTACTTATTTTTGTTTTCTTTTTAAATATAATTTTTTACAGCATGTTATATCATTGATAACCTTACAAATTAGTTTTAAGTAATATTTTCGAATGAAATACATGTACAAATCCTAACAAAACCATTTGTTCCACACAAAAAGTTGGGCACAACAGAGATTTTGGTAGGTATTGGTACATTTAAATATTGATTATTTTAACACATTGCACGCAATACTGTGGTGGAATTGGTATGGGCACAGCATGATCTGGGTTAAGCCCACCCAGACTGGAGTCAAGAGACGACAGATTTTAAAACAAAGAAGATCTGAGATTATATTAATTACTGTTTTACTACAAAATTTCTGTTTTCTTGTCCATTGTCCCAAGGGCATTTGTATTTACTCTCACTCAAATTTTGTATGAAACAATCGAGACTAAAGAACAAATACTCGAAATTATTTGTTTTGACTTAGAGTCAAATAACATAATAGTGAAATAATGATGAAATACCACTACTAAAGTGTTATAAAGCATTTCAGAAAAAGTGGTGAATTAAAATATTTGTTCTCATTTCAATTTGAAATTCGAACCGGCTTACTGAAATAAGTCCTCTTTAAACTAAATATTACCTATTCCCAAATGGAAATATAAATAAAATATAATTGTTTCCATTTGTAAATATGTAATATGTATTACTAAATAATGTTCTTTTGTTAAAAAAAGTTGTAATTCAAAGATAAAATGTTAAACACCAATTCGTACACTGCCCGACTAAACTGTACCCTGTAATACCCACCAGACTGTAAACCTCAAGTCGCTGGCGTCTTCCAACTACGGCTCTGACGTGGACATCATAAACGAAGACGGAGAGCTCGCCTCGGCGTACGAGGCACAGAAAGGAATTAACAGGTACCACATATAACGTTATTTTACAATGATTCGGATGTGGAATGAGCTTCCAGCCAGTGTTTCCTTTGGACTATAACATGGGATCGTTCAAGAGGTATATTAGAGGTGTGTTCAGAGGCGGGTAACGCATTGGAAGTGCCCCTGGTGTTGCTGATGTCCATAGGCGGCGGTGACCACTTTCAATCGTAAAAATTTTGCATTACACATACCTTAGACTACCTTGATTGTCTCTGCCTACTCCTATGGGATGAGGGAGTGAGTGTGTATGTATGTATATATGTATGTATGTACACATACCTTCTCGTGTCGCGTGTTTTTAACCCCCTAAAAAGAGCAGTTTTTTAAGTTTGACGCGTGAATCTGTAGCTCTGTGTGTCTATCTGTGAAATCGTAACTCCCGAACGGATGGGCCGATTTTGATGCGGTTTTTACTATTTGAAAACCAGTTTAATCGAGATGCTTCTTAGCTTTGTTTCATTAAAATCGGTTTAGTAGTTTAGGAAATATTTGCATAAATGTAAAACGTCGGGGTTATCCGACTTTTCATGTGACGTTCTAATATTTCTTTTTCCACGCTCTTTCCAGACAACTCCAAGATGAGCTGCTCTCAGAGAAGAAGTTCTACTCCGAGCACATCTCCAAGACAAAATCCGAAATGGATAAACTGCGGGAGGAGAACGAGAAATATCAAAAGTGAGTATTTATGGGTAAGCTATAAACATGTAGTAAGCAGGAAACCAGTTCCGATCTACCAGCACTGGCCAATGTGGCTGATTACTTACTGTAGAGTAGGTAGTCGGGTAGTCTGGTCTACAAACTTATCTAACCCGGTGGCCAAAACTAGAACTAATTGTCGCTATATAAATAGTCTGATTATTCCTACAACAGTGACGCCGTTACCATTCAAATAAGTTTGTGTCGCTATACAAAAAATTCTAAAGGATGAACTTCTAGAATAACCTACGTCTAGAATATTATATGAACGTTTTTGAGTAGTAGAGCCGCGGAACGGAACTTGTCTGGCTCGCCAAATGTATAGAGTCTCGGTACTGACTGCAGGCACTCTACCGATAAGCGCAGGAGGATATAATTTTAAAGTTTCAAATGAAACCAACTTTTAGTACAAGAAAATAGAAGAAATAGTAATTTTTATGAATTTTAAATAAAGTGACTCTTTCAGTATGTATCGCAGCAGTAGAGAGGGAAATAACAGCAAATTCTGGCACTGCTTGGTTAAGACCTTCCAATTCGTAAGAAGCCTCGTTGAGAAAAGAAATATGTTCTTAGAGTTCACGTTCAGGGTTGTATTTTCGTTATGATTTTAGTGAACCATTCGTTCCGCCATTTTTGTCTGTCAAAAATGTTACAATTCCAATGAAATCTTTGAAGCCTTATCGTTTCAAGTTATGTCCTTATGAAGTATTGTATAATAGATAATTAAACTAGAACTAAAATAGTTATTTTTTCGATAACCTTGTGAAAAATAATGAACAAACTGACGCCATCTAGCGGCGATTTGTGATTTTTTTTCGAATTATTAACCTATAGAAACTCAATTTTGCGCCCCATTGAATACATTCACTAAGAGCATAAAGCGTAATTCAATTATAAACACTCAAACGAATGGAAATATAAATTTAGTACAGAAAGCGAACCCCCTCAACGTCGCTGTTTTGCCCGCGCGCTATGCGCCCACAATATATTGTACAGATCTTTTTATAATATTGGGAACGGAGGAAAATGGTTTTAAAGATTTCATTGCTTTCTTAATATTTTTGAGAGGAAAAAAGTTACGGTAAGACTGGACTTTTAATTGATTCCTTGCATGATCGGTGAACTATTGGAGTTCTTACTATTTGATATTTTAATTATTAATAACAGAAATTAAGTTGGCGATGGAGTATGGAACGCTAGTGACTGGAAAGGCTGACATTTGACTGATTTTTAAATTAAGTAGAGATTATTATTTTGAAGTTTATATTTTGTTTTAATTTTATTTTTGTTAGAATTTATACAATGTTGTTTTCTGTATTATTTGATTAGATTTTTAGTGTTTATTTTACATTATTGAGTTTATTTTGGTTTTGAAGGTCATGTCTATTCTGGAAACCTGAATATTAAAGGGGCTAATACACGGTTGCAAACTCAGGTTGCCAACAGAGTGACCTTGATCAGCAGCTTCTTGCATCTTATGATTGAATGATTTTGTTGTGTTACTGTAATGCACATGGCCTTCTGTTGACTTAGTTTATATATGTGTTATCTCTAATTTTAAGATATTGTGTTTAATCATTGTTTGTGTAGTTGATTGAGCCATGTTTGTAGTTGATATTAGTGTTGTACAGTTGGTTAATTATTTGTCTAAAAGTTTAATTATATAGGAAAATATTTAAATGATAATAGTATTTTTCCATGTCATGACGACAGACACCTGCACATTGCACACATAACAATATTTTCATGATCAGATGAAGATATTCTCCTTAGAACTCCCTAATGAACGAGTCCTTTTGAGGACTACAGTTTGATCACAACTACCAATAAAAGCCCGTTTCAGGGCTATATTCCCTTATTGGCTATAGCCCCTTTTCAGGGTTATAATTATTCTATTCTTTTATATAGTCTATTCTATAGTGTGACCTTAAATGCCAAGACCCTTTTTCACTTTTTCATTTTTCGGGGTTACATGTAACAACAAATTAGGGCTACTACAATCTTAACCACAAATTCCTATAAAAAATCGGGGCGACATTGTAATATGTATATAATAATAATAAATTTATTTATTCAAATAAAATTAAACCAAAATTACAAGTTAATTAAATATAACATAATAACTTATGATAAATGGGTACAAATAAAATTGAGGTTACTTATTTACAACTCTTGCACAAATAACAATAAGTACTTAATTCTAGTTATTGATACTTTGTGACTGCAAATGACAATCAAAATCTCTTATGAGAGCTATAATGTGACCATAAATGCCATAAAAGCCCTTCAACAGCGCTATAGAGTGACAACAAATGTCAATTAAAGCCCTTTTCAGGGCTACCGAGTAACTACTAATGCTAATAAAAAGTCCTTTTCAGGGCTACAGTGTGACCACAAATGCCATTCCAAAGCCCTTGTCAGGGCTACAGTGTGACCACAAATGCCAAACAAGAGCCCTTGTCAGGACTGTAGTGTCGCCACAAATGCCAATCAAGAGCCCTTGTCAGGGCTGTAGTGTCGCCACGAATGCCAATCAAGAGCCCTTGTCAGGGCTGCAGTGTGACCATAAATGCCATAAAAGCTCTTGTCAGGGCTTCACTGTGACCACAAATGCCATTCAAAAGCCCTTGTCAGGGCTACAGTGTGACCACAAATGCCAAACAAGAGCCCTTGTCAGGACTGTAGTGTCGCCACGAATGCCAATCAAGAGCCCTTGTCAGGGCTTCAGTGTGACCACAAATGTAATTCAAAAGCCCTTGTCAGGGTTACAGTGTGACCACAAATGCCAATCAAAAGCCCTTGTCAGGGCTGTAGTGTCACCATAAATGCCAATCAAAAGCCCTTGTCAGAGCTGTAGTGTCACCACAAATGCCAATCAAAAGCCCTTGTCAGGGCTGTAGTGTCACCACAAATGCCAAGCAAAAGCTCTTGTCAGGGCTACAGTGTAACGACAAATGCCAATAAAGAGCCCTTATCAGGCCTGCAGTGTGACTACAAATGCCAATAAAGAGCCCTTGTCAGGGCTGTAGTGTCGACACAAATGCCAATTACAAGCTCTTGTCAGAGCTTCATCATGACGACAAATGCCAACCAAAAGCCCTTTTCAGGGCTACAAGAATAACTACAAATGACAGCCAAAATCCATTTTCAAGACTACAGTATGACTACAAATGCCAATCAAAAGCCAGGCCTGTATGTGATCACTAATTTTATTAAAAGCCCTTGTCAGGGCTATAGTGTGACCACAAATGCTATTACAATAAAACAGTTTCTGGGTCTACCTCCGCCTCAATAAAATCAACATTGTTAATTTATTATTTTGTCCTCTTACACCCAAATACTGGAATGCTTCTTATTCTTAACCTTAAGGGCTCTTTAAAGATCATGCTAACACTCAAATATCTTTGACGTTCAAAAGGGATAGCGTATCTAATGAACCCTTAAAATTAAGACACGTTCAAGTATTCGGGCGTTAATTATCCCTAGATTTTAAAAATCAACTAAAAAATTTAAAATTATATAAGTAGTTTATCAGTTATCTAGCACCCATAACACTTTGCTTACTTTGGGGCTAGATGGCGTTGTGTGAATTTGTCCACGATTATTTATTTATTATTATTATTTATTTATTTACTATCCTAACATTTTCCGTGTAGTGTGAAGAAACTTAGTTTGTTTATCTAGTTCTAAAACACTTGAACTGTTAAAGAAGAACAAATTAAAATTCAGCATGGATCTAGATCAAACACCCAAAGGAAACAATAGTTCTAGAATATTCTAACTGTTTTAGAGAAATAGTTCTATACTATATAGTATACCTACATAAACTACATTGGTCATTAGAGGACATCAGAATTTGTCTACAACCCGAGAGGAGATGCGTGCGTGCGCATCTTTGTTTCTGATTTGATCTATAAGTTGAAGTAAGTGAGAGACGACGACCTGAGTGGTTCAATAGTCAACGGTCTGCCACGCAAGAGGTCAAGGGTTCGAATCCCGGCCGGGCAGAAATTGAAATGATGAATTTTAATTTCTGTTACGGGCCCCAGGCCCGTGTTCTGTGTATAATAAGTATGTATTTAAAAAGTATTTAAGTAGTACATCAGTTATCTAGCACCCATAGTACAAGCATTGCTTAGTTTGGGGCTAGATGGCGCTGTGCGCTTTTATTTGACTTTATTGTAACACTGTCCCGCTTGCAGGTTGCTGGGCGCCGACCTCAGTCAGGAGCCGAAGTCTAAAGAGCAAGAGTTCGCCCAGAACGAGATCATACGGCTAGCGGCAGAGAGTATGGCGTTGCAGGTTTGTGTTCCACACATCATTACACATGTCGGATTTCTCAACACGACTATGATTGTTTTTGAGCCCCGACGAAGAAAGATAGGTGTATAACTAAAACCTGTATAATCTCATGAATGCAATAAATACTCATGATAATACGTGGGCTGGGTACTCATCCCCACTACGTAGAGCCTCTGTTGGTCACCACGCGAAGGTTCGAAAGAACGTTTCTCGCTCATACGATTCAGATGTGGAATGAGCTCCCAGCCACAGTGTTTCCTTTGGACTATGACATGGGATCGTTCAAGAGGTATATTAGAGCTCTCTTCAGAGGCGGGCAACGCATTGGTGACTCCCCTGGTGTTGCCCATGTCCATAGGCGGCGATGACCACTTTCCATCAGGTGGCCCGCTTGCATGTTTGTCTGCCGAATTACATTAAAAAACACATTGACTATTGACTATATAAGTTTGTCGTGTTGATCTGGGCCTCGAGGCCGCTAATTTACAAATATCGAATTACTCGATTCATCTAAGTTACTTTATCGAATTGTAATTGAATCGCGGTTGAATACCGAAAACGCGTAAGACTGCTATTGAGCTGCGATTCGATTACAATTCAGTCGAGCCAATAGTAGTAGTAGAAGAATTACAAAAACGTGTCAAACCACCATTGAGCTGCGATTGCGATCCAAATCCAATTCGATGTAGTCATTAGTAAATTTGCTGAGGCGAGGCCCTGTGGATCTGTGTGTCTGTCTGAGGTATCGTAGCTGTCAAACGGATGGACCGATTTGGATGTGGTTTTCTCTACGTGAAAGCCAGTTTAAGCGAGATGGTTTTCATGGGAAAAAAACGCCAATTTCACAGGTCAGTACCATATATTTAAGAGTATGACTCTTTTCGGTGGAGCAATCGCCACTCTTCTCTCCTGTCTGCCAACCTCTTCATCTCTTTACAATCCCTGGCGCTCACTGTTTCCTTCACGATAATTTAATAGGTAAGGACCAATATTTTATTGATACAAACAGGATCGCGTGGACAAGCTGTCGGAGAGCTGTCGACGGTACAAGAACCAGATCCGACTGCTCGTCGGCAAACTGAAGGAGTGCGGCGTCGACGACGTCAACGACATCCTGGAGAGCAATGGTGAGGGCATTTGTTTGGCAAGAAATTTTATGTGTAACATTTGAATCTTTTGATCGATCTTTTTACAAGAGTTTGACGTTTTTACCCGAATGCGTCAGGACACGCTGTTTTTCGAGCGTATGTATGAATGTCTATTTCTTTGGCCCGAATACCTCAATGGATTTTAAAATATGAGGTGTTGTGACACTGGGTACATTAAAATTTAAAAGATTGAAAATGTAATTTTTCCAAAATACTTAAATGGTTTTTCATAAAACGGCAAAACACTGTTTTACATTATAGAAGTTATTTTTATTTAAAATGTTATGATTTGGTATAAAAAAATATTTTTGGTACGATCTTAGCGTCTAGACGGATGAATTTTATCCTACATGACCGATTTGCATATTTGGTTCATTGTTTTACTGCTATATATTTATTAGGTTATTTAAAACAGTAAATATCCACCATCATAATTATTTACAATTAAAGCAAACAAAAGTGGAATAAATCCCTTTTTGAAGTGTATCTATTCATAAAACAGACGAAATGAAAGGGTGTAAATAATATTGCAAGAAGAGGACCAAAAAATTTATAAATGCGACATTTTCGTACAATCTTTTAACAACCTGAAACACGTTACCAATCCCGTCCCCAGAGCCGCCGCCCCAGAACGCGTCGCTGGTGGAGATGGCGCCCGTGTCGCGCAAGAAGGAGCGCGAGTACCTCGGCATGTTCGAGTACCGGATCGAGTACGAGGGCACCATTATCAAGAAGCTTATTTTGGGTGAGTACCATAGATATTATATAAGTAAATTAGGCTCCCTGTATGAGTTCTATCGGCTGTATTCATAGATCCTTAATATAATATAACAGGGTCATGGAGGGGTTCGAAACTCGCTCAGGACACTGTACCAGTGTCATTTTTCGAACACCTAACATTAGTCGTCGCCCCGGGTGTTGCTGTCTTATGCTGGTGGTGGCTGTCTTATCTTTTACTTCCCTCTGTTATAAAAAAAAACATCGCCTATTTTCGGCTTCGTCGGAGGTCCATAATAAATAAATGAAATCGTTATTGTTCGGCTTGGGCAAGAGAAGGCGTTAGTTAGACAAGGAACGGATTGATACGAGGGCACCGTCAACAATAAGTTTATAATGAGTACGATGTGGGGTTTGTTGGCCTAGTGGTGAGAGCTGGAACAGGAATTTTCTTTTTATGTTTAACGGCAGACAAACAGGCCGCGCGGGCCACCTGATGGTGCGTGGTCACCGCCGCCTATGGACATCAGCAACACCAGGGGCGCTACCAATGCGTTGCCCGCCTCTGAAGAGACCTCTAATATACATACCACTTGAATTTGTTAACACTGTAATACTGTGAAGTTGTTTTAAATAACCATAGGTATAAGTTTTATCTTATTCTGTATTTTGTATCAGTTTATTTTGTATTTATGTTGTTTGTGTATTTATAGATATGGGCCTCAGTTGCCTGAAATAAATGAATAAATAAATAAAATAAATAAATAAATAATAAATGACAATCCAACCGTCTCTCCCCAGACCTGAAACCCCGCACAGCAGTGACCCTGCTCCCCGGCCTGCCGGCCTACATCCTGTTCATGATGCTGCGGCACATGGACCACGTGGACGACGAGCCCAAGATGCACCAGCTGATGAAGGCCGTCAGGAACGGCGTCAAGAAGACCCTGAAGAAGCGCGTCGACAGCCTGGAGTACAATGCTATGTGGCTGGCTAATATGTTGCGGTGAGTGGAAATAAAAAAATTGATAATAATAATAGGCCTCTAGCAACACCGTAAAATAAAATAAAAATTAAAAAAAATGTTCTTCAAAGTAAGCAAAGCTTGTGTTAATAGCACCGTAGGTAATCTTACATCAAGTACAAGAAAAAATCCACTATGTAGCTTTGAATTCTAATTCAGCAGTAGACATCCTGCAGCTAAGATGATGATGAAGTAAAAAATAATCATCTTGGCGTCAGTCCCCCAGTTATGCACTGGCGCTAAGGTCCGCTTTGGCGCTAAATTTGGCAGATCAGGTATTATAGTGTCTGACATCCGTGACCCTGTCAGCAATCCTGGGTGTCGTAGTAGTCGTTGGAGAACCGCACCGCACCGCACGTTACACTCGTGGGTGTCGTACAAAACAACTCATGTTTTCGAGGGAAAAAGTACTAGAGTCTCCATTGACTGGAAAATGAGCAGCAGCGTTTTCCATTGTTATTAATAAATATGCTTGGACAAATTCACATAGTGCGATCTAGACCTAAAGTAAGCAAAGCTTGTGTTGTGAGTAAGTAAGTAAGTAAAAACTCTTTATTGCACACATATTATAAGACAATTTACAAAAATCAGCATAATATACATGCGCGCAAAGGCGGTCTTATCGCTTTAAGCGATCTCTCCCAGACAACCTTTGGGAAGAGGTAATGTTTCACAAGAACTAGTAAGTAGTGCTAGAGTAAATAGTAGCGAAAAATAATAATTAACAAAGTGGGTGTTAGTTACATAACTAAAACAAAATATTTACAACACTGCGATCGCCGACCCGCCTGCTAAGCGTGGAGATTATATAAATACAAATAACTTTATTGCAAACATCAAATCAATACATATTATGTTGTTACACGTTTCCAGTACATCAACTAGTGTTACAGATAAATGGAAAGGTTATTATAGCCCCCACACTAATGCAGGCCTGTATTATGGCAGTAACCTCCTGGCGAGGCCCTAAGTCCTGCAGTAGACTGTTAGGCTGTGATGATAATCCATGCATCCCTTCCCCAGGCTCCTGAACAACCTCCGTCAGTACAGTGGCGAGGCGGCGTACGCGGCGGGCAACACGCCGCGGCAGGCGCAGCAGTGCCTGCGGGTGTTCGACCTGGCCGAGTACCGGCAGGTGCTCAGCGACATCGCCGTCTGGATCTACCAGGGTGAGCTGGGCCGGGCAGACACACACACACACTGGCGAGCTGGGCAGCTATGTTAGGGTATAGCGGGATATTTCGTACGAATTGGAGCCGAACAATTGTATTTTAAGTAGAATTTTGTTCCTGTCGTGTCGGTTTATGGCTCTCGTACTCAGGAATAGGGGCTTTGACAGTGGAGGGGAGTAGCCATTTGCCTGAATTCAAATGTCACCTCATGTCTCCGATGGCTGATTCCACGAATCTTCCAGGTTATCAATAACAACTCACCTGGTTTCTAAGCTACCAGGATATAAAATAACTCACCTGATGTCTGTCGTGCGTCACATTTGACATTTTTACTTACGTAAAACGAGACGCCCATTCTATAGCGCGTTCTATTAGTACAGCAGCGCCATCTCTCGGCCGTGTTACGTAACCCAAGGAATACTGTAGTGAGGCGGCAGTCGTAGCTGTGTAAGGATTTCGATTCGGCCGAGTACCAGTAGGTGCTAAGTGATATTGCCGTTTAGATATACCAGGGTAGAGTAAGGTCACCTGTGCTCCATTGGGAAAACCGTGGTGTTGACAGATCAACGTGTCCCGGGGTTTCAGAGCCCTGGTTTTATCCGGTTATTACAATTGCAATGTGCATAGACAGCGAAGATGAGATAACTAATCTTGTATCTGTGGTTCATGACGTGTTTGAGGCTGTGTAAGTATAACGGGCGTACTGTGAAGTTCTTGAGTGGCCACTGTAGCGAAATCTATCGTTCTGACAGGGAACTTCAACAATACTCACTTTACAAGTACACGAACACAAGGTTGGCAAGCATCCGCATATAGGTGTCGCTAACCGTCTTACATCGCGCTAGAGAAATGTGCCAACTTCCACGGCATATATACAACTTCCGACGATCAACTGTCGGACCCTTGGTGCCCTGGTCACAACACCCGGCCAGGTGGGTTACCCTTTTCCCCATCTTCGTTTGCCAACATTGGCGGCTATCTTATCCTGCACCGTGCGCAGCGTGGGTAGGCCTTCCACAAGGTGGACCAACGGTCATTATCGCAGGTACCAGCTGCATGCGGAAGACACAGAGCTGGCTTTTGTGGAGATCTCTGGGGGACGCCTATGCCAGCAGTGGGCGTCTTCCTATGATTATAATTTATTATTTATCTCAACCTGAATCATCCCACTGCTAGGCAAATGTCTCCTTCTATTCTTCCATACTTTGTAATAATTTGCTATGGTTTGCCAGTCCCTGTCGAACGAATGCCAACAGCTCGTCGTATCATAATAATGATTGACACCCCCCCCCTCTTCCCCAGGGCTGATCCACCCCCTCTCGCGGCAGCTGGATCCTTTTACGACAATGATTCTCACAACCCCCCCTCCTCCCCAGGGCTGATCATCTGTAGCATCAGCTAGATCCTATGACTCACAGACCCGTTATCCACCTCTTAGAGCGCCAGATGGAGCGACTGGTCGTGCTCACGATCTTATATTGACATAACCTCCTCTTCCCCAGGTCTAATCCACCTGCTAGAACGCCAGCTGGAGCGCCTGATAGTCCCCGCGATCCTGGAGCACGAGGAGATCAGCGGGCTGTCGGGGCTGTCGGGCCCGGCGCGGGCCCCCCCGTCCCCGCCGGCCGCGGGGCCCAACCGCTTGAAGGCGGAGCTGGCTGCCACGCACCAGTGCTTGCACACTTATGCCGTCGACGCGGTGTTGAGGGTTGCTATTTTTAAACAGGTATGTGATACTGTTCTTGTCTTAGAATAGAATAGAATAGAATAGAATAGAATATAATATTTATTTGATTAAAACATGGTTACAATTATAGATCTTAAGATAATCATCACACAGTGGCTCTCACATGTTCAGCCAGTATTAACAGGCATGCAAACTTGTTCAGCGTTAATGAACATGCACCTTAGGCTACCTTAAACTCTAAAAAATCCTTGACAGAATAAAAGGAGTGCTCCAATAGCCATTTATACAAGTCCTTTTTAAATTTGTTTATAGGCTAGGCTGTTCTTTAATCATTCGTTTGGGGTCGGTATAATGTTTTTTCATTCTCCACACGTATGTAAGCATTGTGGAGAATTATGACATGCCACAAATACGGCGCGGTGTTGAGGGTCGCCATTTTTAAACACATACGAGCCAGAATCATCATTTGGCTGCCCTTGTCACATTCGTTTGGTTTCATTATCCACAATGCTTGCACACGTCCGCGGTGTTGATGGTATCCATTTTTTAAACAGGTACGCGACATAGTCACGGATTGCGAATTGAGAATTTTGTTAAACAAATTTGACATTTCACTTCGAACACTGCATCTTCACTATTATTATTATGGTAAATTATTGCAATACTCTATCAGGGTTCCATGCCTTGTACTAAGATATATAAATTGATAAATTGCTCCACCGACAAGAGTTATACTACTACGTCATCAGTTTTCTGTTGCTATTGTGTAATCGAACTCCCCGACCAAAATGAACTCGACGAGCTTCATTTTTTTGTATAAGACTAGCCAGGCAATGAGAGGTTTTATATTAAAAAAAAACATGTTTTATCTTAGTTCAGGTACTTAAGTCACCTCGTAAATTGAATATAGCTAGCCCATGTTGCAAAATGATCTACCTATATGTCTATGTCCAGATTATAAAGATCTTATTTATAACTCTGCCGAATGACATATGACGTCAGTTGGTACAGACTATATAATACGGGTATCTGCATTTTGTTTAGAGGCCTCTATTAGTCGGGGCAGATATTAGGGTTGGCTAAAAGATAAGAAAGTTAGCTACCTTCATGGCTGAGTAGAGCGGCCCTCTTGGGTAAAATGCGTGCCACACGTCAGCTTTACAATCAATTTGGTTGTCAAAGTCACATTTCTAAAACGACTGACAATTTTCTTGCTCTGTGGTTTGTGATTTTCTAATTCCGATGAAATACATTACAACCATTTCCAACACATCCTCTCCCCCACAGCTATTCTACTACATCTGCGCGTACAGCCTGAACCAGCTGCTGCTGCGCAAGGACCTCTGCTGCTGGGCGAAGGGGCTGCAGATCCGGTACAACATCTCGCACCTCGAGACCTGGATCAAGGAGCACTTGGCCGAGTACGGCCAGAAGAGCGTGAGTTGGCTGGTGTAACCCGATGTTAGCTAGGTTCAGAATTGGACTCTATATAGATATAACAAGAAACACTAAGATTTACATTGAACTAACTTAACTTGACCTTGACCTTGACCTGGTAAGGATCGCAGGTACCAGCTGGATGCGGAAGGCACACGACCGGCCTTTGTGAAGATCTCTGGGTAGGGAAAGGGGAAAAAGTCTTTCGGCTGATATGATGATGATAACTAATAAAAAAACAATATTATACATAAAAGGACTCCAAATCGCTGCCAATCGTTAGTGTGCCTAGGAGGTTGGCGGCGTTACCTCTTTGTACGGTTAAACTCAAGCGCTGGTCGAGGTACGCTCCAGCCCGTGGGTCGCTAGTCGTTTCGATCACGCGGGCAGATTCAGAATTAACTGTGAAACTACACTCTCAAACCAATTTTCCATCGATGTAGATTGTAGACGAACCACTAGTGGCACGGAAAAATGTACTCGTCAATCTAAAGAAAAGAACAGATGTGAATTCTCACCGTGGATAACTTATTTTATTTCAGTTTGTAAGCAAGTAACCACTTGAAACAATCTATAAATATCAATATTTATTATTTTAATGTTTCCATTTGTTTCTTAGATGGAAAATTGGTTTGAGATAGACTGTACATTGTAATTAAAGAGTTTAGTGAAACTAACTTTAGATGGGTTGTCGGTGGTTTAGTGGTAAAGGGTCCGATTCGCAAGCGAAAAGTATCGGGTTCGAATTCTACTGCCGCCATGTATCAAGGACTCTTTTTTGAGTTACGTACATTATTCTAAATATTCCTTCTATATATTATAAACATTTTGATACACTAGTTCTATTAAATATATCATATTTATAATCTTTTAATTAATTGCAACCGGTTTCGGAAATCATTTTCAATCATCTTCAAAATTGTAGTTGAACCAATAGTGTCTTTACTTTAGCGCCACATATTATGCTTATTCTTGTATATTGTCACGTATATGTGTGCTATAGAGTTGATACTTATTTATTTGCTCCTGTCCCCAGGTGGAGGAGATCCTGTCGGTGCTCCGGCCGATCACGCAGGCGGTGCAGCTGCTGCAGGCGCGCAAGAGCATGGCCGACGTGCAGAGCACCGTGGATATGTGCGCCAACTTGACTGCTATGCAGGTTTGCAAGGTGAGTTGGGGACGGCTAGGTGGTGGCTGGTTGCCATCAGGCAGGCTGTATGCTTGATTGACATATTAGCGGTTTAAAAGAAAAGAATTTTAACCCTGACGAAAGTCCGTAGCAACTGTGCCACTGGTGATCGGAGCCTGTCGGCTAGGTTCGGCTGGCCCTCGGAGATCAGTGCAGTACGCTATGCGGGTAGGCAAGGTGAGTTGTGGACTGTTTCTACACCGACGATAGAATGCTGTTAGCTGTAGCAACGCCATTACCATTAAAGTTATTTCTAAACATAAGATAGACCTAGAGCATAAGTGGATTCTCGACCTATAGAGAATGTACATTGTCAACTTTGGCGGTAAAAGTCAATAGCCGGTAGCCGCCAATGTTGGTAACCCACCCGGGTGTTGTGACCAGGGGACCAGGGGTCCAACAGTTTATCGTCGGAAATAGTATTTATGACGTGGCAGTTGACACACTTCTCTTGCGCGATCTAGAACGCCATATATGTTAGGATGCTTGCCAACCTTGTGTTCGTGTACTCGTAACGGAATTATTGTTGATTTTCCACATTGGAGCGATAGATGTCGCTACAACTCCACTGCCAGTGACGATCGGAAGTCGTCGGCTAGGTTCGCTCGGAAATCGTATGCTAGGCGGGTTCGCTTGGTGGGGGTCGGAACAAATTAGAAAGTTAAGTTCACAGTGACCAGTTGACGGAAGAAAATAATAAAAATGCCTCGCCAGTTGGAATAAACAGCAAATACTAGAATGGCTGCTAAGCAAAGGGATATCCTTGACTTTATTTTTAATTAGAGATAATTCAGTTGATTTTTATCCATTAATAAACTTAATCTTTTTAAAAATATAAATTGTTGAATTTTTACTTCACTGTGAAAACAACGTTACTCACTATTTTCTTAACGCGAATATACATATGAATATATATTGACAGACGCGTAAAGCGACTTTATTTTATACTATATGTATAAGAATTCAGCCTACCGACTTCCCTTCGAACGCTCGCGTCGCTCCCGAAACTTTGGTAGCCACTACCGAAACTTCTAAATACTAAATATTGACATCCCCCACAGATTCTGAACATGTACACGCCAGCCGAGGACTACGAGGTGAAGGTGACGCGCGAGTTCATCCACGAGATCCAGCGGAAGATGCAGGAGCGCGCCGGGCCCCATCCGGATAAGGAGCCGGTGAGTGGAGAGGGAAAATGAGATTGAGAGTTGAGAGAGAGAGTAATCTCTTAGGTGTCGCAGGCGGTAAACAAGATCCTCTTTGGTTGCTGAGTGAACGCTGTAAGTGTGTATGTGTGATTGTGATTGTGTGTGTATGTGTGAGAGAGAGAGAGAGCGTGACACTACAAGGTGAAGGTGACCCATGAGATCCAGAGGAAGATGCAGGAGCGCGTTGGACCCTACCCGGATAAGGAGCCACTCAGTGGGGAAGGAGAGTGAGATTGAGAATCGAGAGAGAGAGGCTTTCAGGGGTCCTATTTTTGAATCGCTTGCATCCACGTGAGCGCTCGCCTTCTATATATTCGCCTGTATTTTCTACCTCTACGAGTGTGAAAGAGATAGGTAGGCCACGCGAGCGCTAGCGTGGAGCGAGCGGTTTCAAAAATAGGTCCAGGTAACGGAAGCTAAGATCCTCTTTGGTGGCTGAGCGAGCGCAGTAAATGTTTGAGTGGTGTGAGAGAGAAAGAGAGAGATAGTGGAGAGGGAGCTCAGTCGGAGAGATCAGAGTGGAGTCAAAGCGAGACCTAAGAAAGATAGACGAATAAAAAAGATTTCGATTTCGAAGTTCATTCACAAGACTAGGAGCTTGTGAGTGACCAGAGAGAGTAAGAGTAAAGTGAAGTACCGCGGATATAGACATAGGCAGTTTTTCCAAAAAATAATTTGTTCAAAATGACTCTGGGATACTGCACCTACATAGTAAATTTTCTGTTCTGTGAACATGTGTCTTTCTTTTCACAGCAAAACCTGCTGATGGATTCGAAGATGATATTCTCAGTGCAGTTCCCCTTCAATCCTTCGCCTATCAGGCTGGAAGACATCGAGTTACCTGACGTCCTGGGCTTGGACGGTCTTCTCACGAAGATATAAGGAGATGAACAGGATATCAGTAAGGATGGAGTCCTTCGAGAAAGATGTGAAAAGGTTTCTACGGAGGTTCCGAGGTTACGGTAGACTTACCAGCACGCAGTAAGCTTGTTTGCCACACTAGTGGTGTAATATGGACCCAAGAATATGTCCTTTCGTTCCCCTTGTAGGTACAAGTGTAGTTCGTGGTCCAACTCGAATGATTGGTTATACACACTTTGTGTGATATTGTTACGTTTGTTTTAAAAACCTGTTTATGATGATGATTTTAATAACTTAAGTATTTAAACTAAGGCTTGAAGTGGGATAGATTTTAAACTATACTGATTTTTGTTGGGAAATCTAAAAATTCTACTTACTCTAAACGTACGAAATTGCAGTGTTTAGATATTTTAAAAACTGTTTTTGTTTTTATACCTAACCGTTATTCTTATAATTTTTTTCGGGTTGGACCATGAACTGTTTATATCAACTTACCTATTCATTATTGTTATTACTATTACCCGCATATAAAAAATATGTGGTATATTTTTGACGACGAATTCTCTGCTCAGACCCCATTAAAGGTTATGTATACTAATTTATTCATGTTTGATGGTCACCATTGAGGCCAGAGTGGCCATGGTAATCAAATTTTTGTGGACTCACTGAAATCAATGTCGTTTGCTCAGTGTTGTAGAATTTTCTCGAACTTTAAGTGTCCCAAAAGAAAATTAAAATTTGGTGTGATTGTGTTGTTTCTCATGCTGGACGCATGCTCAAACTCCAATTACTTAGTTATAATGTAGAATTTTGTAACGATAGCGGCAGCCATATTGCTTTTTGTAAAAAAAATACACTTGACAAAACTTGCCCTGCCAGCATTTACGTTTTTTATTCTCAGATGGTATAAAGTTCATTATCATTTTTTTTTCATTGTTTATATAATTTTTTAATTCCTATAATAACATTCCGTACAAAAGTTAATAATTGCCATAATAAGCAAAATTTTAACAATTCCATAAAAATGCCATTGTTTATTTAAAAATACAAGTATTATTATTTAATTTATACCAACGAAATATTTATTAAAAATATAATTAATGGACTGACGAACTTCTTCAGTTTTGGAGTTGGTGCAAAATAAATTCATTCCAATTTGGTGCCATTTAATTTCTTCCATTTACGAAAAATGTTTTTTTTTATAATATTATTATATTATATTAAAATAATATTGTTATGAATAGTTTTACGCGATCAGTCGCGATAGCCTGACGTCGTTTGGAAATAGCAGATAAAAAGGTTATTAACGTATATAACGTTATATGAGCTTAACAATAGCTTGAATATTATATGAACTTCATATAAATAACGTTATATTTCTAGCTCTATAATTCAAAGGTAAATAGAAATGTAGCGGATGGTTATATAGAAAAATTAATATTGTTTTTGTGAGGACGTTTAACGCCCTAAAATTAATAATGTTAAGATTATAATAACATGTTACATGTCGAATTCAGTTTGCTTTAAAAACGAGCGAAGCTTAACTATACTGCTGTTATAAAAAGTGCAGACCAAAACTTTAATTATAGTTCAAATGTACTTATGCCTATATTTACACAGAAAGGTAGTCTAATGCATAATAAAATATAGAGAAAATATATGATATTTAGAGAAGAATAGAGGTAAATGCTCATTGTATAGTTAGTTCCGCAACTGAGATTATGGTCGAGTCTTTGTAGGACTCTAGTACTCCTCATATAATTTTTTAAATTCTTTTTTACTTTTTTATTTATTCGTCACGCATTCCTAGTTAAAATAAACATTATTATCAACGAAAATTCCTAGTTCAAATAATAGTTCATACAAAGTCTAACGAATTAGTTGTTAAGTTTGATTTTATACAAATATCCTATCAGTTTTTATATAGAATTATCATAGATTATATAATTATATCAATTTTATATAGTATTATAATTTATTTTTGCCATTTCTACGCAGGCAAATATGCTCTATGCATTCCTTGTGGCAGACGAGCAGACAGCCCACCTGACGGGTCGGTAACTAGCCCATAATATCTACGATATTCGTAAAATTTACTTTCATGTAAAGCATGCTGTACGCTTGTTGGCCACTGTTTGGTATAAAAATAAGCCTGACCGGGATTGTAATATGAAGTGGCGCCTTAATGCGGAATTTTTGAGAACAAATTTTTTACACTGGCAACAGCAACTGACAGTGACAGTAACTCCCTCTTGACACTTGACAGACTTCATATATATATATATTCCTGGTCCAGTTGCAGCAAAAATGCAGAACCGCATAAGAGCTGTCACTTTGAGTTGTAATAATTATTTACTTGAAATAATTATTTCACTCAAAATACTCTAAGCTTCTGCCAGCTGCTTCGTCTATACTGAGTATGAAATATACGCCACTGGCTCTAAAGCCCGATTTACATTGGTCAAGTGTTTAGCATAGTTTACAAGTACAGTGAGTAAGTACAGTGGTGTAAACCGATCGGACAGTTGCGAGTAAACTCGGCTTGCAAGCTGCCTTGCAACTAGTCACTGTCTGGGCGCTTGTCACTCGCTACTGTACTTTGTACTCGCCACTCGTCACTGTCTTTGACTAATGTAAATTGGGCATCATGGCTAGACTTACATCCAAACTTTGGGATTAAGTCAATATTCCAGGGATTCGTTGTTTGCATCGATTTGATCAACCTGGGCGTACAATTTGTATGAGGAAGTAAATTTTGACAAAATTGCAACTTTGCTATCTATTTATTACGAATTATAACACTCTATATAAAATGGCGTTAACTATTAAGTAAGTAGTGAATTTTAATAATTAGTGTCATAATGTAATTATTATTGTTGATTGGATTTATTATTTACATATAAGTAATAAGTACCTAACTGAAGTTTAATTCAAGGGAAATGTCATAATTTTGACAATAGGTTTTATGTGGTTTTCTTTTTTTAGTGGAATTACTAAAACAATTATTTTATTATAAATTATTTAGCATCTGATTAGAAATTACATAATAAGCATGTTTACATCGCCAGTAACAAATATAGTTCTAGTTAGAACTCAGCTTTTTAGACATAAGAGGTGTTTTTGCAATACACTAAAAAAACATTTGCACTTATTGTATGGGAAGTAACAGCGGGAACCAGTAAGTGGTAAAAATATTATGTTTTATCCCCGTAATATGTACTTAAATTATAATATGTATAGTTCATTTTATGTAGTACACTGAAGAAAATATAGAGAAAATTTACAAATTAATAAATGTTTAATATAATAGTGTTACCATAATATAAAATGCTAGGTGCTTTCTAGGCGTAGCATCACTAAGCCGTAAATAATAAAGTGAATGACAATTATATGAATTAAAAATCTAGAATATTTTTGTAGCGGATCTAAAAATCGGTATCTATGTCCTATTTATTTTGGCATTTATAAAAACATGTATTTCGTTAACAAGACTTATTTTTAAATTTTAGTGGGACAAACAATTGTTTAATTACATTTCTCTTTTATAGCCTCTACCTTAATCTAATATACCATTAATTCTTAAAATATAATTTCCTGAATGTGTACAATTATTTACTTTTTTGCCGTAAACGTGGCATAAATGGCATTTGGTAAGGTGTGTCGTGTGAACATGTGTTTTTTTTTTAATTATTATTATAATAGTTTTTGATTAGCAAAATATTTGTATCTAAAATTATTAAATTCACAATTATAATTAAATCATTAAGTAGGTTCATGCGCCAAACGCCCTGCTTATTGAAATGTATAAGAAACATTAAGTATTATTAAATTATTTACTGTATTATTATGTGTATATAAATCTTATTGTTGTCATATAAACTTCAAATACTTATCAACCTACTTAAATGTAACTTAGGTGCTCAACGTCACTGTTAATTGTTTGTGAAACAAGTTATTCGAAATCTATTCCCGTCGTTGTTAATGGTTATAAAACTTATTATTCTTTATTGCACACAGAAATGTTACAAAGATGAATCCAAAACTAATAATGGAGTCTGTATTGTTATTGTCTGGCTGTTTTAAAGCACCTGATCAAACAAATATAGGTACCAATAATGTGACTATAGTGGTGGTTGTCTTTATAGAATTTGCGGACACTATGAAAATCCAAACAGTCCACAACTGCGGGGAATATTGTTCAACCACCTTTAACAAGTTTTTCTATATGACCAAATTTTAAAAATAAAAAATATATACATTTTTATTCGCCATATAAATTGAACCAAAGGGCCTGTCCTTTAAGAGTAAGGAGTTTCTTTCCTCATTGCTTAGCCCCTATTCAGCTCATTTACCTACATTCCATCAATGAAGTTGTACTTATGAAGTTTAAAGTACTTATTACTCGATCTGCAATATTATTACAAAACGTAGCTCCATAATTAAACAAGAATAAAAGAAAGAGATTTATATTCGTTAGCTTTTGTTTATTAAAAAATATTGAATTCTAGGTAGGTTCATGTTTGTAGTTATCGATTTAACAACGTCCCTTTTTTGTATGTAAATGTTAGCAAAATTATTTATTGTAGTCAATGTTAATTGTCATAATAATTAATGGCTGTAATACTTTCAGCTTCTAAGTGCAGTGCTGATAATAAAACTAATGTCCGGTTTAAAAAATAATTATTATGAATACTATACGGGGTAATCTTCAATTTTTGAATGTAGAAGCATTCTTTAATCCATTCTTTTTTTAGTTAGGCTAACCAGGCATTTGACCGCCGTCTCACCTGATGGTAACCCATATCCAAAAAACGAGCAGCTTCTCAATTCTTCACGTATATAGGTAGGTACCCATAGGTACCTATTAATTCTTCCTAAATTATTTTGGCCAGTACAGTTGCAAATATGAAGAAATAAAGTGCTGTCCGACATAATTAAATCGATAAAAAGATCATTGAAAAAATATTCGTCACAGATACCTTATCAGAGGATTTATGCTAATAAAATATTTACCTATCAGATAGCCACGATTTTTTATTACCTTATTTATTTGTTCTATGCGATAATTAGGTACTGCAAAGGTACTTTAGTACCTACTTTGAGATTGTGACACCATTTTATCGATAGGTAACCAGTATCGACTACTTTTTATTGCTACAAATCCTTTGTTTGCGATTACGAAATGATACACTAGGTACTTAATTATTCAAATATTTGTTCCAAGAATTCAAGTGGTTTTGATAATGAATTAAGTAAACCGTGTCTCTTAGAATGGGCGAATGAAATTGCTAACCAGATAGTTTGGCGAAGGATCTATTACAGCTAAAGTTAGTACCTGTAGAACAAATATCCCGCTTGGCTTACTTTCCTCTAGTATCCAGCTTACGTCAGGCTATTGCTATAATCTCCACGCTTAACAGGAGGGTTGGAGATCTTAGTGTTATACATGTAACATTCGAAAACGCTGCTGCCCATTTTCCAGCCTACGGAGACCATATTTTGCCTCGAAAACAATAGTCGCCTTGTACGACACCCGCGACACGACACTAGTACAAAAAAAGCATATTTTTGTGGGTTTTGTAACTAAAAATAACTTTTTTTAAACGATGTAAAGTATAGGAGAATATCTCTTGAGGTGGAAATATGTGATATTTCTTTCGCCCATTCCAAGACATTCTGTAAACAATTATTTATTTCGCGAAATGGATACTCGAGTCTATATAGTCCATAAAACTCGAAACGTTTCAGACATTATGTCGGACTGCAACAAATAGTAATAAATACAACAAGTAAACATATTCAGTACATGTTTCAATTCAAATAAATGTGTTAAAAACCGCACTGCATAGCCAATTATTTACTATTTATTTTTAAGTATCAATAAAAACAGCTCAGCTCACGTTTTCTGAAGCAATACTTTATGCATATCCACATAAATATTAATTTGTAAGAGCCTTTTTACTATACAGGGTGTTTCATAATACATGTATAAAGCCGAAAGGGTGTTAAAGTAGAGCTTTCAAAGAGTGCACTGGCGACTTCATTTTATCCGGACATTGAATTTTAATTTTAATAAAAAAAATTAATTTTTAAAGATAAATAACCATATCGACTACGTTGAAGCGCAGCTCTATTTCAAGTTGATGATCATATAAAAAACAGGTTAATAACCTCGTGCGACCCCTATCGAAACAAAGCAACCTCCTCAAGCCTACTACCAGGAGCCTAATGCTGCGTACACACCGGGCGATGTGTGACGCGCACCCGTTTCGGCTAACGATTGTCCGTTGGCGTGTGCCAGTCGGCAATCCGCAGTGCAGCGTGGCGGTAACATCAAACGGATAGAAGTAATCATCCAATCGCAGTTTGGGCGGATACCGAAGGCCAACAAACAAACGTGCAAATACGAGCCCGAATCGGTTCCCAAAACTCCCAAAGATCGTTTGCTTGACCACGAAATGCAAGTATTAGACCTTAGAAGTCCAAATAATTCGGCCGACAGCCCTTCGTTGGCGTACGTTGAGTGTGTACACACCATAAGGACGAGTAATAACCTCGTGCCATTCATATCAAAACAAACCAACCTCCTTCATCTTACTACCAGGCGTCGTACTAAATGTTACCTACTTATGAATAGGCTCTACTAAATTAACTAGGAACTTGCCTACACTAATTATTTTCGATAGGTAGGTATGCTTAAATGGTCGGAGCGTCGGTGGCCTAAGGTTGCGGTATCCGACTCGTACGCGTGAGGTACCGGGTTCGAATCCCACTGCCGCCATGTACCACTAACTCTTTTCTAAGTTATGCACAGTAGCTGAATACTAACCGATGCTTTTACGGTGAGGGAAATCATCGTGATGAAACTTACACATTCAGTTCAGACGACTGAATGTGTAAGTAACCATGATCCAATCTGGTCAGGTTCCCTTGGTAGCAGGGTTAGGAGCCAGGAATGTCAGATGGCAGTCGCTCCACTGCAATTAATTACCTAATCTGCCAAATCCTAGATCATGGACCATAGTCTAATAATTTTGTGGAGAGAAAAGAATTTGTTAGAGTGGAGCGACTACCATCTGACCTCCATGACCCTGCTACCAGGGGAACCTGACTCGATTGGATCATGGTTACAATTTCAGTTGCCAGAATTTGCAGATTTCATCATGATGTTTCCCTCACCATAGGAGCATCGGTTAATTTCAACTAATGTACATAACTCACGACAGTGGCGTGCCTAGGGGTTCAGAGTAAGGCAAGCCGAGAGATGAAGTTTGTGTAGTTTTTACGGTTATTAAAAATAAATCCATCCCCTTGCCACATTACGGAAATAATTTGTTATTTTCTGAGAATTGATTATAAACTTTACCTTTTCCATGCAAATAAAAACTTGTGCACATTTTAAACCATCACAAGGGACTCTACTTCGTCTATTGTTAATCAATCTAATTAAATCACTTTTACTACAAAACACAACACAAACACAACAAAAAACTAATTACTTATCCGCCCAAACGGCTCAAACAAAACAATAGTGAAGTTGGTACGTATTACAGCATTCAACAAACGTACCTACTGCGCATGCGCGAAGTTGCCAATTTCAAAGATCCGTGTACAACTTCATACGCATGCAGGGCTTAAAGTCTCGTACAATTTACCATATAAACAAACGTATAGTTATATCTCATTATAGGACAGTTTTCATATGTAAGAAAGAGACATACCGGCCGGAATCAAAGCCCGCTTACAAGCCAGCGCGTGCGAGCGAGATGACTGACCGAGTCTCAATTTCCTCAACTTGCGTGTGCGTTCGGATCGTGTTTCGTAACCTGGGCGCACGATGGCGCTGCTTTGCGGCGCGGCAGTTTGAAATGCATTAGGAGCGCGAACTTTAAATAGTTCGCGCTCGCATTATCTTTGATTTTTTATCGATAATTATTTTTATAAGGCAAGCCCGGCTTTTGGGCTTGTATGACAGTAACGCCACTGAACTCAGAAAAGAGTCATTGGTACATTGCCACAGCGGGATTCGAACCCGGCACCTCTCTCGCTTACGTCGGATACTCAACCGCCCAGCCACCAACGTTCTTGAAAAACATACTAAAGATAGCTACATAACTAAAACAGAATTCGTTCAATTGATAAATCGTTCTACACAAATAAGTAGGTACTATGTCCTACTAAAATGGTTCACTCATCTAGGGACCTACGTAGCGTAGGGAACCACTTATGAGACTAGTTTTGTTGAAACAGATTACAGACAGGTTTTACTAAATACCTACATGTTTTCATGAACAGATAAAAGCGTTGTCTTTTCTGCCTATTTCCCGTCGGAAAAGAACCTCCTAACGTTACGATTAGGTACTAGCTAGGTAGCATATCTTAAAGTCTAGCTAGAACCTAGACCTTTAAAGCATGTAGGTACGTACCTTTTTAAAGTTATTTTATGAAAACAAACAGCGTCAGGTGCCATACTTTCTTGCTTTCTTGTGGCTCGGATGACTGATAGGTATTAACTATCAAGTAAGCTTGCACTCGTATCGTAGCGTAGCTAGGTAGGTACACTCCATACACACAGATACACAACACTACGCAGGCTCTGGTTGCTATGCAATACGTAAATAGGTAGGTACCATGGTGTTTGCCTACTGCTAGCTTGCATTCATACACAGAATAATGATTATCACAATACTTAAACGTTGAACGCTGAACACAGACAAGACTACGTTAATACTGGTACCTGGAGCTATAAATCATTCGTTCACATCGTTAACACTCTTATCACAGTTATCTTCACAATAGGTACTTAGGTATCCTACAACTACAACGCAACAATCATTTCGGTCACGCGAAAAGCTAAAAACTGAATGAACGAATACGACGCGAAAGTAGGCAAATTTCGTCAATGGAAGTCGCGCCGTGGGTCAAACCACAAAATAAAGAACGGCCCGCCAAAGTATTCTATTTTTAGATTTTGTAGCTTTTAGTTTCTATTTTGATGTCAAAAGCGCCGCCACAGCTCCGGCGCCGGCCTTGACCTTGACGGCACGTGCAAAAGGATTCGTACTTAGGGATCCGTGTTTTAGGGGTCTAACTTATTTCGCCTTTTATGTTCTCTCGTTTTATGTTCTCCTGGTAGTTGCACCATAATGTTGATTTTTTTTTTATTTGTTAAAGTGAGTCTCAAGCGAATCCAACTGTGGGCTTAATAATAATCCTTATGGCGATGGCCTACATTTGCTTATCACGATTTTATCGGGTAGTTTGGTACAATGACAGTAACCTAGACAGTAATTTCTAAAATTGTGTTTGGGTCCGTGCTCCACCTAGGTGACCTAGGTTCTCCAATTGGGTGAAGCATGGGATATTTACAGGTAAAGCTCCATCAACTAAGAATCCTTAAGTTAATTTTAGTTGATAAGAAATGTTCGTGAAAACGATAGGTACGATTACCTACGCGACACTGAAACATGACTGACAGACATGACATGAGAAAGCAAACTCGTAAAAAGACAAAGATGTTACATTAATTAGAGTTTGCTACATTAATATGCTACAGTAATTTGAATAAGACTACTTTGCTATTAGTTAGGTGGTAGTGCACTTTCGTAAAAACTATGAATGAACCTTTTGAATTAAAATCATAATTGATTACAATATTTTTTTGTACAGAACCCTCGAAACCAAAAAATACAAAACGGATTATTTAGACCTCCTTAATATTGCGCCTAGTACGTGGGGTGTCCATAAAATAAGCCAGTGCAAATACAGGCATGACGCATTTCATCTTAGTCCTCACAGTGACAACGCATCTGCTGTTCTGCATGTTTGTTGCCTGCAACCTAAATGCTTAAATCCTAGTACGTAAATAGTGTTGCTAGGTATTTTTTCAGCTATTCAAATTTAATATTCACCTTCATGAATTCAAACATGAGTAGAATTTAATAATTACTATTAGATAGGTACTAAAATGACATCTTTCCTTATTTCGGAGCTGGCGGAAAAGTTCAACGAGAAATGCATAAACTTGTGCCAAGACTCACCACATGCATTCAACAGGATGTAAACTGAGTGAAAAAATAGACAAAAAAGTATAACAACAATATCGTGTAGTTTTGCTGCACTTTCCAAAAATATTAAAATCTAGTGAATGTTCTTTATGGACACCCTGTGATATCAGTATCCCGTACATAGTCCACCTGCTTCAGTCATGACAGCCTAGTACAATAGAAGATATGGCGCAGACGCGAAATCAAGCTGTAACTTTTTTGCCTATTAATGTTTATTGTGTTTTCGCAATTAGTTTGAAGACTATGTACCTAGGTGCAACATTGTGTTGAAGGCAACAAAAAACAAATAAATTAAAGTAGAAACAAACATCGAAATGTCTTGTTTTTGTGCCGGACTGCTCACGAGCTGCTTGTAATAATAATTTTATTAACCAGCCACTTGAGGTATTGATCGTAGTGATCTTTAGATTGAATTTTAAAACTCATATGAAACGGTAGGTAGAAAAGACTTAAAGGCACAAAACCTATATCCTATCTGTAACTGGTAAAATTGTATTATTCAGTTGATTGACCTGATTATGAACTTGAGTGACCTATTACAACTGATTTCTAGAGATGCGGTCTTTCGTTTTCAAAATGTGATTATCGACATTGAAAAAGAAAAAGTTCGATAGTCATTTTCTCGGTAACTATTCCACGCACGAAAAAAATAATTGTACCTATCGTTTTAATACGTTTAGCACTCCATCCAGTTCACGGCTTTATACATGTATTATGAAACACCCTGTATAGTTGCATATCATTCAAACGTTTTCAATTGCATCATGTTCTTTTTTGTATACATCAACTCTGTTAGTTATTGTTGTGTCAATTTGTAACTAGTGTTTAATTCATTTTAATTCACAGCAATGGTCAGGCAGCTATAATTTTGTTTTTCCGGGTGAAATGAATCATTTGTCAATACATATTTGTGATTATTCAAAATCTTAATGGATTATTAATGGATTGCTCACACAATATATTGTTAAAGAGAGGCAAATGTTTATTGTTTTCAATCTTGTTCGTTAATGTCTGTACTTATAAGCGCTTGGATGCTTAATATTCCAATCAAAAATTCTTCCTACAAAAGTTACTACGTTCTCCCAAGCTTTTCATGAAGGCCTTATTATGTATTTTTAGTGAGTTATATTCAAATAATAATACTTAATAGCATTACATATAGTAAATTAATACAATAATAATGTTTGTGTGCTGTGAGTGTTCGTTACATTCCGTTAAAAGAATTATATGTACTTAATAATATAATTATTATATAGTGTATTACTTACAGATCGTTGTAAAGTGCAAAGCAAATAAATTATGTTAGACAAAAACCTGTAAAACCTTTCATTGTTGTTTTAATGTTTTTTAAACGTGTCTTTTCATTCAGTTTGTTTCTTCTTAGAGATGTTTGGTGATGATGAATAAGTATGTAGAGATCGTAGAGAGTGATTTAACCGGCTAATTATTATTGCTCAAGCTAGCCGTTTAATTAATCGGTTAATAATAATTGCTCAAGCTAGCCGTTTAATGAACCGGCAAACTTAACTTTGGCGGTAAAGGTGGAGGAGAGGAATCCAGCCACCAATCTGGGCAATGACGATGGAGAAGGAGAAGGGTAATTACCCGCCTGGCCGAGTTGCTGTGACCAGGGGATTAAAGTCCGATGGACGCTCCTTGGGTCTTGTATTTAAGCGTCGTTAATGGAACACTCCGTTAGCGCGATGTAGATTTGTCAGTAGGTGTTATGCTGATGTCTTGCCAACTCGTTGTGTTTACGAGCTCCTTTTGGTTGACTATAGAGATCGCAACATAACCAACCGGCGGCGACATATACCCAACTTGAGTCCTGCGTATAAGGACAAACAAATACTTTCAAATGTTGCGATATCAAAGAAAGTTAATATTAAACAGGTTTCGCAACAAAAGTTTGCTTGTTTTATCAATATGCAGGCCGCATAGCAGATAGTGTCGTCATTTAAATCCATTGGTTATCTAAAGAACCGCTTAGCCATATTACGTAGATTTTTTATTGGAAATATATTTTTACTGTGTAGTGTCTAGACTGTAGATTATAGGTAGGTATTCGTATTAGGTACCTATAGCGTCGGAGGCCTATACTCGTAAGCGGGAGGTACCACGTTCGAACCCCAGTGTCGCCATTTACCAATTATTCTTCCGTTATTATGTACATTACTTGAACACTAACCGATGCTCTTACGGCGAGGGAAATCATCGTGATGGAAGCTTGCGCATTCAGGAGACTGAAAGTATAACCATGATACAGTCTGGGTTAGGTTCGCCAGGTAGTAGAGTCACGGAGGTTAAGATGTGAGTCGCTCCAATGTAAGCCGATCTACCAAATCCTGGATCTTTGTAAATTCAGACCCCGGGCTCTTGCGTGTGACACCACAACCGGGCATTAACGCCAAGAAGATTTTTTTATTCGTATCGGGTACAATCCTCGTCATGAAAGAAGGGACTTGTCAAATGGCAGTAGACGGGACTTCGCGCAGGTAAGCGCGTACTAAGCAAGTCGAACCACGTGACCCGCCACGTCTCTTCTTATTTGACACTAGTTGTAGAGCTCGTCTAATCTAAAATGACGCGCCCCACTATCGCATTAACGCACACAAGCAAGTTTAAAATATGGACGCAATACATATACAAATGCCGTTGTAATTGGTCATTCAGTTGCCGGTGAAATTCAAACGTAGGAGCACGCGTCGTTCATTGGCTCCCACACAGATGAAGTGTCGTTATCAATATTTGCACTCACACATCGAAATCAACTAACTAAGTAGTGGGGCGCGTCATTTTAGACTAGACGAGCTCTACTAATATATCGTTTTGAGGCTAGTTGAACTAGGTTAAGTGTGCCTCCAAATGCCGTTGGCGAAGCGAGGTTGAGCGGTCTTCTGCTGGGGACCCAAGGACTGGCTGAACAGTCTCAGGAGCCGATTAGCATCCCGTGAGGGTATATTACGAGTATCATCATCACAGCCAATAAAAGTCCACTGCAGGACCCAGGGCCTCTCCCACAAAAAGGGAGGTTATTGCCATAATCTCCACGCTTGGCAGGCGGGTTGGAGATCGCAGTGTTATAATATAATAATGGAAAATGCTGCTGCCCATTTTCCAGTCTACGGAGGCGCTTAGATCGTTTGCCTCGAAAGCATTAGTCGCCTTGTACGACACCCACGAGTGCAAGGGGTTGGTGCTATTCTACTCTGCTGGACACCACACGGCCATTACGAGTATGATTATATATTATTAGGAACAATGCTTGCGTAGTCATGTTTTTAAACGTGGGGGTTTACAACATGGGGTTCTTCAAGATTTATGTCTACAGGTACCTCAAAGGCCGGCACCGCATCCGATCCCCTAAGGTTGCAGATGTCCTAGTCGCCGGTAGCTGCTCACTATCAGTAGCCGTATTCACAATGGCTCGGAAATCGGATTCGGATACGGAATCGACAAAGGACCCCCAAAAGTTCTTAGGACAAATGTGGTTTCAGATAATTTTGATGAAATTTTCATATGTTATAGAGAGAAGAGTTTCCGTGGAATCTATCGGGATTCTGAATAATAGTTTTCGAATCGATCGACACGGATTCGCCGCTCACGAATTTCGTGTCGAATCGTTCGGAAACGGTTTCGAATCATTGTGAATACGGCTACAGGTGGACCGTCCGTCCGTGTAACTACCTAGACAATAAAAAAATACAAGTATCACCTAATTAATGCGGTTGATGTTTTCCCATAAAAACATGAGGCAACTTATTTAAAATATAAACGGATTGATCACGTACGGAGTACATAGGTACCTACTTCACTGTGTTATGTATTGTGTCTGACATTATGAGAGGTGAAACGTCCAAATATTTCCATTATTATGTTTTGCATCGATTTTACTTCACTATCGCGTTTGCGTGGAAATTAGTAAAAAAAAATGTATAGTAATACGTAGATGAAGTTTTTTCTTCATACTAATTTCTACGTACACTGTCACTACACATATTATCGGGTTTGTGAACAACTACGAAAGTCTTAAAACTTAAATTTCCACGTAAACACAAACGTGATAGTAAAGTAAAATCGAAGCTAAACTTACACTCAGCATTCAGAACGTCCATTGTGTAGAGTAAAGGGTAGTGGTCATCATCATCATATATTTAGGAGTAGAACTCTTGTCAATGGAGCAATCGCCACTCTTCTCTCCTATCTGCCAACCTCTTCATGTCTTTATAATCTCCGGCGCTCACTATTTCCCAAGATAAGGATGGTGGCAGAGTTCATAAAATCAAAAGATGCGAATAAAGGCGCGCAGGGAAGATATGATTATTGGGGGTAATCTCCAAATATACTGAAACGATTTTAAATATTCTTTCGGATTTACGTTTAACAACTGTCTACGTATTTATTGTATGTGTATTAATGTGTATATGTATACCAATAACACTAACGTTTAACTTATAAACCGCGCTGTACATTAGAGCAATAGAAAACTGGTATGTACGTATAGGCGAGCGTCGATGGCCGAGTGGTAAGGGTATCCGACTCGTAAGCGAGAAGTACCGGGTTAGAATCCCACTGCGGCCATGTACCAATGACTCTTTACTGAGTTAAGTACATTAGTAGAATGCTAACCGATGCTCTTACAGTGAGGGAAAACATCGAGATGAAACCTGCACATGCAGGCGACTGAATTTGTTCCCCTGTTAACTGTCACTTACGTCAGATGGCAATCGCCCTACTGTAATTACCTGATGTATAACCGGAATATTGACGCCCTGAGGCTCATTATTTTTTAAATCACATTGGCTCTACCGAAGAACTACGGTTAAAAAATTAATAAAATCAACATCATGAATCAAAGTATCGAAATTTTGCTGAAAAAAAAATGCTGAAAATCGAAAACCGCTTGAGTCAAGGCGAGCAATTAAAAAATATGGCCCCAGATGATGATGATGATGGCGATGATGACTGATCAATAGTATCTAATTATTATGGTTCGTACGTTTCCAGTCACTAGCGAATACAAAAACTTCCTTGACCTACTTATTTAAAATAAGATAAACTATCTGTATTATATAAAAAATAATAAAATCCCCATTGTTGTAGAATCAAATAATCATGTGTTTTCCACTCCAACAAACTGAAACAGATCAACTGTGATTATATTTTCCACTTTGCCATCGTTATGACTATACCTATCAGAATATTATACATTCAATGGGAAACTAGTAGGTAGACAGCCCATACCATAGTAGAGGAAAGTAACCAAATATGGAATACCATTTTGTTTTTTGAATATAAAAAATAAACTATTCATAGTACGAAGTAAATTTTTATATTAGATGAGAAGATATAATGTACTGCAACCCTTAATGATAGTCTTATGATTTTATTCACTATTTAGAGTATCAAAAACCTAGTTAAATCAAAAAATGAAAAAGGTAGTCAAATATGGAATAGGTACCCCAAATATGGACCATAAGAAAAAGCCACCACAACTACTTAAAAATATGATAAAATAATGTTTTGTAATACTTAATAACAGTCTCAGGTTTAGTAGTTAGACTAGTTTAACTAGTTTAAAAAAATTATAAGACTGTTATACCTATTGCAAAAAATAAAGATTAAATTAAATTTAAAATAGGTACATATGAAATTGGACATAGTGACCCCCGGACGGTCCCCGTATCTTGAGTTATCCGTCCTATCTAATATATAACATTGATAAAATTTGTAGCAAATCGATTCAGCTGGCTTAAATCTTAAAAAGAAGTATTTGTTGTTTGTAAAACAGCTTATCTTAAGGCTTTGTATGAAAAATGCTGTTTACCAACCGCAAATCACAATAATAGTTTTTATGTTATAAATCAATACATTTTTGGATTTCGGATATTTTTTGTGTTAGAAAGCGTTCTGAAAAATAAATTTATACACATTAAAGTATACATTAAACCATCAATTTCGATTTTGACCCGAATATAGAATATTCCATAAGTGGACCCCAGTGCTTGTCCATATTTGGAATTTAATGACCTCACAAAGTATTGCCAATATTAAAATAATTACAAAACAGAAACAAATAAACAGCCTGGAAATACAAGAACTAGTATATATGCAACCACATAAATATGCGAGTAGAACGTTATCACTCTCTAAATATTAAGAAATATACCTGTTTTACCTACCAATAAAACAGTTATTATATGCGGAAACCTTATTCGAGACCTATAGTGAGAGAGACATCAACGCTTACGTCATTCGAAACAGCCCCAAACGATCCCTACCACAGCTTTTCCCGCCATTTTGGTTCTGCGTGGTAGGGGAAGTTAGCTTGCCACCCGACGTTAGATTATTCCTTCACATTGAATCTCACTATGGAAAAAATTATGCCATCAGGCAGGAATGCAAATATAGGTCTCGAATAAGGTTTCCGCATATAATAACTGTTTTATTGGTAGGTAAAACAGGTATATTATATGCTCAGAACCGTTATTCGAGACCTATAGTGAGATTTGTTTGTTATCGCCTGGTGGCAAGCATATTCTAAAAGCCAATGTGTGATAGTAGTTTAGCAAGTGTGCTTTGGCAAGTATAAAGAATGCATGCTACAAGTATGAAGCTAGTAAAAATTATAATTTTCATAACAAAATACTATGAAAAACGAAATTTAAGTGGCTAAACTTTGTAAGAAAAAACGTTTTGTAAACAAAACAAAGCATTTTTATTTTACTTATAACCTTGATACTTAGGTGCAAACATTAATCAAATTATATCCTGGTAAATACAAAAATGTAATAGAAGTACATAATCAGATTATGAGTATAATGGATTAAATCATAGAAACATTTATAATTTTGCATCAATTTTAAAATTAATCTTAAATGAAATATCTTTAATAACTATGAAACATTCTCAAAATGATTAGACAAATTATAACAAATTATAAGGTATTAGGTAGGGGTTTTCCAATTTCCCTTTCTCATGACGTCATCAATAGTGGCGTTGTCCAGCCAGTTGAGGGAGGCGGCGGCGCCGCGGGTGCTGCCCGCGCTGGCGTTCACGCCGGCCGCCCGCAGCAGCCCCTTCACTCAGCCCGCGATCTGCGTGCGGGATGCCGCTCGCACGCGACCAGAGGCCGATATAAATAATTGCGTCAGTCCAGTGTCGGATCGTCGTTGCTTTGAAATTTTGATTAGATTTTTAAGACATGAGACGGGACACAAGCTTTCATCTTCAGATTTCAAAAGCTTCCACGACGATTGTCTGTGAACATAATTGTCTGTTTTTGATCCAAAAATTGGGTGTAAAATAAAAGAGTCAGGGAATTCCTCAAAATGGTCGCTATACATATGCAAGAGAGTAAGGTCATGCACCCTTCTACTAGATGCAAGTAGCAAAATGAGAGCTGTGCGTCGAGACCACTCAAACAAAGTAAGATTGATAATTGGATTGTTGCTTAGCCACTGAGCGACTGACCTTGGATCCCATGTATATGATTTCTTTGGTTGTCTATCGGCTCCTGCAGCTGAGATCGATTTAAGGATTCTTTTAACAGTCGTATTATTACTTAAACTTTCAGAGTCAGGATTAGATAAAGTGGCGATAGTAGATTTATATACAAATATAGTTTTGTAAGAAAGATTGCATTTTAAATGCAGGTGAGCAAGGTATTTTGCTAACTGTGCACCCGAGGAGTGTACAGGGTTGACAGAATTGTCCTTGCACCATTATGCCATTTAGACCAAATAGACATATATACCTTTTTTGTAGACGATCGCCAACTGGAGTTTAATAACTCCACCTCTTTTCTTGTCCATTCTGTCAGTTGGGGCTCCCACCCCTCACTAACCAGGCTTCCAGGCAAAGCTGATTGACGTGTGGAGGAGGCAATTGAGTACTGGTGTCCACTAGCCTGTGACGAAGATCCATTATGGTGAACGGTGCACTCACCGCCCGTCTCTTGAGATCCGGCCGCCAATACACTTTGTGCCACCGAGGGGCCACCACAATGAATAGGCCGTAGGCCGAGTTGAGATGTGCTAAGACTCGAGGCAGGAGGTGCGGCGGTGGGAAGGCCCATGCCCTGTGATAGTCCCATTGTTTGCTGAATGCATCGTGATATTCTGCGTTCCAATCGTTGCAATCTCGAGACACGTAGCGCGTAACGACGTGTGCGCTCTTGGAAGCAAACAAATCTATTTCTGGCTTTCCGTGTTGATTGAATACTAACTGGCATGCCTCTGGAACTAGTGTCCACTCGCTCTGGAGTCTTTGCCGAGATAATCGATCGGCTTCTATGTTCAGTATTCCTGGAATGTGTTGTGGAACAACTTGAATGCTGTATCTGTCCAGCAGTTGTAAGAGGACACAAGTCATTTCGAAAAGATTTCTCGATCTCAATCTGCCTTCGTTTTTTATATAGCTTATCACGCTTTTGTTGTTCGATTGCAGCAGAATAGTTGAATATCGAAGAAGTCTGCGATGATTCTGTATTGTCTGTACTATGGCCCACATCTCTTTGAGATTGCTGTGCCATTTCATTTCACCTGGTAGCCACTTGCCTTTGTAAGGATGACCATCTACAACTGCTCCCCATCCTGATGCCGATGCGTCTGTAGTTACAAAGTGGCTGACTGATTGAACATGTATAGCTGTTATGGTCACACCAGGATCCAGCCACCATTGCAGCTCTTTCAGGGCACACGATTCTATCGGACACTTTCGATATGGATGTTCCTTCGGAAGACGAGAAGCGGTGGCAGTGAAGACGCCCTCTTGGTACGACAAATGCTGCGAAATTCAGTAGTCCGATCAGGTTCTGAGCGGTTTTTAGATTCCAGACCTTTTTTGCTAACAGTGAGCGTACAGTCCTTTTGATTTTCAACCATTTTTCTTCTTGAAGTTCTTTCACGTCTCGCCACAGATTCCACTGGATACCCAAGTATTCTATGAGCTTGGTCGGTTTGAGAACAGACTTCTGAAAATTTATGGTCCATCCAAGAAGCGTCAGGAAATGGACAGCTTCTACAGCGTGGTCTTTTAAAATATCTCTGTCTTGGTTCACAATGAGAAAATCGTCTAAATAGACAATTACTCTTGAGACCTCTGCTGCGCAGTATCTGGGCTAGCCAGTTCGATACTGTTGCAAACGCCTTGGGTGCCGAAGACAGCCCGAAGGGTAAACAAGTTATTTGTAATAGCTCCATTACTTCTGCAGTCTTGTAAAGAACTAGCAGGAACGGTTGGTGGGCTTTGCATACAGGAATGTGAAAGTATGCGTGAGTCAAATCTATCTTCACTGCCCAATATCCTTTTTGTAAAAAATGTGGCACTTTCTGAACATTTATCAATTTGAACTTGAACGGACTTATGTATAAAATTTAAGTTCTTTAAATTGAATATCGAGCGATCGCTCGCGTCCGATTTCGTTATCAAAAACATTGGGCACACAAAGCTTGGTGTTTGCGGGGCGGGTACCAGGATGTTATGCCTTTTTAGTTCGACTATTTGATTTGTCATTTGTAAACTTGTAGGTGTCTGATAATGTATTAATAATCGGGGTTCTATTAATGGAGGTACTTGTAGAAAAGGTAGTCGGTACCCCGATATTATTTTTAGCACGCAATCTGGAACGTCGAAATATTTCCAAACACTTATGTAATTTATTAGCCGCACGCCATAAAATATGTTTTGTGTAATGGGTAGGGCATAGTCATTTACGAAATTTATTATCTTTTCGGGCGCCTTTATCATAATACTTTTTGTTAGAACCAGTCTGTTGTTTTGTGCCAAATTTGTTACCTGCATACCCGCGAGTCCGGGGAGTCTTAGGTAAAGAATCACGATAACCCTGAGAAGTCGAGGGTGGTTGCTTATCGTGGTCTAGTTCCTGCGCTTGGAAAAACCTCCGCGGTTTCTTGGCGCGTATTTCCTGTCTATTCCGCATAGACGAAAGTGGTTCTTCGGCAGACCTTTTGTTCGTGGAAAATATTTTGTTTGTTCCATCTATTTTTTGCAAAAAAGTGCTTAATGTTTCTGCATTAAAAAGTTCGCTGTCAGTAGGGGGAATTTAAATAGTACGTGATAGTATTTTATACCAGATAAAATACTATCACGTCGCTTTTGAATATTGTCGGCTCGGCGGCCGCAAACTAGTTGCAACAAGTCTTCAGATACCTTTGTATAGGCAGATTTATCTGAAAAATGACTATTAAGTTTCTCGAATAGCGTATCTGCATTTACAACGGTATCTGTGGAATGTGACCAATTCATGATGTCCTGCAAATTCTTTTTGAAAATTTCAGTTTGTTGAATTATAGTATGCGTCATAGCCCCAAGAGATCTGAATTAAAATGCTGTAATTTAGATAGCAAACTTAATCTACCCTCTGACGAATTTTCCACGACGGGCTGCTTCAAATTCGTATTTATATTGAAGTCAATAGAAGTTACTTTTTTAGGTTTAGCTAAGAAGCCATTGCCCTTTAACAATGAAGTTTTGAGTCCTTCCTCTTGGTGTAATGAGATGTCGGACTCTGAGCTGCCGGTTTCACACTCACGATTAGAACGTTTCGATTTATCTAACTTTAGAAAGTTAACTATGTCGCTCACCTGCTTGGATAGCAACTCCATTTTCTTACTATCGGAAGATCGTGAGCGTTTTCGAGACCTCTTCCGTCGGGATGATTTATTTCTCGATGATTCACTAGAACTGGATGAACTATCCGGAGGATGAGCTTGAGCCGGAGCCTGTTCTTCATCCATGTCGTGAAATAAGGTCTTCCGCAGAGCTACCAGTTATACTGAAACGCTGTGCAAAAGGAAAAGGCACAACACACAAAATAATTGTTGGAAACAGAAAGTAGGTAAGCAGAAAAAATTTCAATGTAAAATAGTTACCAAATACCACGAACAGCTACGCTGTTTACTTGGGGTGTTACCTCGACGAAAGTCGATGCCAATGTGTGAAGGAATAATCTAACGTCGGGTGGCAAGCTAACTTCCCCTACCACGCAGAACCAAAATGGCGGGAAAAGCTGTGGTAGGGATCGTTTGGGGCTGTTTCGAATGACGTAAGCGTTGATGTCTCTCTCACTATAGGTCTCGAATAACGGTTCTGAGCATATAATACATCGTTTTTACGTCTATTAAAATGTTCTAAGCAGCAACCAAACAAAACGCACATGCCATGTCACCGGCCTTCGCCCTACTGACAAGATTAAACCTATACACATCTAATCCATTTAAATTATTATTTTCGAAGAAATAAAGGAATTCCATATTTGGACCCTATTCCATATTTGGTTACTTTCCTCTACTAATCGTATTTTATTTATTTAACGGGCTTTGCCCCACCGCTCATTCCCACCGCTGCAACTCCTATGTAGCCAAGATCTACAGTAGCGACAACCTGAGTTTTGACACTCAGGCTGAGGACGAGCTATAATAGGACTACGATAAGTCAGTATTGACTGACAGTAGTAAAAATGATAAAATATGGATATGGCAATAAGCTGGGGATAATCTGTTCTTGTCAGTCCTTCTGGTAAACATTCTGTTATTTGGCTTGAACTTGTACTTTTAGTAAGTATGTCTAAATTATTAATCATGCTGAAAATTATCTCTCGCACTCCCTTTTTGATTGTTTCGCCCATTATTAAATAATATTATTCATAACTAACGAAAATAAACAATCCTACAGAAATCAAATTGTTTGTTATGACTTTTATGAATGACGTTCTATGACGTTTAAAAAACTTGGCATATGTTGCCATACAGAGATTTTTATTTGATTTTTTTTTATAAGCTATTCGGACTTAGCGTGGTCTTATTATAATACTGTCTTGGAACCCGCCTCAAATTTAAATAAGAAATACCAGATAGGAGTAGGAAATATAGTGTTCCTGCTCCCTCCGCTTTCGAAAAGGCGTGATACAAAAATTGACCTTATTTTGTGAGCAATATTCCATTTTGATCTGCTCTCTGACGACTTACGTTGCTGGATTAAGCAAAGGTGTAATCGGTCCCTATGATTCCTGCACTTAAGATTCATGTTAAAAACAGATCTGTTTTAAACACGAGTACGTTCATTAGGGAATGTAGTGGTCATCAAAGTGATGATCAAAGTTTGAACTAAGAATATTTTCCTTGATATAACCGGTATAAAATAATCAAGACGATTATGTTACTTGCATCAACCGGTTCTCGTTATTATAACCTACTAATTCGAAAAGACAACACAATCTTGGCGGTAATGTGGCGGTTGTGCTCTCGCACACGACGGCCGGAGTCCCTCTTGACCATTACCTCGGATTTAGCAGATCAGCAAATTATACTCAGAAAAGAGTCATTGGCACTAGGGTTTGAACCCGATTCCTCGGTGTACGAGACAGACCACTTAACCATTAGTCCACCGATGCTCTCTCGAAAAGAAAAAAACAACGTAGGTACCTAAAAGATAGGTAGGTAAAATGCTCGCCAGATAACTCCGCTCGCGACTCTCATGCTATGGAGTTGGCTATCTGTCAAATTTAGTTCCATTCTCAGTCGCGAGCAGAATTTCGCTTGCGACCACTCTACCAATAAGTGCCACAAACTGACCCGGTGGCCAAAGCTGGAACTAACTGTCGCCATTTTGAAATGTCCTGTAAGTTCCTACAACAGCGACGCTGCCACCGGGTCTGATAAGTTTTTTGCAGTTTTACTACCTTAATGACACCAATATGACACCGACAGTACAGACTCGAATCCTGACCTTTTTTGGGTCTCGCGACGAGGAGATGTCTCTTTGGAGCGCCTTGTGGTACAGGGAAAGGTGGATTGCACGAGACCACGCGGAAGATCACCGATACGCTGGACCGACCAAGTAAAAGCTGCAGTTAATGGTTCTCTCTATGAGTGTACTAGGAAAGCAGCAGTTCGAGAAGAGTGGCGCCGGATAGTGAAGCGTGCTGCCAATCCTCAACCGACGACCACGACCACTCTGTCAAGAGTGTAGCGACTTAGAAGAAGAATGACACCAATACATAAATGCATATCTAAAAGGAAGACCGGAAGAAATGTATGTATGGACCCCAGCCTTTAGGTACGAACAATAACGATATGTCATTAGTAATTATCCTTTAGGCTATAATTATAGGCTATATATTTATGGAAAAAGTTTTTACGGGGTCGGCAACGCGTGGGTGATGCCCCTGGTATTGCAAACGTCCATAGGCTGCGGTGACTGCTTACCTTGTGATCAGTGTTACCAGCAGGAGTTTCCATAAAAGTACGTCCGGGCTCCTAAAATAGTACGAAAATGTCTATAAAGGTACGGTTTACCTACTTGTCTATTTTTAACGGCGTTATTTTGACAAGAAAATACCTTATTTACTCGCCGGTGGTGCCAGAGAGCAAAACACGTCAAAATCTACCCTTCCTTCCAATATTTTACGGTATTTTGCGGACATGAAAGGCAAAGTGACCACCCCTCCAGCAAAATTTAGCAATTTGTAAAAACGTATTAAATAGTACGATGTGGAGCAAAGTACGCCAAAAGTACGACAGTCGGCCAAATAGTACGTAAATCGTACCAAAAAGTACGATCTGGCAACGCTGCTTGTGATTAAGCTTGTTTTGCCTCAGTGGTATAAATTTTTTTGTATGGAGCTCTGTTAAGGAAGACCATAAAATCTAACAGTATATGTTATAGTACGTATACACCATATCTATACCAGTATATTATCAATTTCGAAAAGGAAAATGTTGAAACAAACTTACCATTGGTGTGTTTTGGGATTACCATCAACAAGTCTACGTAATTCTGCGATACCAGAGCAGTGTTCACACGGATGTTGTCGCACATCAGTTTTTAAATATTTTTGTTTGTTTTTGTGAACGTAAATGCCAATTTAACTGTTTGTTACGTAGGTACTTTGATGATTACTAGGTACTTATCTAACATTTTCCCGATTTCATCCTAGACTCGTTTAAAATTTCTATATGTCTTGGTCCCACGGGAACTACATTTTATCAAAATCCGTTCTAAAAAAAGAGAAGTAACAAACAACCATCCGCCAGCATATACTTATAAAAGCTGTAATTATGCTGGGGTCCTTTCAGTGTCCAGCTGACTACACCTACTCGAACAAACTCAGTCTACTAATGACAACTGGTACAATTGTATCTATGATTGATGATGATGTATTCGGCCAAACAATTCGTTCAAATCTTGGTAAAGATACTAATAATGTGGTGGTATGGTAACGGTAAGCCAGTAACGTGGTTTTCGCCTAAGCTCTCTACCAATAATTGATACTCGTGATGCCTCCGATAAATACAGCTACACACATCACAACATCACATAGGTAGGTAGATTCACTGTAGGTAAAACCTAATATTTTTCTGGTACTAATAATATTTTAGGAAATATATTATTATTCTTATGCCCTATAACTTGACTTACACTCGTAAACGTAATGACCATGAACCAACGGTCATTGGTCATGACTAAAGAGATTCTCGAGACTAAAAGTAGTCATTAAAGAATGACAGAAGAGATTGAAGGTTTCTACCTTCATCCCCCTTCATTACTCTTAGCTCTTCATTGCTTCATGCCACTAGGATTGTTCAAAAAGGAAGCGCGAGCGACTGATAATGGCAGTGCTGATAATTCAAAATAAATAGTGTTATCTTCTATCTGCTATACGTAGATCTTTGATAGTTTTGTTATTGATAAGTTACAAAGATATCATCTTAATAAATTCATTATCATACGTAATTTCCTCTCCATGTGAACGTAGCCTCTGATATACAATGTCAATGGAGCGTTCTGAGTTCGAATCAGTTTCCCGCCAGAACGCGTCGCGCGAGGTTACCGCGAAGGTTTTATTCAAAAGGTGTTTTATCGTGTTCGGTCGCGACAACCTACAGGTCTTTTTATATTGCGTGATTGTATAATGAGGATGTTTGCGTTGATAATAGCGCATTTAAGTATTTTGTGCGTTAGTTAATCGTTTTGTTATTTATTTTTGAGGTGAGTAACGATGATTGCGGTTTTTTTTCTAATGCCGTGCCCAGACAGGTGTTAAGATGCGTACAACGATACGCAAAAACTATGAGTGGGACCCTATTTGTAAATATGTGTACAAATATTTCAGATTTTTTACAAATATTTTGTATTTCTCATAGGTACATGTGTCGGTTATTTGGCATACATCAAAGGGTGCAAACCATAAATATTTAGACGACTCCTACACTCTTTGCAAGGCTTAGTTCGCTGTTACGCGGTATACTGTCGTCTATTATGTCCGCTACCGTTGCAAAAACTGATCCAAAAATATATGCGAAACGTGTATGGGAAGTCGCTTTTGCAAAATAGTGAAACTTTCTAGAAATATGTGTACCTACAGTTCTTCACACATGTCTGGGCCCGACTTGTTAAATAGCTAGGTACAGTAACTATTTGAAAGACAATTTTTCCTTAAAATCTTAGACACAAATAGGATACCTATTCAAACAATAATCATCGTCAGTCACGCCACGTGACTGACCATCGTCATTCTCAATCCGCATTAATTGTCTGGAAATTACTCGATGACGTAGCAGACAAGAGTAATTATCGTCCAAAATACCTATTAATAGTCCACCATCGTCCGCCCCATGATATTTCTCACTACGTTTGCCCTGTCGTGGTGTCCACTCCAGACGTCTACTGACGGAATGTGGCCAGCCCACTGCCACTCTGCTAGCATATTACCTGAGCTGTATCGGTCAAATTTGATAAAAAAAACATGCTGGCGTTAATGTCCCGGATGTGCTCACACGCACGAGGGCCCGGGGTCCGCCTTGATCCTGGATTTGGCTGATCAGTTAATTATAGTAGAGCCATTGCCATCTGACTTCCGTGACCCTGCTACCAAGGGAACCTGACCAGATTGGATCATAGTTACACATTCAGTCTCTTGAATGTGCGGGTTTCATCACTATGTTTTCCCTCACCGTAAGAGCATTGGTTAGTATTCAACTAATGTATGTAACTCAGAAAAGAGTCGTTGGTATGGCCGCAGCGGGATTCGAATCCGGTCCCTCTCGCTTGCGAGTTGGATACCCTAACCGCCCGGCCACCGACGCTCCAAGGTAGATGAATGTGGAAAAAGCGAGAGATATTTGTCAGAACCGTAGCAAGTAGTTTCCGCCTACCTACCCCAACGGTAACAACATAACCGACAGAAAAAGTCGGATAATCCCCGACTAAGTTTGCATATACTCAAGTATTTTCTAAACTACTCAACCGATTTTAATGAAACAAAGCTTAAAAGTAGCTCGATTAATCTGGTATTCAAATGATAAAAATCGCATCGAAATCGGTCCATCCGTTCGGGAGCTACGACGCTGCAGACAGATACACCTCCATAGATACATAGACACGTCAAACTTGAACATGTAAATAGTATTTATTCGTGGGGAATTAAAAAGGCATTGTTATGTACTATCTATACATTATATAAAACAAAATCGTTTCCTGCCGTCAGTCCCTATGTATATATGTACGCTTAGATCTTTTAAATTGCGTAACGTATTTTAATGCGGTTTTCAACAATAGATAAAGATTCAAAAGGAAGGTTTATGAGTAAGAAAAATAGGGTAGGTAGGGGTAATAGTAGGTGTACGACGAAGTCGCTTCGGATCCACTAGTAATTACTTTGTCAATTACTTTCGCTCCCTTTCGTATAAGTTCGTTGCGGACCGCGTCCCTTAGAGAAATACCCAGCTAATAACCTCTAACAATATCGGCGAATAATCACTTTATTTGTTCATTAATAGCCGTATTATTTATTGGCTTTTATGTTATACGGCTGACAAACAGGAACTGTGTTCCGGAACACAGTCTGGGGATGCAGTTTGTGGGATATGGGTTTGGTTGTTGTAATTTTACGTGTGTGATGGCAGGTCTCATGCCTCACTTACTATTAATTTTAAAGTACTTGTATTTACGAGGCAACGCACACAGCTTTCTGGGCACCATTTTGGAGAGCAGCAGTGTGGACACCTTTTAAAACTTTTATTTGATATTAATATTTATTCTTTTTGGTCCGTGTAAATCTTATTTTTGTTACATAAGTAAAAGTGGTCATCTTGGCGTTAACATCCTGGTCAGAAAATGTCTTGGTACGAACATGACGTTCTTCTAAATTGACTTTTGAAGAAAATGACCTGTCTCGCCATAAGGTATTGGTTGTGTTCTTAAGTGCGAGGGCCCCGGGCCCTCGAGGGTCCGTGACCATGATCCAGGATTTGGCAGGTCAGGTAATTACAGTGGCTGCCATCTGGCCTCCTTGACCATGTTAACAGGAGAGCCTGATCAGATTGGATCATCATGTAATAATTGACGACCTGAGTGGTCTGCCACGCAGAGGTCCCAGGCCCGATTCCCGGCCAAGCAGAAATTGTAATGATGAATTTTAATTTCTGTTACGGGTCTGGGTGTTGTATGTTAAAATATGTAATTAAAAGTATGTAGTTCATCAGTTGTTTAGCACCTATAACACAAGCTTTGCTTACTTTGGAGCCAGATGGCGCTGTGTGAATTGTCAATAGGCATTTGACCGCTAACTCACCTGTTGGTAAGTGACGATGCGGCCGAAGATGGAGCACGCCCGTCTTGGGCACGTACGCATTATGAAAGTCTAATATCCATTCAATAGATACCTACCATTCACGAAAGTTATCCGTTGATAAATCACGAATACAACCCAGTATCATGATAAATAACATAATAATCCGCTGTTCCCAATGTCGAAACTCTTGTTGATTGGCCCTTAGCACTTAATACCTTTTATGTACCTAGTGTACATATTTTTTGATTAAAATCTTTAACTCTGTAAGCACATTGAAATCAACCGCGTTCGCTAGTTTTTTCGCCTTATCGAAGTGATAACTACATTCCAACTATTAAGTGTAATAAACAGTTCGCAAAATACACTGTTTGTTTGTTTCTTTGTTCGCTACCTGGCCGTGTGGTGTCCGGCAGAGTAGAATAGCACCTGCCCTTTACACACGTGTCGTACAAGGCGACTAATGTTTTCGAGGCAAAAGTTCTGGAGTCTCGGTATGCTGGAAAATGGGCAGCATCGTTTTCCATTTTTATATTTCCAACATTTCGATCTCCATTCCGCCTGCCGTGGAGATTACGGCAATAACCTCTCCTCTTATGGGAGAAGTCCTAAGTCCTGCAGACTGCTATGGGATGTGATGATGATGAGCATAGAATAATTTATTTAAAGAAAGCAATACTTGCGTAAGTAATTAATACACAAGGAAACGAAAGAAAGCAAGGCGACGCGAAACTGGACCAGTCTTAGCATAATGAAAAGGCAAAGGTGACATTTTTGGATCGTTTGACTTTCGTTTCGCACGAAAGCGAAATTGGCTTTCGGCTTGTCTAGAAGGACCAGGGGTTCGGAAATAAAGCCCCTGGGGCGTTATTTTTAAATCGCTCGCCTCAATTCTATACTGTTTTAAAGTTTGAATTAAGGCATATAAAATTTCGATATTTTGATACATTATGCTGTATTTCCCAATTTTTTAAACCGTACTGTTTCTTGGAGCGTCGGTGGCCGAGTAGTTAAGGTATCCGACTCGTAGGCGAGAGGACGCGCGACTGCGATAATGTACCAATGACTCTTTACTGAGTTATGTACATTAGTTGAATACTAACCGATGCTCTTTCGGTGATGGAAAACATAGTGATGAAACCTATACTTATATACAGTCGCCTGAATGTGTAACCATGATCGAATCTGGTCAGGTTCTTCTGGGAGCAGTGTCATGGACATCAGATGGCTGTCGCTCCACGTAATTACCTGATCTGCCAAATCCCCCCACCAGGTGTGATGACGGGCAAATGCGTCTATCCACGCTAAATAAAAAAAACCTGGATCATGGTCAAGGCGGACCCCGGGCCCTCGTTCGCGAAAGCACAACCGGGACATTAACGCGAAGGTGATTATTTATTATTTGAACCGGTGATGCAAATGTGATTAAAAAAATGTTGAATTTATCATGGTGACCAATTTTGATTTCTGGCAAGAAAAAATTGATATTTTTAGAACTATGATAATTATGTAGAATCCAAGTCGCCCAAGACCAGGGTTGATGAAAAATCATGTTTCAAAATATCGGATTTATTTCATTTAAATCTGTTTTTGGTTTATTGGAAGTCAGTTGTTGTTAAGAAAAACACAATACAATTTTTGTTTATTTGAATTATTATTAAAATAAACAAGACGCATATATTTAATTGAGCCTGACATTTCCTTCAGACCCATATTATTATCGTAGTAGTGCGTGTTTCGTTGTTTTAATTTATAAATTTTTAGTGTGTTCTTTATGGGAAATCAATGGACATCTCTTTATATTTTACGGGCTACATTTCTTATGACGTGTTGATGACATTTTATTAGTCTTTGGAAAAATCGCAATATAGCGGAAGCCACAACCTAAAACGAAGAAGAACTGAGGCATATCGAAATGGATTTTCAAAAATCTATCACTGCTATGAAAATGTGTTTAGATTTTACCGACAAACCTATAAAAATTAACTACATGATATATCCTCACGCTAAACTAGCATTTCACAGGTTTGTGCGTGCCCTAATTGCGTGATCCAATCTGGTCAGGTTCCCCTGGTAGCAGGGTCATGGAGGTCAGATGGCAGTCGCTCCACTGTAATTACCTGACCTGCCAAATCCTGGATCATGGTCAAGGCGGACCCCGGGCCCTCGTGCGCGAGAGCACAACCGGGACATCAACGCCAAGATGATGATGATGATGATGATGTGCCCTAATTGATTTCGGGGGAAATACCGGATTTAAATCTTTGATTCCAAAGAAAACACGTTTTTAATCGCGATTTAGATTAAAAGTCGCCCAAGACTTAGACAGGTTTTTCCAAAGGTTAATTACTCCACTTATCACACCACATGTGAGACAATAAACAAAACAATTACTGCGTCTTACTAGCAAACTCCGGAGTCAAAATCGGTATCGCTTCTCAACACAGTACTGAGAATTATACATGCACAAAGCTCACGCCTGTGTCCTATAGGTGGGGTAGGGAGAGACTATGGACAGCCACTTTGATTTGCCCGATACAACTCGCATATATCCACTACTCCTTTCATACGTCTCCTTTTATTCTCGCCACTTCGGACCCCAGCTTTTTTGAGAACATTACTGATCTGATCAGCGAATGTTTTTCTGGGTCGTCCTCTTAAAATTGTATTATCACGAAACACATTTTTATTTCACCGTTTTTCCATTTTAACAATTAGAGCAGTTTAAGGTCCTGTTTATACTTCCCATAGGCGTAGGAAGAGGGGGAGCCGGGTGGGCCGTGCCCACCCCAGAATGGTCTGGTGCCCACCCCAGGATGTGGTGCTCACTGGCTGTACATTGGCGATTGACTCGGCTTCATCGGCCACCTCAGGGGCCAGCCCCACCCTGGAAAATAGCCCTAAATACGCTAATGATACTTCCTAGTCTTTATTCACACCATTTTTCTTAAAAAAAAAAAAAGTGGTGCGATTTACGAACAAACCCTGTATGAATTAGTTTCCATATGTATTTTAAGTTTCCAAATTAAAATAATTTTATTCCCTCGGGAAGTTTCATAGTATATTATTTCCCTGCGGGGAACGAGGGACATTTCATGATACATAATTGAACAGTATAAATGTTTATTTTTGATGTGGTAGATACCAATTTAGATATCTACATTATACATAGGTACAAGCTTATTATATTATTATTAGTGAAAGCGGTGACATTTTTAAAAATCGGTTAAGCATTCGTATTTGATTGTAACCATTACAAACACACAAACAAACAAACCCACAAACCGACAAACAATCAAATCTTTCCTCTTTATAACATTAGTTTTCAATATCATGGTGCGTTCTCCCGACTCACACTTGACCGTCACACTCACTCTTCACGTACGTTATCCTAAAAATATATCCTATCATGGTTCCATAAAAAGCTAATATAGGTTTTAAGACTTTCGTGGTTATTCACTACACTTTCACTACACATATTATCGGGTTTGTTACCGCGGTTAGTGCAACTGCGTCGAAATATCGAGGTAAAAACAATGCTAACCGTGGTAACAAACCCGATAATATGTGTAGGTAGTGAAAGTGCAAAAAAGCTGATGAACATTTAATTATATTTTATTCTGCTGCTGGCAACCCTACCCAAATAGTAATAAATTTTTCCCGCCTTTCAGTCAATGACAGTCTGTACGATTTTCTACTTCTCTGTGCACCTCACTATTTTAATCTTTGTTTTATTTGAACTAAGCATCTTCCTAAACAGTCACTGTGGCCGTAACCGGCTAGGATGCTAGTTTGCACATTATACCCACGTACTTAGAGTCAGGAATCGAACCAGCTTTACCAGTTATCCTGCCTCAACCAAGGGGTGTGTCGTGCGGTCAACAACACAATGACATAAGCTATAAAGGTTGTCATATCTCATTAGGCATACTAAAACCAAGTAAACGAGTGTATGATATCTATTATCAGATATAATATGTGAACGCTTTATCATTAAATACATTAACACGGTCATAGCTTCCTTTAGAAATGCGTAGCTGGTCTTAGTTGTTATCCGGCCTCCTTCGAGCTAGACTGCCTTGGGCACACAAAAAAAGTTCTTTCACTTCTAAGAGGTCAGTGGTGATTCATAGGGTGCCCTCTGGTGCTAATTCTAATATCTTATTTAAAAACCATCGCCGATTTAGTTTGAAAAGAAATTGAAAAAAGAAAAAATAAGCAGGCAAGGAAGTTGTGATTTGTGTAAATAATTTTATTTATTGAACGCGTTAAATGGAATTTTAATTGAGTGTTGTGATTGTGATCTTATCGATATCGTCCCCATAAGCCAATCTGCGATCACTCCAATTTGTTTTCCACACTTCCTGCGTTTTAATTAAGTTTCAACAGTGGTTTCCATTACTTCTCTTGTTTACTACTTTTGCGCATCAGCTTTCATATTTACCGCGTCTAAATCCAACTATTTGGAAAACTAAAGGTCATTTCTATCATTTTTGGATACCTAGAGGTCGATTCTCTGAGACATCTTAAATTCGACATTTTCTCTAGTCAAATAACTGTATTAAAACATCACTGAAGTTGGTCTTCGACAATGTACGACTATCGAATATAGTTGAGTCAATAGTTTTTGGCCGCAATAGACATTTCAATGTCATTATTAACGAAGAAGAAATGTCGAATTTGAGATGTCTCGCGAGAATTAAGCCTCTGGAGCCCTAGTTTCAACTGGCCTAGATTCGAACGGTTTTCAATTTCGGCATGAAAAATGCGATATATTGATACTTGATGCTGATTTTCCCTATTTTTGAACCGTAGTCTTTCGGTGTTGTCATAGTTATTTATTACTTTACCAATCAAAATTATTTATATTATTATTTTTGAATCGCTCGCAACCACGCGAGCACGTACGTGTGCGCTACCTGTCTCTTTCACACTTACGGTAAGTTGCTAGAGATTGAAAAGACTGGCATGGGTATTTGAAGACGAGCGGTCTCGTGTAATATTTACCGCGTCTTTATCCAACTATTTGGAAAACTAAAGGTCTTTTCTATAATTTTGTTCATTGTTATCAGTGGAGGGATTTCGCCTCCCTTTGTATGTTCTACCAATTGTACAACGGTGTTTGTTCTCAAGAACTGTTTGCCATGATGCCTACAGCTACATTCTATGATCGCACTGCTCGCTACCGACAGGGAGTTCATCCTCACAACTTGGAGCCAATATGGTCGCGTACTGTGCGGTTCCAAAGGAACTTTCTCCTACGCACACTAAGGTTGTGGAATGAACTACCTGGAGAGGTTTTCCATGGACAGTACACACATAGGTTAAAAGGTTTTTACGGGGTCAACAATGATCTCCTTGAAATTGCAAACGTCCATGTTTGCCACCTTAACCGTTTAAAAAAACCTAGGGTTATAATTTGTGGGCACTGTACCTATTCAAGGGGCCTTATAGGACATGTATAGGTAATCTGGAACGATGTCATTTGACAGAGAACAAAATTATCGACATACCGACCTTATAGAATTTGCAGGTTAAAGAAGTAGTGGACTGGTCACATTTGTCCTAGAAGGAACCGATAACCCTTGGGTATGTATTCAGTAGCCGTATTCACAATTATTTGAAACCGTTTCCGTACGATTCGACACGAAATTCGTAATCCGTGTCGATCGATTCGAAAACTGTTATTCAGAATCCCGATAGATTCCACGAAAACTCTACTCTCTATAACATATGAAAATTTCATCAAAATTAACTGAAACCACATTTTCCTAAGAACTTTTGCGGGGTCCTTTGTCGATTCCGTATCCGAATCCGATTTCCGAGCCATTGTGAATACGGCTACAGAAGTGGAGCCTCACTTGGGCAACTGTACATACCTAGAGCACACTGATAGTTCTGCGGTCCTTACCGCTCATAAATGTTTGAACCTCGAATGTTATATTTTGTTAAACTTATGAAACATAATCATTGATTTAAAAAAAAATGCTTGAAATCGCGTGTCAGTTGTTTTTATCTCACAAGTTGAATTGAAGTTCGTCGTTCGTAGCAAAAATTGAATTAACGCGAAAAGATTTTAGGGCGATGATTTTATTATGTTTTTTGAAAGTTCACGACTGCAAACCACTGCTCGTCTTCAAAATGCTATTGGGAGGGAAGCACCTCATTTGAGCACCATAAGGCGTTGGTATGCAGAATTTGATCGTGGCAAATTATTGCACGTCGGCCCTGTGTGACTACTCAGCAACTAATTAAACAAAACCGGCTAATTACCTACGATAACAACGAATTAATTATCTATTTCCACTGCCAAGCAACAATGCTTGATATCCTATCTATCTATCTATGATGTTCTATCATCGCACCGCTCGCCATCGACAGGGAGTTCATCCTCATACGTTGGAACCAACTGCAAACGTCCATAGGCTACGATATCTGCTTACGATTAGGCAGTCCGTAAGCTTATTTGCAATCTTGTGATAATTGGCGTATTTAAGGCTATTTAGGCCAGGGGGGAAATAAATTCCTCGATCGATAATGTACAGTCAGTAAACACGAATCAGCCTGATTTAATCGGTACGTCCTGGGGTGGGCACCAGACCATTCTGGGGTAGGAACCACCCGGCCCCCCCTCTTTCTACGCCTATGCTTGTGATATATAAAATAATTAGTTGTGTTTGAAGGACAGGCAAGAGGCATATCATATTCTAGTGATCTGCGGTTCTGCAGTATTGGTACATGACTTAACCTCATGGACTTATTACCCACTTAAACTAGTACCATAGTGCATGAATTGTAGATGTTATCTATGGGCGACAAAACACAGCCGGAGGCCCAAACAGGAACTAATAAGTTTTTATTATGATAGCATGGGAGGGTTGTAAAACTTTTTTATCAGCAATAATGGTGTCCTTCAGTGTAGTATACATATAGGAAGTATAACACCCGTTTTTACTTGTTACTACATATTAAAAGTTGGCATATTGGAAGTCTTTGCGTGAGGGATATCGCGGACAAGATCGAGGAGGCTCGCCTGCGCTGGTTTGGTCACGTGTTGCGTAAGCTTAAGTTTTTTTATTTATCATAAATGTGGTACATTGGTATTTATTTGTATAATTCGCCAAACTGTAAAACAGTTTGTTGGCGAAGGTTTGCACTCTCTATGCCTTCAATATATTTATCCTACCAACATAGTAAAAAAAAAAACAAAATAATACTAATAATAATAAACACTTATACCTAATTTGCACCTGGGCATAGACTCCGAATGAAGTTGTCTATCAGCAGGCATTTTAGCTTTGACTTATAAGTATGTCTGCTCTCGGTTGCTTCGATATCAACCTCATTCAGAATACCAGGCACCAGGTACAATCTCTGTCGCTGGCCAAAGTAATTGTTCACTCTAGGCTGCTCATACTTTTTTCTAACATTCGTTCTACGTTTACAATTTAGATTTTTTTTTATTTTAAATTCTGATTTGCCAAACTGAATTGACATCGCTGAGTCGGATGTGAGAGCCAACGGCTTACGACGCGTGGATGCCGAAGACCGGGCGAGGTGGAGAAGAATTTGTACTAAAGCGGACCCTGGCAGAGGCCGGGATAAGCTTTTATAATTAGTAAATACGGGTGTTACGCTTCTTTTATGTATACCACACTGAAAATCATTATTGTTGATCACGCGCCGTTATTGGTTAGGAGCGTCGGTGGCAGAGCGGTTAAGGTATCCGTTTCGTATGCGAGAGGTACCGGGTTCGAATTCCACTGCGGCCATGTACCAATGACTGTTTTCTGATTTATGTACATTAGTTAAATACTAACCGATGCTCTTACGGTGAGGGAAAACATTGTGACTGAATGTGTCACCATGACCCAATCTGATCAAGTTCCCCTGGTAGCAGGAGGTCAGATGGCAGTCGCTCTACTGTAATTAACTGATTTAGTAATTAGTTTAAAACAAGAATTAATTAGTTGTTGATAAATAAATTATTTAGCTTAGTCTCACGCACTACACTACATCACTTCCATCACCACTACACTCCAACACTTCACTCGTGACAGCTCGTGCAAGTACTGGTGGCAGGTAACGAGTATAGAGTCTCGCGAAATGAAGCCTGATATGATCAATAGGAGAATGTTGTTTGTTTTCCAAATAAAATTACTTAAAATCTCTCCAGACTGACTTGTCTTATTTGGTTATGGAAATCAGGTATTTAAATGGATAATTTGCAGCGTTCCGTGGGAATTCACATTCTATGTGTTTCTTATAATAGGTCTTTACCTATGAAATTGCCGTTTTGTATGAAAAATTTCAACGAATTTTTTTCATGTATTTTGTATTTGTATTAATCGACGTAATCGCCCATGCAGTCAATGCATCTTTGCCAACGCAGTGGCAGTTTATTGATGCCCTTCTAAAAGAAATCAGCTGGACGGGAGGCAACCAATTCTTTAAAGGCATTTTGTACTGCCTCTCGGGTATTGAATTTTTTTCCCGCCAAGAAGTTATTCAAATTCTGGAAAAAGTAGTAGTCTGTAGGCGCATGGTCTGGTGAGTAGGGTGGATGACGGAGAGCTTCCAACCCCAGTTCTTGCAACTTGGAGACCGTCTGCTGTGCAGTATGAGGTCGCGCGTTGTCGTGCAGGAGCAGCGGAGACGAGCGATTGACTAATGCTGGTTGGAGATGTACCAGCTTCTGCATCATTTTGTTCAGTTCTTCACAGTACACATCTGCAGTAATGCTTCCCCGTTGGGTAAGAAGCTGTGATGAATCATACCGGCGCTAGACCACTAAACAGTGACCATCACTTTTCTAGGGGTAAGTTTTCGTTTAGGGCATTGTTTAGGTGCTGAACCAGGATCCAACCAACTTGCTGAGCGCTTGCGGTTATCAAACAGAATCCATTTTTCATCGCAGGTAACAATGCGGTTCAAAATTCCTTCATTTGTGTGTCTGTTGAGCAGTGCAAGGCACGTCTCGACGCGTACTTCGCGCTGGCGCTCATTGAGTTCGTGAGGCACCCATTTGTCAAGCTAACCTTGCCAATTTGACGCAAATGGACCAATATTGTTTTGACGCTAACGTCGAAAGCTGCCGCTAATTCAGCCGTAGATTGTGTATCATCAGCTTCTACAATCGCCTTTAATTCGTCATTGTCGACCAAAGTCTTCGGACGACCGCGAGGTTCATTATTCAGGTCAAAATTTCCAGAACGGAAGCGAGCAAACTAATAACAGGTGGTGCGTTGGTTTGTAGTGTTAGCTCCGTAAACGTCGTTGATGTTGCGTGCCGCTTGTGCCGCGTTGCTGCCATTCGAATTTTTAACGTATCCATGATGACGAAAAAGATTGAAATGCGATGAAAATGTTACACTAATCAATAAACAAATGACTACTTTTGGAAAAAGAATTCCATGTTTTTAAAATAAAATTAATTTGAAATTAGAATTCTTAGCCAATCAAAAAATATTTTGATTTGAAATGGCCAGTATTGCAGAACGGCAATTTTATAGGTAAAGATCTAATATAATTTAAAACAATATATACGTAGCGTGAGTGGTACGGCAAGTCGTGATTTTGGGTATGGTTTGTTCATCAAATAAAACAAAAAAGTCTCATGATGTAAGCACAGATATCGCTGTAGCCTGAGGAGTATGCCTGGGTAAGTAGGTATACTTACCCAGGCATAGTCCTCAGGCTTGACCTCCTGACATAACTTGCTGATGTGTCAGGACACTTTGCGATAATGAAATTGTTTTGTTCGCAGGCAAAATGAAACATTACTTCCGACCACAACGGCATACGGCTCCAATTTCACACTGGTTTTGATGTGGTGCTGACGACCCCGAAGAGAAGGAAGAACTGTTCTCTGTCCTCGAAGAAGTCTAGAAAACCAGCAAGATGGAGAACCAGGAGACGGAATTGACTCATAGGATACGCGTATCGGTAAGTACCTACCTATTTAAATTATTTAAATTATCATCATCATTATCACAAATTCACAGCCCATAAAAGTCCACTGTAGGACTTTTTTTGTACCACAAAGGTGGCAATTAAGCTTACGGCCTGCCTGATGGTAAGCAGTCACCGCAGCCTATGGACAGTTGCAATACCAGGGTCTCTCTCACGAAATGGGAGGTTATTATCCATAAACTCCACGCTGGGCAGGCGTGTTGGAGATCGCAGTGTTATAAATATAACAATAGAAAACACTGCCATTTTCCACCCTATGGAGACTGTCAATCTTTTGCCTCGAAATCATTAGTCGCCTACGAAACCCGCGAGTGTAAAGGGTTGGTGCTATTCTACTCTGGCGGACACCACACGGCACCAAGCATTAAACCAGTATAAAAAGAGCTAACATTGCCTTGCACATCCATATAGACGCTAGCTCATCTTATACTGGAATTTAGTTAGTCAATATGCTATTCACTGTACTGTAGGTACTTACTGATCATTGTGAATATCAAACTCGACTGTGAATATTTTAATTCATACATTAACATAAAAATAAATACGTACAATAAAAAGAAAAAGAAATCAACTAACTTAAAATATGTAAAATATTTGAGCCGTGTGGAATCGTACAATCCGTGTCATGAAAGAAGAGACTTGTCAAATGGCAGTGGAGGGGATTTCGCGCAGGTAATCGTCTACTGCGCAAGTCGAACCGCGTGACCCGCCAAGTCTCTTCTTACATACCCAAGATGCTGGCAGCATTACCTCTCCGAATAGCAATGCTTATTCTTTGTGCGAGGTAGCTGCCAGCTCTTTGGTCACCTAGAGCTGTGGTGTGAATTACCAAAGTGTTAACCTGCAGTCCATAAACCTGCCTACTTTCTAGATCTAATTCCATCAAAGTCGTTAAAGTTATTGCCTCTCGCGAGTTACGGCTTGTTATTGCACGAGAGCACACTAAGCTATAACTGATAAGGTTTTATGGCCGAAAACTGAACGTGATTTCAGATATCGATCCATTGAAGGTGCTGTGTTTAAGAGAGTAGCCGTGCGCGTGACTTTGGGAGGGAATAAACAATCTTTTTGGATACTTAAAAGTAGCATTTATTCATGAAACAAACAAAATTAAAGAGTGTTTAGATGGATGCCTAAAATAACATTGATCTTAAATTATTGGGATAAGAAAAAAGGATTTTGACCGCTCAAATTCATTTAGTTTTTTCTTTGACGATCCCGACTAACCAGTGAACTTACCTTACCTACATAATTATCTAGACACAGTTATATACGTACTTGTGATTTGTTGGTGTGAAATACCTTAGTATCTTGTAAGTACTGTTTTATTTTCAATTTGTTAATCGGGTGAGGTAGGCAAACAAGCAAGCCGGACCTGATGGAAAGTGGTCGCCGCTGGCTATAGGTATTAGCAACATCAGGGTATCTCCAATGCGTTGCCCACCCTAAAATCCTGGGAGAGTGCAGCGAAATTGGTATTTATGGTATATCTAAACCAAACTTGTTTCCTTCACCACCACCACACCCACCACACAAACTTAGGCCCAGTTATCCCCTTGTAACAGAAATCTCGTCTAGCAATAGGGCGAGATATCTCCTTATCTTTATAAATGGACAACTCGCCTGCGGGCCAGAAAATGTACCGGGAGTTGTTACCTAAGGCGGGACACGTTGCTCTGGCGGCCAACAGGTGAACGGAAGGCCCCTCCACTGCCAGTGCCTTCGCCACGGTTCTTCAGCACCGGAGCAGCACCTTACTCACTTTTTCTATCTCAAATTCTTCTTCTGCCCTTCCTTCACTGCTCGTAAGGAGTTAATGGTGGCAACAGGGAGACTGGATCCATGTGGAAGGTGTAGGGGGAGTCTGCTATGTCCTTAGCCCGCCTGCGAATCTGAAAGCGACTATATTATATACTACGTAAGGATTAGTATCAACTGCACGCTAGCCTCCTAGATCGGCCATGTCGCAGTGTCGTCTGTAGATCTTTTAAATCAAGACAACAGCTCACAGGCGAGCGAAACTGCGTCCAGAATGGGATGAAATGAAACCTTGTCGAAGAAAATCGAAACGACAGCTCCCGTGCCAGCGAGTATGCATTCAGAATGGAATGAAATGAAACCTTGTCCATGTAAATCAAACTTCTTTTCCATTTAGGTACTTCTTGTACGCGCACTTGGTAGGCAATTGTTCGTTTATTGCAAACTGCACTATCTCCTCGTAATGTTTGCAAATATTCCTCATTGCGAAACGACAACACGTTTCAGCCTTTGTGGGTAGCCCATTCTACCGGTTTTGACTTTATCTTGCAAACTGGAAAACACGGTGCAGTTCCAGTTCCTTGCTATCAAGTGATGCAAGTTCTTATCGCTGCATAATTATTATAAAACAAAGTCTCACACCGCGTCTGTCTATCTGTCTGTTCGCGATAAACTGAAAAACTGCTGCTACTTTTGTACGGTTTTCACCAATAGATAGACTGATTTGGAAGGTTTAGGTGTATACTTTATTAAAGTTTCTACCCGTGCAAAGCCGGGACAGGTCGCTAGTTTATTAATGTTTCCCAATTAGTTTATTTGAAAACCAGTTTAATATATATGGTTCTTCGCTTTGTTTCACATTAAAATCGGCTTTACACCCGGTTTCTGAAACGCTTGTCAACGCAAAAATTATGTAACAGCTTGTTAAACACTGATTAAATGCAGTTTGAGTTTCTGAAAGGGCCAATTGACGGCTTGTTAACAGCTTGTTAACGGATTGTCAGATCTCCAATTAACGGCTGATTAATGTAATTTTGGGTTTCCGGAAAGCTTTTTCTCATGTTAACTGTATGTTATCGCCTTGTTATTTTAATTAGCGAAAATCGACCAATTAACCGATTGTCAAAAGAAATTATATCCGATTTTCTTGGTCTAGGTCTTGGTCCTGGCCCTGGTCCAGGTCCTAGTTTTGGTCCAAGACAAAGTGCAGGTCTAGGGTCCAGGTTCTGGTCCAGGATCATGACCAAAACTGCAACCTTGATCACAATTTGGGCTTGAACCAGAACCAGGACCTAGACCAGTGCCAGCACGTGGACCATAAACATTAGCTGAACCAGGACCTGTTTCGGGGCCAGGCCATGGACTTGAACCAGGACCAGGACCTGAACCACGGACATGTCAGGGTCCAGGACCTGGACCTGAACTAGAAGCTGGTCCGGGGCCAGGGCCTGAACCTGATCCAGAACCTGGTCCGAAGCCAGGACCTGGACCTGAACCAGGACCTGATCCGGGGCCAGGACCTGGACCTGAACCACGAACCGGCCCGTGTCCAGGACTTGAACCAGGATTTAACTAATGGGATTATTGGGAGAAACTCACAGAATCGATAGCCGATGAGGCGGATGTTGTTGAGTGGCTTTCTCTGGATGGCCTCCCAAGAGATGGACGGACGACCTCTTTAAGGTCCTAGCGAGCCGATGGATGCAAGATAACAGAGTCGACCAGAGTGTAAGCCGTGGGAGGCCTGCATTGAGTAGTGGACCGGGACCCACCTAAATGCCTAAAGATGATGATGATAGGATTACTGATCCACTGGAACCCGTGACCCTATAACATAAATATTGTTATAATTTCTCTTTTCTCGCTCTGTATATTTTTTTGATAATATTCGATTTTACACGAAAACTATACAATAGCTATCAGTTTCATCTAAAAGTTGAATTTCCCGACGCTATCAAAAGGCCGCTAGGGACAGAGACAAATCAATGCGTTAGACAGAAACAAAACATGTATGAGTGAATGAATGTGACTGATTTTAGCAGGGGTAGCCAGACGAAAAAAATGATCTCTTGTTAATGGTCGATTAGCTAACAATAGATTGATTGGCCTTTCAGAAACCCACGGTGATTTAACAGCTTGTTAAATGTGACAGTCTGTTAGCTAATCAATGATTTGACAAGCGTTTCAGAAACCGGGTGTTAGTCATTTGTTAACTATTCTAGTTCCATTACGTATACTATGTCGGGATTTTCCGCCACCTGTCGGTTAGGCAGATACTAATCCTGTGACAAACAGTCAGACAGCCCACGTGACGGGAAGTTGAATAGAAAATACTCGATGATAGGCCGACTAGAGTAGATAAAGACTGTAAACAAACGTCGTTCTACCCCTGTCATTTCACACAAACCTGTCCTGTTGACATTTGCCAGTCATGTGACGATAAACAGAGTTTAAGGAAATAAGTGCTGTGGTTATCAACGGTGATGTTTGTAAACATTGCTAAGTATACTGTACTTATAGCTAGGCTAGACACAACAGCGCCTTTTCTAAAAATACAAATCTTGGTGTTAATGTCTCGGTTGTGTTCTCGGGTGCGAGGGTTTAGGGTCCGCGTTGCATGATCAAGGATTTGGCAGATCAGGTAATTACAGTGAAGCGACTGCCATGGCTGCCGTGACCCCGATAACGGGGATACCTGACTAGATTGGACCGTGGTTATGTAGGGAAGCATCGTTGACGATCCTTGCCCACGAAGTAGATAGATAGGTAGCTACTTACTATTTAATTTGTAGCATGTAAGAGGAAAGTATAGAAAATATATAACACGACTCAAACACTAAATAAAAATAATATTGCTTTAAAGAAGTTGAAGAAGGAATTTGTTATTTTTCATCACTAGGTTACCAAATCAATCCAGAGTTCAGTTGTCAGTTCAAAGCATAGAGAAAATATTACGCCACAGTTACACATTCAGGCTGAATGTGGAGGTTTTATCACGATGATTTCCTTCACTGTAAGAGCATCGATTAGATCGGAGGAGCTCACTCCTTATCTTTTAAGTGCGCGGTAAAAAGGCACGCGAAGCCCGGATTTTCGGGTTTCTAATTGGCAGCCACATAATTGCGAAATCGTCCTTATACCGTTCTGGTCGAAGCTGAGCAAAGAATGCGGGGCGCCAAATTATATCGAGCGAGAATGGTCCGTAATTATTGTAACCCGTTCTAAAGAACTTGACCGACAGAAAAAGTCGAATAACCCCAGACCAATTTTACATTAAATGGACTGGGTCTCGATTCTGGTACGGAAATCGTCTCAGTTGCAGTAACATTACACTAAGGTTGTGGAATGAACTACGGTGAGGTTTTCCCTGGAGAGTACAATATGGAGTTCTTCAAGAAAGAGGTGAAAAGGTTTTTACGGGATCGGTTGGTGATGCCCCTGGTATAGCAAACGTCCATAGGCTGCGGTGACTGCTTACCATCAGGCAGGCCGTAAGCTTGTTTGCCACCTTTGTGGTATAAAAAAGATTGCATCGCATGTCAAATAAGTGACTGTTACCCGAATGACAGATGTTGAGCTGCAACTTTACTTGAGTTTCAACGGCATGACCCTCGTGCCTTGGATGATGTGTCGGTCTTTAGTTTGGGACCTGCATCGATACCCTTGCACAGTCATATTCCATCCACAAGTGTCAATGCCGGTTCCGCTGATCGTGATGAAACCTCCACATTCAGGCGACTGAATATGTAATCACGGTCCAATCTGGTCAAGTTTCCCTGATAGCAGGGTCACGGATGCCAGATAGCAGTTGCTCCACTGTAATTACCTGATCTGCTAAATTCTGGATCATGGTCACGGCGGGCTCCGGGCTCTTGTGTGCGAGAGCAAAACTGGGACATTAAAACCAAGATCATCGAACCCTATAATGATAGCACCCGTTCTCTTTTCCTTTTTTTTGCGAACCTAATCGACCCATAAAAAGTCGCACTTCTCTCATTATAATTTTAAGGTAGAAGTAAAAAATACTACGCAGCCTTTTTAGGATTCCGTGTGTCAACGTATCGTGACGACCTGAGTGGTTCAGTTGGTTAATATGCCGGTCTGCCACCAAGAGGTCCCGGGTTCGATTCCCGGCCGGGCAGAAATTGAAATGATGAATTTTAATTTCTGTTTCGGTTCTGGGTGTAGTATGTATAATAAGTATGTACCTATTTAAAAATATATAAGTAGTTTATCAGTTCTCTGGCATCCAAAACACAAGCTTTGCTTACTTTGCGGCTAGATGGCGCTGTGTGAACTTGTCCAAGCATATTTATTATTTATAAAGTAGGCTCTGAAGCGCGTTGATGTCTTTTGTATTACCATAAGCCTTGAAGCACGTTGATGTCTTTAGTATTACTGTAGGCCGTTAATCGCGTAGGCCGTGAATCCTGCCGCCGTGAAAACTCACTTCACGCCGAAAGCCGTGAAGTGAGTTTTTTTAACAACACAAAAAAACAGCCCACAAATTAGTATGTTAAAGGTACATAATTGTACAGTATTACTTGACTCACCTACACATAGTTCATCGCACTGACTCGTTCGTCATCAGTAGCACCGGTTCTCGAAACCATGTTACAGAATACTCATGGGTACCCGAGACGCGAATTTCTGGGAATTAGAGCAATTTCCGATCCGGGAATATTTTTTAGAAATACCCGGGTACCCGGAATTGATATTTCTTTGCAAAAACGCCTTAACGTAATTTATGATAGAGCAAACGCGAAAACTCTAGTAGGTACTGTAAACGAGTACCTACACAATGTATATACTATTATATTAAGGCAGGCATTAAAAAGACTTGTATAATCAGGAACAATGAGCAGTTTTCCAATAGGTATCTAAAGCATTCTTAACCACTCACTAGATGGCGCCCCGACAGTTTTGGTAATTGATAATCGCTTGATTTGGTGATTGATAAATAATCCTATTGGATCTTAGCAATCAGGATATAAACACTGGGTACGTTGTATTGGATAATATTGTATTTGTCAATAGATTTCAACCATTTTAGAGGTTGTAATAATAATGGAAGATAATGCCAATTTAAATAAATATTTCTTTGTACAGTTCGTTCAACCTTTAACAGTTATGTTTATATTAATAAACATTTTATTTTTAAGTTTAATATTAGTTGGCTGCATGAAATCATTGCCACCATCATACAGATTAAAAAAGATTACCAAAAGTGTAGAGCCACCATTTTTGAAACCAACTGACAATACCTACTGGAAACCTCATCAAAAAAAATATAATGAAAGAAAAAGTACCTGATTGATGCTAGTTTGCACTTTTTTTGTCCATGGTTTCGTCCGTGTAAAATGAATTCCTCAAAAACATTGGAAAGTTAGACTAATTTTTATTTATTTATTAGTTAATTTCACAGTTTTACAGCAGTTAAATACATATAACATTTATGTACATGATACATACATTGAGATTTACCTTTGCTCTGTGAAATTCCCAATAACCACGATGCGACGGACGGAACAGAACGGAGGCGGTATATGCGTTTGGGGTTAGAGGTTGTTTGTACTTTTGTCAGTTTGTATGTTTATATGTATTAGTAATTTTGGATTTTCAAGAAACTACTTAGGAACAGAATATTGCAAAGGTTAGCCTCCGACGGGTTTTTCGAGCGATCTGGCTTGTATAAAATATTATTGAACGCTTTTTCCTTAACAACAACATTAGCCTTCGCGTGTTTTTTTTTAAATTTATTATGTTTTATAGAGATTTGTTACAAAGATTATGCCCAATTCTAGATGTCGCAAATCGTGCACTGAACGTCATATCCGCTGCGCGAGCGCAGGCTATAAAATATAGGTTAAAAAATCACAATTCATGACGCATGTAGTCGACTATTATTTTGTAGAATGAACGTAGCGTTTATGTTGTTTTCTACACGAATAAACCGCTCACTATGAACGGGTTTTGAATGGACAGTTTTGTATTCAATTTTATCTCTGTCGTTATTTTATTACACACCTACCTACCTACAATACAACTACAAAGTAGTTTGTTACTTTCCGTTAGAGTAAATAAATAAGTTAGACATTTATTCAAAATAAATGTTTACATGACAGATATAAATAAAAGAATACAAAATATTGTGTGTGTTACATAATATATGTATGAAGCCGTGAACTGGATGGAGTGCTAAACGTATGAAAACGATATGTACAATTATTTCTGTCATACGTAGAATAATTGTACCTATCGTTTTAATACATGTAACACCCTGTATATCTCAGGACAACTGATTCTGAGGTAGTCTGTTTAATATTTACCTAGTTATTGCGAAATTTGGCAACTTTGGAATTCCAAATAAAAATAATGCTGTCATACCTATAATCAAAGCGGAAAAAGGCATAAAACGTGTTTCGTGACATTTGACGCGGAAAATCTTACTTCTTGATTTACGTGATTCTTGCATATATATATATATATATATTATTACCTACAGCTTTATGAAATAAAAACATAAGTTATGTGCCTATAATAAACAACAAAAAAAACCTTACTTAACCTAACTAATATTTGCCCCTGGTCCTGGTGCCTAGATTACGGAAAAGTGCCAGAAGGCTGGTCGCGTTACTCCGCTGGATAGCGAGGCGTATACGCTATATTATTTAGAATACTTTAGCGTACGGTTCATCTGTTGAAGGATTACCTAATTCCAAACAATACGATATAGGGAGACTGTTATTCTATACAAATCTAGATAGTTATCATAATCGCACGGCGATGTCAAAGGTAAGCCAAAACCTATTATTTTAACTCGTGATCTGGAAATACCGAGACTGTCAAGGTTGAGTCAGTTGTCTGCTACCAGCAGTCCATCGGTTTTACCCCAGCGCAGTACGGATTTCTGTAAACATTCAATTATACCATAGGCCCCTATATTTTTTCCGGGATAAAAGTAGCCTATATATAGATAAAAAAATAAAAAAATATGCTTCAATTCACATCTAGTGTCATCTAGCCCCAAAGTAAGCAAAGCTTGTGTTATGGGTGCCAGAAAACTGATAACTACTCATATTTATAGGTCAATTTTGTTAAGATATATTTAAATACATACTTATTACACAAACAACACCCAGACCCAAACAGAAATTAAAATTCATCATTTAAATTTTTGCTCGGCCGGGAATCGAACCTGGGACCACTGCGTTGAAGAACCTTGTTAACCAACTGAACTATTCAGTTGTTGTGTATGTTACTCGGGAATAATGTAGCTTCCTACTGAAAGAATTTTCAAAATCGATTCAGTAGTTTCGAAGAAACAAACCCAACAAACAAACTCACAATTTCACAAACTTTTTCTCTTTGATCAATGGAAAATATAGACCGCCCCCGCCCCGAAAAAAATTTATAAAAACAGCAAACAGAGAACAGAATCCAAATCGATTCCTTGCGGGAGTGTATGGGTACATCCTGGGGGATGCTGGCGGCGTTTTCTCTCTGGTTAGACTCAGCGCTGCCCGAGGTACACGCCAGCCCGTGGGTCACCAATCGTCTCCACAAGATGAGCAAATATGTCGTAAAATATCTTTCGGGCACTCGTCTCTTCCACCGTTTCTACCCCAAAGGCGCAGGATCCTTGGCCAAGAGATCCATTTTTGTGTCGTTTGAAGTCTTTAGCCCTAAGCTGGGCGGGATAGAGCCAGCGTATATCTACGCAGATCGTACGCGTTTCAAACTAGAGGCCGGCTAACGTCAAGCCATCGCTTCTTGTGCCGTTCTATGTTCATAAAAATATACCTACACTTATTTAAGAAGAAGAGCAATGTTCATAATTTAATTCTGGAAATAAAGATAAGCTTATTACTGGTGCTTATCGTCTAACCAAAGTCCACAAATAATTTATATTAATAATTTTGTGCACGCTTTTATAATAAGGTTTCAACAGATACACAAATTTACCATTGAATAAATTTAAAGTCACTATATAGGCTGTTCCAAGACGGGCGTGCTACATCCAGCGTCGTCACTTACCAACAGGTGAGATGGCGGTCAAATGCCTGTCTTGTCCAATATATATAAAGAAAAACGAATTATGTCAAAAAGTTACAATTGTATATCTGAATATGTAAATGATAAAAGTCCATGGACTGAATAGCTGTTCTATATACTTCTTTATTCTACTTTTAAATTAGTATGTGGGATAAATAATGTATTAATAATTATGAAATAGTAGTTTATGCAACTGTCATATAAAAGGGGGTATTAAAACATGAGTGTCTGTTTATCATACGAGGCGTAGCCGAGTATGATAATAGGTTGACACGAGTGTTTTAATACCTAATTATATGCAGTTGCATACACTACTTTATCTACACTCGTATTTTTATGTTAAAATATCGTACCTATAATTTTCTCAACTTTGCTGGTAGTAAGCTGCGAGTCAGTTCTGTTGTATCTACGCGTCGAGGATATCAAGCGGTGAAAATAGTATGGGAAATGCTGTATCGAAAAGTAATTTTTTAAAATTTTATAGACTGGCGTGAAAAAAGTGTATCCTTAAACGACTGTTTTCGAATATGTAATTGGAACATTACGCTATGAGTGTAGATAAAAAGAATTAATGAGGCTCTGTGGGGTTCTTGCCATTTCTTTCCCCCATGGAGAACCACCTTGGAAGCGGCGGTAACTTTCCTTCCCTTCCTACACACGGTGTCTTTTGATCTTTCCGGGGCTGGGGGGCGTCTGCCCTGCGTAGGCTGCGGTAGGGATAGGGTAGGGTGGGAAGAACTACCTATCACATACAGCATCGCTGCATGTCGCTTAATGGTCTGTCTGGCGGTGGTGTGGGGGCCGGGTCGCTCTTTTCCCTCAAATATGGTTGAATTGGCCATAGGCTTAGCCCTGCGTTAGGTATACTCATGAACGGGTGCTGCCTTGGTGGACTGGCTTACTCTTGCTGAAGTTCTAGGTAGTTTTCTTAGTATACTAGACATACCTATTTTATATGTCGAGCGCGGTCTAGCTCTGGTTGGCATTGTCGGGCGCCCGGCTCTGTCTGGTATTGTCGGGCATGGTCCGGCCGTGGTCGGCGTGGGGTGGGAGTGCTCCGGCCATTTGGCGGCCAACGTGTCACTGTGTTCCCTTCTTACTTTCCTACCCCTTCCTTTTTGACGATTGAAAGAGATATTTATTGTTTTAATCAATAACGAAAGTTTCAGTTTGCCGGCTTCTCCTTTCCGTGCCTGGCGGTGGCATGGCTAGACATATGTTCTCCACGTAATTATGACGACCTGAGTGGTTCAATGGTCAACAAGCCGGTCTGCCATGCAAGAGGTCCCGGGTTTGATTCCCGGCCGGGCAGAAATTGAAATGATGAATTTTTTTTTCTGTTACGGGTCTGGGTGTTCTATGTATAATAAGTATGTATTTAAAAGTATTTAAGTAATATATCAGTTATAAGCTTTGCTTTGTTTGGGGCTAGATGGCGCTGTGTGAATTTATCCACGAATATTTAATTTGCTGATTTCCGTAATACTTGCTCATCATCGAACGCTAGTCCTTAGTCATAGCTGATAAATAAAACTTGTTGATTTAGTCGTCGCATGCCATCTCACGTCTTCGCAATTATAAAACCATGCAATTATATTGTTATTTCGTGATGATATCTACAAAGTACGAGTAGATTGGCCTTCTGTAGTGGAAATTTCACGGTGCCTTGACGAATGGGGACGGAATCTTAAGCAGGCAATGTATAGGTATAACTAAAGTATGAATAATTAATAGGTGGGAATTTATTTTCTTTTTCATTCTTCGTGGGAGGATATCAGTCTCTGATATTGAAGAAAAATTTAATAAGGTCCTATAAGGGTCTTGGGCTCCTTTTTTGAACCTAACCTCCTCCTAACCTAACCTCGATTTGAAAGGGCTTTCAATTTTGATTTTCGTCATGAAAAATTCGATATTTTGATGCATGATGTTGATTTTCCCTATTCTTGAACCATACTCTGCCTTGTGTACCTGTTATAAAATAACACAACAATTTTTAATATGCGAAGAGTGTGCGAAGCAGCTGCACGACCTCATTCCGCCGGCCCCTTTCCGCCATCGGGAGACACGATCCGGGCGAGCGCTTCATTCTTGTGTAGTGGATCTTCCAACTATCCGCACGAGCCGCTTTAGCTAGAAATAGAAATAGAAAACATTTATTTACACACAATAACACCACAAACACATAAAAAATGGCTCAAGGGGTTGACTCACTCGACACAGGGGCTCGACTCCAGAACCGTAAAACAAAAAATTAAAATAAAAGTATTAAGAAAAAGTGACATAAAAATGCACAAACAAAATCAACAACCGAAATAGTTCAACTGAGTGTGTTCCCTGATCATTATAATCTGGACGCCTTCAAGGCTAGAGTGAATAGGCCTAGACCATGCTCCATCATCGGCCGCATCGTTACTTACCATCATCAATAAAAAAAAAATGCAGAACTTACTATTATTATTGTTGAAAGTAGACTGTTTGTAATTAAATTGAACATTTTTTATTTCGATAACAATAGGTACGTAACGTGACAAACGTTTTTAGGGTACCGCAGATACTTGGTGAAAAAGTGAACTCTTAATATTTATATATTTTAATCCATCCTTGGGTGTGCAACGTCGCAATAATTGAGACGTAGAGTCGTAGACCATCATCAATAATAATAATAATTATTATTATTTTTAGCCATTTCTGTCCCACTGCAGGGCAAAGGCCTCCCTTTCGATCTTCCACGACTCACGGTCGGATGCTTTCCTCGGCCAATCCTTAGAAAAGGCGTCCAACTCGTCCCGCCATCTCCGTTTAGGCCTTCCGCGCTTCCTTGTTACGTTTTGTGGGGTCCAGTCAGTGGATATTTTATCAATAATAATAAATAATAATAATAGTAGTAATCTTGGGGTCAATGTAACAGTTGGGCCGAAAATTTAGGCCGTCTAGAAGCGTACCCAAGATGCTAGCGCATTACCTCTCGGAATAGCAATGCTTATACTTTGCGCAAGGTGGCTGCCAGCAGTAGTGTCGATCAATTTCTTTGAATGTTCTCTGTACAAAGAGAGGGCCCCGTGTCCCCACGGTTCCAGGGCCTCGACACAAAATACAACAAAACTGTATTCGGCGCCGATACCCCGGTATTTTACTATTTTTTACCTTTCAGCTGTCTCTGTCTGCTTTAAAAGCGGTGTCTGATTTAAGAGAGGTAGGGCATAGCGGGGTATCACTTTCGAATTGGAGCCGCCCGGCTGGGGAAGTACCTCCACCTTACAGAATACCGCAGCTAAACAATACTGTTTTAAATAGTATTGTGTTTCTGCCGGTGAGTAAGGTCTCCAGTGAGTAAGGCGTCCCACTTGCCTGTTTGCCTACAGTATAACATAAAAAAATGGTTTTATATCGAAAAAAATAATGAGTGTACTGTAGATATTATAATAAATATAATGAGTGTGTATATTAAATTGACCTATTATGGTAGGAAGAACCCTTCGGACACGCATACAACTTACGCTTGGCCTGTGTTTGTTTTGTAACCCAACATAATATTTGTTCAGCATGTCTATAAACAATAGCGGAGGCAGATTGCTAACCGAAGAAAATGTTTTAATTCTTATACAATTTTACTTTATTATACGTCGTTGTGTTAAAAAAAGTGGTCCGTAGTAGACTTTGAAGATCTTGTGATGATGATTCTTTTTAATTAAGTACTTATTTTATTTTAATTGTTACTTACCAATTTTATGTTGGAATTTTTAAGCTGTTGGACATTTTATATAGAATTGATCGGTATTCTATTACGAATAGGTAATCGGCCTAAATATGCAATTCGATATATTTTTTGACGCATTTGTTATTAATAATGTAATTACTTGATTTAATTTCAAATTTTTATTTATTAAATCTTATCTATGTTTATTGCAAAAAAAAAAATTACCGCGGCACTAGTCTCCTCAGTGTCGTCCGGAAATTTTGTGCGTGTTGATTGAAAAAGTGAAAAAGAGTGAAAATGATGAGTGAAAATCACAACACAAACTGGGGGCTTCATTTCTGAATTATTCGCACCGATTCGATCCGAACGATTTTCAATTTCGATAATCGGCATGAAAAAAATCAATATTTTATTTATTTATTTTATTTGCCAACAGATTTACACTTTTTGTTACATTGAAACAATACATGACAGATCTTTAACACTTAAATGTGAATCCAATAACAGGCAAACTTCCGTTCACAATAGAATCGATCCCGCTTAATTAAAAAATAAATCGAAATCTACTACCACTCAAACTTAACAACTAAACAATGATAATGTTAGTGTAAACGGCAGGACTTCGCGCTTAGGATATAGAGTAATAAAGAACAGTGTAATATGTCTACATAATTTTCGGAGTTACAAAATGTGTTATATTTCCTGCATAGTCTATAAACTATTCCATTACCACCGACATTCGTTCTGATATTTTTAAGTGTGAAAGGTCTAAAATTAATTACTCTGGCATTGCGTCTAGGGACCGAGAAAGACACCATGTTTAATAAGTATGGACAATCGATTAATGCCCTTACAATTTTGAAAAGAAATATTTGGTCTGACAACCATTTACGAGTGTAAACATATTATAGTGGGATTTTGATGCATGATGCTGAGTTTCACTATTTTTGAATCGTACTCTTTCGGTGTTGCTAGGAGATTTTAATATTTGTATTTTCCATGCCGAAAATCACAATTGAAGCCTGTCCGTATTGATGGGAGCGGTTCAAAAAAGAGCTCCAGGGATACGTGGGAAATATGTGCCTGAACCTGCCGGTATCAGGAAGGAGGCCCTGAGGGCGGCCCAAGAAGCGATGGATTGACATCACTGAGTCAGATGCGAGAGCCGACGGCGCGCCTGTCCTCTCGGGCAGGTCTCAGAAAGGGGATCGAATACCCGACGGCAGACAGGAAGAATAATGAGGATGATGAATGTCCTACAATAAGTACATACCTATAAATTCTTTGAATAATACTTCCAATGCTACCTAATAACTACCATTAATTGGAGCTTAATCAAGGTCACCGAATCCATGTAGTCTCGATACTAATTGAAGCACTACTTACGTCACTGCGGCAGGGCCGAGCTAGAAGGCCGAGACAGTCGATGCTAAACATTACGTCGTACACAATAAAGTCGCTTTTCGGATACGCAGACGAGGTATCCTTGGTCGAACGTCCGACCACGTCATTTCGATACATTAAGCGATTCAGCGATTTTATTTTTTAGCATCGCTTCCGCCGCACTGTCGTATGTAGCCTTGAAGAGATCCACCATAACCTCTTTGCGTATACCATAGCCACCTACATACAGAAAAAATAAATTAGGAGCAACTACATCTGATGGCCATGCTTTTATCAAAAATAATGCGCGACCCCATAATAGACGAAAAATCCACTGAAGATACTAAAATTAGGTTCGCAATTATTTTTTACTTTTAATGCTTTTTTCAGAGTAGGCAGTAAATGTTTATTTGTTTTGCGCTTTCTAGTGAATTAAACCGTAACCGTTTTATGGAAAACGAATAAGATGGTAAAGGACTTTTAAAGGACATATTTGCGATAGTGTCCCGGTTGTGTTCCGCCCGAGAGCCCACGGTCTACCTTGACCGTGATCTAGGATTTGGCAGATCAGGTAATTACAGTTGAGCGACTACCATGTGTCCTTCGTAGTCCTGTTAACAAGGGAACCTGACTAGATTGGACATGGTTACACTTTGACAGATCAGGTACCTAATTACAGTGGAGCGACAGCCATCTGTCCTCCTTGACCCTGTTAACAAGGGAACCTGACTAGATTGGACATGGTTACTCATTCAGTCGGCTGAATGCTTAGGTTGCATCACGATGTTTTCCCTCACCGTAAGAGCATCGGTTAGTTTTCAACTAATGTGCATAACTCAGAAAAGAGTCATTGGTAAATGGCCGCTTATCACTCGGATATCTTAATCACTCGGCCACCGACGCTCAGAGTGAATTAAGAGTAATCGATTTATGGAGGTAACGCACCTATAGTCTCATAAGAAATTCGTAAAAAATATGAGGGCGCCACTTCAAAGCAGAAGTACCCAGTTTGACAGAAATTCATTGTTGCACAAGTAGTTCCTTGCCAGACTACCTTTTTTTTTTCTTTTTGTGCCCTTTTGAGGCCTTTACATGCCTTTACAGGCCTGCCTGATGGTAAGCAGTCACCGCAGCCTATGGACTTTTGCAATACCAGGGGCATCACCCACGCGTTGCCGACCCCGTAAAAACCTTTTCACCCCTTTATTGAAGAAATGAAAGAAAATACCTCCCACCAAGCATGAAATAGCACAACCCCTACCTATTAGGAGGAGGCTTAAGTCTTAACAGTGGGTTGTCGTTTATGATGTAGAACTACTGCTACTACTGTGAATAGGCTGTTCCTAGACAGGCATGCTCCATCATCGGCCGCATCGTCACTTACCACCAGGTGAGGTGGCGGTCAAATGCCTGGCTAGTAAAATAAAAAAAATAAAAAAAAAGAACTGCATACTATGATAAAAATACCTAATAACCAAAATTTTCTTTCTAGCAACCAAACACGACAGACCTCGTGGCCCAAAACATAGAGGAAACTAAGAATGGGGCAGCCAACGGAGTGGTAAGTGGTCATACTACCTGCTTATTGTACCTACGCGAATAACCATTTTAAAAAACCTGCGACAAAGCCTACTACTACTACATGTACTCAAATAAATTAATAAAAATTAAAAATTTCTTTATATCTCAAATCTTTACAATATATGAGGTGAGTCATCCCCAGTAAGTAATAAATATACTTGTGTTGGAGTGGCTCGCTCTTTACCTTATCTTATTGATTTTGAGATTCTACAAGTAGGTAGTTTACAATTTTGAATTGGAAAATCAAATACTTTCGAAACTACTGAACCGATGTTAATGAAACAAAGCTAATTACCATCTCGATGGAACTGGTTTTTAAATCACGAAAACCACATCGAATTCGGTCAATACGTCTGGGAGCTACGATGTCGCAGAAAGGCACACTACACGGATACACCCGTCACACTAATCACACCCCTCTTTTATCGTCGGAGGTTAAAAAATTTATAGTGTCAATGGACAGACAAACAGGCCAGCTCACTGCCTGATGGAAAGTTATTACTGCTGCCTATGGATATTAGCAACAACAAGGGTATCACCAATACGTTGCCCGCGTCTAGAAACAGGGACACTTTGCTCTTGCAGCAAATATGTAAATGCAAGGACCCTCCACTGCCAAAGCCATGATGAAGAAACATGGTCAAATAAATGATCTTGGCGTCAATAACCCGAGGAGGGACCCGAGTCCGCTTTTATCATGATCCAGGATTTGACAGATCTGATAATTACAGTGGAGCGACAGCCATCTGACATCACTGACCCTGCTACCGTGAACCTGACCAGATTAGATCATAGTTACACATTCAGTTGCCTGAACGTGCAGGTTTCATCACGATGTTTTCTCTCACCGGAGAAACATGCTTCATCATCGTCATCATCCGAGCGGTCCGTCCTCCTGCCAGGCTCCGCTTTCTGACTCATTAATCTCCATTTCGCCCGGTTTCATCCTCGCATCATAGGCCATCGGCTCTCGCATTAGACTCGGCGATGTCAATCCATCGCTTGGGCCTTCGTCCTGCATGCTTATTCATGATAATTATCATCCTCCCACCAGCACATAGCCCACGAGAGCCTAGACTACAAGCCTGGTTGGTTGGAGACGCATCTGTCACGAATGGGGGAGGGTACAGGGGAGTTCGTGAAGCACAACCGCCGCGTGCTGAAGATGGGCGGCGTGGTCGTGGTCAACGCGCTGATCCTCGCATTCTTCGCGGCGGCGCTTGTGTATTATTTGCAAGGTGAGTTCTTTTCTATTACTTAACTAGTGGACCCGGCGCGACTTTGTTCGCGTAGCGTTCTAACCCTACACGCTACACCTACCCTACACCACCCTACATCTATACCCTACACCTACCCTACACCTACCCTACACCTACCCTACACCTACCGTACACTTACCCTACACCTACCCTACACCTACCCTACACCTACCCTACACCTACCCTACACCTACCCTACACCTACCCTACACCTACCCTACACCTACCCTACACCTACCCTACACCTACCCTACACCTACCCTACACCTACCCTACACCTACCCTACACCTACCCTACACCTACCCTACACCTACCTTACACCTACCCTACATCTACCCTACACCTACCCTACACCTACCTTACACCTACCCTACACCTACCCTACACCTACCCTACACCTACCCTACACCTACCCTACACCTACCCTACACCTACCCTACACCTACCTTACACCTACCCTACATCTACCCTACACCTACCCTACACCTACCCCACACCTACCTTACACCTACCCTACACTTACCCTACACCTACCCTACACCTACCCTACACCTACCCTACACCTACCCTACACCTACCCTACACCTACCCTACACGATTTTCCCGCTTTTCTTTTCAAATTTTTCCATAATTTTCTTTGCTATAAACCTCACGGAGCCCGAGACCTTTCCAACGAATGCAAAACCGTGGAAATCGGTTCGTGCGTTCTGGAGTTATAGCGTCAGGAAGGAAAACCCGACTTATTTTTATATAGTAGATTAGAGTCTCAAAATCCCCGAATAAAAATACCCGGGAATTACTAAAAGTCAACTGTAGGGCAGGGTTTTGCGACTCTGGACTGGACGCTATGTCAATTTTTTTTGCGCCTACCTCAGATGGTATGTGGCATACAATGCAAGCAAGCAATGTTGGTTGGCGGTAGAAATAGATAAGGCTGTTGTACTTACCCAGGCGGACTATTCATGCTTGGCAAAGTCCTACCAAATAATATCATACATGATATTATGTTTATACCACTAAGGTCACCAACAAGCTTACGGCCTGCCTGATGGTAAGCTGTCATTGCAGCCTATGGACGTTTGCAATACCAGGGGCATCACCCACGCGTTGCCAACCCATAAAAACATTTTCTTGAAGATCTCCATGTTGTACCGTACTCTCCAGGGAAACCCTCTCCAGGCGGTTCATTCCACAACCTTAATGTGCGTTCTTAGATATCATAGAGCTGTTGCACTAGTTGTCTATCTTTCCAGGCGATAAACAGCTGGAACTCTGCCACGGCTTCGGCAGTCTCATCGCTTTCTTCGGCATCATCTACTTCTTCGTAATATACTTCAAGCTGGTGAAGAGATTCTTCGGGAAATGGTTCAATGACAACGTCTGGGTCCATTTCGTGTCTGGTGTCAACTGGGTTTGGAAGTTCATGTGAGTTATAGGTTATACCGATTGTAGCTCAGATATTTTTTGCGACCTGGGGGCTTACCATGAACTCTTATAGCAGGACCTTAACAGAACGAGACAGCGCTATACGTGTCACATAAGCTAGTCTCGTTCAAACCGAAAGCAATTCTGTTTAGGTCCTGCTATAAGAGTTCATGGTAAGCCCTCTGAGTGGTTCATTTGGTAACATGTCTGCCGCGCAGAGGTCCCGGGTTCAATTCCCGGTCGAGCAGAAATTGGAATGATGAATTTTAATTTCTGTTACATGTCTGGGTGTAGTATGTATCATCATAACAACCCATAACAGTCCACTGCAGGACTTAGGGCCTCTCCCACGAAAGGGGAGGTCATTGCCGTAATCTCCACGCTTGGCAGGCGGGTTGGAGATTGCAGTGTTGTAAATATAACAATGGAAAACGCTGCTGCCCATTTTCCAGCCTACGGAGACTCTTTTGCCTCGAAAACATTAGTCGCCTTGTACGACACCCACGAGTGTAAGGGGTTGGTGCTATTCTACTCTGCCGGACACCACACGACCCCGGTAGTATGTATAATAAGTATGTATTTAAAAAACAAAGTATTAAAGTGTCAGTTATCTAACACCTATAACATAAGTATTGCTTACTTTGGGGCTAGATTAACGCTGTATGAATTTGTCCAAGTTTTTTTTTCCTTTCTAATGCTAATTAGTGGCAAACGGGAAGACAGCTCAACTGAAGAAAATCGGTCACTGTCGGGCGACAGTGACCGATTTATTTAACTATATAACATCTACGATTTGTGCACGATCCATTCTACATCTTCTATATTCATAAGCTGGGGTGTGACGGTCAATAAAAAACAGGTATATACTATTAGAAGCGTCGGTGGCCGAGTGTTAAAGGTATCCGACTTGTATGCGAAAGGTACCGGGTTCAAATCCCACTGCGGCCATGTACCAATGACTCTTTTCTGAGTTATCTACATTAGTTGAATGCTAACCGATGCTCTCACGGTGAGGGACAACATCGTGATGTAACCTGCACATTCAGGCGACTGGATGTGTAACCATGATCCAAGCTGGTCAGGTTCCCCTGGTAGCAGAGTCACGGAGGTCCGATGGCTGTCGTTCCATTGTAATGACCTAATCTGCCAAATTCTAGATCATGGTCAATGCGGACCCCGGGCCCTCGTTTGCGTGGACAACCGGGGTATTAATGATGATGATGATTAATAATAAAATAATCACCATTATTTTATTAACGCCCCGGTTGTGCTCTCGCGCACGAGGGCCCGGGGTCCGCCTTGACCATGATCCAGGATGATGATGATTGTCTATGCTATTACCAACAGCTGGTTCCGATGGTGCTTCGCCCTGGTGGTGCTGGTGGCACTGGCAGTGTTCTTTTGGTGGGACACTCAGGGGGGCACGGAGCGACTTGTCTCATTGCTGGGGCTGGGAATACTGCTATTGCTTGGTAAGCATTTCTTGACCATGACCCTCCATATATATACTTTTCTTATTTTACGCAGTGACAATCTAGCAGACTGCCCACCTGATGGTAAGCGGTAACTGTCGCCCATAACATCTACGATTCATACATTTGGTTTGCAGGTAACAAGCATGTAGAACCTCAGGTGCATTGTCACTGTGAGGACTAAGATGAAATGCCTCATGTTACAATTGCGCTGGCTACCTTATCCTTCAAATCAGAACACAACAATGCAAACAAAATTCTCAAAATCCCCGAATAAAAATACCCGGCAGATAGTAAAAGTGCTGGTTTGTACAGTCAACTGTAGGGCAGGGTTTTGCGACTCTGTAGCCGTATTCACAATTATTCGAAACCGTTTCCGAACGATTCGACACGAAATTCGGAAGTGGCGAATCCGTGTTGATCGATTCGAAAACTGTTATTCAGAATCCCAATAGATTCCACGGAAACTCTACTCTCTATAACATATGAAAATTTCATCAAAATTAACTGAAACCACATTTTCCTAAGAATTTTGCGGGGTCCTTTGTCGATTCCGTATCCGAATCCGATTTCCGAGCCATTGTGAATACGGCTACTGGACTGGACGCTATGTCAATTTTTTTTGCGCCTACCGCAGAGGGTATGTGGCATACAATGCAAGCATTGTTGCTTGGCTTCAGAAATAGATAAGGCGGTGGTACTTACCCAGGTGGACCTCTCAGACTTGACAGAGTCCAAAAACCTGATAAACTTCCGTATAGTTGGGCACCCAACGTGGACAGATGTTCTTGGACCTTCAGTTCCCTACAACTGTCGTTATTAGCCTCATTTCAGTTCATATCTCTATAAGTACATGCATGTAAATAGTACTTACATACAGTGCTATTTATATACCTGTATTATTCTCAAAGATCAAAGGAATCAAAGAATAAATGACATTAGATACATGAGAATAACCGTCACACAAATTATAGGATGCCAGCCTGAATAAGCACCGACGTCACAAAACAGTCTGCTGCTAATACAATAAAATAGAACTAACGTCCATCAATTCATTATTTCCATTTATCTGTAACAACAGCTGATGTACTGCAAACGTGTAACAACATATAGAATAGAATAGAATAGAAATTCGTTTATTTTATACTTTATGCACACACAGACAACTTAAACTTAGAAACTACTTAAATAAAAACATTCGCATAGAGGTAGACTGATTAATTAGTTTACTATGTAGGTATTATGAAGTAGTACAGCATAATGAAGCCGCATGTGTGTGCTGCAGCACAAAAAGGTTATGGCTCAGCACAGTGTTGCCTGGGATAGCAACACACTGGTGTTCTGCCATAACCCGAGTAGGTACACGATAAACTAAAATTTATGAAATAGTGATATGATTTGATAGTGATTACTGCATATGTATAACTAGATTTTTTCAATAAACTTATTTGCATTTGTAACACCAATAGGAAAAATATAGCACTGAAGAAAAGAAGAACAACTGAAGATTATCACGGTCATTAATTAATAATATCGGCTGTCTTGTCGCGCTCAATCTTTTTCAATACCGCTAAGGTGGAAAATAAGCTTAATAAGCCTAACAATCCTACATCGCGATAGAGAAATGTGTCAACTTCCACGGCATATATACAACTTCCGACGATCAACTGTCGGGTCCTTGGTCCCCTGGTCACAACACCCTAATTACCCTTTTCTACCTTCTCACCATCTTCGCTTGCCAACATTGGCGGCTACCATTGTCCCTGCACCGCCAAAGTGGTAATTCTAATTTGCTGTAATGCTAATTCCCGATAGAGCAAGAGCCCATGAGGGCCAGACCTTCCTAGTGTCCGTAAGTATGAAAGTTTTTCCATGTGTGTCCCCAACACAGGTAAGAATGATCCCCACCCATGAAACCTGGATCGTGGTTCCTTTGGCAGGTAACAGGTAACAAAGGTGTATAAAATCTTATCTCCAATTTCTTAAGTTAGCAAGCTCAATTTTTTTGTATTTTATTCGTAACAGCATTAATACTCACGATGCTCATTGCCAGACACATAGTATGGTTACAACCCTCCGCCGGACACCCCTAAACTATAATTCTCTGTAATTATACTTACCTTATATTAGGAAAGCTGAATTTTATAAATGTTATTCAGATAATTATTAAACTGAGTTTTCTCAGTAGCCAGACAGTTTTTTGGGTTCTATAATCCTGCCAGACGCATTAAAAGTCTAATAGTTGCGAGAGTGGGGCTCATATACAACAACTGGTGCGAGTGAGACAGAGCGCTCGGTTCGGTGCGATCTTTTACTGCGCATCAGCTGTCGTCTATACTAATATTATAAAAAGGAAATGTTTGATTTTTTGTTTGTTTGTTTGTTTGTTTTTATTGAATAGGCTTCGAAACTACTGGTCCTATTTCAAAAATTCTTTCACCGTTGGGAAGCTACACTATCCCCGGGTGACCATCTTGGCGTTAATGTCCCGGTTGTGCTCTCGCGCACGAGGGCCCGGGGTCCGCCTTGACCATGATCCAGGATTTGGCAGGTCAGGTAATTACAGTGGAGCGACTGCCGTCTGACCTCCATGACCCTGCTAACAAGGGAAACTGACCAGATTGGATCATGGTTACACATCCAGTCGCCTGAATGTGCAGGTTTCATCACGATGTTTTCCCTCACCGTAAGAGCATCGGTTAGTATTCAACTAATGTACATAACTCAAAAAACAGTCATTGGTACATGGCCGGAGCGGGAGCATAATTTTCTAAAAAATTACGGTTCATTAATAAAACTCCAATAATGTAACCCAAGGTGTAAAAAAATACCCAAAAAATTCCTTACATCGCGTGTGCTGCGAAAACTATTGATGATAGAACAAAATAATGTACTACGACTTTGCAGAACACATCATTATCTATAAAAAGTGTCACGACAGTATATGTCTAACTATTATAGTTATGTCACATGTATGCATGTGTTCTTTTATTTTCAAAATTTAATTGAAATGCCGCCGCTAAACAACGCTATTTATTGGTACTTTGCTATTAATCCTTATCAAAATCAATTACTTCATATTCACGACTGCTTCAATACCTTTATATAACTTTTTGAATTATGCAATTCAGACATTCCATTCGAGAGATATCACGAGTTTAAAAATGTGAATATTAGAAAAAATTTACTGATTAAATGTGAATATTAGAAAATTTTTACTGATTATAGATTAAAAAATTTATTATTCTGACTGTAATAATTTTATTTTATTAAATTTCTTGATGAATTATAAAAAAAATCACTAAACAATTTGGAATAAACGATAGTATATGTTTAGCATAACATTGCAATGAACTGAGCGCTCTGTCTCACTCGCACCAGTTGTTGCATATGAGACACTTTTTATGCGTCTGGCAGGATTATAGAACCCAAAAAACTGTCTGGCTACTAAGATAACTCAGTTTAATAATTCTCTGAATAATATTTATAAAATTCAGCTTTCCTATTATAAGGTAAGTATAATTACAGAGAATTATAGTTTAGGGGTGTCCGGCGGAGGGTTGTAACCATACTATGTGTCTGGCAATGAGCATCGTGAGTATTAATGCTGTTACGAATAAAATACAAAAAAATTGAGCTTTCTAACTTAAGAAATTGGAGATAAGATTTTATACACCTTTGTTACCTGTTACCTGCCAAAGGAACCACGATCCAGGTTTCATGGGTGGGGATCATTCTTACCTGTGTTGGGGACACACATGGAAAAACTTTCATACTTACGGACAATAGGAAGGTCTGGCCCTCATGGGCTCTTAGACTACGACATCTCTAATTCGACATTTCTTCTCGCCACATATCTCCTTCACTTATCACATTGAAATGTCTATTGCAGCCAAACAATATTTTCTCAACTATCTTTCACAGTAGTATATTGTCTAAGATCAATTTCAGTTACGTTTTAATACAGTTTTTTAGCTAGATAAAATACCAAATTTGAGATGTCGTAGGGCGAGAATCGCCCCCCGGGTTGATGATGATGTCATCGCAGCCTATGGACGTTTACAATACCAGAGGTCTCATTGCCGAACCTGTATAGACCTTTTTACCCCTTTCTTGAAGAATTCCATGTTCCATGTTGCTTAGAATACTAACGTGCCTATTCGCTGGTTAAATTGTTCCTTAATCCCGGTCTATGCGCAGCAGGGGACTACGGTAAATGACGAAAGAAACTCCTCATTCCGTATAGAGGACAGGCCCTATGTTTTAATTCCCTATGATTCGCCAAATTGTGTCCTAATAGCCAACGTTATTATTTAATAACCGTGAGGGGGCTTCAGTTGTTCTTCTTTTCTTCAGTGCTATATTTTTCCTGTGGTGGCATGTTAGTTCCATTTTATTTTATTAGCAGCAGCCTGTTTTGTGACGTCGGTGCCTATTCAGGCTGACATCCCATAATTTATGTTTCAATTTCCTCTGATTCGCCAAATTGTGTGCTAGATGCTAGGAAATTCTAGCTAAAGTTATTTTCATTTACGCAGACCCAGAAATTTACTTGTTACTAGTATTTTTGGGTAAATTTGTCACCAATTTTCTGTAACAGGCATTTTGTTTTCTACACGCATTATATAACAGTATGTCCTGTCCTCTAAAATTTTTTTTCGTCATTGTTTACGATGGGCTGATGATGATGATGATGGTGATAACCCTCCCTCTCCATCCCAGGGTTCGTATTCTCCGCCGCTCCCGGCCGCGTCCGCTGGGGCACGGTGATCTCGGCGCTGGCGCTGCAGTTCGGCTTCGGCCTGCTGTTTATCCGCTGGGACGCTGGACGGTTGGCGTTGCAGTGTTTCTCTGATAAGGTATGGCGTCGACAGGGTTTATACTATAATCTTTACGTTTTTTGTTAGGTGGATCGAGTCAATGGACTTGCACTTTATTCGCCCCAGTATTCGGCTACGCATACAGCGTCAGAACTGGCCTCAAACAAGTCCTCCATGGTACAAGTTTTAGGATTGAGTGCCGGTAGGCGCAACCGGGATACAACGCCAAGATGATGAGGAATTTTTTTTTGCTGCTTATGACAAACGGTGACAGCCCATCTGACGGTTAGTGGTAACTGTCGCCCATAACATCATTTTGTGTTTTTTTATTTTATCTGTTTGTTATAATTAATTAACCTACAGGAAGAAACCCATTTTGCGCACCATTGGATACATTTACTAACGGCCAATTGCACAATCATACATAAAAAACGTCCACCATTCGAAAGAGGATGTGGGGTAGATGTTATGGAAGACTGTTACCGCTTACCATCAGGTATCAGGTGGGATGTCTACTTGTTTGTCACAGTTGGGTATTACGCCGACATTTGGAAGGTTTATGTTGTTGATGAGGATCATTATGATGCTTCCACTGACGATTCATGATCATTTCAGGTCGCAACGTTCCTCTCGTACGGCACAGATGGCGCTGCGTTCGCGTATGGCGACCTGCTCGTCAGGTCGGAAGGGGTCTTCGCTTTTGCGGTGAGTATCATAATAATATTAACGTGCCGTCATGGGGTGCCAATCAGCTCCTAATCATATGCATCGTAAGCATTAGAAACCATCAGTACTACGCCTGGGGTGCGACAACCTAGTTGAATTGAACGTCGCCATCTTTAAGCAATAGGATCGCAATGACGTCACATTATGTAAATCATAGTGTGTGACGTCATTGCGATCGATTCGGGTTAGGCAGTCGCATCCCTTATACCTATGTACCTACCTACCTACTTAAGTTAGGGAACAGACTTTACAAACTTTTTCTAAATCTAATTTTAAAGATGTCCGCCGATTATTGAATGAATGAATGAATGAATCTTGAAGGATCTCGAACACTCTTTGATCGTACCGAATTCTAAAGGATGGGGTTCAAAACACGAGTGGCATTAAAAACATCAGTGTACAAGCCACATAGCTCATAGCCGATGGGTAGTAAAGGTTCTCGAGTGGAGACCAATGTACTTATCGGCAATCGCAGTCACCCACGAGATGGATATATTAGTAAAAATTCAAAGTAAAATTTTTTTGTTCTAAGATATTAAAGATTTCTTTCAATCGTCAAAAGGGAGGGGGTAAGGAAGTAGGAAGCAAAACACAATGACATGTTGGCAGCCCCTGTGGTCTAATTCTCGAATTAGACATTTTCTCTTGCTAAATATCTCTATTAAAAATGTAATTTAACAAGAAAGGATTAGCAAAAATCGTTTGAATAAGTTTTTAGCTTACAATAGAGATTTAGTGACTTTTTATCAGATAGGTTTTTGTGGCTAGAGAAAATGTCGAATTCTAATGTCGAAAGTGCCAGAATCGCCCCCTGATAATGGAGACGAATGGTGGCCACAGGAATCCTTCAATAAAACAACGCAACTCTAAAAAAATATCATAATATAACTAATACCGCCTATTTTCTCTGTTCCAGTCCCTGCCAGTGATATTCTTCTTCAGCATGATGGTGGAAGTCCTGTTCTACCTGGGAGCCCTGCAATGGTTCTGTCTGAAGCTGGGACATTTGCTCCGCTCGGCTACTGGCACCACCGTCTGTGAGAGTGTCATATGCGTGGGGAATATCTTCTTGGGGATGGTGAGTTTATACATTATTATATTAACCTCACTAGCCTTTTTAAGCGGTGGCGTGGGGGCCGGGTCGCTGTTTTCCCTCAAATATGGTTGAATTGGACGATGGCTGGGCCCTGCGTTATACTCGTGAACGGGTGCTGCCTTGGTGGACTGGCTTACTCTTGCTGTTGTTTTAGGTGGTTTTTTCTTAATTATACTAGACATACCTATATAATATAATATAGCGTTCCGGCTCTGCCTGGCATTGTCGAGCACGGTTCGGTTGGCGAGGGATACGTTTATCTACGGTCATAGGGCGGTCAGCGTGTCACTGTGTGTTTCCTTCCTACTTTCCTATCCCCCTCATTTTTGACGATTGAAAGAGATATTTATTGTCCTAATCAATAAAGAAATTTTGAATTGAATTGAATTGAATGTTTTAAACTATCGCTGTTATTATCACACATTTTAGGGTATGTTCCGGGTTTCCTACCGCGCACCTTTATCCGAGACTTCGTCCGCGTGGAAATCGCTTATAGGGGAGTTTTTCCCGGTGTAACCATTTTAATTGACCTCCATAATGTATGAAACCTAGTACTACGGAGAGGTCAAGCTGTATCCCTTGTTCTACGCAACCGAATATGATGAAACATAGCCTAGAATTTAAGTTGGATCCCAAACTACCACTGTGTGAATCCCATCAAAATCGATTGGACGCCATTTCCATATTTCTTATAGTTTTGCTGGTCCATTACAGTTCTACAGTTTCCAAAATCAATGATACCCTACATGTTGCTTAATAGCTACAGAGCCAAGAAAATAATTATTTCTAATCCGTCCAGAACTTCTGGAAGTTAGCGTGTACAAACAGACAGACAAACATTTTCTTTACTGATAAGGACGACATTAAATATCTCTTTCAATCGTCAAAAAGAAGGGTAGGACAGTAGGAAGGAAACACAGTGACACGTTGGACGCTCCACGGACGGAGCACTCATTGGTACATGGAATCGAACCCGGTACCTCTTACACACGTCTAATACCTTAACCACTAGGCCACCGACGCTAGAGCTCGTCTAGTCTAAAATGACGCGCCCCACTACTTAGTTAGTTGATTTCGATGTGTGAGTGCAAATATTAATAACGACACTTCATCTGTGTAGGAGCCAATGAACGACGCGTGCTCCTACGTTTGAGTCTCACCGGCAACTGAATGACCAATTACAACGGCATTTGTATATGTATTGCGTCCATATTTTAAACTTGCTTGTGTGCGTTAATGCGATAGTGGGGCGCGTCATTTTAGACTAGACGAGCTCTACTACCTTGATGATTACTCGTATAATTATCCACAATTGTTCCCCAGACAGAATCTGCTTTGCTGATCAAGCCGTACATCGCGCTGCTGACTCCTTCCGAGATACACCTCGTCATGGCATCCGGCTTCGCCACCGTCAGTGGTAAGTCTTTCGTTTAATTATTTCGATATTTTAATGGATGATGCAGATTTACTCTTTTTTCGAACCAAGCTCTTTCGGTATCGCCATAGTGGTTCAAAAAAATATTGAATTTATCGTGCCAAAAATCAAAATTGAAAACCTTTCGACTCGATTCGAACGGTTTCCACTTTAGATTTTCGGCATGAAAAATTCAATATCTTTCTAATTACTTTGGTAACACCGAAAGCACAAGGTTCAAAATGAGGAAAAATCAGCGTTGTGCAACAAATATTTAATTTTTCATGCAAGTAAATCAAAGAAAACCATTCGATTCAAGGTGAGCGATTAAAAAAATATACGGCTCCAGAGTTGCTGGCATATAATTTATAGTTTAGCAGACGCGCTCAGCACTCCTCATAAGTTGCAAAATGATAATGACTCCTTGAATCCCAAAATAATAGTTTTCACAAGTCTATTATCATTGTTGTTTATCAATAATTATACATATAACTTTCATTGTTCAGTATACTTATCAAGCGGTATCAAGTGCTATCAAAAGGCAAGTATTTAATTTGTTATCAGCTATATGTATTTGGAATAGGTTTATCGATCAAGGCTTATTGCAGTCTAGGTATCTAATGAAATCGCTTTAGGAACCTAGGCTACCTAGGGTCTACACTCGTCAAAACAAAGGAATCAACCTTTAAAAAATATCGATGTTGCTTTCAAATGCGAAGTTAGAATGAATTAAATTTTAGGTATACATAACAGACACAATCTACATATACTGTTAGTGTGTGAACTAGGTTCATAAACTAGGGTTCAGGGTTTATAAGACTTTGTAAGGCATATTTGTCGTCCGTGCCCCTGTTAACAGGGGTACCTGATCAGATTTAATCATGTCAGTCACTGGAATGTGCAGGTTTCGCTCACCATAAGAGCATCGGTTAGTGTTCGACTAATTTACATAAAGAAATGAGTCATTAGTATATGGCGGCTCTGGGGTTCGTACCCGGTATCTCGGGGTTCGGGTCGGACTCCATAACAATTTATTTATTTATTTAGAACAACCAGAGAGAGAGAGAACAACCAGACTTTTAAGAGAGGTAGGGCATAGCGGGGTATCTCGTTCGAATTGGAGCCGCCCGACTGGGGAAGTACCTCCACCTTACAGAATATCGCAGCTAAACAATACTCTTTTAAATAGTATTGTGTTTCTGCCGGTGAGTAAGGTTTCCAGTGCTCCATGGGGTGGGGATTTGGGGAACCGTGGCTTTGGCAGTGGAGTGGCATTTGCCTTTTGCTGCCAGAGCAACGTGTTATAGAGGTGGGCAACGCATTGGCGATACTCTTGGTGTTGCTAATGTCTATAGGCAGTGGTGACCACTTTCCATCAGGTGGCCCGCTTGCCTGTTTGCCTACCGTATGACATAAAAAAAAAAAACCAACAAGACTTACACCATTAGGTCACCAACACTCATTACTATATGAACCAACGCTTATCGAGCAAAACATTTCTCGTGCTGCCACCGAGTAAATCATTGTAAAGCGGCACTAGGGATCGAATTCGCTTACGAGTCAAACCCCATAATCCACCGACGCTCCCTAGCTAGCCAAATCACCCAAAGTATTAGGCTCAGCCGTGTGGTGTCCGGCAGAGTAGAATAGCACCAAACCCTTACAGTCGTGGGTGTCGTACAAGGCGACTGATGTTTTCGAGGCAAAAGATCAAAAGTCTCCGTAGTCTGGAAAATGGGCAGAAGCATTCTTCATTGTTATATTTAAATACTGCGACCTCCAACCCGCCTGCCAAGCGTGGAGATTATGGCAATAACTTCCCCTTTCGTGGGAGGGGCCCTAAGTCCTGCAGTGGACTGTTACGGGCTGTGATGTGTGATTAGGCTCAAATATAATAAGTATATATAACAAGTTCACCACCACCCTACCAGGCACAATCCTAGCAGCCTACATAGCCTTCGGCGCGAGAGCCGAGCACCTGGTGACAGCCAGCGTGATGTCGGCGCCTGCTGCCGTCTGCTTCGCCAAGCTCCTCATGCCTGAGACCAAGCGGTCGCTGACTACCGTCGACAATATAGTGACCGTTGAGAGGTGAGGCTATGGTGACAATAGATGGCGCTATGTGTACTATTGATAGTCATATGTATGAATTTCTTTAGGTGTGGTCTAAGGTTTCTGACGCTGGATATAGTTTTAATATCATCATCATCATCCAATCGGTGAATCCCGGCTTCTGCCAGGGTTTGCTTAGGCTTAGACTGGTATAGGCGCATTGTCGAATAATACACACTGGGACAAGAGGTGAGGGCGACAATAGAGAATGACACGACTGGGTAGGTTCCTTTAAAGCTGAAGAATTGTCCACACATGGAAGTATGACGTCTGAGGACATCCCAGTGACATATAAAATAGCAGAAAATATGGCCGTCCTCTTCTATGAATCTCTAGCTTGTCATCTGGGGACAGCTAGCGCCTGCTGCCGTCTGCTTCGCCAAGCTTCTCATGCGTGAGACCAAGCGGTCGCTCACTACCGTCGATAATATAGTGACCGTTGAGAGGTGAGGCTATGCTGACAATAGATGGCGTTATGTGTATTTTTGATAGTCCTATGTAGGTATTTCTTTAGGTGAGGTCTGAGGTTGCTGACGCTAGATATAATATTAAAATCTTGTATGTACGTAAACTCTTTGAATATAACTTCATAAAGAACATTAATAAAAGATAATAAATGTACATTGCAAAGGCTGGCTTATACCGCAATGGGATTTCTTCCAGCTAACCTAACATTGGATAGTACGAAAGGAAATATTTAACGAACGGCGAAGGCAATATCGAGTACTACCAGTACGAGTTTCATTTACGTATGAAATAATTTTTTAGTTAACCTAACTATAATATTAAATATTATATACCACATAAATATCTGTTGATACCCATATAAATACATAAAGCTACACTATTTAATATATATTTAATATTCTATAAATTTATAATAAATAAAATAAAAAAAAGCTCTACTGAATACTGAGGAAGTGCTTCTTCAAACGTTCCTTAAAGGAGCATGATCATCATCCGAGCGGTCAATCCCGGCTTCTGCTAATCTGGTCTCCCACAATATTCAGGTATCCCCGGCTACTCTTTCCCCCGTATTCACACTTTCCCTTCTATATTACTATTGTATTAGGTATCCCCGGCTACTCTTTCCCCCGTATTCACACTTTCCCTTCTATATTACTATTGTATTAGGTATCCCCGGCTACTCTTTCGCCCGTATTCACACTTTCCCCCCTATAAAACTATTGTATTAGGTATCCCCGGCTACTTTTTCCCACGTATTCACACTTTCCCTTCTATATTACTATTGTATTAGGTATCCCCGGCTACTCTGTCCCCCGTATTCACACTTTCCCCCCTATAAAACTATTGTATTAGGTATCCCCGGCTACTCTGTCCCCCGTATTCACACTTTTCCTTCTATATTACTATTGTATTAGGTATCCCCGGCTACTCTGTCCCCCGTATTCACAATTTCCCCCCTATATTACTATTGTATTACGTATCCCCGGCTACTCTTTCCTCCGTATTCACACTTTCCCTTCTATATTACTATTGTATTAGGTATCCCCGGCTACTCTGTCCCCCGTATTCACACTTTCCCTTCTATATTACTATTGTATTAGGTATCCCCGGCTACTCTTTTCCCCGTATTCACACTTTCCCCCCACCCCCAGTGAGGACCAATCGGTGGTGTCTGCGGCGACCCGCGGCGCGACCAACGGCGTCGCCCTCGTCATGAACATCATCGCCAACATCATCGCGTTCGTCGCATTCATCGCATTCGTCAACGGGGTGTTTGGGTGAGTATGGTTCTCTCATCATCACAGCCCATAACAGTCCACTGCAGGACTTAGGGCCTCTCCCACGAAAGGGGAGGTTATTGCCATAATCTCCACGCTTGGTCGGCGGGTGGAGATCACAGTGTTACAAATATAACAATGGAAAAAGCTGCTGCCCATTTTCCAGCCATGGAGATCTTTTGCTGCGATAACATTAGTCACCTCGTACGACCCAAGAGTGTAAGGGGTTGGTGCTATTCTACTCTGCCGGACACCATACGGCCAATCTCTTTGGTCCTCCAAACAGTATATTCAGCTACATACATATAATCGAAGTTTCTATTTCATTCATAGTTTACCGTGCTTTTACCATCGTTCGCCATACTACAATATTTTCTAAATATTCCAGATATTTCGGCGGCCTGGTCGGTTACCCGGAGTTGACCCTGGAAAGCCTGATGGGCAAGATCCTCATGCCGCTATGCTGGACCATGGGTGAGCATCCTTACTAATCTACCTACAATACCTAACTATATATTCATTGAGGTCAAATACGTTGATCCATCTGACCTCCGTGACCCTGCTAATAGGGGAACCTGACCACATTGGGTCATGGTTACACATTCAGTCGGCTGAATGTGCAGGTTTCATCACGATGTTTTCCCTCACCGTATCACGTGCTGCATAATAGTTGCCAAAAAAGAGTTTCATTGTGTAACCGTTGTGTAACACACCCTTGTGTTATTCAACGGAAAGAAATCCCGATTTGCTAACACCGATTCGCATAGTAAGGCGCTGTCCTGATTGATAGGAGACATAGGTCGTAGGAAGAGATAGGTCGACTATCACCGTATCGTAATTTCAGAATACACATGGGTTATTACTGGAATTATAATAAGGGGAAATTTTAAAAAATAACATAGTGTATTAACTCGTTGATTAAGACTTACTAACAAAATATGGACAGTTTATACATATAAAGTAATTTATATATTTTTTGTCTGAAATAAAAGTTTATTACTATTACAATATAAAACGCTAATCTGGCCTTTTTAGCCACCCTGATGACAATGATGATGATGGTTCATATCATTTCAGGTGTCCCCTGGGCGGAATGCACGTACGTGGCCGAGCTGATCGGACTGAAGACTGTGGTGAACGAGTTCGTGGCTTACCAAAGGATGGGGCAGATGAAGGACGAGGGCTTATTGTCGGTATGTGTGAGCTTTATTTTTAACCTCCGACGGAAAAAAGGGGTGGTATGAGTTGGATATGGCATCGTGTATCTGTGGTTTTGTGTGACTGTGTATCTGTACACGTAACGTGACGTAACGCTATTGTCAGCAATTCTCTGATTTATATTATTGACATTGTTACTTTTGCGATTCCGTATCAACGTTTTAATGGGTTCAGTTGCTAACAAAGTTCTATTAAAATAAATTTAAAAGTAATAAACAGAGTTTGTAATTAGCCTACTGATGTGGCTCCGTAGCAGCGTTTGTCTGTCTGTGGCATCGTAGCTCCCGAAAGGATGAACTGATTCAGATTCGGTTTTTTGAAAACCGAATCTGTTGATTTAATCAAGATGGTTCTGAGTTTTGTTTTATTAAAAACGGTTCATTAGTTTAGTGTCGGTCGGGTAGCTGCCCCATAGCTAGGTGTATGAACTATAGCGCAAAAGAATATGAGAAAAAAGCTGCATTGCATCTAACTCTCTTTTTGATTTTAAGAGTCAATTGCCATAAATACAAAATAAAAGGGGTAAAAAAAGTCTCATCAAAGTTGAAGGTCCAGACAACTCAGCCTAAATAACCAATAACGTTGAGCGAGCGATTCGAGAGCTGTCGCCATAGTAAAATTTTTAGAAAATTATAAATGCTTTTTAAAAACATACCTATCGCTCAACGTTACTGGTCATATGAGAGGTAGGGCATAGCGGGGTATCCCGTTCGAATTGGAGCCGCCCGACTGGGGAAGTACCTCATCCTTACAGAATATCGCAGCTAAATAATACTCTTTTGAATAGTATTGTGTTTCTGCCGGTGAGTAAGGTTTCCAGTGCTCCATGGGGTGGGGATTTGGGGAACCGTGGCTTTGGCAGTGGAGTGGCATTTGCTTTTTGCTGCCAGAGCAACGTGTTATAGAGGTGGGCAAGCATTAGCGATACTCTTGGTGTTGCTAATGTCTATAGGCAGTGGTGACCACTTTCCATCAGGTGGCCCGCTTGCCTGTTTGCCTACCGTATGACATTAAAAAAAAAAAAAAATATGGGCTGGGGCCCATACATTTCTGCCGGTCCTCTTTTGACATATTTATGATAAATGTTTAAATATATATAAAACATAGCACAAAATCGTAGCGGTCTTGTACTAGTAAATGTATAAAATACTATCTTTACTAGTATAGGAGAGAATATGATTAGTAGTATGTTGACACAATGACTCCCCTCGCAGCCCCGCGGCGAGCTGATAGCCACTTACTCTCTCTGCGGGTTCACGAACCCGGCGTCGGCGGGGATCATGATCGGGGCCATGTCCTCCATGGCGCCCAACCAGCGGGAGACACTGGCCGCGGTGAGTAGATATGACTATGGTACCATAAGCTCTATGGGTGTGACAGGTAAGGGGCCTTACCATGAGCTCTTATAGCAGGACGTAAACAGAACGGCCCTGCTTAGAACGAGACAGCGTTATACGTGTCACATAAGCTTGTCTCGTTCAAACCGAAAGCAATTCTGTTTAGGTCCTGCTATAAGAGTTTATGGTACGCCCTAAGTTTTAGCGATAATGCCAGTTTCCTCTAGGATAAAAAACAAACAAGTTTCCTGTAGTGCTAGCAGCGGCACCGCCGATGTCCAATAGCATGATCCCACCCTCTGGAATGACGTCACAACATGCATTTCGGATATTATTATATTTATTATTTATTTATTTATCGTGGACAAATTCACACAGCGCCATCTAGCCCCAAAGTAAGCAAAGCTTGCGTTATGGGTGCTAGATAACTGATAAACTACTTATATACTTTTAAATACATACTTATTATACATTTAACACCCAGACCCGGAACAGAAATTAAAATTCATCATTTCAATTTCTGCCCGGCCGGGAATCGAACCCGGGACCTCTTGCGTGGCAGACCGGCTTGTTGATCATTTAACCACTCAGGTCGTCAAATTATTCTGGTATTTATTTATTTATTTATACATCATGCACAAACAGTACATTGGCGGACTTAAAGCTAAAATAGCATTATCTACCAGTCTACCAGGAGAGATAACAGTTGACAAAAGGTATGCGGTGCAGGAAGATTACTTACAAGTAAAGATTATTATTCTGTGACGTCATCCCAGTCGAGGGTGGTATCATGCGATTGGAGATCGGTGGCACCGTTCCAGGTTCAGCACATAACGTACGCAGCGTCGCAGAACGCCATTGGCCGTTGCTGATTGACTCCGATTGGCGAAAAATCTATCGCTGCGATTTATATAAAGCGTAGTTCTGCGAGTGCGGTCCAACCTCGCTGGAATAATGAGAATTATAAATAATAATAATATAATAATAAATGATTTATTTCGATTTAAAGTTTACACATCTAATTTAGGTGGAGATCTCCTATTAAGTAGGTATATAAATACTTGTATCAGGAGAATCTCGCTCTTTTACATAATTAAATTTCACTAGATAACATTCGTGACCAGTGTGATAAGTAATATCTAGATAAAACTGTGATAAGTAATTATTGCTTATCGCAAAGAATATTTGGAGATTGATCTGGTTTCTACAAAAACTTGCTTAGGGGACGTAAAAATGAACTTTTCAATATTTTATTTCACAACATTGTCGACGTGATTACCTACAAGTTTTGTAAAAGACTTGCCTTTCAGCACCAAATAAAAAATGGTGTTATACTCGTATTCGAGACTCGAATCATTTTTCATGACTCGAGCGAGACTATTAGTCTCGCGAGTCATGAGTCCTTTATCTTTTGAGTCCTTCGAGTTTTATGTTATTAGTCTTGCGAGTCATGAGTCCTTTGAGTTTTATGAGTCTTTCTAAGGAACGTCTTTTAAGTATTTTGAATCCTTTGAGACCTTCCGGACCTCCAGGACCCACTCCTGAGTTATTTAAAAAAAAGACTCAATTGGACTCGGACCTTTAAAACGAACTGAGTCTTCAAAGATAACTCAAGCCCCATTATAAGACCTAAGGACTGGAGTTTCTACTACACTACTATTTACAGTACCTCATCACCTTATCGTTTCCAGATGTCGGTGCGAGCGTTCTTCGCGGGGTGCGGGATTTGTTTCATGACTGCCTGTATAGCGGGTGAGTTGCTACTATAAGTATATACTACATAGTTTTGCAAAGATAAAGACTATGTACATGTAGAGCTCGTATAATCTAAAATGACGCGCCCCACTATCGCATTAACGCACACAAGCAAGTTTAAAATATGGACGCAATACATATACAAATGCCGTTGTAATTGGTCATTCAGTTGCCGGTGAGACACCAACGTAGGAGCTCGCGTCGTTCGATTGGAGCAGTCGACGCTCCCACACAGATGAAGTGTCGTTATTAATATTTGCACTCACACATCGAAATCAACTAACTAAGTAGTGGGGCGCGTCATTTTAGACTAGACGAGCTCTACCTACAGCTTACCCATTAGGTACTTATCTTATTTTTATTTTATTGTACACAGGTCTACTGATGCCCGAAGGCTCATTCGCATAATGGTGATATTATTATTATTTATTCTACTATATTAAAAAGTGTACAGTATCATAAGAGACAATACCTAGGTATATTTAAGATGTAGAATGTATAAATAATTATTAAAATCGACAAATAGTTTTTAAGTAAATAATATGCTCTTGGAGAGATTTGGCGAAAGTATTTTTAAGTGTATTGTACATTGTAGGTACCAATATAGTGTAAATAATTTTTGATACTTAATTTATTGTTAGTCAACCTCGGTGTGATACTAATAGTAACAAATAAATAAAGGTTCGATTAGTTGTTTTTATAAAAGAGAAGTTGTTATTCCTTTACCTTCCCGTTTACTTGTAAGTGGTCTTTACAAGACGTCAACCGACCAATGAGACATCAAAACCGCCCGTCGCACAACCGTTACCAATTTGGACAGCTCCTTATAGTGCACCGGACGTCGCCCGACCAATAGGAGACCTCAAAACCGCCCGACGCACAACCGTTGCCAAATAGGACAGTGCCTCACGCCATTCCTACAGTAAATAGTGCATGATAGTTTGATCCCGGTCGGAACCGATGGGCGGACCGACGGTCTAACCTCGGTTCGGACGGTAGTTTCAGATACGCAGTCCGAACTTTACCGTGTGAAGGCCGCTAAAATAGTTGACACGCACAATTCGGACTGCAGTGTGGCAGGAATCACAGATTTAACCACAATCCAAACCGTGGCTATCTTTAGTCGTAATTATAGCATGAGAATTAGACCCGCAGTATTTTTACATTTTGTGTTACAAAAGGTGGGAAGATTAAGTAATTAATGAGCTTACCTATGAGCGAAGTGAGCTCAAAACTTTTTACATATTGATACTTAAAAGCTAGGGCGACCACCAAAATGAATAATTGGGCGAGCACAGTAGGTAAGTTAGGAATTTTTGCCCTTTTGGCTCAGAAAACCACGCACTCAAGTAATACTTAAGGTCTGAACACAATAGGTATGAAATTTGGTGACCCTTGAATTAGAACATAGTTGTTAGGAAAGCCCATAACAGTCCACTGCAGGACTTAGGGCATTCTCTCCCACGAAAGAGGGGGGGGGGGCATTGCCATAATCTGCACGATTGACAGGCGGGTTGGAGATCGCAGTATTGTAAATGTAAAAATGGAAAATGCTGCTGCCCATTTTCCAGCCTACGGAGACTCTTGATCTTTTGCCTCGAAAACATTAATCGCCTTGTACGACACCCACGAGTGTAAGGGGTTGGTGCTATTCTTCTCTACCGAACACCAGAGGAAAACACAAGGAAGTTATTTAGTTTTTTATATTTTTAAACAATATAAAACAATAAAAACAAAACATGTAAAATTTATAACCAATAAAAATAAAAGTAAAAAATGCAAATATAGGTAGGTAGGTACCTAAGCATGCGATTTTCTTTAAGTACAAAACCATTAACGATAAATTATATAATAATAGATTACTTACTATAACTATATTTTCCCATAACGTGAATAAACGTAATACAAAAAATAATAATTTCAACCAATAACTTTGCATTTAAATACATGTCAATTTAAGTATTTGTAACATAAGTAACGAAATCAATAAATTGGACAATAATAGTGTAGGTTATGTATGGCATTTACACCAATCAGTAAACAGACAGGCAAGCGGGCCACCTGATAGAAAATGGTCACCGCTGTGTACGGACATTAGTAACACTTTAAAAAGCCCTCGCAAAAACAGAACACTGACAAAATTGGTAGACAAACAAAAAACGGACCACCTGAGGCAAAGTGGTCACTGCTGCGTGCGGATATAAGCAACGCATTAAAAAAAACTCGCTATATCAGAACACTGACAAAATTGGTAGACAAACAAACAATCCTGATGGAAAGTGGTCACCGCTATAGTGCGTACCTACATAAGCAACACATAAAAAAAAATCGCTAAAACAGAACACTGACAATATCAGTAGACAAAGGAATAAGCTGACCATCTGCTTTAAAGTCGCAACATGGACAACATTAGCAACACATTAAAAAGCTCCCAAAAATAGACACTGACAAAATCGGTAGACAAACAAGCAAGTGGACCACCTGATGGAAAGTGGTCACCGCTGCGTACTGACATTAGCAACACATTAAAAAAAATACAGAGCACTGACATAAGAATCTCTAAATATCTGTTCGCCGTAAGTTGATAGTGAAGTAAATCCAAAAAGGAGGTTCTTCGTGGCATCCGCGAACTAAACTATAGCAATTTTGCCAAAGACTTCCATTGAAGTATCTATCTACACTGTGGATTATAATATAATTTGAACAGTTAAAACATTTAAAGACGATGCAAGCAGGGAGGATCGAGATCGTTAACAAGCAAAATTATAAATTAAAAAACTGACTACGCACTTACAGTGACGGGCAGTGCACTATTTTCTTACGGCGAACTGACTTTTACATATCCCTTCGGAAGACAGAGCACTTAGCTAGACCCTGATGATCTTGGTACTTGGCTCCCACTTATAGTTAGTGATACCGCTACGCATCTTCTGTACAAAACTGCTGATCGTAGTGGGTTTCTTCTCCAGAGTATGCGAGGATTCGTCGTAGATGATATTCGTACTGGGGTAGCAACTCAGGACCGAGGTATTGGTGGACTCGAACGAGTCCTGCGTTAGAGTGGACGGTGTCCTTCTGCCGTCTATTATGCTGTTGAGTTGCAACAGGCCTTCTTGACTGTGGTGGCGAGCGTCCAAGCCCGGGCAGGAGTTGAATTTGGAAAACTTGTCGTGAGCTCCGTGCTCCAATTCCACGTGGAGGCTCAGCTGGCGTCTGGTGAAGAATTAGTTGGTAAATAATATGTTATATTTGTAAATATGAATATATATTTTAGAAGATGTTTTTGATTTATTCCACAGTGTTTCCTTTGGACTATGACATGGGATCGTTTAAGAGGTATATGGAGGTCTCTTCAGAGACGGGCAACGCATTGGTAACTCCCCTGGTGTTGCTGATGTCCATAGGCGGCGGTGACCACTTTCCATCAGCTGGCCCACTTGCCTGTTTGTCTGCGGTATAACATTAAAAAAACCTATGGTGAGGTGCACGGATTGGTCAAAGTCGAGCGGTAAATATCGCAAGTACCGGATGGATGCGGAAGGCACAGGACCGGCCTTTGTGGAGATCTCTGGGGGAGGTCTATGCCCAGCAGTGGATAGCTGATATGATGAGGTATGACCACAAGACTGCGTACCTGTAGTCAAAGTTCTCCCCGCAAACCTTACACTGGCACGACGGCGACGATCGCTTCGACGTGAGGTCGGAGGGCGGGGCCGCGCGCAGCAGGTTGCCGCACGACGCCGCGCCGCGTCGGGCTGAGGACGGCGTCGACGACGACATCGTGTCGAGGTCGGGCTTTGGCGGCCTGCTGGGGAGTGGTTGGGTCTATTAGGCTTGATATGGCAGTGGTTTTTTGGGGTCACGTGCGTGCGAAAACAAAATGCTAGGGAGTCGTCGGGTCTGCTTAGATCTGCTATAGCAGTGGTTTATTAGGGACCCATGCGTGCGAAAAAAATGCAGGGGAGACGTTGGGTCTGCAAACTAGTACAGTAACAGACGCTCCGATTTGGCTGGAGCCGACCAACAGTCTGTTGCAGTCGATAGTTATCCTTATATGTATAAAATAAAGTCGCTTTTGGATTAATTCGGAGTCGCGGGCGAGCCGACCTTGGTCGGACATCTGACCACGTCCCCCTCACCCAAAAAAGGATTAGTATCAACTCCAACTGACGGTTAGTCGGCTCCAGCCAACATGGAACGTTTGTTACTAATATTAATATTATTAAGCCGAAAAAGCCGGCAAGTTGGAAAATAAAATTGCAACTGCGTCGTGTGACTTAATAAATGATATAATTTTAGAATAAAAAGTTTTCAGGATTTTTTAGAAAATTGACAAAAATTTACCATTTCTCCCGAAATTTACCATCTCTCTATAATCTGCGAAACATCAGACTACAATTTTGAAAAATTACAGAATTAGTTCCATACTTATAACGATTAGGGAAAAACCTATAACAAGTCTATGATCCTAAAATAACGTGGCACTATAGGTAGGCGGGCTACCTGATGGTGCGTGGTCAGGTCAGCGATGCATATGGACAGTATCAACACTAGGGGTGTACAGTACATACTTTACAGAATCTCGTAGCCAAACAATGCAATTGTAAAATTTGTGTTTGCTCTACGGGGAACTGCCTTCGGTAGTGTAGGGTTCTAGTATTTTCCAATTAGCTGCCAGAGCAACTTGACCTGGGGTCTAGCAACGGGTAACACTGGGGGTCTAATAATTCTCTCGCTGTGACATCAATCAATGTCATCAATGACAAATTCGTCATGTTTTCTAGCCACATCTGTATCAAACCGTTACTGAAATTGGTATACGACAGTCGAAGTTAGTTGAGAAAATATTTTTAGCTGTAAAAGATATTTCAATGTCATTATTAAAGGATAGGTATTTGTGACTAGAAAACAATGTCGAATTCGAGACGTCACAGCGCGGTATAATAGGCCCTTAGTATTTCTAATGTCCGTAGGCGGCGGTGACCACTTTCCATCAGGTGGCCGCTTGCCTGATGGACTACCGATTCATAGGGAGTTCATCCTCACACCTTGGAGCCAAATTGGTCGCGACCTGTGCGGTTCCAAAGGAACTTTCTCCCACGCACACTAAGGTTGTGGAATGAACTACCTGGAGAGGTTTTCCCTGGAGAGTACAACATGAAGTTCATCAAGAAAGGGGTTAAAAGGTTTTTACGGGGTCGGCAACGCGTGGGTGATGCCCCTGGTATTGCAAACGTCCATAGGCTGCGGTGACTGCTTACCATCAGGCTGGCCGCAAGCTTGTTTGCCACCTTAGTGGTATAAAAAAAACATACCAGATAAATTTTATTACCAGTTTTCGGGGTAGACTGGCAGATAAAGCTACAAAGCTTTAAGTCCACCTTTGTACTATTTTGTGCATAGTTTTAAATAAATAAATAAAAAAGTAGGATGGTACTAACTTCGGCATCCCCTGCAGATTCGACTCCGAATACCGAATCTTCCTCCCGATCTCCGACATGCTCTGCTCGCTGTCCACAATCTTGTCGAAGAAAGAGACTATCTTTTTTAGCTTCTCATCTGGCACGTCCAAATGTGTCTGCGGCTCTGTCTGTGTGTCGCTAGGAAAACGAATATATATTTTTATAAGTAGGTACTTTATTGGTAAACAAACAGGTGCAACAATTGCAGACACTACTTTATTTAAAATTTAGAGGGTTACGCTACCTAATAGAAACAGCATATTAAATTACTGAATAATTTCTAAAATTACGATATTTGACGAGCTTTATTGCTAATTTCGTAGCCAGAACAACCTGGAATTTGAAACTACAGTTGTGGACTAAAAGAATCGAGTCTAGGTTTGTTGCCTGGGGCCCTACATTAAAACCTCTCGTATCCACACGAGCACTTGCGTGCGCTACCTATCTCTTTCCTCGTGGTAAGTTGCTAGATATAGAAAAGACAAGCATCAAAAGGCGAGCGCTCGCGTGGCACTCGCCAGCGATTTAAAAAATAGAGTCTGTAGGCAGAGACTATTGAGTGCTACAAGCTACGATCCTGACACACCTCAAGCATCATCATCATCATCATCACAGCCCATAACAGTCCACTGCAGGACTTCGGGCCTCTCCCACGAAAGGGGAGGTCATTGCCATAATCTCCACGCTTGGCAGGCGGGTTGGAGATAGCAGTGCAGTTGATGTAAATCTACCCAGAAAGATGCTGCTGGGCACCTTTCGGATTTTGTCCCTTAGTCGCTTCTTACAACACCCACGGGAAGAGATGGGGTGGTGCTATTCTTTGAGGTGGCGGCACCACACACCTCAAGCATATTACTTTTTAATTATGCATCTTTACTCCCGTGGCAAGAATCAAGCGAGATGTATGAAAAGAGTTGTGGATATATGCGAGGCTAGGGAGTTGTGTCAGGACAGAGCAAAGTGGCGGCCTATAGTCTCCTACCCCACCTGCGGGACAGAGGCTTGAGCTTTATGTATTGTATGTAAATAGTTATCTTTACCTGGCCCTCTGCACGGCGTGCCGCGTCGTGGAGACCGACATGTTGCTAAGGTTCAACTTCGATATGCCAATATGCTCGTTCTCATGCATTGACTTCTCGTAGTCATTCTCGAACCCTTCGTGGCAGTAGTGGCAGACGAACTTGCGGTTCACGAAGTGACAGAGGTTCAAGTGGTCGTTGTAGTTTATTATACCTGTTCAAAAGTAAAAAAGTAGCGTCGAGTCAACAGAGTTTTTTTATGTCATGCGATAGACATTGGCAACACCAGGGGTATCGCCAATGCGTTGCCCACGTCTATTAGACGCTGTCCTAATTGGCAACGGTCGTGCGACCAATAAGAGACCTCAGAATCGCCCGTCGCACGACCTTGGCCTTACGACCGTTGCCAATTAGGACAGTGCCTAACACGTTGCTCTGGCAAATGCCCCTGCACGGCCAAAGCCACGTTTCCCGAAATCCCCACTTGATGGAGCTCTGGGAATTTTACACACCAGTAGAAACATAATAATTATTATGATAGTATTGTTCGGTTGCGGTATTCGGTAAGGTGGAGGTACTACCCCACTTGGGCGGCTCAGAAATCGGATTCGGATACGGAATCGACAAAGGACCCCGCAAAAGTTCTTAGGAAAATGTAATTTCAGTTAATTTTAATGAAATTTTCATATGTTATAGAGAGTAGAGTTTCCGTGGAATGTATCGGGATTCTGAATAACAGTTTTCGAATCGATCGACACGGATTCGCCGCTCAAGAATTTCGTGTCGAACCGTTCGGAAACGGTTTCGAATCATTGTGAATACGGCTACTGAACGGGACACCCCACCATCTCGCATATCTCTCTTGAACGCAAGCGAAACCAACAGAACCCGAAGAATGTTTATTACTTTTCTTTATAATGACATAATATTTTCGATACTATCTCAGTCCATTAGTCGTCACAGACCACCTACGGTTCAAAACCTAAGGCGCTATCCTAATTGACAACTGTCGCTAGGTTTTGGTAAGATGTCTCCTATTAGTCGGGCGTTGTCCATCGCACGACCATGGTCGCACGACCGTTGACAATTAGGGCAACAACTAACTATATGAATTGTATGTGTCAAAGGTGGTAGTCAACGCTGCGTTTGAAGTTTTTTTTTTTTTTATGTTATACGGCAGACAAACAGGCAAGCGGGCCACCTGATGGAAAGTGGTCACCGCCGCCTATGGACAACAGCAACACCAGGGGAGTCACTGATGCGTTGCCCGCCTCTGAAGAGACCTCTAATATACCTCTTGAACGATCCCATGTCATAGTCCAAAGGAATCCAAAGGAAAGAAAGGCGTTTGAAGATGTAATATAAATTCACTTAATAGAAAAAATATCCTTACCGTAAAACATAGACTTGCACCCAACGAAGGGGCACTGTCGCGGCGTGGTGTCATTCAAACAGTTCTTCTGCACATTCTGAACGTAGGACAGTATCATTGGACTCTTCATGTCCCTCATCGTAATTTCCGAGCTGATCTTCTTCAGTCTCCTCGTTTTCCTGAACCTCAGCCGCCTTCTGCGTCTTCCTCCGTACAGGTGGTTGATGTTATTATCGCTTTCCGAGTATATATGGCCTGAGGGTAGCATGTAGCTTCGGTACTTCTTTTCTTCCTCCGGTTTCAACCCGAAAAGTCTCTGCAAGAAGCCTTGCAGTCGACTCATTCGCCTCTTCTCATTCAGGACGATATATGGCATCGGATTAGTGTTGTCGCAAGTGCAAGTTTGTGTGCTCTCGCACTCCTTTTCTGTTAAAGTGTCTTTCGAGCTGTGTGTGTCGTCCTTCGTTTCTGTGTCAATGGAAACGGATTGACTGCCTCGACAGGTCGGAGAAGTCAGTTCGCGGATTACCGCCGTAGTTATCGTAGACTTCTCCTCGTTGTCAGTCACGTCGCCGGTCGAAGCGTCTGTCGTACAACTGGCATCAGTTTTCGTGCGATGCGACCGTCTCCTCCTATGCCTTGCTGGTTCCGGATTTAGCTCCTTATACTCCTCGGCTTCAGCGTAACCGTCTGGCAGCATTCCGACGACGCTAGCGTCGTATATCTGGAACAGCTTCTTCAGACATTTATACTTCGCTTTCAGTACTTCATGCTTCTTTTTCGGCACCCATTTTGTGGTCTTCAATTCCTCCTCGCTCTCATTCCGCTCGGGTATACTGGACAACGGCTTCCCGTGCATCGGTCCGAGGTAACAACTTAACAATTTGGCTATCAAATAGAATGTTACACTTGCGTATATTTCGCAATTTTGATACGGTATCATAACTGACACTTCGACGTTCGGGGAACACGAGGACGGGGAGCGCAAACCTGTCGGTGGAAGGTGACGTTGAGTGACGTTGCGGTTTTGGAATTTAGAGGAATTCTATTTCGAAATTATGTGCGTGCCAGATGTAAAAGAAACTGAATAGGGAAAGAAACTCTTTAGAAAAGAACGTGAAGCATGAAGAAAAAATATTTCTCACTCAAAGCGTGAAGTCCGTGAATATCTTAGTGGTTCTTAGGCGCTGTCCTAATTGGCAACAGTCATGTGACCATGGTCGTAAGATAGATGTCGTCCGACCAATAGGAGACCTCAAAATCGCCCGTCGCACGACCGTTGCCAATTAGGACAACGACTTAAAGTAATAACGTAACCGGTGGAAAAAGGCAGATAACCCCCGACCAAGTTCAAATAAACTAAATCTTTTCTGTTTTTTGAACTACTGGATCTATTTTAATGAAACAAAGCCAAGTAATAACTCGATTAAACTGGCTTTCAAATAGAGAAAACCGCATTTAATCGGTGCATCCGGTCGTGATCTTCGAAGGCACAGACTGATACACAAAGCTACAAATACACACGTCCATTTTATAGCACCCCGTCAAGGTTAAAAATAACAAAACCCAAGAAGGCTCAACGAATTTAAAAACTGACATGGCAATAAGCTGGTCATATTTGCCGGAGAAGCGATGGCCGTTGGGTAGAGTTCTCTAGTGGAGACCACGGTTGGGCGAACGCGGTGTAGAACGAATTCACGGGTTGTTGACAGGCTACGGTTTATAGTATGCAGTCACAACAGATAATTTGATATTAGTTATAGTGTCCAGTGTCATAGTAGTTCTCTCTCTACCTATATGAGAGATTACACAGATATTCTTCAAGTTTGTGTTTGTATTTTTGCAATTATAGCGACGGAGCATCGGTGGCTGAGTGGTATCCGACTCCTAAGCAAGAGGTACTGGGATCGAATCCCACTGCGTCCATGTACCAATAATTTTTTACCGACAGGAAAACAATTTCAATAATTGAAATCAGATAATTGTTAGCAACAGAGTTATCCTACTATAATTAGCCTACTAGGCCGTGTGGTGTCCGGCAGAGTAGAATAGCACCAACCCCTTACACTCGCGGGTGTCGTACAAGGCGACTAATGTTTAGAGGGATAAATCTAAGTCTCCGTAGGCTGGAAAATGGGCAGCAGCGTTTTCCATTGTTATATTTATAATACTGCGATCTCCAACCCGCCTGCCAAGCGTGGAGATTACGGCAATAACCTCCCCTTTCGTGGGAGAGGCCCTTAGTCCTGCAGTGGGCTGTTTATGGGCTGTGATGATGATGATGATGATGAATTAGCCTACTATGATGGAACGCCGACGTAAGAAGTGTACCCCTGAACCTTGACTAGTGCATTTTTAAATACACACCTACTTGTAAACACCCAAACCCGTAACAGAAATTAAAATTCATGCACGGCCGGGAATTAAACCTGAGACCTCTGCGTGGCAGACCTGAGTGGTTCAGCTGGCATATTAACCAACTGAACCACTCAGGTCGTGAAGCTTCATTGGAAGAGTGTCAGGGGTAAGGCATATAGGCATATAGGCAATAAGGCATAGCGTACCTTCGTACCAGTAGTCGAAGGTAAATCGCTCCAAGTTTTCCATTGAAGCTGTTACACTGGATAAGGTTGTCTTGCACTCTACACTGTCGGACAAAAAAAAGGGTTCTATTGTACGAAATAAAAAACCTCTTACAAACCACACGTTTATTGTAGTTTATTATAACCTCTACAACTCACGCTTGACTCTGTGAGATCGCAAACAAACAAACTTAGAAAAAAACAGCAAACAGACATAATAGGGAAGCCATATTGGAAAGTCACTTAGGATATATTGCATCGTTAACGAATCTCATGAGCGACAACTGCCGCTCATTTACAATAAAAGGAAATAATAAATTCAGTTTTATTGCTCAAAAGTCCTATTTAAGATCTAAACGCACTGGCGTTGAAGACATGTGAAGATGAATTTAAATTTTGAATTTTTTTATTCTCTTTTGTAAATTAAATCTGCGGCCAGCTATGAAATCAAAATAAGATACTCCCGCCCGATAGCCATCTTTTGCCCATAGCATCTGACAACTGACTGTTATTGCGCAGTAGTACAGTTATGCGCAGTAGTGGCCGCGGTGGTGACAAGCGTTCTCAATAGTTTTACGCCCCACATGGCATTTCTATTTACTTAGGTATCTTATTTTGATTTCTGTGGCGACTAGCCACCCCGGGTTAGTAATGGCCAGTGCGTTTAAACCATTATGAATACGCATTGATTGACATAGTAACGTGTTATAACGAATAATAGTAGTACAGCAAAATTATTGGACAGAGCATAGATGGAGCCGCGACCTATAGAGTGTACACTGTCAATCTATCATAACTGTATACATATGACTCAATGTCATACAAAAAGGCTAGTACATAAAGATGACCAAGGCCACCAAATTTGACAATAGCAGTGGTTACGGAGGGATATTTGACAACTGATAGCTGTATCTTTTGTAATATTAAAAAAGGAACAAAATATAGATTGTGACTTCAGCTGTGAGTAGGCTCCTTCTACGCCTCAATGTCCAATTTCTTTGCTGTACAGTTTTACTTGCAACGGCTTACAAACGTTATTATAATTCATGAGATGTCACTTTATTGTTGGGTAGTGACAAACACTTTAATTTGTGATGATTATGAATCATTTATGAATCTTTCATATACATGATTTATGAATAAAGGGTATTTTCCAAGCAGCAACATTCTCAGAGGTGACATTACGCGTAAAATCTACACAATATGAACGTAAATAAACCTTACTCTACTATATAACATATGCTTAAATTAAATAGTGATGTAATAATGCTTAATTGATGTAATGACGCTTGTGGTGAGCACTGATGATGGCGATTTTAGAGCTGAAATATTGAAATTGGCGTCTTTTTCTCAACTACACATTTGCTAAAATATTTTAATTGTACATAACATATCAAAATAATTAAATGATTTCGAAAATAGAGTATGTTAGTAGTGATGATAGTAAGTCCCTAAAATTTAATAAAAAAATATTATCTCCAGTTTTTATGAGGGTTTGAAAGAACCCCTTTTCATCGCCTGTCTTAAAACGTCTTTAACACGTGTGCCCACCACAAAAATAATCCATTCAGAACAGAATACAACTCTAATACAAAAAAAATGTAATAGAAAAAACATCGTTACAAATACATACATTAATTTCATGAATACCACAAATATAAACATGAGCGATCCCACACTACCTCGTACGTATACAATTCACAAACTATGTCCATCTCTTTTTAGCACCATACCTTGATATTACACTGTCTCATGGTATGAGGTGGGTGATATTTCGAAGATTTTTTCAACTTGATAATGAATTAAATAACCTTTTGTACACTAATTCCACTTTATTATACAAATTTAATTAAATTGAAATCGGTTTCGAATTACTCATCTTCGGGCAATGATAGATATTTGTTTTACAATCAATATGCAGGTACCGACAAAATAATAATTTAATTCAATGTTGGTACCGATAGTATACAATAATTGATAATAGAAAACCTATTGTTTGCTGAAGCGCAACTTTAAATTTTTAAATCATTTATATTATTAATTGTAGCTTATAGCCAATCTTAAACAAAATGTCTTGAGGTTTTAAACCTTCGGGTTTGGCCAAAGGTTGTGGCGATAGCCGATTAATCGGAAATTGACCTTCGGTCGGTCACTACATTGGAGTAATACAACAGATGTCTCACATCTGGGAACTTGTTCTTTTTTTGGTAATTATCGGCCAAAACTGTCTTAAGTTGAAATGTCTAAAAGTTAAAACATGACACTTTCAAAATATCACCCAAGTACCTCATATAACAAACATTTTCAACTCTAGTTATTGGCATTTTTGAGATAATTACCTAACCATTATTCCGTTGATCGCTAACCAATAATTAATAATAGAATAACTTTTGTATGTGTACCCAAACGAATACACATGCCGTTCAACGGTACATTCTTTTTTGGTCAAGCATTCGCCCTCAATCTCGTTGGTAGCAAATAAAAATAAAAAAATTTACATCATAAACGCCAAAAACCGTCTACCACACAACAAACCAACCAACATACCATTATTATAAATATTTGCCACTTTCTACAGTCAAAACACGTCTAAAATAACCTCTGTCTTAAAGATTTTTTTTTGTTGATTTTTTTGACAATTTTTAAATTGTGCCTTTTGGCTATACGTTGCCCTACGTGCCAGGGAGATAGTCAAACATGGTTTAACTACACTGGGGGACTAAAAATCTACTCAAGATCTGTTGCAGATTTTTTAAAAAAAGAACGATCCAATCTGAAAAGTCATTTTTTCAAAAGTTAGACAAAAAACCTTGAGTCAATTTTCTTGTCCACCACTTTATTACGAGGCTCTTAAACAGGCAATATTGTTCCTGCAAATATAAAGCTGCAACCTGGCTGCAACACAGTGGTTTGCCGGCAACTATTGCCAGCCATTTTTTCTAGCCAAATATCTCCATCAATAATGACATCAAAATCTCTATTGCAACCAACAAATATTTTCTCAACTATCTTCGACAGTCGTATATTCTCAAAGATCAATTTCAGTGACGTTTTAATACAGTTGTTGGCTAGATAAAATGCCGAATTTGAGATGTCACAGCGCGCTGCAGCGCGAGAATTATCCCCCTGAACTCTATTGTGACATAGTGCGTACTTTTCCACTAGACATGAAGTTTACAACAAAGCGACAACATTGCAGCCACATCATCATCACAGCCCATAACAGTCCACTGCAGGACTTAGGGCCTCTCCCACAAAAGGGGAGGTCATTGCTAAAACCGCCTACGCTTGGTAGGCGGGTTGCAGCCACATATTGCAGTGAAAATAATACACACCAGTTTAGAACCCTATTTCGGACACACCACGAATAAATTTAGCAAGACCCCTCTCAATTCCGCGGTCGGTTCAAACTACGTCAGCTCCTCTGTACTGTTACAATAGATTAATACTGTGCTGTCGTCGTCAAAAATACCTCAATAACACCAACGTACTTATTAGAATGACATTTTAAAGTGCACGTCCATTCTGAAACGAACTTTGTGCCGTTGGGAAAAAAGTTTTTTGGAGCCAGCTTGGCTTTGCTCTCCAAGTTATTCCTAAATTGAATCAGAAGGTTACGTGTTCAAATCACGTTGGTGTCACTACTTCTGCGGTGGAAGGGATAAGGTTAGCCGACAATGTTGGCAAGCGAAGATGAGAAGGTGGAAAAGGGTAATCATATCTGGCCGGCTGTTGTGACCAGGGGACCAAGGGTCCAACAGTATAGATATGTGCTGCGGAAGCTTGCCAACCTTGTGTTCATGTAACCTGGTTGAGTTTCCCGATTGGAGTGATAGATGTCGCTACATATCCCGATACTCTTCGAGATGGTAAGGGGAACATTCTGGAACTGTGGCACTACATCAAATAGGGTTCTTTCGCCGTGAACGCACTAACTTGTGTCTTCGTCGGGTTGAAATGGAAATGGTTTTCCCAGTCCTAGAGCGGGGAAGCGGCACAGCAGTATGGTCATCATGGCACGAGAGTCCGGGGTCCTTGACCATGATCTAGGATTTCGCAGTTCAGCTAATTACAGTGGAGCGATTTTTTTTCCTAAAGCCCCCCCCTCTCGATGTCCTACTCTGTAACGTTAGAAGTCGCGAACGTGCTTTAGGTTGCGAATATGATGAATTGCGTCGAAGGCGTTAAGATCCCATCCCGGGGTCCGTTTTGACCATGATCCGGGATTTGGCTGATCAGTGGAGCGACTGCCATCTGATCTCCGTGACTCTGTTAACAGGGGAAGCTGACCAGATCGTCATGGTTACACGTTCGATACTGGGGTCCGAACCTGATACCTCTCGCTTACAAGCCGGACCTCAACGACTAGGCCACCGACACTCTTATGCGTCACATGTATACAGGGAGAGATTAAAGTGTACGTAAGTTAAAGAAGGTAGCCTCCCAGGGCCGAAGTAACTTGTTCCTACGGCTTATGGAACTTTAGTACATGTTATGGGATACTTATACCGTTTTCCATCAGGGCTGACTTAATTTAACACCGACTTTTAAACCTACAAAGTTATCCATGGGGAATCCAAATCAATTACAATATTCATAATAAATTCAATTTTTTAAACTGAGTAAGAAAAAAAAAAACAAAGCAATTCATCAAAATAATAATAATAATCATAATATAAAAAAAACTGACAAAAAATATGTTGCACATAAATTTGTCTTTTAAAAACACCTATAATAATTACAACATTCTTTTTTTAATAATTACGCGAATATTTATAATCGTCTCGTAAACTATTCCGTTTAATGTATAAATTTTAATTATATTTTATATAATAATAAAAAGAAAACTTAATTGGTATTGTACAAAATAATTCTTTGTTACATTTTGATCATTAAATGCAATCATATTGGCTTGCTTAGCTTCATGGATATTAAAAATTGCTAGCTCCCTATAAAACGAAGCTGCTATTAAACATAATAATCAATATTACTAAAAACACAGTTTAAAACGTTCTCCAGAGTGACATACACCCCACATTTTATAATGACAGATACACAGCGTGATTTGGAATTCGAATTTCAGTTCATCGCCGTTAAAAACCTAAACTGAGACAAATTAAATTTGCCCCCTGAATAATCAAAATCGACGTAACGTAATAGTTGCCCAAAAATATACAGGATACAAGTTGTAACCATTTATAAATTGTACAGCCAGCTGCAGAGTCTACGGACCTCCCAGCATACATATGTAAGGTGGGGTCAGCTCACTCTGCAGCTAAATGCACAACAATTAGGAAATTCAGCGCCGCAATGCAGCTTCAAAAATGGGCACTTTTGAGCGTGGCACTATTTGGGGCGGACTATTCGAATAGTTTTCCACTTTATTTAATTATGTCTTATGACAGGATACTTTGACAGATACTCTTGTACCGAGAGATGTCTATAACTAGAGCAGCGCCACCTAGCGGGGTAAATTGTTATCCTACTATTATACCGTACAACAGTTACACTTAAATTTTTATTCGAATTCAAAACCACCCTGCACCTACATAATATGTAGAAAAAAAAACAATACACACCCAAAGATGTCCGCGAACGTCCAAGAACAGATAAAAAGCTAGACTAGACAACTTGTTCTGCGATATTTTAAAACGAATAAAATTAACATATAAAAATATGCAAAAATATACGTTTGTCAACATTATTTTGTTGTTAATATTACGTACCTAAATATTGTTGTAATTCATATAATGACAACTATCTCGACAACATCCAATCAAAGCATTTAGTTTTAAAAAACAAAAATTGGTAAAACTTCACAACTATACACTTTACGTCATTGTTCGTCGAAATTAAAAAAACAAAAAAAAATACATGCTGTCACTGGTAAAGGTCGCTACAAACGTTCATTTTATACAACTAGTCAGTAGCGAGCTTTAGTGTTTCTTTTTTAATTTACCTTAATGTCTGCTAAAACAAACAAAACACAGAAATTATACTTAAACAAACTAACTAACTAATTATACGTAACGGTACATACCTATAAGCTAATATATTATACGTGCAAAGAGTTCACTCAAAATATGTTTAACATTTTTATCTTCTTTTAGATTTCATACGTCACTTTAAAAATGTCGAGACCATATTGTATCTTACTCTTTTAGCCAACAACATCTCTAAAATAAGTGTCTGTTACATATTTTTTTTAACAAAACTGAGTTATTATAATATTTTTTCATTATTATTAATATTAATCAATATAGGAAGTGCTAGTTTTTTCATGTAACACTTGTTTATCAAAATTGTTCATAAAAAAATTAGCACGTACCAAGTTTCGGACATTACAGATTAGAAATCGCAGAGTGATTCATTCGCGATAAGAAAATAGTGAGTCATCGTTGTCCGCCGGCCTAGCCCCACCCCTCGACCCATCGGGTCGCAGCTAATTAGAAAGCGAAGTTCACAGTGACCAGTAGGCAGTAGTAACCCTGTTGCTTACAATCCTCTGATTTCAATGATTTAAATTATTACTTTTGCGATTCCGTATCATCGATTTCGTGGGTACAGTTGCTAACAAAGTTCCATTGCAACAAACTGAAACTATTAAATCGATCATACGCAATCGCAAAAGCAACTATTTCAAACATTGAAATTGGATAATTGTTGGCAACAGAGTTGCGTTATTAGGATACAGTTGACGGCGGAAAATAATAAAAATGAATACCTCGCCAGTTGGAATAAACAGCAAATACTAGACTGGCGGCTAAGCAAAGGGATATCCTTGACTTTAGTATTTATTTGAGACAATTAAGTTGATTTTTATCCATAAATGAATGTGGTATTTCTTTTATATTTGTAATATTTGAACTTTTACTCCATTGTAAAAACACCTTTACTCAATATTTTCTTAACGCGAATGGATTACAGTCTAGACTAGTAGCTATAGACTATAGTACTGAAAAAACATACAACTGTTTTCGAATCACTTTTACTCACGTGGTGAACAAATATTAATAAATAAAAAACGTAAATCTATCTCATAGGCATACGTCTAACATTAGTTCTTATTGCAGGCTTAAAGTTTTTTTGTTTACAAACTGCGAATATCTACACCTGTAACGCACCGAAACCCACTTTGTAGAGGTAATCAAATTTTGTTACAATTGTTTCCACTTGTACATCTCAAGAGGTTGTGTGAAAATTTGTTCATACCATACCAATTTATTTATTCATTCATAATGTTCATTAACGCTTTAAATATGCGAAAGAGAATGTCATATAAACATAGCAATGTAACATCGTTTGGCACATGTTTAAATTAAAAGGGATCTTTGGCAAAAATTGTAATGAGAAAAACCGTAAACGAAATGTGGAATCAGTCAAATACAGAATTAGTCAAATATAGAATCAGTCAAATGTAGACTAAACGGAAGACTGCTGTCTGAAGATACTATGGCTAAATAAATTCAGTAGATTAGAAACCGGAAGAAACTGGGACTTTTTAAGGAAACTTAGCTTGTTTTTATAACCCAAGGATTTATATTCAACGACAGTGGTTCCCAACCTTTTTCAAACCGTAACGTCCTTTAGAACCTGTAATTTCTTTCTTCGTATTTCTAAAATAAGATCCTTGCGTTTGTTTGGCTTTAACTTCCAACAAACAGAATATTCGTTGCTTTTACAAGCAAAACTTTCCAAATGAAGTTCTGAAATAGCTACTGTCACGATTTTTATTTTTTTCAATAGATTTGGGATATTTTGATCGTCTCACGACGCTTCCTTAAGAAGACACCACAACGCCCTAAGACGTATCAACACAGAATTTGAGAACCAATGTTCTACTATAAAACCAAATACGCCCCAGGCCGTGGCGACACGGAATTTGAGAACCACTGTTCTACTAAATACAAATCCATGGTTAAATGATACCTTCAAATAAAATTGCCATTTTACATAAGACTTGAAAGCTCACGGTTGCAACAGCTGATATGTATGACGTAGGCGATCGCTAGAAGAAGGAAAAAATATGCAAGAAGACGAAGAAACAAGGTTTTATAAATTGTAAAGAAAATGATTGAGAAAATGGACCTACGTGAACGAAGTCGCGGGCAAAAGCTGGTACATAAAAATGACTAATTGTTATTTACACAATATTTTTTGCTGTCTATTTTAGTTTTTGTTTAGCATCGAAGTGTTCTAAAATCTTTTTAATATGTAAACGCTTACGGATTTTTGTGATGTCAAAACAAATCATGTATATGTCTATTTAGTGGTACAAGATTTTCACACCACCCCTTATTCATTACTGTCTAGATCTATTTTATAATTATAATTAAATATAGAAATCTGCGATGTTACTACCATATGAGTACGTATCTTACATGTAAGCGCCGATGGCTTGACTCTCCTCCCGGTATCTGAGGGGAAAAGAAAAGTATAATCAATAATTATAAAATAAAATTTATATACAGTGATAGTAATCTATTTTAAATAATGTTTCTAGATGGTTCATCTACTAAGGTGGCAAACAAGCTGACGGCCTGCCCGATGGTAAGCAATCACCGCAGCCTATGGCCGTTTGCAATACCAGGGGCATCTCCCACGCGTTGCCGACCCCGTAAAAACGTTTTCACCACATTATTGAAGAACTCCATCTTGTACTCTCCAAGGAAATCCAGGACAGGTGTGTCTGCTCGGATAGCGGATGTTAACTAATACTAAGTTTTCAATTTTTTTTTTGTAAAACGGAAATTTCCTTATGAATATTACATTGTTGTGGTGGTCGCGTGGTTCCAACAACCAACCACCAGCTCATAACAGTCCACTGCAGGACTTGGGGCCTCTCCCACGAAAGGGGAGGTTATTGCCATAATTTCCACGCTTGGCAGGCGGGTTGGAGATCGCAGTGTTGTAAATATAATAATGAAAAACGCTGCTGCCCATTTTCCAGCCTACGGAGACTCTAGATCTTTTTCCTCGGACACATTAGTCGCCTCATACGACACCCGCGAGTGTATAATCTGTTTAAACTGACTTGTCTTATTTGGTGAACAAACAATGCCCAAAATCACGACTTGCCGTATCAATCACGCTATGTATATTGTGTATAAATGTCTTGAATTATACAAGAAACACATAATTTCTTTAACCAAATAAGACAAGTCTGTCTGGACAGAGTACAAGAAGTTGGTGCTATTCTACTCTGCCGGACACCACACGGCCAACGGTCTGTTGGTATATTAAATAAATAAATAGCTTACCGGCCCAGCCTATGACATGGAGGAGCAGGGCAGGTGCGGGCTGCCCATCTGTGTGAGGACTCGGTCTAGCCATTGTAGAGGCCCGTTCAGGTGTAGCTCGATCCAGCATGGGGTCGATGTCACCGTTTGACGCCTGGGGGGAGAAACCACCTGTGAGTTGTTTAAGGAACGTACATTCGTCCGATTCGGACGAACAGAACGAGACAAATTTCAGAAATCTTTGTATAAAATTCTATGACACACGACATAAAAAGGTGAAATACGGCGTTTTGTGGTAAACTAACAAAAATATCCTTCGGCAGTATTGGTCCTTGGGACCCAAGAATGGATTAAAGACACCAAGATGTTCAATGTAATTTTTTGGAAGGGGCTCTCAATTTTATGTAAATATCTACGACAATTACGCTACGAGGTCAAGTTTGCTTTCTTTTTACAAATAGGGGATGCCAAATTCTATTAATATCGACAATGGTCTGAAGTAGAATCAAATTAAATTGGATGTTTGAATTGATATGTATTACACTTTCACGCAAAAGCATTGAACGAATTATGACAAAATTTTGCAGTATTGCAGCTTACATTCCACTATAACACCCATGCCATAATGTAACAAATACAATTTTTTTAAGAAAAAATATTAAATTTTCTAAAGATGGATTTTGTAAGAATATGTATTACACTTTCACGCACAAATCATTGAACGAATTTTGATGAAATTCCGCAGTATTGTAGCTATTCCAATACAACACCTATGCCATAATTTAACCAAAAACAATTTATTAAGAGAAAACTCTGAAGTTTGTAAAGATGGGATGTTTGGATGAATCATATAACGAATTTTGACAAAATGTTGCAGAATTCGCTTTTCCAATACAACACCCGTGCCACAACGTAACCAATAACAATTATTAAGAAAAAATACTAAACTTGGTAAAGATATTTGGATTAATCACATAACGAATTTTGACGAAATTTTGCAATATTGCAGCTTACATTCCAATACAATCTCCCACACCATAACATAACCAAAAGTGTCCCCTTATTGCCCACCCGTGCCATCGCGTCCCCACCCGTCCCACCCCACACCCACCCGCACCCCCCCACCCCCCATACCTGTACTCGGCGCCCCAGCCCTTGACGAAGCTCATCCGTATGGTGCACATCCTGGTCAGCTGGAACACCGCCTCGAAGCCCTGCGACACCGACTGCGAGAGCAGCGCCGCGAACTCTTGGTTGTTGAAGATCTTCAGGTTGCAGCCTGGAGTAGTTAGAGTAGAAGCATTTTTAATGAAACGAAGAACTAAAAATCTTAATTAAAACTGCCTTTCAAATACAGAAAACCTCGAAGGGGTAAACCAGCGGTTCCGAAAGCTATTCTGTGTGTAAAATAGTATTAAAATGATGATTTGTAATTTAATTATTTCTTTAACAATTAAAACTTAAAACTACATATCCAACACTTCCGTTATAAAACAATTTAATTTAGTTTCTTTACTTGACATTTATAATGATATTGACATTGGAATTTGTATCCTAATTGATATTAATATTGACATTGGAATTTGTATTGTAAATGACATTGAAATTTGTATTGTATTTAACATTAATATGTTGCCATCGTACCTAAGTTTGTAAACAAAGGTTTTACTGTACCTATTTTATGGGCTTCTATGACTCTGAAATAATTGTTTCTTTTTTAATTTAATTGAAGTCCTCACCTGGCGGTATCTTGCATACGGTGGCCGGATGCCAGCCGTAGCGCTGGTTGCAGTTGGGGCTCTGCACGAAGATCGACGAGTCGCTCAGGCACTCCGCGAACACTTCGCCTGGAATAAATAAATAAATAAAAATCGTTTATTACATCTATCTCACACATGGCACACTACATGGCATAATACACCATACAAGAAACAATGTGAAAGGGACAATGCTATCGTTACTTCGTAAATGGTGAGAAGTATAACCCACTTGTAGCGATAAGGCCGTCTTTGCCCACAATGTTTGAAAAGACTTGTCAAATTTGGGAGACTACATATTGTCTTAATTAAGATATTTTAAATGTTAATGTGTCCTTTGTCTGTAATTGTAACTGTTATTGTGTCGTGGTGTGCTATGTGTAATAAATGTATTTTCTTTCTTTCTTTATTTTCTTTCAAAATTTCCTTTGTTTAGAATTTTGTGTGCAATAAAAAGTGTATCTATCTATCTATCTATAAATATGGATACGTTCCGTGTTTCCTACCGCGTACCTTTCTTGAGAAGAGTAGCGAGATATTTTGACGCAGTTGCATGCATCATGGTCACGGGACGACGTCACGAAACCATACAATAATACAACATACCCTTAAAATGTGTGATAATAACCGCGATCGTGGAAACTCTATGTTAACTATAACCCGTATTACAACTGGGGTCCGAAGTGGAAAGAATAAAAGGAGATGTATGAAAAGAATGTTGTGGATATATGCGAGGCTAGGGAGTTGTGTCAGGACAAAGCAAAGTGGCGGTCCATAGTCTCTGGTTACCCCACCTGCGGGACTTTGTGTCTTATAGCACCGGGTTTCTGAGCTAGAAAGTTTTTATTGTTTTGACAACCGAAAAAAACCCCTGCTGTAAGTTTGACGTGTGTATCTGCGCATCTGTGGCTCTGTGTTTGTGTGTCTGTCAGTGGCATAGTAGCCCCTGAACGGGTGGATAGATTTCGATGAGGTTTTCTTTGTTCAAAAGCCAGTTTAAGTTTGCTCTGTCCCGACACAACTCGCATATATTCACAACTCTTTTCATACATATTTTATTTTTGCCACTTCGGACCCCAGCTTTTTTGAGAACATAACTGATCTGAGGGCCTATCGGCTATCTCAGTGGACAACTGAATTTGACATAAAAAACTCAGACACTACTCTAATTTGGTAGACGCTATTGCCAGTTTTCAACGTAGATGACGTGATGTAGAATTATCTAGTGTCAAATACAGTTGTCAACTGAGTTAGCCAATAGCCCCGCTGATCAGTGAATGTTTTTCTGAGTCGTCCTCTTTAATGGCTAGTTTTCCAAATCGCGCTATATACCTCTTTCGGCAATCTTCTTTCATCCATTCGGTCTCCATGCCCGAACCATTTCAACATTTCTATTTTGGCCTCTACATCATCTTTCATGCCTCACCTTTCACGGATCACTATATTTCTCATTCTATCACTCAATTTCACTCCACATACTTTCCTTTTGATGATAATGTATCTGTGTATATGGTCTCACCGCCGATATAGTAGAGCCGCACCCCCTTCCCGATGTGTCGGCGTGTCTGCTCCACCACCTCGTTTCGGTTCACGTTCGACAGCAACCCCAGGCAGAACCTGAAGGATGGGTGACCGGGGGTTAAGATTCGTTATGAGGTTGTGGGAATAGCTTAGGACTGTGTTAAGCGTCGAGTCATCATGACTGCCCATAACAGACTTAAGGCCTATCCCACGAAAGTGGAGGTTATTGCCATAATTTCCACGCTTGGCAGGTGGGTTAGAGATCGCAGTATCGTAAATATAACAATAGAAAATAATAAATACGGAAAGTAAAAAATACGGACATTCTGGAAGTTTTGCCTCGATAACATTAGTCGCCTTGTACGACACCCGCAAGTGTGTGGGGTTGGTGCTATTCTACTTTTCCGAACACCTCATCCTAACTCATTTAGAGAGCCAGATCAAACTTGAATGTAATGCTCATAGAATAAGGACCATATTTGTATCACGTGTATTTTTTGTATTTGGAAAGCGGAACGACGCGCAACATGCATAAGTGATACAAAATTTTACCTGATTATATGAGCAATACATCCACTTGATATCGTTCTTTTTCTTGTACGTATAACAATAGCAGTGCCTTAAGCTATTCTAAATGTATATAATGACTACAAACTTCGACGAGGCGGCGGCAACTCATTCAAACAGTTGGTGGCTGGGGATTCACGATTTTGACGACCTGAGTGGTTCAGTGGTCAACATGCCAGTATGCCACGCAAGAGGTCCCGGGTTCGATTCCCGGCCGGGCAGAAATTGAAATGATGAATTTTTAATTTCTGTTACGGGTCTGGGTGTTCTATGTATAATAAGTATGTATTTAAAAAAAAAAGTATATAAGTAGTTTATCAGTTATTATCTAGCACCCATAACACAAGCTTTGCTTACTTTGGGGCTAGATAGCGCTGTGTGGATTTGTCCACAATTATTTATTTATTTATTTATTATTCGGAACTCCGGCGAAATGCGGTCGAACGGTGTTGGGACAACTCGAGCGAACACCGAGACGCCTGGGGCTTTTCTTTTTAAACTGCTCGCATCTACGCGAGCGCCCGCTCGCCTTCCTATGTCTGTCTATTCAGACTCTAGAAATTTACCACGAGTGTGAAAGAGCTAGGTAGCTAGAGCATATGCGACTTAGCGGCGGCGACGGCTTTCATAAAATCCCGGATACGTTTCGGATGTCCTGAAAGTCCCGCTCAGAGTTGCTGAGGTCGATGAACTCTAACGCTGATCCAATCAGCTGATGCTGCTCCATACTCACCGCTCGGAGTTGCTGGGGTCGGCTCGGCCACACTCACCGCTGCTGGGGTCAATGAACCCTAACGCTGATCCAATCAGCTGATACTACCCCATACTCACCGCTCCGAGTTGCTGGGGTCGGTGAACCCGTCCACCGTGATGGAGGGTTGGCTCGCGTGGAAGGTCTCCCCCACGCGAGTGTTCAGCTCGTAGTAGCTGATGCTGCACCAGAACGCGGGCTCGTGGTAGAGGACCGGGGCGGCTTCCGCGCCCAGGGGTAGCGCCCCGGGGGATGGGGTCAGCCGGGTCAGGTCTGGGGGGGACGGTTTGGCGTTATTTACGGAGTCTCAGTCACCCACCACCTACTTGTATATTACAACATACGGCTCAATTCTCGATATCTTATCTGGGAAATATCTTTGATGCCGTATCTTTCGTTTTGTACTAACAAATAAAAATCCCGACTGCTATTTAAAAATGGAAAAGTTAAATAAGATGAATGCAGTAACTATGCTTTGTCTAATATAGGATGATAATTTTGACAGCTCACTAATAGTTGGTCCTTGGCGCACGCCCATGAAGTTTCGTGTTTTATTTCTGTAAAATGTACTACGGATAATATCGTACTTCATAGACAGGCCCCGCCCCTTTAGTGAAGTACCACGAATAACGAATAACAACAGACAATCGAAAATCGGTACTCAAATAAAATAATCGAACATTTAAAATTAACATTTAGATAATTAAATTATTTTTTGCAACTATAACTCATTCCTTGTTTGTATTTCACCCTAATAGACCTTTCATAACAACGATTTCGACTCGCGCGTATTCTACGGAATAGGCTGACTGACCGAATAATAATACGCAGGTGTCGAAATCGGCGTTGTGAAAGGATTTTTAATGTCGTATTAATAAATTATTAATTCAAAAGAAAATAAATAGTTTATTTTGTATAACACGTACTGAATAACCATGCAACTATCGATTCCAAGTTCTATGAGAATGATAATTGATAATCGAATAGATTCATTAACGATTTTACACTACCTCATCCCTCCTGCTGTGAATTGTCAAAATTATCATCCTATATTTGACAAAGTATAGATAGGTGAATAAAGGGCAAACGTTAGTTTAATTTAAACTTGAAACCGGGCGAGGCCCCATTCTCATAAAAGTAGGTGGACACAGATATTTATCCTATTACTTACAGATTAAAATGTTAATATTCAGCGATAGATGAGATAGTTCGTCGACTTTAACATGACTTTCTAACAAAATAATCTACTTTGAAGCTAAATACATCGGAAACGGAAAACTTGCTTCAAAAACATTATTTATATACCCTTAAAGATTTCAAAAGACCCATCCAATGACACCCCACCTGATGGCAAGTGGTAACATGACATCTACAATTCATTTAGGTTGTAGGTTACACAAATGCAGAACTGAAATGCGTCATGTCTGTAATTTCCCTGGCTACCTTATCCTTCCAACCGGGACACAATACAAGCATTGTTGCTTGGTGGCGGTGGGTACTCGCCCAGGTGGGCTCAGGCTACTCAGGCTTGACAAGAGTCCTACCACCTGAAGCTAAAATAACACATATCCTATTATTTATCCTTAAAACTCTCGTGGGAACACAGCACAACCGATAGTGGCTAACACAAAAATAAAAAATACATAAAAAATGGCGTTCAACAAACTCACTCATGTTGTCGTTCTGGTCCATCGGGTCGCCATCCTCGCTCATGTAGCCGGGCGGGGGGGTCTCCACCGTTGCCGACCTGCGGGGGGGTCAAAGAACACAAATTGAAACCACGTGGTAAAATGGAGTGCTACCACAAACGTGGGGAGCAAACCCAGCATCGCAGGTCTAAGTATTTAGGACAACCAACCATCCTCTCTGAGATCTTAGGTACGCTGAAGGGGGTATCTCGAATTTTCTTGAGGAAACATTAGTGTTACCCAAACAATAATTTTCACCCTCACGTTAAAGAGGCGCAGGGTCGTCGAGTTACGGTAAATACAGGGTGTTACTTAATACACGTATAAAGCCGAAAGGGTGTTAAAGTATAGCTTTCAAAGAGTACACTGGCGACTTCATATTATCCAGAATTTGAATTTGAATCTTTATAAAAAAGTATTAATTTTTAAAGATAAATAACCATATCGACTACGTTGAAGCGCAGCTCTATTTCAAGTTGATGATCATATGAAAAGCAGGTTAACAACCTCGTGCGACCCCTATCAAAACAAAGCAACCTCCTTAAGCCTACAACCAGGAGCTGCGTACACACCGGGCGTTTCGGCCAACGATTGTCGGTTGGCGTCGTTGGCGAGAGCTGGCCGGCAATCCGCAGTGCAGCGTGGCGGTAACATCAAACGGATAGAAGCAATCATCCAAACGCAGTTTGGGCGGATACCGAAGGCCAACAAACAAACGTGCAAGTACGAGCCCGAATCGGTTCCCAAAACTACCAAACATCGTTTGCTTGACCACGAAATGCAAGTATTAGACCTTAGAAGTCCAAATAATTCGGCCGACAGCCCTTCGTTGGCTTACGTTGAGTGTGACCATAAGGACGAGTTTAATAACCTCGTGCCATCCATATCAAAACAAAATAACCTCCTACATCTTACTACCAGGCGTCAAACTAAATGTTACCTACTTATCTACATGAATAGGCTCTACCAAATTAACTAGGAACTTACCTACACTAAGTATTTTAATAGATAGAACCTAGACTTTAAAGCATGTAGGTACGTACCTTTTTAAAGTTATTTTATGAAAACAAACAGCGTCAGGTGCCAGCGCGGTAAAACCATACTTTCTTGCTTTCTTGTGGCTCGGATGACTGATAGGTATACACTATCAAGGCACTCGTATCGTAGCGTAGCTAGGTAGGTACACTCCATACACACAGATACACAACACTACGCAGGCTCTGGTTGCTATGCAATACTTAAGTAGGTAGGTAGCATGGTGTTTGGCCTACTGCTAGCTTGCATTCATGCACAGAATAATGATTGTCACAATACTTAAACTGTTAAACGCTGAACACAGACAAGACTACGTTAATACTGGTACCTAAAGCAATAAATCATTCATTCATATCGTTGCCACTCTTATCACAGTTATCTACAAAGTAGGTACTTAGGTAATCACACAAAAGCTAAAAACCGAATGAACGAACACGACACAAAAGTAGGTAAATTTCGTCAATGGAAGTCGCGCCGTCGGTCAAACCACATAATAAAGAACGGCCCGCCAAAGTTTTCTATTTTTAATATTCAGTTTCTATTTTGTCTTCAAAGGCACCGCCTTAGCTCCGGCGAGCATCGACGGCGTTTGTCGGCGCGGCGGCGACACGCAAAAGGATTCCTACTTAGGGATCCGTGTTTTAGGGGTTTTACTTATTTCGCCTTTTATGTTCTCTCGTTTTATGTTCTCCTGGTAGATGCACCGTAATGTTGATTTTATTTATTTGATAAAGTGAGGCTCAAGCGAGTCCAACAGTGGGCTAATAATAATATTTATGATGACGGTGATGGACTACATTTGCTTACCACTATTTGAACGGGTAGTTTGGTGCAATGACAGTAACCTAGACAGTAATTTCTAAAATTGTGTTTGGGTCCGTGCTCCACCTAGGTGCCCTAGGTTCCCCAAATGAGTGAAGCATGGGATATTTACAGGTATAGCTCCATCAACTATGAATCATTTAGTTTATTTTAGTTGATAAGAAATGTTCGTGAATTCGATAGGTACGATTACCTACGCGACACGACATGTCATGACATGAGAAAGCATACTCGTAAAGACAAAGATGTTACATTAATTAGAGTTTGCTACATTAATATGCTACAGTAATTTTAATTAGACTACTTTGCTATTAGTTAGGTGGTGCTGCACTTTCGTAAAAACTATGAATGAACCTTTTGAATTAAAATCATAATTGAATACAATTATTTTGTACAGAACCCTCAAACCAAAAAATATAAAACGGATAATTTAGATCTCCTTAATATTGCGCCTAGTACGTGGGGTGTCCATAAAATAAGCCAGCGCAAGTACAGGCATGACGCATTACATCTTAGTCCTCAAAGTGACAACGCATCTGCTGTTCTGCATTTTTGTTGCCTGCAACCTAAATGCTTGAATCGTAGATGTTATGGCCGACGGTTACCGCTTGCCATCAGGTGGACTATCACTGCGTAGCATAAAACAAGTAATTGCAAGTACTGCCAGTAGGCGACTAGGTACATATTTGTTTCTTAAGCGTTGTTCTATCGTTTTAATACGTTTAGCACTCCATCCAGTTCACGGCTTTATACATGTATTATGAAACACCCTGTATACAGGGTGTTTCATAATACATGTATAAAGCCGAAAGGGTGTTAAAGTAGAGCTTTCAAAGAGTGCACTGGCGACTTCATTTTATCCGGACATTGAATTTTAATTTTAATAAAAAAAATTAATTTTTAAAGATAAATAATCATATCGACTACGTTGAAGCGCAGCTCTATTTCAAGTTGATGATCATATAAAAAACAGGTTAATAACCTCGTGCGACCCCTATCGAAACAAAGCAACCTCCTCAAGCCTACTACCAGGAGCCTAATGCTGCGTACACACCGGGCGATGTGTGACGCGCACCAGTTTCGACTAACGATTGTCCGTTGGCGTGTGCCAGCCGGCAATCCGCAGTGCAGCGTGGCGGTAACATCAAACGGATAGAAGTAATCATCCAATCGCAGTTTGGGCGGATACCGAAGGCCAACAAACAAACGTGCAAATACGAGCCCGAATCGGTTCCCAAAACTCCCAAAGATCGTTTGCTTGACCACGAAATGCAAGTATTAGACCTTAGAAGTCCAAATAATTCGGCCGACAGCCCTTCGTTGGCGTACGTTGAGTGTGTACACACCATAAGGACGAGTAATAACCTCGTGCCATTCATATCAAAACAAACCAACCTCCTTCATCTTACTACCAGGCGTCGTACTAAATGTTACCTACTTATTAATAGGCTCTACCAAATTAACTAGGAACTTGCCTACACTAATTATTTTCGATAGGTAGGTATGCTTAAATAGTCGGAGCGTCGGTGGCCTAAGGTTGCGGTATCCGACTCGTACGCGTGAGGTACCGGGTTCGAATCCCACTGCCGCCATGTACCACTAACTCTTTTCTAAGTTATGCACAGTAGCTGAATACTAACCGATGCTTTTACGGTGAGGGAAATCATCGTGATGAAACTTACACATTCAGTTCAGACGACTGAATGTGTAAGTAACCATGATCCAATCTGGTCAGGTTCCCTTGGTAGCAGGGTTAGGAGCCAGGAATGTCAGATGGCAGTCGCTCCACTGCAATTAATTACCTAATCTGCCAAATCCTAGATCATGGACCATAGTCTAATAATTTTGTGGAGAGAAAAGAATTTGTTACAGTGGAGCGACTACCATCTGACCTCCATGACCCTGCTACCAGGGGAACCTGACTCGATTGGATCATGGTTACAATTTCAGTTGCCAGAATTTGCAGATTTCATCATGATGTTTCCCTCACCATAGGAGCATCGGTTAATTTCAACTAATGTACATAACTCAGACAGTGGCGTGCCTAGGGGTTCAGAGTAAGGCAAGCCGAGAGATGAAGTTTGTGTAGTTTTTACGGTTATTAAAAATAAATCCATCCCCTTGCCGAAATTTTTATACATTACGGAAATAATTTGTTATTATCTGAGAAATGATTATAAACTTTACCTTTTCCATGCAAATCAAAACTTGTGCACATTTTAAACCATCACAAGGGACTCTACTTCGTCTATTGTTAATCAATCTAATTAAATCACTTTTACTACAAAACACAACACAAACACAACAAAAAACTAATTACTTATCCGCCCAAACGGCTCAAACAAAACAATAGTGAAGTTGGTACGTATTACAGCATTCAACAAACGTACCTACTGCGCATGCGCGAAGTTGCCAATTTCAAAGATCCGTGTACAACTTCAAACGCATGCAGGGCTTAAAGTCTCGTACAATTTACCATATAAACAAACGTATAGTTATATCTCATTATAGGACAGTTTTCATATGTAAGAAAGAGACATACCGGCCGGAATCAAAGCCCGCTTACAAGCCAGCGCTTGCGAGCGAGATGACTGACCGAGTCTCAATTTCCTCAACTTGCGTGTGCGTTCGGATCGTGTTTCGTAACCTGGGCGCACGATGGCGCTGCTTTGCGGCGCGGCAGTTTGAAATGCATTAGGAGCGCGAACTTTAAATACTTCGCGCTCGCATTATCTTTGATTTTTTATCGATAATTATTTTTATAAGGCAAGCCCGGCTTTTGGGCTTGTATGACAGTAACGCAACTGAACTCAGAAAAGAGTCATTGGTACATTGCCACAGCGGGATTCGAACCCGGCACCTCTCTCGCTTACGTCGGATACTCAACCGCCCAGCCACCAACGTTCTTGAAAAACATACTAAAGATAGCTTCATAACTAAAACAGAATTCGTTCAATTGATAAATCGTTCTACACAAATAAGTAGGTACTATGTCCTACTAAAATGGTTCACTCATCTAGGGACCTACGTAGCGTAGGGAACCACTTATGAGACTAGTTTTGTTGAAACAGATTACAGACAGGTTTTACTAAATACCTACATGTTTTCATGAACAGATAAAAGCGTTGTCTTTTCTGCCTATTTCCCGTCGGAAAAGAACCTCCTAACGTTACGATTAGGTACTAGCTAGGTAGCATATCTTAAAGTCTAGCTAGAACCTAGACCTTTAAAGCATGTAGGTACGTACCTTTTTAAAGTTATTTTATGAAAACAAACAGCGTCAGGTGCCATACTTTCTTGCTTTCTTGTGGCTCGGATGACTGATAGGTATTAACTATCAAGTAAGCTTGCAATCGTATCGTAGCGTTGCTAGGTAGGTACACTCCATACACACAGATACACAACACTACGCAGGCTCTGGTTGCTATGCAATACGTAAATAGGTAGGTACCATGGTGTTTGGCCTACTGCTAGCTTGCATTCATACACAGAATAATGATTATCACAATACTTAAACGTTGAACGCTGAACACAGACAAGACTACGTTAATACTGGTACCTGAAGCTATAAATCATTCGTTCACATCGTTAACACTCTTATCACAGTTATCTTCACAATAGGTACTTAGGTATCCTACAACTACAACGCAACAATCATTTCGGTCACGCGAAAAGCTAAAAACTGAATGAACGAATACGACGCGAAAGTAGGCAAATTTCGTCAATGGAAGTCGCGCCGTGGGTCAAACCACAAAATAAAGAACGGCCCGCCAAAGTATTCTATTTTTAGATTTTGTAGCTTTCAGTTTCTATTTTGATGTCAAAAGCGCCGCCACAGCTCCGGCGCCGGCCTTGACCTTGACGGCACGTGCAAAAGGATTCGTACTTAGGGATCCGTGTTTTAGGGGTCTAACATATTTCGCCTTTTATGTTCTCTCGTTTTATGTTCTCCTGGTAGTTGCACCATAATGTTGATTTTTTTTTTTTGTTAAAGTGAGTCTCAAGCGAATCCAACTGTGGGCTTAATAATAATCCTTATGGCGATGGCCTACATTTGCTTATCACGATTTTATCGGGTAGTTTGGTACAATGACAGTAACCTAGACAGTAATTTCTAAAATTGTGTTTGGGTCCGTGCTCCACCTAGGTGACCTAGGTTCTCCAATTGGGTGAAGCATGGGATATTTACAGGTAAAGCTCCATCAACTAAGAATCATTAAGTTAATTTTAGTTGATAAGAAATGTTCGTAAAACGATAGGTACGATTACCTACGCGACACTGAAACATGACTGACAGACATGACATGAGAAAGCAAACTCGTAAAAAGACAAAGATGTTACATTAATTAGAGTTTGCTACATTAATATGCTACAGTAATTTGAATAAGACTACTTTGCTATTAGTTAGGTGGTGGTGCACTTTCGTAAAAACTATGAATGAACCTTTTAACCTCCTATTAACCTTTTAACCTCGGTAACTATTCCACGCACGAAAAAAATAATTGTACCTATCGTTTTAATACGTTTAGCACTCCATCCAGTTCACGGCTTTATACATGTATTATGAAACACCCTGTATATCGTATATCTAACCAGCATCGCAAATGGGATACACAGTCACGGGGTGCCAATCGGCTGCCGAGACTGTTCGACCAGCGTCAGGGTCTCCAGTGGAAGACCTTGGTGAACCTTGCTTCGTGAGGCACGCCGACTATGTCCGCGCTGGCTTCTTTATCCTTCAAACCGAAACACAACAATGCAAATTGTCGTTCGGTGGCAAAATTAGATAAGCCGGTGGACAGCTGTGTGTGGTGTGTGGTGTGTGGTGTGTGGGGCTCCACGCCGCTCTCACCCTATGACGGTGGTGTTGCCGGGCACGTGCTGCGCCAGCGCGGCGTCGAGGTAGAGCGCGCCGCCCGCCGCCAGCGCGGACAGCTGTGTGTGGTGTGTGGTGTGTGGTGTGTGGTGTGTGGTGTGTGGTGTGTGGTGTGTGGGGCTACACGCCGCTCTCACCCTATGACGGTGGTGTTGCCGGGCACGTGCTGCGCCAGCGCGGCGTCGAGGTAGAGCGCGCCGCCCGCCGCCAGCGCGGACAGCTGTGTGTGGTGTGTGGTGTGTGGTGTGTGGTGTGTGGTGTGTGGTGTGTGGTGTGTGGGGCTACACGCCGCTCTCACCCTATGACGGTGGTGTTGCCGGGCACGTGCTGCGCCAGCGCGGCGTCGAGGTAGAGCGCGCCGCCCGCCGCCAGCGCGGACAGCTGTGTGTGGTGTGTGGTGTGTGGTGTGTGGTGTGTGGTGTGTGGTGTGTGGTGTGTGGGGCTACACGCCGCTCTCACCCTATGACGGTGGTGTTGCCGGGCACGTGCTGCGCCAGCGCGGCGTCGAGGTAGAGCGCGCCGCCCGCCGCCAGCGCGGACAGCTGTGTGTGGTGTGTGGTGTGTGGTGTGTGGTGTGTGGTGTGTGGTGTGTGGTGTGTGGGGCTACACGCCGCTCTCACCCTATGACGGTGGTGTTGCCGGGCACGTGCTGCGCCAGCGCGGCGTCGAGGTAGAGCGCGCCGCCCGCCGCCAGCGCGGACAGCTGTGTGTGGTGTGTGGTGTGTGGTGTGTGGTGTGTGGTGTGTGGTGTGTGGTGTGTGGTGTGTGGGGCTACACGCCGCTCTCACCCTATGACGGTGGTGTTGCCGGGCACGTGCTGCGCCAGCGCGGCGTCGAGGTAGAGCGCGCCGCCCGCCGCCAGCGCGGACAGCTGTGTGTGGTGTGTGGTGTGTGGTGTGTGGTGTGTGGGGCTACACGCCGCTCTCACCCTATGACGGTGGTGTTGCCGGGCACGTGCTGCGCCAGCGCGGCGTCGAGGTAGAGCGCGCCGCCCGCCGCCAGCGCGGACAGCTGTGTGTGGTGTGTGGTGTGTGGTGTGTGGTGTGTGGTGTGTGGGGCTACACGCCGCTCTCACCCTATGACGGTGGTGTTGCCGGGCACGTGCTGCGCCAGCGCGGCGTCGAGGTAGAGCGCGCCGCCCGCCGCCAGCGCGGACAGCGTCGGCAGCGGCGAGAGCCCCGCCAGGCTGCTCTGCATCACACCGCTGGACGAACAGGGTAGAAAAGGTCAAGCTCGCATCTAATAAACTGGGTGTGCTCAACAGATCGAAGCGATTCTTCACACCTGGGCAACGACGGGGACAACACGGATTGTACTAATTGGTGGCAAACTGTGCGGTTCCAGAGGAACTTTCTCTAACGCACACTAAAGTTGTTACTACCTGAAGTGAACTACCTAGAGTACAACATGGGAGTTCTTCAAAAAAGGGTGAAAAGGTTTTTACGAAGTCGGCAACGCAAAAGTCAAATGTGATAGGTAGCTCCCACCCTACCCTTACCATGCCCGTAGCCTACCCCTATCCTACCCTACCGACCTTACACCTACCCTATGCCTACCCCTACACTATCCCTACCCACTCCTATCCTACGCCATCCCCACCGCAGCGAACGCAGAGCAGGCGGCCCCCAGCCCCGGTACGACCAAAAGACACCGTGCGTGGGAAGGGAAGGAAAGTTAAAAAATTATACTACTATAGTTCTTTCGCGATGAGAAAACAGTGAGTCATCGTTGTCCGCCGGCCTAGCCCCCCGCCCCTTGACCGGGTTGCAACTAATGAGAGAGCTAAGTTCCCAGTGACCAGTCAACTGGCAGAAAATAATAAAAATGAATACTTCGCCGGTTGGAATAAACAGCAAATACTAACTGGCTGCTAAGCAAAGGGATATCCTTGACTTTATTTTTAATTTAAGACAATTAAGTTTATTTTTATCCATTAATTCACCTTATCGTGTTTTAAACATATATTATTTAAATTTTGTCTCTACCGTGACAACACATTTCCTCACTATTTTCTTAATGCGAAAGGACAATAATTTATTGCCCGCGCGCAGTTCGGATCTCATTCATCTTTACCGCGGGTAACTATTATTTTTCCGGGATAAAAAAACCCTTGTCTCTCAGTAATAACGTAGCTTCCTATTAGTGACAAATTTTTTAAAATCCATCTAGTTGTTTTGGAGTTTATTCATTACAAACAGAAATACAAATCTTTTCTCATTATAATATTAGCATAGACTGGAGCATCGGTGGCCTAGTGGTTATGGGGTTCGACCCCCAGTGCGGCAATGTACAAATGACTCTTTTCTGAGTTATGAACATTAGTTGAATGCTAACCGATGCTCTTACGGCGAGGGAAAACATCGTGATGAAACCTGCACATTCAGGCGACTAAACGTGTAACCATGATACAATCTGGTCAGGTTCCCCTAGGTTAGGTAGATAATTATAATAGAGCGTCACGGAACTCAGATGGCAGACGCTCCAATATAATTACCTAACCTGTCAAATCTGACAACTGTCTATGTCTAAATCCTGGAGGCCGACTCCAACCAATATAACTAATAAATATTCATTTATGCGACCCGCCCCGGGTTCGCACGGGTATTCTTATGTAAACCTTTCGTAAGAAATTCTTTAATGGATGGTGAAAACTATCAGTGAACCAAAACCATGATGGGGTCACTTTAAGCATATTTGACGACCTGAGTGGTTCAGTGGTCAACATCCGGTCTGCCACGCAAGAGGTCCCGGGTTCGATTCCCGGCCGGCATGTTGACCATTAAACCACTCTGGTCGTCATAATGAACGGCTAAGGAATGGAACACGTTGCCTGCGAGTGTGTTGCCTGATCAATATAATCTGGACGTCAGGCATGCTCCTTCTTCGGCCGCATCGTCACTCACCAACAGTGGGGCTATTGTCTAACTCAGTTGATAACTGAATTCGACATTAAATAATTCTACATTGGTCACTGGCGTCTATCAAATTATAGTGTAAATTTTATTTTGTGAAATTCAGTTGTCCACTAAGATAGCCCATAGCCCCTCTGGTGAAATGGCGGTCAAGTGCCTGTCAGGTCTAAAATATTAAAAAACAAACACTGACCTATGATCGTGATGGTGGTGGTAGTCGTACGGCGGCGGCGCCCGAGGCTCGGCCTCCGTGCACCGCGGCACCAGGATCGGTGGCAGCGCTGCGGAAGAGAAGTCACAGTGAGAAAATGTCATCCCAATTCTTCTTAGCATGGCAAAGAGTGCAAGAAATACAATGCTGGGTGATTTTAAATTTATTCTTGATACCATGGGGTATGCATGCCTACATGGCTAACAACAACTAACAGCTAACAACTTTTATTGACTATGAAATCAACTTCGAAATAGCAAAAAAAGAAGCAGCTGTTTCATATAAAATTGAAACGAATTAGAGCGAGAACATAGTGATTAACCTTGCATATCATCATATCAGCCAGAAGACGCCTACTGCTGGGCATAGGCCTCCCCCAGAGATCTCCACAAAAACCGGTCCTATGCTTTCCGCATCCAGCTGGTACCTGCGATCCTTACCCACGCTGCGTCTACCGGTACGTTGTCGCCACTCGAGAACTTTACTGCCCCATCGGCCATCTGTTCTTCGAGCTATGTGCTGCATTAACCTTGCATATCCAGGTGACTAAATGTGTAACCATGATCCAATGGTTCAGTTCAGTCTGTCTAGTCAGGTTCAGGTCAGGTTAACAGGGTCATGGACGTCAGATGGCAGAAGCACCGTTGTAATTACCTGATCCGCCAAATCTCGAATCATGGTCAAGGCGGACCCCAGACTGTCGCGCGCGTGAGCACAACTGGCAGATTAACGTCAAAATATTATATAATTATTTACATAAATTCAATCAGGTCATTCTCGTGCTTCCCTTGAATAATTTTTTTATATTATACGGCAGGCAAACAGGCTAGCGGGCTACCTGACGGAAAGTGGTCACCGCCGCCCATTGACATCAGCAACACCAGGGGAGTTATCAATGTGTTGCCCGCCTCTGAAGCGACCTCTTATAACCTCTTGAACGATCCCATGTCATAGTCCAAAGGAAACACTGTGGCTGGGAGCTCATTCCACATCCGAATCGTATAAGCGAGAAACATTCATTTGTACCTTCGCTTTATTTTGCTATTATTGTACGACCCTACATAATATCCTCACAGGAGGAACACTCACCAGGCGAATCGATCCGTGTGTAGTGGTATGGGTTGATGCAAACGTCGTCCTTTTTCAGCTGGTAGGCAAACTCGCAATGGTCCACCGGCTTTAGTTCATGCTGGCTCTGTAATTTTAATAAATATGATTAATTTCTTCCCATTTAACGAAGACTTTTTTAATCTTTTACCCTCCCCCTGAACAAACTACTGTTCATGATAGGAGCTACAGACAGCCCTTTATGCAGGCGATGCCTAGTAGACAAGGAAACAGCGGCCCATGTGGTCGTGGAGTGTGAGGGACCAAAGGACCACAGGGTAAAAGTCGCATTAGGAACGGGGTCCCTCCGAGAGATCTGCGAGCGTCCGAAGAGACTGTTGGACTTCTGGAGGGAGCTGGGCTGGCTAAATTAGCATGCCTTAACTACGTACAAGGGACCAAGTTTGAGTTCAAGTGCGGAAAAAAGGAGCCCATTAACCTAAACGGCGGAAAATCGTGGCCACTGGAGCCTTGCTAACACTGGGCTGTCCCACAATTCTTACTTCATGAGGTGGCCGCGAATAAGGCAGTTGAGTCTATGACTGGTATGATCTCAGTCAATGTCATTTCATCAGCCAGCCCATAACAGTTCACTGCAGGAATTAGTACCTCTCCCACAAAGAGATTATTGCCATAATCTCCATGCTTGGCAAGCAGGTTCAAAATTGCAGTGTTGTAAATATAACAATGGAAAACGCTGCTGCCCATTTTCCAGTCTACGGAGACTAGATATTTTAAATCTAGATCCTCAAAAACATACACCCATGAGTCATAAGTCGAGTGTTAGGGGTTGGTGCTATTTTACTCTGCTGGACACCACATACCGATGTCACTTAATATGTTGATATTATTAATTAATTATCTTTACTGTATTACTTGAGCCAGATACTCCGAGTCCATTGATGGATGGATGGATGAAGTGTCTTTCTAATTAAAATATAAGATATATGTATACAGACATTGTAGAAATGAAATTGAAACATACCTGCAGCTGCGGCCAGCGCCACAGCCTGCAGTAGACGACATGCGGCAAGCCCTTGCGAAATTGGCCGTTTACACCGTTGTCATTCGGTCTAGCTCTGTAACGGAAACAAATTATCAGTTAATAATGTATGTGTATGACAATAGCATATGAATAACAATGATATACTTATCATGATAATAACTATCTATCTTTAGATTTGATTATTCCTATTATTATAATAAATGAATTAGCTTATAGCTGCTAGATAGCTGTATTATTATTATCATTCGTCATTGTCCTAGCGCTTATCCTGGCCTCTGCCAGGGTCCGCTTTCCTACCCATTCTTCTCAACTTTGCCCAGTCTTCGGCATTGTATGCCGTTGGCTCTCACATCTCTCAGCGATGTCAATACATCGCTTCCTTCTTGGGTCGCCCATGGGACCTTTCCTGATACTGGCAGGTTCAGACACCTATTTCCCATGTGTCCCTGAGGCTTACGCAACACATGACCAAACCAGCACAGGCAAGCCTCTGCTTATTATTATTATAATTTATAGTTGTTGATGCACTAGCAGTATGAAGCCGATGCGTGCATATCACTAGCACTTGTGTCAGTCTGAAGGCATTGACAGAAGGTGCACTTATCATGATAAGGCAGAAAGTTGTGTCTGTGTGGACTGTCTAATCATGTTGTAAATGCGTGGAAGTTACCAGAACATGTGATAAGTGCACCTACTGTCAATGACTTTGTCCCATTGTCCTGAGTGGTACAAAAATGTGTGACAATACAACCGAAATCTGTATTTAGAACTAAATACACATTGCATTCACTAATGTGGCTTATGGTGGTTAGAGAAATATGTAAATAGACTTTCCTAAGGCGCATTTAAATAATATACAGTAATATACTAATAATTAGTTTGTATTTATTGTAGTGGATTGGACACTTGCCGCTAGGTAATACAAGTTAATGCTGCATTGCAGTACCACAACATAACCTGAAATTACCTCTATCACTACTGTTGCGAATCTAATAAGATTCTAATTGGAACTCACTTCTAAATAATAAAGAATGTAGCAAAACAATTTTGGAATACAAGTAATATGTAAATAAATAAAAAGTAACTATAATTTACCATTAGAACTCGTATTTCACACACCACTCATTTAGGAGATATGCTAAAAATATTGACTCTCAGACAAATATACACACTTTGATTATAATGTTTACTATCAGAATCAGTGTTATTTTTGTAAGTATTTCTAAAATTCGGAAGTCCGAAATGCGTCCGCCATATTACAAAAATTATTCGATTTGTTTTGACGGCAATTTGACCTTTCGCATACTGTAGCCCGTCTGCGAACAACCAACCAAATTGCGAAGACCTTCAGGTGCAGCAGCAATACGCAGTCCAGACGGATTTCGCATTTGGTCGCGCTATATGACCCGATCGGTAACCGGCTATGATAAAATACCTTTCTACTACCTAGGTATCTAGCTAGCACTAGGTATTAGATTTTTGGACGAAATTATGTGGTCTTTGAACTCTTGACAAATATCTACTAAAGAAATGCATTGTCTTAGTAGGTACGCCGTTAGAAATAGATACAATGTTGTGATATTATCACTAAAAATACTTCAGTGGAAGTGGAAGTTTTTGTATTTCCAAACAATACAAAAAGTTACTGAACGATGTTTCCTTGAGAGCAAACGTCACTCGATTACTGCTATAAAAATAATCAATAAAAACGCACTAACCTGGGGATTGTAACACACTTAGTATGACTATTTTGGTTGGAAATTGCCTTTTCCAATTCCTCTAGAGCCCCGCTTTTCTTCAATTTCTTCACTAAACTTTTGACTGCTTTTTCAGACCATTTATCCTCGGCCACTGAAGATCCTTCGGGTCCTTTTTTCCACCCGAGAAGTCTTTTCACAACAGGTGGCGTAAGAGGAAACATGCCGCAGCACTAAAGTATTCAGGTCAAATTGATTAACATTTGATTAACAATTTATTCCGCGCAAAAAACATAACAATTGCTCCGTATTTTGTGTAAACTTTCGGCCATTATTGGAAAATGACCGACGATGACATTGACAGTTCCCATGTCAATCATCAACTACAAGCGCCATCTCTTTCGCTCATGTGCGCGAAATTTGAATCTACATAAAACAATCTACGTTGTGTAAGTATTATTAACTTTAAACGAAAACAAATTATTATTTAATATAAATTGAACAGTTTTGTGTAAAAACTTAGTTTCAAAATATTTATACATTAGCAAAACTTATACAGCAATTATTTATACAGCCTTCTCTTTCGCACTTATTTTGTTTAATTTCATAGACAATTTTTCAGCCAGTTTGCAAGTATGTAGTGATGTTTTGTTAGATAGTGTATATAAAGCAAACCGAATTGTCCTTTAATCGAAATTTCAATGGGCCGTTTTCGACGCTAGATTCCGACAAATTTTAATAGACGGCGTACTCTAACGAGTTTATTTATCTTTAATGTTGTCCATGCAATTTATGTTAGATGTATTAGATTAACGATTTTTATTGTCAGTGCTCCTTGAGCCTCAACTTTTTTTATTATATTATAAAGCTTTGTAGCTTTATGTCCACCATTGTATCTCATCGACTTATCGTGCATGAAGTATAAATAAACAATTATACTTTAGCAAATAATTTACAATTTAGCACAGTATAAAACGTATTTTTATAACCATACAAATTCTGGGTATTTGTTCTGTCTTCCAAGCAGCGCAATCAATGTCCATTATGTTTTCATAAAACTCCCTTGTTATTTCTTTACGTAACAGTAACGCCATCTAGTCTACTCTTTCCGTACTAAATCCGTTGGAACTCAGAACAAGTACTAAATATTACTATTTTCAGATTAACAAATTATGATGGTTTAGTATATAATTATCTTATAATATTTAATAACATTTATCTAGGTAGATCCATACAAATTCTAACACAATGGGCCCCACATATTAAAAAATTACAGTGTAGTACACGTATTTATACTTAAGAAGTTTACACGATATTGTTGTATGGCTATAATTTATTGTATATGCCTAATAATTATAAAAATATATTTTTTATCAACATTACCGAAGTTTTTGAATGGGACAGATTAGAATTGGCTATATTACAGCGTTTTTAATTAGTAACACTTCAAGAGGAGGACCCTATGTAATAAATTACATATGTACTATTTAATTGTCCATTACTAAGATAGGTTGTTGCAAGATTTGACCCACATTTAGCCAACACTTAACAACAACGCAAAAATATTTTTAGCTAAGCTGTAGGTAGGTACCTACCAACCAACTACCATGACTAGAGTGGGACCGCAAGAATAACCATAGGTAGGTTTCATACTTTATCTCGCTCGCCCACGAAAGATTCCGCAAAAGGAGCGAGCGAGATGAAGTCATAAAGCTATTGCAAAAAGTTTGGGCGGTATCTCCCATGTAGTAAAAATTTAAAAGCTCGTAATAAAAATGGTACATTGTATGGACCCGCATTAAATCGATTAGTTTTTCGAATCGAGCATAATTAGTCGATATAATGATAGTGCACATCATTATTATCTATTAACAACTTCCGAAACTATATTGTCTGTGACTATTTTGATTGCAAATGAGAGCGCTTTATTTGAATTGAATTTGACAAACAAAATATGAAAACTTTGTTTCTTTTGTTTTTCCCGGAATTGTTGTGCCAGTTGCCTTGAAAAGTGTTGAAATTTTTTGCTGATATTCAATAATTGGTAAGTGTTTGTCGTGAATTAGTAACCGCATGGTTTACGTGGCTCATTTACCTCCAAAATAAAGTAAAATAGCTATGTAAGTTGCTTATTGTCACTGGCCATTTATTGTTTACCGGCCAGTGAGTGACAACTAACCATACTTCTCACTTTGCTTCCGAAAAATAGCATGGCTGGAAATTACTGAAAAAATTATTGTCAAACAAGTTAATTTTATTATTGCTCATCGAAATCTACTTTACGATTGTTGTGTCTGAGTTTATGTTATTAATTTTGTTGCGTCTTTGAAAAAATATTTTAGTTTTTGAGATTGTTTTTCTATGCCAATTTTTAAATCCTCCATTATCGGCACAAATCTGATTTTGTGAAGATTTCGTATCACGTATGAGTAACAAATAATGATTAAGTTTTTCAACAGTAGGTAGCACCAGATGCTGTAGACTGCGACTGATGCGTGTCGTAGGTACCTAATAAGCTTGATGTCGTATAAAAGTGTTGTTCCTGTTCAGGATTGAAATATGATTTCTCAATAATAGGTAAAATTAATAATCCAGTAAAAGCCCCGGTTCTGCTCTCACGCGCGAGGGCCCGAGGTCCGCCTTGACCATGAATACCATGATCCAGGATTTGGTAGATCAGGTATCTACTTAATAACAGTGGAGCGACTGCCGTCTGATCTGACCTCCGAGCTCCGTGCTCCTGTTATAAGGGAAACCTGACCAGATTGCATCATGGTTACTGACACACTCAGTTGTCTGAATGTGCAGGTTTCGTCACGATGTTCATACCACTGTAAGAGCATCGGTTAGCATTCAACTAATGTACATAACTCAGAAAAGGGTTTCACTGGGGTTCGAAACCGGTACCTCTCGCTGACGAGCCGTATCCCCTAACTATTAGGCCACCGTTTCAACACGCGATCTCCAACCAGAGTGCCAAGCGCTGAGATCTTTTTTATGCTACTAATGTGGGAAACTGTCCCACGGCTGTCTGATGGGAAGTAGTCACCGCAGCCTATGGACGTTTGCAATACCAAGGGTATCACTAGTGCATTTTCAACCCCCCTAAAAGACACTACTCCGGCAACAAATACTACCAAAGCAAGACTTTGCACTAAAACAAGGTGTTCTTCAAGAGGCATGTCTACAACTTCTACAAGTATCTCATAGGCCGGCACCGCATTCGCTACCCTTAGGTGACCTAGATGTCCTGGACGACGGTGGCACCATTAGGTGCACCGTCAGCGTCCGTCCATGTGCCTCCCTAGGCAATTAAAAAAAGCCATCGTTCCCCACGGAGCACTGGCGACCTTATGCTTACACGACATATTTTAGCCCCCGACGAAAAAAAGGGATTATTGACGAGTGTAAGTGTCTGTGGTGTCCAACTGAGTTTGCCGTTTGGTGTCCAGCTGAGTAGAATAGCACCAACCCTTTACTTTCATGGGTGTCGTACAAGGCGACTAATGTTTTGAGGCAAAAGATCAAGAGTCTCCGTAGTCTGGAAAATGGGCAGCAGCATTTTCCATTGTTATATTTAAACACTGCGATCTCCAACCCGCCTGCCAAGCGTGGGGATTATGGTTATACGCTCCCCTTTCGTGGGAGAGGCCCTAAGTCCTGCAGTGGACTGTTACGGGCTGTGATGATGAAGTGTCTGTGGCTCTGTGTCTGTCTGGGGCACCGTAGCTCTCGAAAGGATGGAGCTATTCCGATGCGATTTTCTTTATAAGAAAGCAGCTTAATCGAGGTGGTTCATAGTTTTGTTTCATTGAAATCTGTTCAGTTGTATATTAAATCACTGAACCGATTTTAATTTGAGTAGGCATATTATGTATAGGTACTTGATCGCGGGTTATGTGCGTTTGGGGGTATATGTAGCTAAGAGGCCCCAATTTAGTGGCAGCGTCCTTGCAGACCGATAACAAAATTGAAGCAATGCACGCCGTTGCCGATAACTGGATGGGTGATCGTTTCGTACTTTGAGAGTATAACTCGCTAAGAGTAAATATTGGACTACATACAACTAACACTTATTACGCTGGCTCAGCCCAAAGTGGTACATAGGACATACAACTAATAAGTAAAGTTGCTGCACCGAGCTCACCACGCGTTAGCTGTACCTCCTAACCGCGTTGGTGAACCGAGGACGACCAAGGCTTACCACTGGGGACCCTGAGACTGAAGTCTCGGGAGCCGATTGGCTTGGTATCCCGTGACGTTTGGTGAGACGGTTTCTTTTATATAATTAGAATTCGACAGCTCATCTGAAAGCAACGGTGAACCATCGCCCGTTCCAAATTAGGTTGATGATGCTATGCCGGGAGTGTTGTCCGCCTGAGTGGAATTGGACCGACCTTACCTTACCTCTTTGTTGGACAGTACAACATGGAGTTTTTTAAGAAAGGGGTGAAAAGGTTTTTACGGGGTCGGCAACGCGTGTGTCAGCTTTAATATAAGTCCTACTTATAACTACAGTGTCTTTCGTTAGTAAAACCTTTATTTTAGTCATTAGGCTACAGGATAATAACAGAATGTGAGTATGTATCCAAAATCCCAGTGAAATATATGGACAACGATGATGATGAAGTATCCAAGGCTGATATTTGTGTAGGAGTTTACTAGAAAATATATTATCTAGGATAACGTATGATTCTAGTGGATATCATTTAATCAAACAAATGTTTTAAAGATATTAGGTATATTGTAATAAGCAATATAATCCATTATAAAATGAGGTATTTATTTAAACAGCATTAGCTGAATTAAACAAGATTTTATAATACAAACAAAGTACCACAGGCAAACCACATTTATACAAAATTCTCACCAAATGTTAAGACACAATTATCGATCACATAATTCAATATTTATCCTTTAAAATGGGACATTAGTATTACGTATGATTCAATAAATAAACAATTATATAAATAAATTAACCAATACAAAATATAAAGCAACAATAATACAATGCAAGTTTGTACTTAACTCTGTGCCGGCTCTGGAGCAAAAGTACCACCCAGTCTTTTGACTGGACCTTTATACTACCTTCTAGCCGGAAATGTCATTTTCTATTCTCATTTCCGGTCTCCTAAATTTACTGATAGATTGATTAGATGTTAATTTAATGTATTACAATACTTTAAACATTATTATAAATTTATAACATAATTAATTAAGGAAGTTTCTCATAAACAGTACTTAACTGAACAAAGACAAACAATCGTTCTGAAACACTACACTTCGTTCTGAAGTTGGTGAAATGTTTACGAAAGTATTTTGAAATATTAATTATTATTAATTACGATATTTAATACCAATTAAAACATACTAAAATACCTTATATCTAACACGTGCGTAATGCCCCTAGTATTGCAATCGTCCATGGGCTGCGGTGACTGCTTACCATCAGGCAGGCCGTATATAAAAAAGCCTCATCGTCTTGGTGAAGGCGACTAAATGTCTCATTTAGAGGCCAACCAAGGCCGGAAAATGATTAGTAGTCATCTTGGCAATCTTGGCACCTATAAATTGTGCTCTCTCTGATGCGAGCAACTGCCATCTGACCTCCTTGACCCTATTTCAAAGGAAACCTGACCAGGTTAGATCATGGTTACACATTTAGTCGTCTGAATGTGCAGGTTTCATCACGATGTTTTCCCTCACCGTAAGAGCATCGGTTAGGGTTAACTAATGTAGGTACATAACTCAGAAAAGAGTCATTGGTGGCACTGGGGTTCGAACCCGGTACCTCAGGATACGAGTCGGACCCCTCAACCATTAGGCCACAGACGCTCTGGCGGTTAGAGATCGCACTGTTATAAATATATATCAGCAGCAATGTCTGATGTGTATTTGTAACAATGCGTCCTCCAAAACCTGCCTGCCAAGCGTGGAGATATGCCAGTGATATGGAGGACAACTCCAGCAGTGGACTGTAGCGAGCTTTTGATTATAATGATTCCATGATGATGACGATGATTGCAGCGCAATGGCGGACCAAGCTCCCCTATTCGTGAGCTTGGAGAACACAGCTGGGAAAGAAGTGTCACTCAGGATCGAGCCCCACGATGACTTCAAGGCATTCGTTGATAAGGCCAAGTAATTTTGTGTTTTACTCCTAATTGTTTAGCTTCAGATTGTGCTAGCTACAAAATGCGGAATGGGACGAAAGCCGAAGGTCTATTTCCGCTCTAGGCCAAGGTTTCTTAAACTTACTACTCCGCGTACCCGTGTCAAAGGTTCCAGATGACAGCGGATCCCTTAACCTTTTTTAATATTAATGTGATGGGTGGGCTTATTATATGTCGCTAGAAGTAATTTTGGACAATTTAAACCTTAAGTCTGACTCAGCATCAAGTTGATTTCTGTATTTCGTTTTTGCCATGCATGACTAGGTGCGAAAACCCACTCTCATATAATTGTGTTGTAGTGAAGGTTAAAAGGCAATACACCGCGTTGCGCCAACACGCATGGCGCAGGCGTCTGCCAGTCATACAGCTAGCATTACGTAAATCTTGTCGCGAAACCCCTACCGAGTTGAAGATCATTGAAATTGCATGACAGAAAACTGGTTCCCATTCATGTGTAGGTCGCAAACTGTGTGCCCCTAACTAACACGTCAGGCGCAGTCCTAATTAGCATCGGTCGTACGACCATGATCGTGCGACGGGCTATTTTGAGGACTCCTATTGATCGAGCGACGTCCGTCGTACGAACATGGTCGCACGACAGTTGTCAATTAGGACAGCACCTAAAATAATATTCCCCGTAATTTCAGGTCAATCCTAGGCTACGATATCGACTTAAACTCTGTAACGAAAAACCAACCTGTTTCCCTAACTGACAACGTCTATCAATTTCTACTACGATCCGAATCCAATCTACCAATGAACCAGCTGACCAATCAGAATTTCGAACGCATATTGCAAGGAAGCAACGAGAATGAAGACCTGATGTACATTCTGGACGATGGTACTCAGATTAGGGCTTCGCAAATACACTTCGACAACGAAGATCCTCTAGTCGATTTGACAGTTGAGAAATTACCGTTCGTCAAGTTCACTGATGAGGTCGTTGATGAAGTTGATAATGAGAATGTTGAAGAAAGAGATACGAGGACTTACAATATAGTCGAAAGTCCCGTATCGAAGTGGTCTGGCAGGAGTGGCAGTCCCAAATTCAGTTTCGTTAACAGTCTACCCTTCAAACTAATTTGCAATAATACGTCAAGTTTCGAAGCCCAGTTCGCGAAATTCCTAGAAACCAGCTCGACGAAGAGCTACGCTACTCTCAGCAATGTTACGAGCAGGAACAAATCGCCCAGGAGTCTCATCCGGGACAATTACAAGAATTACGACGACAGCTTCCAGCAGAAGAGCACAGATGACTTCACGCATTACACAAGGGAGGAAATCCTCAACATGTTCAAGGACTCCCCAGTCACTTCGCTTCCGTACGACAACCACGATGTTACAGAGAAACGAAGGCACGTTCGGAAAACAGACCCGTCGAGACTCTACAAGACTTGGAATGCGAAACCAGTACCAAATTTCGACGTGGACAATACGTTGATCGACGAAACTGAGAGCCAAAACTGTTTCATATGCAACAAATATGTAGATAACAATCTGGATAAGCTGTACCTCTTTGACAAGGAAGACCAAAGGCTGCACAGGTCGTCGCCTCAGAAGAAACTGTCGACCCAATTGAAGATAATATGTGCTCAGTGCCTCGATGAGCAATTCAAGCCTTGCAGCACGAAAAGTCCGAACCAGTCGCTGAGTCCTGACGAATATTTGATAATAAGGAACAATGAGCAGTACATTTTCCAGAAGATTGGTCCGTTTAACTACAAAACGTCAAGCAGAGGCGCGTCATCAAACATGTCCGACTCAAAATCGGCATGCATCGACTCCATTGCGTTTACCGAACAAGAGAGGACAGAGTTCGTTAAAGTAGAAATTGGTTCTGACGGAGAAATCGTCACGAAACCTATAGACAATGACGTGAAATCTGACGACGTCATCATAGTCAAAGACGAGATGAAGGACAGCAATTCGAGTGACGTTGAAATAATTGAGAATGACGACGTTGACGATATTGTGATCGACGATTTGGAGGAGGCTGACGAGGACGTGAAGGAGTTCCTTGGGAAGTATCAGGGTGATAATGTTGAAATGAAAGATCTGAAATGCAGGTAAGTCTATAATTATAATTAGGTATAAAATCCGGGCGAGCGCTTCATACTTACGTCGTGGATCTTCCAGCTATCCGCACGAGCCGCTTTGGTTCGACCTTTATAATGCGTACGGCTAAGGAATGGAACACGTTACCTGCGAGTGTGTTCCCTGATAATTATAATCTGGACGCCTTCAAGGCTAAAGTGAATAGGCTGTTACTAGACAGGCACTTAGCACCAGATGAAGTGGTGATCAAATACCTACCTGGCTAGACTAATAAAACATTTTTTACTAGATGGTATATCATTATCCATACATATTAAAAAATAAAGTCGCCTTCCACGTCTGTCTGTACCCGCTAACACCTAAACCACGCAACGGATTTTGACAAGGCCTTCACCATCAGTAAGATAACAATTTTCTTTCAGAAGGTTTATGTGACAGTAAAGAAAAGGCAAGAAAACCCGTGTGAAGTCGGGCTGGGCCGCTAGTTGAGTCTTATATTATTATTTGGCACAAACAAAATTCACGCAACAGTCGCTTTCAAATCTATATGGCCGCGGCAGATAGCACGCGTTGGCTGTATCTGACGTTGGTTGAATGATTTGAAAATAGTGCATTGACTTGACATACGCCGTGATCTAGGTAGAGCTCGTCTAGTCTAAGATGACGCGCCCCACTACTTAGTTAGTTGATTTCGATGTGTGAGTGCAAATATTGATAACGACACGTCATCTGTGTGGGAGCCAATGAACGACGCGTGCTCCGACGTTTGAATCTTACCGGCAACTGAATGACCAATTACAACGGCATTTGTATATTATGTATTGCGTTCATATTTTAAACTTGCTTGTGTGCGTTAATGCGATAGTGGGGCGCGTCATTTTAAATAAGACGTGCTCTACCCGCTGATGGGTTTACGTTGCTGTTAATTTTAAATAACCACTAGGGTATGCCCGCGACGTCTTCCGCCTATAATTCGGCACTTTCCATTCGGACGCGTTACCGCGGAAACCAAATTTAAGTTCAGCATTTTTTACATGAAGGAGTAACAAACCTCCTTCCAAACTATCGAATTTAATAATATTGGTAGGATTCCACTAAACTACTTTGTTAAATATTTATTTATAATTATTAAAATAATGCTTGGACAAATTCACACAGCGCCATCTAGCCCCAAAGTAAGCAAAGATTGTGTTTATAGGTGTTAGATAACTGATGAACTTATACACAGTACACCCAGACCCATAACAGAAATTAAAATGCATCATTTAAATTTCTGCTCGGCCGGGAATCAAGCCCCGGGACCTCTGCGCAGCAGACTGGCATGTAACCAAATGAACCACTCAGCACGGCTATTACAAGTATGTCCGCGACACAGCTCGCGCCGCGATTGAGCGTTTGTTTCCTTCTCTCAATACTAAGATGAAAGAGATAGCAGTATCTATGTCGCGCAGCATCTTTCCTGGCTTGTCGCTCGTGAGCAACTAGTGCTAGCCGTATAGGTCGTCGAAAGATTAAGAAAAAAAGGTATCTATAGTAAAAACGCCTAACCTAATCAGGATGTAACATGGTCAAAATCGAAAAATTAATAAGAATCTGATATAGGTATGTATACCTCAGAATATCTCAGAATCTGTCTTCCTGAGAATCCTGAGGATCACCTCCAGCTTATGCATTTAAGACGTGCATATCTACTAGAAAATATGCTTCAGCGTTGTCTGTTGCATTCTGCAAAGAGTGGAGTTATTTTAACATTAGACTAGCCAGGCAATTGACCGCCATCTTACGCCGTCGCTTGGTGGCAAGTGATGATGCGGCCGAAGATGGAGCATGCCTGTCTAGGAACAGCCTATTCACTCTTGCCTTGAATGCGTCTACATTACATTGATCAGGGTACACACTCGCAGGCAACGCGTTCCACTCCTTAGCCGTACGCATTATAAAGGTCGAACCAATGCGGCTCGTGCGGTTAGCTGGAAGATCCACGACATAAAACCCCTGCCGCTGCCATATTTCAGCAAAGCCTAGGTTACCCAGCGTAGCTTACTACTGCGTACTTTGGAAAACAAGCTCGCCACTCGTTAGATGTGCCTCCTAATACCGTTGTCTCGGCGAGGTTGACCAAGGTATTCCGCTGGGGACCCTGAGACTGGTTGAACAGTCCCGGGTGCTGATTGGCACCCCGTGACTGTATAATTAGATTAGATTAGATTTGATTCATTTGTTAAACAATGATAATTACATTACACTATACAGTTCATAGAAGCCATTCACAGAGATTTCGTCGTAAAATAAATAATAAAAATAAAATAAAATAAGTGATTACATTAATAATAACAAATGGTCAAAACAAAAATATATCAAATGATTAATCATGTCAATTGCATATTTAGGTATAGGTACCTATAAGTAATAGAATAATAATTAGCAGTTTAGAGCGGGCAACGCATTGGTAGCGCCCCTGGTGTTGCGGCGGTGACCACGCACCATCAGGTGGCTCGCTTACCTGTTAGTCTGCCGTGACACATAAAAAAATATGTTACAGGTTCTGTGAGCGCGAATTCGCGAATGTATCCGAGGTGATAGACCACGGAGAAACCCACAAGCATGACATGGAAGAAGGCGCCGTGTTCCCTTGCCCGCTGTGCGACTATGGTAAGAAAATCCCTCTGTGTCAGCATTATTTATTTTAATTTTATTATCATCGTGATATCAGCCTAAAGACGCCCCACTGCTGGCCACGCCCGGTTTTAAGGCGCTATCCTAATTGGCAACGGTCGTGCGACCTTGACTATCGGTTTTAAGGTCTTCCATTGGTCGGGCGACGTCCGTGGTACGACCATGGTCGCACGACCGTTGCCAATTAGGAAAGCGCCTAACCTAAGTCTTGCCAATTCCTCGAGAATCAATTAATAAAAAAAATTTCAATATCTTTCAAATCAATCAAAATTAAGTCTCATATAGTTAGCTTACAATGAAATTGAATAAAGACAAGGCATATATATCCGGAGCCGCCATATTACGGAACTTTCTAGAATTCATTTCTTAAGTTTTTTAGAAAACATTCAAGTCTTGTAATAACTACAAGAAATGCTTTACCAGCTTTTTCCGTATCACACAGGTTATGCGAATTTCAAGTGGCTGAAAGGCCATCTGAAAGCGGCACACGACAAAGCGAAAATCATAGAAAAACAGGAAAATGAGGACAGCAATGAAAATGGTATGTATTATTTTCAGTTATAACGCGCGTCACGAAAGAAGAGACTTGTCAAATGGCAGTGGAGGGGATTTCGCGCAGGTAATCGCCTACTGCGCAAGTCGAACCACGTGACCCGCCAAGTCTCTTCTTACATGACACTAGTTATACAATGATCTGATGTGAGTGGAATATGACGGATGTGTCCTACGTCGTGCTCGGGAACCCATCGTCTGTTTTGCTATATCTTAATAAGACGAGAGGTCTCCTCACACACACACACACACACACACACACACACACACACATCACAGCCCATAACAATCCACTGCAGGACTTCGGGCCTCTCCCACGAATCTCCGCTATAATCTCCACGCTTGGCAGGCGGATTGGAGATCGCAGTGCAGTTGATGTAAATCTACCCAGAAAGATGCTGCTGCCCATCTTTCGGATTTATCCCTTAGTCGCCTCTTACGACACCCACGGGAAGAGATGGGGTGGTGCTATTCTTTGAGGTGGCGGCACCACACACCACTAGGAGACCACGAGCGCCTCTGAGGAGACCACGAGGTCTCCTCAGAGGCGGGCAAAGCATTGGTAGCGCCCCTGGTGTGGCTGATGGCCATAGGCGGCGGTGACCACGCACCATCAGGTGGCCCGCTGTTGACAGGGAAGCCTGATCATGGATAAACATGTAGGCCGTATCTTCCTTATTGAAATTTAGGTAAGACACATATGTCGTGCTGCCTGCCATCCTCATCGTCTGTTTTGTTATATTTAAATACATATAATATTTGTACATTATGTGTACTCAATTAGTTCATACTTAGAGGAAAATTGATTGTATCAAAAGTTGCTACAGAGCATCTCTACAGCGAGCCCATTATTTTTAAAGGAATTTTACGTGGATAATGAAATGCTGAATAAATTGTACTCCTATTTTTAACATTGTATGCATTATGGATGAATAAATATTGTATTGTGTCTAGCGGGCCAGACTACATTGCTATTACCTACGGAATTTGTAAAAAAAAGTACAGAATTGCAATAAATAAAATGTGTTTGGACAAAGCGCCATTTAGCCCCAAAGTAAGCAAAGCTTATGTATTTAGGTATAGCAAAACAGACGATTGGGTTGTCATCCCCGACGTATGTGTCCTACCTAGTAAGGTACTACCTACGTGTGTATCCATGATCAGGCTCCCCTGTCAACAGCGGGCCACCTGATGGTGCGTGGTCACCGCCGCCTATGGACATCAGCAACACCAGGGGCGCAACGCGTTGCCCGCCTCTGAAGAGACCTCTAATATACCTCTTGAACGATCCCATGTCATAGTCCAAAGGAAACACTGTGGCTGGGAGCTCATTCCACATCCGAATCGTACGAGCGAGAAACGTTCCTTCGCGTGGACAACAGAGGGTATCCTTACATAGTCTAAAACAAAGTCGCTTCCCGTCGTCCGTTCCTATGTAGGTATTTATGTACGCTTAGATCTTTTAAACTGCGCAACGGATTTTAATGCGGTTTTCAACAATAGATAGAGTGATTCAAGAGGAAAGTTTATTGGAAGAAATCGAGGGTAGGTAAGGGTAAAGTAGGTGTAGGGTAGGCGTATAGTAGACGTAGGATAGGTGTAGGGTATTGTAGGGTGTAGGGTAGTGTATGGGTAGTGGTAACGGTAGGGGTAGGCTTTAGGGGCAGAGGTAGGACGCCACGCTTCACTACGAACGTACGGACCGGGCCCGCTAGTTGTATATATTTCCTATTCCCTGTTTTTCTTTATTTAGATTACGTTTTTTTGGAAATAGTGGCAATTTTTCGTGTGACAAATAAATTATAACAACAGAACAGCCAAACCCAGCTGCGGATCCTACCATGGCTGCCGGGGAGTCGTCGCCGATCGCGACGCGAACGCGAAGCGCCGCCAAGCGGACGCCCCCCGGCATTGGCATGGATGGGAAAGGTATGTTTTTTTATATTATAGTTGATAGTATGTGATCACCGCCGCCTATGGATATCTGGTAATCTATGCCTCCGGTGAACTATGCTAAAACACCGGTGAAATATGCCTCCCCGACCGTCTTATTACGTATCTTACGAGTGCAGAGCGATCGCGTCGATTTATTCATTCATTCATTCATTCATGTTTTATTGATAATTGTTAATTACAAGTCAATTACAGTATAAGTATGTCAAGCTATGGATTTCAAAAATAACAATAATAATTAATAATAAAATAATAGTAATACATTACACATCTATGTCAATATCCTTAGTTCTAAAAATTCATTATAACTATAGAATGCCTGCTTGATAAGCCAATTGCGCAGCCTGTTAGTAAACATCACGTGCAGCCGAGAGCTGCGGAGCATCCCGCATTTTATTTATTTATTTAAAACTTCATGCACATTACAGTACAATGGCGGACTTAAAGCTACGTAGCTTTGCTTTGCGTGGATTGCTCAATAATTATTGCAAATTAACATTCTGGATACCTACACGTACTTAATGTGCCGGTTATGGTCTCGCGAAGGCCTGGGGTCCTCGTTGAACATTATCTAGGATTTGGCTGACCAGCAGCCGCACCTCCGATCTCCTATAGTACGCCGCCATCTTGATGCAATTATCTTGATACAATTGAGTGTGGACCAATCGCAGCGAGCCAGAGCCAGAGCTGTCTTACTACGATTGGTTTAAACTCAATGAGCAGTTTTCCAATAGGTATCTAAAGCATTCCTAACCACTCACTAGATGGCGCCCCGACAATTTTGGTAATTGATAAACGCTTGAAATATTTTCTTAGCAAACAGGATATAAACACTGGGTACGTTGTATTGGATAATTTCAACCATTTTAGAGGTTGTAATAATAATGGAACATAGTGCCAACTTGTATAAATATTTCTTTTTACACTTCGTTCAACCTTTAAAAGTTATGTTTATAATAATAAACATTTTAGTTTTAAGTTTAGTATTAGTTGGCTGCATGAAATCACTGCCACCATCGTATATATTATAAAAAGATTACCAAAATTGTAGGAGCGCCATGTATTGATGCTTTTTGAAACCAACTATCAATACCTACTGGAAAACTCCTCATTGCATCAAAATGGCGGCGTACTATCAGAGATAGGCGGTGCCACTTCAGGTAATTGCAGTAATGCGACTGTCATCTGACCTCCGTGACCCTGCTACCAGGGGAACCTGACCAGACTGGATCATAGTTACACATCCAGTCGCCTGAATATGCAGGTTTCATCACGATGTTTTCCCTCGCCGTAAGAGCATCGGTTAGTATTCAACTAAAGTACATAACTCAGAAAAGACTCATTGGTATATGGCGGCATTGGGGTCCGGTATTCCTTCATACTATTTACACATAGTCACTTATTTATTTCTCTTGTCAGAGTCGTCAGAGAAAACTGAAGAGGATACAAAAGATATATCGACTGGCAATTCGAAGGCTGTGAGTGCAAAATTTAAATCTCACTCGCACTGTCACTAACCCTTTCCTTTCCTTCTCACTCTCACTAACCATTCACATGAAACAATTTACCCAATGGAGAGCGCTAGAAGGAGCAATGCACACACCGAACATAATAAAATGATATTTTTATTATTATATTCTTTATTGAAGACAATAATGTTACAAAGTTAAAACCTTAAGATAGTTTACAAAGGCAAGCTTATCTCTGCTAGAGATCTCTTCCAGCCAACCTGAGAGGTGTGGAAGTAAAATCACGGGTACTTGAGCATGTTCTTTCAGGTTGAAAAAAGCTAGTATTAGCTATACATAATATATACCTATCATAACTGTATAGATAAGATGTGTTCTCTTACTCTCTTCTTAAAATGGAGAGAGTGGGACTTTCTTGGATAGTCATAGGAAGTCTGTTCCATAGCGGCACAGTTCGCACAGAAAAGGAGTTGTGGTAGGATTTGGAATTGGTTCTAGGAAATACGTAACGTAACATCCTAGTTTAAGGGAAGGATTTTGTGCCAATCGGAGGAATCCTACGTAGCTTAGAATTGTGCGTCAACCACGTGGCGGCAGTGGCATTCAGTTAACTAGTTTTAATATAACATAAAAAAGCAGTTTTTTTTATACCACTAAGGTGGCAAACAAGCTTCCGGCCTGCCTGATGGTGCGCAGTCACCGCAGCCTATGGCCGTTTGCAATACCAGGGGCGTCACCCACGCGTTGCCGACCCCGTAAAAACCTTAAATATATACCAGGTTATAATTAAAGAGCTTCAAGTAAAATCCTCCTTACCTATTTAAAACCTACCTACCTATTAGGTTTCTACACATATATGGTAGAAACATAATGGTAGGCACATAGCTCGAAGAACAGATGGCTGATGGGGCAGTAAAGTTCTCGAGTGGCGACCACGTACCGGTAGACGCAGCGTGGGTAGGCCTCCTACAAGGTGGGCCGCCGACCTGGTAAGGATCGCGGGTACCAGCTGGATGCGGAAGGCACGGGACCGGCCGCCGTGGAGCTCTCTGGGGGAGGCCTATGCCCAGCAGTGGGCGTCTTTCGGCTGATATGATGATGATGATGACTTTCGCCCCACCCAGTCCGGGTTCGTGATCAAGACTGAAGTGAAGCAGGAAGCGTTAGGCAGCAGCGACGACGAGATCTGGATCGTGCAGGCCGCCGACGACGGCCAGCTGAGGCGGTTGCTAGACGCTGCTAAGGTAATGTGGGCTTTAGGTGGGTGGGGATAGGGGATAGAATGGGGTGTATGGGTTGTTGTGTTGGGTGATTTAGGCCATGTTGTGGTGAGTTCATTTGATGCTGCCAAGGTAATGTACTTAACGAGATAACGCCGCCAGAAAAACAAAACCGCCAAACATATTCCAGCTATATATTTCTTTGAAAATGAAGTGTTAAAGCTATTTGAAAGTGAATAAATGAAAAATTCTTTATTGCTTATACATAAAATAAAACAAAAACAGTGGGTTAAAAAAATATGTAAAGCAACCGGCGGCCTTATCGCTTAAAGCGATTTCTTCCAGGCAACCTTAGACATCTAGAAACAGAAATACACTAGGATAGGTGGTAAGTCTGTGCTACTGAACATTACTGTGACATATTTCATTAATACTAATAAACCTATATCACAAAAATACAATACTATAAATACATAAAACCTACTTATTAAACCTCACAAAACAATATAAAGATGAAAATATTAAAATAAAATACAAATTTTGATGTTTATCATGTATCCGCCTATGAGTAAAGTGAGACGTTGATGATGACGTGACGAGTTCCGACAGTGATGCTGGTGACCCGGGTCCGCGTTCCTACTTCAAAAAACCTCTTTAACCGGATCCGTCCTTGACCAGGTAGTCCCAATATATTCACAGGAGTAGGGCGATTCTCTTGAGCGTCGTTTCGTGGCGACTGCATGAGGAATAGTCTACTCACCAGAGTCTTGTCCGTTCGTTAATTTGGACCCCTAAATCATGGTACCACAATCATCCTTTTTATACTTTTCTTTGTCTTATACTTATCTCGCAGATGATTTTCAAGATTGAAAATGTTAACAAATTACCCCTATAAAAATAAAGCCAACGCCTATTATTTGAAATAGTGTTTTTTAAATATTCCTACGATTTTATTTCATTGTAAATATGATAATTTTATCATTTATGCATTTTAAAGGTTTGTTCAGGGTACCGAGTACCGAGTACCGCTGTTTTAAAATGCGTGATAAATACCGTGATAATTAAAATTTTATTTTTTTATAATTTATTTATTCAAGTGACTCATTGTGTTAGTATTTTCTAAATCTATTTGTTAGTGCATTGTAATATATAAATGATGTTAAATAATTCACCCCTTTTTATAGTGGCAATTTGTTCACACTTTTTTTTCTTGAATTTCATCTCCATATATAGTAGGGTCATAGGCCTCTGAATGATGATAGGGCACCACAACCATCCATTTTATACATATCAAATTGAAATAAGTACCTATATATGTGTGTAAACTCATTATTGCATAAGATATAAAAACAGAAATTAAACACACAAGTTGTACAGAAGTACAGAAGTAGTAACTAGTACCTATCTAATACCTAATCATTCTACATCCTACCCCAGCCCGACAAAGACACAAAGAAGTTCCAATGCGACAACTGCAGTCAGCTGTTCGTGCTGGCGGAAGGATTGGCCGCACATAAGTGTCGTAGAAGGGGAAGGAAGCGGAAACCTGTTACCAAGGACGACGTGATACAGGTGCCGACTAAGGAGGATTTTATGAAGGTAGGTGGGGAAGGGAGGTAGGCTTTCAGGTGGAACTAATGCGCTGTAATCAGCGCATTAGTTCCAATGTAATCATTTGACTAAATTCAGAAGCAAAAAGCGTGAGAAACGGCTTTTGTAAAGCGGAGCGACACGTAACTTAATATAAGTGATACAAAAATGGACCTTTTTCTATGAGCAATACATTCCATTTTGATTTGCTCTCACGCTTTTTGCTTCTGAATTTAAGGCCGATTTTTCAATCCTCAGATAAAACATATCAGTCTAATAAGTTATTATGCGACTAAAATAAAATCGTATCATTAGTTCATATGTAAGTCAAGGACTATAGTTTATTTTAATTTGGTAGTATATTACTTTATCAGGCAGATAAATTTTATCCAACTATTCGGAAAAATCGGCCCTTAGTCAAATGTAATCGTTTTTAGGGCAGTTTATCTTTTTCCCGACCCTGGCGGACCCTGGGCCCTCGCGTGTTATGCGGGGGCGCAACCGGGACATAACGCCAAGATGATGATGATCCAGAGTGACCATTTTAAATGACCTCCCCAAGTATAATAGCTAGCACTACGGAGAGGTCAAGCTGTAGGTATTTTTGGTTCTTTCCAATCGAATTAAGTGAAATATGGCCTTTTTAAGTTGGAGCCTAGTGAGCCTACCAAATTGTGAAAGCCCTATCAAAATCCATTCGGCGTAGTTTCCATATTTCTCAGTTTGGCTTGTCTATTATGGTTCTAGATCAGGTGTTCTAGTTTCCAAAATAAATTATGAGTTTCTTAGTGTGAGGTTTTCTTGTAGGCTGTCTGTCAAAGGACTCAAAAAGTATATTATCTAAAATATTTAAAGTTCGCCCAATAACACCCCTCTTCTTGCTTGTTAGGTTAGAAAGCGTGAATATTACTTTTTTGTATGGAATTTCTTTGGTTTCTTTTTCCGGCAGAGAGCTCAAGGCAGGTTGCGCCTAGACGAGTCCGGAGACAGTAACAGTTTGTTGACAGTGGTTAGTTTATGTTTTTAACTTGTTTTGTTTAGCTCTAAGACCAGGAAATCTGTACAAACAATTTTAGTGAAGCTAGTTCACCTATGGAAGCCGATCGGGAATAATCCAAAGACGAAGAAAATCCAGTAGATGAAAATTCGTACATTGATCTGTTGCTACCTGTTTGCTTCAGAATCGCTGTGAAGCGATTGGCATTTTACAGGTCTAGCCAATATGGCAGTCTTCATATCCGACGCCGATCTGCAATTTTTTATTTTTTTATTTCCAAAATTATTAAAAAAAAAAAATTTTGGTATAAAAAAAAATTTTTTTTGTTTTAATATCTGAAATATAATAATGGCAAATATTAAACCCTATAGATTGTGAGGGCGCCGTAGGTTATCTTGCGTCACCCAATACAAGAAAAAATCCACTTTTTAGCGATAGTAGTGGCTTAGGAGACTCATAAAACGTCACTTTTCTATTTGGTGACTTTAATTTGGTTGAAAAGCAAACATGCTAAGAGGACGTGAAGTATACCGATATTTTTTACCACTAGAACCCACCCAAGTAAGTACTACTGCAAAAGAATTCTAAGTATGGGTCATCAGAGATCTTTGTAAACAACCGTTTGTAATTATTGTTTTTAACTTGTTTCATTTTGATTTTTCAAGAGACTTGTCAAATGGCAGTGGAGGGGATTTCGCGCAGTTAATCGCCTACTGCGCATGTCGAACCAAGTGACCCGCCAAGTCTCTTCCTATTTGACACTAGCTATGTACAATAATAAAAAAAATGTGCTAGGCTGTGCGACCAACGTTGTGTGGGTCTTCTCAATCTCTACTATCGCTTTAAAGTGGATATTTTATTGGATTTTGTTCGGAAAACTGACAGCAACATATGGTAAACTTGATAATAGGGGTATTCATGAGCCATTAACAAGTTTTCGCCTATAGCAATAACAATAAAAATAACGTATAACAATGTCGGGGTCGGCAACGCGTGGGTGATGCCCCTGGTATTGCAAACGGCCATAGGCTGCGGTGACTGCTTACCATCAGGCCGCAAGTTTGTTTGCCACCTTAGAAGTATAAAAAGAAGTATAACAATATCCATGAAAGAAAAGAACCAAGAAACTATCTCTTCTCTTGTACTCGTTGGCGTAGGGTAACCTACAGCGACCTCTCAGTGTACAACTAGTGTCATGTAAGAAGAGACTTGGCGGGTCACGTGGTTCGACTTATACTTTGACAAATATAGGATGATAATTTTGACAGCTCACAGTAGGGATAGGGTGGTGTTAAATCGTTAATGAATATATCGATTATCGATTATTATCATTCTCATAGAAGTTGGAATCCATAGTTGCATGGTTATGCTGTACCTATGTATTATACAAAACAAACAATTTTTTTCCTTTGAATTAATAATTTATTAATACTACATTAAAAACCCTTCCACAACGATAATTTTGACACATGAGTATTTTTATTCGGTCAGTCTGCCTATTCCGTAGAATACGCGCGAGTCCACTACACTAAAAAAAGTCCACTAAACTACAATAAATGAGAATTTCGTTACAAAAAATGATATAATTACCTAAATGTTAATTTAAATATTCGATTATTTTATTTGAAAAACGAGTTTCGATGGTCTGTTGTTATTCGTTATTCGTGGCACTTCACTAAAGGGGCGGGGCCTGTCCATGAAGTACGACATTATCCGTAGTACATAATACCGGAAAAAAACACGACACTTCATAGGCGTGCGCCAAGGACCAAGAATTAGTGAGCTGTCAAAATTATCACCTATATTAGACAAAGCTTAAGCTTATGCACTAATTGTTGGTCTTTGGCGCACGCCTATGAAGTTATGTGTTTTATTTCGGTAAAATGTACTACGGAAAATGTCGTACTTCATAGACAGGCCCCGCCCCTTTAGTGAAGTGCCACGAATAACGAATAACAACAGACAATCGAAAATCGATATTGATATAATATAATCGAATATTTAAAATTAACATTTAGGTAACCTTATTATTTTTTGTAACTAAACTCTTATTCTTTGTTTGGATTTCACCTTAAGAGACCTTCCACAACAACAATTTCGAGTCGCGCGTATTCTACGTAATAGGATGACTGACCGAATAGAAATACGCACGTGTCATAATCGTCGTTGTAGAAGGGTTTTTAATGACGTATTAATAAATTATTAATTCAGAAGAAAATAAATAGTTTATTTTGTATAATACGTACCTATAGCATAACCATGCAACAATCGATTCCAAGTTCTATGACAATGATAATCGGTAATCGAATAGATTCATTAACGATTTTACACAACCACATCCCTACTGTGATCTGTCAAAATTATCATCCTATTTTAGACAAGGTATAGTAGGCGATTGCCTGCGCGAAATCCCCTCCACTGCCATTTGACAAGTCTCTTCTTTCTTTATGCGGATTATACTAGGTTGATTCCTATCCCGTTACCCCCAGCGACCTCGCAAGCGAGGCTCGAAGCCGCCGTCCTGCAACCCGCAGATCGTGACCTGCCACAATTGCAACGAGTCCTTTACTAGCAAAGTGAGACTCAAGTTTCATATGTGAGTGTTACTGGGTTTGTGGTCTGTGGTTACGGTAGAAATATGGATACGATATATTATAGCCTTGTCGCGTTAAGAAAATCGTGAGTAAAGGTGTTTTAAAATAAATAAATAAAAGCCGTTTATTACACCTATCTCACACATGGGCACAATACATGACATGATGGCGAGAGCACAACCGGGACATTAACGCTAAGATGATTATTTTTTTTATTACATGGCATAATACAGTAGACAAGAAACAACGAGAAAGGGACAATGCTATCTTTAATTCGTTACCTGTGCCTTTGTTTGCGTATGTGTGTAATGTGTTTGTGTTTTCGCAGGGGAGTAAAAATTAAAACAATTTATATATGAAAATAATGTAAGTGTCTCAAGTTAAAAAGAATAAAATCAAGGAATATCCCTTAGCAGCCAATCTAGTATTTGTTATTTATTCCATGGCATAATGCAGTAGACAAGAAACAACGAGAAAGGGACAATGTTATCTTTAATTCGTTACCTGTGCCTTTGTTTGGGTATGTGTAATGTGTGTGTGTTTTCGCAGGGGAGTAAAAATTAAAACAATTTATATATGAAAATAATGTTAAGTGTCTCAAGTTAAAAATAAAATCAAGGAATATCCCTTAGCAGCCAGTCTAGTATTTGTTATTTATTCCAACTGGCAGGGTATAAATTTTTATTATGTTCTGCCATCCACTTTTCAATGTGAACTTTGCTTTCTAATTTACTGCGACCTGATTGGTCGAGGGGCGGGGCTAGGCCGGCGGACAATGTTGACTCACTATTTTCTTATCGCGAATGAACTATAACTATCTACTGAGCTTGAGCTAGTTAGTTTTAATTATTGTGTTACGGAATATGTAATTTATAAAGAGTAAGTACGTAAGTGGCCGTGTGGTGTCCGGCAGAGTAGAATAGCACCAACCCCTTACAGACGTGGGTGTCGTACAAGGCGACTAATGTTATTGAGGCTGAAGATCTAAAGTCTCCGTAGGCTGGAAAATAGGGAGCAGCGTTTTCTGTTGTTATATTTATGCATTGCGATCTCCAACCCGCCTGCCGAGCATGTCAATAATCACCCCTTTCGTGGGAGAGCCTCTAAGTCCTGTAGTGGACTGTTATTTTGATGATGATGGAGTACGTAAGGTACGAAACTGTACCTGTACGACAGTGACCGTGACCGACGTTTTAAAAGGTTCTCAAAAGCATAGGAGCATCGTGTTGATCGTTCAGAAAACGCCCACCGTATGGTTACCTCGCTGACATGTTAGCAACGTAAAAGTGGAGCGGTGACTTATAAAACGGCGATTTGCAAAAGTTCGACGACCAAAACCAATTGAGTCAATAGACTCTGCATAAAAAGTCAAGCGACTTGGGCAATTATATGGTTGATTGAAAATTGATAACTTTGGAAGCCAAAAATTTATTTTGGAAAGTGAAATGCGTAATATGTTTTATCGTTTTCTCGAAAAGGAATTTCTGAAAGGGATAGCGCAAGTGCGACAAATAAAAACGATGACTCACTCGTCTGACTCACTGACTCACTCGTCCGACTCACTAACTCACTAACTCACTGACTCACTCGTCTGACTTACTGGCTCACTCGTCTGACTCACTGACTCACTCGTCCGACTCACTAACTCACTTGTCTAACTTACTGACTCACTCGTCTGACTTACTGGCTCACTCGTCTGATTCCCTGACTCACTCGACCCACCCACCGCCCCACCGTAGGCAATTCCACGAGTCCACCGGGCTGCTGTCCGGCGCGGGCGGCGAGCAGTACCGCTGCGCGGAGTGCGCGCGCGCCACCTTCGCCACCGAGACGCAGCTGTTCGACCACGTGCACTTCCAGCACAAGCAGAAGCGCTGGCAGTGCCCGGTGAAGGGGTGCGGGAAGACGTTCTACTTGAGGTGGGTCCGCTCCACACACCCACACACCCACACCCACACACACACACCCGCGGCGGGATCCCACAGGGCTGGGGCGCCACCTTCGCCACCGAGACGCAGCTGTTCGACCACGTGCACTTCCAGCACAAGCAGAAGCGCTGGCAGTGCCCGGTGAAGGGGTGCGGGAAGACGTTCTACTTGAGGTGGGTCCGCTCCACACACCCACACACCCACACCCACACACACACACCCGCGGCGGGATCCCACAGGGCTGGGGCGCCACCTTCGCCACCGAGACGCAGCTGTTCGACCACGTGCACTTCCAGCACAAGCAGAAGCGCTGGCAGTGCCCGGTGAAGGGGTGCGGGAAGACGTTCTACTTGAGGTGGGTCCGCTCCACACACCCACCCACCCACACACCCACACACACACACACACACACACGCGGCGGGATCCCACAGGGCTGGGGCGCCACCTTCGCCACCGAGACGCAGCTGTTCGACCACGTGCACTTCCAGCACAAGCAGAAGCGCTGGCAGTGCCCGGTGAAGGGGTGCGGGAAGACGTTCTACTTGAGGTGGGTCCGCTCCACACACCCACACAACCACCCACCCACCCACACACACACACCGCTTCACACATAACCCACCCACCCACACCCACACATATATAAAATACATACATAAAATAGTATGGTTGTCTTATATGGTAGATATAAAAATCAATAATAATCTAGGCGTTAATGTTCCAGTTGTACTTTCACGCACGAGGGCCTGGAATCCGCCTTTACCATAATCCAGGATTTGGCAGATCAGGTTATTACAGTGGAGCGACTGTTATCTGATCTATATAACTCTGCTACCAAGGAAACCTGACCGGATTGGATCATGGTTACACATTCAGTCGCCTGAAAGTGCAGGTTTTTTCACGATTTTAACCCTCACCGTAAGAGCATCGGTTGGCATTCAACATAATAATGTACATAGCTCAGAATAGAGTCATTAATACTTAGCCGCAGGGGCATCCGAATACGGTACCTCTCGCTTACGAGTCGGATACCGTAACTGCTCGGCCACCGAGGCTCTCGTGCATTACACATACATAAAACTGGATGATTTGTCGGTCCCCTGGTCCCATGGTCGTAACACCCGACCAGATGGGTAATTACCCCACAACCTTCACATACCCAGTACGACGCTGACAAAGCTCAGCCGCATGCACTAATTTTGTACGTGCATTGCAGCGGTGGGAAAAGTGGTGGAAATTAGCTCGTTAAACATTGGATACCGTACCCCTCCCACGCCATCTGAACCACATCCAAACCATCTTAAACTGCATCCGACCCCCCTAAACTCCACGCAACCCTCCTAAACTGCATCCAACCCCCCCTAAATCCCACCCAACCCACCTAAAATCTCCTCTAAACTCCCCCCTCCCCGCCCCCCGTAGGGCGACGTTGACGAAGCACAGCCGCACGCACACGGACACGCGCCGATACGCGTGCAGCACGAGCGGGAAGCGGTGGGAAAAATGCGGATGTTAGCCCGTTAAACGTACCTCTCCCACACAGTCTAAACCAAGTCCAAACCCTCGCAAACTCCACTCAACCCTTCCCGGCCCCAAAGACTGGTGAAGCTTAGCACACAAAATATGGGACACCGAACCCCTTCCACACTATTTAAACCAAATCCGGCCCCCCTAAACTGCATTCAAACTCCCCCAAACTCCACCGCAACCGTCTCAAAAGTCCACCCAAACCCCCCTAAACTCCACCCAATCCCCCGTCAACCCCACCTATCCCCCGCAGGGCGACGCTGACGAAGCACAGCCGCACGCACACGGACACGCGCCGCTACGCGTGCAGCACGTGCGGGAAACGGTTCCTGGATAAGCAGACGTTGGATGAGCATGGGGTCACGCATTTGCAGGTGAGTGTAATGGAATAGGTAATGTGTTATGCGATGATGTGAAGTTGTTTTTTGTTACTATAGTGCGAGGTTGACGAGTAAGATTAGGGTAGGAAGGGATAGGGTGGGGTAGGGTAGGCAAGGGGTGGAGTAAAGTAAGGTAGGCAAGGGGTAGAATGGTGTGGTGTGGGTGAGGAGTAGAGCATTCTTTCATCGCACCGCTCGTCATCGACAGGGAGTTCATCCTCACACCTTGGAGCCAAATTGGTCGCGAACTGTGCGGTTACAAAGGAACTTTCTCCCACGCACATTAAGGTTGTGGAATGAACTACCTGGAGAGGATTTTCCTGGAAAGTACAACATGGAGTTCTTCAAGAAAGGGGTTAAAAGTTTTACGGGGTCGGCAACGCGTGGGTGATGCCCCTAGTATGCAAACGTCCATAGGCTGCGGTGACTGCTTACCATCAGGCTGGCCGCAAACTTGTTCGCCACCTTAGTGGTATTAAAAAAAAAAAAAGTTAGGTAGGGAGGGAAGGGGTAGAGTAGGGTTGGGTAGGCAAGGGGTAGGAGAGGGGTAGAGTAGGGTCGCTAATGCAAGGGGTAGAGGAGTAGGGTCGGGAAGGGGTAGAATAGGGTAGGGTAGGTAAGGTGCAGAGTGGGGTAGGGTATTCAAAGGGTAGCGTTGGGTAGGGTAGGGAAGGGGAGAAGAGTAGGGTAGGGTAAGTGCAACACCAGCAAAATATACCTCCCAGCTCGCCTTATGTATTTCAAGAGAGCATAGCGATCGAGAGAATCGCGCAATAATTTAAAATTGTAAAAACGTACGAATCTGTCGAACAAATCCAATCTAACGCCTGTCCTAGCTCTTTTGAACCAAATACTTGTACCTATAACTTTTTAATTTTTATTTATTGAGAGATACATATAGTCATATCTTTACAATAGAGCAACGAATATTAGAAATTAACAGACATGGAGTTTCCTATGTAAAATATATGCTGCGATAGCTCACTGCGATGATACCTAAATAACTAGTGCATCTAACAGGTGAATGTTAAGTAATATGTGAGGATTAATATGACAAAAGAATTTTCAAATACGTATTACATATTGATCGCTTGATCGTTACATATCTTCATCCCATAACCACCATCCCTCGCCAGATAAAGCCGTTCCAGTGCCACATCTGCCTGAAGCAGCTGACGCGGCGCTCGCGGCTGCGGATGCACCTCCGAGCGCACGAGGAGGAGCTTCGCCCGCGCTTGGTGATCGTCTGCGCTGTGTGCCAGCGAGCCTTCCGGGACGCCGCTCACGCGCAGGTGAGATACACGCGTTTACACATATTTTGACAAGTTTTACACATGTTTAACACACGTTTTACACACGCTTTACACGGCTTCTTCACGTATTTTACACATCTTTTACACGTAAATTGCACACCTTCTACACGCATTTTACACATGTTTTGCACGTGCTTTACACAAGTTTTACACATGTTTTACACACTTTTATGCACGCTTACACACCTACACATAGTTTACATATACATATTCTACACACATTTTACACGTAATAAACACTAATGCTTTACACACATTTATGCACGCTTACACACCTTTTACACATAGTTTACACATGTGTTACACAGATTCAACACACATTCATTTTAATCCCTCTTTCAAATCAGTGAAACATGTCCTTCTCCATTCCTCCAACAGGAACACGTAACAAACTCGCCTGACTGCATCGAGGAGTTCGCCAACGAGCTGAAAGAGGAAAGTGAAGCTGTCACCATGCAGCTGTCGCCCACTAGTGGACTCGTCAGGCACACTGTGCAGGTTATCGGTGAGTTTGTGGTCTGGTTTTCATCGTACCTAGTCTAGTAACCGATACTCCGATTTGGCTGGAGCTGACCAACCGTCGTCGATACTAAACCGTCAGTTGCAGTCGAGCCGTCAAAGTCTTTGTCTAATATGCGATGATAATTTTGACAGCTCACTAATTCTTGGTCGTTGGCTCACGCCTATAAAGTGTCATGTTTTCTTTAAGTAAAATGTACTACGGATAACGTCGTACTTCATAGACAGGTACCGCCTCTTTAGCGAAGTGCCACGAATAACAACAGATTATCGAAAAACGGTTTTGAAATCAAGTAATCGAACATTTAAAATAAATATTTAGGGAATTATATTATTATTGTAACTTATTCCTTATTTCAATTCTTATTCCTTGTTTGGATTTCACAACAACGATTTCGACTCGCGCGTATTCTATGGAATATGCTGACTGACTTATTTACTGCGAGCCTCCCTTCCCCCGCACCCAAAAGCGACTATATTTTATACAACGTAAGGATTAGTATCGACTGCAACTGACGGTTGGTCGGCTCCAGACAAAACGGAAGGTCTGTTACTGGTCTTAGGAATATTCTAAATAGATTTTTACCCATCTCCCTCCCTACTTCCCTGTACCTTGTGCCTCCTAGAAAAACATCGTGATGAAACCTGCACATTCAGGCGACTGAATGTGTAATCACGATCTAATCTAGTCAGGTTCCGCTGGTAGGTACGGAGGTGAGACGGCAGTCGCTCCACTGCACTTAGATCTGCCGAAAGCTGGATCAAGGTCGACGTGGACAGAACCCTCGCGTGAGAGAACTAACCAGGATTTTGACGCAATGATACAGATCTCTCTCTCGTACACACTTTCTCCCTGCCGTTCGATATTATATTACCCATAATACTCTCCCCCCATCCTTATTTATGTACCCCCAAAACCTTTATACTACGTCAATCGATAGACAAACACATCCGCCACCACCGCCTAAGTACATTAGCAACACCATGGATATGACCAATGCGTTGTCCACCTCTTAAACCCCAGGATATATTTGCTATAGCAGTGAATAGACAAACGTTAGGCTCCTTTACTACTAAAGCCATCTCAGGCCCTTAGGCCGCTGCTGTCCCGTCCCGACCCCCCCTCCGCCCGTCCCAGCCAGCGCTGTCCACTGTCCCCGTGTCGTAGAGTCCCCCAAGCTGTGCAAGCCGGTCCGGAGGCAGGTGGCGGGCCCGCTGGCCGAGCCGCTGCTGTCCCGTCCCGACCCCCCCTCCGCCCGTCCCAGCCAGCGCTGTCCACTGTCCCCGTGTCGTAGAGTCCCCCAAGCTGTGCAAGCCGGTCCGGAGGCAGGTGGCGGGCCCGCTGGCCGAGCCGCTGCTGTCCCGTCCCGACCCCCCCTCCGCCCGTCCCAGCCAGCGCTGTCCACTGTCCCCGTGTCGTAGAGTCCCCCAAGCTGTGCAAGCCGGTCCGGAGGCAGGTGGCGGGCCCGCTGGCCGAGCCGCTGCTGTCCCGTCCCGACCCCCCCTCCGCCCGTCCCAGCCAGCGCTGTCCACTGTCCCCGTGTCGTAGAGTCCCCCAAGCTGTGCAAGCCGGTCCGGAGGCAGGTGGCGGGCCCGCTGGCCGAGCCGCTGCTGTCCCGTCCCGACCCCCCCTCCGCCCGTCCCAGCCAGCGCTGTCCACTGTCCCCGTGTCGTAGAGTCCCCCAAGCTGTGCAAGCCGGTCCGGAGGCAGGTGGCGGGCCCGCTGGCCGAGCCGCTGCTGTCCCGTCCCGACCCCCCCTCCGCCCGTCCCAGCCAGCGCTGTCCACTGTCCCCGTGTCGTAGAGTCCCCCAAGCTGTGCAAGCCGGTCCGGAGGCAGGTGGCGGGCCCGCTGGCCGAGCCGCTGCTGTCCCGTCCCGACCCCCCCTCCGCCCGTCCCAGCCAGCGCTGTCCACTGTCCCCGTGTCGTAGAGTCCCCCAAGCTGTGCAAGCCGGTCCGGAGGCAGGTGGCGGGCCCGCTGGCCGAGCCGCTGCTGTCCCGTCCCGACCCCCCCTCCGCCCGTCCCAGCCAGCGCTGTCCACTGTCCCCGTGTCGTAGAGTCCCCCAAGCTGTGCAAGCCGGTCCGGAGGCAGGTGGCGGGCCCGCTGGCCGAGCCGCTGCTGTCCCGTCCCGACCCCCCCTCCGCCCGTCCCAGCCAGCGCTGTCCACTGTCCCCGTGTCGTAGAGTCCCCCAAGCTGTGCAAGCCGGTCCGGAGGCAGGTGGCGGGCCCGCTGGCCGAGCCGCTGCTGTCCCGTCCCGACCCCCCCTCCGCCCGTCCCAGCCAGCGCTGTCCACTGTCCCCGTGTCGTAGAGTCCCCCAAGCTGTGCAAGCCGGTCCGGAGGCAGGTGGCGGGCCCGCTGGCCGAGCCGCTGCTGTCCCGTCCCGACCCCCCCTCCGCCCGTCCCAGCCAGCGCTGTCCACTGTCCCCGTGTCGTAGAGTCCCCCAAGCTGTGCAAGCCGGTCCGGAGGCAGGTGGCGGGCCCGCTGGCCGAGCCGCTGCTGTCCCGTCCCGACCCCCCCTCCGCCCGTCCCAGCCAGCGCTGTCCACTGTCCCCGTGTCGTAGAGTCCCCCAAGCTGTGCAAGCCGGTCCGGAGGCAGGTGGCGGGCCCGCTGGCCGAGCCGCTGCTGTCCCGTCCCGACCCCCCCTCCGCCCGTCCCAGCCAGCGCTGTCCACTGTCCCCGTGTCGTAGAGTCCCCCAAGCTGTGCAAGCCGGTCCGGAGGCAGGTGGCGGGCCCGCTGGCCGAGCCGCTGCTGTCCCGTCCCGACCCCCCCTCCGCCCGTCCCAGCCAGCGCTGTCCACTGTCCCCGTGTCGTAGAGTCCCCCAAGCTGTGCAAGCCGGTCCGGAGGCAGGTGGCGGGCCCGCTGGCCGAGCCGCTGCTGTCCCGTCCCGACCCCCCCTCCGCCCGTCCCAGCCAGCGCTGTCCACTGTCCCCGTGTCGTAGAGTCCCCCAAGCTGTGCAAGCCGGTCCGGAGGCAGGTGGCGGGCCCGCTGGCCGAGCCGCTGCTGTCCCGTCCCGACCCCCCCTCCGCCCGTCCCAGCCAGCGCTGTCCACTGTCCCCGTGTCGTAGAGTCCCCCAAGCTGTGCAAGCCGGTCCGGAGGCAGGTGGCGGGCCCGCTGGCCGAGCCGCTGCTGTCCCGTCCCGACCCCCCCTCCGCCCGTCCCAGCCAGCGCTGTCCACTGTCCCCGTGTCGTAGAGTCCCCCAAGCTGTGCAAGCCGGTCCGGAGGCAGGTGGCGGGCCCGCTGGCCGAGCCGCTGCTGTCCCGTCCCGACCCCCCCTCCGCCCGTCCCAGCCAGCGCTGTCCACTGTCCCCGTGTCGTAGAGTCCCCCAAGCTGTGCAAGCCGGTCCGGAGGCAGGTGGCGGGCCCGCTGGCCGAGCCGCTGCTGTCCCGTCCCGACCCCCCCTCCGCCCGTCCCAGCCAGCGCTGTCCACTGTCCCCGTGTCGTAGAGTCCCCCAAGCTGTGCAAGCCGGTCCGGAGGCAGGTGGCGGGCCCGCTGGCCGAGCCGCTGCTGTCCCGAGTCTCGGACGCGGCGCGCTCCATCGCCAGAGTGGTGGAGATCGAAAAGGCTTTCCGCTGCGAGTACTGCGAGGAGTAAGTGTTTCACGAAATAATATGCTAGTTATAATCCGCGTCATGAAAGAACAGATTTGTCAAATGGTAGTAGAGGGTATTTCGAGCAGGTAGTCGCCTACTGCGCAAGTCGAACCACGTGACCCGCCAAGTCTCTTCTTACATGACACTAGATTGAAATATTATATTGGGTAATGGACACAGAGGTCCTATTGTCGTCGGGGATACCACTGCAACAGTTCCGATGCTATCTGGGTGGGTGGTTTTAGTTATTTTGCGAATTCTCTTGTTGTTGTGTATTGTTTACTGTCTGTAATTTTATGTGTATTTAGTATTGTGAGCTTCTGTTGTGGTGTCCTGCGACAATAAATGTATTTCATTCATTCATTCGTTCGTAATGAAAATGACAGAGTGACTTGTCTTATTTGTTTAACAAACTATACCCAAAATCATGATTTGCCGTATCAATCACGCTACGTACATTCTGTATAGATGTCTTGATTTATAAAAGAATAACATAGAATGAGAATTTCAGCGAATACTGCTGCAAATGCAATGCCGGTTTGCCTGTTATTGGCTTTACATTTATGTAAATTGTTATTTTTACTATAGTTTAAGAGCATTGTAAAACAAATGTAAATCTTTTGGCAAATTAAATAATTAAAAAATGTATCCATTTAAATACTTAATTTCCGTAACCAAATAAGACAAGTCAGTCTGATCAGATTTTAAGTATAATGTACTAAGATGTTGGGTCATCTATAACTCTGTATTTTTCATCAAAGTTTCATGTGTACAATAAATTGAAAAATAAAATAAATCATCATCATCATCACAGCCCATAACAGTCCACTGCAGGACTTCGGGCCTCTCCCACGAAAGGGGAGGTCATTGCCATAATCTCCACGCTTGGCAGGCGGGTTGGAGATCGCAGTGCAGTTGATGTAAATCTACCCAGAAAGATGCTGCTGACTAAAATAAATAAAATAAATAAACAAATAAAATATATTTGTAATAGTGAGATCTCAAGGAGGGCGATTAATGCGCTGTGACATCTCAAATTCGACGTTTTCTCTAGCCATAAAACTGAATTAAGACGTGACTGAAATTGGTCTTCGACAATATGCAACTGTCGGAGATAGTTGAGAATATATTTTACTCTGCCGTAGATATTTCAATGTCATTAATAATGGAGATATATCTCCATATATTGCCATATGTGGCTAGAAAAAATTTCGAATTCGAGATGTCGAAGCGCGAGAATTAACCACAGCTATGCATTCACTCCGTCGCTGTATCTAAATTGAATTGAGATTGTAAAAGTGACACGTTGGTCTCAGCAGGGCCTCAGTGATCACCATCAACTTAATACTAGTCCACTGCTGGACATAGCGCCCATAGCGCTAATGCGGTCTCGGCTTACCTCATCCAACATGCGCCTGAAAGCCTGCTTTCAAAAGTTACCTCTAATTAATCACGAAACCGTGTGGTGTCCGGCAGAGTAGAATAGCACCAACCCCTAACACTCGTGGGTGTCGTATAAAGCGACTAATGTTATCGAGGTAATAGATCTAGAATCTCCGTAAACTGGAAAATGGGCAGCAGCGTTTTCCATACTTTTATTTATAACACTGCGATCTCCAACCAGCCTGCCAAGGGTGGAGATTATGGCAACGCCTCCCTTTTCGTGGGAGAGGCCCCTAGTCCTGCAGTGGACTGTTATGGGCTGTGATGATGATGATGAATCACGAAACCATACACCTTTAAAAATACGCCTATTTTATATACAGGTGTGTCACTCGATGTGCCGTTCGTTACAGATTGAAATGGCTATAATTTTGTCAACTTTGAGTTGTTTAAATTAAAAACCGGAAATATCGGAAAAACCTTGTCGAATTTTAATAATAATATGTTACAATAGGTTCGATGTAGGCACTTTTGGCGCGGAAAACAGCATCGAATCTGTCATTAAACCGAAAAATTCGCTCGCTGTACGAACGTGACTGGCTTGAATATCTTATCTTTTAGCATTTTTAGTTGGTAACACTTCAGGTGGCGCTCACCCTGGAATGGGGTCGAATGGGGTCTGTCATAAGTCCTCAAAAGCACACAAAAATCGGGTTTTGCAATCTTATGATGACATAATGTTCCAATATGGACCCCTCCTAATCCAATCCGTTCTTCCAGCGTGTTCTACTCCGAAGACGGTCTGAACAAACACCGCATCATCCATAAGGGAGTGAAGAACCCTTTCACTTGCCATATCTGCAAGGTTTGCTTCCCGACTTATTCGAGGTGAGGAGTTTGGCTTTTCATTTATTATTTGTACAGATTTACAGTGTCGGTAGCCGATTGGTTACGGTATGCGACTCGTAAGCGAGAGGTACCGGGTTTGAATCCTACTGCGGCCATGTACCAATGACTATTTTCTGAGTAATGCACATACCTACATTAAGTAAATAAGCGATGCTCTTATGGTGAGGGAAAACATCGTGTTGAATGCTGCACATTCAGGCGACTGAATATGTAACCATGATCCAATCTAGTCATGTTCCCCTGATAGCAGGGGATGGGAACGTCAGATGGCAGTCGCTCCACTGTAATTATCTGATGTGTCAAATCCTGGATAATGGTCATGGCGGACCCCGGGCCCTCGTGAGCGAGAGTACAACCGGGTCATTAACGCCAAAATGATTATTTTTTTATTTATTGATATGATGATGTGATGCAAGGTCCTATCCTATTTCTGTGATAGTCGGCACAACAACAGTTTTGATTACACTTGTTTAAGTACCTTTGGATGTAATCTTATTATCATAATGTCAGCCACTATCACTGGAAATATGCCTTCCCCAAAATCTTCGGAAATATATTTTGTCTACGATTTTTCAGGCGTACCCAAACCCCATAAATTGTCTTCGGTCGTTAGTGCGCCATATATTTCGTATTATGACCGAGGTCGACAGGACCCTGGGTGGAGTAGGGTTCATGGCTAGTTCTTTAAGTTCCCTCCATTATCCCCAAACCCACGGGCCACCCACCCAGATGCACGACCCACAAGACCACCCACGGGTTCTACAAGCGTCCCTTGGCGCTGGCGGCGCGCACCGGCGAGGAGGCCGGGCCCGCCGCCACCGGGATCCTGGGCTACGGGGACTTCCCCGTCGTGAAGCACTTCCTGTGCGAGGTGAGTATCAGTGAAAATTGGTCATTCCCATTTTTAAATTTTTTGGAAAAAATAGCCAGTTTCGGACACCCTCTATCCTGGAAAATTTGTTTAGGGCTTAAACTGTCGGGAATATTGTCTACTTTAAAAAAGTTTTAGGAAGCTCTCTCGTCAGAACCTTTTTATGTGGCATTTTTGTGAAAAATTTGCGGTTTTTCAGCCATAACACAACGCGCGCACATTTAAGAGTGTTGCATATAACATCATGAAAGAATAGCATGTTTACTGCAATTATTGCAATTTCAGCAATTTTATGTGTAACTTATGACTGGCCTATAACGTCTTATGTCCAGTCTGAGACTTTAACGACTCTGCGAATGTTTATTCGGGGAAGCTTTGAAGACTAGGGACCATATTCTGTGTACAAACGAGAGGTATGAGTTAGAGCGGATGGAAGTGGGCCCGATCTATTTTACGGACTTGTAGTACTCAGTGATAACACACCTGCGTTAAGCATTTTTTTTGCCTGCATTAATCGTAGATGTTATGGGCGACAGTTACCGTTTACTATCAGGTGGGCTGTCTGCTTGTTTGTCACTGGGTAGAATAAAAAAAAAATCATTCCAATTAAGTCAATTGGTAACTAATCTCCCCATAGTATTTATAAGGTCTATTATTATTCTATTACTATTAGTATTTAGAAGGAAATTTCCAGCAGTACAACTTAACGCAACGAATTAAACTAAATACCGGGGGGTAAATGAAACTTCAAATTGACAAAAAAATACTGGTAGGTACGCCTCAACCGGCGTATATGTATGAATGTGGAAGGCAAAATATTTGTAGCTTGTGACACTGGATAGTCTCTGCTTACCTCTATGGGATACGGTACCCCCTGAGTCTGACCTGATAGGATTCGTATTATATGGGTCCATTTGGAATTTAGTCCGTTTGGTATTAGATGTGTTTGGGAGGAGATCTGTTTGGGACTGGGGCCGTTTGGGTTGGGGTCCGTTTTAGGATTAGGTCCGTTTGGGAGGGGGTCTGTTTGGGAATGGGTCCGTTTGGGAGGGGGTCCGTTTGGGACTGGGTGCGTTAGGGACAGGGTCCGTTTAGGTTTGGGTCCGTTTGGGATGGTGTCCGTTTGGGAGGGGGTCCGTTTGGGACTGGGTGCGTTTGGCTTTGGGTCCGTTTGAGATGGGTCGTTTGGGACTGGGTCCGTTTAGGAGGGAGTCCGTTTGGAAGGGGGACTGTTTGGGACTGGGTCGTTTGGGACTGAGTCTATTTGGGACTGGGTTCGTTTGGGACAGGGCCCGTTTGGATTTGGGTCCGTTTGAGACTGGATCCGTTTGGAACTGATTCCGTTTGGGCCAGGATCTCTCTATAACAACAATGCCGTACCAGGACTGCGGCCGCTCGTACCTCCACTGGACGTACTTGCAAGTCCACCGGCGCATGAAGCACGCGGGCTCCGGATGCCGGCACAAGTGCTCGCAGTGCCCCCTCACCTTCCCCAGCAGTTGGGGGGTGGCCTACCATAGGAAGAAGGCTCACGGGGGGTACAAACCGCCCCCCAAGCAGACCAGGACCGATTACAGGTTTGTCACGGCTTTTTTATACCATTAAGGTGGCAAACGGCCTGCATGATGGTGAGCAGTCACCGCAGTATATAGACGTTTGCAATACCTACGCGTTGCCGACGTAAAAACTTTTTCAACCCTTTCCTGAATAACTCCATGTTGTAATGTAATCTCCAGGGACAACCTCTCACGTTTTTAAAGACTTGCCCTGTTTTGGAGTGAGAAGCGTTGGTGGGGGTCTGACTCGTACTCCGAGGTACTGTGTTCGAACCCCAACGCAGCCATGTACCAATGATTCTTTTCTGAGTTATGTACGTTAGTTGAAGTACGATGCTCTTACGGTGAGGGAAAACATCGTGATGAAATCTACACATTCAGGTGACTGAATGTGTAACCATGATCCAGGATATCGTCGAGATAGCGGCAACTCTGTTCTATCCCATAATTCTGCTCCACTCCATTCCATTACGAGTACATTCTATAGTCCTATACAATTTCGTGCTAATTCACCCCATCCCATCCACTAATTTAATACAATTTCTACCATCCCACCCCAACCCATACATTACATTGTTATCAATTTCCCATTTATCCTTATACAATCCAATATCACTAATCTAAACAATTTAATTCCATCTAACCTCATCCAATCATATCCTACCATATTTTATTTACACAGTTTCATCCCATTCTACCCCAGCTCATCCACTATGTTCAAACAATTATATTCCATCCCACCTCGATCTATATTCTACATATCCTATATTGTACACAAATTCATCCAATGTCATCCCATCCCATAACATACTAATACCAATATATATTTTAATACTTTCGTGGTCATTACCTCCATCACTATACCTCCATCACACATATTATCTGGATTGTTACCACAGTTATTATTATTTTACTAACTCCATTCCGTACTACTAATACCATCCCATACTATCCCATCCCGAATCTCTCCATTCCTCTCTAATCGACTCCTGGTACAGGATCCCTTGCCGTGACTGCGACGAAGTGCTGCCAAACAAAAGTATGCTCTATAAGCATAGGCAGAAGAAGCACAGCGACATGTCGTTGAGGACCGATGATGCTGGTAAGAAATTCTAAAGAAACAAGTAGCTGTAGATACGGCTTTAATCATAAGATACACAGAGGTCAGATGGCAGTCGCTCCACTGTAATTACCTGACCTGTCAGATCCTGGATCGTGGTCAATGCCGGGCACAGCCGGGACAATAACTCCAAGATGACATGCATTGGCGGCGTCAGTTTCTGATTCAGCTGCCGGCCTTGTCAAACCCAGCGATCCATGCGAGAGCTGACGGATGGTACGTCCATTCTTTCCACATCTTTTCCGTCAAAAATGTTACGAATTCAATGAAATCTTTGAAAAGATAGAGACTCAGGTAAAATCGTAATCGAGTATTGTAGATTTGAATGTGTACTCAGACAGCAGAGGCATTGGAGAGGAGAACTGGCATTGGAGGCACTCTATTTATTCATCATGCAATGTTTCGATAAATCTATCGTAACTTGTACGCCTTATAGGTAGCGGCGACGGCGTAGTGGAGTACCGGTGCGAAGTGTGCGAGCTGGCGCACCCGACGCGAGCGTTGCTGGAGGCGCATCGCGCCCGAGCGCACTCGCCTGCCGCGCGCCCGCCCTCAGCACTCAGGCGGGAGTGAGTACAGACAGACATATACATGAAATACACATTACAATGTACACATTACACACAGGGCCCGTGACACTGCCTTGGGGGACTCCTGTTTATTGGACCAATGGCACTGCCTTGAGAGACTCCTGCATATGGGATCCGTATAAGATGGGTCTGTTACAAAAAATACCTATTAATTCATTACACATAGGGCCCATGACACTTCCTTGGGGGACTCCTGCATATGGGATCCGGATGGGGTCCGTTTGAATTTAGGACTAGGTCTTTTTGAGGTGTGGTCCGTTTGGAAAAGGGTTTGTTTCATATTGGACCCGTTTGGAACTGGGACTTTTTATGATGGGTTGATAGCTTAGTGGAATACCGATCTGAAGTGTGCGAGCTGGCGCACCCGACGTGAGCGCTTCTAGAGGCGCATCGGGCGCGAGCGCACTCGCCCGTCGCTCGCCCGCCCTCAGCACCCGGGCACATACACATTACAATATACACAATATATAAAATACACATTACACATAGGGCCTGTGACACTGCCTTGGGAGACTCCTGTATATAAGACCAATAGCACTGCCTTGGGTAACTCTTGCTTATTGGATTCGTTTGGGACTGGGCTCGTTTGGGGTGAGGTCCATTTCAGGATGGAATCCATTTGGGGTAAGTAAGTAATTCGGATGGGGGTCCGTTTGTGATGAGATCCGTTTCAGAGCAGGGTTTAATTGGGACTGGGTCTGCTTAGAGTAGTCCGTTTGGGAAAGGGTTTGTTTGATACTGATACTGGACCCGTTCAGTACTGCGATTTTTTGTGATGATTACCGGTGCGAAGTATGCGAGTTGGCGCACTCGACGCGCGCCCGCCCTCAGCGTCCAGGCGGGAGTGAGTACAGACAGACAGACAGACATACAGTTTCTATGTACACATATTACACACATGGCCCATGATACTGCCTTGAGGGACTCCTGCATATGGGATCCGTTTGGCACTGGGTGCGTTTGGGGCGGAATCCGTATAAGATGGGTCTGTTTAGGATGGTTTCCGTTTCGGATGGGGTCGATTTGGGGTGAGATACTTACGTTTCAGGGTGTAGGCCATTTTGGACTTTTAAGATGAGATCCGTTTGGGATGGTATATATTCCAGCGAATGGTCCATTTGGGGCTGGGACCGAGTTCATTTGGGACTTGGTTGTTTGGGAAATGGGTTGTTTGGGACTGGGTCGATTGGGAAGTGGGTCAATTGGGAAATGTGTAATCTGAGGTCCGTCACCCCCGCAGTCTGTCGGGCGCGGCGCCCCCTCTGGGCGTGCCGGCGCGCTGGTGGGCGTGCGCGCGCTGCCCGCGCCGCTACCGCGCCAAGGCGGAGCTGCGCGCGCACCAGCGCCGGAAGCATCCGCAGCAGCTGGTGCTGATCGAGGTGAGTTTGGGGGCAAAGCACTGCAGTGGCGCCGCCTATCGTGTTATCGCTATGTTTGACGACCTGAGTGGTTCAGTGGTCAACATGCCGGTCTGCCACGCAAGAGGTCCCAGGTTCGATTCCCGGCCGGGCAGAAATTTAAATGATGAATTTTAATTTCTGTTACGGGTCTGGGTGTTCTATGTATAATAAGTATGTATTTAAAAAGTATATAAGTAGTTTATCAGTTATCTACCACCCATGACACAAGCTTTGCTTACTTTGGGGCTAGATGGCGCTGTGTGAATTTGTCCACGAATATTTATTTATTTATTTATTTTACATCTTGTTCATGCTAAGACAAATTATGCTAGTAACTTTTACTTCGCTTTGCGCTTTCTTTCCCTTTGCTTTCCATTAAATTTTTGACGTTATAAAAGAGATTAATTAACGTATCCTAATTCAATAAATACTTTTTTCATTTTCATCAAGCCATTAGTAACAGTAGCAGAATACTAAAAACATGTCAAACCGCCATTGAGCTGCTCCTGCGATTCAATTACACTCAATCTAGCCATTAGCAAATTAGTTTTTATCAGTGGAAGCCTATAATTGGCTATGTAATGCTATCATTGTTTTTATAGTAATAACTACTGTTGGCTTTCCTTAAGTGAATAAAAAAAAAATATAGCAGACTTGAGGCACTAGTCTCTCTCTTAATAAAAAAAGCTACCCCATAACCCTCCGCCCCAGATATCGGGGTTGAACCCCACCCCGGAGGAGGTGATGGAGCAGCTGGATCTGAACAACATACCCCGGGACAAGGTGCTGGAGATCACCAAGATGTCCTTCCCTAAGGTAATGTGCCACTTCTCTGCTGTTAATATTTCAGTGCCCATTGTATTATTTTGAATGTGCAATAAAGCGTTCCGGTGAATACTTAATTATAGTGAAACCTGTGTATTTAGGCGGCTTATGCTCAATTGCACTAAACTATGAGTGTCGGTGACCGAGTGGGTATCCGACTCGTAAGCGAGAGGTACGGGGTTCGAATCCTACTGGCGCCTACCTACCTACTTATCAATGACTTACCTACTACCCTGTCAATGACTCTTTTATGAATTATGCAAACGATGCTCTTACGGTGAGGGAAAACATCGTGAGAAAACCTGCACATTCAGGCGACTGAATGTGTAACCATGATCCAATCTGGTCAGGTTCTGTGAAACTACATAACAGTGTTATGTAGTGTCTCATCTGCCAAATCCTGGATCATGGTTAAGGCGGACCCCGGGCCCTCTTGCGTGAGAACAGAACAGCTGGAGAACACCTGTGCTTGTTTTAAACTGTATTTTTACTCTTTTAAATTTGCAGACCTTAATTGGTCCATGCTCATTTTCATGGTCAACTTTTCATGTTGCTGTGTATCTGGTAATAAACAAAAAATATCTCATACAGGGCACCACCAGCATAGTCCCTTCGTCTTGCCGCGCGCTGTCTCTCCTGGGCTCCGTGCCGCGCGCCACCATCGCCTGCGGACGGCCCCGGGCGCACTGTGAGTGAATATGGGGAGACACTATGGGGGTGACGGGAGACACCATGGGGGTGACGGGTGGGCTCCGTGCCGCGCGCCACCATCGCCTGCGGACGGCCCCGGGCGCACTGTGAGTGAATATGGGGAGACACTATGGGGGTGACGGGAGACACCATGGGGGTGACGGGTGGGCTCCGTGCCGCGCGCCACCATCGCCTGCGGACGGCCCCGGGCGCACTGTGAGTGAATATGGGGAGACACTATGGGGGTGACGGGAGACACCATGGGGGTGACGGGTGGGCTCCGTGCCGCGCGCCACCATCGCCTGCGGACGGCCCCGGGCGCACTGTGAGTGAATATGGGGAGACACTATGGGGGTGACGGGAGACACCATGGGGGTGACGGGTGGGCTCCGTGCCGCGCGCCACCATCGCCTGCGGACGGCCCCGGGCGCACTGTGAGTGAATATGGGGAGACACTATGGGGGTGACGGGAGACACCATGGGGGTGACGGGTGGGCTCCGTGCCGCGCGCCACCATCGCCTGCGGACGGCCCCGGGCGCACTGTGAGTGAATATGGGGAGACACTATGGGGGTGACGGGAGACACCATGGGGGTGACGGGTGGGCTCCGTGCCGCGCGCCACCATCGCCTGCGGACGGCCCCGGGCGCACTGTGAGTGAATATGGGGAGACACTATGGGGGTGACGGGAGACACCATGGGGGTGACGGGTGGGCTCCGTGCCGCGCGCCACCATCGCCTGCGGACGGCCCCGGGCGCACTGTGAGTGAATATGGGGAGACACTATGGGGGTGACGGGAGACACCATGGGGGTGACGGGTGGGCTCCGTGCCGCGCGCCACCATCGCCTGCGGACGGCCCCGGGCGCACTGTGAGTGAATATGGGGAGACACTATGGGGGTGACGGGAGACACCATGGGGGTGACGGGTGGGCTCCGTGCCGCGCGCCACCATCGCCTGCGGACGGCCCCGGGCGCACTGTGAGTGAATATGGGGAGACACTATGGGGGTGACGGGAGACACCATGGGGGTGACGGGTGGGCTCCGTGCCGCGCGCCACCATCGCCTGCGGACGGCCCCGGGCGCACTGTGAGTGAATATGGGGAGACACTATGGGGGTGACGGGAGACACCATGGGGGTGACGGGTGGGCTCCGTGCCGCGCGCCACCATCGCCTGCGGACGGCCCCGGGCGCACTGTGAGTGAATATGGGGAGACACTATGGGGGTGACGGGAGACACCATGGGGGTGACGGGTGGGCTCCGTGCCGCGCGCCACCATCGCCTGCGGACGGCCCCGGGCGCACTGTGAGTGAATATGGGGAGACACTATGGGGGTGACGGGAGACACTATGGGAGTGACGGGAGACACCATGGGGGTGACGGGAGACACTATGGGGGTGACGGGAGACACTATGGGAGTGACGGGAGACACCATGGGGGTGACGGGAGACACTATGGGGGTGACGGGAGACACTATGGGAGTGACGGGAGACACCATGGGGGTGACGGGAGACACTATGGGGGTGACGGGAGACACTATGGGAGTGACGGGAGACACCATGGGGGTGACGGGAGACACTATGAGGGTGACGGGAGACACTATGGGAGTGACGGGAGACACCATGGGGGTGACGGGAGACACTATGGGGGTGACGGGAGACACTATGGGAGTGACGGGAGACACCATGAGGGTGACGGGAGACACTATGGGGGTGACGGGGGACACTATGGGAGTGACGGGAGACACCATGGGGGTGACGGGAGACACTATGGGGGTGACGGGAGACACTATGGGAGTGACGGGAGACACCATGGGTGTGACGGGAGACACTATGGGGGTGACGGGAGACACTATGGGAGTGACGGGAGACACCATGGGTGTGACGGGAGACACTATGGGGGTGACGGGAGACACTATGGGAGTGACGGGAGACACCATGGGGGTGACGGGAGACACTATGGGGGTGACGGGAGACACTATGGGAGTGACGGGAGACACCATGAGGGTGACGGGAGACACTATGGGGGTGACGGGAGACACTATGGGAGTGACGGGAGACACCATGGGGGTGACGGGAGACACTATGGGGGTGACGGGAGACACCCTGGGGGTGACGGGAGACACTATGGGAGTGACGGGAGACACCATGGGGGTGACAGTGGGAGCTACGTTGTATGGTAACCGTTTGAGCCACATAGAGATAATGGATGTCACTGGGCAAAGACGCTTCCAGTAGTTACATTTTGGATTGTAATTAGAATGACTCAGTAAAATGTCAAGCATTTTCAGTATAATAAAGCGTCGTCTCCGACAGCGTTGTGTTGTGACATAAAGCAGAGTGTGAGGAGGTGTGAAAAAAAATGTGACTTTAATTTTAAGTGTGGGTAACTAAAATAGTAGTTTATGCAACTGTCATATAAAAGGGGGTATTAAAACATGAGTGTCTGTGTTGATAATACTTTCACTACACATATTATCTGGTTTGTTACCACGGTTAGTATTGTTTTTACCTCGATATTTCGACGCAGTTGCATGCGTCATGGTCACGAGTTGACTGGTGCCGCTGTGTGAAGACAAACCCGATAAAATGTGTAGTGAAAGTGTAGTGAATAACCACGAAAGTCTTAAAACCTGTGTTGATAATAGTTTGACACGAGTGTTTTAATACCTAATTATATGCAGTTGCATACACTACTTTATCTACACTCGTATTTTTATGTTAAAATATCGTACCTATAATTTTCTAAACTTTGCTGGTAGTAAGCTGCGAGTCAGTTCTGTTGTATCTACGCGTCGAGGATATCAAGGGGCGGGAAATTCACTTTACTTTCACATATATCTATTTATTTGCTTAAAATAAGATATAACATTCACAAACACAAATTACAACAATTACAAAAAATATTTTGTTTAGCGGGAAAATAATTACACAGAATATAAACAGGAAAATTTAAATTTTGAATTTGAATTTGTTAAAGACATCTATGTATTCAGCCTACATTTGACCGTGTCCGGGCGCCCGACGAGAATTTAAAAAATATAAGTGTTGCATAATGATTAAAAAGTTATTTTACGATACAGCTGTCATGAAAATAGTATGGGAAATGCTGTATCGAAAAGTATTTTTTTAAAATTTTATAGTCTGGCGTGAAAAAAGTGTACCCTTAAACGACTGTTTTCGAATATGTAATTGGAACATTACGCTATGAGTGTAGATAAAACATGTTTATGCCAAGTTGTGCACCAACCAACGTTTTGTGGGTTTGCTGAACGTCTACTATCGCACTACTATTATAATGGAGACACTAGTGGTGGTGTAATGATGGCACCAGTGTTGGCGGTAGTAGTGTAGTGAGCGATTGCCTTGTAATTGCATTGATGCTGAGTCATCGCTTGCAGTCGAGTCGCTGTCGTCGCGTCGCGGGCGCAGCGGGAAGCCGACGGCGGCAAGGCCAAGGGACCTGAGACTTGTGAGTTATTATTTCTTTACTTGGTCATCTTGACGGTTGTGCTCTCACGCGCGAGGGGCCGAAGTCCGCCTTGACCATGATCCAGGATTTGGCGGATCAGGTAATTACGGAGCGACTGCTATTTAGCCTCCGTGTCCCTGTTAATAGGGGTTCCTGACCAGATTGGATCATGGTTAAACATTCAGTCGTCTGAATGTGCAGGTTTCTTCACTACGTTTTCCCTCACCGTAAGATAATCTGTTAGTGTTCGGCTCCGTTGACCACTTATACCTATATATTAATTACAAGGCGGCGACGAGGCCAAAGAGGGACTAGAGACTTGTGTGTTATTAGTTCTTGACTTTATCTGTGATTTTATTTCGCAAATTTCAGCCGTAGTTATTATTTTCTACTTTATTTTACGTTTCATGCTATAGGAAAACCTGCTCCCGGAAGCACATTCCATAGAAGTGTGTTATCAGCGACAAATTTTGGCAACGAAATTTTCTTTTATTTAAGTATATATTATTAATAATATCCTTACGTCGTGGATCTTCCAGCTATCTCTACGAGCCGCTTTGGTTCGACCTTTATAATGCCTACGGCCGAGGAATGGAACACATATGTTACCAAGAACAATTACAACTAAATGTAATTGTAATCAAAAATGTCAAGATATAAAATTCACACTGTCAATCTTAATTACTATAAATTACACATTTTAAGGGTATGTTCCGGGTTTCCTACCGCGTACCTTTGTAGACGAGTAGCCCGATATTTCGACACAGTTGCATGCATCATGGTCACGGGACGACTGGAGAGCTGCGAGCGCCGGACGATGTTGTTTAGCGATAAAGCGGCCGAAGTCGATCTACCCACTTTCGCAAAAGTTTGTTGCTACTACTGGAACTCGAACTCACTTTTGAGTCACGGCACACTACACTGACCGTATCACTCACTTTTTTAGTCTTATTTCGACCTAGTTCTGGTTTTAGAGACTGAATCACTTACATTTAAAATATGTAATAATAACCGCGATAGTTTAAAACATTATGTTACCATAAATTAATCACAGTAGACTGATTTTTTTTTATATTATAAATAATACTTTCGAAATTGCTATTAATTAGATGTAGAAAAAGTCTAAAATGCCGCGCCCCACTACTTAGTTAGTTGATTTCGATGAGTGTGGGAGCGTCGACTGCTCCAATCGAACGACGCGAGCTCCTACGTTGAGTCTCACCGGCAACTAAATGACCAATTACAACGTCATTTGTATATGTATTGCGTCCATATTTTAAACTTGCTTGTGTGCGTTAATGCGATAGTGGGGCGCGGCATTTTAGATTAGACGAGCTCTACCTATGTATGTATGTCTGATGTTTATTGTCGAATGTCCCATACACCCAGATGCACTCTCGTCTGGACGAGGGCCAGTCCGCGCCCGTCGTGTCATACTCGCTCACTGTCAACCCGCCGCAGGTTAGTGGTTGAGGTTTGACCTCCGGTGGAAGATGGGGGGTGGTATGTATTTGTGGCATTTTAGCTCCCGGCCCAAGAAGCGATGGCTTGACGTAGAGAACGACATGTCATTTGTCATTTATTTATTGCTTCACATGGTAATATAATAACATTAGATCTTAAAAGTAGGTAAGTATCTCATGTGACCCTGTGAGGGCACTGCAAAATAATAAAAAATATAGAAATTAAAATTATCCTAACAATTAAATCTAGATTCCATATTGCATAAATTATCCGCGTGCTGCGCGGGCGCGACCGGGACATGACGCCAAGATGATGATGTCTCATTGTAGCTCCCGAACGGGTGAACCTATTGCAATGTGTTTTTTTCTATTTGAAAGCCAGTTTGATCGAGATGGTTTTCTTGGACGGAGAGCTTTGTTTGATTAAAATCGATTCAGAATTTTAGAAAATATTTGTGTACCTATATTTAAACTTGGGTAGGTGTTATCCGACTTTTTCTTTCGGTTAGGTATTTAGCATTGATTCCTTATTTTCGTTTTCCTTAAAACACGTTTATTTTATTTTATTTAATAGTTTATTGTACACAAGAATGATAACAGAAACAAGGCAGTATATGTATATGACACAAAGGGCACTACTTATTTCTTTGAAGAAAATCTTCCAGCAAGCCTAGGTCTATGTAATCTAATCCTTGTTTGTAAAACTAATACAGTTCGTGACAAGTATGCCTCCCCTGCCGCCCGCGCCGCCCGCGCTCGCCTACCCCGTGGCACTCAACATGGCGCCTGAGGTGAGAACAATCCTAGAAATAGTTCGGTCCTTTTTTATGTTACGCAGTGTCAAACCAGCACCCAGCCCATGAAGTTATAGATAAAAGGTATGGAGACCACACTTCGAATACCTACTTGAAGCAAATCTATGTGTTTCCATTTCGCTCTCTGTGGGCAGGCCCTCTCTTTCTAAATAGGGTATCCTTCATTTCAATTTACAAACACGGCAATACATGGCAATACACTAAAAAGAGAAGTCCGACCACACAGAGTAAGATAGAGTTATGTAGGTATTTGACTCAAGCGGTTGTTCCTAGTGTGGACTCCATTTTTATCTATACCTTCATGACCCAGCCCACCTAATGGTAAGCCGTAACTGTCGCCCATAACATCCACTATAGGTGTAAGGTGGCAGCAACAAAAATGCAGAACCGCGTTCATTGTTAGTGTGGGGACTAAGATGTAATTTCGCTGGCTATCTCCTAATAATAATAATAATAAATAAAATATTTATTTTCTCTTCACATTGGTGGGTAGATCAAATTTACAATAGAAACAATTTAACGTAAGTATAGTAAAAACCTGTGTGAGAGACTGGTAATAAATACCTGTTTTACAGATCACCAGGCCCCAGATCATTGGACTGTAACATAGTGCAAAAATTGCTTACTCTATGTTAGTCATAATCCTAATATCCTAGAGATAAGTATGGACTCTGCGTTTATATAAGTGCGCAGTATACTTTCGCTTGCGATCGCGTGCGGTCGCATTTGACAGCATGAAACCGCTGTTTTTCATACTGTATCCTTTTTTATTGTTCAGGGTTTTCTAGAGAAAAAAAAGATATAGTGAGCGTGAGCGCTCGAGCGTCGCAGAAAGCATACAGTAGTGTGGTATCGCGTACAGTAGCATGCGTTAGTTCCCCATCGCAATGTTTTTGTGTGCGGTTTTTTGCTTGGAGACTCGAACTGCATGGAGCTCATTGCACGGGTTATGAAGCTTTCTACAGTAGTGCCGCCGATCTCCGAGCGTACGCCGCCATTTTGATGCAATGAGGAGTTTTCCAGTAGGTATTTATATTTTATTTCAAAAAGCATCAATAGATGGCGCTCCTACAATTTTGGTAATCTTCTTTAAATCTGTATGATGGTGGCAGTGATTTCATGCAGCCAAGTAATACTAAACTTGAAAATAAAGTGTTTATTAATATAAACATAACTGTTAAAGGTTGAACGAAGTGTAAAAAGAAATATTTATAGAAGTTGGCACTATGTTCCATTATTATTACAACCTATAAATTGGTTGAAAACTATTGACAAATATAATATTATCCAATACAACGTACCCAGTGTTTATATCCTGTTTGCTAAGAACCTATTTCAAGCGATTATCAATTACCAAAATTGTCGGGGCGCCATATAGTGAGTGGTTATGAATGCCTTAAATACCTATTGGAAAACTCCTCATTGAGTTTGAACCAATCGCAGCAACCTTTAGTCAACTCGCGTATTCAAACTACTATGCACTATTGTTTGCAGGAGTTGTCAGCATTGAACGTGCAGTTGTTACTATGCGAGGGCGGGCTGCCGCGAGCTGACAGGATACTCATGGAGTGAGCATGAGTGTATGAGTTTGTTAATAATAAACCTTTAGTATTGTTTAACCTGAAGTTTTCTAAGTGTACAAGATAAGAATGCGTGGATAAATTCTAATGAAATTGCTTGTTATATTTTTTTTATAATGAATTAAGTGTTTACGAAAGCATTTAAGGGGTAGGCGACAACTTGTTATTTTTCAAATTCGAGTAAAGTTTGTTCGCAGTGTTTCTTTTATGTTTTGAACACAGAAATTAATCAAATTTTTGTTAAATTTCTGTGGTTTTGAGTGCAATTTCAAACACGTAATTAGGTAGGTTAACTACTTTAGTTTAGTCCAGGGATCTAATGTTTCAATTTCGGCCCGCGACCATCATATTAAAAATAGCTTAAGGGTGACTTTTCTACAAAAATAAGCAGTAAATTCCATACTTATATCACTTTCATGCTTGTTTCAGAAAATACTTGTAATTACCTATATTTTTATTACAATAAAGAATTATTCAAAAACCTGGTCCGCCTAGGATTTAGCTAGAAAAAATCGGCACTCAAAGGAAAAGGTTTGCCCATCCCAAGTTTAGTCAGTTCCTTCTTTACAACTAGTGTCATGTAAGAAGCGACTTGGCGGGTCACGTGGTTCGACTTGCGCTGTATACGATTACCTGCGCGAAATCCCCTCCACTGCCATTTGACAAGTCTCTTCTTTCATACCTACATATTGTTTTGTGTCGGAAAACAATAAATAATATGAGTAGGTAGGTAAATGGCATGAAAAAAATTGCAAAGTACTTTGTTTCAGACGTTTATTATAAAATTAGAAATATATTTTGACAAATTCGTTATTGCTGTGCAAGTATTTCATTGTTGATAATTAGTTTTAAGAGTAATTGTAGAATGGAAATAAAATGATCTTAACTGAAACGTTATTTTATTTGGATATTTATTTAATTTATTACAATATTGGCTAGACATATAAGCTTACATAACAAAGATTTAGGTAGGAAGTAATTACCTATGAACACAAAGAAAATTAATATTCATTTTCATAACTTGGTAATAATTTCTCAAATAATATTTACAGACCCATTAAAGTACTTACTCATACGTACTCCCAACTATTTACACCAATAAATTATCTATCAAATAGCATACAGTTATCGGAGAAACACGGTAGAGCTACCGAAATTTCCGCAAATGAAGTCGCGAGGAAAAGCTAGTATTTATTTATCTTATCAGTGACAATCTAGCCGATAGCCCCACGCTATTTTTAGCGGTAACTGTCGACTATAACATCTACGATTCATACACTTAGGTGCTGTCCTAATTGGCAACGGTCGTGCGACTATGGTCGTGGGACGAGAAGTTTTGAGGTCTCCTATTGGTCGGGCTACGTCCGGCGTTCAACCATGGTCACACGACCGTTGTCTATTAGATCACCGCCTAAGAGCGGCTTGCACCAAATTCTTAAACACATTTAAGTTGATACTTAAACAAAAAACTTCATACAAAAAAACGTTGACGCCATTCTTTAACGCGAAGAATTGGGTGCAAGCCGGGTTAAGGTTTCAAAAACAAAAATACAGAACACAGTTGCGTTGTCATTGCGAGGACTAAGCCTGCCTCATGCCTGTAATTGCGCTGGCTACCTTATCCTTCTAACTGGAAAATAAAATGCGGCGGCGGCGGTGACCACTTTCCATTAGGTAACCCGCTTGCCTGTTTGTCTGCCGTATAACATAAAAAAAATACCACAAACCACATATGTACAATAACAAGGTATCTCAATCATCATCATCGATACACTGTGTAATACAATGTATAATAAATATTAAAAGTATATAAGTAGTATATCAGTTAGCTAGCACCCATAGTACAAGCTTTGCTTATTTTGAGGCTAGATGGCGCTGTGTGAATTAGTCCACGATTATTTATTATTATTACTGTAGTGTGTAAATAGACATATGATTAATTATACATAAGTTGTGTACCCTTTCATTACGATTCATTATTAAACATGGTATACAACTCGGACCATCTTTTATTCTTTTTTTTTTTTTTATCTTGGACAAATTCACACAGCGCCATCTAGCCCCAAAGTAAGCAAAGCTTGTGTTATGGGTGCTAGATAACTGATAAACTACTTATAAACTATTAAATACATACTTATTATACATAGAACATCTAGACCCGTAATAGAAATTAAAATTCATCATTTCAATTTCTGCCCGGCCTGGAATCGAACCTGGGACCTCTTGCGTGGCAGTTGTTGACCACTTGTTGTGTTTCTTGTGGCAGTTGTTTGTATGTTGACCACTGAACCACTCAGGTCGCCACATTCTACAAGTCCCGTCTCTACAACACGCCGATGTTATTCAGTATATGCGTCAGTATCATCTGATGGACGTCTCTGAAGACTGTGCGTACGTTGTCAGTGTCGGTGGCTGTCGTGAAGTGGTAGTAGCACTCTCGGGGACGACTGGCTTCTAGTACCACGAAGCGTTCGGCGGACGCCATCATGTTCTTGCGCTCGCGTTTCTTGGTTGTTATGTCCTGGGAATAGGGGGCATTTTATTTTAAGCGTATGTTCCGGGTTTCGTAGCCAGATATTTCGATGCAGTTGCACGCATCATGGTCATGGGACTGCTTACGCGGTAGGCAACCCGGAATATACCCTTCAAATGTGTGATAATAACCACGATAGTTTTAAACATGGGGTATTTGAGTTTTTTTAAGTTATAAGTCAGTCATCTTCGCGTTAATGTCCCTGTCGTGCGCGAGGGCCAGGGGTCCGAGTGACCATGGTCCAGGATTTGGCAGATCAGATAATTACAGTGGAACGACTGCCATCTGACCTCCGTGAGCCTGCTACCAGGGGAACCTGACCAGATTGGATCATGGTTACACATTCAGTCGCCTGAATGTGCATGTTTCATCACGATGTTTTCCCTCAACGTAAAAGTACCGATTAGAATTCAACTAATGTACATAACTCAAAAAAGAGTCATTGGTTTATGGCCGCAGTGGGTTTCGAATCCTGTACCTCTCGCTTCCGAGTCAGATACCTTAACCACTCGGCCACCGACGCTCCACTCGCATTACTTCGTCCAATGGAAATACTGCGGCGCTGGGAGTTTATCCGAGTAGTGCGAGCGACAAAGATGACCACTTACAATGTCCTGCCGCAAAAGTAACAAGAAACCGTGGCCGTGTGGTGTCCGGCAGAGTAGAATAGCACCAACCCCTTACACTCGTGGGTGTCGTACAAGGCGTCTAATGTCTTCGAGGCTAAAGATCTAAAGTCTCCGTAGACTGGAAAATGGGCAGCTGCGTTTTCCATTGTTATATTTACAACACTGCGATCTCCAACCCGCCTGCCAAGCGTGGAGATTATGACAATAACCTCTCCTTTTCGTGGGAGAGGCCCTAAGTCCTGTAGTGGACTGTTATAAGCTGTGACAACGATAACAATAAACGATTGTTCTTACCGTAAACATGCTCTTAATGAACATTTTAGTCTTGGTATACTCGTCCGAGGTTGCGGCCTTGTAGTCGAGGTAACTGGGGAAGTGCTTCCCGATACTGCGGCCTTGGGAGACTTTCTGCTCCAGAATGTCCTGCTTGTTCAGGAAGACAATCAGACCAGCTTCTAGCAGGAATCTGGGGGTATATAGAATATGATTTTAAAAAATGCTTATACAAATAAACACAGCGCCATTTAGCCCCAATTGTAACAGACCGCCAGACCCGTAACAGAAATTAAAATTGAGCATTTCAATTTCTGCTCGGCCGGGAATCGAACCCGGGACCTCTGCGTAGCGACCGGCATGTTATCCAACTGAACTACTCAGATCGTCAGGTACAGTTTTAAACACAATGCATCCGCTAACTGTGCCCAGTCTTCAGCTGTTTTATCAAGAGCTCTCTTCCCAGCAGTGTTCAACACGCGCAGTTCGGATCTCTGTAAACACTTAACTATCCCGCGGAACGCTATTTTGCCAAAGTTTTCAAAATCGGTTCAGAAGTTTCGGATATGGGATGGGATGTGAGCTGTGAAGGGGAAAAAGGATATACCCACCCGACCGATCGATGTTGTGGCCAGGGGTCAAGGGTCCTACTTCAGGGTACTACGATCGTCGGAAATAGTAGATAGTAGGTACTTAAACCTAGGAGGTTGGAACACTTCTCTAGCGCGATGTAGAACGACCAGCTCCATCTATGCGCTATGCTTTGCCAACTTATGTTCGTGTACTCGTTATATGAGTATTGTAGACTTTCCTTAATAGAGCGATAGATGTCGCTACAAAAGAAAATACGGACCATTCTTGTTTTTTTTATTGCCAAGGTATTTATTTATTTATTATTTATTGCACACAGTAAAATACATAGAGAAACATCATACATATAGACGACACAACAGGCACTACTTATTTCTAAAAGAAATTTCTTCCAGCAGGCCTACAGAAGAGAGATGAGATAAGTAAAGCAGATCGACGTGCGCGATATAGAATACATACTAAAATACTTAAACATACTTATCTTCTCAAATAAAATATAATAAATATAATATAAATTTATAATAATAATAAAATACTATAGATAGATAGATAGATAATTTCTTTATTGCTCACACAAGAATAATTACATTAAAAAGTTCCGACAAAAAACCATAACTAGATGTGGGCAAAGGCGGCCTTATCGCTGTAAGCGATCTCTACCAGGCAACCTTTGTGTAAAGAACCGCTTGATACACAGGCAAGTCAACAACATGGACTTATAAAGATGGATGGATATGGAAAGTAGAAATATACACTTACATGCGAAAATACACATATAACAAAACTAAAATATATATAGACAATACACCTACATAAACTAAATAAAATAAAAAATTGCCAATTAAGGACATCAAAATTCATATGCCAGCCGAGAGTAGATGCGTGCGCAACTTTGCCTTAAAGGAGTTGAGTGACTTGGAGTGACGAATCTCTTTGGGTAACTGATTTCACAAGACGGTAGCTTTCACAGTGAAGGACTCTTTAAAATAGCCAGATCGATTAAACGGTGGCCTCAGAGTATTATCGTGAGCTTATCGAAGATTCCGGGCTAGGTCAACACTCTGTAATCTGAAGCCATCTCTAAGGTATTTGGGAGACATATACATACATATCTATGTACAACTAGACAGAGATAGATAATGGTCCTTGACACGTTTTTTAAAAGTCTGTAGTGACGGACTGTCCCGCACCTTATTTGTACAAGGGTGATTTTGGTTGTTAGTGGTAAAAAGTATTTGAGACGTTTAAGCGAGTGAAGCGAAAAATGTATCTTCTTGCTGACCTCATTGACGTGAGGGAGCCAGGATAGATTCGATTCAAGAATCACTCCAAGGTTTTTAGCGAATTTACTGCACTGTATAGGCGTCCCATCATAAATCACCTGAGGGATATAATTATCAAAACCAAGTCGTCTGTACATGTTTGGGCTCCCTATCACTAAAGCCTGAGATTTCTTGGGATTCACTAGAAGCCCAAAGGCCTCAGCCCAGGCAGATATGCGTATATGGGCGAAAGCATCTGTAACATCAGCGATTTTGAAATGCTGGTAAATCTGTAGGTCGTCAGCATACAGGTGGAAATTTGAAGAGATGACAGGAGTGACGGTATTTATGAATATGGAGAAGAGGAGTGGTGAGAGAACACCACCCTGCGGTACCCCGCCGACGAGCTCGCACCAGTCTGAGGAGACCTCATCATGGTGGAGCCGCTGGGAACGACCACGGAGGTACGACTCGAACCACTCTATTGCAGGAGGAGAGACGTTGAGGGAGCGAAGAACAGCGAGAAGGACATCAAAGTCAACGGAATTAAAAGTGCTGCTAAAATCCAGTAATGTCAAAATGGTAAGAGACTTATCCTCCATTGCAAGACGAATATCGTCAGTAACTTTAAGCAGCGCTGTAACAGTACTGTGACCAGTTCGGAACAAGGTAGGTACACGGACGGATGGTCCACCTGATGGTGCGCGGCCACCGTCGTCCAGGACATCTGCCACCTAAGGGGAGCGGCTGCGGTGCCGGCCTTTGAGGTACAATAAGACCACGATAAGTCTGATCGCATATTTAAAAAAATATCTCTGTATGGCAACTTATTTATTTATTTATTAAAGCTTTATGCACAAAAGTACAGCGGCGGACTTAAAGCTAAAATAGCCTTATCTACCAGTCTACCGGGATCATCTAAGCCTGAGAAAGGTAGCTAAGGTAGGTAGGGAAACTTATTCCAAGTTTTTTATCCGTCATAGAACATAATTCATAAAAGTCATAACAAACAATTTTATTTCTGTAGGGTTGTTTGTTTTCGTGAGTTAAGAAGGTGCAAAACAGTTAAAAAGAAAGTCCGGAAGATAATTTTCAGCATCATTAATAATTTAGACAAACTAAAAGAACAAGTTTAAGCTTAATAGTGACCAAATAATTGAATGTTTACATGAAGGACTGACAGGGACAGATTATTCCCAGATTATTGCCATATCCACACTTTTTAATTTTTACTACTGTCAGTCAATACGGACTTATTGTGGTCCTATTATACTTCTACGAATGCCTCACCTGCTCTGCCAGACGTCCTCGAAGAGTTCCAGCGCCTCCTGCAGCCGGTTCTGGGTGCTGTCCTCGCGCAGCACCTGGTCGAAGTCGCTGCTCGCCACCAGGAACCAGATCGCGTGGATGCCTTCGAACACCTGAAAGCATTACGTAGATATTATTTATTTTGACGTCACGGCAGTTATACGTGGATTAAGTAAGGATTTAAGAATACTGCTTTAAATCTACCTTTTTTTTATACCACTAAGGTGGCAAACAAGCTTACGGCCTGCCTGATGGTAAACATGTTATCAATACCAGGGGCATCACCAGTGGCGTAGCTATCATAGGGCCAGGCGGTGCAGTGCACCAGGGCCCCGGAGCTCAGGGGGCCCTTCAACCTAAGCTTTGAAAAGAGCGGGTCAGCCAATTTGCTAGCTCCTGAAGCTACAAAACCTGGACCCTGCTTACAATAATCGTAATTCCTTACTACCAGCCTTATTTAATCGAGTATTACCACTAATCCTATTATTTCTATTCCGTACATCCATCTGGCACCATATTTTGCTAGAACTCATTTTCGCTAAAAAAATCCGATGTATGATACAGGTTGCAGCAGAACGGCAACTGTATAATCTATAATAACTCTCAACTTGATCGAAAACGAAAAATATAATTCTTGATTTGGTTAATCAAGTAACCACGTTGTTCTCCGAAAAGAGACATGATTTTAAAAAGTGTGTCGGGCAAGGTTATAATGGGGCCAGTGTAATGAGTGGTGCGTATAATGGTGTTCAAAAACAAATTAAAGATATTCAGCCAAACGCAGAGTACGTACATTGCCACAGGTACATTGCGCCAGTCATAATTTAAATTTGGTAGTAAACGATGCCGTTCGAGGTTCTATCGAAATTCAGAAGTTCTTTGCAATAATACAAGACTTGTGTAACTTCTTTGGAAACAGCATTAATCGCTGGGACTGATTGATACTGTTATGTTTTGTGAGCAATAAAGTGTTTATCTATCTATCTGGGACCTCTTATCAAAATTCACCGGCGAATCAGAAATTACTTTGAAAAAATTAAATCCTGCAGTCAAATTTCGTTTTTTCGATGTTATTAAAGCATTGTCCGACATAACGCTGAAGAATTTAAGTAAAGACGAACGTAGTGAAGCAGAGGTTATAAAATAAAAAATGTTGAATTTTGAGTTTGTATTCCTTTGCGAATTCATGCACAGCCTATTAAACAGGATCAATTATGTTTCCAAAATTTTGCAAAAACGTGATATCGTTTTGGACGAGGCGAGTAAGGCTTTGGACGAAACAACGGATAAATTAAAAGAGTACAGGAATGACTTCAAGTCCTTCAAATCCAAGGCCACCTAAACCACGAAAAAATACGATATCGAATATTTCATCTGAAACTGATCACATTTTGCGAGTAAAATCGTTTCATTCATGCTAAGCAAATTTTTTGAAATCAAAAAGTCGAACGTTTTACAATGTGATGAAATGTGATCAGTTTCAGATGAAATATTCCGATATAATTGGACCCACTTTTTCGCTCCAATTTCTTAATGTTTCCTTCCTCAATTGACGGAGACGTGGTCCATTCGCCCTTTTTGCAAAGAAATTATAACGAACTTTGGCGTGCTCGAATGTGATCTTACGGAAGTGTATACAGCAATGCTACTGTTTCATACAATTCATGTTACTTCCGCGGCAGCAGAAAGATCTTTCAGTAAACTGAAGATTATAAAAAATTATTTAAGAAACAGCATTGGACAAGATTGCCTCCGACACTTATCGTTAATTGCATCTCATCTGTATAATAAATATTTTATAATGCCATGTGCATCGTTGCTTATTTATTTCCATTTTGTTTTATTATGCACAGAGATTTTAGATATTTAGATACTCATAGAGATGACGTATAGATTAAGCCTACTAATGATAAGTTCAACTTACTGCATCCTGTATCTTATTCTTATTCCTATCTATAATTTTGAAGGCCAATATAAGTTGAAGCTACGGGGAAAGAGGGGGTGAGGGCCCGATTCTTTCTCTATGCACCAGGGCCCTTGCCTACCTAGCTACGCCACTGGGCATCACTCACGCGTTGCCGACCCCGTAAAATCCTTTTTACCCCTTTCTTGAAGAACTCCATGTTGTACTCTCCAGGTAGTTTATTCCACAACCCTAGTGTGCGTGGGAAAAAGTTCCTTTGGAACCGCACAGTACAATAAAATATTAATCATGAATCTTTTGGCGTTAATGTCCCGGTTGTGCTCTCGAGCATGAGGGCCTGGGATCCCCCTTGACCATGATCCAGGATTTGGCAGATCAGGTAATTACAGTGGAGCGACTACCAGCTGACCTTCGTGACCCTGCTACCAAGGGAACCTGACCAGATTGGATCATGGTTACAAATTCAGTTTCCTGAATTTGCAGGTTTCATCACGATGTTTTCCCTCGCCGTAAAAGCATCGGTTACAATTCAACTAATGTACATAACTCAGAAAAGAGTCATTGGTACATGGCCGCAGCGGGACTCGAACCCGGTACCTCTCGCTTACGAGTCGGACACTCAACCGCCCCCGTATTTATAATAAAAATGTTATTTATGAATAGAATATCTAAGTGGTGTTTTTATAGGCGGAGAATTTTAAATTGAAATAAAGCAAAGAAAAAGTATTTAGTAGCAGTGAAACTACCCACTCCTGGTGTTATTAAAGTCCATAAGCAACGGTGACCATGCTCCATCAGGTGCCCGCTTGTCTGTGTGTCGCTTGTGATTTTATAGTGCTATGCCTATTTTTAATTAATTGGTATTTCAATCGCTTCATCATTGGCGGTCGGTCAGTGCGCACACCCGGGTTTCCCGATTTTTACCTGTATCCATTTCTTTCTCTCTCCCCGCTGCCCACCAACGTCGAACATCCAGAAGTCTTGCGTGCCCCCGTGCATCGACTTCGGAACCTGGTACAAATAATACAAAACGGTACTAATTTTTGTAGTTTTTTTTTGTATTCAACGTACAGACACTTTTTTACAGTTTTATTATTTGTATAGATTATATCCTGTGCCCAGATATTGGTGACAGTGCCCCACAACCCCACACCTCACAAATTTGAAAACTCATACCTTAACTTTGAACTCTATCTTCTGTATGCCCGAAGTCTTCTGTCGACACCGCAGTATATCGGCGTCCGATGGCACGTAGTCCTCCTTCTCGATCAAGTCTATTCGATCTAAGAAGCTGTAATGAATGATTTTCATATTTGTCATCATCATATTAGCCAGAAGATGCTGGGCATAGGCCACCCCCAGAGATCTCCACAAAGACCGGTCCTGTGCTTTCCGCATCCAGCTGGTACCTGCGATCCTTACCAGGTCGTCGGTCCACCTTGTAGGAGGCCTACCCACGCTGCGTCTACCGGTACGTGGTCGCCACTCGAGAACTTTACTGCCCCATCGGCCATCTGTTCTTCGAGCTATGTGCCATGCCCACTGCCATTTGATATTTGTCATAAAAGATAATAAATAATAATCACCATCTTTGTGCTCTCGCACGCGAGGGCCCGGGGTCCGCCTTAACCATGATCCAGGGTTTGGCAGATCAGATAATTACAGTGGAGCGACTGCCATGTGGACTTCGTGACCCTTCTACCATAGGTACCCACATGGTAAACCACGGTCAACCATCTTCATTAGAAGATTCGCAACCTGTGTGATTGTTCTCCGAGAAATATAACTGGAGTTTTCATGTCCAGCGGGGCTATTGGCTAACTCAGTTGACAACTGTATTTGACACTAGATAATTCTACACCACGTCATCTACGTTAAAAACTGGCAATAGCGTCTACCAAATTAGAGTAGTGTTAGTTTTTTTTATGTCAAATTCAGTTGTCCACTGAGATAGCCGATAGGCCCTCAGATGTGACGTCAGATGCGGCCAAATGCAAGTATAGTGCAGCCAATGTATCTTACCCGGTAACAGCGTCGCTGCTGTTTTCATTGACATGCCATTTCTAAATGGCGACAGTTAGTTCCACCTTTGGGCACCGCATTAGTTTGTGGCACTCTGTTTCTCATAAAATAATAGACTACCTTTTGTCCGCGATTTCGTCCACATTACTTTAGTCACTTTTGTCCCACTGCAGGGCAAAGGCCTCTTAAAAATCGGATTCGGATACGGAATCGACAAAGGACCGAGAAAGTTCTTAGATTCTGAATAACAGTTTTCGAATCGATCGACACGTATTCGCCGCTCATGAATTTCGTGTCGAATCGTTCGGAAACGGTTTCGAATAATTGTGAATACGGCTACTGTTCCCGCGGGAGCCACATTGAATTTCGCGGTAAATTATAGTCTTTAGTGATATTCTGGTCTATACACATGGTGTATATTACCTACTGCCATTTTAGTTCAAATCCGTTCATTAGTTTTTGCATGAAGGAGTAACAAACATTCATCCTTACAACGCATATACAGGGTTACATTAAAAGTCGACCTAGATCCGTTAAGGGCGTGTAGTACACATCATTTCTGAATGATTTCACTATGGAACCCCCCATCCTAAACTTAACCGTTTTCGAAATATTCGAGTTTTAATTTTTTTTAAGAAAACGATTTCGTTGTCTTGCTCCTCGTCGTCATCAATGACACGTGGTCTTCCTAAGTCCGTACTAATAGTTGGCGTACGGTCATTATTTGTACGATCAACGATCTGAACAAAAAAAAAATGCTATAAAAACTGAATGATCTCCTAGGTCAGGATAGCGGGACATCGCTGGATGCATGAAGGTTGTACCTAGCCGAGGGAGGCCTATGTTCAGTAGTGGAAGCCAGTAGGCTGAAATGATGATGCTGAACTTAAGTCGATCTAGGTCGACTTTTCCTGTAACCCTGTATAATATGTGTAGGATAGTATAAGATGTCACCAAAAGAAGAAGTAGTAAAACAAACGCGGACTTACTACTCAGCGCTGTCGATGAGCTGGTACTCGTTGGACCGCTTGAAGCATTCCCGGACGCCGCCGTCGCGCCACAGCGACCGGACGTGGTCGAAGTATTCCTGGGGAGAGGGGGAATTATGACGTCACTCGGACGTAGTTTAATCCACCTACCCTTATCCACTAGGTGAGTTCGGTACATTAGAAAAAATCATCTTGGAAAGGACTTCTATGTATTAACGTATATATGTATACATCAATGCATCTTGACGTTATTTATACGTAAAGTACGGACCTCCAGAAAGGCCTCACGGCACTCCTACCCTCGTTCCGAAGCGGTTGGACCCGACGGACGGACCGACGGTTTTATACTCGGTTCGAAACGCAGTCCGACCTTCTCCGTTTGTACGCTCATCCTGATGGTGGCACATTTTACACTGATGGTGGGAAGCGTTAGCATCACCCGTGATTAGGTTTGACGCTGTCCGTATGACCGAGAGGCCGATAGGATCATGGTGGTGGGTAGGTTATTGTGCTACCTGCTGCATTCTAACACAGTCTCGGCTGACAATCTCCCGCTTGTCAACCGAGAATACGGCAAAACGCTCAACTAATGTGGAGGAGGCTCAAGTCCAGACTGTCAGTGGCACAAACTTATCTGACCGGTACCGGCATCGCTGTTTTTGACAACAAAATGAATTGAAAAATGATGACACTTAGTTCAAGTTTCCGTCACCGGGCAGGTAAGTCGACACGAGCGATCATCATCACAGCCCGTAACAGTCCACTTCAGGACTTAGGGCCTCTTCCACGAAAGGGGAGGTTATTGCCATAATCTCCACGCTTGGCAGGCGGGTACGAGATCGCAGTATTTAAATATAACAATGGAAAATGCTGCTGCCCATTTTCCCGACTACGGAGACTCTTGATCTTTTGCCTCGAAAACATTAGTCGCCTCGTACGACACCCACGAGTGTAAGGGGTTGGTGCTATTCTACTCGGCCGGACACCACACGGCCAACACGAGCGATCGACGTTTCCTTACTCCTAAAAAAGTGGGCCCACAGAATACCAGCGCTGTGAGTCGCTTTTTGCGCCTCACAGCACATGCTGAGTGCACCGACAGTGGCATGAGGCTACCCATTGTTTTAAATGTTCTTATTATTAATGATTATTTTTGCAATTTTGTAACTATTATTGTGTCGTGGTGTGCTATGTATAATAAATGTCTTTCTTTTTTTTTTTCTTTCTGCTTACCTCAGTGTACGCCGGAGGCCCATCAGGTCCGCACCTTAGGACGTACTGCAACGGCACCAAGTTCTTGGTGTTTTGAAGCGCGATGCTGAGCGGACCCATGTGCCTTGCTATGTCGTATATCGACTCGTGAATGTTGTGGCGGATGTGCTGTGTCTTCTCTGTGCGTTCGCTGTGGATGACAGACAAAAAGTAAGAATTTTGAACAGTTAAAATCATCGCGCTTGTTGCCACGGATTCTTTTATCTTTATATTTGACAGAGTGGTGCTGGGCTAGTCGCAAAGTGCTTGCGAGACGGGAACCGGGATCTGTATGCGTGACCGATTCGTAGGTACTTTGGGACGAGCACCACAACAAGCTCGTGTGCCTCCCAATACCGTTAGCAAAGCGAGGTAGACGAAGGTATCTACATAAAAACAATGGGGGGGCGGGCGACGACGCAGACGCAATTATGCGCCTGAAGAAAAATACACTGCAAAATCAAACAGACGTAAATTTGCCTTAAACATTGTTGTTTTTTAATCATGTTCCTTATATTACTTACTCTGTACTAGAAACACGCTTTTCCTCAGAATAACTCACACCCCTTTAATCCAAGTACTTGATAACAAATCGGTGGTAAATAGTACACATCGGCAGTAGAGGTACAATCGGCACTAGTAGGTAAGAAGCGATGGATTGACATCGCCGAGTCGGATGCGAAAGCCACCGGACGACACGAGGATGCCCGAGACCGGGCGAAGTGGAGAAGAATGAGTCGGAAAACGGACCCTGGTAGAAGCCGAGACTAGCCGCTCGGAAGATGATGGTATGAAAGGCAAGCCTTACCTCTGTGAAAACCCTTGGACGTGTAGAATCTTCATTTGCTTTATAATCGTTGTCTTCCCACTCTCTCCGGTGCCCAAAAGCAGCAGCTTTATTGCCTGGGAAGCAATTATGACACGAGTTTTTGAAGCACAAGTTCGAATTCTGTCAGTGGTCATCTTGGTTGTAATGTATCTATTTTGCTCTCGCACGCGAGGGCCTGGGGTCCCGCTTGACCGTTATCCAGGATTTGGAAGATCAGGTAATTATAGTGGAGCGACTACCATCTAATTCCATGAACCTGCTACCAGAGGAACCTGACTGAATCTTTAATTATATCTGAAAATTATATAATGTATTTTGTATTTTTTATTTGTATTTTTTTATTTTTAATGACTTTCAATAAGTGTATTTTTAATGTACCTACGTTGAATAAAAATTTTGAAATTTGAAAAAATTTGAAATTTGAAATTAAAAATTTGAAAAATTTTGAAATTTGAATATTTGAATCATGGTTACACATTCAGTCGCCTGAATGTGCAGGTTTCATTACCATATTTTCCCTCACCATAAGAGCGTCGGTTAGTATTCAACTAATGTACATAACCCAGGGCGAATTAACTTGTCTGTTCAGTGTGTGACCGAATCTGTCATTCCCGTGGTGGCCTCCACCGCCATCAGAGAAAGTGCCGTACCATTAACAGTGACGCTGTTTAAATCATCTATGATAGATATCTCAGGCCAATGATGATGAAATAGCCTAGAAAAGAGTCAATGGTACATGGCGGCAGTGGGATTCGAACCCGATACCTCTCGCTTACGAGTCCTTACCACCTCAAATAACATTCACTTCCTCCACACCTCAACGAAACGTCAATATCTCAACTCACATCATTATATGTCTTAATCCACTGCTTGATCTCCCGATCGATCTGTTTAGAATTCTCTTGATCGTCGTCTTGCGCCTTCGTGCAGTTGAACAGGCCCATCGCCGGTTGACGGTAACTGTAAGTATAATATAAAATATAAATTAACCGCAAACGCTAGAAGGGGGGTGTTGTGGGTTTGACGGGAGTATCGGTTGTCAGTATGTGGCACATGTCTCACTAATGGTTGGACCGATTTCGAAACGGTTTCTTTCATTTTTTTATATAATACGGCAGACAACAGTTATGCGCGCCACCTGATGGAAAGTGGTCACCAATATGTTTAATGGGGATAGTTCTTAGCTTTGTTTGTCGGTCCCGTAGTTTAGCAAATATTTGAGTCTATATGTATAAAGCAGGATTATTTAAGTCTATTTACAGGTGTCGCACAAGGCGACGAATGTATTTGAGTCGAACTAGCAACGACTTCCCATGATCAGAAAATGGGTTTTCTATTCTAGTTTTAGCACTGCGTTTTCAAACCCGCCTACCAAGCGTGAAGATTATGGCAAGACCCTCTACTAATGTGGAGGAGGCTCTTAGTCCAGCAGTGGACTGTAACGGGCTGTTGATGAGATAAAGTCGGAGGTTTTTCGAAACCAGTCGGTTGTTATCTCCGCAGTACGGGCAGTTTTGAGGTCTCCTATTGGTCGGGCGATATCCGACGTACGATCATAGTCACACGGCCGTTGCCAAAAAGGACAGCGCCTCATGGTGTCCTATAGAGTTGAATGAATAACACCGATCACTTTAGATTTATGGGTAATGTATACAAGACTGCATATCGACTTACCCAAAACCAGTATAAGATGAGCTAGCGTGTTAATAGACGCGCATAGTTAGCTCCTTTATTAACCCCCGACGAAAGAGCCAGGTCCATTTGCCTTAGTTATTTTCATTGTTTAGATGTAGTGGTAAGGCACGATATTTTGTTTAAGGCAATAGATGATTCTTATTCTTATTCTTAAAGCAGAGGGGTGTCATAAATTTGATACGAGCCCCTCCCTGCCATTTCAGCGACCCCAATCCACATCAGCGGGACCCCTTCTGGGGTCTCGCTATAATTTCTCCAGCGTATGCTCCGTAAGGAGTGACGTTGATCGCACCTCGTCCCTACGGGGACATGGAAAGCCCTTCCGGCTACAGGTACTCCCAGGGATTGTTTAGCACGTATGCGCCTAGGTTCCTTTATTGGCGAGTCGTGCATAACCAGTCCGACGGGCCGGCTGGTACTCATGAGAGTTCACCTCCTCCCTCCCAACCGCTATACCGGAGGGTGCCCATTTCCTTTGCGTTGGACGCAAAAAAAAACATAAGTTTGACGAGTGTAGCTGTGTATCTGGCTGTGGCATCGTAGCTCTCGAACGGACGAACCGATTTGGACGGACGCCGTTTCCTTTATTATTTATTTATTTTATTTTATTTAACATTTTATTGCACACAGTAAAATACATAGCTATTTGTATAGCTATTTTATTTGAAAGCTAGTTAAATAAGATGGTCCTTAGCTATTTTTCATTAAAATCGGTTTTTAGTTTAGAAAACATTTGATTTAAGTAAACTTGAAAGAAAAGGTAAAAAGGTTTTTACGGGGTCGGCAACGCGTTTTGGTTTACCTACAGTCTTGTTAGTGGTCCTAAATAATTAAATATCGTATATTTATCTTTTTTTATCAGGTTGTAGGGCTCTGTCAAGCCTGAGGAGTCCGCCTGGGTGAGAACCGCCGCCTTATCTATTTCTGCCGCCAAGCAACAATGCTTGCATTGCTGTGTTCCGGTTTGAGGGATAAGGTAGCCAGCGAAATTACAGTTATGAGGCATTTCATCTTAGTCCTCACAGTGACAACGCACCAGCGATTCTGCATTTTTGTTAGGTACTTTCAACCTAAATCTATGAGTTGTAGATGTTATGGACAGTTACCACATACCATCAGGTGGACTGTCTGCTTGTTTGTCACTGATTAGCATAAAAAACACTACTGAAAAACAAACAAAAAGTTATAGCATCTTATGGCTAAAAAAACATAACATTGCATTGCACAACATTAACTGCAATATCTACAGTATCAGTATTCTAAGCCCATAATTTAGATTAGGGAGGTACATTACATTTCGCTGCAGGTATAGTGGTCGGTCGTGCATTTACCTACATTTTAAAATTAATTGTGTTTACAAACACTCGTGATTTTCTTTTACCCACAAAATATTCGTAATGTTTTCGGTCAGTTCAAACTAATGATGGTAATCCATGATTTTCTTATACCCGCAAAATGGTCAGAAGTTTTTAAACCTATCGTAAGTACCTATCAAATTGCGTTCACCAGATCTGGACAGATCTGGTTGCCGCGTGGTGTCCGGCAGAGTAGAGTAGCACCAACCCCTTACATTCGTGGGTGTCGTACAAGGCGACTTACGTTTTCGAGACAAGATCTAGTCTCCGTAGGCTGGAACATGGACAGCAGCGTTTACCATTGTTATATTTATAACACTGCGATCCCCAAGCCGCCAGCCAAGGAAATTATGGCAATAACCACCCCTTTCGTGGGAGAGGCCCTTAGTCCTGCAGTGGACTGTTATTGGCTGTGATTAAATAGACTCCTATCAATATGCGTTCACCAGATCCGGACACATCAGTCTAGAGCTAGTGAAAACCAGCCATTGACTTGGATGGACTTATCTATTGGCATTCACGCATACGCCAGCTTTATCGAAATCGATCTAGTAAGTTTGTTTTACGCAATGCAGAGACGGTGGTGACTTGGAAATAGTCAACTAAAGCTTCCAGTTATTTCTTAGACCTAAACACGGACCTGTGGACCTATTGAGTAGTTTATAGCTGTCATTGTACAAGTATTGTTTGGCTATGTGATGAGGGATATCAGTAAGCGAGAGATGTGCGTGGAGCGGATAAGGATGAATGGATAATGAAAACATACTATGTGCCGACCCCAAATGAGGGCAGGCAAATTATGACGAGAGCCTATACTCCACCTACTACCAATGAAGCGATATGCATAAGTTTTTTCTTATTTTTCAACACCAGAATGAAATTTGTTTTACCCAGCGTTTTTATTCAGAGGGCGCTTGTTTCTTTGAGATTAAAGCAAGAGAACATAACTTCTATGTCGAACCGGAACAGAACGTCCTGGAGCCAACAAGAAGACCTGACCCGACCCGAAGTAGACCGAGGGTCTGGTATTAAGAGATGGAAGAAGTAGTAGGTAGCTAAAAAATAATGGCCGTGTGGTGTCCAGCAGAGTAGAATAGCACCAACGTTTACACTCCGTGGGTGTGTAAAAGGCGACTAATGTTTTCAAGCTGTTCTAGAGTCTCAGTGGGCTTGAAAATGGGCATCAGCATTTCCATTTTAATTTTTACACAATACTGTGATCTTCAACCCACCCTGCCAAGCGTGGAGATTATAGCAACAACCTGGGAAGGTCTCACGGGAGAGGCCCTAAGTCCTGCAGTGGACTGTTATGGGCTGTGATGATAATAAAATAATGGATTAGCGACTTACTTTTCCGAATATATCCGTTAGTGATTAATTTATTTACACAAATCACTGTTGTCCACTTAATTTTCGACTTTGAAATGAATTCTTATCACTGTTATAATCGTATCAAAAGATAAAAAGATAATTGTTATCATTATCACTATTAAAGCAATTGATTATTACTTTATTATAGGTAGATTACATACTTACCTATTATTAAATAATAGCAGGTGGTTTCAAGGTAGTCTTCATTCAATTCAAGAGTCTTCTTCGTCGAGTCAATTTTCGAAAACCCTAGATCTGGCTTGCCCAGTAGTCGGCCACGGCAACGACATATCAGTCGCCAGGAACAGTTTCTCCCTAGCACAGGTAGCAGGACAAAGAGGACCAGAGCCTCCATAGCTCAAGCCAAGAGTAAAGTCTTCTAGGCAAGCGTGTTACATCTGCAACCGCATCGTCGCTTCCCATCATATCCGATAAAAAGGTTACAATGTATGACCTGCGTGGTTCACTTGGTTAACATGCCTGTCTGCCACGCAGAGGTCCCGAGTTCGATTCCCGGCCGAGCAGAAGTTGAAATCAATTTTAATTTCTGTTACGGGTCTGGGTGTTACATGTATATTAAGAATGTATTTAAAAGTTAACAGTTATCTAGCACACACAAGCTTTGCTTACTTTGGGGCAGGATGGCGCTGTGTTAAAAATATTGCCCAAGCAAATGTATTTATTTACATTAGTGCGGACTATATAGTCGGTAGAATAGACCTAGGCTACTTTTTTGGTATTGAAGTCTGTGTGGACGAAGTCTAATCACAGCCTAAAGAAAATGGGTAGGTAGGTACGATACTGTAGGTACTCAGCATAAATAATAATTGAATTGTAACTTCAAAATTATAAGTATAAGTAAATTGGAGTAAATTGGTATTTAGTCTAGAAACTCATGAAGAAATTGCAGCCCTGAAAAGGGCTTTGTCAAATGAAATAATTCTGCAATTTGCAGGATTAAAGTAGCGTCGAAAAATGGCGAGAACCGCACTCTTTTCTTCGAATTTGCTTCTTCAGGTTTCAGGAGTTGTACATACAGTATATGTGGTCCGAAGAGCTGAGTTATTTCTTAACATTTTGTTGTAATGTGTTTCGTGTAGCATACAGCCTTGTCTTGTTTCAAAGTTTCAAATATCGTCCAAGCTTAAGCCCGCTCGCCGCGCTCCCACCTCGCCAGCTGCACGTCTTTGGGCATTATGGTCACTCGCTTCGCGTGTATGGCGCACAGGTTTGTATCCTCGCACAGTCCCGACTAAGTACGCTTCGCTCGCTTCTTGTATCGCCAACACCGCATAGCTCTGGGATCTCAAGTCCGTCTTGAAATCCCGGGCGATCTCTCTGACCAATCGCTGGAAGGGCAGTTTTCTAATCAGCAGTTCTGTGCTCTTCTGGTATCTCCGTATCTCTCGTAAGGCGACCGTGCCCGGGCGGTATCTATGGGGCTTCTTCCGGTCGCTGGCGCGCTCTTTTGGCGGTTTTCGTCGCCAGCTGCTTCGGTGCTTTCCCGCCGGTGGACTTCCGCGCTGTCTGCTTGGTTCGCGCCATTTTTCGAGTTGTCAGTGGCTTCCAATTCAACGGTCGGTTGGAAGCAATGCGCCGGCGCAAGCGGCCGCCTTATATAGGTTCTTTCGAGTGGGTTTATTCTATCCCCTCCTAAAGAGTTTTCGTTGGGAATTGTGGGTAGTATGAGAATTTGAGTATTGTTAAACTACCTTTCTGTTACGTGTTTTCAACATCATGGAGATCATGGACAAACCTTTTGTTAATTAACAAATTGTTGACTATGATCGCAAGATGTCAGATTTATAAATTCGCTAATTCGGCAGTTAGACATTTAGATTTAAAATTAATGATATCAAGGAGTACCCCATGCATGATGAGCTCGTGATAACAAACAACTTTCACTACGGCACCAACACTGAGCTGTCATACATTTTTGCAGAATTCGTCTTCTATTTTGTATGAAACAGCTGATTCTTTTTCAGCGACTTTAGAGTTGATGCCATAGTAAACGTTGTTTGTCACGGTCACATGCATACGGTACCCCTTTTAATTAGGAAATAATAATATAGAGAACGTTTCTCGCTCGTACGATTCGGATGTGGAATGAGCTCCCAGCCACAGTGTTTCCTTTGGACTATGACATGGGATCGTTCAAGAGGTATATTAGAGGTCTCTTCAGAGGCGGGCAACGCATTAGTGACTCCCCTGGTGTTGCTGATGTCTATAGGCGGCGGTGACCACTTTCCATCAGGTGGCCCGCTTGCCTGTTTGTCTGCCGTATAACATAAAAAAAAGCTTATAATTTAGATATTCGTTTTACCGTATGGTGTTCGGAAGAGTAGAATAGGTATAACGCCAACCTCTATTTAAAGGTACTTACTTATCTAGTTAATATCAAGTGGTAGGTCTCTGAGGAGTCCGCCTGGATGAGTAAGGTGGTCGCCTTAACTATTTTTGCTGCCAAGCATAATGCTTGCATTGTTGCGTTCCAGTTTGCAGGTTTGGCTACCTAAGCCAGTTACAGGCGTGAGGCATTTTATCTTCGTCCTCTAGGTGTCAATGGAAAGCCCACCATGGCGCTACTGAGCTCACCAACCAGCCTATTCATACACAGACTAAACAGTCTTGATAAGGTCATTCCCCCCTGCCTCATACCACAGTCAAGACCAAACGACTCCGATAGTGAGTCAGCCTATCTTATCACATTTTTTTCTGATGAGTGTACCAGAACTAAATATTTTTGGCAGAGAATACCTAGTGTTTATAGTATACTAGTGGACCAGGCACGACTTAGTTCGCATTCACCTACTTTACACTACCTATCCTTTTTCTCTTGATTTACAACCTTCTTCTTGAATCATCATAATCATCTTGGCGTTATGTCCCGGTTGCGCCCCCGCGCGGCACGCGAGGGCCCAGGGTCCGCTTACTTCTTAAATAAATAAAATAAATAAATATTAGTGGAAAAATTCACACAGCGCCATCTAGCCCCAAACTAAGCAAAGCTTGTACTATGGGTGCTAGATAACTGATATACTACTTAAATACTTTTTAAATACATACTTATTATACATAGAACACCCAGACCCGTAACAGAAATTAAAATTCATCATTTCAATTTCTGCGCGGCCGCGAATCGAACCCGAGACCTCTTGCGTGGCAGACCGGCATGTTGACTATTAAACCACTCAGGTCGTCAAGTTCTTGAAACTATAGTTGAAAACGAATTAAAATCCGTTGCGTAGTTTAAAAGATCTGGGCGTACATCGATAAATACATAGATAGTAGATACATAGGGACTTTATTTATTTATTTATTTAGTACACAAGACAATTAAAGAGATAGTAAAAATTAGATATTAGACAACAGGCACTACTTATCTCTAAAATGAAATCTCTTCCAGCAGGCCTACAAAAAGAGAGATATGATAAATATACGCAGATACGACGTGCACAATTATTATATACCTACTATAAATAAATACATACATAATATTCTATACATACTAATAGGTATATATGAATAAAATAAACATATACCATGGTAAAACATAATATATATTAATTATCCGTCTAGGCTCACTGAGATAGATAGTGATCCTTTACACGCTTTTTAAAGATATGGATAGATTGACTGTCACGCACTTCGTGCGGAAGAGAATTTTTTTTTATGCCACTTAGGTGGCAAACAAGCTTGCGGCCTGCCTGGTGGTAAGCAGTCACCGCAGCCTATGGACGTTTGCAATACCAGGGGCATCACCCACGCGTTGCCGACCCCGTGAAAACCTTTTAACCCCTTTCTTGAAGAACTCCATGTTGTACTCACCAGGGAAAACCTCTCCAGGTAGTTCATTCCACAACCTTAGTGTGCGTGGGAGAAAGTTCCTTTGGTACCGCACAGTTCGCGACCAATTTGGCTCCAAGGTGTGAGGATGAACTCCCTGTCGGTGGCGAGCGGTGCGATGATAGAACGTAGCTGTAGGTATCATGTCAAACAGTTCTTCAGAACAAACACCGTTGTACAAGCGGTAGAACACACAAAGGGGAAAACTCCACAGTCTTGCTGCATGAACAGTGAAGGAATAGGAAAGGAAGTCGGAATGGTGACTTTGTGTTATACAATTATAAATATGTATTAATACCGCATGCTTTGTCGCTTTGGTTTGGTTTTGTTTAATTTTATCGCTTCACCAAAGGATTTAAGGCATGAGTGTGAGTTTACCTCATTTACATCTTGGCGTTAATGTCCCAGTTATGGTCTAGCGCACGAGGGCCCGGAGCCCGCCATGACCATGATCCAGTATTTGGCAGATCATTTAATAAAAATTGAGCGACTACCATCTGACCTCCGTGACCCTGCTATCAGGGGAACCTGACCACAGTATATCATGGTTACACATTCAGTCGCCTGTATGTGCAGGTTTTATCATGGAAGTTTTTTTTTCCTCACTGTTTCGGTTAGTACTCAACAGAAAAGAGTACATGGCCGCAGTGGGATTCGAAATTTCGAACCCGGCACCTCTCGCTTGCGAGTCGGATACCACAGAAGGAAACACAGTGACATCGTAGCAAACTGTCAAACTCATACAAGTAAATCTAAAATTTTTGGCAATTCCAGGGCCATATTCATACCACAGGACTGGCAATGGCTTCGTCGGATTTTTTACAAATAAGTAGTGTTATTGTTTAGGTTGGCGATCTCTGGTGTCGGAGGCCAAGATCCACTTTAGGTCGCTTAGCCAGCGCAGTAACTAAGTAAGTGGCTGCAACTCAGGGGTAGAGCTCGTCTAGTCTAAAATGACGCGCCCCACTACTTAGTTAGTTGATTTCGATGTGTGAGTGCAAATATTGATAACGACACTTCATCTGTGTGGGAGCCAATGAACGACGCGTTATCCTACGTTTGAATCTCACCGGCAACTGAATGACCAATTACAACGGGTTTTGTATATGTATTGCGTCCATATTTCAAACTTGCTTGTGTGCGTTAATGCGATAGTGGGGCGCGTCATTTTAGATTAGACGAGCTCTACAAACAATTATGTAATCCTTTTTCCACTTATACCCACAATGTATTTTTATAATAATCAGCAGTCGGTTTTAGTTTTTTAAAACACAAAATGTCACTTTTTATTACAATATTCTGAAGACCTTCCAAAGGCTCACCAAATGTCCTCTCAGCTTATCAAAGGTTAGCTGGAATAAATCCCGTGTGGGAGGTCGCCTTGGCATTATAAACTATTTTTGTCTTGTGTATGTGTTGTGTGTGTATGTATCAGGAGCGTAGCTACCGCCGTATCTGCCGTATCAATTATACGGGGCCCCGGGCCATAGGGGCCCCCAAACGTGTGTAAGCAAAAACTCGTTGTCCATAATTTCAGTTATACTTTCCCTATTTCCCGATAAAAATAATTATTTTATAGAATTTCAGACCAGGGTCGGAGGCCCCTCCGCAAAAAGACAATTGAAATCAAGTGATACAATCCGTTTTCATTCACCTTTCGTTTAAGAGATATTTAACATTTTTATTGAAAAAAAAAAAACAAGACAACGTAGTGACCTCCACGCGCACTAATTTATTACTTCATTGAATTTTGGGTAAAATGTGCGCCTATCACATGGCAAAAATGGCAACAATTTTGATCTAATATTGAAAATTTCATATTTTCAGCACTATCGGTAGCATCAAAGGCTTAACCCTCTACCGCATGGGAACCCATATATGGTTTCCCAATTTTAAAGTCACTTTTATTACATCATTTGAAATTATTTATTGGTAAAACTATTTTCATGTGTTTGATAGATATACAGAAATATCGAAATGCAATTTTTTTGTAAATTGCATAATTGCTATAGAAATTACCCTCGGTTTTGTACGAATGGTTTTAGCAAATTTAGTGACGTCTGCGAAACAGTGCAAACCTCAACTTCAAAAAATAATTACATAGTGAAAAGATAAACATTTTGAATTAAAAAAAATATTATATGATGTGCCACAACTCCTTCTTTGCATAACATGTATCACGTTTTCATTATTCGAAGGTTTTCAGTAATTTTCAAGTTCTAAAGTGTCGAAACCATATTTGGTTTCGTATGCATTCTAATATTTTATCGTTGAGACATAAATGGGTTCGTATGCATTGAAGCTTTATGGTTTGTATTTACAATTAATCGACAGGTTAGGTCTTTCCATCATAAACAGCCAATAGCAGTCCACTGCTAAACTTGAGCCTCTTCTACATCAGTGGAAGGTCTTGCCATAATGTCTGCTTTGCTTAGATATTTGAGAGCTTGCTCTCAGAATACTTGTGCAAAGCAGGATCTGTTCCACGTAAAAGAGGTCTGTAACTAGATCTCCATCTACATGTCACCCGGGAAGTCCTGTAACTACATTCAATTCTGGAACACCCACTCGACATAATGAAATGAGAAAGGCTCCAGCAAAACGCCAAGAGTTACCTCTGAATTCTGTGCGGACTGACAATACAGGATACGTTCTTGAATGGCACAAGTATCGATAAATGTGCCAAGTTTGCTCATGAAAAACACACTAAATGCCCAAAATGTGGGGTATGTTAAGTTATACTGAAAAAAGTAATTGTTTTTTATAAGCTGTCTAACAATTGTATGTATGCATAGGAAACCATATATGTCCTAGTGATTTTTTGTGTTGATGCATACGAACCCATTTATGGTTTCATAAAATAAAAACTAAACTATAATACTTTTTGATATATTTTTTCACAATGTTGTTTTTCTTATATAAATATAGCAAATCACGTCAACACATATTTTTTATTTCACTTCCATCATAAATCATGCAGTAGAGGGTTAAGAAACTCCTTACTCCGTTCTTTCTTAAACGGGTCATATGGACTTGGTTCATAATATACCTTGGACCACACGCAATAATTGATACGGGGCCCCCGAAGGGCACGCTACGCCACTGGTATGTATGTATATTGCATACAATGTATTATATTGTATAGAGCGTCGGTGGCCGAGCGGTTAGAGTATGCAACTCGTAAGCCAGAGGTCCCGGGTTTGAATCCCGCTCCGGCCATGTACCTATGACTGTTTTCTGAGTTATGTACATTAGTTGAATACTAACCGATGCTCTTACGGTGAGGGAAAACATCGTGATGAAACCTGCACATTCAGGCGACTAGATGTGTAACCATGATCCAATCTGGTCAGGTTTCCCAGGGTCATGAAGGTCAGATGGCAGTCGCTCCACTGTAATTACCTGACCTGCCGAATCCCGGATCATGATCAAGGCGGACCCCGGGCCCTCGTGCGCGAGAGCACAACCGGGACATTAACGCCAAAATGATTATTATTATTATGTATTATATTGCATACAATGTTTTATGCAATAAAGAGATAACAAACAAATCAACAAACCTTACCTACCATCTTCATCATCATCATCATCATCATCACTTGCTTGCCCTTATCCCATTCATTTGGGGTCGGCACAGTATGTCTCCTTTCTCTATTCATCCCTATCCATCTTACCTCTCCTCACTGATCTCCCCTCATCACACAATCCATCCATCTTTTCTTTGGATTTTCCCTTCCTGTGTATCCATCCACATTCATATTCAATGAACGAAAAATAAAAAACCGCGATTAAAACAAAATTATGAGCGATATTCGAGAGATACAACAAAATTATGATTGTAATGTATGTTTTTTTAGAGGAGAACTTTAAGTTGCAATAAAACAAAGAAAAAGTATTTATTATCAGTTAAATTATTTTTAGCTAGTTACACTGATACTACATTCTTTTTTCGTTGTTTTATTTCAATTTAAAATTATCCGCGTCTAAAAACAACTTTTATAAGTAAGGCAATAAACATCATAACAGCGTGTCGTCGAATAAAGATTCCTTATTCCGTTTTTTCGTCACGTTAAAAAGAGTTTTATTTGAAATAAACCTTCTTTTCAGTTGGATAAAAACACAACACACAAAAAAGCAAATAAAAGCCTAATTATGACACAACTCGGTGATATAAACACCAGAATTTACTACACAAAGTGTTACTGCGCTGCGAAACTAGATGGCGCTGCACGTCATTTACAACGCGCTAGCGACGCGTCCTTCTTGAATACGTATAGGCCGTACGGCTGAAATACGCGTGCAGATGTTACCTGGAGAAGACGGTAACCGCTTTCCATCAGATGGATTTTTGTAAAATCTCACACGCTTGCGCGTTTGTGAGTTTGAAAATAAGTATGTATTATGATGTTCTGGTATAAAATAAACTGACTTGTCTTATTTGGTGAACAAACATGACTTGCCCGTATCAATCACGCTACGTATATTGTCACAATATTATTGTGTATAAATGTCTTGAATTATACAATACATAACATACTGCTATTTCCTATTAAAATATATAATTTCCTTAACCAAATAAGACAAGTCAGTCTGGACAGATTATAGTCTTATGTAACTAACCTGAGTAAAATGAAAGCCAAACCACCACCAACCAAATTCTTAAAACAGACACGTATAACGTTTTTTGTGTGATGTGTTTTGTTTATAAAATTTAATGCGTTTTTTAACTTGGAATTAACAATTTAATTAAAACTTATTACAGCTTAAACATTTTACGATATTATATTATACTGTAGTTAGTAGTGGTGACTGACTAAAATATTGGTTAATTAATTAAAAATCATCGTGATATAACCTGCAAATTCAGGCAACTTAATTTGTAACCATGATCCAATCTGGTCAGGTTCCCCTGGCAGCAGGGTCACGAAGGTCAGATGGTAGTCGCTCCACTGTAATTACCTGATCGCCAAATCCTGGATCATGGTCAAGGCGGACCCCAGGCCCTCGTCCTCGAGAGCACAACCGGGACATTAACGCTAAGAAGATTATTATTTTATAATAAAAATAAATATTTTTGCTTAACTACATATTTTAAATTGCATTGGAAAAAAAATCGACTTCAAATCACAAAAAGAGAAAAAATGTCTTTTATTAGTACTAGATTTAATGATGGTAAGTTAGATATCATAACTTTTGGCTTCTGTGCCAGCACAATAATGTTCGGGAGGGGGTAAAATCTTAAGGGGAGGAGGAATTACTTGGGGCAAGTCGGCCAGCCTTCTGGGGACCTTTCCAAATTCAGGGAGCCGGGATAAAAAAAAATGTTTAGTTTTGTTACAATTATACTTAAGTTTTTTTTGTTAGAGTAAGGCTTTTTTTTAATGTTAATAATTGTATTTCATTATCTTTATTTAAAAGAAATAAAGGTAACGGCAACGCAGCCAGCTTTCTGAGCACCATTCCGGGGGACAGCGGTGTGGACGACTTTTTAATTTTTAAGTATATATTTTATATTTATTAGTGAATGTATGTATATAGATATACATATCTGTATTGTAACTGTAAATATTTTATGTGTATTTTAAAATAAAAATATTTACATTAATTTTGATGTTAATAAAGGTATCGACTTACTCATATTGTAATATAAAAACAGCTTCCTTATGGTTTGAAGTCGGTTTTATTTCCATAATAGATACATAGGGACTATTAGGCACAAACAGCGGGAAACGACTTTGTTTTATACTATGTGCAAATATAAATATTTCATTTTCACCTCTAAAGTCGTCAGTTTTACCTCTAACACCACATACAATTTTATGATAAGAGCGTGGTTATCACAATGAAATGATACGTCACTTCTCTGCTTATACTCACAAATATTCATTGTAATCGAATTTTCCATTTTGCTTTCGTCGTTCAAAACGCCAATTTCGGGAAGCACCTAATAAAATCGATTGAAAAATCGCAATGACAGTCTGATTTGTTGTTTGTTTCCACAGACGCAGTTCACAACCCCTTGAAGGAAAAAAAGAGGGGTGTTATCAAAGACTTCTATACTATATCAATGGGTGCTATAAATTTGACTGCGTATCTGTATATCTGTCCGTGTATCGTAGCTCCCGAACGGATGAACTGATTTCAATGCGGTTTTCTCTACTTGACAGCCAGTTTAATCGTGATTGATCTTAGAATTGTTTCATTAAAATCGGTCTAGAAGTTTAGAAAATATCTGAGTATATGTAAACTTGACCGTGGGTTATCCTATTTTTCCTGACGGTTAGGTTATTCATAGGCATTTATATATATAGGCAATACCTAGCGAATTTTCAATTTCAATTTATTTTATTTTCAGACAACAGAGATCCATTTTTGTTAGCAGTACAGGTATCTTACAATCTATGTTAGTAAAACACTTTTTAATTCTGGAATATGAAATATGATTCACCTATATGACAACCTTGACAAATGCCTGTCATATAGGTGAATCATACCTATCAGCTATAACCTGCAGGATACTGTTCGGGCTGCCGCGCACGCGCCTTAATAACGAAGCAATTCTTTTTCACATCGCATTTTTTCTATAGATATTGTGGCATCGATCTTACTTCCCGAACGATAGAACGTTACGTTTCTAGGTATTTTTCATAAATACGTTGTTATCGTTATGATTGTTAGTTAGCTTTCATTCAAATCGGTTCAGCCATCGACATAATATATCAGTTTAGGAAATATTTAAGTACCTACTTACCTACCTATGGAATTGTTGGGTATTTTTCTTCATCGATTGATTTGGATTTAGTATGTACAAATTAGTAGGTATTCGACCTATTCCTTTAAGGCAAAAACTATTCTGACTAAAACTTGCTATCTTTAAAAAAGGATTAAAGCTCGGCGAAAGTCCTATTATAGAAAAATCATTGGCAAAATAAGAATAATTATAAATAAATAATAGTAAATATGCTTGGACAATTCCCACAGTGCTCTTACTGTTTTTTATTGGAACAACAAGTACCAACTCCAAAGGCTGTTAAACAACTGAACCACTCAGGTAGTCTGAAAGTAAAAATAAGACTATCTAGTTAGATCTAGCACCCACCTAAATCTTCAAAACTTCAAAGACTTCAAAGAAGAAGAAAGTGAAGATCCTATCCAGTAGCAAAACCTATCGATTAAAATAATGCTGTAAGCTTCGATGTGCATCAAGGTTATCGATTTTCGTACCGGCCGCTTGATAACAATGTAAACAACGTATACGGGCCCCATGCGCGGGCGCAGGAGACGGCAGGGGTGCACAACATTTTTGCAAACCACAGAAAACCAGCGCTGTGAGACTAGCGGTTCACATTCATTGTAATCGAATTTTCCATTTTGCTGTTCAAGACTCCAATTTCAGGAAAGACATAAAAACCGATTGAAATATCACAATGTCAATCTGTCTGATTTATTAAATTATTTTTACAAACGCAGTTTTTCATAGTACAGCGTTTATTCATGATTATGGCGTCGATCTTACTTCCTGAGAGACGCAGACTTTCCCGAGGATTGCTTTCTCAGCGATTTGCATCCATTTTTGCCGGTTAGAGACGTTGCGAGTGATATACCTACACCTACGTAAAATGTTTTTTTTTTTTTAAACTTTGTTTATTTGTGTTGCGTCGTGTCTGTCTTGTGCCAATAAATGTTCTCATTTCTATTCAATTTTAACTTTTTCGACTCGAAAATCTTGATTTGGTGGTATTCATGCCATTCGAAGGCTGTCCCGGTTATCCTCTCGCACGCGAGGTCGCGCAGTGGTACCGCCTATTTCCTATTTTGATGCAATTGGTTTAAATCAATCACAGCAAGACAGCTCAGACTTGCTGCGATTGGTCCACACTCAATTGCATCAAAATGGCGGCGTGCGGAGATCAGCGGTACGGCTGCCGGTGTTCCCTACTGTCTCTCTGTTCACTTCATTCAGTCTTCGGCATCCTCGGGCACCCTTTGTTGGCACGCATGCAATTCTAAACGACGCCAAGCCATTACTTCTTGTGCCGGCCTCTCCTCCCACGCCTGGCGGCGGCACTGCCAGTCATTTGTTCCATGCGTAATTTATGTTTTTTTTTATACCACTAAGGTGGCAAACAAGCTTGCGGCCTGCCTGATGGTAAGCAGTCACCGCAGCCTACGGACGTGTGTCTGTTTACGCAAACAGACACACAGACGCCCATATTTTTTGCGTCAGGTATTAAAAAAAACCCAAAAGTTGACCGCTCCTGTCCGCAGCTGCCGCGAGCAGCTGTTAGCGACCGTTACGCTGCGCGCGCACGTGCCTCGCCCTCCTGTTGATATTATTATTACCGGTATTCCATTTTTGAACTTTTGAATGAACTACAGTGGCGCTTAGAGATGAAAGAGATTGACGGTTAGTGTTTTTTAGGGAACAATCATCGAAAGGACACTTGAATGCTTTGTGTGTATGGAATTGATATTAGTTTTTTGACTCGTTCCACAACACAAATATGGAAGAAATGTAGGTTTTAGGTACCTATAGCATCGATTAATATAACTTTTTTTATGTTTTACGGCAGACAAACAGGCAAGCGTGCCACCTGATGGAAAGTGGTCACCGCCGCCTATGGACATCAGCAACACCAGGGGAGTTACCAATACGACGCCCGCCTCTGAAACGACCTCTAATGTACCTCTTGAACGATCCCATGTCATAGTTAAAAGGAAACACTGTCGCTGGGAGCTCATTCCACATCTGTATCGTACGAGCGACTCATTCCACAACACAAAAGTGAAAGAAAGGTATTAGTACCTATAGCATCTATTTATATTACTGTTCGAAGTTAGGATAGTAGACATCTTAGGTAGTTACTGACACTAGAACTACCTACCTTAACCTAACACCACAACTGAACCTAATCGAATTAAAATTTGTTTAATATCCTCTGCGCTTTGAGACAACACTAAAAATTACCTAAGGCCGTGTAAGGTAAAAGTTTGTAAGCATGGATGTCTGGTTGTTACTTCTTCACGCAAAAACTACTGAACGGATTTTGATAAAACTTTGCAGGAATATAGCTTATAACCCAGAATTGTACTTAGGATATAATTTCTCCCTAAATTCAATCTGGTTCCTAACGGAAAGGGTCATGAACCTTAAAATCGAAATTTTACTCGAACGAAGTCGCGGTCAAAAGCTAGCTATTTATGTAAAGTGCAGAGAATCGTAATGAGCTAAGTACATCAACGCCTGTTAAGAAAAAGACGGCAGTAACAACAAACAGGGACGCAGCTACCTTGCAGCTGCCAATTTGCAGGTGTAAGGGCATGGTTTTAAAAAATACACGAACGTTTTGTGTCAAGTTGCCACGACAGACCTTTCTTCTTTTTACTACTTATATAAAATTAGTTTGGATACTAATGGGAACTACTAAACCACTGTGAATGCAAAAATACATAAGTATTTCTTTAGTTTGTGATAAATGATCCAATCTGGTCAGGTTCCCCTGGTAGCAGGGTCACGGAGGTCAGATGGGGTCGCTCCACTGTAGTTACATGATCGCCAAATCCTGCATCATGGTCAAGGACCCAGGGCCCTCGTGGTCGAGAGCACAACCGGGTCATTAACGCCAACATGATGATTTCCGTTGGTTTGTCTAAGTGTTACTTAGATAGTTTACAAAGATATATTTTCCAGTTAACCTGAGGACGCCCCTCAGGTTAGCAGTATCACAAAGAACTGCTAAGGATATCTATCTTGACTAGAACGTAGGCAGCAACCATCAGCGTAGTCTAATTGTAGGTAGATATAGGTACCTCAACAATGCGGTAGCCTACCATACATGGTGAACTAGCAAAATCTTATGGAGGGAGCAATGGACATAGTACTAAAGTACATAGTACTTAACAATTCTCTTATTATTACCCCAGTTATTACCCAAGTTACCTACGCCCTTTTCCCTTCACGAAAGCAAATACTTAATTCCTAACGTATTTAGCTTGTAACTTGTAGGACATAAGGTCGAAAACGTCATCATCACCGCTTGAACTTCCGAGCGAAATATTGTATGGTATTCTGTGTTCAATGGAAATTCGACCTTCTAATGGGCACAGTAAGTTCGAAATTGGCATGTAATAGGTTATTTTTAGTTTACTACAGCGCGTGCCATTCGCAGGGGTGCTCACGCGCCGCTTCCGTTTTTTTTTTTATTATTTTGAAAAAGGAATCCCCCTACAGTTGACGAGCGACCGTTGATGTGTGGAGACATAACGGTTATACTTAAATTTTTACCTCGAATTGAACAAACTAAAACTTGTGTTTGCAGTTGTGTCGTCGCCATTTTTGGAAACTGTATTTTACGTGTGGTTGTGTTTTATTTAATTAAATGTCAATAAAAGTTGTGTGTTTTCCTCTGAGGAGATAAAAATAATTTGTTAAGTGTTCAGTGATAAACAAGCAAAGCAAACATGCAAAGATCAATATTCTTGTGATCTGTGATTCTTTCATTCTCATAAAAAGGAAATAAAACAAGTTAACAGTATACGTGGAACCTAAAGCTTCAGTTTTCAAATGCTTGAATTCGTAGCCTTACAAACGATTAAAGTTAAGTTATTGCAACAATATTGCCACCGCATCACACCTTTACTTTAATACTTGAGCATTAAACCTAAGAGATGCAACCAACGCCCGTCACGCTTAAAGAATCACCCTTCAAGAAGCCAAGGAACCACGCTCTGCTAAAGACCACTTAAAATTCTTATAAAGAAACCCCAAGAATACAACCGAGGAAAATTACACATCTGCACAACATGGATTCTCCGAAAATCACCTACAGGTATTACTCCAACCCGGCATTCTGCGGGCAGAGCGAAGCGCAGTGTCGAATCACCGATAGACCCAGGATGCCCCCTTTAGGAGCGAATTCTCCAAGGAAATTCGAAAGCAACAGGATATACAAGACGGACATATCAGATAATCCGCTGAGAATGTCACCGGCTGGGAGATACGTGGACGAACCGCCAGAATTGCCGCCGAAACCGAAATATCTGTCGAGAAGCTTCCAGAGACAAACTTCAATGATTTGCAAACCGTCGAGAACGATTCGCTGCCGGACAAGAAGCGAGGATTTAGAAATGGCGCAATATAAGCACCAGAAGAGGACGAAGTATGATAGGAACGCTGAAAGCGACGATGGGTTAGAAGACAGTCGATTAAAGCACAGATACGAGGTCATAAAAGACAGTTACGATGATCTAGTAGACTATTCGCCGACGAAAAAGAGGATAATCCAAGCGAAAGCTGAAGAAATAACGGAGTACAATGTCGACGCGCCAGACGACAACGAAATGAAGGAGATACCGACGGAGATAGTTAAGACTGTGAATGGGAAGACGCATAGGTACGCCATAGTGCCTCTAGAGGACGACGAGCCACCAGAATTGCCAAGAAAAGCCAACGTTACGTTCTCGTCACCGGTAATGTCGCCGAAGAATCTGATAGCGACGCAGAAGTTGCACGAATTGCTGTCTACGCCACGGAAGCTGAAGAGCTATGCGAGTCAGCCTTCAGTCAGGATTACGCCGAACAAATTGGACAGGTATACGCCGCAGAAAATTATATCCAGCACCCCAACGCAGGGTGTGACTCCGTCAAAATCCTGCGCGAACTTGTCGAGAGCTACAACTTCGCCTATACGCGTCAGCCCTAAAGCGCAAAAGAGCTTGGCATACAGTTATGGCGATGAGTTCGAGAGACACGATGTCTTCGTGACGAGCTTCAGAGAGAAGAGTCATGATAGGAGTTTGGAGGACAGAAGGAATGTCAGCAGAGAGAGCAGAAGAGACCACGAGAAGAGAAGCCAAAAGAAGGAGAAGAAAACTACAGCTGTTATTTCGCCAAGGTATGTGTAGTGAGATTTGTATTATTGAGCTGTAGATATTCTAGAGATACCTACGGAGTCCCAAAAGTACAAAAAGACGAATTACGAAAGATAAAAATATAATAATGGCGTTAATGTCCGTGTTGTGCTCTCGCGCAGGAGGGCCCGGGGTCCGACCTATAATCCAGGATTTGGCAGATCAGGTAATTACAGTGGAGCGACTGCCATCTGACCTCCTTGACCCTGCTACCAGGGGAACCTGATCAGATTGGATCATGGTTACATATTCAGGAAGCTATTGTGTTATGTAAAACATCGCCGTTCATGAAAGTTCATGATACTTTTTAGACGTACTTAGTGCCCGAAGAAACTTTCACTACAAAAACTAACATTCTAGCTTTTTTCTTTTTATACCTTTTTACTCATGAATACCTGAGTTGGAAAGGCAGTGTATCTATCAACTGCCTATGAAAGTCACCTGCTGGACTCGAGCCTCCTCCATATTGGTGGAGGATATTAAAATAAATAAATAAATAATCGTGGACAAATTAATTCATACAGCGCCATCTAGCACCAAAGTAAGCAAAGCTTGTGTTATGGGTGCTAGATAACTGATAAACTACTTATATACTATTAAATACATACTTATTATACATAGAACACCCAGACCCGCAATAGAAACTAAAATACATCATTTCAATTTCTGCCCGGCCGGGAATCGAATCCGGGACCTCTTGCGTGGCATGTTGACCACTGAACCACTCAGGTCGTCAAGGATATTGCCACAATCAATTTTTAATGTGAGTAGGTAGATCTTGTGGATAAGTGATGTCCGACAGAGTAGAATAGCACCGACCTAGGGGTCGTACAAGGCGACTAATGTTTTCCATGCATAACTTCTAAAGTCTTCGTAGGCTTCAAAATGGTCAGCAACGTTTACCCTCCCCTTTAGTGGGAGAGGCCCTAAGTCCTGTAGTGAAATGTTATGGGCTTTGTTGATGTTGATGATGATGATGAGGTAGTTCTTGTAGTCAATTTCGTGGAAAAGGACAAATTAATCAGTATATTTGCTTACTAAGATCTTAGCTAGGTAGTAGTGTGAACCTACATAAATACTCTTAACATGACCACGAAAAGAATCTAAACAAGTATAAATTTGAGATTGCTATGACTATTATTGCAGGAACTTTACATTTATTATTTCAATGTTTTTTATCCTCTCATCCGACGAGGATGGCAAAGATGCAAATTAAATACGTTAACAATCTTCTTGATTAATTCTATCTACCCTCGGATGTTCAGAAGTAACTGTAGATATAAATAGATAATTTGCAAAGATTGTTACAGAGTTATCTATAACACTTGAAGTAGGTACTGACACGTACATGGAGTAGAAAAGATTTCTGTTAATTATTATTATTATTAATATTACGCAGTGGTAGCGTACTTGGCTAAATATGAAATAATTTATTTCAGAACGAATGCTTCACGTTACAAAGACCGAAAGCAAAGACATAGAGTTTAATACTTTTAAATCGATTGATATTCGTTTAGCAAAGACCAACAATACCATTACACCACGGTATAAGCTTTCTATTACCTTATCCAAATCTTATAGATGGCATTACCAACACAGACCGTGAATTCAGAAAGCGGGTAGCAGCGTTGTTTGCAAAATTGCGATCTCTACCTTGAGTGGAGAATATAGCAAAAGGCTTAGTACAACAGAAAGTTAGCTATCCATGGCAACTTTTAATATAATAATTCAGAATACCACAGTTTAAAGTGGCCGTGTGCCCATGCGGTGTTCGGCAGAGTAGAATAGCACCATCCGACCTAAGTCCTGCAGTGGACTGTTATGGGCTGTGATGCTCTTGGCAGTTGAAAGAACGCCTCAACCACAGAATACACTATTACTTTCATGTGTTTTAACCTCAACTTATACAGCAATTGGCACAAATCAGTCCATTTAACAGAAGCGCCCCCGCTTGTTGCCTTAATAAAATTAATGGTAAACTCTAATTATGTTTTCTTGCTCCACGCCAATCGTAAGGCACCGTCGCTATTTAATTAACTCTTTGTGCTGTGATACCTATGTGTTTATGGGTTAGTAAACATCCTAGTGTATCATAATCACTGCCCATGAAAGTCTACTGCATGACTAAGGGCCTCTCCCACGAAAGGGGAGGTTATTGCACAAAATCTCCAAACTTGGCAGGCTGGTTGGAGATTGCAATGATATAAATATAACAATGGAAGAAGCCGCTGCCCATTTTCCAGCCTACGAAGTCTCTTGTTCTTTTGTACGACACCCACGAGTGTATATGGTAATTCTACTCTGCCGGACACCACGCGGCTAGATTATATACCTATTAAATAGTGGGTGAAAAAGCGTAGGGCTCGACTAACATGAAGGGGGCTAGCGACACGAGTTGTCTTAAGTTACATGTGTCGCTAGATGACACGAAGTTAGCTGGCGATTATTTATCTGCCTATAATTAAACTGGAGTTGTATGTCTTAATAATATAAATGCGAAAATTTGTAAGGGATGGATGATTGGATATTAATTACTCCTTCACGCGAAAACTGCTGAGCGGAAATTTATAAAATCTGGCTCGTAATGTAGCTTACCTATAGCTTAGAATAGTACTTATGACCACGAGCAGGTGAGGGTGGCTTAGGCCCTAAGAATGGATGAAATCAAATTAAAATGTATTTATTTTAGACAAAGTCCATAGATGTAGGGTAGGGCTCCAAAATCTCCCTATTTCTAGGTACCTATGTAAATACCATTTAAAACTAAGATAAAACCTTCACGTTACAGGGTAGCCGCACCACCGTCCAACTACTCGGATGAAACATACAAATCGCTGGCCAGCCTGAAAGCTGTGAATTCTGCCACTGGGTCCCTGACAGTGGCCGCACTGATACTGGCGCTCTGTGGCGGACTTACCACCGGACTGAGCTTCTACATGATGTATAGTGTAAGTTCAAAAAATAAAAAGTAATTATCTTGGCGTTAATGTCCCGGTTGTGCTCTCGCGCACGAGGACCCGGGGTCCGCATCGATAAAACGCCTGACAGAATTTACTAGCAAATACTTTTTAACGTGTAATGCTCTCGTAAACGCATTTTTACCCCGTTATTCAAGAAAGGGGTAAAAAGGTTTTTACGGGGTCGGCAACGCGTAGGTGATGCCCCTGGTATTGCAAACGTCCATAGGCTGCGGTGACTGTTTACCATCAGGCAGGCCGTAAGCTTGTTTGCCACCTTGGTGGTATAAAAAAAACGCTGTCGGCGCTGTCGCCCTAAATAACTAGTATCTAAAAGAAAAATTGTGTTGTCTATGCAGGTCGGCCGTCGTTACTACCTAGACTTCAGCGTGCTCTCCGGCTTCACTTGCTCCGTCCTCGGACTCCTGGGGTTCCGGTCCAGGCGGCAACACTTGCTGCCCAACAGGAACTTTATATCTGGTGAGCACTCAACACTACATCATGTTTTAGGACTTAGGTATAGGATAAGGAAAGATAAATACAAAATAGGTACTTACGTAATGTAATCTTATCATGCCCCAATTCTTTATTTATTCGTATGGCATTTCAAGTCGTATAACAAAAGATGATTGAAACATTCCCCAATATATTGACGCCTAATAATTTCTTTTTTGCAAAATTTCTGAGGATGATTGACGCGTTGGCTTGGCCTTCCCTCTAAAGGTCGATCCACACGACATCAACTTTTGCTTGAACAGCGCGTTTGTACAAACGATTTAAAATTTGACATCTACACGATCCGTTTGCGCAAACTTAGTTTGTTTGTACAATCGAGCTGTGCAACATAAGTTTGTGTCGTGTGGACCCGGCTTAAAAGTCGCTCGGTAGGACCAGGGTAGGACTCTGCCAAGACGCAAGCATATTCTACCTGTTCGTTATTCAACTGGAGTTTTGGTAGGGACGGTAGAGTCGGAAGATAGCTTGCATACTATAGGTAGGTGTTATCTATTGTCTCCAGGCCACAATTTTATTATTTTTATTAACTACCCGCATGTGTTGTGGTTAGCACAGTCTAGTCATATATGTCCAGTCATGTAAAAGTAATGCCACAGTACCTATAAAGACGCAGTAGGTCAACTTGACTAAGTTCTTTAAATAATTATCAACCCGCGCTCGTTAAGCGAGCGCGTATTAGGGCTGCTCTCTGACTGATATGGAGTATAAGCTAACAGCTAGATAAATTTTTACATTCAAATTTTTAATGCTATTGTTGGGTAGGTTGTAGTTATAAAAAAAATTATATTATTAGCTATTGTAATTTTAGTCGTGAATTCATTGCAAGGAACTATGTTAAATAATGTATCTATACCCGTTACAAATAAATTTGTGGAATTTTGATGTCATTTTTTTCGTTTATCTGTTATGTTCAGTTTTGTTCTGTTTTCAGCTCACAGAAATTGAATTGATAACTTTTTTTTTTTTTTCTTATTAGGAAAACTTACAGCTAAAATAGGTTACATTAAATTGTTAGATAAATGGGTAATACACAGCCATTTACAATGGTTTTTATTTACTGTGGTTCTGGATACATTTTAGAGTGATGTCATTTGATGATGATCTGGAACGTTATGCATAATTATTGCAAATCTTGTAAAAAGGAATTTAGATCATTAGCGACCTTCATGTAAATTTCTGAATTTAAGGTTCTGAGAGAGTATATTATGTAGGAGCAGATTTTGTGACGATAGTTTAGGCAAAAATGTAAAAATCTCGGGCTAGTAGTATAGCGTATGTTTTGGTACAGAAGGCAGCACCTCAACCTACTCTTAGTTTCGACTGTCATCACTTTGTTCGCGCAGCCATGGCGATGCTAACTTGATTGATACTGATAAAGGTTAATATGCTGTCATCTATACCTATTTACTTTTATGGAATTTTTACAATGTTGTTCCTAGTACCATAATTAATCTCAAAATATGGAGGCAAAAACTTACATTAACTACGTACTCCTCTGAATTCCAGGCTACATTGTCCTGTCAACATTCTCACTGCTGAGCGCGTTCGGCTTGATTCTCCTGTTATGCCTGCGGCCGGCGGCTGGCGACGCGCTCGGCGATATGTGCGCGGGTGCTGTTTGCGCTGTTAGCGCTCTCTGCCTTGCGCTGGCTGCAGCGGGTACGCTGGCCAGCTACTGCTGCAAAAGCGACCCACCCGATAACAGGGTTGGGGCGGCTACTTGGTATTAGTGCTGGCTGGTGCAGGGGTATAAAGAAAAGGAATTGTGTAACGTAGCCAGCCAGTTTGCATACCTAATGTTTTGTCTCTGAAACAGTTTATGGTTTGTGTTAATTACCTAAGCATAGGAGGCTTTATCTTAAATAAACTTAAGCTGAGATTCATTAATGAATTAAAAGAGATCTAAGGTTAAGCTTTCAGTGTAAAAAGTGACAGTGGAAAAGCTATTATTATAAGGCTAAATAAAAAAAAAATGTCTTAGCTCCTCGTAAGTTATTCTTGCACGTTTAGCGCTAATTCTAGTAAATTCTTTTGGTACGGGGGTAGAACGCGGGACGTATGGTGCCCGCAATGACCCCATGCCGGAAGAATCTACTGAGTTAACCGTTAGTCCTATAAGTCTTTTAAGTATATCTCAATTCGGAACGGAACTCAGGCTCCCAAGTGTCAATAACGTCAACGTTATTGCGTTGATCTTAGCCACATAGGGCTAATATGGTTGAGCGCATTGATTTGTTGTCAATGTTTGACATTCGAAACTCTGAGTTATTACAGCCTTTACAACACTCTTTTTTTTAATTGGCTGATGGAATATCTCCCATTGTTTTGTATTTGTATTGAACACACTAATACATAAATTTTATGTTTAACATGTTTATATTACTTAATTATATTGTAATAAGTGAGATTTATCTAATAAATTAATATATATTTAAGTGGCAACGTTGTATGTTGATAATCACAGTTGTGAAAAGACAGGTACTGCAACTCATCTGTGCGCTCGCAAGTATGTAGACATGATAGCACCTTAACCTATTAACCTATCCTGTTTAGACTTTGGACTGTCAGCGGGTCAGTTTGTACGCTTATCAATGAAGATGGTACCTAGCTCATTTTGCATTGGTAGCGGGTAGGTTGATATGCTATCTTCTGTACGACGACCGCTTTAAGTGGAACATATACGCACAGATTTACCAGAAAAACCTGTGTGTGTATGTCGGACTTTACTACCACTGCCATAGTAGAGCAAGAGCATACAGGTGACTTGAAGTATCATCTAGGTTCAGTTTTTAGGTAGGATACATAAAAAATTTTATAATTATCAAGTTTGGCTTTCATGTGAAATATATTTATTTTAAAAAAAGGACTTTCGTAGAACCTTCTCTCTAATTTTGTTTTTGTATAAATTAGCAGGTGATTCTTGCATAAAACTTCGCAAATGTTATCATATGAAATCATATTTCAGTAAACATGTTTATGTTGAATTAAAATTTACTTATACATACTTTCTCAGTGTTTTTATTACCTGATAATTTCTATAACTTCTTGTTTACCTATTTATTAAATAGTCCAATGCTGGACTTAAAGTCGGCCTCTGCATCAGTGGTGGGCTTTACCGCAGTCTTCACGATGGCAGGCGGATTGGAGTTAGCAAAGTTGAAAATAAATTTCAGAATATGTTTATTTTATGGTTTAGATTAGAGATGAAACGGATAGTTGTTTGGCCGGATACCGGATACTGGATATCCGGCCAGTCTCCTAGCCGGATAGCCGGATATTCGGCGGCCGGATATTCACAGGTCATAGTCTCTGAACAAGTTTGTGCAAGCTGTAATCGTGGCGTGGGACTTTATACGACTGCATGTGTTTATGTAATTTAAAGTTTTCGTTTAATGTGAATAATTTGAACGTTGAACTGAACAATTCTTCCGCCCTCATACGGATTGATACTTTCAAAATACGGGCTTACACATTAGCCCACAGCATCGTAGAGGATAAACGACATCGTATACTACCTCTACATATAAAGAAATTTATATTTTAATCCAGTCTGAAGACGACCTAGTAAAAGCTGTCGAATTTTTTAACAGCACAGTCCAAAACGCTGCATGGAATCCCACACCGATAAACCAGCACAGGCCGACTGATCGATTTGTACCTTTGAATATTGTGGATAAAATCGAAGAGAAAAGAAAACTTCGTAAACTTTGGCAGCAGAACAGAAGTCCCGATGTTAAAAAACGTCTAAACCATAAAACAAGAGAACTTAAACATCTTCTTGAAAACGAGAGAAACACAGTTTTCCAGGAACATCTGAGAAGTCTTGATGCAACTGCCTCCACCGAGTATTCCTTGTGGAAGGCCACCAGAAAAATAAAACGGCCTGTAGTTACCTCTTCCCCATTAAGAAAAGCAGATTACAGCTGGGCACGTACGGATATTGAAAAGGCTGATACATTTTCTGGGCATTTAGATAATGTCTTTCAACCTCACCCTTATGAAGGTCCACCAGAACACGAGAGGGAAGTCATGAACTTTCTGAATGCCCCGAGCTTAGAAGATACAAGCCTAGACAAGTTCACGATAAAAGAGGTCAGAAAAGCAATAATACGAGCTAACCCTAAAAAGTCACCAGGTTACGACCTTATCACAAATAATTGCCTTATTCTGGTGTGAGACTCCTCACTTCCATCTATAATGCTATAACAAGACTGGAGTTTATACCGCCACAATGGAAGGTTGCACAAATAAAAATGCTACTGAAACCAGGCAAGCAACCTGAGGACCCAAAGTCATATAGACCAATCAGTCTCCTGCCCATCCCATCGAAAATCTACGAATCACTGCTGCTACACCGAATTTTACCTTTTATTGAACAGCACAAGCTCATTCTGACCATCAGTTTGGTTTTCGATGCAAACATGCCACCGTGGATCAGATACACAGGCTGACCAACGAAATAAACAAAACCTTTGAGGCCAATAAGTACTGCGCGAGTGCATTTCTCGACATATCCCAAGCATTCGATCGTGTGTGGCATGAAGGATTACTATTCAAAATTAAATCTTTATTACCAAATTATGCCTATAAAATTTTAAAATCTTTTGTAAAGAATAGGCACTTCTTTGTCCAGAGCGGAGAGGCAATATCGGGCCTTCGCCCGATTAATGCGGGAGTTCCACAAGGGAGTGTACTGGCACCGATACTGTACCTTCTTTACACGTCGGATCTGCCAACTTCACACCACATTATCACTGGTACTTTTGCTGATGACACAGCGACCCTAGCTTCCCATCAGGACCCGCTAGAAGCCGCAAAAAGCCTTCAGAGAGGATTAGACGAAATATCCCTTGGATGAAAAAATGGAGGATTAAGGCTACGAATCAAAATCCGTGAATGTCACTTTCACCTTAAGGAAAGGCATCTGCCCACCTGTAAAACTCAACAACCAAGAAATCCCACAAGAAGACCATGTGAAATACCTAGGATTACACCTGGATAAGCGGCTTACCTGGCAAAAACACATTTTTACTAAACGTAAACAACTGGGACTACAAATGCGAAAATTTTACTGGCTGTCTGGACAGCGGTCTCAATTATCGCTCAGCAGCAAACTCCTATTATACAAGGCGATACTGATTCCAATCTGGAGCTATGGTATTCAGCTTTGGGGTACAGCCCCAAACTCTAATATTGAAATCATACAGAGATTCCAGAATAAAATGTTGAGGACAATAACTGACGCCCCATGGTTTGTCACAAATGAACAACTCCACCACGACCTAGAAATAAATACCGTTCGACAGGAAATTGTCCGCCACACCACATCATACAAAAAAAGAATCGCTGACCATCCCAACAATTTGGCAAAAGATTTAATGGAGGAACACCATGTATCCAGAAGACTAAAACGCAAAATACCCCAAGACATACTGAAATAGTAAAATTAAGTAGGATGTGACACAGGTCGCATACCGAGCATGGCTTCCGAAGATTCCGCCAAACTTATTGTTTAATGTCCTACAAGAGAGACAGATTGCAGTATAAACGTACAAAAAAAAAAAAAAAGAAAATCCAGGATAATATTTTTTCATATCTATAATATCAATATTTATCTTGATTGACTTTAAATTATTACACTAAGTACATTATAATACTAAACAGCACTTGTCAAAACTACACACGACAAAAATGCGTATTTATGCTGATCAGCGGGTGTCACCCTGTTAGGCAAAGTACGTAATGTCCACACTCGTGAAAGTTACAAAGTCACACCTATGCCCGAGAAAATTTAAGAACGCTCAATGCGATGTTGTGAGCATGTGCTCCGCCGCCCCAAAGATCACCTTAGTGCAAGTAGCCCTAAATTTGGCGACGACGACTCGCTGATGCGGAAGACACCCACAGGCCACCTGGCTGACGACGGACCAACGGGACCTGAAGGACAATATTATTGATACTGCTAAGCTCTGGGAAGCAACTGCGAGCGTTATCTATATATACAACAGAGTGAAGCAGTGGCAACATGTGGAGCCTCTTTTATGAAGGATGCTAGATAAGTGCGCGTGTAATTGCAGCTTAAGCGCGCTCCACATGTTCGCCGAAACTTCCCTCCTCCCCTCCTTCCCTCTACATTCTCGCCTATTAGGACTGTGGTGGTGTCAAAACGCGCGACATTTTATGGATTCATCGGTGTAATATCGGTAATCTACTGTAAACAGGGTCACAGAGGTGATGGCAGCTTCTCTACTGTAATTACTTGATCTACTAATATCCTGGATCATGGTCAAGTGTACCCCGAACCTGTTACGGGAAAAAGCGCTAGGAATATAAATATAAAATCGATCAAATCGAGACGACAACAAACAATCTCTACTTAGTCTATGAAATAGGCGAGACATGCCAAACATGCACGGGACTACACGAATACTCCCTCTACATTCTCGTGTTCCCGCGGAACTGTCCACATGTGGAGCGCGCTTTAAGGTACGCTAACGTATTTATGGAACGATGATAAACTACTGTTCCTTTCCTGCACTGTGGTGGTCATGTAACAAAAAGGTGAATACGATCAGATATACGCAAAACATCGACACAACATTTAAGGATTGAACGAAAAGCTTTATTTTTATTACATATATATTTTATATCAATCTTAAAAACTACATAAAATTATAGTTATTGCTATATTCCTACGTTTGTCATTAATAACATTGTCTTCTTTAAAATAAATGCCAAACTGTACTAGGAGTAAGAAGTGAGTGAAACGGAACGGAACACGATGTCAATGTCAAAACAGCTATTTTGACGTTATTGACAAATTGACAAACCAATCAACGGTGTTTGTTCGTTCCATTTCGTTTGCAGAGATTTTTAATTGTACAAATAATTTGATAACAAAAGCTTACAATTGTTTGATAACATTCTCTAAATTTAGCCACGATGTCGAAGTATTATATAGTTCAAACACAAAGCTACGCATGAGACTTGTAGTTATGCATTTCTTAGTCTAAGTTCTAGTTGTGATTTTGTAACAAAACAAGTAAGTAAAGTCCTTTGTTCTCTTGCATGCTGTTGAATTAGCCATATATTTGGCTGAACACGAGCATTAGTCAGTTACGGACAGTCATAAATTAAAAATAAACATATTTTCGACTCCTTTAGGGTTTTTATGAGATACTTTTAGGGGTCACGGGGAAACCCATATAAACCGTTTTATGTGCACTGTTACTGTGTGGCGATACCATAAAATATCAATGTAAATAACGTAGGCACATTTCCTTGTTTGGGCTATGTGTCATTTACTTCAACTTCGACATTTTTTATTTGTTTTCGTGATAAGGTAGCTGTTACTAAGACCTTGATAAGTTTGTGTGACTACCAAGGTTTGTTTTTAATATTTAATTAGTTTGAAGTATGAATCACTCTTCCTAAATACATTTACATAATTGATAACAAAACAAATATCTGACTTTCAATGCATACATTAAGTTAAGTATCTTTATAACTTACAGGGGACACAATGACTGATCCAAACATCAGAGAAGCGGCTGAGTCCCTCCTCAGCACTGTATCCAATCCACACTACAGAAATTTGTGTAAGTATAAGAATAAGAAATATCTATTTATACAGAAACACCACAACACAAAAATATAAATACCAAATGCAGTAACATAGAAAAAAAAAGTACACAATATTATAAGGGTATGTCCCAGGTTTGCTACTGCGTACCTTTGTTGACGAGTAGCCCAATATTTCAACGCAGTTGCATGCATCATGGTCATGGGAGAACCTGGAATATACCATTAAAAGTGTGATAATAACTGTAATTGTTTAAAACATAAAGCACACAATAATTAATATAAGCACATAAAAACAAAAGCTAATAAAAGATAGCACAGTGTTGATATGTATGGTAGTAGATAATTTTTGTGTGTTAGTGGTGTAATGCATGTGTAAAAAGTACCTCTGGTTAAGGATATGCTGGTTTTCAGTGCCCCACAAACGCTGGTTCTAAGTACTCTTGAGATAACCTCGCAAGAACTGTCTACTAGTTCCGTAGCTCCCTTAACACCATTAGTAAGAGGTATGGGAAGGTGCAGATTGTTTTCTGTTGTAAGCTTGAACCCTGTAAGGGGTTCAAGGGTCCTTAAACGGTGGGTGCTATACTAAGGGTGACACAAGATGGTAAAAATGTCCGAAATAAATTTACAAATAGCCCTACAGTGTTTATTATGAAAAAAATGGCTGCAAGTCACACAGAGGTCACGATATGCAATTAGAGTGTGCACCATCCAAGACGAATACTGCACACCACTTCTTCTCTAACAGAGTGGTATCAAACTGGAATATACTACCTCAAAATGTTGTGATAACCGTGTCAGTATATTCCTTCAAGAATAGTTTCGACAATTAGTTGAAGTCAAACAAACTGTCTATACTTGATTTAAAATGTCTTTCCACACTGTGAATGCTGCTTTTCTATAACCTACATAAATAAATTAATTGAGCACCTGGCTGTCTAAAACAGCCTAGTAAACAAATTAAAAGATAATGTATAGATACATAATTTGTAAACAGCAAGATACAAGCATAATCAGTTGTTCAACTTCCTTCCTAGTGCTAATACTAACAATATTAAGGAAATAAATGATGATTAATTGAATAAGGGCCGATTTTTCAATCCTCGAATAAAACATATCAGTCTGAAAAGTTATTATGCGACTAAAATAAAATTGTATCATTACTTCATAATTGTAAAGGATTATAGTTTGTTTTAATTTGTCAGTGTATTACTTTATCGGGCAAATAAACTTTATCTGAGGATTGAACAATCGGCCCTTAATAGACTAGTTGCTGATGATGATGACTTTCTCCCCAGCACATTCCCAGTCAATTAACCTGGTGTCAGAAGACCTGGTGGCAGGGCACCGGCCCCGTGGTGCCATGTCAACGGTGCGGAGGTTCTTCTGTCTGTTCGTCACATTCGATGTGCTGTTCACTGGGTTAATGTGGCTCATATGTGTTGTGGTGAGTTTCTTGGTAACAAGTTAAATACAATAAAGTTGTCGAGATCACAAAAACCTATTTTATCTACACTCATAGCATAATGTTCCAATTACATATTCGAAAACAGTTGTTTAAGGGTACACTTTTTTCACGCCAGACTATAAAATTTTAAAAAACTACTTTTCGATACAGCATTTCCCATACCATTTTCATTACAGCTGTATCGTAAAATAACTTTATCTACACTAATAGCATAATGTTCCAATTACATATTCGAAAACAGTCGTTTAAGGGTACACTTTTTTCACGCCAGACTATAAAATTTTAAAAAATTACTTTTCAATACAGCATTTCCCATAGATACTATTTTCATATTACATTTACATAATTCAAAATTTAAATTTTCCTGTTTAAATTCTGTGTAATTATTTTCCCGCTAACCAGAATGATTAGTAATTGTTGTAATTTGTGTTTGTGAATGTTTTTCCTTATTTTAAGCAAATAAATAGATAAATGTGAAAATAGTTAAGTGAATTTCCGCCGCTTGATATCCTTGACGCGTAGATACAACAGAACTGACTCGCAGCCTACTTCCAGCTAAGTTGAGAAAATTATAGGTACGATATTTTAACATAAAAATATGAGTGTAGATAAAGTAGTGTATGCAACTGCATATAATTAGGTATTAAAACACTCGTGTCAAACTATTATCATACTCGGCTACGCCTCGTATGATAAACAGACACTCATATTTTAATACCCCCTTTTATATGACAGTTGCATAAACTACTATTTTAATCATTATGCAACACTTTTATTTTTTTATTTTTTGTCGGGCGCCGGGACACGGCGTAATGAAGGCTGAATACTTAGATGTCTTTAACATATTCAAATTCAAAATTTAAATTTTTCCATTTATATTCTGTGTAATTATTTTCCTGCTAAACAGAATATTATTAGTAATTGTTGTAATTTGTGTTTGTGAATGTTTTTCCTTATTTTTTTTTACCCCCTTTTATATGACAGTTGCATAAACTACTATTATAAGTTTGACAAATGTCAATCTTATAAAAATGAATAAGATTGAATTTGTCTAAATGGATTTCTTAGATTTTGACAACAATAGTCAGTGGCAAATAAGCACATTGGCTAGTTTTGGTTTCATATGTACTCACACTCCTAGGACAGTGACGATAGCTGATGGGCATTATTTACGGCCCACATCTATAAGTTTAAGCTAAATTAGTTTTTGAGTATCTTTAACACATCATTGCCAACTACACAATATCGTATGATCTGGTCCATGGCATTAAGCGTCCCAAGCGGTAGACCTGGACAATCTCGCTTCACCAACAGTATTGGGAGGTAACCTAACAAGTGGCAAGCTCGTTGCGGTGCTGAAGTTTGATTAGCGTCAAAGTGCGACACGGTAGCCCATCCATTTTGGACGCCACCCACCCATCATTCATGACGACCTGAGTGGTTCACTTTGTTAACATGCTAGTCTGCCCCGCAGAGGTCCTGGGTGCGGTTCCCGGCCGAGCAGAAATTTAAATGATGCATTTAAATTTCTGTTATGGGTCTAGGTGTAGTGTGTAAAAAAAAAGGATATAAGTAGTTTATCAGTTATAAGAGATATAACTTTATATATATAAGAGAGGTAGGGCATAGCGGGGTATCTCGTTCGAATTGGAGCCGCCTGACTGGGGAAGTACCTTCACCTTACAGAATATCGCAGCTAAATAATACTCTTTTAAATAGTATTGTGTTTCTGCCGGTGAGTAAGGTTTCCAGTGCTCCATGGGGTGGGGATTTGGGGAACCGTGGCTTTGGCAGTGGAGTGGCATTTGCTTTTTGCTGCCAGAGCAACGTGTTATAGAGGTGGGCAACGCATTAGCGATACTCTTGGTGGTGCTAATGGCTATAGGCAGTGGTGACCACTTTCCATCAGGTGGTCCGCTTGCCTGTTTGCCTAAAGTATGACATAAAAAAAAAAAAAAAAACAATTATCTTAACATCCATAACACAAGCTTCGCTTACTTTGGGGCTAGATGGCGCTGTGTGAATTTGTATATTTATGTATTATTTATTTGTGTGCAGTAAATCGACTGATTCTTGTTACAGATGGGAGGAGAAACCCTAGAGCAGATAGTGAAGAGGGAAATAATACATTACAATGTGAAGACGTCCCTTTTCGATATTGTCTTGCTGGCAATCAGCCGGTTCACCGTGCTGCTGCTGTTCTACGCTTTACTGTACATCAATAATTGGAGTGTTATAGCTGTGAGTATTATGGATTTACTAGATTTGAGAGCCTCGGTGGCTGAGCGGTTAGAGTATCCATCTCGTAAGCGAGAGGTACCGCGTTCGAATCCCACTGCGGCTATGTACCAATGACTCTTTTCCGAGTTATATTCTTTATTGGCATACTGACCGATGCTTTTAAGGTGAAGGTAAAACATCGTGATGAAACCTGCACATTCAGGCGACTGAATGTGCACCGTGATCCAATGTGGTCACGTTCCCCTGTTAACAGGATCACGGAAGTCAGATGGCAGTCGCTCCACTGTAATTACCTGAGCTGCCAAATCCTGGCTCATTGTCAAGGCGTAACCCGGGCCCTCGTGCGCGAGAGCACAACCGGGACATTAACGCTAAGATTATTATTTCAATGTTAGTGTACAAATTAATGGGCCCCTGGTAGTGCAAACCCATTGAAAGTAGAATTGTAGAACACTCACAGATACTAACACGTCGGGATAATTAAATAAAGCCAGATTTTGGTAAAGATTCGTGTAACAGCCAGCACAATCTCCCAGTTGCAAATCTTCACATTAATGTTAAGCGCACCCACATTTCACATTATAAAGAATTAGCTTTACGTTCCTTTAAAATAGAGGGCGCTACCAGCAGAGTTATTGACCAGTGATACACAATATTAGCAAACAAAATGTATGTTTGTATGTTTATAACTGGTATAAGAATGAAAGAAAATGCATGCCAAATGAAATTATTCATTTTTTTATTATATAGGACAGGCATTTGACCGCCATCTCATCACCTGGTGGTAAGTGACGATGCGTCCGAAGATGGAGCATGCCCGTCTTGGAACAGCCTATTCACTCTAGCCTTGTAGGCGTCCAGATTATATTGATCAGGTTGACATACAACATAGGTTCAAGCTAGCTACATAGAATTAAGCCTATATAAAACAAATGTTGATTATAGCCTCTACAAGAATGGTGAATGCTCATACTAATTTTATCTTCCTTTGTTTCAGTTATCCACTGGTGGAACGTGTATCTTATTGATAGCTAAGGTTTTTGTATTTGATGTGAGTATGTCTTTTTTTATGCTATTCAGTGACAAAGAGACGACAGTCCACCTGATGGAAAGTGGTAACTGTCGCCCATAACATCTACAATTCATACAGGTATCAAGAATGCAGAATCGTGCGTTGTCACTGAGGACTAAGATGAAATTCCTCATGCCTGTAATTGCGCTGGCGACCTTATCTTTGAAACCGGAACACAACAATCGTTGCTTGGCGGCAGAAATAGATGAGGCGGTGGTACTCACCCAGGCGGACTCCTCAGGCTTGACAGAGTCCTACCTCATGATAATATTGGAGATAGTCAGCAATAGATTGCATTTGATGTTATGCGCATTGTAATTTGGAGAGCCTCTATGTTTTTTTGTGTCTCGATAGTTAGCCCCCTGTAAAAGGTCCTGTGAATGGCCGTGTGGTGTCCGGCAGAGTAGAATAGCACCAACCCCTTACACTCGTGGGTGTCGTACAAGGCGACTAATGTTTTGAGGCAAAATATCTAGTCTCCGTAGGCTGGAAAATGGGCAGCAGCGTTTTCCATTGTTATATTTATAACACTGCGATCTCCAACCCGCCTGCCAAGCGTGGAGACTATGGCAATGACCTCCCCTTTCGTGGGAGAGGCCCTAAGTCCTGCAGTGGACTGTTATGGGTTGTATGTATGTATGTAAACTCTTTATTGCTTAATAAATACAGTAATTACAAAAATAATTTTACAAAGCAAAGGCGCGCTTATCCCACAATGGCATTTCTTCCAGCCAACCTTAAACAGTCTGAAAGGACATCCAAGAAGCGGTGGAGGCAATATTGAGGTCTTAAATTACATACTACTATTGAAGCAACATCTCCTTGACTTACAAAAATGAGGTCCTTTGTCTGAGTCTAGATATGGAATAGATTGTTATTTATTGTATTATTAAGTTATTTGTTATGTATTGTTTATGTTATTGGATATGTATCTAAGTAGTTGCTATTGTTTATGTTAGTATTATATTTTGAACATTGCCTAAAATGTTAATATTCTGTGATTAGTTTATGTGTAAATGGTTGCCTGGAAGAGATCGCTCTCAGCGATAAGGCCGCCCTTGTACCTATATTGTTTTAAACTGTATTTTTACGATCTCCTTTAATGTACAATAAAGTGTTATAAATAAATAAAATAAATACTACTACTTAAATTATATGATGCTGATGGCTATCATGATGATGATGATGATGAAAAGGTCCTTACAATTCGTTCTCTCCCCAGTGGCCGAACGCCACGCAGCCCGTGTACCAAGTGTTCCTGATCCTGACCTCGTTCACGCTGGCCTGGAGCGAGGCCTGGTTCCTGGATTTCCGAGTACTGCCCCAGGAGTCACAGGCCAAGCAGATCCTCGAGGCTATAGGTTGGTACCCTAGATATAGGTCTACTACATATGTTACGGTGAGGGGAAACACTGTGATGAAACCTGCACATTCAGGCGACTGAATGTGTAACCATGATCCAATCTGGTCAGATTCCCCTGGTAGCACAGTCACTGAGGTCAGTTGGCAGTCGCTCCACTGTAATTGCCTGACCTGCCAAATCCTGGGTCATGGTCAAGGCGGACCCAGGGACCTCGCGCGCGACACAACCGGGACATTAACGCCAAAGACCAGTTTGTCCTGAAAGTAAAGCGACTATACCTTCGTTTGTTGTGGTAGTAAAGATATAGGTCTGCATAAGTACATACAAGGAGTGAAATTAGGACTAAGTAACCCGTTCTTCCGACGACCTGGTAAGGATTGCAGGTACCAGCTGGATGCAGAAGGCACAGGACCGGCCTTCGTGGAGGTCTCTGGGGGAGGCCTATGCACAGCAGTGGGCGTCTTCTGGCTGATATGATGAGTATGATGAACCCGTTCTTACGAACTGTGGGAGCATTATAGGTTTTAAGACTGTCATGGTTATTCACTACACTTTCACTACACATATTATTGGGTGCATGACGCATGCAACTGCGTCGAAATATCGATGTAAAAGCAAGGCTTGTGTGGAAGAGAATAAAATTTAAATGTTTCTAATAATCATGAGATTTGACTTCTACATACGTGGCGGCTTGGACGTGGGTGATATGGTGAATAAGATAGACGAGGCTCGCCTGAGCTGGGGTGTAAGCTCCAGGTATACGTGGGAAATAAGTCCCTAAACCTGCCGGTATCAGGGAAGAGGTGTCCAGGATAGCCTAAGAAGTGACGGAAATACATCGCCGAGTCGAATGCTTGAGCCAATGGCTTACGATGCCAGAATGCATAGGATCGGGTGAAATGAGGAAGAAAGAGCAGGAAAAAAGACCCGCTGCAAAACCCGGGCTTGACCTCTCAGATGATGATGATTTGTTCAGTATGTCTCAAACCAATTTTCCATCGATGTAAACAAATAGAAAAGTTAAAATAATCATGATTGGTGATTTGTAGGTCGTTGTAAGTTCAACTTACGAATTAGTGACCTGTGGTATTACTACATTAATGACCCGTGATGTGAATCCTCATATGTTCTTGTTTTGACGGATTGTCGAGTATATTTTTCTGTGCGATCAATTTGTTAGTATAGAATATTGATGAAAAATTTATTCAGACAAAGTTATATCTATTCTTTCCCCCCACACAGTGCACCACAACCCGCCAACCGAGCGCACCCCTCTAGTGGCCCGGCCCCCCTACCGGTCCCTACCCGGCGGGGGGGAGTCCACCGCGAACTGGTTCTCGCCGGTGGAGACGCCCGAGGGCAGTCCGCGGCCGAAGCGGGTAGGGGTCGTGCTGACACAGGAACAGGTGAGGTTATATACCATACTAGTCGTCTTAGTAATAGTGTTTTTTCATCCTCTTTCTATCTTGTTATACACCGCACATAAAACCAGACCGGACCAGACCACACGAGAACGGACTAGAGCGCACGAGAACGGACCACACCAGACCAGACCCGTATTGGAGAGTTGTTCTCGCGCTGTGACATCTCGATTTCGGCATTTTTTCTAGCCACAAATATATATTATTATAAAACGACATAATAGGACTGATCCGACCTGAGGGTATAATTGTTCCGAGGTCCAAATCCAACTTACCAAACAGTTGTATCGCTGGTGGCTTGTCCTCCCTACCGGCGGGGGACGCCCGAGGGCAGTCCGCGGCCAAAGCTGACACAGGAACAGGTGAGCCATACCACTTTCCTTATCCGTATACCATTGTCCTTTCTCATCATCTTTCTAGCATGTTATACACCAATCGTACGTAAAACCAGACCAGACCACACGAGAACGGACCAGAACAGACCAGACCCGAACTGGGGGCCTGTTCTTGCGCTGTGACATCTCGATTTCAGCATTTCTCCTCATCCTTTTTCTAGCTTGTTATACATCAATTGCACATAAAACCAGTCCGGACCAGACCGCACGAGAACGGTCCAGACTAGACCCGAACCCGAACTGGGGGCTTGTTCACCCGCTGTGACATCTCGATTTCGGCAATCTATATTATAATCCAACCTGAGAGTATAGACATTCTATGATTTAGGTTTAAGTTCAACCTACCAAACAGTCGAATCGCTGGGAACAGTCCTTCCTCACCTTCATTCTTGCTCATTATATACCAATCGCATGCACACACGCACACACAAAAGGCCGGACCAGACCGCACGAATGTAGACCAGACGCGATGTGCTTGACGATTGAGCACTTTTCCCAGAGATATTTATAGCATTCCTAAGCTCTCACTAGATGGCGCAGTCGACAATTTTGCTAATAATTGAATGCAAAAACGGGATTACAAACATAATAAAACATGATTATTATTTATTAAGTTTAAGGCCAGGTTATGTAGTTGTAGAAATGCTGCCTAGTTTTTGCGAATACACAATATATGCATTTGTATCTAAAAAAGGATGAGAAATTATTAGCAAATTGGTAAATTAATCTCTCTCTCTAGATATTTCACGCTGTTTATTTACAATGTAGTTTTACTAAATAGCTGTATTTTAAAATGAAGTAAGAATTTTTATAATTTTTTGTCTTACCAAGTAACTGAGAGCGCCATCTCTTGATAATTGTTGATACCGTCTGACAATGCCTACTGGAAAACTGCTCATTAGTCTGTGCGACAAGACGTCGAGTCGGTTCCCATACGACAGAGAGAAAGCTAGAGAGACGCTAAGAGTCGCTCCTATGCGAAAGATAAAAATACCACGGACGATTGATGTATCACTGTTCTTACGTTACGACTTATCGAATTCGGAATTCAGCTTTTCATCTAGCCTCAAATCAATACTATAATATTACCGAAAACGGTTTTTTTTTCTATGTCATAGGCAAACAGGCAAGCGGGCCACCTGATGGAAAGTGGTCACCACTGCCTATAGACATTAGCAACACCGAGACTAACGCCAACGCGTTGCCCACCTCTATAACACGTTGCTCTGGCAGCAAAAAGGCAAATATCCCTCCACTGTCAAAGCCACGGTTCCCCAAATTCCCACCCCATGGAGCTCTGGAAACCTTACTCACCGGCAGAAACACAACACTATTTAAAAGAGTATTGTTTAGCTGCGGTATTCTGTAAGGTGGAGGTACTTCCCCAGTCGGGCGGCTCCAATTCGAACGCAATACCCCGCTATGCCCTACCTCTCTTAAAACGACCTTCGACATTATAGAATTAACGAAGATTTGTGAGTGGGCGGGCAGCATTTCATTGGATGAGGCTAAGCTCAGCAAAACTTTCATACCAATTAACGACTTGCCATCGTCAAAACCATCGTAGGCCATACTAAAGGCGCATTTTCATTGGTCGTTAGCGCCCGTATGCGGGGTACGGGAGATTTCTGTAACGCATGCCATAGGACCCGCATGCGGGGAACCGTTTACATTGGTCGTTAGCGTCCGCATGCAGGATGCGAAAGAACCGTGTTGACTAGGGTTGCCAACTTTTTTTAGACCAAATATAGTATTTTCGGGTTTAGAAGCCATAAAAATATAGTAGGTAGGGAATTAATCAAAAAATATATAGTAGGTTTTTTAAAATTAAATGTTCGTCCTTTCGTTCGTTCGTCCTATATTTTTTCCTAAATGTATATTTTCTACTACATTGAGCTTCATAGCTGTTTTGTTTTATTTGACTCGAGTTTGTCGTCACGTCATACAAATGTCAAGGCTCAAGATCGTTCTGAAATATTCGATTTACATCAGGAAATTTTTTCTTTTGAGGATCTTATAGATACGTTCCGTTTTGCGGTAAGTAGTAATGTTGTGCTAATTAAATATAGAAGTTTAGTAATATAGTAGGTAGACTCCTAATATAGTAGGATACTATATTATATAGTAGGGTTGGCAACCCTAGTGTTGACTGATAACGTCTAATGACCGAGGTGCTATGAGGGAGTCCCCGAATGCTTTGTATCGACCAAGTTATCGACTGACTTTTTTCATTGGTCGTTATCCCGAATGCGGTAAGCCCCCTCACGCATTGAATCGACTGAGTTATCGACCGATGAATTTCATTGGTCGTTAGCCCGCATGGGGGACGTCCCCGAATTCGGGCTAACGACCGATTTATCGACCAATGAAAATGTGCCATTACTTGTGTTTTATTTGAGTGGGTCAGTGCTATACAGGACAGCAACAACATGTCGATTGGGCCAACCATAGTTGTCATGCGAAATTAGGGTCAACTGATCAACTCGTCAATTGGGCCCAGTCAATTCGGGTCATATTAGGATCAATCATTTGCCTTTGGCGCTGGATTAACCGGGTCCAACTTCGGGCCATCGGTGCTTTGTAGTTATTAAGTAGCGAGGTACTTACGGCTTCTTAATCCTTTAGTGATAATCCCGAAAATTGACTGGAAGATGAGTCCGCATGTTATATTGTACAAAAACCTTTTGAGTTAGTGTAGTGAATATTAGTGATAAGTAATGCGATGGGTGCTTACTGCAAAGAACACAATAACAATGTGTCTTCCCCTTAATAGAGACAATAAGAAAAGGTGTTAATGGACACATTCTTATATTATTCTAACCTAGCAAATTAAGTTAAATTTAAATTACTTATTAGTCTTTAGACTAGATTGTAATTGCAATGCTCTACCTACTTGTCAAATAGGTAGATCATCTTAGAGAAAAAAAATGTTATATTGTTACAATGTTTTGATATTATTTAAAAATGCGGCCGTGTGGTGACCACTTTGTCGGTCGGATGAGTAGTTTCAAATTTTACATCTCGTATCAGAAATTAAATAATATACCCCGTATCAGAAATTAATTAGATAGACCCGTAACAGAAATTAAAATTCATCATTTCAATTTCTGCTCGGCCGGGCATCGAACCCGGGACCTCTGCGTGGCGACCTGCATGTTAACCAACTGAACCACTCATGTCGTCCTATTACAACTTTCGTCAAAGTAACCTATATTAATTTTTTTCCGGTGGACCCGGCGCGACTTCGTTCGCGTGGCGTCCTACTCATACATAGACTTACTTTACCTGTACCTACCCTTTTTTTCTTGCTTATAAACCTTCCTCGTTAATCACTCTATTGTTGAAAACCGCATTAAAATCCGTTGCGTAGTTTAAAAGATATAAGCGTACAGGTACATATGATCTGTTTAAACTGCCTTGTCTTATTTGGTGAACAAACAATGCCCAAAATCACGACTTGCCGTATCAATCACGCTACGTATATTGTGTATAGATGTCGAGAATTATATAAGAAACACATAGAATGTGAATTTCAACGAATACTGCTGCACATTATCCATTTAAATACATAATTTCCTTAACCAAATAGGACAAGTCCGTTATGACAGGGACATAGGGACAGGCGGTGGGAAGCGACTTTGTTTTAAAATATGTATAGATGCATGTTCTATAACATAATATGCATGTATCCTACAAATTCTGCTAATATTATAAATGCAAAAGTTTGTAAGAATGTATGTTTGGATGTTTACTGAACGGATTTTGATGAAATTTGGTAGAAATATAGCTTATAGCTCAGAATAGCACATAGGCTATTATTTATCCCGACATTCAATGTGATTCCCGCGGCACGGATCTAGAATGTTATAACCGAAATTAACGTGCACGGAGTCACGAGCAAAAGCTAGTTATACAAGTAAACCTATCCGACGACGACGACCTGAGTGGTTCAATGGTCAACAGCCGGTCTGCCACGCAAGAGGTCCCGGGTTCGATGCCCGGCCGGGCAGAAATTGAAATGATGAATTTTAATTTCTGTTACGGGTCTGGGTGTTCTATGTATAATAAGTATGTATTTAAAAGTAATTAAGTAGTATATCAGTTATCTAGCACCCATAGTACAAGCTTTGCTTAGTTTGGGGCTAGATGGCGCTGTGTGAATTTGTCCACGAATATTTATTTTATTTATCGGAAGAAATTCTCTTAATTATAGTAAAAACCGCATCAAAAGCTATTGCGTGGCTTAACAGAAATTCGCGGATAAATAGACAGCCAGACGCGGAAATGCCTTTATTTTATACTATGTACTACCGCTACCCTACCATACCCTACACCCACCCTACGTGTACTCTAAACCTACCCTAACATACCTTACCCCTACATACCTACTCTACCATATCCTTCTCCTACACCTATTCATCCCTACCGTTCACCTACTCATCCCTACCCTACACTGATTTGACTGTTTGACTGATTTGGATTTCTTCATGAGGGAAGAATATTGGCCGAAGGGTGTGGTGTACCGGCGATTCCGTGGGCGACCCAGAGTTTCCGGTGCCGCCGAACGACATTAGATGACAGTTATTTTTTTATGATATTAATAAATTATATTTTCATATATTAGTTTACAATTTATAATAATTTGTATGTAGGTATAGGTTTTATCTTTGTCTGTATTTTGTATCAGTTTATTTTGTATTTATGTTGTTTGTGTATTTATAAATATGGGCCTAGTTGCCTGAAATAAATGAATAAATAAAAATACACCTAAATTTATTTTCATACATTCAAACCTTATCCTGAAAATGACAGACCCAACAAAAACAGAATTACTTAAATACCAGCATTCGTTCTGAAATTATGCGCGAACATGCAACCTTGGGTTATTTTATTGCAATTTTCCTAGGGATCTTTATTTTTTAATATAAATAAATACTATGATACTGGTGGTGTTTCGTCGAAACCTAAACTGAACAATTGATTTCGAATTTGAATTACTCGCTTGTAATGCAGCCTTCTATAAATAAAAGAAATTTTAAAATCAGTTTAGTAGTTTTAGAGTTTATCTAACACAAACTTACAAACAATCATTCTTACCTCTTTATAATATTAGTATAATCATCACAGCCCGTATCAGTCCACTGCAGAACTTAGAGCCTCTCTCACAAAAGAGGAGGTTATTACCATAATCTCCACGCTCGGCAGGCGGGTTGGAGATCGCAGTGTTATAAATATAACAATGGAAAACGCTGCTGCCCATTTTCCAGTCTATAGAGAATCTTGATCTTTAGCCTCGAAAGCATTAGTCGCCTTGTACGATACCCACGAGTGTAAGGGGTTGATGCTATTCTACTCTGCCGGACACCACACGGCTAATATTATATTAGTATAGATATACTAATTTAGGCAGATAAAGTTACGGTGGCTAGACTTTGCACTGTACAGCTGATTGGCGAGGTGTCTGATTCATAACGGTATTGGAACTGCTACCTTAGCACTTCTCGCGCTAGTTTTGGTCTTTTCTGTGCTATAAAGCGCCTTTTTTCTATACTAATATTATAAAGAGGAAAGGTTTGATTTTTTGTTTGTTTGTTTTTTTGTATTCAATAGGCTTCGAAACTACTGGACCGATTTCAAAAATTCTTTCACCGTTGGGAAGCTACACTATCCCCGGGTGACATAGGCTATATACCCGTGTACCCGTAGTGGTACCCGTGCGAAGCCGGGGCGGCTGCTAATATTTTATAATATGACAAATTGACTTTAATAGACGCTGAATTAGTTAGGTAAATGCCAAATCTTAGTGATTTTATTATATCACTTAACGGTTTTGATTGAATTTTTCATTTATATTGGTTGGAGGCAACTGAACAAGCGTCACCAAGTTCATTGAATAGAAAACTTTTTGAATATCGTATATTTATAAGTGTTTATACGGATTGAGAACTAATATTTGACATGTGCAGTTACGGTGAGGGAAAACATCGCGATAGAACCTGCACACTCGGGTGACTGATGACCCAATCTGGTCAGGATCTCCTGTTGACAGGATCACGGAAGTTAGATTGCAGTCGCTCCACGTAATTACCTGATCTGCCAAATCCTAGATCATGGTCAAAATGAACCCTAAAACCACGTGCGCGAGAGCACAACTGGGACATTAAGGCCAAGATTTATTTTTTTATTTTTGACTGTTTTGTGAAACCTTGCACTTTTCGCCGTTCAGCTGAATCTAGCGCTCTTTTCAAGCTAATTAGCGCTTAGTAGTCAAGCAGTCGCTCGACCAGTCCCACTCCGCTCAGTCTTTAGCTAGAGCTCGCAAGCGACATTTGTGCGCGTCTGATATAGGCTTTTCTTATCGAAGTCTCGTATCAGTTTGCGTTGTTTTGGTGTTTGAAATCGGTTTTTCGTGTGGTTTAATGTTTTGTATCGAGTGAGATTCTAAAGTTGTTTATGGATAGTTGAATATCAGTAGATAATGCTATCGAGTTGAAGTGTTATTTAGGTCGGTTGTGTAGACTTGTGTTTTGTTTAGTTGTGTAATAATTTGTGTTTTTAAATACTTCGTAGATAGATAGATACACTCTTTATTGCACACAAAATTACAAAATAAGAAAATTTTGTATTTTTTTGGTTCTTTATAACTTTTTTACATAGTACTTATTGAGCGAGTATTTTGAATACTAACGTTGTCGTGCCGTGTTAATTTATAACAAATTAAATCATCACCACAGCCCATAATTATAAAAGTCCACTGCAGGACTACAGGCCTCGCCCACGAAAGGGGAAGTTATTGCCATAATCTCCACGCTTGGCAGGCGGGTTGGAATTCGCAGTGTTGTAAATATAACAAAACGCTGCTGCCCATATTCTAGCCTACTGAGACTCTAGATCTTTTGCCTCGTAATCATTAGTCGCCTTTTACGACACCCACGAGTGTAAGGGGTTGGTGCTATTCTACTCTGCTGGACACCACACGGCCTACAAATTAAATGGATGATTGAAAATAGTTAACGCTGACAATGTTGCATTTGCAGGCATTTTTAAAGTACAGACCCGGCAAATACTTTTAAAATGTCTGAAAATATTTATTGCGTAAACACTAGAATTTTAGAACACAATAGACACAGAACAGTAGAAAAAAAAATATTAACAAATTTAATATTATGACAAGGTTCTCTCTGCAGAATTCGATAGCGTTACTTTGAATTGATTTAGTTAAAGTTTAACTAAGCGAATGGCTTTAAAATATGTAATTTAAAATAGTGCCGTTGATTTTCAAAACTATTGTTATGTTTACTCATACAATTATTAATTTATCAGCATACATAAACATAATAAATAAGCAACTTAATAAATGGACAATTTAACTTAGGATTGTTACTAAGTACGAATGTTAAGAAGTTAGTCACCGGCTTGACATCCACACTAGTGCTTACATTTTATTACTTATCGTTTAAATACCTTTGACTTTGAAAGGCAAATTTTATCAAACGCCTTGGTCGAAATGCTTCTTATAAAATAATCTGTAGCAGTGAGTAATATTTGTCAGCTAGCTAAAATGTATTTATACTTTACCTACACTATAACAGGAAGTTAGATAACATTAGGTAGTATGTATATACAAAAACAATTCCAATACTATTATAAGTTTTGTTTGTCGTATTGTTTTTCACCCGTGCACAGTTCATGGGCTGTATTTTTGAATCGCTCTCCTCGATTCGGACGATTCGGTATACAATTTAGATTTTCGCAAGTAAAATTCAATATTTTTTAAATCACATTGGCAACACCGAAAAAGTCATCATTATATCAGCCAGAAGACGCCCACTGCTGGGCATAGACCTCCCCCAGAGATCTCCACGGCGGCCGGTCCTGTGCCTTCCGCATCCAGCTGGTTCCTGCGATCTTTACCAGGTCGTCGGTCCACCTTGCGGGAGGCCTACCATTTTGGAACTGTACCGAAAGAGTACAGTTCAAAAATAGGAGGATTTTAAGAGAGGTAGGGCATAGCGAGGTATTCCGTTCGAATTGGAGCCGCCCGACTGGGGAAGTACCTCCACCTTACAGAATACCGCAGCTAAACAATACTCTTTTAAATAGTATTGTGTTTCTGCCGGTGAGGTTTCCAGAGCTCCATGGGGTGGGAATTTGGGGAACCGTGGCTTTGGCAGTGGAGGGATATTTTCCTTTTTGCTGCCAGAGTAACGTGTTATAGAGGTGGGCAACGCATTGGCAATAGTCTCGGTGTTGCTAATGTCTATAGGCAGTGGTGACCACTTTCCATCAGGTAGCCCGCTTGCCTGTTTGCCTATCGTATGACATAAAAAAAAAAGGAAAAGTTAGAATCATGCATCAAAATATCGAATTTTTCATGCCTAAAATCAAAACTGAAAACCGTTCGAATCGAAGCGATCGATTCAAAACAGGGCCAGATCATATCCATAGTAAATATTCTCTATCCCGCGCGATCGTATTATTATCCCGGGATTAAAAGTAAGTATCCTATAACATTCGGGATTAGTGTAGCTTCCTGTTGGTGAATGAATTTTTGAAATCGGTTCAGTGTTCACCGCAATTATAGGCATGAGGCATTTCATCTTAGTCCTCACAGTGAAAACGCACCAGCGGTTCTGAATTTTTGTTACCTGCAACTAGTTACCACTTACTATCAGGTGGACTGATTGCTCGTTTGTCACTGAATAAAGATTTTTATTTAAAATCGAAAATTCGAGTAAGTGGAACTCCATAACATCTCTGATACCTAGTTAACCATTTGGGAATCGAACCCGGAACGCACCGGCTACATGAACGTCGTCACGTCTTTGTTTAATTGATTATTCAATCACCCTATCTATAATCCTATAAAAGTGCATATAATGCACACAAAAAAATAATTAGGTAGGTAGGTAGGTATACGTTTGTTTTATGTAACACAGCATGTATTGAACATTTTCTTATCAAATAATTCGGTACACAATCTTGCGTAGATACAAGTCTACTATATAAACCTCTATAACTCATATAATTACCTATGTATAGACTGGATTTTCATTTTATAGATAGGTATATAGATTATACTGCCAAATCCATCGATCTATTATTATTATCATTGAAACTAATAATTATTACACAATATTTTGTTTGTCTCGGTCTGCCATTCAGGGTTAGTCGGCTATGATGATGATCATGATGATTTTATTTAACTCGATAATTTACTAATGAAATCCTGTTTAGTGTAGTGTCGTGTTTGGCCGTGTGGTGTCCGGCAGAGTAGAATAGCACCAACCCCTTACACCCGTGAGTGGCGTACAAGGCGACTAATGTTTTATAGGCAAAATATCTAGAGCCTCCGTAGGCAGGAAAATGGGCAGCAGCGTTTTCTATTGTTATACTCGTATACAGGGTGTTTCATAATACATGTATAAAGCCGTGAACTGGATGGAGTGCTAAACGTATTAAAACGATAGGTACAATTATTTTTTTCGTGCGTGGAATAGTAAGCGAAAAAATGACTATCGAACTTTTACCTTTTCAATGTCGATAATCGACATTTTGAAAACGAAAGACCGCATCTCTAGAAATCAGTTGTAAAAGGTCACTCAAGTTCATAGTACTAGGCGCAATGGGATATTAAGGAGATCTAAATTAGCCGTTTTGTATTTTTTGGTTTGAGGGTTCTGTACAAAAAAATATTGTAATTTTAATTTAAAAGGTTCCTTCATAGTTTTTTCGAAAGTGCACCACCACCTAACTAATAGCAAAGTAGTCTAATTCAAATTACTGTGGCATATTAATGTAGCAAACTCTAATTAATGTAGCATATTTGTCTTTATAAGTTTGCTTTCTCATGTCATGCCTGTCAGTCATGTTTCAGTGTCGCAAAGGTAATCGTACCTATCTGCTATGAGATTTTTCAGTAACTACACACACATATTTTTGTATTAAATAAAACAAATAAAATACCTTAGTGTAATGAATGAAACATAAATAAAACAAAAACAGTAGAGAGTGGAGTTTAAGACAGAACCCTCCACTAATGTGGGGAAGGCTTAAACTCTCAGAGGACTGTTATGTTAAAATCCGTACGATTTCACGAATATTTCTCATCAACAAAAATTAACTAAATGAATCTTAGTTGACGGAGCTATACCTGTAAATATCCCATGCTTCACCCAGTTGGAGAACCTAGGCAGGGGCGCAACAACCGCCGTATCAGCCGTATCAATGATACGGGATCCCAAATCGTTTGTGAGCAAAAATACGTACTGTTATCCTCAATTTCAGTTAAACACTATTTCCCGGAAAAAAAAAATCTTTAGTGATTTTCAGACCAGGGTCGGGGCCCCCTCCGCCAAAGATGCAAATGAAATCAAGTGATACAATCCGTTTTCGTTCCCCTTTCGCTTAGAGATAATTAACATTTTTAATAAAAAACAACAACTTAGAGCCCCTCACGCGCACTCACTCATTACTTCATTGAAATTGTGTAAAAACCTATAGCAAAAATGAGAAAAATCTTGATCTCATGTACAACATATTCAGCACTATCGGTGAGATCATAAGATTTAAAAAACTCCTTACACTGTTCATTGCTCAACGGGTCAGATGGACCTGGCTCATAATAAAATCGTTTTGGCCCACACGATTTTCGAATTTGACTGTTTTTAAGTTAATCGTGAAAACTTTATAGCCAAAATGTCAGAAATAGAGCTCGCACGCTCATTAATTAATTGTTTGCGAAGTTAATTTTATTATAAACCAGATGTCAGAAATGTCTACATCGTATGTCGTCGTATGTCGTATCGTCTATTTACCGATTTTATGTTATTCGCGCAAGTATTCTGAAGGGGTAGTTTGTGAAACTATCGAGCTCGCTACGCTCGCTTATTCAACAAATTATGACATTTTTATATTTATCATGCAAGGTTTTAATATACCAAAGTCAAGGGCCAATTTACAAAAATTCCGATGTCCACCCCGGCCTTTAAGGAGATTCTTGTCATACAAACTACCAACATAAAACATTAACAAATTATACACCTAAATCTTCCTCAATAGACAAAGTAATTCCACTTTGTCAATTGGTGAAAACCGCATGAAAATCCGTTCAGTAGTTTTTGAGTTTATCGCGAACAGGCAGACAGACGCGGTGTGGAACTTTCTTTCATACATATGTTATTCTTACTATTAAGGTGATTCAACGCCCATACTAAATTTCTCTCGATATTCTTTCATTTGCTTGAGTGTTTAGTGATTGTATTATGATTTATACTCTTAGTAAATGTATTCAATGGTGCGCAAAGTGGTTTTCTTTTCAAAAGCAGTTAAATCGAAAAAAGCACAAATCGCCGCTTGATAGCGTTTTTGTGATTTAATTATTTTTCTTTTTCATTGCTTTGTTTTACATTATTAACATGTGGAAATCTATTTCGCGCACAATTGAACATATTTTCTAATAGCCAATTGCACAAAAAACGTTACATAAAAATTGTATGAAAATCGTACCGCCTTAACACGCGAATGGCTTGGATTTAAGTTACTCATTAGCATCCCTTGTAGCCGTGTGGTAACCGGTAGAGTAGAATAGCACCAACCCCTTACACTCGTGGGTGTCAAACAAGGCGACTAACGTTTAGAGGCAAAATATCTAGTCTCCATAAACTGGAAAATGGGCAGCAGCGTTTTTCATTGTTATGTTTGCAACACTGCGATCTCCAACCCGCCTGCCAAGCGTGGAGATTATGGCAATAACCTCCCCTTTTGCGGGAGAGGCCCAAAGTCCTGTAGTGGACTGTTATGGGCTGTGATGATGATGATGATGATCCCTTGTAGTTGGGGGTACTAACTATGGGGCCCCAGACAGCTATTGATACGGGGCCCCTGGAAGGCAAGCAACGCCACTGAACCTAGGTCACCTAGGTGAAACACGGACCCAAACACAATTTTAGTAATTACTGTCTGTACAAATTACCCGATAAAATAGTGGTAAGCAAATGTATTCCATCACCGACATCATAAGGATTATTATTAGTCCACTGTTGGACTTGTTTGAGCCTCACTTTATTAAATAAACACAATCAACATTACGGTGCATCTACCAGGAGAACATAAGAGGCGAAATAAGTACGACCCCTAACACGCGGATCCCTAAAGCCAGTGTTACCAGCAGTAGTTTCCAAAAAAGTACGTCTAGGCTCTTAAAATAGTACGAAAATGGCTAAAAAGTTACGATTTCTTCTTATTATCTTCTATATTTTATCGACCTTGGGGGGGGGGGATGATTTTTAGTCAATTAATGACGTTACTTTGTTGCCGGTGGCAAAATCAACCCTTCCTTCCCATTATTTTTGGTGAAATTGTGAATTTGAAAGGTGAAGTGACTACCCCCCTCAGCTAAATTCAGCATTTTGTAAAAACGTACTAAATAGTACGATGTGGAGCAAAGTACGCTTAAGGTACGACAGTCGGCCAAATAGTACGTAAATCGTACTAAAAGGTACGATCTGGCAACGCTGCCTAAAGCGCTGCCTGCTGCCACGCCTCCCGCCTCGCCTCCCGCCCCCCGCCGCCCCGTGCGCCGCGCCGAACATGTGTCGACACGCCGGAGTTTTGGCAGTGTGCATGCTGCACTTGGGTGTGTCGTTTGATTGAACCGCTGACGCCGACAGCGTGGCTTCTTGTGTTACCTATTTTCGAGTCGTGTTCGTTTATTCGGTTTTTAGCTTTTCGCGTGATCGGTGTGATTGTTTGTTGCGTTGTATGTATAGGATACCTAAGTACTGTGAAAATAACTGTGATAAGACTGTAAACGATATGAATGAATGAATGATTTATTGCTTCAGGTACCAATATTAACGTAGTCTTGTTTGTGTACAATGTTCAACAGTTTAAGTATTGTGATAATCATTATTCTGTGCATGAGTGCAACCAAGCAGTAGGCCAAAGACCATGTTACCTACCTACTTACGTATTGCATAGCAACCAGTGCATGCTGTAGTGTTGTGTAGCTGTGTGTATGAGTGTATTTACCTATCGGTCATCGAGCCACAAGAAAGCAAGAAAGTGTGGTTAACTGCGCTGGCACCTGACACTGTTTGTTTCCATAAAATATCGTTTAAAAGGTACGTACCTACATGCTTTAAAGGTCTAGGTGCTAGCTAGACTAGGAGACGCTACCTACCACCTAATAGTGACGTTAGAAGCGCAACCGCCGCGCTCGGTTCTTTTCCGACGGGAAATAGGTAGAAAAGACAACGCTTTTATCTTTTCATAAAAACATGTAGGTATTTAGTGGAACCTGTCTGTAATGTGTTTCACCAAAACTAGATTCATAAGTGGTTCCCTAGGTACGTAGGTACTTAGATGAGGGAACCGTGTTAGTAGGTACCTAGTACTTACCTATCTGTGTAGAGCCATTTTGTCAATTAAACGAATCCCGTTTTAGTGTAGTAGATATCTACTTTAGTACGTAGCTGACTATGTTTATTTTTATTTAGTTTAAGTACCTGCGGCAGTCCACACCGCGGGTCCGGCTGTCTTCCAGACTGATTAACATGTTTTGTTTTTTATTTACGTAGGCCTACCTAACCTACTTAGATACTGTTTTTAGGCCTTTAGTTAATAAGTACCTAAGTATTATGATTTTAATTCTTATTTTACTTTTGTTGTGCTGGGGTGGTTTGTTCTGTTAGGTACCTACCTAGTAGAAATCATCTCGGTGTTAATGACCTGGTTTTGCTCTCGCGCACGAGGGCCTGGGGTCCGCCTTGACCATGATCCAGGATTTCGCATTTCTGGTCATTACGTCTGACAGTCCTGAATCCTGCCTGACCCTGCTACCAGGGGAACCTGATTACCTGACCAGATTAAAATCATGGTTAGACATTCAGTCGCCTAAATGTGCAGGTTTCATCACGATGTTTTCCGTCAGAAAAGGTCACTAGTACGTGGCGGCAGCGGGTGTCGAACCCGGTACCTCTCGCGTACGACTCGGATACCGTAACCTTAGGCCACCGACGACGCTCCGACTATTTAAGCATACCTACCTATTGAAAATAATTAGTGTAGGTAAGTTCCTAGTTAATTTGGTAGAGATTATTCATGGAGATAAGTAGGTAACATTTAAATCGGCGCCTGGTAGCAAGATGTAGGAGGTTCGTTTGTTTTGTTATGAATGGCGCGAGGTTATTAAACTCTTCTTTATGGTGTGTACACACTCAACTTACGCCAACGAAGCGTTGTCGGCCGATTTGGATTTCTAAGGTCCAATAGGTAATTGCATTTCGTGGTCAAGCAAACGATCTTTGGGAGTTTTGGGAACCTATTCGGGCTCGTAATCGCACGTTTGTTCGTTGGCCTTCGGTATCCGCCCAAGCTGCGTTTGGTCGATTGCTTCTATCCGTTTGATGTTACCGCCACGCTTTTTTCATAGGGGTCGCACGCGGTTATTGAACTTCTCCTTCTAGGATTATCAACTTGAAATAGAGCTGCGCATCAACGTAGTCGATATGGTTATTTTTCTTTAAAAACGAAGATTTTTTATAAAAATTAAAATTCATTGTCTGGATAATATGAAGTCGCCAGTGTACTCTTTGCAAGCTATACTTTAACACCCTTTCGGCTTTATACATGTATTATGAAACACCCTGTATACAACACAATATTATGGCAATAACCCTTTCGTGAGAGAGGCCCTAAGTCCTGCAGTGGATTGTTATGGCCTGTGATGATGATGATAGTGTAGTTCTGGAATAAATCAATTGTTAAGTGTTAGTAATTACTATTAAGACCAAGTTTCATCTCCAAATACATATTCAAACTTAAGAGATTCAAACAAAACTATAAAAAGAAACGCAAGTGACAAAAAAGCAATATGGCGTCCAACGAACTCCCGCCAACCGCGTCAGCGACCAACGACGACCTGGTGAAGGTCGAGAAACAACTGCAAGAGCTGGAGAACGTGGAGAATGATGAGGAGTTGGAAAAGAAGCTGACTTTCATGTCCAAGTTCAGCTGGTGGATTAACGGGATGAAGGCTCTGTTCAATCGTGACAACTCGAAGGAGAAATTTACGGCAGAGTGGCTCAGTGTAAGCTGTCTGTTGGTTATATGTTGTTTATTAAAAATAACGTGATATTTGCTGTTTTACCTACCTACCTGTTTAAGTACCTGCCGAATAGCGTCAGTAAGGTTTTTACGGGGTCGGCAACGCGTGGGTGATGCCCCTGGTATTGCAAACGTCCAAGGCTGCTGTGACTGCTTACCATCAGCAGGCCGTAAGCTTGTTTGCCACCTTAGTGATATAAAAAACAGTATTCTAATGGCTAGGAATGGAGATTTTCAGTAGGTTAGAAAATATTTGAGTATATGGAAAGTTTGGTCTTGGTCTCTTTTTTTCTCTGAGGCGTCTATTCCATTATTCTTTGTCGGAGAGGCAATGTAAATTTCAATATGTGCGCCCGGCCACTGAGGCCGATTCTGTGCCGTCCGCATCCAGCTGGTACCTGCACAGGTACAGGTCGTCGGTCTAACCTTGCGGGAGGCCTGCCCATGCTGCGTCTTCCAGTACTACTGCGAATCATCATCATCCGAGCGGCCAATCCTGGCTTCTGCCAGTATCCTGCCAGTATCAGACTACGTTTTCTACTCCAGTTTGCCCGATCTTCGTCATCATCATGTCGTAAGTTGGCTCTCACGCCCGACTCAGCGATGTCAATCCATCCCTTCTTCGGTCTCTGGCCGAACCTCTTTCATGATAGAGGCAGGTTTATTCACCTATTTCCCACGTATCCCTAGGGCTTTTACGTGACCAAACCAGGGCAGGGGTAACTCTTCGATCTTATCCGCGATATCTCTCACGCCCAGCACGACCAGCACAAGTGTGCCCGCGATATAGCTCGCGCCGCGAGATAGACTTTATTTCCTTCCCTCTATAAATAGATAGCAGGATCTATGTCGCACCTTTTCTCGCTTTTCGCTCTCGCGCGCACGCTTGTTCCAGTCACTCAGGCTGCCACGGATGTACTAGTAACGCACGATCCTAATTCTTCTTATTACTCTTTTACAGATAGACGAGTACAAGACCCTAGCGGAGGAGAGCATGCAGGCCTCGTGGCGGATATCCCAGCTGCCCGGCTGGCGGCTGGAGAAGCGCGGCGCGACGAGGGGCGACGTCGTCGAGTCGCGACACACCGACCAGTACGGGAAGGTGTACCGGTTCACGGTGGGTGCTGCAGGGACACAGACACGCAGACAGATGTGTTGTCACACGCAGACGCCAGAAATACACATTATCACACACAGTCACACAGAAACACATAGTATCATAAATACACATTGACACACGCAGTCACACAGAAACACACAGTATCATAAATTCACTTAGTCACACACAGAAACACACAGTACCAGAAATACACATTATCACACACAGTCACCAGAAATACACATTGTTACACACAGTCACCGGAAATACATATTGTCACACACCATCACACAAAAAATACACAGTGCCGTAAATACACACTGTCACACACAGTAACCAGAAATGTACATTGTCACACACAGTCACACAGAAACACACAGTATCAAAAATACACATTGTCACACACAGTCACCTGAAATGCACATTGTCACACACAATCACACAGAAACACACAGCATCAAGAATACACATTGTCACACACAGTGACGCATAGAGACACACTCCGTCACACAGAGGTACTCTCCATCTAGCAAAGGCATATTCCGTCACAAGTCACAAGTGTGACATAAACTAGTTCTTTAACTGAATGAGAATCTCACTCCACGCCAAAAAATAGACATCTCGTATCTTCATATTCATATTCATATTTATTAGCTTCCATAAAGATAATACAATAACATTGTTATGTACATACAATACAGACCCGGTTGGGCGCAGCGTTTTGGGAGGGAGGAGGCTTCAAACTTACGAAGCTAATTGAATAATTTATACCTATTGACTATTTAAGTATTAACATATCCATTATATCTATTATTTATCAGTAAATTTTACTGTTTCCAATACTCTATGGTAATTATCTAATACTTTGTACTTTTATTTTTATTACTTAAACTACTTATACTTAAATAATGCACCCTTACATTGACGCCTATTATATTATTCTTCCTACATATATTTAAATAAACTCATGACAAGATAGTTACATGTATCCATTTTCTATCGCTACCCGTGCAATGGGGTCACACTCAGCATAACCCATAGCTGGTGCTTTAGCGCTGGTTTTCAGTACGCCCTTCAGTAAAGCACGGACACAGTATTGTTAGAATGAGAACACATACAAACCATTTGATATTTGTTATATTATCTAGTACACAAGTTCTTACAATATAATAACAGTTATGGCACAAAGTTATATAAAACCACATAATTACTACATAATTAATATTCTGCCTTCCATAATCACAACCGTCGTTCACCCCAGGCTAACGTTCGAATGCCTTTTTTCTATAAAAACACGGCCGGCGTATTGGCTGAACTGAAGGGTTCGCCGTGCCAGCGTCATCTATGGCGTTAAGCCTAAACTATCATACTATTATCCAATAGTGTTGCTAACAGTATAGTAGGATTTTCAGTATTTTGTTTCTATATTGCAGGGTGTCGTCGACTGCCCAGCGCATTACCTGTACGATGAATTTAAGAATAACTTAACAAGACTGCCCGAGTGGAATCCCACCATAATAAAGAATGAAATAATTAAGGTGAGTGTAGCCATCTTTTATTATTTAAAATATTCCTTTGCATGGGGTTATATTTTGCTATAACATGGGGTTCTTAAAAAGGCACGTCTACAGGTAGAGCTCGTCTAGTCTAAGATGACGCGCCCCACTACTTAGTTAGTTGATTTCGATGTGTGAGTGCAAATATTGATAACGACACTTCATTTGTGTGGGAGCCAATGAACGACGCGTGCTCCTACGTTTGAATCTCACCGGCAACTGAATGACCAATTACAACGGCATTTGTATATGTGTTGCGTCCATATTTTAAACTTGCTTGTGTGCGTTAATGCGATAGTGGGGCGCGTCATTTTAAATTAGACGAGCTCTACCTTAAATGCCGGCACCGCATCCGCTCCCTTTAGGTGGCAGATGTCCTGAACGACGGTGGCCGCGCACCAACAGGTGGACAGTCTGTCCGTGTGCCTCCCTAGGCAATACAATTTTTTTTAACAATATTTGGACGTGTGGTAACTTTCAGAGTTGAATATGATCCCAAAGCCTATATATCATTGATCGTAGAATGGCAGAAAATAAGCAGCAGCATGAGCATGAGTTGTCACTGGCAGAGAAGAATGTGTGTATGTGCTGCTTTGACAATGAAATAAGGATTTTTTATAATTTTTAGTCTTACCAACTTATTGAGAGCGCCATCTCTTGATCATTAATACCATCTGACAGTACCTACTGGAAAACTTTCTTACAAAAATATTCTGCATAAAATTTTGACTAATATGAATGACCCTTTGAAGTATTACAACAATCGCTCTGACCACATACGAATTAGTTGCGACCGAGAGGCTATCGTCCGCTATTGCCAATCCATTTGTCTATTTACATACCTACTTTAGACGAGTAAACCCTGGCTGACAGATTTACGACGAATTTAGACGATAGTGAGTACGGTAGGCGCAGATCCAGCTCCTAAAAAAGGTAGTGTCGATTTGAACAGTTCAATTTTGATTTTCGGAATGGAATATTTGATATTTTTATACATAATGCAGATTGTAACTATTTTAGAACCGTATTCTTTCGGTGTTGCCAATGTGATTTAAAAATATTGAAGGTTCCATGCCGAAAATCTAAATTGAAAACCGTTCGAATCGAACCGAGCGATTCAAAAATAGACCACAGACACTAACAAACCATAGACCATACTCCAAAATTTTCCAAGGTTTTTACGGGGCCTGCAACGCGTGGGTGATGCCCCTGGTATTGCAAACGGCCATAGGCTGCGGTGACTGCGCACCATCAGGCGGGCTGTAAGCTTGTTTGCCACCTTAGTGGTATAAAAAAAAGAGTTTATTTATTCATTCATCCATTGCCCCCAGGAAATAACAGACGGCATAGACCTGTCTTACCAGATCACCGCGGGCGGTGGTCGCGGGATCATCGCGCCCCGGGACTTCGTGATACTGCGGCGGGTGGCGGCCTTATCCCGGGACGGGAAAGTCACTGAGGAGGAGCCGTACTGCTACATCACTAGTGGAGTCAGTGTCACCGTGCCGGGGTATCCGCCGGTCAAGGATATGGTTAGGTGAGTGCGTAGAATATAAGAATAAGAATAAAAAATATTTTTAACACAAACAGAAACACCACAACACAAAAATATATATAGAAGAAAAGAAAAGTACACAATAATTAACAAAAAGCACGTAAAAGCAAAAGCAAATAAAAGCTAGGATAGTGTCGATGCGTATGGTAGTAGATAAGTGGTGTGTGTTAGTGGTGTAATGCATGTGTAAAAGGGAGCGCCGCGCCGGTGCGAACCGAAGCGCTAGTTTTCAGTGGGACCCGCTGAGTGGGGTACGGGCGAAAGTGTGTAATACCATCATCATCATATTGGCGTTAATGTCCCGGTTGTGCTCTCGAGCACGAGGGCCCGGGGTCCGCCTTGACCATGATCTAGGATTTGGCGATCAGGTAATTACAGTGGAACGACTACCATCTGACCTCCGTGACCCTGCAACCAGGGAAACCTGACCAGATTGGATCATGGTTACAAATTCAGTTGCCTGAATTTGCAGGTTTCATTACGATGTTTTCCCTCACCGTAAGAGCATCGGTTAGAATTCAACTAATGTACCTAACTCAGAAAAGAGTCATTGGTACCTGGCCGCAGAGGGATTCGAACCCGATACCCCTCGCTTGCGAGTCGCATACTCAATCGCCCGGTTACAGACGCTCCTCCGTTTATTTATTACGACGCACCGACGGTACTACTGTACCTAAAGTACTGAACCGATTTTGATGACAAACCTAATGGTGGCCACACTTCATCTTTTTTTATATGAACTATCCAGGCATTTGACCGCCATCTCACCTGATGGTAAGTGACGATGCGTCCGAAGGTGGATCAAGCCTGTCTAGCCTGTTCACCTTAGGCATCCAAATTATATTAATCACGGAACACTCGCAGGCAACGCGTTCCAATCTTTGGCCGTTCACATTGTAATTACTAGCTGGCCCGCCGCGATTTCCGTTCGTGTACTGTCCTACCCTAAAAAGTAACCTTTTCAATCACTCTATTATTGTTGAAAACCGCATGAAAATCAGCTTAGTAGTTTTTGAGTTTATCGCGAACAGACAGTCAGACGCGGCGTGGGACGTTGTATTATAAAAATAACTTAGAGCCGATTTTCCAATTCTACCTCCTTTCAATAAAACCTCAACTAAAACCCTCTGGATAAGTTATTATGCGACCAAAATAAAATCGTATCACTACTTCATATAAAATTTAAAGATTACAGTTTGTTTTATTATATATAATATTATACAGTATATTACTTTATTGGGCAGATCAATGTTATCTGAGGGAGTGCCTAGATCAGTTCCCCAAACACGTTTATAATTTCCTGTCGCGTTTTCCCCCATTCGCGTTTGTTTTCGTTAATGTATCACCATTCGCGTGGGTTGACAGGCATTACCTTCTCTAATAGATTTTTATTCCGATTGTTTTTTTAGTCGCCCATTTTCTATGCGCATTTTATGTCGTTGATTGAAAAATCGGCCCTTAGTTATGTTGTAATGATTGGTAGTTTAATTTTAAGTATTACAGCACGGCTAGCACAAGTGTGCCCGCGACACAGCTCGCGATGCGAGAGAGCGCTTGTTTCTTTCTCTCAATACTAAGATGAAAGAGAGAGTAGTATCTATGTCGCGCCTTTTCTCGCTTATCACGCGCGAATGCACACTTGTGCTAGCTGTGCTGGTCGTAAAAAATATACCAAAGTGAATTATATTATAAATCCAAAACTAAACCACATTCTATTCTATTTTATAATATGTAGTGATGATTGGTAGTTTTATTCTAAGTATTACGGGTATGTTATGACTTTTAAAATACTAACCTATTCCCCTGTGTTACAACCAGGGGCGTGAACAAGGTGGGGTGCTGGCTGCTGAAGCCCAAAACGGTGCAGTCGTCCGGCGGGAAGATCGAGCAGCACACCGTCTTCCAGTGGCTTATGTGCTGCGATCTCAAAGGTGAGTTGGGGTTGAAAACTCGCACTGAAAACCAGCGCCATAGCACCAGCCATGGCATGCGCTGAGCGTGACCCCCTTGGATATCTTCCCATGGCGCGGGTAGCGAGACATTATGGATATAGCTGTCACGGTTTCTTATTTTTAAATATTTGAATGTATTTGTATAAGCCGGAAGTCACAGCGTGGGTAGGCCTCCCGCAAGGTGGACCGACGACCTGGTAAGGATCGCAGGTACCAGCTGGATGCGGAAGGCACGGGACCGGCCGCCGTGGAGATCTCTGGGGGAGGCCTATGCCCAGCAGTGGGCGTCTTTCGGCTGATATGATGATGGTGATGATGATATGCCTATCGTGTCTTGAGTTTATGAACGTCATTTATTTATTTTAATGAATGTTATTACGAGGATGAGGATGATGGTACCTCATCGTCGTAATGACAGACCGAGATCTCGGTTAAAAATCCAGCAGAGATATCTGTCTAATAATGTAGGGCTGGACCCTAGAACCATCGAAATGTCGATATCGATCATACTTAGATGTGAAAACATACAAATGTTGGTGCCTCTCGCTTACGACTCACGACGCTATATTGTATTGTCATTTCCTTTTCCCCGCTGAAATACATTTATACTACAGAACACTTTTGATATTTCCGAAATTAACGCGTCCATCGCTCGCTCCCTTCCAGGCAAGATCCCGCAGTTCGTCCTAGACGCAGCCTTCGCAACCGTAATGCTGGACTACATCGTTCACGTGAGAAAGTTCGCAGCCGACGGGAAAGCCAAAGGGACCTTCTGAGTATCAAGTAGTTTTAAGCATGTGGAAGCAAGACTTTAGGGCGCCGTCCTGATTGGCAACGAACCGTACGACCATGGTCCTCTGACCTGGAGGGAGACCTCAAAACCGCCCGTCGCGCGACCGTTGCCAATTGGGACAGCGCCTTACCCTCTGTGGAGTTTTGATCTATTGCAGTTTTTAATATTAATTGAATTATACCGTCACGGGATGCCAATCGGTTCCCGAGAGTTCAATCAGTCTCAGGATCCACTCAGGGTCCGTTTTTAACATACATTTACAAGTGTTTTTCTGTCTTGTATGTATGTAAACTCTTTATTGCAATTAAAAAGAAATACAGTAGTGAGAAAAATATCATTTTACAAAGCAAAGGCGGGCTTATCCCACAATGGAATTTCTTCCAGCCAACCTTAGACCCTCTGACAGGAGATCTAAAGAGCGGTGGAGGCAATATTGAGCACCTATAACTAAATTACTTTTATTTTACAGGTATTAATTAACTGTCTTCTTTATTATAAGCAAGATTATATGCTGTAAGAGGCTTATAAACGAGTAATATGTGGCTTTACAGTAATATGTGGCTTCAATATTGACTCTTTGTCACGCCATGTCAGAATATTAGAATGCGTCTGAAACAACACGTAGGCTGAGCGTGTGTTCCCTGGTCATTATAATCTATTGGCTAAACACGGAACTCTGTGGCTAACTATCAGAGTTTAATTATTGAAATAGTAATAATAGGACCGCGACAAGTCCGTATTGACTGACAGTAGTAAAAATTATAAAACGTGGATATGGCAATAATCTGGGGATAATCTGTCCTTGTCAGTCCTTCTCGTAAACATTCAGTTATTTGGCTTGAACTTGTACTTTTAGTTTGTCTAAATTATTAATCATGTGAACATTACCTCTCGCACTTCCTTTTTAATTGTTTTACCCATTATTTAATAATATTTTTCGTAACTCACTAAAATAAACAATCCTACAGAAATCAAATTGTTTGTTATGACTTTCATGAATGTCGCTTTATGACGTTTAAAGAACTTGTCATAAGTTACCATACAGAGATTTTTATTTTATTATTTTAATAAGCGATTCGGACTTATCGTGGTCTTATTATACTTTTGCGATAACGTATGGTCGATTGAATAGTTTCACTTTATTGCAATGGAGTTTTGTTAGCAACAGAAAGCAAAGCTGCGATTTTAGTCACAAAATATAACAAAAAGTGTTGTGACGTGACTTGTCAACTTGACATAAGAGTTCAGCACAGCGCCATCTATTTACAAGGAGATAAAACTTGTTATTTTTTTCTTTAAACTCTCAAATTGCAAACCTCTCAGTTCATAGCCTTTCATTGATTAAGCCCTCATCACAAATGGCTAAATTCAGATTATTATGTTAAACGTCGCTCCGCCTTTCAAAAGGTGTGATAGAAAAATGGATCTTATTCTATAGAGAAATACATTCCACTTTGCTGTCACGCTTTTTGCTTCTGAATTCAGGCAACTGAAATTTGCCAAATGCATTAAGCGAATTATTTTCATTATTTAATTGTCATGTCTGGGTAGTCTTGTTTTTGTGGATGGGGTATGCGAGGTATGTATGTGGATGGAATACGAACGCACAAAATATTCTTAGTTGTGTAAGCATTTACTCTTGTACAATGAATTGTGTTTTTAAGACTCGCTTCCCACAAATAATAACAGATGGCGCGTGTAACGACTGACGACATTATCATAATATCTGGGCTGTATTGTATTGATATTTATCTTTCATCATTATCACAGCCTACGGGCTGTCCATTGCAGGACTTAGGGCCTCTCCCACGAAAGGGGAGGTTATTGCCATAATCTCCACGCTTGGCAGGCGGGTTGGAGATGGCAGTGTTTAAATATAACAATGGAATATGTTGCTGCCCATTTTCCAGACTACGGAGACTCTTGATCTTTTGCCTCGAAAACATTAGTCGCCTTGTACGACACCCATGAGTGTAAGGGGTTGGTGCTATTCTACTCTGCCGGACACCACACGGCCAAATATTTATCTTTATTTGGATGCAATTAGTTTTAGATCTGTTAATTCATCAGTTTTTTAATGTCAACGCTCCAACTTTATAAATTTTATTAATCGATTTCTGGTTGACCGAAGATAAAGCTGTGTAACTTTATGTCCGCCTTCGTACCTCATCGTCCATGAAGTTTAAATAAATAAACTTTAGCTTAGAAGAGCAAATATTATATAATAAATAGTATTTCAACGCGGTTTAATTTGTTCCGAGGCAATGAATGATGACAGTCGTACATATGATTTGCCATATAACTACAACAATAGCCCCATATATTGAAAAGGTTAGAGCGTCGGTGGCCGGGTGGTTGAGTATCCGACTCGTAAGCGAGAGGTACCGCGTTTGAATCCCGCTGCGGCCATGTACCAATGACTCTTTTCTGAGTTATGTACATTAGTTGAATTCTAACCGATGCTCTTACGGTGAGGGAAAACATCGTGATGAAACCTGCACATTCAGGCGACTGGATGTGTAACCATGATCCAATCTGGTCAGGTTCCCCTGGTAGCAGGGTCACGGAGGTCAGATGGTAGTCGCTCCACTGTAATTACCTGATCGCCAAATCCTGAACCATGGTGAAGGCGGACCCCGGGCCCTCGTCCTCGAGAGCACAACCGGGACATTAACGCTAAGATAATAATTTTTTTATTTTATTCAAAAGATTATAATAATGTTTGAGTCCTTAGAGCGCGCCATCTGTGTGAATTTTGGAGAAGCTGTTCTTAAAAACGGCTCATTGTCGTGGTTGCCATGGCAACGAGGTAAGTTTACTCCAGAATTTCTTGAACACTTGACAGTTCTCGAGTGACTTGCTACGCCGAATTGTCCCTTAATGTGTAGGACCAATATTTCAAGTGAAGTATGAAATATTTAGATAAATGTGGTATGTTATTATTGTGGTATATTGTGGAGGGATTTAATTGTCCTGGATGACGGTGGCCACTTTCCATCAGGTGGACCACCCTAGGTAATAAAAAAGCATCTGAAATTACTAGCTACCTATTTCTGTGGCAGCTGTCATTGCCGAAGTAAAATGAAATATTATATTTTTTTATATCAAAGTCAAAGAAATTGAACACAGAAGGAGCCTACTCACAGCTGAAGTCACAATCTATATTTTGTTTCCTTTTTCAATGGTGCATATAACGTGTCCAAAAGGGACGGCTACAAGTTGTCAAATGTCCCTCCATAACCACTGCTATAGTCAAATTTTGTGGCCTTGGTCATCTTTATGTACTAGAGTTGTGACAGAGTGACAGTGTACATACGAGGTCGAGGCTCCATCTATGCTCAAATAAGCTCAAGGAAATGATTATCATCATCATCATTATATCAGTCAATCCCGGCTTCGGCCAGGGTCCGCTTTCCTACCCATTCTCCTCCACTTCGTCCGGTCTTCGGCATCCTCGCGTCGTAAGCCGTTGGCTCTCGCATCCGACTCGGCGATGTCAATCCATCGCTTCTTGGGCCTTCGGGGCCTCTTTCCTGATACTGGTATCCTGGTATTCGTGATACCAGCAGGCTATTTCCCACGTATTCTTGGGATTTACCGCTTAGCCCGGCTTACACCAAATTCTTAAGTGCATTTAACGTTTCTTTTTGTATGAAGATTTTTGTTTTAGTGTCAACTTTAATGCGTTGAAGAATTTGGTGCAAGCCTTAAAATATAAGAAAGAGTTTTAAAATGTCTTCGCATAATATACAGCTACCAATGTGAAGTAAACACGTACCTTTTTGTTGTTATCTAATACTTTATAAGTTAATACTTGTGTAGTGCATTCTTGATGCGCATTGGTGGGACATTGTAAATGCATTTTTCGTTGTCACAATTGATGTTTCTACATTCGGGTAGAAATTTACTTTTACTTGTTGCGATATTAGGTTTTGCGTTACTTTTACTAAATTGTATATAATTAAATAGGCTACTGTGTGAACGTAACGAACTTTCTGTGAACTGATCGAGTTTTATATGAAAAAAAAATATTTTTATTGCAATTATATATTTTATTTACGGTATGTTTGTATACATATGCTTGCATTGTCGCAGGCACTACCTAGTAACCAAATGTTTAAAGTTATGGCATTTTTATAAACCATAGTTTTATTGTTAATATTAATAAGTATATTACGATATTACTTATTTATAAAAGTATAATAAGTTCCACTAGGCTTTTCAAATACAGGTGTATATTGTAAACATTTGTAATATAAATAGCTAGCTAATATATGTTAAGGATCACACTGTATAATGTTTAAGAAATGATAATAGATTTGTAAGCAATAAACTTTTTATACTAAAGCACATAAGATTGTTTATTTTTAAACTACCACTACCAATATCACAGCCCATAACAGTCCACTGCAGGACTTAGGGCCTCTCCCACGGAAGGGGCGGTTATTGCCATAATCTCCACGCTCGGCAGGCGGGTTAGAGATCGCAGTGTTAGAAATATAACAATGGAAAACGCTGCTGCCCATTTTCCAGCCTACCGAGACTCTAGATCTGTTGTCTCGATGACATTAGTCGCGTTGTACGACACCCACGAGTGTAAGGAGTTGGTGCTATTCTACTCTGCCGGACACCACACGGCCAAACTATATTATGAACTACCACATTTATAAAAATCTTCTTGGCGTTAATGTCCCGGTTGTGCCCGCGAGGGCCTGGGGTCCTTGACCTTGACCACGATCCAGGATTTGGCAGATCAGGTGATTACAGTGGAGCGACTGCCGTTTGAACTCCGTGACCCTACTGCCAGGGGAGCCTGACCAGATTGGATCATGGTTACACATTCAGTCGCCTAAATCGCAGTCGCGTCGGTTCTGGATCATGATCAAGGCGGACCCCAGGCCCTCGTAATTTCTATTCCCGTTTTTTTCTATTGCTGAATTTTGCCAGTAGCGTAATTTCCATTCGCGTTTTCCCCCATTCATGATATTTTCTTTCGCAGATTTCCTCAGTCGAAATTAACAGGACCAGGAAAAGGACTTGAACCTGGACCAGAACAAAAATCGGGACACGTACAACGTGGAGTTCTTCAAGAACGGGGTGAAAAGGTTTTCACGGGGTCGGCAACGCGTGGGTGATGCCCCTGGTATTGCAAACGTCCATAGGCTGCGGTGACTGCGCACCATCAGGCGGGCCGTAAGCTTGTTTGCCACCTTAGTGGTATAAATAAAAATCTAATAGAATAAAAATCGGTCCATCCGTTCGGGTGCTACAGATAGACAGACACTTCAATACAACACCACTATAATTTTGTATGGGGGCCTAAAAAGGGATGTCGGCGGGAGTTTTAGCAAGTAAATAAGCCAATAACCTAACCGACAGAAAAAGTCGGATAACCCGCGACCAAGTTTACATATACTCAAATATTTTCTAAACTACTGAACTGATTTTGATGAAATAAAGCTAAGACTATCGCGATTACACTGGCATCTAGAGAAAACAGATACACAGATACACGTCAAACTTATAACAAAGCTTTTTTTTCGTCGAGGTTTAAAAATTTGGTAAGCTAAAAATGTGACCCTCTGCATGTTTCCAAAACAAAACACCAGTTAATGCATGAAAAGCTAAACGAGAAGACACATAACTACTTAAGCAAATTACTTACTTACTACTTAACCTACTAGTTCAAGTTCCAATATTCTACATCTGAAGCTCCTACATAAAAATACATAGCAAGTAGGAGTAACTGAGCGTTATTTAACATTGCTCATATGATTAAATTAGGCGTTAAGCCCAAGATGCAGTTGAAGTTTTTCCGGTGGTGGGCTTCAGTTGTAGCTGGTTACCACTGACGACCATCGAAACTAAGTCGCACCGTGTTTGCACTGTGTGAAGAAGCGAAGTCTGGGGTAGCTGTTCGTGGGACATGTCTTTTTTATGTTATTCTGCAGGCAGACAACAAAACAATGCAGAACACAGACAAGGCGTGGTTTGAAGAATAAGGTAGCCTGCTCAATTACAGACATGAGGCATTTCATCTCAGTCCTCACAGTGACAACGCACCTGCGATCTGCATTTTTGTTGTCTGCAACCTAAATGCAGGAATGATTGAATGACTTAGATGTTATGGGCGACGTTACTGCTTACCATAAGGTGGGTTATCTGGTCGTATTTGTCACTGTGTAGAATTTAAAAAAGACAAACAGGAAGCCGACCTAATGGAAAGTGGTCACCGCCGCCTACGGACCTTATGCAACAACACAGACAGTTTCGGTAAATACTTACGTCATTGGCGCTCTAACGAACGTTTCAGTGTCTTTTCTAAATGCCATGCTCCTCTTATTTTAACACATCTGGCTAAATCCAGTCGTCTAAATTCAGAAGCAAAAAACGTGAGAGTAAATAAAAATGGAATGTATTGCTCATGAAATAAGGTCAATTTTTGTATCACTTACATTATGTTACGCGTTGTTCCGCTTTTCAAAAGGCGTAATACAAAAAATGGATCTTATTTTATGAGCAAATCATTCCACTTTGATTTGCTCTCACACATTTTGCTTCTGAATTTAGGCGACTGAATTTAGTCAAATGTAATAAACGTATAAAGTAGGTTACGGCTAATATTGGTCTACCGTCAGATATCATTGCTTTCGTAAAACCATACAGCGTACGGACAATACATGCGAGAGAGATGAAGAAAGAAAGGTTGCAAATACACATAAAACATAGGATATAGACATAAACATGATTTATTTAGACATCATAAAAATCCATAAGTTTTTATATAACCTATGTTATGTATCTAAAATAGGTAATCTATGGTTGAACAAAATATAAAGTTATGTACCTCATCTTGGCGTCAATGGCCAGGTTGCGCACTCGCGCGCGAGGGCTCGAGGTCCCCCTTGACCATGATCCAGGATTTGGCAGATGAGGTAATTACAGTCTGTCTACGTTACCCTGTTAACAGGGGAACCTGGGTTGGGTCATGGTTACACATTCACTCGCATACTAAATGTGCTGGTTTCCTTGCGATGTTTTCACTCACCGTAAGAGCATCGGTTAGTGTTCAAAGACCTGAGTGGTTCGTCGTTGAGTGGTTCAGTTGGTTAACACAGAGGTCCCGGGTTCGATTCCCGGCCGAGCTGAAATTCAAATGCAAAAGTTTGTTTGGGGGTTTTTTTTTTTTTGGTTGATTTGGTAGGGAGGGGAAATCCGTCATGGACACCTGGGAAGGGGACCCAGGTAGTGCCGGACTCTTACCGGCTAAAACCCCTACCTGCCCTCGAAAGCCTCTGGTGAAGCCAGAGTCTTTCGGTGGTGAAGTGAGTTCGCGAAGGGAGCGTGGGTTAAGTTTGTTTGTGTGGTGTAAGTTTGTTTCCTCTTCACGCCTACGGATGAACGGAATTGAATCAAATTTTGTATGTAGCTAGGTTAAGGTCGGGTATAGGACATGGGCTACTTTGTATTCCCTCCTCTCTTCCCCTTCCCCCACTTGCTCGATATAACGTGTAGTCCACGCAAAAATGTATGTGTTTTTTGCCCCAGATTTTGAATAATCTGAATAAATGATTATGATTATGATTATGATTTGCACAGGTGCTATTGGGGTTTCTCTGTTACATAGGTATATTTAAACCTTTCGGGAGAAATATTCGCAATGACAGTGAAAACCGCATCAAAAACCGCTGCGTTTAGGAGGAGTAATCGGATATACAAACAGACAGACAAATAGACAGACAGACGCGTAAAGCGGCTTTATTTTATACAGACTAATTGGCCCGACGCGAATTCAGGTGTAGTGAACTGGTATGAGATGTTAATGTGATTTGATATGTCAATAAACGATCACATCTGTGACATAGGTGTTCGACTGATAATAACAGGTTCATAAGGTATACCTTGTCTTCAGTCGTTCACTCTTAGCAAAGTGGTCGTGGTTTCATGAAAATGCGTCTTGTCTGGATAACGCAGCCCCCGCGCGCCTACACTTGTTGCGGTCTTCAGCGTTACGGAAACATGTTACTATAGTACTTGGTGTTTGTTATAAGTGGATAGGTACTTGAAAATAGAGGGTAGTTCGTAAAAAAAACAAGTAACGGTTCACGTTAAGGTAAGACTCCGTACCTACATAGTAAAAACCAAACCAAGCTAAAAGTTTCGCTTACACTCTATAAAAGCGAAAAACTGGCGGTAAACTCAAATTTGGAACGTTAATTCGACGGACAGATTCAAAATGGCGACAGCCGAATCCAGCGCGATGAAGACGACGAAGAAAGAAAGCCCCAAATCACCGGGTGCGAAGCCAAAACAGAAAGCTACGTTAAAACCGAAAATGACCAAGCAACCAGCAACTGAACAGAACAAGGTGACAACGAAAATGATGGTGCACGAAGCGATAGGCGCCTTGACAGTAAATTCCAGGAAAGGCGTGTCGCTCCAAGCGATCAAGAAACACATGCTTGAGACTCATCAAGTTGACACAGATAAGATAAACTTCCTTATAAAGAAGGCTATTAAATCAGGCGTTGAAGACGGGTCAATCATTCAAACGAAAGGAATCGGTGCGGCTGGCTCTTTCAAGATGGCGCCGAAGAAAGTTTTAAAGCTAAAGGAGAAGCCAATCAAGAAGAAAGTCAAGAAAGATGAAGAAGCAACGGAGAAGAAGACGAAAGTGAAGAAGCAAGACTCGCAAGACGAAAAGAAGACTAAAAAGGTTGTGAAGAAAGTTGGTGAAAAGACGAAGGAGGTGAAGAAAAGTAAGAAGTCTGACGCGAAAGCTACGTCTAAGGATAAGCAGGAGAAACCAGTGAAGAGCAAGAAGGTAACAGTGAAGGAGTCTACTAAGAAAACAGCTAAAACATCTGCCACCCCAACTAAGAAGAAAGCAACTCTGATCAAGAGGAAAAGCATAGGGTCTATAATCAAGGCTCCGAAAATGAAGCCCAAAGCAATCAAGCCAAAGGCAAAGAAGTCAGAATGAATCCCAACAAAACGCTTACGAACGTAGGGTAGGAAGACATAGGGTCTGACTTTATTTGATGTGTGCACTTTGTGACAATGTTTTACATACACACATACACAAGTAGTCCTGTGTTTATGATTTTAGTGTTGTAAATAAGAGAAACGTAAATAAAGATGTAAATAAAACCAACTGTGATTTTCAGAAAAGCGATTTATTTTTATCCAATTACCGACAGATGTCAGAAACCCCGACAAAGTCTACACATAGGTGGCTATAGCCAGGAGTATACTCCAATATTTTGAAACTACTGAACCGATTTTAATGAGAAGCGTCAAGATTAAAACGGTTTTCTTAAATAAAACGCATCGAAATCGGTCCATCCGGCCAAAGCGTGGATATTATGGGAAAACCCTCCACCAATGAGGTGGTGGCTCAAGTGAAGCAGTGGACTGTTAATAATAATCATCTTGGCGTTAATGTCCCGGTTGTGATCTCGCGCACGAGGACCCGGGGACCGCCTTAACCATGATCCAGGATTTGGCAGATCAGATCATTACAATGGCGCGATTGCCATCTGACCTCCGTGTCCCTGCTATCAAGGGAAACTAACCAGATTGGATCATGTATGGATGGATTATTCAGTCGCCTGAATGTGTATGTTTCATCACAATGTTTTCCCTCTCCGTAAGAGCATTCAGCTAAGGTACATATCTCAGAATAGAGTAATTAGTAGGTAGCCTACATAGCCGCAGTGGGCTTAGAACCCGGTACCTTCCGCTTACAAGTCGGATACCCTATCCACTCGGCCACAAACAGGGGTAGGTAAGTGTTCTTAACTAATTAGTGGTAAATCCTTATCTCCTTCTCTAAGAAATAAACTGACCCTTTCATCTGTAACCTAGAGCTGATGCGGTGCCGCTTTTGAGACGCCTTTTAAAGAAAGCTATGTTTTAATGTTGCACGCACGAGCACTATGTGGAATGTGTTATCGTGTCTTGGTGTCTACGTGCAACAAAGTCTTACCTCTGCACTACAACATGGGGTAGAGCTCGTCTAGTCTAAGATGACGCGCCCTACTACTTAGTTAGTTGATTTCGATGTGTGAGTGCAAATATTAATAACGACACTTCATCTGTGTGGGAGCCAATGAACGGCGCGTGCTCCGACGTTTGAATCTTACCGGCAACTGAATGACCAATTACAACGGCATTTGTATATGTATTGCGTCCATATTTTAAACTTGCTTGTGTGCGTTAATGCGATAGTGGGGCGCGTCATTTTAAATTAGACGAGCTCTACTTCAAAAGGCATGCCTACAGGTACCTCAAAGGCCGGCACCGCAGCCGCTCTCCTTAGGTTGCAGATGTCCTGGACGACGGTGGCCGCGCACCATCAGGTGGACCGGCCGTCCGTGTGCCGAGCTAGGCAATAAATAAGTGTTAGTGCAAAGGAAGGGCTTTGGGAGCTCCCGCTTATTCCACATCTTTGACATTTGACAACCTCAGTGGTACAGTTAGTTAACATGCCAGTCTGCCACCCAGAGGTGAAGCAAGAACATGAAATGATGAATTTTTATTTCTGTTCGGGTCTGGGTGTTGGATCTATAATATGTATGTATTTATAAATGTATAAGTAGTATCAGTTTTCTGGCATCCATAACACAAGCTTTGCTTCCTTTGGGGCTAGATGGCGCAGTATATTTATTTATTATCTTGCACGTGTGCGATAAAAGGCTCATGATGCGATAATCTTCAATCTGACTATAAATACCTATGTATTTCCATATATAGAAGGGGTAGCGGGTTAAAAAAAAATAGGCTAGGTATCCTTGGAATCGAATTTAATTTGTTTTAATAAAATTATGCGAAATCAATCATTCTTAATCTTCCTAATAAAAACATCGAAATTCTTACTAATAAAATATGAAATTACGTAAAACATTGTCATATGATGTCATTACAGTTAACAGAAAAAAATAATTATAAGTTCGTACTAAAGTACGTTACAATAATAATATAACGCTTGTTCTAAGATGCTTTCTTCGATTTTGGCTTCATTTTTGGTGGCTTGAGGATTGAGCCTACGCTCTTTCTTTTAGTCACCTTAGCTTTCTTAATTCTAGTTGTATTTGTCGTTACTTTTTCCGATTTCTTCTTAGTCTTCTTTGCTGGAGCTGTCTTAGTCTTCGCTGCCTTTTCTTCTTTCTTCTTTGACATCTTCTTCGCGTCTGTGTTCTTCTTTTTCTCAACCGCCGCTTTCTTCTCAGATACTTTCTTTACTACCTTCTTCTTAGTCATCTTTTCTCCTTTCCGCGAGTCTTTCTTAACTTTCTTCTTCTCCGGTACAGCGTGTCCCTCTTCAACGTCTCTCTTTCCCTTCATCTTCTTGTATGGTTTTTTTATTTTCCCTAACAGTTTCTTGGACACCATTCTGAATGAGCCGTTTGCTCCGGATCCTTTTGTCTGGATGATCCGACCGGATTCAATGCCAGACTTAATAGCTCTCTTTATAAGGAAGCTTATCTTCCCTGTGTCTAATTTACGTGTCTCGAGCAGGTGTTTCTTTATCGCATAGAGTGAGGCGGATTTCCTGGTATTGGTAGTTAAATGGAATATGGCTTCCTCTACCATAATGATTGTGGTTACCTTTTTCTGGTCAGAAGCTTTGCTGCTCAATTTTGGTCGTAACTTGCCTTTCAATTTGGATTTAGTCTTCACTGCAGCTGATTTCGGACTTTCTAAAGGTTCGGACATCTTTTCCGGCCTTACTGCAGGTTCGGGCATCTTCTTCGGGCTTTCTGCAGGCTCAGGGATCTTTTTCGGCTCCACAATCCTCGGCACCGAGATGAAGTCGGCTACCACCATTTTGGTTTTGTTGTTTTGTCCCAGTTCTTTCTCAACTGTTCTTCGTTGGAGTTTGAACGAAAAGCTTTCCTAGGTTTTGCTTTTAATTTATAGGTGCACATCTTTACCTTAACGATGGCCGCTGTTTTTGCTGACTACCGCCTTTCAAAATAGATATGATAATAATAAAAATACCCACTGGTCGAATTCGTGAACGCAGTGAATCAAATATTTATCTGTGGCACTCGGAAATTGAAATAAAGATACAATAGGTGGATATGAAACAAAAAAGCTAAAAAAAGTTTGAAGTTCAGTAGCCCTGCTCGCGTCATAGCTCCCAATAGATACCTCAACTAGCATGAATCTAGGCTGATGGAACGGTTGTGATAATCAAAATAAGTTTTTACTCGTCTATGAAACTGCAATTGATCTTCGGAGACTCCTGGTGTGACAATTGTAAATAAGCAGAACAACAGAAATTTTCAAACGTTTTCCATAATTGAATGGGTTCTATTTTGATAGTTATGCGTAAAACAAACCTGTCGCAACTCCTGGCTTACTGTTGGCGGTAGCACAAGACAGAGTGGAATGGGGCTTCTAAATTCAAAATTTCTTTATTGATTAGGACATTATATATCTCTTTCAATCGTTTAAAAGGAGGGGGGTAGGGAAGTAGGAAGGAAACACACAGTGACACGCTGACCGCCCTATGGCCGCAGCCAACCCACCCTACGCCAACCACGACCGGACCGTGCTCGACAATGCGAGGCATAGCCGGACCGCGCTCGATGTGTCGGAGGCCAATACTAATTTTGGGCCTCTGCGCCAGCATAGTAAGTAAGTAAGTTAGTCGTATAGGTCGTAAGTGAGTTTAAAATTTGAGCTGAACAGTTCGTCGCCCGATTTTGAAAAAGTCTTACCCACATCTCAATTTTGAAGTGAACAAAATCCAAAAAAAAATATACTCGCTCGAGCACCTACTACTTGGGACCACCACTTTAAATTTTATAACACGTACATTCAGTCAACAGTCTTTAATGTTATGCTATACTTACATCTAGTTATATTTAACCTGACAAACGTGATAATCAGTAGTTTTTAAGTAGTTTAAGTAGTTTCTAAGACGGTAGACATAAAAATGTCGAAAAGAAAAAATAGGACGAAATCATCGAGAGCTGGACTTCTCTTCCCTGTTGGGAGGGTCCATAGGCATTTGAAGAGAGGGAACTTCGCTCGGAGAGTCGGAGCTGGTGCCTCGGTCTACATGACAGCTGCCATCGAATATCTGGCAGCGGAAATCCTGGAACTGGCGTCCACAGCCGCGAGAGATAATAAGAAAACCAGAGTGTATCCAAGGCATATTCTTCTAGCTATAAAGAATGATGAGGAGTTGAGCAGGATGCTTCTGGGTGTTACGATCTTGCAAGGTGGAGTGCTGCCCTCGATTCACCCGCAGTTGCTGCCAAGGAAGACTGGAAAAGCCGTCAGCCAGAGCCAGAGTGAAGACTGAAGCAATTTAAGATCCAAATCTCCAAACGAAATGCGATAGCGAATGGAAGAAAGCTCTTGTGATTGAAGCCTTCTGCTACTTTATCGTAAAGTAGATATATTATTTACACGTTTTAGTGTTTTGTGTTGACTAGTTTTAAGACAAAAGCCTCTATCGAGGCTGACATGTTGATCAATAAGTTTCGATGACCAAATACGACTGCTTAACCTCACCGAGAGATGTCGGAAAACGTCCGACAGACTTCCCAAACTTCTGAACTGAATCATTTTCGATAAAAAATAATTATCTTGTTTTTTATCGGTTGTGCCCTCGCGCACAAGGGCCCGGGGTCCGATTTGACTATGATGCAGGATTTGGCAGATCAGATAATTAATTACAGTGAAGCCATTTGACCTCCGTGACTCGGATACAAGGGAAACCTGACCAGATTTTATCATACAAATCCGAACAGCGCGCGGGTGAAAGCCACAAGGAATGATGGATGTTTGTAGATTGCTACTCTTTCACGCAAGATGTTCTAGATTAGGTTTACTATCCTATAATCCACTGCCGTTATGTAGGTACCAATGACTCTTTTCTGAGCTATTTACCTACATTGGTTGAATACTAAAAGATGCTCTTACGATGAGAGAAAACATCGTGATGAAACCTGCACATTTAGGCTTCTAAATGTGTAACCATGATCCTGGTAACAGGGTCACGGAGGTCAGACGGCAGTTGCTCCATTGTAATTACCTGATCTGCCTAATCATGGTCAAGGCGGGCCCCGGACACTCGTGCGCTAAAGCATAACCGAGACATTTTTATCCTAGAATAACATTATTACAAAATTCAATATACGTATTTTCCGCAGGACAATCTTATCTAATAAAGCAAGTAGGCTACCTAGGACCTCCATAGGCCAAACAACTTTTATTCCCGATCGTGGTCAGCACCGTTTTTACAAATTATTTAACCGGTTCGCTGCGGCCTCGACATTTGGGTCGAAATTGGCGTTACTCGAGTGCGCGAAAACTCTTTGGCCGGTCCATTCAAACACAATCGGACTCGATCGGCTACGGTCCGCGCACTCTCGTCACGCCAGCGCGGACTCAGCTGGCAGAGCATCGGCACACATCATCATATCAGCCGAAAGACGCCCACTGTTGTGCATAGGCCTCCCCCAGAGATCTCCACGGCGGCCGGTCCTGTGCCTTCCGCATACAGCCTGCTGGTACCTGCGATCTTTACCAGGTCGTTGGTCCACCTTGTGGGAGGCCTACCCACACGCGTTTGGTATATTTCGGCGGCCATACAGCTGTGCGCACGACTCATCTGGCGGCGTTTGTTAGCACCGCGCCTGACGCTTTGAAATTTGGGTTCGCAGCAATGAGCAGTTTTCCAATAGGTATCTAAAGCATTCCTAACTACTCACTAGATGGCGCCTCGACAATTTTGGTAATTGATAATCGCTTGAAATAGGTTCTTAGCAAACAGGATATAAACACTGGGTACGTTATATTGCTTAATGTTGTTTTTATCAATAGTTTTTAACTTTATTTAAGAGGTTGTAATAATATATTACAAACAAAGCAAACATCAATTGGTCTGAGTCAATTCGTTTCATGGACACTAGTCTCAAGAATGGAGACAATACAAATCACAGATAATATGAAAGGTTTGTATTAAAATACGTTTCGTTGCACCTTTTGGTAAAAAATACCAAAATTGTAGGAGCGCCATCTATTGATGCTTTTTGAAACCAATTGACAATACCCACTGGAAAACTGCTCATTGTGTTAACTTGCAATGTTTGTAATTATGTATGGGATGCATGTTCGGGGCAAATCTTGCAAGCCTAATTTGTCTCACTTCCCGATGTTCAATTGAGCTGAAAGGTATAGCTATGTAACTTGGATGACAATGCATTAGTAGGGTACCATGGAGCTGGTCCAATAGTGAAGTCGAAAGGTGGTGATACGAACTAATGAACGCAACAAGATAACTCCGTCGTGATTGGGCTCGTTGTAATGGTCTTAATAAGTACTATACCCCTAGGTGATATTCAAGATCTGATAATTAGGACGGAAGGTGACCTTAGGATCTAATGTACGCAACAAGATAACCTAATCGTGTCTGAGCTCTTTGGAATTTTCTTGATAGGTACCTACTATACTGCGCGATAAAAGCTTGTTATGAAAATGTATTTTTCATTCGAGAACTTATCTGATGTAGGTAACTACCTAGTTAAATCAAAACACTGTGATTTCCAACCCGATTGCCAATCTTGTGAAGATAGATACCTAAAATGGTGGAGATTGTGGCAAAATTCTCCTCTGCTGTGGAGGATATTCAAGCCCAGCAGTAATTGCAATGTGCAGTGAACCTTTGTCGTATGGGTATTGGTTATAAGACTTGCACCACCTCCACATTAGTGAAGGGGTAGTAAAGTGATGTAGTAGAAATGATAATCTACTTACCGACCAAGTTTACATATACTTAAATATTTCCTAAATTACTAAACCGATTTTAATGAAACGAAGCTACCAACTATCTTGTAAACTGGCTTTCAATATGAGAATGCCACATCCGAATCACACCCCTTTCTTTCGTCGGGGGTTAGAAATACACAATAGGAAACGCTGCTGTCTGAAAAGAATGACGGACGGACGATCATACCTTTCTGATAGATGCCTCGAAAATACTAGTCCAATCTACGCTTTCTTCTGTTATGTATTTTACTAACCGATATTATGTTAAATGTTTAGATAGATAGATAAACTCGTTATTGCTCGCACAAGAATAATTATATTAAAATATATAGACAAAAACTTAACTAATACAGCAAAAGCGGCCTTATCGCTGCAAGCGATCTCCAGGCAACCTTTATCCCGGGAACCGGAAGCCAAGCAATTAATTAACGGGTTCGTTTCGTAATATAATCATCAAAAAATCTAAAACCTCACCTTGAAGGTAGTTGCGAAACTGTAACCCATCTAGGTAAAACTACCCGCATTTCCCATAACAACTGTTTAGGAGGGGATAGAACCACGCAGATCTATATAAAGCGGCACTGCGCCGGCGCATCGCTTCCAACCGACCGTTGAACTGGAAGCGGCTGACAACTCGAAAAATGGCGCGAACCAAGCAGACAGCGCGGAAGTCCACCGGCGGAAAAGCCCCGAGGAAGCAGCTGGCCACGAAAGCCGCCAGGAAGAGCGCGCCAGCGACCGGCGGCGTCAAGAAGCCCCACAGATACCGCCCGGGCACGGTCGCCTTACGAGAGATACGGAGATACCAGAAGAGCACAGAACTGCTGATTAGAAAGCTGCCCTTCCAACGATTGGTCAGAGAGATCGCCCAGGAATTCAAGGCGGAATTGCGATTCCAGAGCTCTGCGGTGATGGCGATACAAGAAGCGAGCGAATCGTACTTAGTCGGACTGTTCGAGGATACAAACCTGTGCGCCATACACGCGAAGCGAGTGACCATAATGCCCAAAGACGTGCAGCTGGCGAGGAGGGTGCGCGGCGAGCGGGCTTAAGCGTGGACGATATTTGAAACTTTCAAACTTTGAAACAAGACAAGGCTGTATGCTACACGAAACACTTAGCAACATAATGTGAAAAACAACTCTGCTCTTCAGACCACATATACCGTATGTACAACTCCTGAATCCTGAAGAATTAGTCGAAGAGAAGAGTGAAGTTGGTGTCGTTTTTCGTCGCTACCCCCTTTTGCAAATCTGCAGTGTTATAATTCTATTTGACAAAGCCCTTTTCAGGGCTGCAATTAGTCAAGAGTTTCTAGACTTGCGAATACCGAATACTATCAACGAAATATATCCAAAATGTAGGTAACGTGGTTACTATTGGTGGTTGAGATCTTTAATTGGAGAAGTACCATGCAATGTTCCTAACCCGTCCATCGACTTTTTTTTTGGGCCACCCACTGGAAGGCCCGAAGTGGTCACCGCTGCCCGTAGACATTAGAACACCAGGGGTATCACCAATGAGTTGCCGAGCTAGGTTTTACGAGCTGGGTAAAACCCAGCTTCTGACGCCCGTTTTCACTAAACTCGAATTAAGTTAAGCATTACCAAACTAGAAAACTTTTATATTGTCTATTTTACCAACCCTTTACCTCTAAGCAAGGTTTATCACTTGATTCGCGTTGTAATGTTGGTAAACTGACGGTGACGGCGTCGTCGACAACAAAGTGACATTTCAAAATAGCGAAACTTAGTTCCAGTTTTGGCCACCGGATAAGATAAGTTTGCTGTAGGAAACAGAATGAACTGTCAGTTTAGGTGATGCCTAGGGACTAAGCACCGCCTAATCCATTTCCTAACTTTAAGCATTACCTAAAAAAATATAAATAATAAATAAATAATACTTAATAAATATTCGTGGACAAATTCACACAGCGCCATCTAGATGCCCCAAACTAAGCAAAGCTTGTGCTATGGGTGCTAGATAACTGATATACTACTTAAATACTTTTTTCGAAGTTTGGCGAAACATATTTCGTCTTAACCAATTCCTAAGTATTTGGGCATGGGATTTAGGCGATGCCTGTGTTTAGTGAAAGCGAGCATGAGATATGTCGTTCTGGTAGCAACTATGCAAATGTTAGACCCCTCTACTGCCAAAGCCATGGAGCAACGGATACTTTACTCACTGACAGGAACACAAAAGTATTTAAATAGTTATTTGTTCAACAAGAGAGCAAAGGTAAAGAATATTTTACGCAGCAAAAAATGCTGCGAGTGCTGACCTTAAAACAACAACAAGAGAAGTGCTATTTAGAATTGATTCTATTACAGACTACTGACAGAGCGCGTGAGTGATTTGAAGGCACAAGACATTGAAAATAAAAATGAAATTTTTGAAAATACCCGCTACATGGCGACGGATAAAATCATCGTACTTGCAAGCTATTGAATGCAAAAAACCGCATACTAGCAAAGTAGAAGTTAGGCTAGTTTCGTTTTTAACTTGATGAAATCGTCGCTTTCCGTCACAATACGAACTGCATAGAATAGATCAGATTGTTGTCGGTCTGCCTGCCTGTATGTCACCTGGTTGGTGTACTCTGCCGGCGGACACTATACAGCCATCCATAATTCCACAAATGATTAGGTTTACTTAAATTACCTATGTGCTATAACGGTGAGGGTGAATCCCACTGCCGCCATGTACCAATGACAATCATTTCTGACTTAAGTACGTAAATTAATTTATCACTTACATATGCTCTTTCGGTGAGGGAAAACATCGTGATGAAACTTACACATTCAGGTGACTGAATGTGTAACCATGATCCAATCTTATCAGGTTCCCCTGTTAACAGGATCACGGAGGGCTAATGGCTGTCGCTGCATTGTAATTTTATTTAAATATATTATACAAGACAGGCATTTGACCACCAGCCATCTCACCTGTTGGTAAGTGACGATGCGGCCGAAGATGGAGCATGCCCGTCTTGGAACAGCCTATTCACTCTAGCCTTGAAGGCATCCAGATTATATTGATTACCTGATCGTCCAAATCCTGGATCACGTACAAGCTGGACCCCGGGCCCTCGCGTGCTACCTAGGAATTGTCATCGTATCAGGGCGATGCCCTATGGCGGTGGTGTCTGGGGCTTGTCACGACAAGCCGGTCTGGAAGTGGTTAACACTGCGTGCGAGAGTACAACCTGGACATTAACGCCAAGATCAGATGATTCTTTTGGTAAGATGCAGATTCTTGCCAACAACCGGCTCTGCTTGGCATTGTCTGTCACTGACCGGCTCTGCTTGGCATTGTCTGGCACTGACCGGCTCTGCTTGGCATTGTCTGGCACTGACCGGCTTTGCTTGGCATTGTCTGGCACTGACCGGCTCTGTTTGGTATTGTTTGACACGGTCCCACCGTTGTCGGCGTGGGGTGGATGTGCTCCGGTCCTGGGGTGGCCAACATGTCACTGCTTGTTTCCTTCCTACTTTCCTACCCCCTCCTCTTTGACGATAGAAAGAGATATGTAATGTCCTACTCAAACAAGAATTTTGAATTTGTATTTGAATTTCAAACTAAGAGCAGTTGCAGCGATGGGAATAAGTGGTGGCCGTTGCTCGCTAACATAGAAATAAATTCTTATATGAACTCCTATGGGTAATCATGAAAGGGTCACAAAGGGAATTTAGGAGTAGGACACTAAATACGGTTAACACTCCACGTCGGCTAGTATCGGCTTCGTAAAATAATTAATTAATAACAAGTCCCTTGCTCCTTGTACCTAACTACATTAAACACTGGGGCTCCACCACCATGTCAGAGGCCCAAGCCAAGCTCACCTGCACGTGGGCCCCCTGCCGGCAGACGAGACTAGTTAGAAAAGTGTTTGTAAAAGGACTAGTTTAAGAAAAGCAAGAAGTCTTCCGGTTTGCACACGCGTGCGACAGAGACGACATGACACGATTTAGTCGATGTGCGTCATCTACTTGTATTAGGAACTAGTGAAATTAAGTATGTTCCGGGTTTCCTACCGCGTACCTTTGTTGACGAGTAGCCCGATATTTCGACGCAGTTGCATGTATCATGGTCACGGACGACTGTGTCGAAATATCGGGCTACTCGTCAACAAAGGTACGCGGTAGGAAACCCGGAACATACCTTTAAAATGTGTGATAATAACCGAGATACTTTAAGACATTATGTTAGTGAACTTTTACTTTTATTAGGTACCTAGTATTCGTATTGGCCAATGAAACTGATTGAAAGCACTCCGGCCCTGAAAAGGGCCTTCGTCAATTTTCGTAACAAATTGTACCCGGAATAAATCAAACCATATTTATCTAAGCTAGAACATATCTTAGTTTTCTACAAGCCGCCGAAGCCATACAGCGTCCGGTCTTGTCTCTTGAGTGTCTTGTACTAGCCGCCATATCCGTACATTGTTCTTCCTTGTCTCTTAAAGGCAATCTACAAGCCGCCGTAATCGTACAGTGTCCGGCCTTGTCTCTTAAGGGCCTTCTACTAGCCTCCGAATCCGTACAGCGTCCGGCCTTGTCTCTTTAGGGCGTAGACCACATCCATTGCGGTCACGGTCTTGCGCTTCGCGTGTTCGGTGTAGGTCACTGCGTCACGGATCACGTTCTCGAGGAATGCCTTCAGCACGCCTCTGGTCTCCTCGTAGATGAGCCCGGATATCCGCTTGACACCGCCCCGGCGCGCCAGACGACGGATAGCCGGCTTCGTGATGCCCTGGATGTTGTCCCGCAGAACCTTCCGGTGCCTCTTCGCGCCTCCTTTTCCGAGACCCTTCCCGCCTTTTCCGCGGCCAGTCATGTTCTAAATTTGAAAAGTGATGTAAAGAGGAATAAACCGCAAGTTGAAGTTGCTTCGTTCGTTAACGGAGATCCTCTTCCGATGTGAACAGCGTTGAGCCTATTCGTTAATTTAGTTTTATTTGACTTACATTATAAATTTAACTATCAAGATCTGCAAGTAGTGTGCCCTACGGAGGCCCAGCTTATATAGAGGCTGAGGATGGTCGACGCGGTTCTTTATTCAAATTTTTACGACTTGAGGGTAGATCGAAATTTCAGATTTTATTCAGCTACCGCCGATTCGAACCAGTCGGTAGACGGCTTTCGAATTGGTGATTACAGCGACTTACTTCGCTCGATTAAACCCGTACTAGTTGGGACAAAATATTGTACTCAATAAAACCGAAGATCGCCATTACAATTTTCCGAAAAAATACTAAGTAATATTTAAGTCAAATCGAAGCAAAGTGATTTCAAACCAAAGCATTAAAGAATAAAAATATTAAAAGTGAAAAAAAAACTGAAAAACTATAAAACACCAAAAATTAGCACCACAACCAACGATTTGAAGAAAAAGTTAATAAAAAGTGATAAAAAAATACAAAAAGTTATAATCCACAAAAAAATATTAGCGCAACCAAAGATTTGAAGAAAAAATATCAAAAATTGAAAAAAAAAAAAGAAAAATTTTAAACCACCAAAAATAGGATTACAAGATGGCACCGACAAAAGTTCCAAAGAATCCAGCAAAAAAACCAACGGAGAAGCCGATTGAAAAGCCAATAATGAAGATGAAGAAAAAATCCAAGAAGAAAAACTTCGAAAACTTTTCGATATACTTGTACAAACTCCTGCGCAGCATAACCACCACGAACGTCGGTATATCGAGGAAGAGTATGCTCATTATGAACAATTTCATCTACGACATGATCGAAAGGCTTGGAGTGGAAGCTGGGAGGCTGGTTTCCCACGGGAGGAGGACGACCTTAAGCAGCAGGGAGGTCCAAACGGCTGTAAAACTGCTTATACCTGGAGAACTATACAAACATGCCAACATAGAGGCCTTAAAAGCGATAAAAGCATACCATGACAGCCACGACAAAAGCTAACAAAAAAATTGGAAAATTAAATTTTAGTAAGATTAATTATAAATGTAAATAATATTAGAGTTACCTACCTAGTCGATTAAGGAAGATGATTATTGTCAATTAAATAAATGATTATAACAAAAATGCTATCTGTTAATAAAAATAAATCAGCCTTTTTCGAGGCCACAACACATTTCGTTGTTTCTTTTACCTAGCCGTGTGGCGTCAGGCAGAGTAGAAAAGCACAATCCCTTACACTCGTGGGTTTCGAACAAGGCGACTAATGTTTTCGAGGCAAAAGATCTAGTCTCGGTAAATTGGAAAATGGGCATATAACACTGCGATCTCCAACCCGCCTGCCAAGCGTGGAGATTATGGCAATAACCTCCCCTTTCGTGGGAGAGTCCCATAGTACTGCAGTGGACTGTTATGGGCTGTGATGATTAGGGGCAAAGATCATCATCATCGTCATCTTTGTCCACTGCTGGACAAGCCTCGCATCGCAAGCCAGCGCCAATGCATCCTGTCCGTTACTTGCCATGCTTGGCTTGTCCACGGCAAACATATTTTTTGACAATGCATTAAAGATTTTCCGAACCCCGACCCAAGAAGAGAGACATTTTAGTTTGACTGACGGATGTTTCCGGAAGGATCGACCAATCTTGATGAGATTTTATCTGGATTGTACCTATTGCATTCAATTACAGTTACACTATGTACGGTTCTTAGGCATTAAAATAATATGAATAAAAAATGTGAACAATACACACTGCGCCATCTAGCCCCAAAGTAAGCTAAGCTTGTGTAATGGATACATTAGTTTTGTTTTATTAAAATCGGTTTAATAATTTGGGAAATATATGCGATTTTGTCGGGGTTTTCGGATAAGTTATATAACTACGAACGAGGAGAATCTCAATGTCCCATCAGATCATCAGCAAAACACGTTGCAGTCCAGTCTCATCTACAAAACGCTGTTGCCCAGTTTCTGGTCTACGGAGGTCCTATTTGGTCCGCCTCTAACACATAATCGACTATCCCACATTTATCTATTATGGTGACATTCGCTGCGCCAGCGCAGCGAGGTGTTCTTTTTGAAAAAAATGTTTTCTACCCACACTTTTCTTACGCTCTTGGTAATGCATGTGCAAGTAAGAACCACTGGCTGTTCAACTGTTCGAAGCAACTTTGTATCCTTGTGATGTGTACTAAACTGTTCAATCATGTTGTGAGGAAGTTTATTGTCTGGTGCCCACATCGAAATTGTATCATCGCACCACCGTCAGCCCACTGGATATTGTTATACAGGAAAACACCATAATTTAATTAATATGAGTCTATAATAAGACCACGATAAGTCCGAATCGCTTTTTAATAAAAAACAAAATAAAAATCTCTGTATGGCAACTTATGCCAAGTTTTTTAAACATTATAGAAAGTCATTCATTAAAGTCATAACAAACAATTTGATTTCTGTAGAATTGTTTATTTTCGTGAGTTATGAAAAATATTATTGAATAATGGGCAAAACAATTAAAAAGGAAGTGCGAGAGATAATTTACAGCATGATTAATAATTTAGACAAACTAAAAGTACAAGTTCAAGCCAAATAACTGAATGTTTACAAGAAGGACTGACAAGAACAGATTATCCCCAGATAATTGCCATATTTTCATTTTTTTATTTTTACTACCGTCAGTCAATACGGACTTATCGTGGTCCTTATTATATTCAGATATATATCGAGCAAAAGGCGTTTGGAATAATGCAGAGACAGCTAGGTTGCGATTTGCGAGTGGCTCAAACAGCCACACTCTAAATAGGCTGCATTTGAATTTGGATGCCATCAAAAAGCAAAAAAAAAAGAAATTTGCTACTTCACCATGAAGGTCGCTAATTACCAAATCTTTTTGAATATCACATATATTATTTCTAGCATTATCATAGATAATATTTTTATATATAAGTACAGGAGTGTTATTTCGTCCTCACTGCGTATACCGTTGTTGGTGTCCACCGGCCCACATGAGAGTTCGAAAGAATGTAACAAAGACTTCTATACTATATGGACCGGTTCATTGCATAAAGGCAATGAGACCACTTCATTGGAGCTAAAACTGCAGTGAAGCTCCAACGTCGTCTCAGTGACGTTTCGGCCATGTATACGAGTGGTCGTTACTTCACAATCTAAGAATACCGAGTTGCGTAGAAAACGCATGCACTAATTCCGATAAACAGCAACCAAAAACAAGGATGGAGTATCTTTTTCCGTAAAGTATAACAAACATCATGTATTACTTGTAAAACTTATGTTTTTTGCATTTCCAATAAATATTTTAGTGTTTATTACAAAATTATTAACCGGCCATGATTAGTTGCTATATTCAATTAAATTTAATGCACTCCATCTGCTTGTTTTTGATTTTGCCGTCTTACATGCATGCGCATGATGTGAGTTTGCACTGGCGGTATAACACCGTGGATTTAGTTCTGACCATTAAATGTGGGTAGAATAGAAAAAAATACTTATTACTGTTTAGAACAGCATAACCCGGAACGGACTAATATTTGGAACTTAATACTAGCTACTGGAATTGTTACCACTGTCCATACAAATTCTTGTACGCGTTAACAATGTTATACCTGGCGGCTTGACAAGATTGTTGACAAACCTGTTCGACCCGGTGGCCAAAACCAGAACCAAGTGTTGCCGTTTTGAAATGTATTGTTAATGCCAACAACAGCGACGCTGTCACCCGGTCAGATATGTTTGTGGCACTGTAGACGGCGCTGTTTTATTTACTACGGTAACCGTGAGAGTTATTTTTTCGTTCAACCGCATCTAGAAGTATATATCTATGTGTACATTACCCAGAAAAGAGTCAATGGTACATAGTCGCTGCGGGATTCGAACCCAGTATCTACTGCCGAGTGAGGCAGCACACCAGGCGGTAGTAACTAGCATATGGTTGAGTTCCACTGTGGTGTAAAAAAATCTACCAAGACTTGCGGGCCATGTACAGTATAGGGTTCCATAATTACCTGTATTCCTGCTTAAAAGAGGTTTTTTGATCTAGTTATAAATACATTATTAAATTATAAATGCACCTATCTTCTACACACAATCTGATCATGAGGATTTGACGATCCTTAAGCGAAAACACATTTTTGACATATTGTATAATTATGATCGTAATTAATTTGTATTTACTTTGGGAAAGTAAATAAACATAAATCTGAACCTACAACTTGTATGAAATATTTACTAATCCAACTACACTTAATCAGTTGGTCGACTATTTTGTAATGGAACTACAAATATACGGTTTTCAGATATTTTCCTTTACTTGTTCTACATGGCATTGCCTATGGGTGACTTTATTTGTTTTCGATTCCCTTGCGAGCGTCAAAATAAGCGGTATGAGTGGAGGATAAACAGCCGTATCTTTTGATTTCGATAACTTAGAAGTTTGATTTTTTCATTGCTCCAAGAGATTCCAGACCTGCATTATATATATATATCTGATATTTGATATTCATTTCAGTTTTATACCTCCACGCGTGCCTGAGAAAAAAGTACTTGAGAGATGGACGGACAATAAATCTCTTAATAAAATGCAAAATGTTCCACAAATCAACCGCTCCGCGGTAGTCGTCGCAAAAGATTCTGTTTTTTAGGTACGAAACCCTAAAAACAGATAATAAGTACAACAAAGATGGCTTAACACAGCTTTACACGGCTTTTTTACCATTTTATAATAGCATAGACTAGGTAGGAAACGCCATTATAATTTGTGATTAAACCCACAACTAACACCTGACAGTATATTCTTAGCAAATGTTATAATTAAAATTATTGCTCTTTATAATTTAAATTCCATGTCACAGAGTACATGGCCTCGAATACACTGATTTACTTGGCTAGATTGAATTAGAATCGAAAATAGCACTCTACGGCAGTTTTAATTGTAACATAATATCAAGAACGCGTAAAACTGTCATCGAGCTACGATTGCTATCCGTTTACAATTCAATCGAGTCATTAGGAGTAGCAGAATACCAACAACAGTACCAAAACAATACCGAATTCAGTTAAACGTTCCAACCTCGTACCCGCGGGAACCACATTAAATTTCGGAATATGTGCTATTCTGGGCTATAAGTTATATTTAATCAAAATCTGTAGATATTATTTTATTGTATTATATAGACGTATGCTAGAGCATTTTGTTGCCAAATCTAGGTTTTAATGTAGGTAGTGCTCTCGCACACGAGGGCCCGGGGTCCACTTAGACTCAGAACTCAGAATTTATCAGATCAGATAAATACAGTGCAGCGACTGCCATCTGAGTTCTGTAACTTTGACACTCTTTAGGCCACCGACGATTTACTGCGGGAAACCGAACCATAAAGGTGCGTAATTTACCGACATCACAGTTCATCCAACAACGAATACTCAAATTCAACATTTGGTTAGCATTCAACTAATTACTTCGAAAATAGTCATTGGCACATGACCGCAGTGGGATTCGAACCCGGTACCTCTCGCTTACGACTCGGCCATCGACGGTCCTTTGTTGCCAAGTAATAATTTTGGCAAAAAAGCTTTTTAGAATCTGCTCGCCACATGCGCGCAACAGAGCAGGTAGTCTGCTTAAGACAAATTATCGCGTCATTGTCCCATAGTTGGGTAAAAATCTTGTTAAGAGAACAAATACCATTTCTTTGCTCACTTCTAGACGTTCTGTCCTCAACAAAGCGGCAGACATTTTTTCTCAGTCAATTTTCATTGCTGACGTCAGACCAAAGTCGACTCGGTTGGTTCCTCTCGCTGCCATACCAAAATAGGAGGCGACAGGAAAATTTAAAACGGTCAAGGAAACGGGTTGATTTGTTTTAATGGGTTGTAGAGTGGTCCCCTGATCTGATTTATGTTGGTCAGCCTGCTCTCAGCGGTTGCATCTTCGAGAAACAGCGCTTTAAAGAGGCTCATTGTTGTGAAAAAAAACAAGGGATATGTTCAGTTTTGGTATGTATTAGAAAAGTAGTGTAGGACGCCCTCCGGCCAGATGGAGTGACGATTTGCAAAAGGCTGATCATGCTGTGATGGCGGGTGGATGCAGGATGCGGCAAGCTGAGGACAGGGTGCATTGGCGCTCATTGGGGGAGGCCTATGTCCAGCAGTGGACTAGTATAATCTGATGATGTTAATGATGAGAAAAGTCGTATCTCCCATACTTTAAAATGTTATTCTGCCGGCTCTCAGCGGTGGCGTCTTTGAGCACAGCGCTTGAAAGAGGGTTCCAAAGTTATAACTTAAGCTAGGTACCTCTAATTTATTTCCATACAATTCGTATGGAATGCTTATTACCTACCTAATCGTTTACTTGAAGAGTCCACTAGGCTGTAATACTTTTTCTTTCAACTTCATTATATGTACTATTATGTTGAATACTTTAGACGTGTCGAAATAATACAGTTTATAACCATAAAAATAAATCTACCCGTTTCTCTGATCGTTTTCAGTTTTTATGTCACCTCCTATTCTTTACCAAGAGTGCCTACCTATCTGACCCGGTGGCCAAAACTTGTACTAAGATTCTTCATTTTGAAATGTCACTTTGTTGTCAACAACAGCGACACCGTCACCAGTTCAGACCAGTTTGTGGCACTTTACGACATGATGAAATTTTAATGCAGTAACGAAGTAAGATTCTCTGGCCATTTGGTTTGAAGATTTGTGAACTGTACCTACAATGTCTGTACTAGTCAGAATCTGACTACATATGAATATTTCACATATGTCTAACCTCTGAAATGTTCATAACTAAATAAGTTTTTTTTTTTTTTTTTTTTTTTAAGTTTATTAAATCTTGTGGAATACATTTCAATTTTAGAGTTAAAAAACACGTAAAAGGTAAAAATAACAATATTTTTTTTGCCTGAGCTAGGATAATATGATACCCTGTGTTTCAGGCATGAAATTACAGATCTTAAATTAACAAAGAATGGTTTTCTATACATATTAAAATAATACGAAGCAAAATATGACGAAGTACTCATGTATTATATCATAAATTAACTTAGAAACTAAAAGTAGGTAATATTTTCATTATAAAAGATATTCGCGTCAGCAAAAAGATTCTATACTGGCAAACAATATGTTCGTTTAGATAAGTCAGAATCTGACTAGGTCAAACATTTGGTCAGACCTCAGAATCTGTCGTTCTGAGAACTGACCTACTTCGCCGAATTCGTGAACTGTGCACGGCGCACTGCTCATTGGGCTGGCCTATATTCCGCAGTGGAGTAGTATAGCCTGGTGACGATGATTAGTTATTAAAACAAGGTTCTGTACCAGACGCCTTTATATTTGTATAGGCAAAGTTTTAAATATGTAGAACGGAATGTTATAAACCGATTCAGCTCGATCAATATTCATCATCACAGCCCGTAACAGTCCACTGCAGGATTTAGGGCCTCTCCCACGAAAGGGGAGGTTATTGCCATAATCTTCACGCTTGGCAGGCGGGTTGGAGATCGCAGTGTTTAAATATAACAATGGAAAATGCTGCTGCCCATTTTCCAGACTACGGAGACTCTTGATCTTTGGCCTCGAAAACATTAGTCGCCTTGTACGACCTACTTGTACGACCATGAGTGTAAGGGGTTGGTGCTATTCTACTCTGCCGGACACCACACGGCCACGATCAAAATTGGTTTTATCGAAATAGCAAGTACTGGTATTATGGTGTACGTAGTACCAGTACTTGCCTCATTCCGCGATCGGGAGACGCAATTCGGGCCAACGCTTAATCCTTATGTCGTGGATCTTCAAGCCCGCACGAGCCGCTTTGGTTCAACCTTTATAATGCGTACGGAATGGAACATGTTGCCTGCGAGTGTGGTCCCTGACCTAATCTGGACGCCTTAAAGGCTACAGTTGAATAGGCTGTTCCAAGACAGGCATGCTCCATCTTCGGCCGCATCGTCACTTACTAATAAGTGAGATGGCGGTCATATGGCTGTCTTGTATAATATTTAAAAAAACCTAAGTAATCGTTAACATGACGTCCTTCTAAAATCTAAATTGACTGCCTCGCCAAAAGATGCTTAATGATGGATTCCGCACTTTGTTTTTAACCGCCGACGAAAAAAGAGTGGTGTTATAAGTCTGTGTGTCTGCCTATCTAAGTGTGTGTGGAGGTGTGTGTCTGTTCTGGCATTGTAGCACCCGCACGGAAGGACCGATTTCCCCGGTTGTCGGTTTTAATTTGAAGACCAGTTTAATGGAGTTGGTACATAAGCGTAGCGAGGGGGGTTCAGGGGTTCAAACCCCCCCGAAATCATTTCACACCGCCTGCGCCGCGTGAACAATCCAGATGTTTACAGCCAAAATACCAAAATTATCGAGGTCGCTACGCTCGCTAATTCATTGGTTTTCTTTAATAAGTTTGCTCCAGCTCTTTCCAGCTCCATTTAACCAAAAATTGAAGAATTTCGCACTAATCGCGTCTCGACTTAATTCGGATTTAAAGAGGCAATATGTAGGTATACTAAAAAGTCTGAGCCGAGCTCGCTGCGCACACGTCATTGGTTTTTGTTACATTTATAATGTTCACCCCGAGGCAATTGAGCCAAAATTGGAAAAATTTCGAGTTCGCTGCGCTTGCTTATTGTTCATTTTCAGTTACTTTTATTACGATTACCCCGTTTTTAAAGGGGGTCGGATTGATATTTATATGTATTGATCTTAAACTCCTTCCAAAACCAAAACCTGGCTACGCCCGTGAGATGATACATAGCTTTATTCCATTCAAATCGGTTTATAAAACAAAATATTTGAGTATAAACTTGGGTTGGGGGTTTATTGGCGAAAAAAGAGGGGCCTTGTAAGATTGACGTAGGTGAGGGGTCTGTCGGTTAGGATACTAGATTAACCTTGCCGCGACCTAGATATGGACATTAGCAACCTACAAAGCCCAGCGGCCCTAGCACAAGTGTGTCCGCAAGAGAGCGTTTGTCTCTTTCTCTCAATACGAAGACGAAAGAGATAGCAACGTATGTCGCGCTTTATCTCGCGCGCGAGAGCAACTTGTGGTAGGCCTACAGGTTTGTCCCAATGTGGAACAGTAATTGCTCGTGTGATAAATAAGTATGCGGTTTCCTTGTTGGTACGGCACCTTTTTTGTATTCGCGCCATTATCAACGGCTTTTGTCTCTCAATAAACTGAATAGTGGAAGAGTGAGAGTGGGGCGTATTTTCCTTGGGTTTCAATCAAGAGCACTGTAAGAGTATCGGTATTCAACTCTGAGAAGAGTCATTGGTACATGGCAGCACTGTGGTGGTACTAAAGCCACAGACGAGTTATTGCGGGGAATGTTCCGAGCATAAAGGTAGTACATGTTTGATTTGGTACACCGTCAATTTTATGACAACGCAGCTCGCGCCATCCGACGATGGGATTTCATCCGCATCATCTAGATCAGTCAATTTAAAAAATTTAAAGAGCTTCAGCCCTCCAACGTTCATAGTTTCAGATGACAGCTGAAGATAGGTATCTTCCACATTCTACCAATCTTTATCATAATCATCACAGCCCATAACAGGCCACTGCAGGACTTAGGGCCTCTCCCACGAAAGGGGAGGTTATTGCCATAATCTCCACGCTTGGCAGGCGGGTTGGAGATCGCAGTGTTATAAATGTAATAATGGAAAAAGCTGATACCATTTTCCAGGGTCCGGAGAATCTATTTTGTCTCGAAAACATTAGTCGCCTTGTACGACACCCACGAGTGTAAAGGATTGGAGCTATTCTACTCTGCCGGACACCACACGGCCTATATTACCTAATTCAAGCAAATATTGACTTTTCATACAAAAGAGTTCAACGCAAGCTATGAGCCCGTTGATGTCTTTTATATGAATGCAGTAGTGTGTAAAAGAGCGGCAGTAGCCAAATAGTTATCATCTAGGTGCATGGAGCGTCGATGACGTCTCGTATCCCGAGGCACCAGGTTCGAACCCCAGTGCCGCCGAACCGAGTTCAAAAACAAAAGATGGATGAGGTTCTATGATCGACCGTGTGTGTATTATCATTACTTTTTGTGTATGTTCATCGATTTGTTTTTCAATGAGCAGTTTTCCAATAGGTATCTAAAGCATTCTTAACCACTCCCTAGATGGCGCCTCGACAATTTTGGTAATTTGGTAAATTTTGGTGTGATAATCGCTTGAAATAGGTTCATAGCAAAGAGGATATAAATACTGGATACGTGGTTTTGGATAATATAGTATTTATCAATAGTTTTCAACCATTTTAGAGGTTGTAATAAATTATTACTTACAAACAGAACAAACATCAACTTGACTGAGTTAATAATGGAGACCAATAATGGACGCAATACAAATATAAAAGCTTTGTATTAAAATACATTTCGTTGAACCTTTTGGTAAAAAAATACCACAATTGTAGGAGCGCCATCTATTGATGCTTTTTGAAACCAATTGACAATACCTACTGGAAAACTCGTCATTGTAAACGGATTTTAAAATTTCTTTTTTTGTATGAAAGGGTACCTATTTACTCCTGAGGTGGTCCCATTTTCATCAGATCAGGATGTTATCATGGAAACGGAAGGTTGGGTTGCCTGCCAGCTGTGTGGACATTAGTCTCATACAGCCTGTGCTGGTGTTGTCAATGTAATTATAGAAGAAATAAATCTCTAAATACTTACTGCGTTTGGTACCCCATATTGCCCCAACCCTGGGGCTGGATGGGATGTTCATAAGTGTTGCATAAAATTAAAATTAAAAAATTTATTTTATTAATTACAAACACCAAATTATGTACCAAATGATAATTTATTTAGTAACCAAAGTGTTATGATTACTTTTTATTAATTATTATACTTTCTTTACACCGTTATTGTTCATTTTCCTTAAGATCCCCGTTACTAAATTGTTTTTCATGCAAAACGATAAATATTTTCATTTTAATTTTTTTTGCATTTTATGCCTCCCGCCTACCCTAACTCAATGGCTGACACGTGCGCTCCTCCTTAGGTTAAAGAGGTCATGTAAGATGGCCGCTATCTAGCGCACCGTCTGACCCAAATACACTTATACCGTGTGCCTCCCTTGAAAATAAAACGGATTAAAGTACCTATACAACCCAAGTTATCTAACTACAATCACAGTAAGTAGGTACTTATTTCTATTCTACTTAGGGCCGATTGTTCAATCCTCAGATAAAACATAGTAAACTAAAATTGCTACCGGTAGTGTCTCGGTAGAAACAGGGTACTGCTTTACACTATGCAGATATGAAATTAGCTTCATCATCATCATCACAGCCCGCAACAGTCCACTGCAGGACTCAGGGCCTCTCCCACGAAAGGGGGTTTATTGCCATAATCTCCACGCTTGGCAGGCGGGTTGGAGATCGCAGTGTTTAAATATAACAATGGAAAATGCTGCTGATCATTTTCCAGACTACGGAGACTCTTGATCTTTTGCCTCGTAAACATTAGTCGCCTTGTACGACACCCATGAGTGAAGGGGTTGGTGCTATTCTACTCTGCCGGACACCACACGGCCATCATAGCTTCATCATATCATACAAAAGACGCCCACTGCTGGGCATAGGCCTCCCCCAGAGGTCTCTACGGCGGCCGGCCCCGTGCCTTCCGCATACAGCTGGTACCTGCGATATTTACCAGGTCGTCGGTCCACCTTGTGGAAGGCCTGCCCACGCTGCGTCTTCCGGTACGTGGTCGCCACTCGAGATCCCATCGGCCATTAAATTAGCTTAACTAATACCTACTTTTTAGACCCGTTCTAGGTTATCAACTACCCAATAATCTAAAAGTTTTTATTAAAAATAAATCCATCTGAAATACATGAAAATAGGGTTGGGAAACTGGTAAATTAAAATCTATCGATAATTTATTCTATATCATTTTTGATTTTTTATACCACTGATTATGCAATTATATACAATACCTACACTTTTTTTACCAACCTACACTTTTCAATTAAGAATTTCAAATTCGTATATAAATTTCATGACGATAAGTCCACATATTTTTAACCACCGACGAACAAAAGGGGTGTTATATATAAGGTTGACGTATACACGTATACATCGCAGATACACATCCGTGGTTCTGTCCCTCTGTGGCTCTGTCTGTCTGTGCTAGCGTAGCTCCTGAACAGATTTTGAGACAGTTTTTTTATTCGAAAGCCCATTTAACCGAGATGGTTCTTAGCTTTGTTCCATTAACATCGGTCAGTAGTTAAGGATCTATTTGAGTTTTGAGTATATTATGTACCTATGCATGGAGTTCTTCAAGAAAGGGGTAAAAAGGTTTTTACGTGGTCGGCAACGCGTGGGTGATGCCCATGTATGCCCTGGTATTGCAAACGTCCATAGGCTGCTGTGGCAGCTTACCATCAGGCAGGACGTAAGCTTGTTTGCCATCTTAGTGGTATAAAAAAAAACTAGGTCAAGGTTTTTCTGACGCTTTTTTGGCTGGGTTTTTACAATTAAACGTTAGAATCAACTACACCATCTGTAAAAAAAATAACCTAACTTTTGAAATTACGGGGCAACGTAGTTTCGTAGCGATACTTCGTTACCGTCTGCCTTCTGCATCTACTACTCCATCGAATCACCTTGTCGGAGGCCTATACCATCTTCTGGTACGTGGCGGCACTAGAGAACTTTGGTGCCTCATCGGCCTTTATTGCCACTTAAGACTATTCGTCCCACGGGCGTAGCCAGGTTTTGGTTTTCGGGGGGGGGGTTCAAGATTATATAGGTATAGTGTAAAGAATTTTGATTCGTAATAAAAAGTAACCAAAATCAATGAAGCTTGGAAAGACTTACGTGACTTTACACCCGGTTTCTGAAACGCTTGTCAACGCAAAAAATTACGTAATTAACTTGTTAATCTCTGATTAAATGCAGTTTGGGTTTCTGGTAAGGCCCATTGACAGTTTGTTAACAAATTTATCAACGGATTGTCAAATCTCCAATTAACGGGCGATTAAGGTAATTTTTGGTTTCCTTTTTCTCATGTTAACTGTATGTTATCGTCTTGTTATTTTAATTAGCGAAAATCGACCAATTAACAGATTGTCAAAGATATTATATCTAATTTTCTTGGTCTAGGTCTTGGTCCTGGCCCTGGTCCAGTACCTAGTTTTGGTCTGAGACAAAGTCCAGGTCCAGAGTCCAGGTTCTGGTCCAGGACCATGACCAAAACTGGAACAGGTATCTGAACCAATGCCAGGACCAGGACGTACACCTGAACCTGGATATGAGATTGGCCATGAACCAGAACCAAGCCCTGGACCTGGTCTTGGTCTTGGGCCCGAACAAGGACCTTGATCACTATTTGAGCTTGAACCAGAACTAGGACCTAGACCAGTGTCAGCATACAGACCATAAACATTAGTTGGACCAGGACCTAGTCCAGGGCCAGGCCCTGGAGCTGAACCAGTACCTGGACCTGAATCAGGACCTGGTCGGCGGCCATTGCCTGGACCTGAACCTCGAACTGGTCCATGTCGACGACCTGAACCTGAACCAGGATCTGGTCCGGGTCCAGGACCTGAACCACGAACTGGTCCGGGTCCAGGATTCGAACCAGGATCTGAACTTGATCCTAGATCTAGACCTGGACATGGACTAGGACTACTTTGTCTGAACTTAGTGTTGGATCAGAACTAGAACCTCACCTAGTCTTGGTCTTCCAGGATTTAACTAATTGGATTATTGGGAGAAACTCACAGAATCGATAGTCGTTGGGGCGGATGTTGTTGAGTGGCGAACTGGATGGCCTCCCAAAAGAAGGACGGACGACCTCCACAGAATATCTATTCGGCACAGTCATTGACATCGTGATCGCTTGCTGCTGCTTGCTATTCTACCAGCATTTGATGTTGCTACAATTTTGTGGTCAATATTTAATTTGACCGAAGAGATAGTTCGATGACTACAGCTCTGTTGTGTATAGATTTGAAAGTAAATACTAAGACAGATTTGAATTATGTTTCACTACATATATATATTTTTTTATCTTAATTTCTAAATTTCTATCGTAATTTTTCAAATTTTGCCTCAAAAGACCCGGGGTGAACATGATACCTAAATGTAAAATAAAGTATACATATTGGCTAAAATTGGGGGGTTGAGCCCCCTGAACACCCCCCCCCCCCCCCCTCACTACGCCTGTGATTTGTCCTACGTATGTATAATCGTCCAACAAGCGTCGAGGCGCCTTCAACTGTCGTTTTAGTCTTGTCCGTATTAAGTACTTTTAAAACCTTATAGTGAGAGCTAAGTAAGTCTTCCGGGCATATCGTAGCAAATCTAAGGTGAGTGTGGGCTCGCCGTTAATATTGATGCTAAGTGTCCAGACGCCTGACGAAATCCTCCAACGCAACGGTTAACCACTTCGATGGTATCACCCAAGGTGGGAAAAAAGATTATTAGGTCTTTTTTCCATTCGAGATCTTTTATTTACAGTAAAAAACTCCACTAAAATTGACCGTTGTCGCTCAAGTTCGAAAATGAACCGTTGCGGGCTAGTTGCGAGCCTGGAAGAAAAATCTTCAAATAACTTACACCTAACACCCAGCATAATAGAATATTGTGACGTACACGAGACTATTCAACCACTTTCCGGGTCCCTACCAGAAGACCTTGGTCATCCTCGCATCGGCAACGGTATTAGGAGGCACACCTAACAAGTGGCGACCTCGTTGCAGTCATAATTAGGTACAAATATTGCGTTGCTGAAGTTCGATTATCCTCATAGTACAAAACGGTGACCCATCCCGTTACCGGCATCGACATGCGTTGCTTAAATTTTGTTATTGATAGGTACCTATTGTTATTGTATTGGGACCCCGACCTATAGAACCATTGTGGATAATTTAAAACCTATTGTAACTAACCTATCTGAAATCTAACTCAGAACGTCCGGCACGCAAAGCAGTCACTGTACTAATCATTTATCTCTGAAGTCCAAATTCAATCTGCGTTGAATAATGTGGCTAAGAAAGATACCTTTTTTTTATGTTAGCCGGTAGACAAACAGGCTAGCGGGCCACCTGATGGATAGTGGTCACCGCCGCCTGTGAACATCAGCAACACCAGGAGAGCGACCTCTAATATACCTCTTGAACGATCCCATGTCATAATCCAAAGGAAACACCGTGGCTGGGAGCTCATTCTTTACCTAGGTACAAGTAAAATTCGTTGTTTGTCAGGTAATAAAAATCTGCTTTGTTGCCTGATAAGTAATTACAAAAACATAAAATGTAAGACCTAATTACGTCGCAAGCGTGTTTACATTAGTTAAGTCACAAGTATTTTAGTCAGTCATTTATACTGTATTGGCCACATAATACAACTTATCTACTGTATGTAGGTAAAAGAAAAAGGAAGCATCCACTTTACAAACATTGTCTCAGAAATCAAGAAACCAGGACCTATCTAAATGCATCTGGACGCTTAAAATTTTGTCTTTTTGCGTGTGTAGGACTTCCATAATTTTACAGTGCTCCCTTTTCTCAAAATTTCGAACGAAAATGGACAAGAAGCTAATGATCTATTGTTCTTTAAGAGTGACAAAGAGGATGTCGCCTTTGTCACAAATGGAAATGTACTAATCGTATGTAGGACATGAAATGACGCGAACATCGAAAACAAAGTCATAGTAATCTACACGATTCTGCGAATGATAATACTATTAAATAATAAGAAAATAGAGCAATAAATCTTATCGACATCGATAAGCTCGAAAGTGTCCCCTTCACGGTTATCAAATCGGACGCAAGACGTTCTGGGAAATAAATAAAAATCCAAAAATATGTCCTTGCGGTACACAGATTAGGCCCAAATGTATGCTGAGTGTGAATAATAATTTATGTATAACCAATCCATCCGCCATTCCTCTGAATAGTGACTCACTGCTTTTAGCGTCTACAACCTAAACATGCCATTGTTAACTCTAACTCTTAAGGCGTAAAGTTTATTGTAAAAATAACTCGACTCATAAAAAACATCATTGTCGTAACCTTTCCGCTTGGAGACGCATTAAGAATCTATTCTCGTCTCTGTCTATCACGCGCGACTAATTCGTAAGAAAGACAGAGGGGTAAACACGATTGTGGTTAGCGCAAAAATTGAGCGAGCGGGTATTGGGGTCATGGAGCGAGTTTGAATTTTGAAACACGTTCTGTCCAATAGAATGCATTCCCATTCACTGCACTATCATTGGCTAGGGCTGCCCCTGTACCGAACACTGCCGAGGGCACAGAAATCGATACGAATCTCCTTCGGTTCCGACGGAGAGGCAGCGATACTGTCGCTGTAACAGCCGCCGACCGCGTTTCGTGGTACAGGCACGTCGTGCTGTCGTTTGAACTTTTATGTTATTCGTGCAGCCATTTCGTCGCAAAGATGTCTTCGGTGCGTGCGTATTCAGGGTCTTTATAATCAGTTTTTGCTATTATTTTGACGCTGTAGACATCAGCTGTTGTACGCGAGAGCGGTAAGTCGTAATTTTCAACATAGCTCTGGTTTGTGAAGTGCAGTGACGGTTCTGGTTGTGTTATAAGTGAATGTTGGTTTTCATACGTGTTATCTACGAGCTGTACAACAAGTGTAGCGTCACCAGCGCTGTGTTTTGATTTTGTATGGTGACGGTACTTGTATTGATTGGCGTATTGGTACGGGATATCTATTGTCCGGCTGTTACTGTTACTGGGTATGTTTATTATTGTGTGTTTTATTTCTTCTTTTATAAGTGTAGTCTCATTTACGACTTTCGATTTTCTCTAGTTCGTTCTTTTTAGTACACATACGTAAATGTTGTTGACTGAGTGCACTCACCTAATTAACATAATAGGTCATAACTACAACTTACTAGCCTATCTGTAAGCAATTTACATACTACCAATGAACAACCACATAACATAAATATGTGACGTCACGAAAACTCTACAATCTTACTCTATAGAAATAGAGACGAAATTAAATGTAGTTGTTTCATACCACGCCATAGGCTTCTTGATTGTGTTATCTACTTTCTCTTTTTGCCACAATGGCCGACATGTATACGTTTGTCTCGCTCGCACACCCAACTTATTTATAGAGAACTCGGCGGGATCCCTTCGCCCCTGGAGCGCTCTATATTTGCATTAGTGCTGTGGTGTGTTATCGATAGTTGATGTCGATTGTCGATAGTATTCGTTCGTATTTATTGTTCTATAAGTGTTAAATACAGTACGGAAAACGAAAGGAGGTGAAATTGTAAAAAGCCATGCGAATCATCTGTCTGAAATGTGAACATGTCGAAATTGACATGTTTACTTGTCAAATAACTTTTTACTGCCATACTAACAATTTATGTATATTGTGTGAATTGTAAATATTGGAATTGTAATATTGTAACATAAATATGACTTGAGAAACATGACAGTTTGGTATGAAGTAACAGGAGTACCTACAGTCGTGCTTATTTCTTAAAATCTTTATGTCCTTTACTTTACGTACTATTCCATTTAGTTTCACTTTAGCTTTATTAAATATTTAAGGGTCCTTGTGGTTATAAGTCAATGAGTGGTCGTTTCCATTGAATCTCTTTTGGTGGAGTTAGTACGGGTATTTTATACAAAACACGAATAAATAATTTAGTGCTTCAATTAGAATATTAATTTTTTTGCAGTGTAAGATAGACTAAATTTATACAATAAAATGGAGCCATCTTAATCTTAGTTAGATGTTAGGTATGATTGCTATAACGATAAGCTCACAGAGCGAAATTCAAAACAAGCGAGGGCGCCACTTTCCTTCGAACAATAACAGCTAAGGAATAATTCGAATGTGATAAATAGTTTTAAAAATTAAATAGCAATCTGGCAAATTAGTTTCCTTTAGATTCCTGCTGATTCATACGAATCATATTAATGAAGGTTGTATAAAAATTCTACAGTCAAGGATTTTCTTCCCAAATACAATGAAAATAGATACTCGTTATAATCATTATCATCAGCATAATTAATAGTCAACTCTTAAACCTGTAGCCTTTCGGAAATAGTCACTCTTCCTAGCTGGAGAGCGCACAACACTACGTTTGCCGAGATGCGGTCAGCCAGCGTTTATTCGGCAGATTATATTACGGCCATCCACTGCAGCTTGCTAGTTCTATGCAAAATGTCTGTAAAATTTCTAACGACTTCCCAATTTCGTGTCCGGCATGGGTATGGTCAGTATTTCGATATTTCACCTCGGCGTGTCGCTCCCAACTCATAGGGCGGAAGTTAGGTACGAAACAAAGTTTCCGTCTCTGGGCTGGAGCCGAGGCACCTCAGCATCAGCATCTTCCATTTGAATGTGTTTAATGTCAGGTGGCTCGAATTAACGACGACAAGAGTGTTTCTTGCCGGTTTGATAATTGACTTTGTGGTAGGAGATTGCCTCATTGTGCTTATTTTACTGTCTATATTATGATGAGTGCTCTGAGGAATAACAGAAAAACTTTAAGTATTTGTTTAATTCTACGATTTTAGTACACATTTATGAATTATCAGAAGGTGGTCATAAAGGCCCGCTATTTCTTACACTAACGTGTGGAAGTGAAAGTTGATTATTCCAGAAAAAGCATGAAAGTAGAATACATGCAGTAGAAATGAGAGCGTTAAGAATTATGGAAGAAGTATGAATTAAAGATAAATTATGGAATAAATAGTCAAAGCGAATATGCTGGAATGAAAGAAGATATAGTCACTAGGATAGGGAAATAAATGCTTAGTTGGTTTGGACATGGAAAGAGGATTAATGAAAGGAAATTAACGAAAAATATGTAAAAGACAGGAGTGAATGGAATGGTTAGAAGGGGAGACTGACATGTATGTATCAGGATCAAATCAATGATATCTTGAAAAAAGTCAGTTCAAGAATACTCTAAACCGACGTTCATGTGTAAAAAGGTTAATGAATGTAGAAGAAGTTAGAGTACTTTGTCAGGACCGTAGCAAGTAGAACAATGTGGTTTATATTACCTAAAATCAACCTCTATAAAACGGCAACAACCTATAATTACGGTCTTCAATTATTAACTTGAACTGCAAGTAATACTGTGCTGAACTAGTAAAACAATTTATTAATAAATAGGCCCGGCGCGTTCGCGTGACGTTCTACCTCCACCCTGTCCTACCCTACCCCTGCCCTACCCCAGCCCTGCCATATCCCAACCGTACACCTACGCTATACCTACCCTACACCTGCCCAACCCCTACCCTACCCCCACCTTACACCTACACTTAACTACCTTTTTTTTCTATATTTCGATATTTCTATTTTTTCGATACCTTGGTTTATATTATTGCAATTTTCCTAGGCATCTCTCATTTTTTAAAGATTAAATATAGCCTTTGCTATGTTACTCGCTGATGACGTAGCTTTCTATAGATGACAGAATTTTTTAAATCGGTTTAGGAGTTCTTAAGTTTGTCAATTTCAAACCCACAAACAAACAAAACAACAAACAAAAAAATCTTTCCTCTTTATAATATTACTATAGATTTAAATAATTTAGGTAAAAAACATGGAAGTTGATTTAAAAAATGTAGCATCCACTTTAGGCAAAATATAGGCTCCGTAGTGTAGTGTAGTGAAATGTGTTTACAATATTGTATTACAATAAGGCTATCTTTGATATAAGTAAATCAATCAATTTTGCATATTGCAATTGCTTGTGAATAAAAAACGCCTGAGTTATCCACAGAAAAATATATTATCCTTGTAAATCGAAAAATACTGGTGTAGTATCTAAATAATTTAAAAAGCATTACAGTATAAATTAAATGAATCCAATCAAAACATTAATATTTGTATTACATAATGAGTTTTCATATTACATATACTCCCACAACACCAATACAATATTATTCATCATTGTAATAATAATAATAGTATCGATAAAACCTCCAAACGCTACGTGTCCCAACACTAGTGCAGAAAAAAAAAATTAAAATGTCCGCCACGCCACTGACAAAGGGATTTAACATTCGGCCAATAAATATAATGTAATCGAAAACTCACTTTATGTACGCAGCCATAGGACTTATTTTATATTGCTTTGACATCATAATCAGTATATTGCGTTCTCACACTATTTTCAACTTTACACACTTAAACTTAAAGTTGATATTCCATTGCTTCAGAAAAAGAAATTAGCTAAGGTATGGCGGTTTCTTTTTTTTTTCGAGGATGGAGCAAAAAAAATGATTGAGGGACTAGAAAAAAAAGGGACGAAGGGATCACGACGTAGTTATTATTAAGGTTAGGGGATAGGTAGATTGTGTTTTTGACATGGGATTGTTTGTTCCCCTTTGGTTTGAGCGCTATTTTATAATATAGCTAGGTACAATATGGTGTTCAAAAAGTATTATTAAAAATCACTGGCCGGTTGTCCACGAAGACTTCGTTAAGCCAAACTCAACTCATAATATCTAGGAACCCAGGAGGTAGCAAAGAAATATTTTTTTCGTATGTAGGTGTACCTAGTACCCAGCTACCTTCTTTTCAAACGTAAACGTCACCTACAGATAACATAACTAGAACACAAACCGGGAGCCACGCATTTATTACCTGACTATCACTACAGCGAGGATTCTGATTTCAAATTCATCTTCTGGCTCGAAGTGCAGCTCCCCCTCCCACCCGCCCCCCACACACCCCAGCACAGATCAATTGAACGTATGCTGGGGGGGTGGTGCACCCTGTTGCTAGCTGTGCAAACTGCTATCGTTTGTCGAAAACTATACACTGATTTTGATGCCAACTCTTCCTTATTTCTTATTAACTAGTGACCCTAGCTTCTCACGGGTACTAAACTGCATAGGATCGGATGTTGGGCTAATATGAAGATTGCTGAAAAGTTCACGAGTTAAAATCGGTTCGGAATCAGCTGTTTCGGAGTCTCGTAGGAAAATGACACATATTGATTTTCTATAGCTAGCTACCTAGTTAGTTCGGGTTACTTACGTGGGCTCTGAAGCTGTTTGTACGATTTATGATACACCGAAAATTTTTAATATAATCCATCAGATGGGTTGTATGCTCGTTTGTCTCTGAGTAGTAAAAATAATCTAAACAACGAGTTAGGTTTTAGTAAGTAGGTTAACAACTTAGGAAGGTACGAAATACAAAAGAAAGATGCTAACTAAACAAAGCTATAATTATATCGACATAAAATCAACACTTTGTTTAAAAAACTGTTGTCTGATGTATGACGGATGTCATACGACACTACACCATACGGGGAACCAAGCGTAACGTATCGTAGGTACAGTTTGGGTCTTAAGTTGACAGTCATAGAGTTGAAAATCGAATACCAAGTGGTTTACTTATTCTGTCAGCGCATCAATTTAATTTAATTCGAACAGACAGCAAAATTGAATGCAAATAACGAAGCAACTATGGATTTCTCCAAAAAAGCGATTTCGTCAAATTATCTTTTCGATTTTATCTTAGGTTCTTTAAAATTGTCAATAACAAAATGCTTTGTCAAACAGGTCTTCTGCTGGGGAGAGACCTCAGCCGGAGACTGGTTGAACAGGCTCGGAAGCCGGCACCCATCTTGTGAGGGTATGTTCATTTGATTTATCAATTTGTCCAGATTTTTTCACCCACAGTAGCAATCATCAAGAAAATTGTCATTGCGATTTTCCGCTCAACTACGAAAAATTAGGATCGCAAATTGTATGTGCTTATATTATAATCTTAGGATAGTTAAATTTTTATTACCTATATTTGATTTTAAAATAAGAACAGTCTATATATTCTATAGTCTAAATAAGACAGCTTGATAGGTAGGTATTTGCTACTTTGGCCAAACGATGGGCCAATATTTTTACTTATTTTTTTGCTTCTAACAAACTCGCAGGCGAACCTAGGCACTTTTTTTTTTCATAGTTTCGGGTTGTTCTGGGAGAAATCCTCTTTTTCATTGCCTTTGTAGATGGGTAATGTTTTGTTTGAAGATTATTTGTCTACAGATTAGATAGTGGCGTTTTATTAGACTATTGAGGTAGGAATTAAATGTAGTACCTTACCTTAAGTGGGCAGTCTACCTTTTCGACAACAACACAACAGTCTACAAATCCAACAAACAGAGAAAAGTAAACCTTATGTAAATGCCCTAGAGTTCTAGACAGAATGACATTTCGTGAATGATGTCCATCGCAAAACAAACATTATGCCGTGGAGCTTATACTCATGCAATTGGGCTGCTGAAAGAGATTTCTTTTTAGAAATAAGTAGCGCCGGTTGCGTCGTTTTATTTTGTAATATCTGTATGATTTATTGTATACCTACAATAAAAGGCAGAGTTTCTTTATTCTATGTAGTTACTTTAAGTTATATTGGTAGGTATTCTTTATATGCGCTAACGGCGATTCCGTGAAGGCATGGGGCCCAACCGCCTACTCTTGGATTTCAGTCGCCATCTTGTCACGATGCATTGCAATGTCCAGCTCTTGATGCGATGGCGTTTACGCTCAATTTGAGTTAGGCGGTGTGGTCACTGCCGTCACGGCGTAAAGATCCATGATTTTTTTCAGCCCGGTGACAACGTCGCTGTTGTTGGCGACTTATTGACATTTCTAAATGACAACCCATAGTTTTAGTTTTGGCCACCGGGTTAGTTAATTAACACTGTACACTATTTAAGGATATGTTTCCTACCGCGTACCTTTGTTGACAAGTAGCCCGATATTTCGACGCAGTTGCAAGCACCGCGATAGTTAAATTATGTTATTGGACTCTATGTTAAAAGAAACTTAAGCTAAACCATTAATGTTATTTACGTCGTTCTTTACAGATGGAACAACAGCAGATCATGGGGCAGCAAGAACAAATGACGTGAGTTTAAATTTTTCATGAAACGAACATGCTCTTAAAAATTTTACCAACCAAGAAGACTAGGGCGCCTTTGAGGGCGCCACTTTCTTCCCTCTGCCTGTTAAATCCTTGAGTCCGACCAAAGCATGAATAAATTGATGAAATATATAAAAATGTTAAGAAAATTGTTTCTCTTCCTAAACTTTATTTTTGGTTGTAATAAAATTGGTTCTTCAGCCTTTAATAATTTGCTGCTATAAAAAATTTCACCGTATTTTGAATTTCTTTCTTTTCCAGGAACCCCCAAATGGGCCAGCAACAGATGATGCTATGTCCAGTAAGACTAGTGTACGAAAGTCCAATGTTAATGCAGCAAGGTACATTTATTTCTAGTTTGACTTATTTCAATATTAATTTTGTCAAAAAAGCTAAATTAAAATCTAGAAGGTAGACAGAATTTAGTAGAGCTCGTCTAGTCTAAAATGACGCGCCCCACTACTTAGTTAGTTGATTTCGATGTGTGAGTGCAAATATTGATAACGACACTTCATCTGTGTGGGAGCCAATGAACGACGCGTGCTCCTACGTTGGTGTCTCACCGGCAACTGAATGACCAATTACAATACAACCGCATTTGTATATGGATTGCGTCCATATTTTAAACTTGCTTGTGTGCGTTAATGCGATAGTGGGGCGCGTCATTTTAGATTAGACGAGCTCTACCTTCTATGTTATTCTTCTATGTTGGCAGAACGTTTCACACTATAGCCTTACTGAAGAGTTTTGTGATAATATAATGTTGTTTTATTTTTTGAGAAAGTTGGCCATTTAATTAATATTAGGAATAGAGGTTTCATATCGTAGCCCCTAAAAAGCCCCTACAAATTAATTGCAAACTGTTTCAAGATTTCTTTAGGCCTTCTTTCAATAAAATCTGTAAAGCTTGTCTAAGCTGAAATGACGCGCCCACTACTTAACTAGTTGATTTCGATGCGTGAGTGCAAATATTAATAACGACACTTCATCTGTGTGGGAGCGTCGACTGCTCCAATCGAACGACGCGTGCTCTACGTTTGAGTGTCACCGACAACTGAATGACCAACGGCATTTGTATATGTATTGCGTCCATATTTTAAATTTTCTTGTGTGCGTTAATGCGATAATGGGGCGCGTCATTTCAGCTTAGACGAGCTCTACCTATATGCAGACGCAGGAATAAGAGATGCAAATGAAATTTAAAAAAGCGTCATCATTCGATTTTACAGGTCACATTTTTTTCTGTTGCAGGAGATCAAATGCAACAAAACCAAGCCATATTCCTTAATCCTCAAAATCCACCGCCATGGATGCGACCCGTCCAAAACCAGGTCATTTATGTGCAGCAGATACCAAACAATATGATGCCAATACAACAAGCTATAGACCCAAACATGTACGTCCAACAGAACTTTGTGTATCCACAAATGATACCACAGCAAATCTTTACACAAAACCCACAGGAACAAATCCGGTTTCCTCTACAAATGCCGAATATGATGCCGCAGAATGTAATACACAATTTCCAACAAAACAACCAGCTGCAACAAGTTAACAATCATAATATTCAAGCACAAAATGTTCAGACTGTTCCCATGAATACTCAAAACCTACCTGATGAGAAACCAGTCGTTGCTGCAAATTATGCTCAGGTACAGGTAAATGTTAATGCACCAAATTCAGCTCAGAATCAGTTTAATATATTACATAATAGGCAAATAGTTAATTCTATCCAAAGTCAGAATATAGGTCAAAATCTTTTCGTAAACCAGGGGATTCCGCAAATACAACAGCAAGTAACACCAATGGTTGTGACACAGAAAATTCAAGAAGTACAAAAACATCCAACTGTTGTAAATAGAAATATAGCTCCCCAAATAAATCAGCAGCAAATACGACAAGTAATACCAAGACAACAAGTTCCACAATCGATGAGCGAAATGCAAAACTTGCAAAACGTACAGAATGTACAGTCGAATCAACAGATTAACCAAACATTTGTGCCAAATATTCGACCAATGGTGCAACCTATTAGACCGAATATGCCCAATGTGCAACAAACCTACATTAATCCATTACCGAATATCAGGCCCGCTGTAGAAAGACAAATAGTCCCTAATACAGAAAGTGAAAAAGCTGTGAATGGACCGACTGTATCATATACTGCCGTAAGAAATGGCCAATCTTATACATATAGAGCAATTCAACCTAGACCACCGCAATATAGGAATATGCCTACACTACTCCCCATGGGAGTTCCAAGTCCACCATTAGGTCAAAGACCAAACGCACCATCAAATAACCAAGTGAACCCCAATAAAAATGTTGTACCTTCAACAACAATGGCTCAAGTAAAGACTGAAAATGCTAGTACTAATACTGTAAGTAGAAAGCGGAAGAGTGAATCGCCAGATGAAGTACAAACGAAAGTTAGCGCTGCAAATACTACCACAGTATATGGAAGTATGACTGTCACTTCACTTCCACCCAATTCAGTGTATTCAACTGCAAATGTAATTGCAGTTAATGGAGTACCTATACCGTCTAATGATTTAAAAGGATTTGTGAATCAACCACATATGCTTCAAATTAAACCAATGACTACACAAATGAGTAATATGAATCAAGATCCCAATACTCACGTTGTACCTGTGGTATCTGCTCCTGTAACGCAAATAGTTTCAAAGCCTGACCCAACGATAGATAGTAAAAATATAGCAAATTTAATTGAAAAGGAAAAATTAATTAGGAATACAGTTTTCACACAGGCGAGAGGACGGATGCTGAACGCTAAAACACCACAACATAATGTAAAGCCAGAAACAAACTTATCTCGAAATGAATTCACTACAACCGTTTCAAGTGATATCCATTACTTGAAGAAAGACCAATCGTTTCATACGAATATCCCTCCGAATCCGATTGCAAAAACTGATAAGCAAGAAATTGTCAAACAAGACGCAAAACCAATGGTACCACCGAAAACAAACGACGTTTTTATGAAACCGCTACCAGTAACGGATAAATGCACAAAACAAACTGAGGCTAGTGCTAAGAAAGCGAATATTAACAAATCAGAGCAAAAAATGGACATTAGTACTAATACCTATAAGGAAAAGAATAAAGATATTGAAAAAAAACCAGTCATCAATACAGAAAAAGAAACTAAGTCAACTATTAAACCTTTCGAAGCCTATAAGATAAAACCAGAACCAACTCCTAAAATAGCCAGTCCAGTTAAAGAAAAGGTAAATGTAAATAATATACCAATCACGCCAGCAAAGAATTCGCATTTAAGTAAATTAATAGAACTCTTGAACAATCCTCAGACAACTGATATTAAAAGTGAAAATACTAGAAACCTAATACCTAAAATTGAAGAAATGGAAACTGAACAAACTGAAATTGATGAAATCAAAACTGAAACCAAAGTTGTTCAAAAGGATCTGGAACACCACAAAGTAAAAGAAATCAAGCACGAACTTAATAGCAAACTATCTCCCGAAACAGTTAATAATGAACTAGCATTAAAGAATAAGAAGGAATACAAACATTTATCTATTAATGATGTGACAGGACGAGAGATACATATGGTAGATGGCAATGTTGTAAAAAATGATAAAGACTTCATTCTTACCCACGTTTTAGACGGATTTGTTATACAAGAGTCCAATGTGCCTTTTGCGGTGAGCTTGTTATATATTGTTTATTTTCTGTCTTTCATTATTAACGAGTATTAAATTCAAGGAAGTTTTTTCATGACCTTTGCTATATTGTCAATAAATCTTATTATTGAACTAAAATGTATAATAGAAAATGAATGCCTACTAGAAGTATATTAGGTACTAACCGATATCTTGTTCTTTCAGATAAGAAAACCGCTTAAAGAGAAAGCATTGCAAATAAATAAAATTCTATCTCTGGCCGAGAATGCGGAAGTTAAAGCAGAAGAGACAGTGGCTGTGAGAGAAAAGACTGAAAATGATTCTGCGATCGAAAATGATACAGAGCAAGATAGTGTGTTAAATGAAAATGAAGTTAAGGAAGATGAAGGCAGTGATAAAAATAGCAACAAGCAAATTCTTGAAATATCTCAATTGAATTTGGATGAGCGAGAGAAACAAGAAAATAGCCAAGAACAAAGTGTAGAACAAAATAATTCTGGTAAGTTAGCAAGTTTATTTGATATTATAGATCTTTAAAACTTTAAAAACAATTGAATAGACTATTCGTAGGTACCTACTTATAATACTTTATATATCTTCTTCAGATAATCCATTCGGACCTCTGCAAAAGACAACGGTTCAGACTTGGACGGTAAGGTTTACTTTTGAAATTTGTTGTTTTTAGAAAATTAAAAAAGCACAGTTTTCATGAAGCCTGTTTTTTTACAGATGGACGAATTAACATCTCATTTATCAAAATACAACTGGACAGAGACTATAACGATGTTCAAGGAACACGAAATAGACGGCGAATCATTATTCCTCGTTTCCAAAGAACAGTTATTACACATAGGAGTAAATGAGGCGCATGCAGATCTAATTTGTAACTTCGTGGGTTGTTAGCATGGGTGATATTATTGATAATTTCAAATATTGTGTTCATACTGTATTCTTATTGTACCACGGATATCATTGTAAGTTGCTCTAAGCTGGAGGTATAGTCACTTGTTACGTTTACCTACCTGCGAGTTGACGAAACATTTTTAACACAATGTTTAGGTACTCAAAATACTTCTAATATAAGAATTAGTAATTTAAGTGTTCATTACTTAAGTAGCTACTAAAATTGCAATTCAAGATTCCCCAACATAAATAATGTTCTGAAGGCTTACCATGAGCTCTTATAGCAGGACTTAAACATAACTGCCCTGCTTATTCGTACCATGAAAAGCGTTTAGCAGGCTTGCCGGCTTGTCACAAAATCAATTCAGTTCTTAAATCGTTCACCGACATTTTGTATGAAGATTCGTAATGTGATAATACTCGTCGAGATCTACATTTCGAATGACAGTTTTAAGTTTGACAGCTGTCACTTGAAATATAGATCTCGACGAGTGCTAAAATTTCTCTTGAGAAACTAGTATTCTAGGGCCTGTAGTTTCAGAGTTATAACGGTTTTAATGTAGTTCTTTCTATCTTTTCTACCTTCTTTCCTTTTTTTCGCGCCAAGTTGGACAAGTGATAAAAAGAAATATCGACATCAATTATCGAGTGATGTCGCATAACTAGAAAATGGGCATGTCGACCTGTCGCGGCCAGTAGGTACATCATCATTGACAGCTAAAGACCACTAGTATATTTTAGCACGTGCCCGAAATCAGAACTAACGCCACCTTCTTGTAAACAGTCACGTTTGACAACCACGCCTCATCCTAGTGCCAAAAGATTCTTGCAGGGGGTCTAAAAAGGCCACATTAGCGTTCCATATTATGATTCATATTAGACTGCCACAAACTTATCTGATCAGGTGGATAATACTGGAACTAAGTGACGCCATTTTGAATTGTCATGTCAATGTCAACAACAGCGACGCTGCAGATAAGTTTGTGACAAATTAATATAAATTGTATTGTGAAACGCTAATGTGGCCTTTTCAGACCCCCAGACCAGAGACAATAACCGTTAACCGAGGCGTTCTAACCGTGCAGTAGCAGTTCACCAAAAAGCCCTCATGGTACGATTCTAAGCAATCCTGTTTAGGGCCTTTAAACTGCGGAACTTGAAAGGTTTTTAAACATTTTCATGGTAAGTCCGCTGAAATTATAAAAAAATTATCAATGTAGGAAACGAACGTTTATCAACGTTTAAATTAATTGTATTATTTATTTGTACATACTTCATGTAAAAATGTATTTATTGTAAGTTTTATCGTAGAATAGTAAAAACTGGTTTATTTTATTCTGAGTTATCTTAACTAGAATGTTGGTTTCTAGGCAGTTCCCATGCCAATTTTTCATGGTGCCTAGTTAGGACAGTTAAATAAATGTGATTGTTATGCTTCAAACTATTTGTCGTTGTAAATAGTAGATAAAAAAAACTTCAAAATATTTTCTCTGAAAATTAAATGGGTATTTTTATTTTATTTGCCTCGTTTTATTTATTTGAAATATTCACTTTTACTTCCTTATTTTTTTCGAAATGCAAGTGTTCGAGTATTACCAAATAAAAACTAGAATTAACTAGATACTACCTACCTACTAACTTACATTAAATGGCAGACTTTTTCGCATCTATAAAATAATCTTGTAGTCAAAATGTCCCGGTTGTGCTCTCGCCGGCGAGAGCTCGGGGTCCGATTTGACTATAATCCAGGGTTTGACAGATCTGGCTCTATTTAATAAAAGTTACAATTTATATTTTACGTAATTGTAAATTACTGTTCAATAAAAATTTCAACTTAAAATTTTATTATGGTTAATAATTAACATATTGGTAGATTTGTAGATATAATTTAAGATGTTTCTGTTAAATAAAACTAAAAATAGGTGTCAGTACATTGAAAATATTTCAGAAAATATGGTCAGGTTAGGATTCTAGGACGTGACTATGCCAAAACATTTTTATTATTATTTTTGTGTGTCGATGTGTTTGTTGGCACATCACGCAAACACTACTGAACGGATTTTGATTCGGTTTCTATAGTCCAGGTTCCACGTGTCATCTACTAAAGCTAAACTGTTATAAAAACAATTTTCACGCAGACGAAGTCACGGTAAAAGTTAAGTTGTTCAATAAAAACATGTATTTTTCTGTATTGATCAAAACACAGATTTATTATCTACCGATTGCCGCCGAGCGTCGGTGGCCGGGCGGCTGAGTATTGGACTCGTAAGCGAGAGGTACCGGGTGCGAAGCCCGCTGCGGCCATGTACCAATGACTCTTTTCTGAGTTATGTACATTAGTTTAATTCTAACCGATGCTCTTACGGTGAGGGAAAACATCGTGATGAAACCTGCAAATTCAGGCAACTGAATTTGTAACCATGATCCAATCTGGTCAGGTTCCCCTGGTAGCAGGGTCACGGAGGTCGATCCATTGTAATTATCTGATCGCCAAATCCTGGATCATGGTCAAGGCGGACCCCGGGCCCTCGTCCTCGAGAGCACAACCGGGACATTTACGCTAGGATGATTATTATTTTATTATATACCGATTTTTAAAAAAATAGCATTATTTAGCTGTGTCCATACCTCCTGACAAGATACGTTATTTATTCTGAAATAATAACATCATATGTTGTAATTAACAATGGGTAATATGTGGGTTCCTGAGGGCCGAGTGCTCGAATAATTTTCCAAGACCTATCTGCCCGCCTAATTAGATATATAGTTCGCCATCTAGGGCAGTACATTCTTTTTTTTATCATCGAAAAAAATGTGAACGGATCTTGACGATAATGTCCCGAAAAGCGACCGTTTAAATTGAACGGCGCTATCTTTAAGCTACAGTGTAGCAATGACGTCACACAATACCGATGTCATAGAGCTGACTGAAATGTACTTTGGCGGAGGCCATGAAGTTGGGTAGGTATATTCTAACTTCATGGCAGTGGAAGCCTCGCGCCTGAGGGCCCATGGTCCTCCTTGACAATAAAGGGAATCATAATTTGTATTCTGCGTTACGTACCTTCTTATAACATGTAGATACATAATTTTTAAGTTTAGACAAAGTCGCGGACGAAAGCTAGTTTGCATAAAACTTAAATTGGGTGTGACCTACGCCCATGGACTTACCATATTTAACAGGACTGAGCACTTTTCGGGTAAAAGCGAGCCGAGCAAGAGGTGTAGAACAGATGCTGTTTGTCTCTTTCTAATAAGGTGACCTAATATTTTTATTTTATGGAATATCAATGGATATCTATCTATAATACATTATCTGTCTAATAAAATCTACGTGCATATGTTATATATACAGCGACAGCGTATTTTGAACTGTGGTTTGGTCGCACCTTTAGAAGTAGATCATTCTAAATGGATCAAGATTTCTCGTGTTTCGACCTAGTCGTCAATTATTATAACCTTAATAACTAATGTTATTTCTACCTTATCTATGATAATATATTCCCAAACCACCATACGATTCACTACGACAAATGCGCACACAACACTTTTTCACAATTTTAAATGATTGCGAAAATATAAATTCGAATCAAGCTGAACTTATCACATTTAACAGGACTGATCACTCTTCTAGTAAAAGCGAGCCAAGCAAAAGGTGTAAAACAGATGCTGTTTGTCTCCTTCCAATACATGCACTCAAATACAGCTGTCACGCCACCATGACGCTTTGAAATCGTCATGTGGCGTGACAGCTATACTCGACACATACATCAGAAAGAGACAAACAGCATCCGTTCTCGCTATCCCTCTCGGCTCGGGTTATCCTCTGTACCCATGCACAAAGCAAAATAGACAATAGTGTAATAGTGGTCGCTTTTCGCAATTGTAAATTTGGATGTACTGTTAATATGATAAGTCAATGACTGTCACGCATCCATTACAATTTCAAAGGGGTACCTGTAGAAATAAAAAGTATGGCCTCATGGTTTCAAAAAAAGTATGGTTTTTAAAGTTTGTACGTAAATTCTTTGACAAAATCTAATGACAAAAAAACAATTTTACTAAACAAAGGTGCAGAAAGGTCAAGATTTTACGGAGGTACTAGCTGCGAAACCCGGCGTTGCACGGGTTAAAATATACACCGAACTTTCTGGAACGTTCCAGAATGATAATAACCTATATTATTAATTTCAGTACTTTCTAGACCATTCTAGAAATTTTCAGAACTTTCCCGAAGTTCTGAGTTAAAAAAGGACAGATTATTAATTTCAGTACTTTCTAGATCATTCTAGAAATTTTCAGAACTTTCCCGAAGTTCTAAAGAGTTAGAAAAAGACAGATATATATCTTATATTACATTTTTGCCTCCCACAACCACCCACTTCCACCCACCGCGCCTAAACTCCCTTACTTCCTTCTAGGACCCAAGGGGTGTCTACCACCCCAATGGGGTGTTGATTGGAATTGGTGGTGATAAAGAAAACCGGTCACACACGTACCCACACAAGCATTTTATTTTTAAGAATTAAGATTAGAGCACAAACTTTTAATTAATGAATTTTTTTTAGTCCGGCAATACAAAAGAGCGAGACATGCCGCCTCTGTTCTCGCTGTCCCTCTCGGCTCAGGTTAGCCTCTGTACCCATGACCAACGCAAAATAGACAATAAGTTATGAAGATAAGGTTGCTTTTCGCAATTGTAATTTTAGAGAGTTTTCTGTCCTGTTAAATATGATAAGTCCATGCCTTTCCTTACAAACGTTAATGTCATAAAATATTTTAATATGAAACGAACATATTGTTTGCGTTTTGTAACTACATCAATAAATAATAATAACTATACCTTGTCTAAAATAGGATGATAATTTTGACAGATCACAGTAGGGATGTGGTTGTGTAAAATCGTTAATGAATCTATTCGATTATCGATAATCATTCTCATAGAACTTGGAATCGATAGTTGCATGGTTATGCTATACGTATTATACAAAATAAACTATTTATTTTCTTCTGAATTAATAATTTATTAATACGACATTAAAAACCCTTCTACAACGACGATTATGACACGTGCGTATTTCTATTCGGTCAGTCATCCTATTACGTAGAATACGCGCGACTCGAAATTGTTGTTGTGAAAGGTCTCTTAAGGTGAAATCCAAACAAAGAATAAGAGTTGAGTTATAAAAAATAATAAGGTTACCTAAATGTTAATTTTAAATATTCGATTATATTATATCAATATCGATTTTCGATTGTTTGTTGTTATTCGTTATTCGTGGCACTTCACTAAAGGGGCGGAGCCTGTCTATGAAGTACGACAATTTCCGTAGTACATTTTACCGAAAAAAAACACAAGACTTCATAGGCGTGCGCCAAAGACCAACAATTAGTAAGCTGTCAAAATTATCATCCTATTTTAGACAAAGCATAGTGGATAATGAATAAACAAAATTGGTAAATTTTTGAAATTCAGATTTGTAGATTTAGTTTATGAATATTAGAATCACCCTTTACCCTTATCGAAGCAAATATTTGAAATATTTTAGTTTAAATAGTCAAAAGAAAAAAGTTATTGACTTTCAAAGTCGTGCAAAACGCATGCGCGGTACAGAGGCAGCGCCATCTCAAGAGAAATAATGGAAATAAAAAAAGAAACGCCGCCATTTTGACATTTGTTTAGCTTTTGTGCTTCACTGTGTAAAAAATCATGTAATTACACGAAAAACTGCGTGAATTGTTTATATTTCCGTGTTTGAACCACTGGGTTATGTTTCATATGAATAATATTTACGCATCAGCGGGATTTTATTTCCTTCAGCGGCGCACAAATCGATAATGTGTAGTTGCCGCTTTTTTATTTTTCGGTGCATATTTTCTACTTTATTTAGTGCTAAAGAGTGAATTTAAGTGATATAATAATGAAATAAGACTTTCTAACGGTCTGCAGCATATTTGTGGTAAGAATTTGTGTGAAAATGTGATCTGAAATCGTTTGTGAAAAAGGCGCGAATACTTTTTACCGCGTTGTTGTATTTAGTCCAGAAATAACTCTGTATGTATTGAAACAAAGAACTTTGTGTCGCGCATAATGTTTATTTACAAACGCTCTTACCTAACATAAAAATTCAACGCTTTCCGATTCTTGGTTTATGGAAAACACGGTTGCTTTCTAATTTTACCAAGTTCATGTAAGTATTTGACAATAACATAAGTTTTGTTTCATAAATCATGCATAAATCTCTACGAAAGCGCCGAAACATCATATAATCATTTAATTTTTAGCAGAGTAAACATCAAATTTTTTCATAAATAGTCCATTCAGAACATAAATCAAAACATACAGTAAAATGGTTACGATATTTATAGTAACAATATAAATTTTCCAGGTTAGTATTCCCTCATACTTGCGATGCGGTTAAGGAGTAGAAAGAGGGAGAGGCCCCTCACGGGAAAGAGAAACTCGAATGGGGTGTCCAAATTGAAGACTATTTCTCTAAAAGCTATCACAAAGTGTCCTAAAGCTGCTTGGAAGAAGATTCTAAAATGTGAAAGCCCTAAAAATGGTCTAGAACCCAAAACTGCACTGGTTTGTGTGACCCGGTCACAGAAATTACTTAAAACTCGACCCATAAGAACTAGCAAGGCCTTAAGAATGGAGAAGCCTGTGGAAACACCGCACAAATCGAGAACAAAGCTCAATGACAGCCGCACAAAGAAGCCATCCTTTCAAACGATTGTACGTAATGTAGGCAAAGACTCGGTAACATCATCAACTAATGTCAAATGTCTTAAAACTCAGAATGATAAAGTATCAACTACTTCAAAGTCCAAGGTCAAAGATGTACGTACCACCAAAACTGTTCAGTTACGTCAGAGTTCGCTTAATAGGGAATTAAAGAAAGCGGAGGCCATCTCCACAGTCATCAGTTCACCAAGAAAAACCAGACGTATGGATAAAGCTGAAAAAGCTGCTTCACTGAATAGTTCGCCTATACGCAAAGTGCGACAATTGGGTATACCATCCCCTAAAATATCTAAAACTGCAGTAACTTCTACAGACGAGAGTCCGAAAAAGAAATCAAAGACTAAACCTCCAATCGTACCAGAGACTCCTAATTGGAGTAGTGAGGATAACGATGTGACAATGTACGAAGCACATACAACAACCTTACTTGACTTTCCGACACCAAAAACTGAGGAATCTGATTCTGATGGCCAGGTGGAGTCCTCAGAACTATGTCTTCCAACCGACTGTCTAAACGACTTCATGGCTATAGCGGAATGTGCTCAGTTGATCACCGAAGAAATCTCAGCTGACGATGCAGATATTAATTTCATAGCAGACAAAGCAGCGAGAGTCATGACGACAGAAAAAGATGATCAACGGAAGACTTCAAGAAAGAATTCCATTGAAAAGAGGTTGGTGAAACGAAGAAAGTCTAGCAATGATTTAGAGATGTATCAGCCTACGTCAACTACAGATGATCTGGACACTTGCGCGGATTTCCTGGCTGGTGCAGAAAAATATGTTCAGGTAATTTAATTTTCATAATAGGGGAGACAGGGGCATGTACTAACAGATTTTACTATTTTATCAATTGAACGGAATTTATACTAGCTAGGGATATAATTTTTAAACCCTTTGAAGCGTCAACTACCTCTCTATGATTTTTAATTAAAAACCCCAACTAATGCCTTGTATTTTAGCCGCAAACATACGTTTTATAAAAAAAGATACTTGTTAATATTTGCCCCAGTTTGGGGGTAAATTTTAACTACCTTGGGGTAAGTATTAACAATAGTACCTTGGTATGATTATGATAATATTTCATAAATATGAGTAGAAAATAAAAGAGAGTATATCATATTTAACGTTTATACTATCAGAAAGTTATCAACTTGTAATATTAAATTCATTTTTTGTACTATTTGTGGCAAATAGTACAAAAGATCCAATCTGGTCAGGTTGCCCTGGTACCAGGGTCACGGAGTCAGATAGCAGTCGCTCCGCCAAATCTTGGATCATGGTCAAGGCAAACCCCGGGCCGGGATATTAACGCCAAAATGATTATTATAATATTTTTCAAAAGAGTATTTGTTGCATAAAAAAACTTTTTAGCGTTAATGTCCCAGTTGTGCTCTTTCGAGGGCCCGGGGTCCGCCTTGACTATAGTGGAGCGACTGCCATCGGACCTCCATGACCGTGCTACCAGAGGAGCCTGACCTGAATGGATCATGGTTACACATTCAGTCGCCTGAATGTGCAAGTTTCGTCACGATGTTTTCCCTCACCGTAAGAGCATTGGTTAGGTTTCAACTAATGGACAAAACTCATGGCCGCATAGGATTCGAACCTAGTACCTCTCGCTTACGAGTCGGATACCCTAACCGCTCGGTCATGTTGCATAAAATACACGGGGGTAAATATTAACATGTTAATACTTGCCCCATACGATTTGTTAACACTTGCCCCAGAGGCAGATGTATCACAAAAATATAAATCAAAGAAAAGTACATTTATAATGTGGTTAAATGGAAACAAAATACTATACGAGATGATATTTACTACCATTTAAAATAATTTCAGTCCCGTTTACGTAAATAAATAAGCAACAAATCAAAAAACAACGAGTTAAATAATGTTCTTTTACGTGACAAAATTCACGCCTCATACATAACCTTGCTCTGCGGCATGCCATTGGCGACTGATAGGTCGCAACATGTCTGTGGTCATTCACTGACGCCTATAACTGTATGTACCTCAGTCGTTTATGTATAGATTGGCGGCAATCGGCCTGTTAATACATACCCCCGTTAATACAAGCCCCTGTCTCCCCTATTTAATAGATAGATACATGTTCATTGGTGACCCAGGAAAGTAAAAGACCAAAGATTTTCAGATTGCTATAAATTTTGTAAAGTTTGTCAAGAATGGTCAACAGTTTACACAAAACTTCACAAAGTGTAAGCAAAATTCACTAAAATTCAACCCTGAATATTATTTAACAGTGAGAAAATCAACTTTATTGTATTATGAAGTGCTACTGAACTTCATCTTTCGGGTGACATATCTCTTAGTTCGCTCACCGTAAATGGTGCTTTAAGATGGTTGTCATAACGCTTACTATGGGGTTGTAAGTACATCATTAAATGGTTGATGTACAAATAGATTCTGGCCACCAGATCTATGCACTGTACAATTTTGAGCTTTCCTTATCATTAAAAGTTTGTCTAACTCTATCAAACCTGGCTAAATAGTCAAGTAAGTTGGACTGAAATATTTTGATTCTTACCTACTCGAACAATCTTTCTATGTTAAACATCATCATCATGTTACCTAATAATTTGTGATTGTGTTCAATCTATAAAGTATATTGTGATTGAAAAGTTTCTTGCTAGGGCGTTCAGATCAAACGTGTAAATATTTAGGTTTTACAAAAAAACTTATCAATGTCAATAACAATAGTGTGTATATAAATAGTGTGTAAATAAAAATACACTTAGTGTATAAAAAAATAGTACAGTGCACAAAACATTACCAATGTTAACAAAACTACCTAAATTTTAAATAAAATAAAATATTAAAATATATTAGAGGAATTTTCCAAAAAGATAGTGAGCCATGTCACATCATGGTAAAAAAAAACGAGTATCAAAATTAGTTTTGTCGCAAGTGCTACAAGTTATAGAAGTTTTTATTTTTATTTCCCTGTGTGTCACATCATGGTAAAAAAAAACGAGTATCAAAATTAGTTTTGTCGCAAGTGCTACAAGTTATAGAAGTTTTTTATTTCCCTGTGTTTTTTAAGTGCAAAGAAGGGCTTGCCAGACTATACTTGAACTTATAAATGTGAATAGAAGAGTAATATATCTGTACTTCATTTACCATCAGTGGTATCAAATAAAAACTATAATTGTTTGACTGAATCCACAACCAAGTTCACAAGGTTTTTACAAGGATTATCAGGTGGCGCTTACCATCTTAGTGGTATAAAAAATACTCACACCTCCCAAACTCGAATACATCTCAACACTGTCTCCCTTCCACAGCCGGACTTCGTATCTCTGCTAGAGCAGGACGGCTACATGCGAGACTCGGAGTGCGAGATATCCTCCACGTGTGACGCGAGAGGCACAGCCATTGAGAGTCTGGAGGCTTTGTCAGCACGGAGTCCTAGCACTGGCTTCCTAGCTGAGATCAGTCAGAGTTTGGCGGCTGAGGCGCATGGATGGGTATGTTCTGATTTGATTTACTGTTGATTTTTTTTTATGCTGCTCGGTAAAAAATGAGCAGGAGGACTAAGGTGCGTCGGTGGCCGAGCGGTTGAGTATCCGATTCGTAAGCGAGAGGTACCGGGCTTGAATCCCGCTGCGGCCATGTACCAATGACACTTTGCTGAGCTATGAACATTAGTTGAATTATAACTGATGCTCTTACAGTGAGGTATAACATCGTGATGAAACCTGCAAATTCAGGCAACTGAATTTGTAACCATGATCCAATCTGGTACCAATTCCGCTGGTAGCAGGGCCGCAGGGTCACGGTAGTCAGATGGTAGTCGCTCCACTATAATTACCTGATCGCCAAATTCTGGATCATATTAACGCGGACACCGGGCCATGGTGCTCAAGAGCGCAACCGGGACATTAACGCCAAGATGTTTTTTTTGTAACTAACGAGCAGACAGCCCACCTAAAGGTAAATTGTAACTATCGCCCATAACATCTACGATTCATACATTTAGGTTGCAGGTAACAAAAGTGCAGAACCGCAGGTGCGTTGTCACTTCCGCACAACTGCTGATGGGTACTTTGCGAAAAATCAAACTTTAGCAGTTCAACGAGCTCGCCACTCGTTGTGATGTCCCTCCTAATACCGTTGGCTAAGCGAGATTGATCCTTAAGTCAGGTGGTAGGACTGTCAAGCCTGAGGAGTCCGCCTGGGCGAGTACCACCGCCTTATCTATTTCTGCCGTCAAGCGACAATGCTTGCATTGTGTTCCAGTTTCAGCTTTGATCGTGATCAAACCTACACATTCAGTGCATGCGCAGACAATAACCGTATACAATATTGATGGATCTATCTTGTTACAGAACCCAACTGACATGGTAGCTGATGAGAGTGCTCTGGTGTGTCACGATGAGCAGCCTGCTACTGATATTGAGGTGAGCATCATTTTCCACTGCATTCCTTTTTTTATACTTGACGACCTGAGCAGTTCAGTTGGTTAACATGCCGGTCGCCACGCAGAGATCCCGGGTTCGATACCCGGCCGAGCAGAAATTCAAATGATGAATTTTTATATCTGTTACGAGTCTGGGTGTAGTATGTATAATAAGTATGTACTTAAAAGTATATCAATAGTTTATCTGCTGTGTATATAGCACCCATGACACAAGGTTGCTTACTTTAATGCTAGATGGCGCTGTGTGAATTCGTCCAAGCTTATTTATTTATTTCATTCCGAGTTTGCCACCTTATTAGCATACAAATAAAGCCTCATTTCCAACGTTCCCAGGAGGAGGGGGCCGACGTGATATCGTCGTGCAACAATCGCGCCGACTGCGAACAGATCTCGTCGTGGGTGGACGCTTTTGACCCGTACCTGTTTATAAAGCAGGTTAGTTACAATGTATTTTAGCGGGCCCGGCGCGACTTGGTTCGCGTGGCGTCCTGCTCCTGCTCTACCCTACACTACACCGCACTACACTTACCCTACACTGCACTACACCTGCCCTATCCTACACTACACCTACCTAACTCCTACCCTACACTCACCTATACTTACCCTACACCTACCCTACACTTATCCTACATGTACTTTACCCTTACTTACCCTTTTTATCTTGCTAAATACTTTCCTCTCGTATTTCTACCTATGGATGAAATAAAATCATCTCGCCGTTAATATCCCGATTGTGCTCTTGCGCACGAGGGTCCGCCTTGACCATGGTCCAGGATTTGGCATTGGATATCTATTGATGAAAACCGCATTAAAATCCGTTGCGTAGTTTAAAAGATCTAAGCTTACATTGATACAGAGGGCGGGAAGTGACTTTGTTTTATACTATATAAAGATAGAGCTTGTCTAAGCTGAAATGACGCGCCCCACTACTTAATGAGTTGATTACGGTGTGTGAGTGCAAATATTAATTACGACACTTCGTCTGTGTGGGAGCGTCGACTGCTCCAATCGAACGACGCGTGCTCCTACGTTTGAGTCTCACCGGCAACTGAATGACCAATTACAACGGCATTTGTATTGCGTCCATATTTTAAATTTGCTTGTGTGCGTTAATGCGATAGTTGGGCGCGGCATTTCAGCTTAGACGAGCTTTACTAATATTATAAAGAGGAAAGATTTGATTGTTTGTCGGTTTGTTTGTAATGGATAAACTCAAAAACTACATAACCGATTTTAATGATTCTGTTACTCATAGAAAGCTTCATTATCAGCGAGTAACATAGGCTATATTTTATCTTCAATAAAATTTGTGGTCCCTTACAAAATTGCAATAATATACCTAGGAAAATTGAAATAAAGCTAATAAACATCTCGCTGAATCTGGCTTTCAAATAGAGAAAACCGCATCCAAATCACAGCTACGTTGCCACAGATAGTCACACAGATACACAAAGCCACAGATATCCGCGTCAAACTATAACACCGCTCTTTTTTCCTCCACGTTTATGAATAGATATATGGCTCTACACTGAAATATATATAATAACCATGTTGTCCGTCCATAGCTACCGCCACTGGAGTCCGTAATGGCAGGACTGCGAGCGAGATGCCCCGCGCTGCCTCTCAAGACTCGGACCAGCCCTGACTTTAGCTTGGTGAGTTATTATACTTTATTTACATAAACTGACGACCTGGTAAGGATCGCAGGTGCCAGCTGAATGCGAAAGGCACGGGACCGGTATTTGTGGAGATCTCTGGGGGAGGCCTATGCCCAGCAGTGGGCGTCTCTCGGCTGATATTAACTATAGCCTAAGACCAAACACCGACTTCAGTTTGGTGAGTGATTCGACTCGCTGTAGCCTCAGACCAAATCATAATTAATTAAATAATCTTTACTAATATTATAAAGAGGAAAGGTTTGATTTTTTGTTTGTTTGTTTGTATTGAATAGGCTTCGAAACTACTGGACCGATTTCAAAAATTCTTTCACCGTTGGGAAGCTACACTATCCCCGGGTGACATAGGCTGTATACCCGTGTACCCGTAGTGGTACCCGTGCGAAGCCGGGGCGACTGCTAGTAATAAATAATTATGCTTGGACAGCGCCATCTAGCCCCAAAGTAAGCAAAGCTGGGTGGGTAGTTATCCTTTTCCACCTTCTCCATCTTCGCTTGCCAACATTGGCGGCTACCTTATCCCTTCTCAGCGAAATAAGTTACACGAACCCCCTTAGTTCATCCTTAATAATACGTAAGGTCAAGGAATGGGACACGTTGCCTGCGAGTGTGTTCCCTGATCATTATAATCTGGATGCCTTCAAGGCTAGAGTGAATAGGCTGTTCCTAGACAGGCATGCTCCATCTTCGGCCGCATCGTCACTTACTACCAGGTGGTCAAATGCCTGTCTAGTCTAATTATGAAACCCCAGGGACAACATCACAGTCCATGACAGTCCACTGCAGGATTTAGGGCCTCTCCCACGAAAAGGGACGCTATTGCCATAATCTCCACGCTCGGCAGGCGGGTTGGAGATCACAGTGTTATAAGTATAACAATGGAAAACGCTGCTGCCCATTTTTCAGCCTACGGAGACTCTAGATCTTTTGCCTCGATAACATTAGTCGCCTTGTACGACACCCGCGAGTGTAAGGGGTTGGTGCTATTCTACTCTGGCGGACACCACACGGCAAACCCAGGGTAGATTATTAATAATATTTTTTTCTTGTAGGTGCTAGACCTAGATGAAACGCTGGTTCACTGCTCGCTGCAAGAGCTGCCTGATGCCAGCTTCCACTTCCCAGTACTCTTCCAGGATACCAGATATACGGTAAGTGATCTAGCTTTGAAACTCTAAATGAAACTGGTAGCCAGGTAGCTGGCAAACCGTATGAGTACCAGGCAAAGACATTGTTCCGTGAACTAGGTGTGAACATTCATATTCATCATCATTTTGGCGTACAGGTTGTGCTCTCTCGCATAAGGGCCGGGATTCGCCTTGACCATAATTTAGGATTTGGCAGACCAGATAATGACAGTGGAGCGACTGCCATTTGACCTCCGTGACCCTGTTCACAGGGGAACCTGACCATAGGATCATGGTTACACATCCAGTCGGTCTACAGGTTTCATTCGTCTGAATGCGCAGAGAAGAGCATCGGTTAGTGTTCAACTAATGTACATAACTCAGGATAGAGTCATTGGTACATGGCCGCAGTGGGATTCGAACCCGGTGCCTCTCGCTTACGAGTCGGATACCTTAACCACTCGGCCACCGCCGCTTCGACCTCCGAGGTCAAGCAAGAGTACATTAATTTAATTTGTTGTGGGTAACAGGTCAGTATTAGCTTGTCTTCGCATGAGTGTCAAAACTTAGGACCTGTGTGTGGTCGCCGCTGTAGATCCTGGCTACATAGGAGTTGCAGCAGCGGTGGGAATGAATGTGGGGGCAAAGACCGTTGAAAAAATTGATTAGGCGCTTTCCAAAATGCCATCTTGACGCAAAAAGTCATTCGCAAAATGACTTTTCCCAAAATGTTTTCGCAAAATGCCACATTAGCAAAATGTCATATCACATCTGTTGATTATCTTATTTTGTCAACGTATAAGATGTGACATTTTGAGAATGTGAAATTTTTCGAAAGTGCCATTTGGCTAATGTGGCATTTTCAGAATATGTAATTTTATTCTTATCGTGTCAATTATCAATAGGTTAACACCCGGTTTCTGAAACGCTTGTCAACGCAAAAATTACGTAACAGCTTGTTAAACACTGATTAAATGCAGTTTGGGTTTCTGAAAGGGCCAATTGACGGCTTGTTAACAGCTTGTTGACGGATTGTCAAATCTCCAATTAACGGCTGATTAATGTAATTTTGGGTTTCCGGAAAGCTTTTTCTCATGTTAACTGTATGTTATCGCCGTGTTATTTTAATTGCCGAAAATCGACCAATTAACCGATTGTCAAAAGAAATTATATCCGATTTTCTTGGTCTAGGTCTTGGTCCTGGCCCTGGTCCAGGTCCTAGTTTTGGTCCAAGGCAAAGTCCAGGTCTAGGGTCCAGGTTCTGGTCCAGGATCATGACCAAAACTGCAACCTTGATCACAATTTGAGCTTGAACCAGAACCAGGACCTAGACCAGTGCCAGCACGTAGACCATAAACATTAGCTGGACCAGGACCTGGTTCGGGGCAGGACATGGACCTGAACCAGGAACAGGACCTGAACCACGGACATGTCAGGGTCCAGGACCTGGACCTGAACTAGATGCTGGTCCGGGGCCAGGGCTTGAACCTGATCCAGGACCTGGTGCGGGGCCAGGACCTGGACCTGAACCAGTACTGGGTCCGGGGCCAGTACCTAGACCTGAACCACGAACTGGTCTTGGTCCAGGACCTGGACCCTAACCAGTACCTGGTCCTGGGTGTTGTTGAGTGGCTTTCTCTGGATAGCCTCCCAAGAGATGGACGGACGACCTCTTTAAGGTCTTAGGGAGCCGATGGATGCAAGGTAACAGAGTCGACCAGAGTGTAAGCCGTGGGAGGCCTGTATTCAGCAGTGGACCGGGACCCATCTAACTGCCTAAAGATGATGATTATGGGATTACTGATCCACTGGAACCCGTGACCCTATAACATATATATTGTTATATTTTCTCTTTTCTCGCACTGTATATTTTTTTTGATAATATTCGATTTTTATTTACACGAAAACTATACAATCGCTATGAGTTTCATCTAAAAGTTGAATATCCCGCCGCTATCAAGAGGCCGCTAGGGACAGAGACAAATCAATGCGTTAGACAGAAACAAAACATGTATGAGTGAATGAATGTGACTGATTTTAGCAGGGGTAGCCAGACGAAAAAATTGATCTCTTGTTAATGGTCGATTAGCTAACAATAGATTGATTGGCCTTTCAGAAACCCACGGTGATTTAACAGCTTGTTAAATGTGACAGTCTGTTAGCTAATCAATGATTTGACAAGCGTTTCAGAAACCGGGTGTAAGTATATCATTTTTTATGTAATTTTGCAAATAAGGGATTTCGCGAAATTCAAATGTGTTTTTTGCCTAATTTGGCATTATGCGCCTAATCCCCCCGGCATTGCAAACGTCCATAGGCTGCGGTGACTATCAGGCAGGCCGTAAGCTTGTTTGCCACCTTTGTGGTATAAAAAAACATCCAAGATTTAAACATGGTGTGTCTTTAAAAATGTAATCTGTATTACTGTTATGTTGGAAATACGAGTAAATATAAAAAAAAACAGTCATTGCCTCTCTTGCCAAGCGTAATAAAAAAAAATGCTCAACCAACCCTCTTACCCTCAGGTGTTCGTGCGCACCCGCCCCCACTTCGCCGAGTTCCTGTCCCGCGTGTCGCGCGTCTACGAGGTCATCCTGTTCACGGCGTCCAAGCGGGTGTACGCCGACCGGCTGCTCAACCTCCTGGACCCTTCGCGCCGCTGGATCAAGTACCGGTGAGTGGGATGGGTGACCGTAGGTGTCGCCTGTAGTTGGTGATCCTGGTAAGCTGGATCAAGTACCGGGGAGTGGGATGGGTGACCGTAGGTGTCGCCTGTAGTAGGTGATCCTGGTAAGCTGGATCAAGTACCGGTGAGTGGGGCGGGGAGGATGGGTGACCGTGAGTGTCGGCTGTACGAGGTCATCTCACGGCTTCCAAGCGGGTGTACGCCGACCGGCTTCTCAACCTACTGGATCAAGTACCGGTAGGAGATGGGTGACCGCGTGTCTCGGTTGTAGGAGCTGATCCTGTTGGCTAATTACGTAACGTTGTTAACAACGATTATCTGGTTTCAATGATTGAAATTGTTACTCTTGCGATTCTGGATAATCTATGTCTTGGGTTCAGTTGCTAACAAAGTTCCATTGCAATAAAATGAAACTATTAAATCGATTATACGTTTCGCAAAAGAAACAATTACATTAATTGAAATCAGTTAATTGTTAGCAACAGAGTTACGTAATTAGCCTACTGGTAAGCTGGATTAAGTACCGGTAAGTGTGGCAGGGGGAATAGAAACCGAGAAAGAAAAGACATACACCGACACAATAACAGTTACAATGAGGAGTTTTCCAGTAGGTATTGTCAGTTGGTTTCAAAAAGCATCAATAGATGGCGCTCCTACAATTTTGGTATTCTTTTTTAATATGTATGATGGTGGCAGTGATTTCATGCAGCCAACTAATACTAAACTTAAAAATAAACTGTTTATTAATATAAACATATCTGTTAAAGGTTGAACGAAATGTAAAAATAAATATTTATAGATGTTGGCACTATGTTCCATTATTATTACTACCTCTAAAATGAATGAAAACTATTGATAAATACAATATTATCCAATACAACGTACCCAATGTTTATATCCTGTTTGCTAAGAATCTATTTCAAGGGATTATCAATTACCAAAATTGTCGGGGCGCCATCTAGTGAGTGGTTAGGAATGATTTAGATACCTATTGGAAAACTGCTCATTACAGCCAACGGAATACAGTATCGACTGCAACTGACGGTTGGTCGACTCTAGCCAAATCGGAGTGTCTGTTACTAGTTTAACTCCTAATACAAAATATACTCTGAACAGATATCGCAAAAATAGAACGCTGTATTGCGGGACGCATTATCTCACCTGTTTGGGAAAGGCTTACTTAAGGGAAACTCGTACCTATAACCTTTCTTATTTCCCAAGTTATCATCATCATCATATCAACCGGAAGACGCCCACTGCTGGGCATAGGCCTCCCCCAGAGACCTCCACGGCGGTGGGCCCCGAGCCTTCCGCATCCAGCTGGCACCTGCGATCCTTATCAGGTCGTCGGTCCACCAATATAATTTCGCAAGTATTCGCAACTGATCATATATTTCTCCTTTCCCAGGCTGTTCCGCGAGCATTGCCTGTTGGTTAACGGCAACTACGTGAAGGACCTGTCGATCCTCGGACGTGATCTGAGGAGGACCGTCATAGTCGACAATAGTCCGCAGGTGAGAGACTAGACTAGTTTCGAAATGACTTTTGAACCGCTCGCATCAAAGTCGAAGACATTTATTTGTCCGTGTATCATTCCCGCTCGAATAACTCAATATTTTGATTCATGACACTGATTTTCTCTTTGAACCGTTCGCTTCCGGTGTTAGAGCCTGTCTAAGCTGAAATGACGCGCCCCACTACTTAATTAGTTGATTTCGATGTGTGAGTGCAAATATTAATAACAACACTTTATCTGTGTGGGAGCGTCGACTGCTCCAATCGAACGACGCGTGCTCCTAGATTGAGTCTCACTGGCAACTGAATGACCAATTACAACGGCATTTGTATATGTATTGCGTCAATATTTTAAATTAGCTTGTGTGCGTTAATGCGATAGTGGGGCGCGTCATTTCAGCTTTGACGAGCTTTACCAATTTAATATTTCATGCCGAAAATCATATTTTAATACCATTCGACTCGAGAAATTGAGCCTCAGATCTAAAATAATCCTTTGTTTTCCCCAGGCGTTCGGCTACCAGCTAGAGAACGGGATCCCGATCGACAGCTGGTTCGCCGACCGCCGCGACAGCGAGCTGCTCAAGCTGCTGCCCTTCCTCGAGCACCTCGCCACGGTGGGTGCCGCCATACACACACACCCACACCCACACCCACCCATACAATAGACAGCTGGTTCGCCGACCGCCGCGACAGCGAGCTGCTCAAGCTGCTGCCCTTCCTCGAGCACCTCGCCACGGTGGGTGCCGCCATACACACACACCCACACCCACACCCACCCATACAATAGACAGCTGGTTCGCCGACCGCCGCGACAGCGAGCTGCTCAAGCTGCTGCCCTTCCTCGAGCACCTCGCCACGGTGGGTGCCGCCATACACACACACCCACACCCACACCCACCCATACAATAGACAGCTGGTTCGCCGACCGCCGCGACAGCGAGCTGCTCAAGCTGCTGCCCTTCCTCGAGCACCTCGCCACGGTGGGTGCCGCCATACACACACCCACACCCATACACACCCATACAATAGACAGCTGGTTCGCCGACCGCCGCGACAGCGAGCTGCTCAAGCTGCTGCCCTTCCTCGAGCACCTCGCCACGGTGGGTGCCGCCATACACACACACCCACACCCACACCCACCCATACAGTAGACTGCTGGTTCGCCGACCGCCGCGACAGCGAGCTGCTCAAGCTGCTGCCCTTCCTCGAGCACCTCGCCACGGTGGGTGCCGCCATACACACACCCACACCCATACACACCCATGCAATAGACAGCTGGTTCGCCGACCGCCGCGACAGTGACCTTTGCAAAGTGACCCTTTCTGTAAAGTGGTCACAGATGCGTATGGACATTAGCAACACCATTGGTATAGTGTAGCCAACAGGTTGCCAACCTCTGAATACCCGCAGTGGGATTCGAACCCGGTATCCCGAGTCGTAAACGAAAGGTACCGGGTTCGCCCACTGCGGCCATGTACCAATGACTTATGAGTTACGTACATTACTGTGAGGGAAAGCACCGTGATGAAACCTGCACATTCAGGCGACATGCTAACCATGATCCAATCTGATCAGGTTCCCCTGGCAGCAGGGTCACGGAGGCCAGACGGCAGTCGCTCCACTGTTATTACCAGATCTGCCAAACCCTGGATCGTGTTCAAGGTGGACCCCCACTCGTGCGCGTGAGCACAACCGGGACATCAACGCCAAGATGTTTTTTTTTTGCCTTATTCTCACCAAGATGTTTATGCTTTTATAAGAATAAATACACGACACACGTACACACAAACACACACACACGCACACACATCGTCATACGTAAACAGGTCGCATGGGATGGGCCTGCATTTCTATTTCTGTTTCTGTATTTTTATTTTTTACCTCATAAATACCCCTATCTAATGTAACTCATAAATGGAACGGTAGGAGCTATACCTGCTGGACTGCAATATGGTTTGATATTAAAAATTTTAAACCGCAGTTTTTTTATTGGCATTACAACTTTGAATTGTACAATTATAACTAAATTTTATTGCTGTAAAACTGTATGGAAATAAATAAATAAGAATCCAATCATAATCCATGTTTTTTCCATTACAGAAAGACGACGTCAGACCATTCATTCGCGACAAGTACAAGCTGTTCAGCTACCTGCCGCCGGACTAAGCGCTTCAAGCGATCTCTTCTCTCGCATGGCAACCTATGATCTATTTACATACGCATTATGCATCAGGTACAGTTTTGAATAATTGGAAAAGCTTGTTTTAAAGTATATAGGATGAAATTGTATCTCAGGTGAAAATTGATTTCTAAGAAATCGCTGTTATAAGCCCTTTTAATATTGTACTGGTGAGGTTGATCATCCTATATATTGTGGTAGTCTGAAATCTAAATCGCCTATCTGTTTGAAGGATTGAATTAAATGCGGTCCAGTGTTCCCAGCCTCTTTAGCGATCGGCTAGACTTGTTTGAAACATTTGCGATGCCGGAGTCGAGAATTTTTTGACAGGTAATTTAAAAAGAAAAATTCGTGGTGCGGTGTCTCTCGCTAGATGGCGTTGCTTAAATACGAGATAAAATGTTGAAGTAATTAGGTAAGATTACGTGAACAGATGCGCTATAAGGTTAGCAACAATCCTGACTAATAAATGCAGGTAGTATTTTCCTATAAGGTCTATACAGACAGACAGACAGCTATGTCGAACCATTGAGGCGTGGATGTACACACTTGTGTATTTTATGAAAGAAAACAAATGTTTTTGTGTAATGTTGCGAAAAGAAACAGGCACACGAGACGCACTTAAACTGTTTTAAAAAACTAAAATTTGAAGACGGGCGTGCCTAATCGACGCCATCTACTTCGATAATTTGTACCGTTTTTTCTTTTTAAACGGCCGAAAACTTCGCATTGATAAGTGAAATTGTCCATGGTATTACCCTCCGTAAAAGCAGAGAAGACAGTACATCCGCCTACCCACTTCCAGTATAAAATGAGCTCCCGACATTATATGGATACCAACGGGAGACGGTTCAAAGTTCAGCGGGTCTGGCCAAGATCCCTTGGTATTCGATTTTAGATCGGAATTCGTCGGCTACGTTCGGCCAGCGTTCGTAGAGTGTTTCTGAAAGAAAAGTAAAGCGAATTGGGAAAATATTAGGGTGAATGAAATCAACAAGTAAGCTATACTGATTGAATAATGAAGATTAAACAATAAAATAGTAGCTGTATAATAGTTCTGAACATGTGCGACTTCTTTCTTAATCTCTATCTTAAATGAGACATAGACATACCATGGACCAACTATTCAGTTGACAAGCTAGTCGGTAGCAGAAGGGATTGGAAACCTACTATTCTTTTTATAAAAAATAAATTTTGGATTATTATAAATACTGGTAGTACAACTTGTGTTCAAAAAGTGTATTATTTTTCTTTGAAGTAAAAAAATGTAGGTAACTATGTCTTTAGCAATAATAATGTTTACATAAATAGATCAGTCAAGAGTGAACTTCTTTTTACGGTGAAGCGAAAATCAAGGAATTACTTTCTATAGTATTTCAATTTAAAAAATTAAATTGTTTTTATTTTTTTAAACGATTATTGTTGAATAAGAGGTTTATTCTGATTTTTTTGATAGAAAATGACGTAAGATTTGTATTTTGATGATGCCGTCTTGTGTCCGGAAGAAACCGTCTTTTTATTATTTGTTTTTCTATCAATTTTTTAATTTAGTAGTACCCTTTAATTTTGGTACTATTTTACCGAAAATATGAAAAAATGAAAACCGAAAATATAATAGACAGTAATTCCTATTGAAATGTGTTTTTTTTATCATGTGTTTATGTATAGAAAGTATTTTAGTTGTATGACCAGTGTGAAGGTATGCGTTATATTGCGTCGAATTTGATTAAATTCGGACCAGCAATTTTGAAAAAAAAATTAAACGTTTTACAAAAAAAGTAAATCGTATTTTAGGTAAAAAAAATCGATGCCAACGCATATTGTTCATACTGGTTATATTATTTTTGTTATCCAGTGACTTAAGGAGTATAAAATAGTTTGGACATTAAAATATTACGTACAATACAACGTAATACGTCAACAAAATATTATTTTATAATAATTTGTGAAATTCATTGATTCAAAAGGCGATCGTGGTTGATTTTCTAAAAATCTGTGATTTAAAAAAAATCTGTTACTAATTTCTGTTTTTTTTTTTTTGGAATTTATTTTTTTGTCGCATACTCATTGAGTTAGGCAGAGATTCGACTTCTTAATTTATATTTAAAAGAAATGAATTATTTTAGTTCACGATTATGACAGACAGTGTGACGAAAACTGGTGGAGAAGTGACATTTTGTTTCGATATTTTTTTATAAAGTGTTCTATTTGTATTTTTGTTGGCATTTTAGGTGCTATTATTTATATTCTATTCTATAAGTACATAGGCTATCCGCGAAGTTGTTCGGTTTTGGAATCTGAGGCGTATTTGTTAGTAAAGAATAAACTCTTACTTAAATATACTTTGGTCCAGTGAATAGTGTAGTTCTGAATTACAGTCCAGGGAATGCCGTCTCTTTCTGATAGCATTTATATAATTTTTAAGAATCCGCCTTTCCTATGACGAAGATAAAACAAACTAAAAGAGCTTTAAAATTTCTTACATAATCCGGGTATTAAAAAGTCTTAACGCGGATAAAAGGACTGAGTTACAACGCAAATAATTTTGTATTTGGCCGTTTTCTCGAATTAGGCTAATAGATTATCAAAAAATATTGAACACGTATCTTTTTTACTTTACTGAGTGAGAATGATTCTGTTCAAAGAGTGAATGAAAATGATTATGTTGAAAAAGCGAATGAGAATGGTTATGTTCAAAGAGTGAATGCAAACGAATAGCCAGCACCATTCCAGCCTTACAGGTTGCCGGAAAACTACTATATTCTACAGGTGTAAATTTAGAATTTGGTAAATAAGAACTGTTAACAACAACTCGGCTACCAGCTTACATGAGAATGATTCAGTTCAGACGAGTGAATGAGAATGATTATGTTCAAAGAGTGAATTAGAATGATTCAGTTCAGAGAGTGAATGAAAATGATTCAGTTCAGAGAGTGAATGAAAATATTTTTGTTTACAGAGTGCGTCAATGATTCAGTTCCACGAGTGAATGATAATGATTATGTTCAAAGAGTGAATTAGAATTATTCAGTTCAGAGAGTGAATAAGAATGATTAAGTTCAGAGAGTGAATGAGAATGATTCAGTTCAGGTAAAGAGTATATGACAGGGACAATTTTAAAGGTCTTTACTAGTTTCTGAAATTACTATACTTTAATTTATTTATTGTCCTTCAAATTTTGGTTGTGAAATACCGTTGTATGGTGAATGTGCAGTATCTTTTTGGTCAGTAGTCGACACTCTTAAGGTGTGTCTCCTAATACCGTTGTCTCGGCGAGGTTGACCCAAGGTCTTCCGCTGAGGACCCTGAGACTGGTTGAATAGTCTCGGGAGTATTGGCACCCTGTGTGACGGTATAATATTACTCATCATCCTCATCATATCAGCCAGAAGACGGCCAGAGATCTCCACGGTGGCCGGTCCTGTGCTTTCCGCATCCAGCTGGCATATCATAATATTACTATGTATTAGTATTGGTCAAGTACGCCTCAGTTCCAACAACTCGAACGGTCCGCAAGTGTTTTCTATAGTTATCGATAACTTGTATCATTATTTTTTTAATTTTATATTAATACTAAGGATAAGTGTAATATATTCTCAATTTGCGGATGCTATTGATTTTGTCAGAATATTTATTTGGTATCGGATGACTTATACTAAAAAATGTATTTTGTTCTTTTTTCTATTCGTCCAGTTATTTTATTAACATAACTAACAATCCTGAAATAAATAAAAAATTCAGCAACATTCACGGCGTCTATCGATGTAGACTCTTTCTAAACAGTAAAGCGACTTGGGAATTTATAAGATTGATTATTACAACAAGTAAGCAACTTGATTTTGAATAATGAACACGTTCATCTTATACAACAAGATGGTAGCTAAAAGATGGACGTCTACATTATTCAAAATCCGGTTGCTTACTTGTTGATTTCTACCTTATAAATTCCCAAGTCGCTTAATCATCAGACAGACAGACAGAGTCTACCTACCGTCAGATAGTAACTTACATCCGACAGCATATCAAGAGTTGACATATAAATATTATTATTGTCATCGATGCGGGTCTAGCCAAGATGTATTCTAGATAACGAGATAAATAATCTTCAGTCAAAGCCTTGGCCACATTTTGGAATCAGAATAATACTGAGTCGGTGTTATATTAATTGACAACTAGCGAATTAGTTTACTAGGAGTTAGCGGATGTGGAAAGCGACTTTATTTTGTACTGCATAAGGATGAAACTCACAGTGTCACAAACTTATTTGACCCGTTGGCCGAAAGTAGACGTAGAGTCGCCATTTTGAAATGTCATTTTGTCAACAACAGCGACGACGTCACCAGGTCAGCTGGGTTTGTGGCACTTTACTCATTTGTATGGGCAGTAAGCTGCCTTTTCATCTTTCAACCTTTTGAGTACTTAAACTAAAGTGCAAAAGCACCAGCGGCTGGTACAAGTATACACTCACGCGCGATAAGCAAGAAAAGGCGCGACATAGAAAACTGTCTCTTTCATATTAGTATTGAGATAAAGAAACAAACGATCTATTGTCGCGGGCGCACTTGTGCTAACCGTGCTGAGCAAAAGAGACAGACAATGCCGACTCCGTATTGCTATCCTTATCTGGCCGTGTCTTTTGACTGGAGAATATTTATACTGTTTTGTACTAAATGTATATTAAGTACGTTGGCATCTTTCATAGAACTGGAGCCTTATTCTCGCTGTGACATCTCGAATTCGATAATTATTTCTACCCACATATCTCCATTAATAATGACATTGAAATGTCTATTGCAGCCAAAAAATATTTTATCAACTATCGTCGACAGTCGTATATTGTCGAAGATAAATTTCAGTGACGTTTTAATACAGTTTTTTGGCTAAAGAAAATGGCTAATTTGAAATGTCACAGCGCCAGAATCGCCTCCTTATTTTCTTGATCCAAGTGACATTATCAATTCAACCAGTTATGCAAAGCTCGCTTTTACAATAAATAAAAAAAATCCTTCACTAAAAATAAAATATTTAGTATCGTAGATAGTGTAATATTTCTGAGAATAAATATAGTCAGTAGATAAGTTGATAAAAGGAGAAATTGTGAAAATATATAAAATTGGTTAACGTATTTGTATACAATGTATAGAAATAGTTTACTGACTATATTTATATTTGATACGACAGTGAACTAAAATTAATATGAACGAAAATCGTAACTGTTAAGGAACCTCCGTAAATAACTATAACTTGTCTTATTTGTGAAAATATTTATTCTGTGCAATGTAGTGTTTTGTCTCTTTCACTTCTTTTTGCAATAGCGATTAGCTGAAAAGGACAAAATAGTACCTACAATTTGAATCTATAAATATTTTTGTGTATAAGTCTCATCTATCTTCCAAACTTACGCTCTTTGTATGATGCTTTTAGATATCTACTCGTATTTTATGTATGTGTGCGTGATCTCGTTTGCGATTTTGTTCAAGATTGAGGGTAGTCGAGAATTTATACACTTCGATTTTCAAAATGTACAGAAGGCCTACAATGTACAACCTACCCAATTACAGTATAAGATGTTAGCGCCTTTTATAATTGTTTTGGGTAGGTTGATGTGCTGGTTTCTGTGTAGTTACCTGTTAGATATCTCTTAAGTCGTTAGGGGCTCGATTTTTGAATTTCATACGTATACGAAAGTCCTAGAATTGTATACGAATTCTCACTTCTTACGACTTATTTTAACGAGTGCTCCTTACCAGTCGAATTCGAATTCTATCGGTAGAATTCAAATTCAATTTTCAAGCTCGGGAACTTTTAAAGCGCAGCGCCGAAATGTCAAAATGACAACCACAGATTAAACGTTTGACATTCCGTTACACGTTACATTGGGCGCGGTCCAGTAACGGCTTTTTATTTTATACCGATTCACACTGCTCTTCGAATAATATTTATTTCCGACTACCCTCTTTTATTTTCAATTGTGAGATCATACACACATGTCGATGTACCCGCCTTTTATGTTGTTAGTTAATCTAATAAACTTAAAAAGATAACATTGCACAGCCTTTGACTTGACGCGTCTTGACCGAAGAATGCCAAATTACCGCGATGCTAAACCATTTCCCTAGTGTAAGTATACAATTAAGGATTTTAAGCTCGATTTGTAGATAGTGAAATTGAATCGGTCTGTTCTTCACGTGATGGTTGAAAAACTATGCCCAGTCTCCTTGGTATCTAATATGTATAATAAGTATTATAAATATATTACATTGTTAGCAGCTAAACGTGCGGGAACATGGCACAGTGTTTCAACCTGAGTCTTTTTAAATAAATTAGGATTTTTATGATGAAATTGTAGAGAGAGAGCGAGCACGTCTTTTGTATCTAAATTATTGATAGAAATGAAATTGTTAAAGGCTGTCTTTGTAACAGTTATGAGCGAGAGTGTACACTAAACTGAAGATGTAAAACCATGGCTTCTCGATAGAAACGCCTTTGCCTAAATCTACTGTCATGGCGGATGTTAATTTGACAGCTGTCAATGGATTTCAAACATTGCGCCTTTTTTGCACCATCAAAGCTCTCGCATAAAACCTGCTTTAGTAATAAAACAAAAACTATAAAACCTTCATCTTTCTATGTAGCTAAGCGAATTTTGAGAATTTTATTACTAATTGTAACTAAGTAGATAGGTTCGAGTAGGTTGGTATACTATTGTAGAGTAGCTATTTGCAAGGGATGAGATGCGATGTGGTATGGATGGATTACATGGGGTATCCATGGGGTTTAGGGCATTGGGGGATTACATGGGGTACCCTTAGGGTATACCTAAAAAGATTGAAAGTTATTTTACTTTTGTATCATTTTTTTTGCTTTTACAAAGCAATGGTACAGTATGAATGTCATATTGTCTACCATTATTATAATATTTTCAAAATTATGTCGTGTGTCTGTTTTTATTTATTTTTAGTTCATTCTAGAATGGTTTATTTTTTTTATTGTTTGGATCGAAAATCGAGGACGATTAGTTGAGAGAGATAATTTTGAGATATCTTTTTTACTAAAACATCGTGTCTACTATAATTTGTTACACGTCGCATCCCGTCCTCTCCGAACTTTCTAGAATTAAGACGTAAGAAAATGTTTAATCTATTAAAAGTATATGAATTTATTTGTTTGTTTTATTTTAATTAGAATTTCTACTGTTTATCATCACAGCCCATTACAGTCCACTGCCTCTCCCACGGAAGGGGCTATTGCAATAATCTCCACGCTTGGCAGGCGGGTTGGTCGCAGTGTTAAAAAATATAACGATGGAGAACGCTACTGCCCATTTTCCAGCCTACGGAGGCTTTGCCTCGAAATATTAGTCGCCTTATACGACACCCACGAGTGTACGGGGTTGGTGCTATTCTACTCTGCCGGACACCACACGGCCAACTACAGTTTAATTCCGGATGATCATTTTCACTTAAGAGCCCACCCAGTCTGGCAACGATAATTTTTGTGTCAAAAATTTTACTAATCCACATGAGTCCAAATTCTTCGTTCCAATCGGATGAAATCTCCATAAAAATAGGCGTCAAGCATTGTAGACATGAACCTAAAAGGATTTATCAATAAAATAGTGGGGAAGTGATTCATAAAAGTGTAAATGACTCCTAATAACCGACTCTCTTACGGCGAGGGAAAACATCGTGATGAAACCTGTACATTCAGACGGCTGAATGTGTAACCATGATCCAATCTAGTCCTACCAGGTTTCCCTGGTAGTAGGGTCACGAAGGTGAGGTGGCAATCAGATAGAGTTACAGATTAGTGCTCGAGTCTGTTCATGAAAAGTAAGTATGGCTCGAGATTTTAAGTATCTTTAGTATAATTTGCTGTGTTATGGTGTCATGTTAGGCATGCGGTACTCGAGAGACTGAGTAGTAGTCGCTTCGAGTCCAGTTTTCGAACTGTTTTGTAAAAAACTCGAGTCCATACACTGATGTGTCGCACTCGACTCGGATCTAGACTCGTGTTTAGGTCGCAGCCCCGTAAATTAGGGTCAAGTTTTTTACAACACTAGTCGCGAACTGTGCGGATCCAAAGGAACTTTCTCCTTCGCACACTAACGTTGTGACATTAACTACCTGGAGAGTTCAACACGAGTCAAGAAAGGGGTGAAAAGGTAATGACGGGGTCGGTGGTACGGCAACGTGTGGGGTGATGCCCCTGGTATTGCAAACGTCCATAGGCTGCGGTGACTGCTTACCATCAGGCAGGCCGTAAGCTTGTTTGCTACCTTACGTATAAAAAAACGCGTAACACGGTGAGGAAAACGGAAAATAGTATTAAAATACGTAACTTCTTTATAGGGTTTCCATATGCCTAATCTAACAGTTTCCGCCGATAATTAAGTAGATAATAAACCAAATCTCTTAGGTCCGATAACTACGGATGTATTGACCGTTTCTACGAAAATTGATAACGTCCTATCACTAATGTGGACTCATAAATGAAATCCAAATCCATTTGATATACTTACGTAGTTACCTACCTAGGATCTCATTCATTTAACTTCTAATACCTATACCTACGATTGATTGGAAATGTATTAAGAGAAGGTTTTTTCCTGTTTAATCTCAAATTTTCTTAAATTTTCAATAGAAATATACTACACACACAATAACACAGCCAATAATAGTCCACTGCAAGACTTAGAGCCTCTAGAGCCTCTCCCATGAAAGGGTAGGTTAATCTCCACGTTTGGCAGGCGGGTTGGAGATCGCAGTGTTATAAATATAACAATGGAAAACGCTGCTGCTCATTTCCCAGCCGACAGAGACTAGATCTTTTGCCTCGAAAACATTAGTCGCAGTGTACGACACCCACGAGTGGAAGGGGATGGTGCTTTTATACTCTGCCGGACACCACACGGCCATACTAGCTTCATCATCATCATCATCACAGCCCATAACAGTCCTCTGCAGGACATAGGGCCTTTCTCACGAAAGGGGAAGTAATTGTCATAATCTTCACGCTTGGCAGGCGGGTTGGAAATCGCAGTGTTATACCTAGATATAACAATGGAAAACGCTGCTGCCAATTTTCCAGCCTACGGAGACTAGATCTTTTGCCTCGATAATATTAGTCGCCTTGTACGACACCTAGGTACAAGTGTAAGAGGTTGGTGCTATTCTACTCTGCTGGACACCACGCTAGCTAAGCGACCTCGAAATTTTGACTATGACCTATATTGCCTCTTATACGCTGGGGGGTGTAATACTAGTGGTCGTAGTTAAAAGTCAATCCCGGCCTTCTTTTACACTACTAAGTGACAAGCGAGCAGACAGCCTACCTGATGGTAAGGGGTGTCGCCCATAACATCTAAGATTCTTACGTTTAGGTTGCAGGTAACAAAAATGCAGAACCGCAGGTCTACCTGCCTCGACCTGCCTCAGCTTATGCTGTCACGGGACGGTATGGTTCCGTACAGCGCTGTTTTTCAGTCAGTAGGATCCAAAGTTTAAACCGTCTGTGAGTAGGGGATCACGCACAAGGGAGATTATCGACAATACGAATGTAATAGAAAACTCAAGTATGTATCAAAAACACTCAGATTAGTGATTAAATCATTTGTACTGACTACGTCACATGGATTAAAAGGCGATTATTCGATAATCCTAATGATATGGGGTTATTTAAGGTGGCCAGTGTTTGGTGAAATGTGTTACGCAGTTTGCGATCGCGGAAAGGACTTCTTTTGTTACGTTTCTGCGGTTAATGACTTCTCAAAATAATGACTTCTTGAGCTCTTTCTATTTCCACCTGCGCGAAACCACGGTGGATACCAAGATACTTATTTGTACTGGGGGTCTAAATAGGCCAGATTGAGAGATTCTTATTAGATAAGGACCACATTATTAGAGTGCCACAAACTTAGGTATCTGATCCGATGACCAAAACTGGAACTAAGTGATGCCACTTTGAAAGGACGTGTCAATGCCAACTACAGCGACACTGTAGATAAGTTTGTGGAAAATTAATATGGATCATAATATGATTGACTATAATACTGAGATGCCATACTGTTGGGGGACGGGCCAAGACGGGACGGGGAGGTGTTTGCCATGCAGATAACAAGTATTGCGCAGTATATTCAAGCTACCCAAAGTAGAAACTGGCAAAGATAGTATGAACCCCAGGGTTTTTATTTATATTAATGTTAAGCGTTGCTCCGCTTTTGAAAAACCGTGATACAAAAATGAACCTTATTTCATGAGCATTCCACTTTGATTCGCTCTCACGCGTTTTGCTTCTGAATTTAGGCAACTGAGTTTAGTCAAATGTTATAAGCGCAATATATAATATAAATATGACGGATCGCGGTCAATAGTATGGAATCATGTGGTCAATAGTACGGACTCATGACGATGAAAACGGAAGTGGGAGTGCGCCCTCTGGTGGGGCGTGCTGACAGAGTCTCGACCTCACGACTCGGGCCGAGTGGCGGCCATTCTTGGCGCGACCGCCGCCGAGGAGTGACGCGTCTTGAAACTGTCTCCACATTTCGTTTGTTTACGTTTGAAGTTCGTTAATAGAAAGTGTTATTTACGTTTAAAAATAAAGTTATTTTAAAATCACCTTTGAAATAAGAAAGTAAATTACCTCAACTGCCTACATTTGTAATACCGCTCTGAATTCTAGTGAAATTATAAGTGATGTGCAAGAATGAAATGGAATAAATACAGTGGAGTAAATGTGATCCTTTTCTTTAATTTATCTGGACGAATACGATCTAATACTGATATCACCACCCTGATGACAATGATCCTGATACACCCCTTTCCTTCACGCGACGACATCAGAAGCGGTGATGACGAACGCAACGCCCAAGAGATGGTATGATGAAAAGCAACAAAGAAAATGCAGATACGATACGTGGAAGCGTAATAATAAAAGAAAGGTGATTACTCGATCCAGTTGAGTTGCCTACATTAAAATGTAAAATGATTTAACATGTTCAAAGCACAGCCAAGAGTCCAAACACCCCGAGATATAAGACAAAGACTTCGTCAGAAAGATTGGGGGATTCATAAAGTAAACAGCAGATCATCTGTACCAAATGGGTCATGGTCAAGGCAGACCCCGGGCCTTCGAGAGCACCACTGGGATATCGACAACATTATTAACAATCGAGTGAAACTTACTATGGACGGCACTTTGGTATGGCTTCTTTGTTTTTGTTAAATTTAATTTAGATTACTCATGTAAAATATTTTCCTTTTTAAATATAAAATTGTGTTAGTTAAATAATTTGCGTAGTTCTAAATTAGGCAGCTACAGTTTATTCAATGACTTTAAAATAAACGCTTACATTTAGATTCATTTAGCAGTGTGGTTTGACACCACAATTAAATTAATTGCTTAGATTTCTGCAGATAAAATAAAATCAAACAATTAAAAACGGTGTATATTATTTTTTTATTTTTGTTTTACTAATACAATTATTTTCTTCTATTGCATAACAATGGTGCACAACGGTTCGCTTCACCTACGAGAACAACATTGGAATGCAACGCTGGACTGGTAGCCTCAACGTGATTGTTTCAACATGGGACGATGGTAGACAATCTGCGAGTGTACATGACTGAGAAATGATGTGATATTAACAGTTCCTCTCTATCTGGTGAGTCCTATACATTATTATTATTTAGTAAAAACCTGTGCTGAAGAGGCTCCCTAGCGGATTTTAGGAGTTATTTACTTTGACAATTCAGAAAAGTATTCTGACAGAAACACTATTGATACCCTTAGTAGAGAGAATGGCAGGTTTATTTGTATCTTTAGTGAAACTACAAATAGAAAGAATGTAAACAAAACATAAGCAACGTCAGTTACGTCAGTGTTACAATTTGTTGGTAAAAATGTCAAAAACTACTGCCAAGTTTAATACATTTTAGCTTTTGCGGGTGGGTACCTATGTCAATTAATGTAGGTTGTCTGGTAGAATGTTACTAAGAAAAAACATCACTCCATAAAAATAGTAAGAATTATGTTAAATCCGTCCCAATGTTAAACAGTGTTTAAAGTAAAAAAAGTGTTATTTAATCTAAGATTATTTTACCACCTTGAAACATGGTACGCTATGATTTTACGTATTACCAACATCACGTCAGTTATCAGAAAACAAGAATAAGAAATACTTGACAAGCATAGTGCTATTATTTTTATAAATTGAGTACGTAAGCATAGTTATGGTGGTGCTGCTGCTGACTGACTTCTTCTTCTTGATCGTTGCCTCACTGCTGAGGATCCTGACATCTTCGGTAAACTGCATGTCTCCATCGGTTTCGATGAATCGTTCGGATATTTGGTCCACCCATCTCTTCGGACTTCGGCCTCTGGGTCTCTTGCCTTCGACTTTTCCCGTCACCATAAGTCGTTCCAGATTGCTGATTAAGTAAATATTTGATAATACCAGTGTGGCAGGGATGCCGTAGCAGTGAGTTTGTGGAACAATTAGCTGGTGTACTTTAGGATGTTGTCTTAGAGATAGGATAGGCTTCACATAGGCTTCGAATGTGCAAATTCAATAACGACCCCGTACAGATCTCCGCGATTTCTATGCGAGCGGGAGGGTGCAAACATGTATCAGGAGAAATTCTAACGAAACTTTTCATATTTCAGTATAATGTTTGTTATTGTGGTCGTAGTTTCCCAATGTTGTAGAATAGAGAGATAAGATATCCGCGGTAAAAATGGGATCACCGATATACGTTTCTTTTAATACTACAAAAAAAAGGTAGTTTGGTTAGTAACGTATGTTTATATTAGTATCAAGTTATTAAACGAAAAAAAAAGTAAACACGAGTAAGTGAACTGATTGACGGTAGATAATTTCGAATTATGTTTTGAGGAACTAAAGATAAACCTGTGACTTAGTTCGACCGAAAACCATGTGTACTAAGTTAATGTGACTTAGTTTGACCTGGATAAAGATTTTGTTAGACGGATCAATCTTAGACGCTAACCCAATACGTGACGACTATCGAGCCGAGGTTTTTATGAGATTTATGTGATCGTTTTGTTTTCTCAAAATTTGTTGCATCATCGGATGAAGGTGATCGTGTTTTATCAGTGATGGTGGGCTAATGGAGCCTATGGGAGAGTTTTATGGTTGCTTACCGGCCTGATGGAGGCTATGGGGGCGTGGCTAATAGAAGGTAGTTGTTTTAAGCTTTGTGAGAAAGTGTTAAACGATAAGGATGATGAGAAAGTCCAGATATTTTGGTGATAGTTCAATAGCCGGTTTTATAAATTATTTTTAGCTTCGAGTACTGAAATTTCCTTGATTACTGATATAAAGTAACTATTTTGAGTTCTGTTGTTGTGCCAGTAAGATGAGACAGTGTAAGCAATGGTGAGATTTCATATCCTTCTGCCAGTACAAGTTTTTAAGTACCTGAATTGTTGTTGAGGTCAAACATCCAGATTTATTTGGCTGACTTGGAGTGACCCGGGAGTCATGTGTGTGACTCATTGGGCTAAGAGCCCCGAAAGTCTCAGATGTTGTGGCTGTAGATAGCAAATTTTATTTTGTAATATTTTTAGAAGGCGGCTTGATATGGGATGCCTTCGTTATTACAAACATTATTAAATGGTTTCAAAATGGGAGCTTAAACGTAACGTAAAGTCTAGATAGAGTATACTCGTTCGGACAGTTAAAATCGATGACGATGATTATTGCTTGTTTAGTTTTGGTGTGGCAACAAATGGACTGTTGTTACCTATAACTGGCGTATCAAATAGACGTGAGAGCTTCTTATTATTAAACTTCTGATTTAGTTTTGATATTGGGCAGTAGAAATAATGTTTTTTTTAGAGATGACACCGTGAACAGTTGTTTGGATCTGTGACGATTACTTGTTGTGTAACTCGTAGACCGTTATTACGGGTTATGATAGCAGATAGACTGTTACCTATCACTGACTTAGTAGAGATTTGGTTGAAGGATTGACCACGAGCTGAGAATCTATAGACAGCTATTAGTGAAGCGTGTTAATGTTACTAGCTTAAGATTTTAGCAATTTCATATTGAAAAGTATACTGTATAGTCTAACAGTTGATACCTACGCACAGGTATATAAGTACGTCTACTACAGTGGTGCCCCTATATTATAGATAGAGGTACTACTACAGTCGTTAAGTACCTACTGGTTTCAAAAATATGACGAATGAACATTACTGAGCTGATATGTCGACAATGTTTATTAACTTCTATTTATTTGTGGCTACCGCTTGTGTGGCTCCCGCCTGTGTGGCTCCCGCCTGTGTAGCTCCCGCCTGTGTAGCTCCCGCCTGTGTGGCTCCCGCCTGTGTGGCATCCCGCCTGTGTGGCATCCCGCCTGTTTGGCATTTCGCCTGTGTGGCATAGTCTGTGTGACATTTAGTCTGTGTGACATTTAGTCTGTGTGACATTTAGTCTGTGTGACATTTAGTCTGTGTGGCATTTAGCCTGTGAGGCATTCTACCTGTATGGCAATTCGCCGGTGTGGCATTTTTATGTGTGGCATTTCGCCTCTGTGAAATTTACCCTTGTGTGACATCTTACCTGTATCGTGCTATGGCAGACGTGACACAGGATATATAATGAATAAACTCATAGTTTGACGATTAGAGTGGCACTGACCAGAGTGACACCCAACCTGTGTGGCACCTAGTCTGTGTGGTATTTTGCTTGTGTGCAGGTCCAGTTGCGTGGCGGCCTGGTTGCGTGGCGGCCTGATTGCGTGGCGGCCCGACTGATGGCGTCCGTCGTGTTGTGGTTCGTCGCCTGTGTGTCATTTCTCCTGTATGGTAACATTACTTATTCTTTTTAAATTAGGATGGCGCTGACGGATGACCAAAAATCATATGGCATTTAATGAAGGAGTGTTTCGATCCCACTCGAAGTAACATTGGGTCTTTTGCTGAGTACTGAAAATTTTATGTAGGTATGTCACATATTTGTAGTGAATCTAAGTACCTACAGTAATGGACGTCGGGGACGATACGCGAGCTCTGTGATTGGGGCTTGTTTCCCACTCAACAAGAGCATCAAAGGGAAAACACTGGTGACGATGATTAAACCTTCTTCATTGGTGGTAATTGTGATACGGTTCATAGTCTGGTGTTATACCTTGTTACGCCTCTCTAATGAACTGAAGTCGTAGCTGAATTTATGTCGGCAACTTATAAAGAATAATTTGTGTACAAGATGATGTTGTTATCTCTCAATCTACAGAAGTTTAGTATGATAAATGATAATGGACGTATGTTTTATGTGAAGAATTGGTGGGTTAATGCAGTCGTGATAGATCCAATCACATGATTCATAAGACTTATTTGGGTGATGTGTTGTAGTCAGAAGTGACCGAGCGAATATAGTACTGTGCTATGGTTTTCATGTTTCAGATAACACACGAGGACGTGTGTACAGCAGGACGGCCGTGACGGATCGCGGTCAATAGTATGGAATCATGTGGTCAATAGTACGGACTCATGACGATGAAAACGGAAGTGGGAGTGCGCCCTCTGGTGGGGCGTGCTGACAGAGTCTCGACGGCACGACTCGGGCCGAGTGGCGGCCATTCTTGGCGCGACCGCCGCCGAAGAGTGACGCATCTTGAAACTGTCTCCACATTTCGTTTGTTTACGTTTGAAGTTCGTTAATAGAAAGTGTTATTTACGTTTAAAAATAAAGTAATTTTAAAATCACCTTTGAAATAAGAAAGTAAATTACCTCAACTGCCTACATTTGTAATACCGCTCTGAATTCTAGTGAAATTATAAGTGATGTGCAAAAATGAAATGGAATAAATACAGTGGAGTAAATGTGATCCTTTTCTTTAATTTATCTGGACGAATACGATCTAATACTGATATCACCACCCTGATGACAATGATCCTGATACACCCCTTTCCTTCACGCGACGACAAATATATTTTTTAAATTGTGTATGAATCAACATTTGTCATATGTTGTCATTAATTTTAAGCCTCCCCCAAACAGGTGGTAATCAGCGGGCTCGGGCGCGAAGCAGTCAGCGTGTTAAGATAATCAGAGTTCATAATATTTCGATCGATCTGCAAACATGTGTCCGCGACCGACACATACGCGGGCACATCGGCTATCTCAAGCAAACTTTTTTACCATTAGATCTTTTATTACCAAATGCACCAAGAGCTCTTTCATATCCATCCATGGATTCATTATCTGTAAATCCGTCTCGCGTCACCTCTATCCATCCATGGACACGCATATTTAAGATAATATTTAGCACCCATCCCTAAAAAAAAGGCCTTGCCACATACAAAGCTCGGCGCGAGCGCGGTGCGATATTTGCTAGGCAACCATCGCGCGGCGCGATAGTTGCTAGGCAACCATTGCGCCGCGCGATGGTTGCCTAGCAAATAACGCGCCGCGCGATGGTTGCCTAGCAAATATCGCACCGCGCTCACGCCGCGCTCGCGCCGAGCTTTGTATGTGGCAAGGCCAATCGCAATTAGGGTTGCCAACCCTACTATATAATATGGCATCCTACTATATTAGGAGTCTAGCTACTATAAATTAAAAATTAAAATATAGTAGGCGAAACTACTATATTTAATTAGCACAATATTACCACATACCGCAAAACGGAAAGCGTCCATAAGATACTCAAAAAAACATTTTCCTGATGCAAATCGAATATTATATAAGCTCAATGTAACCGAAAATATACATTAAAGAAATAATATAGGTACGTACATTTTATTTAAAAGCCAGCTATTATATTTTTTGATTAATTTTCTACCTACTATATTTTCATGGCTTCTAAACCCGAAAATACTATATTTGGTCTAAAGAAAGTTGGCAACCCTAGTCGCAATCGATGAAACCTAAAAAGCCTTTTCTGTAATAGGTACTCCTAAGGCAGAGTTTAGTTGGTAGGTGTCTAGTGTGGCAAGTCCAACATAACCAGCCAGCGGCTGTGCTGGTATGCACGAGTGATCTCTGAAGGGAGACACTCTTTGACGATTCTCTGAGATTGACACCCTCCGGACTATCTCTCTCAATAGACCGGAGGGTGTCATTACCTACCCTTAGAGGTAGGCGCAAAAGAAACTGGCTCACTGCTACACTCAGTAACTAGGCGCTCATCCCATCTCACAGGACGCGGCGTACCAGCGGCCAGACTGACAGCTACCTATTACTGTAGCCGTATTCACAATGATTCGAAACCGTTTCCGAACGATTCGACACGAAATTCGTGAGCGGCGAATCCGTGTCGATCGATTCGAAAACTGTTATTCAGAATCCCGATAGATTCCACGGAAACTCTACTCTCTATAACATATGAAAATTTCATCAAAATTAACTGAATCCACATTTTCCTAAGAACTTTTGCGGGGTCCTTTGTCGATTCCGTATCCGAATCCGATTTCCGAGCCATTGTGAATACAGCTGCTGGTGTACATTCGACAATGAAGGTATCTACTAAATAGATATAAACACTACCTATAGGTAGTGTTTACCTTAACATAAAATTTATTAACTCAAATGTAAAACACAATAAAACATAACAATCAATTACATACTTATATCCTATAAATACCTATTATTAACCATTAACTAGGTAGGTACATATATCATGGACTTTTCATGATTTTCATGCTCTGCGTTTTTCTTATTTCTTATTATTTTTCTTATGTCATACGGTAGGCAAACAGGCGAGCGGGCCACCTGATGGAAAGTGGTCTGGCCTATAGACATTAGCAACACCAAGAGTATCGCTAATGCGTTGCCCACCTCTATAACACGTTGCTCTGGCAGCAAAAAGGCAAATGCCACTCCACTGCCAAAGCCACGGTTCCCCAATTCCCCACCCCATGGAGCACTGGAAACCTTACTCACCAGCAGAAACACAATACTATTTAAAAGAGTATTATTTAGCTGCGATATTCTGTAAGGTGGAGGTCCTAAAACTTGCACAATGGAGGAATTGTTCGAGGCCAGGCCAAATGCTGTATGCGTCGCCGAATACTGAGCGAACAAATAGTAAGAGTTAAGTCCACCGACTCGATAAGAAGAAGAAGCTTTTGACCAGATTCCTCATTCCTTACTGCAATTCACCACCACCAGATTTAACTGAGAAAGCGTAGGATTAAAATTAGTAGTCAAGTTATTTGTTTTTTCCATTTCCTTGACCTAAACCTTGTCCCCTTCCATTATTTCGGAATTTCCAGCTCTTCTCTTCCTGTCACAATACTCTTTTCCTTTTTCCTCTTGTGCTCTATTCCTGTCTCTGACTTCTGAGTCATTTTCGCTGTCACGTATGTCCTTGGACATAAAAATGTTGTCTCGATTTTGCCTTATAAAGAAAAGTGCATTTGGCGTTTTACCGGTTACAGAGTTAGGGGTGCAGTGACCGCTTTAAGGGTTTGCGAGCATTGCCACCGCCCCGAGCCGCCGATGTTCTTACGGTGAAGGTAAACATCGTGATGAAACTTGCATATTTATCAGGCGACTGAATGTGTAGCCATGCTCCAATCTAGCTTTCACACTCACTGTAAGTTTTTTTTTCAAACGACTAAGGTGGCAAACAAGTTTGCGGCCTGCCTGATGATAAGCAGTCACCGCAGCCTATAGAAAAGACCAAGTATTAGAACGCGAGTGCTTACGTGGATACGAGCGGTTTCAAAAATAAAGCCCCTGTCTTCGTGGCCCTGTTAACAGGGGAACCTGACCAGATTAGATAATGGTTACACATTCAGTGTCTGTCGGATAATTTTTAGTGTTTCACATGCGCCCGCGCATGTGGAGACGGATAGGTATTAGTGAGGTGGCTAATACGAGTACTAAGTAATTGTTAAGATAATTTTTAGTGCTTTTATCTAAATGTGTTAGCGAGATACCATATGCATTGCATTACAACATTAACGCTATCTTAAGAGATCTATTTTCGTTATTTAAGTGCTTAGATATTATCTACTTTTAATGTCAATTTGTATCAATTTTTTTTTATTTACGTCAAGATAACTGGAATCACCTAGCTAGGTACTTAACATTTTTTCTGCACGTCGCTTCGGCGGGCGGGCCTATTAATGCACCCATATTTGTTGCATAATGTATAGTAGGTAACAAAGCAAAGAACACCTACGAAAATATTGTATATTAAAGTAAATATAAAATATTTACAGCTATAGTAAAAATATACACCAATGACTCTTTTCTGAGTTATGTACATTAGTTGAATACTAACCGATGCTCTTACGGTGAGGGAAAACATCGTGATGAAACCTGCAAATTCAGGAAACTGAATTTGTAACCATGATCCAATCTGGTCGTGTTCCCCTGGTAGCAGGGTCACGGAGGTCAGATGGTAGTCGCTCCACTGTAATTACCTGATCGCCAAATCCTGGATCATGGTCAGGTGGACCCCGGGCCCTCGTTCTCGAGAGTACATCCGGGACATTAACGCCAAGATGATTTTTTTTTGTCATACGGTAGACAAACAAGCAAGCGGGCTACCTGATGGAAAGTGTTCACCACTGCCTATAGACATTAGCAAAACCAAGAGTATCGCTAATGTGCTGCCCACCTCTATTACACGTTGCTCTGGCAGCATAAGGAAAATGCCTCTCCACTGCCAAAGCCACGGTTCCCCAAATCCCCACCCCATGGAGCACTGGAAACCTTACTCGCCGGCAGAAACACAATACTATTTAAAAGAGTATTGTTTAGCTGCGGTATTCTGTAAGGTGGAGGTACTTCCCCAGTCGGGCGGCTCCTATTCGAACGGGATACCCCGCTATGCCATACCTCTCTTAAAATTGTATACACTAGAATACCTGTATTTTTGCAAAGCTTCCCATGCAGCCACATATACCAACCCCGAATGTCCCCGAATTTAAGTTTGCACATTATTCATAGCAACCTTAACTCTATTTATAGTGTTTTGTACATATTTTTACACTTGCAACCTGTGGGTCAAATAGATAGGCATATTACGAAAAGCCCATTCTGATAGTTTCCTGTTATTTGCTGTAGGTACTTCGCGTACAGAAAATAGTGGACTTTCTGATGAGTAGACTTTCTGATACAGTGGATATTTTGATGTAGAGGACCATATGAACTTAATGGGACTGATATGCGTGCCAACAAACATAACATCCACCAAATTTAGTGGACAAGGAGAATTAGGAAGCAGGTCCCCGGCCACACGCGCGTCGCGCGAGAGCCAACCGGGGTTGATGCTTGGATGATGATGATGATGATGATGTCCAGCCATCGAAGCCTATAATTGAACCAGTGGGGACAGGCGAACATCATTATACATAGCCGGTAACGTGACCGGTCTCATGGGTATTCTGAGGAATCAGCCAATTCTTTATTTGAACTTACATTATTACCTATTTTTCCTAATCTGATGCAGCTCTGTAACGTAAAAAAATGGCCCGGTTGCTATTATGTGATTTATGTGGGTAAATATCAAAATAGTAAAAAGATAAAGATAAGTAATGATAAAGATTTTATCATGCATGAGTTAGGTAAGTAGGTGCATAATGGTGCAGATGTTGTTGCAAATTAGCTTAAACACTAAAGTCTATATAATACTGTGATCAAAAAGTAAGGTGAAATTGTCATTTAAAACTCCCAATCATTTGGAAGCGCCACATTTGCCAAGCGTCTGTTCGTCAAAAGGTTTGGTTATCTCCGAGTTACACGTATTTTTTTAAACAATCAAAAGTGAATTTAGGAATACGCAATAAGCGCATAAGCCTCATAAGAGCAAAGATAAAGCTATTTAATCTGCGAGATAAATTATCAATATGTTCTATCCAGTCAAAATTGCAAGATAATTTATGTTTATTACCTTCTCCATCGCATGGCCTCCATAGTTTATTTGCATGTCCTGCGGTTTACCACGCTCTGTATGTATTGTTGTAATTTCAGATTTTATTAAATATAGGTATTTTAAAATTATTGGCGTCTAACCGTGTTATTACATACTGTAGAGCTTCACTAATTTGATTCTCTAAAAATTCTGGTCGTGAGCCTTAACAATCCCTTAACAATCACAGTGGTGTCATCCGCGAACAGAATGCAATCGTGTGATACTGCATTTGCAAATCGTTTATATTAATTTAAAAAGAAGTGAATTTTAAAAGAAAGAATTACGCTTCCCTGTGGGACACCGTACCTATTCTGCCGATGAGAAGTGGGTCCATCACGCTACCCTGTGGGACGCCGGATTGCAGAACGATATCTATAATATAAGAATAACATAATTTAGGTATTTATTATCTTTACACACATTGTAATCTATTATCTAGATAGCTTTTGATGCATTCGTACGCAGGTATTATACCACTTTTGTAGAGTTATTTTGTTAGCCTAATATATGTATGTATGTTTTATCACAGCAGATTATAATTATATTGCTCGTTTCTTTTTCCTCCATTTCTTTGACGTTTATTAGTTACCCTCATTTTGGACGAAGCATGATTGTGAATTAGTTTATGTTGACAGTTGTATTTTTGACATTGTTTTAACGTGACATGTATTTAAATTGCTTTATGATTAATAAATATTACTATTGTATGTATGTGTATATGTATTTGTATGTATGAATGTATATGTATTGGTTTTCAATGTAGGTATGTATTTATTTATGTATAGTATTAGTTAAGCATAAATATTTTGTTTTTGCTACTGTGCACGTCTTTACTGCATTAAATTGTCACGATCTCTTTGCTGTAGGCCTGCTGGAAGAAATTTCTTTATAGAAATGAGTTGGCCTGTTGTGTCTGATATATTATGTCATATACTTTTGTAACAATCTTGTGTACAATAAATGGTTAAATAAATAAATAGCCTTTCGTGGCAAACAAAATCAAAAGCCCATTTGCTCAAATCTAGAAATAATACAGCCAGAGGAGTCCTATTATTGAGACAGCCGCCTATCTCCTTAATTATAGCTAAAACGTTGCTAAAGATACTTGCAGAAAACCTCTCTGCGTTTATTCTGCTTTTATTTTCTAGAAAGCTTAATACTATTCTGAACGATTCGACACGAAATTCATGAGCGGCGAATCCGTGTCGATCGATTCAAAAACTGTTATTCAGAATCACGATAGATTCCACGGAAACTCTACTCTCTACAACATATGAAAATTTCATAAAATTAACTGAAACCACATTTTCCTAAGATCTTTTGCGGGGTCCTTTGTCGATTCCGTATCCGAATCCGATTTCCGAGCCATTGTGAATACGGCTACTGGTGTCTTCTGTCTGCGGTAGGGTAGTAGTTAGAGTAGGGGTAGGGTAGGGTAGGGTAGGAGTAAGATCGGTGTAGGGTAGGGGTAAGGTAAGGTGATAGGGTAGGGGTAAGATAGTGGTAGGGTAGGGGTAAGATAGTGGTAGGGTAAGGTTAAGGCAATCGTAGGATAGGGTAGGGATAAGGTAGCGGTAGGGTAGGGATAGGATAGAGTAGGGTAGGGATAGGATAGAGTAGGGTGGGAGCGACTACCTATCACATGCAGCATGTGTGATGCACGCTCACTTAAAAGCGGTGGCGTGGGGGCCGGGTCGCTCTTTTCTCTCAGATATGGTTTGATTGGACGATGGCTGGGCCCTGCTGCCCCTGCCTGGTGAACGGGTACTGCCTTGGTAGACTGGCTTACTCTTGCTGTAGTTTTAGGTGGTTTTTCTTCATTATACTAGACATACCTATATAATATATCGAGCGCGGTCCGGTCGTGGTTAGTGTGGGGTGGGTTTGCTGCGGCCATAGGGCGGTCAGCGTGTCACTGTGTGTTTCCTTCCTACTTTTCTACCCGAAAGAGATATTTAATGACCTAATCAATAAATAAATTTTGAATTGAATTTAGCATAAGCCAGGGGTTCTGCTATTATATCTACGCAAGGTTTTGCTGTTATACCTTTCTTGCTTACCTTTTTTTTTATGTTATACGGCAGACAAACAGGCAAGCGGGCCACCTGATGGAAAGTGGTCACCGCCGCCTATGGACATCAGCAACACCAGGGGAGTCACTGATGCGTTGCCCGCCTCTGAAGAGACCTCTAATATACCTCTTGAACGATCCCATGTCATAATCCAAAGGAAACACTGTGGCTGGGAGCTCATTCCACATTCGAATCGCACGAGCGAGAAACGTTCTTTCGAACCTTCGCGTCGCGTCGCGTTACCTAGATAGCTTTGAGGATATCATAACTTACAACCCTTATTTTATAAGTTTTTTCGCAATGTCTGCTGGTAGAAATTTCTTTTTAGAAATAAGCAGCGCCTGTTGCGTCTTTTATACTATTACTAGTTGTGTATTTCTCTGTTGTGTAATAAACAGTTTAATTAAAATAATAAATATAAAAAGTCAATTACCTCATCCTCAGTCGGAAAATAATAATAATAATAATTAATAATAATTGTGTTGTAATTAATAACAAGCCATTCATCAACTAATGTTGACGCGACGACACGTAGAAAGGATGTGATCAGCGTAATTCGAGGATTAAACCATATTAGGCTTAGAAGATAAGGGCTTATTATAGAAAATCCAACTATTATTTACCTATCTACGCACACACTGAGGTATTACCCAAGCCAGCACATTATACTCTACGGCAACGAAATGAAAATGCTGCGGTGGATGTGTGGCGTTAGACGACTCGACCGATACGTCGATGGCAGCCTTGGTGTGAGAAACATCCTACGCTAGCACATTATACTTCACACCAACTAAATGAAAATGCTGCGGTGGATGTGTGGCGTTAGACGACTCGACCGATACGTCGATGGCAGCCTTGATGTGAGAAACATCCTACATCACAGCCCATAACAGTCCACTGCAGGACTTAGGGCCTCTCCCACGAAAGGGGAGGTTATTGCCATAATCTCCACGCTTGGCAGGCGGGTTGGAAATCGCAATGTTAAAAATATAATAATGGTAAACGCTGCTGCCCATTTTCCAGCCTACGGAGACTCTAAGATCTTTTGCCTCGAAAACTTTTGTCGCCTTGTACGACACCCATGAGTGTAAGGGGTTGGTGCTATTCTACTCTGCCGAGCACCACTCGGCCAATTATACTTCACACCAACTAAATGAAAATGCTGTGGTGTTACACGACTCGACCGATAAGTCGATGGCAGCCTTGGTCGTGAGAAACATTGCGGATAAGATTGAGAAGTAAGTTTGGTCACGTGCAGCGTAAGCCCCAGGAATACGTAGGAAATGTGGTTATACCTGCAGATATCAGGAATGCGATGGCTTGACATCGCCGCGTCGGGTGCGAGAGTCCATGAATTACTTACGACGCGAGGATGCCATGACATGATGCAGACCGCGCAAAGTGGAGAAAAAGGATGTTGGCAGAAGCCGGGAAAGACGTTCGGATGTTGATGATGATTATTGGCACGTTTTGTTTTAAGGCTCCGCAAGTAAAAACAGCGTATAATACAAACCCAAAGAGAGCCAAAGACACAAAGAGAGAGCATGAAAACAGCTTTAACTATATACATACCACGTAAGAGGCATACAAGTAGGTACTTAAGTCTTACTGCCCAGCTACGTAGAGCGGTTCTAAAAATCATGAAATCGATTATCTAAACTGGATTAATTTTTGAAATTAACCGTGGGTTACGAGTTTACTAATCGCTTACCATCAGATGGCTTGTTCGCTAACAGCTCTAAATTTGAAAATAGCAAGTCCTTTTCCAAAGAGTTCGTTGCTAATTAAAATCTTGAAAACCGCTACCAATCTTTTTGGAGAGAATTGCAAAATTGTGCCGCCATATTTTTCCTTCATTTGTCCCGCGCTTTTCTTATAGTGCGTATCAAGGCAACGTATTATAATTTCATGATGACCAATTAATACAAGATTAGTGACGTGAAGACACGATAAAGTACCTTCAACTTGACTCGCCTGCTGCGAAGATTCGCTTTGTAATTTTATTGTATTTATCACGATTTTATCGCGTTTGATAAAACAATGTTAATCATTAAATTAACAAATCTTCCGTATAAGTCAGATAGTTCCTAACAAATTTATGTTTGCGCTCGAATCGTCAGGATTAGTGAGCGATTTGGTAGCTGTAGCGGTTTTGGTAGCGGCATATTGAAATTTGTTTTCAGGTTGGGAAATCTATAAAATGACGAGACGCTAAATATCGTTAGGCAGTACATATACAGTCATCTGTTTTATTCTGTCCCGAGTGGCAATAGTGATCCCGTGACATCTGATCCAGTGATATCGTTAGTGACCCAGTATTTCGTGAGAAAAAATATAGAACCATAATTAAATATGATTGGTAAGTATTTTTGGTTTATCCTTGTGTGTGTGATATCTAACTTTATTTTAGTAGGTGGTAGATTATTGACGTTACGTTTTTAAGTAGTAAAAACTTAAAATTCAAAATTCAAATCTTATAAAGTTCGTTCGTTCGCTTTATAAGAAACTGACTACCTCAGGAACTGTCATCCTGAAAATCTGACTTACATCGCCGAGTTCGATATTTAATTTTATGTAATAAGTGATTTTTCCTGTAGGGGAAGTACCTACCCTAAAAAGGTACTTTTAGAAGTTTTTATGTTATAACTTTGTTAACGTGAATAAAATTATGACAGTATACGAAATAGTTTTAGAATTAAACCGTTTTAAGCACTGTATAAATTAACATGTAAAATTTATTTCATATAATTTTTCAGTTTACAAAAACTGTTCACATAGGAACAGCACATACTTAATACTATATTAAGGATGTTTTTTTGATGTGGAGAACTTAAAATTGAAATAAAACTAAGAAAAAGTCCTTCATATTAGTGAAACTAGCTTTATTGGAAAGATAATTTCAAGGCATATATGTTTGAATATGATTTCGGCCATGTGGCCATCGTGTGTTTATTAACTTAATAATTCAACAAAATTTTGTATGGGGAAAGAAATAAACATTAATGAATAATTTAAGTTATAAAGTAAGTAAGTTAAACACATTTATTCCACTCAGACACACGGCACAAGATTCTTAAATATTCACAGAGAAAAAATATAAGTACCTAAAACAGAGACATAACGAAAAAAAAAAGTTACTCTAATCTCGTTACCTGTGCCATGTGGAGAGTGCAATGAGGCTACACACAGCATATGCCACGACAGGCGCCGTGACGCTGGTTTTCAGTGGGCCCCAGGTTTGAGTGATTGATTGGCTACCGTTCGCTACCGAGATTATGTGATCTAACTCCACTAAATTATTTTCTTTACAACAATAAACCAAAGACGATTGAACACAACATTTAGTTAGTTATAGCCAAATACCTACTAATTGTTGCAAAAGTGTATGAAATTAGGATATCCAGATAGAGCCATCTACCCGCCAGGCACGGCACTTTTTCCGAAATTATATTCAATCACAAATGCTATAAAATTATCTTTCCAATAAAGCTATTTTCAGTGACACAAAATATTTTTTTGATTTATTTCAATTTAAAGTTCATCGCCTCTAAAAACACTTATAATTATTTAAAAGTTGATGTTTGTATATTTATGTTATCGTTTCACTGAAAGACGATTATTCTAAACGGATTTTCATGCGGTTTTCAACAATATACCTAAATATAGAGTGACTCAAGAGGAAGGTTGATATATGGGGTAGGACAATACGCGAACAAAGTCGCATCAGACCAGCCAGCTATAATAAGTATCAGGCTTTCAAGTGATAGTTAATTTTTAAAAACAATGTGGCATCTTATATAGGTCGACAACTTAATTGGTATATCGCCGGCGCGGTGAGGGGGAGAATGGGTGACGTCATGTAACGATTTGCGGATGAAAATGCTCACTGCCCCGCGCCCCGCACCCCCGTGTTCATTCAAAATCACCCCCCCCACCTATCGCAGGCGATATAACCTCAGGCTTTTATAAATCAAGGATTTCGAGTTTGCTCCGCTCGCACATTTCTTAATCATACAAACTTTTGTGAAACAAAATGTCAATTATTTCGAGCTCGCTCCGCTCGCTAATCAGCTACTTTTCCTATCATTCACCTAGCTCGTTGCGGTCGCTCATTCATTAATTTCTCTAAGTTACTTTTGTAAAGATCACCCATTGCTAATAAAACCTAAAATATCTAAATAGCGACCCAAAATGTCAAAAATTTCGAGGCCGCTTCGCTCGCTCATTTATAGGTTTCAGGTACTTTTCTTATCATTCACCTAGCTCGTTGCGGTTACTCATTCATTGATTTCCATAAATTCCTATTGTGAAGATCACCCCATTACTTTTAAGACCATAAATGTCCGAAATTGCGAGCTCGCTCGCTCATTCATTCAATTATCACTTTAGCTTTTAAGACCTCAAACGTCAAAAATGACGAGTTCACTCCCGTCGTTCCCAGTTTTTAAACCCAAAATGTTTATTATTATGCTCCGCTCGCTTACACATTCCTTTTTCTCCCCCAGGGTTTTAAGACCAAAAATGACCATAATTGCGATCTCGCTTCGCTCGCTCATTCATTCAATTATTACCTCAGGCTTTTATAACCCAAAATGTCACAAAGAAGCTTGCTTCGCTCGCTCATTCATTTAATTATCACTTCAACTTTTAAGACCTCAAACGTCAAAAATGTCGAGTTGGCTCCGGTCGATCATTCATTGGTCACTCCAGCTTTAAAGATACAAAATATCAAAGATTTCGAGCACGCTTGGCTCGCTCATTCATGGGTTTTAGTTACTTTTCTTACCTTTCACCAACCTCTTTGCGGTCACTCATTCATTGATTTGCCTTAGTTAATTTTGTAAAGATCACCCCTTGCTGTTAAGGCTAAAAAAGTTTTATATTTCGAGTTTGCTCCGCTCGCTCATTCATTAACTGCTCACCCCAACTTTTACGACCCAAAATGTCAAAAATTTCGAGCTGGCTTTGCTCACTCATCCATTGATTTAGTTTAATTAGTATTCCAAAAATGTCCAAAATTACGAGCTTGCTCATCTCGCTCACTCATTAAATGATCACCTCAGGCTTACTTTTCTTACCTTACTTACTTGTTACGCAAAATGTCACAAATTTTGAGCTCGCTTTGCTCACTCATTCATTGATTTACTTCAATTAGTATTCCAAAAATGTTCAAAATTACGAGCTCGCTCATTTCACTCATTCATTCAATTATCACCCCAGCTGTTAAGACCTCAAACGTCGAAAATGCTCTCTCCGCTCGCTTACACATTAGTTTATCATCCCGCTAAAATGGCCAAATTTTTTTAAAACTCAATTCGCTCACTCTTTGATTGATATCTATAATTTTAACTTTTCCCCCCCTGAATCAAATCCTGGATCTGCGCCTGTTTGGCAGGTGGGTTGGAAATCGCAATATTATAAATATAATAATAGAAAACGCTGCTGCCAATTTTCCAGCCTACGGAGACTAGATATTTTGTCTCGAAAACATTAATCGCCTTGTACGACACCCACGAGTGTAAGGGGTCGGTGCTATTCTACTCTGCCAGACCACACGGCCAATAGTTAGGTTAGCCTATTTATAAAATTAATACCTTTGTCCCTTTAATATAAACAAGCTCGTTTGTAATTACTATTAATAAATGCGTTCAAGAATATACTTTAGGAATAGTTTTCCTCTTACAAGAACCGCAATTCTGGACAAAATAACTAAATAAGTAAGTAGATTTTAAAGATCTGAGTAGCTCAGTGGTTACCACGATCTGTGTCTAATGTCTTTGTAGGTACGATACCCGGCCTGACATAAAATGAAGTCTGTAATTGAGGGGTCTAGATGCAAATCTGCCACTGTCCACCGTTTGTCTTTTTTCAGTAGTGAACAAAAACTTATTTATGACAATTCAACCATAGTGAATCAAATATTTTGTTATGATTTTATGTGTAATGTATGGTTTCCTAACAAATTTTAAAAACTGTGCTATTTTAGAAGCTAGAAAGTTTAGAAATAATTGATAGAAAATGGATAGAGGCGATTATGTATTTTATCTATGGATAGAGGCGGTTTTGATTTTTTTCGATGTGGATAGAGGTGGTTTTGCACGATACTGTCAAGACAGTTGTATCATACAAAACTGCACCAAGAACAATTTAATCATATTAACTACGCGTACTAACGTCGGGGATAAAACAGATTATATAGGAGGTTTTTATCAGATGTTTATCAGTAGGTTTTTAGGTTCGTTTTATTAACACGCTTTTATTAGATTCAACTGTATCTATGTAACGGAATCTTCGAAAGCTCGATACAATACTATTTAAAAAATACAGTCGAAAAGTAAGTCATGTACTTTTATGTCGGATAAATGAATTGACTTCGAATAGTTTAATAAGTTTGTCTCATTATCCTTACCAGGATCATCAGGATTCACGATGTCCTTCCGGAGAGGCCTGAGAAACGGTTATCACATCCAAGGAAAGATAGTTAAAAAATCTAAAAAAGCACCCATTTATTGTAGATCTAACTAAAATATAAAAATAAATTATAGTTAAAAAACTAAAAAAATACGTTGTTATAGTTAATCGATCGAATCGAACTAAAAAGTAAAAATAATTAATTATTAAAAAATTATTATTATATGAAGAATAATTTTTTACTTTTTAGTTCGATTAACTATAAAAGCGTGTTTTATTAGTTTTTTAAACTATTATTTATAGATCATGAAGGATGACATAAATAAAAATAAAACAAATAAGTATTTAATTTATCAGAAATTATTTATTATTATAATGTAGGTATGATTAGGTACTTAAGTCTATGTTCTACTGTACGAAAAGCGAAAGTAAGCTTAAAACATTATCGTTTAGGACGTCATGGTGAGCCCCGAAATAACATAAGAAACGTGACTGAACTTAAAATTAAATTGATATCCCTACTTCTTCTAAATATTCACACGGTTCGATTTCGGGAACTGTATGACCATCGTAATTTTTTTCTATAACATTTTTATAGTAAGACAATAATTCATCGCCATGATCTTTACTCCAATCCTTTCCAAAATGCTTGGTTAGTAATTTCTCGACGTCTGCAAGTTTGAGCTTACTAATTTCAACCCTGTTTGGCGGAATGCCTGCGACACCAAAATCGTTCATAGAAGTGACACGAGGCTTTATAATACTTTTTGCTACGCCTGTATCAACTTTGTAATTGACTTCACCTCTTATCACAAAGCGCTCAGGTTTATTCTTTACTCTCTTGAGATAGTATCTTTTGCAATCGGAAAATTTGAAATGATATTGACTTGGTAACTTCGTAGTGTTTTTGGCGTAAGTTTTCCAGTCCTTAACTGGACAATCGTAACCTAGTTTTATGACCTTTCCATATTCTTTATAAATATCTAAATATTCTGATGGTTGCATTATCACCTCTTTATTCCTAATTACTTTTTCAATGTGCCCAAACACCCTATCAGCGGGCATGAATGAGTGTCCAGGAACTGGAAAAATTAATTCTACTGTTTTAACTGTTTGAGGAGCACACATAGTTAGCCAATGGGCACACATCGAAATAAGAATAGAATTTTTATTTTGAGATCCGCAACCATCAGCCATTAATCTAACTTGTTTTATGTTTGTTAAATCAACCTGGGTTGTGAGTTGATTAAAAACTGCTGAAGCTATCTCGTTTGCGGATTTCGCATGAGTGTCCTCTGTCCAAGTGTAACAAAATACATTTTCTTTGGAAATTTTGTTAGTACTAGAACCAACTACGATTGTAAAATTATACATATAAAGTTGTCTACTGTAGTAGGCTATCTGATCTGGGACCTTAGGGAGAACTTGATTTTTCTGACAATCGAACGACAGTGTCAGCATATATTCCTTTTGCTCGCGTAAATACTCATAAAAACATTTTGATTTTAATTTGTGGATCCGAAGTTCTGCCATAATGCTCACTATTAAAGTCTGGTCATTCTGTTTTGCCTTTTTTATTTTCTCTGTCAACTCAGTACACTTGCTACATACATCGACACGCGGAGTTTTAAAACCGATATTGTAATGTTTGTTGAAGATATTTCGAAAAAAACATTCCTTAACTTTTAGTGAAGTATCACTTTGCTGCTCCTGATACATTCGCCACATTTGTTTGATGTTAAGGTCAGATGTCACATATTTCCTTTCAGAAGTAGCGGAGCGGCAGTAATGGGACTCAATGCATTTGAAGGATTCTATAAACTTCATCACATTCTGCTTCTTAGCCAAGTTTTTCATCGATGCTCTATCCCCACCACGTCCATCTTCTGGTAGTTGTCCAGTCCTCAAAAATGTTTTTGATATTCGTCTAAGCCTGTGTACACCAATGTCTAGAATCATCAAAAATATAGCTTGACAAACCCGCACCAATTTATAAGGCTTAGTAAATGTTTTAACGAACATTGCAGTAAATGTTTCGGACTTCTTCCGCTGTCTAACTTTACGTCTGCGTCGAGCTGGAACCTTAGTTTTTAAAAATCTTAAAATGAAATTGTCTTGTTGCCTTTTTTCTTTATTAGCATAAAAAGCTGCATGAAATTTTCTGACATCTTGTATGGTTAGCTCATTACATTTTAGGTTTTTCTTTTTATGATTACATTTTCCCAATTTTTTAAGATCTGGTAGTTTTTTAGGTGCATACCTAAAATAAACACATATTTCCAAATTTATATTAACTAAAGTTGTCAGACCCGAGGGTCAGCGGAGGGTATAGGACCCATAGGGGTGGGGGGCGAACTCACGATAATATAAACTTGCGAATAGTGGCCTGATACAATTATTCAATTGTAATATTCGCAAGTTTATATTATCAAATTAAAAATCTATATAAATATATGTATTATTATAAACACATGCGTAAGTAGGTAAGTAAATTAAATTAAGAACAAATAAAGAATTTCAGGATTTCTTTAAAATTGATATGAACTTAAGCGACTCCTTCTTGCATAAACCTTTCACCTAACCAAGCTATCATAGGGCTTGTAAGACTTACCGATTCTCCTTCTGCTTGTTACGTTTCCATTGATTCTCATTACGGACTCTCTTCCTTGCTTTATTTCCAGTGATTGGAGTAATATTTGTTTCCATTTTAACGACAAAATCAGCACAAATTCAATTAAAATTGCACACGACTCGCACATCTAAACAAAGCCAGCAGCCATATTGTCTTCTATGCTGTAATTGGCTGAGACGGGATAATGGCGGTTTTGTACTTCAAGTGATGGATAGTGTAGCTTCTGCACCTCACTAGTGATTTTAAACGTGATTTTGTATAGGATACAAGCGGATTTGAGATAAACCGATGAAATACAATCATAGGTCATGGTAACTGGTGTTGTAAGAACAAAAAAAGTAGATTTTTATTTTTTGGGATAGTGGCGGATTTGCATCTAGACCCCTCAATTTTACTGTGTGTTAAATAATCATCATCATTGGCCTTAGACATATATTATAGATGATTTAAACAGCGTCACATGGTACAGCACTTTCTCTGATGCCTGTAGAGGCCAACACGGGAAATACAGATTCTGTCACACAGTGAACAGACAAGAGAATTCGCTGATGGTAAGAGATTCTCAGCGCGTTGGTGTCGTTTCGCGCGTTTGTCGGCTAGATATTACATAATACGTATCTAAATACCTACGTACCTAGTGGCTTAGGACATCCGAGACAGAACGTGGACAGCAGCGTTTCTTTTGCGTGATGAGCTGCGATTTCCAATCAGCCTGGCAAACTTAGGTTATCGCGCTGCATTTGCTAAATTCAGAAGTCAAAAAGCATGAGAGCAAATCAAAGTCAAATGTATTGCTCATAGAATAACGTAAATTTTTGTATCACTGCAACCTAAATGAATGAATCGTAGATACTACGGGCGACAGTTACTACTATAATTTATCCGAGCAGTCAATCCTGGCTTCTACCAAGATCCGCTTTTCTACTTTGTTTTCTCCACTTTGTCACTGATCTTCACTGTCTACGATCTCACGTCGTAAACCGTTGGCTCTCGCATCCGACTCGGCGATGTCAATCCATCGATTCTTGGGTCTCCCGTGGGACCTCTTTCCTCATACAGGCAGGTTTAGGCACCTATTTTCCACGTGTCCCTGGGGCTTACGCAATACATGAACAAACCTGTGCACACGTGCCTCTTTGATCTTATCTCTCTAACGCCAAAGCTGCCACGGATGTACTCGTTACGCACTCGATTAAGCTGCGTAACGCCACAAATAGACGCATTTTCATTTCGTTAGCGTGGATTTCGAGGACGTGATTCGTCAGCGCCGGCCAGGTTTCGCAGCCGTAAAACATTTCAGTGCTAATTATTCTGTTGTGTATTAGCTTGATCGGGATTTTAGGGTCACAGGTGACCGCCGTGAGCTCCCGCCATTTGGTCCAAGCTGCATAGATTCGGGACTTGACATCGCCGGACTCGTGCTGCACGAATCCGTGGTGTTTGAATTTATGTTCTACTAACAGCTTCGTTCCTTATACAGAATGGTTTCATGATCCGCGCTGCAGCAAGCCATACACTTTCGCTAGCCATATACGTGACAGTTACTACCATCAGCACGGCAAGCACAAGTGTGCCTGAGACAACTCGCGCTGCGAAAGAGCGTTTGTTTCTTCTCTCGATACTAAGATGAAAGAAAAAGCAGCATCTATGTCGCGCCTTTTATCGATTGTCGCGCGCGAGAGCACAAATGTGCTAGCCGTGAAGGGGCCTATATGTTCGGTTGTCGCTGCATGGAATAAAAAAAACATCCAGTCACGGAGTGGAATATTGGACTAAATCTGAAAACTGTAAAGAGGAAGTACCTATACTTAAAGGGCAAATTGTTTTTCCCATCCCACATTAAGAATGTTAAAATTAAATACAGGGAAAAGTCAGAATGTGGTTTTATATAGGTAATAGGTCCAATCACAGTTAGATACCTACTGACGCAGGTATTTCCGAACCATGCCCTTATAAGGATGTTTTCCTGAAATAAGTTCATTTAATTTCATAACAATATCTACAAGACGCAGACGTCAATAGAGCGCACGTTGTTAGTTGGGAACAGAAAATATTCTCTATTTACTATATTCTCAAGAGTTATATTCAGAAAAGGATACCTGCTTAAATCATGTCAGGTGAGTATTCATGATTATACTAATTATAATAACTTTTATCGCAGTAAATTGTTGGACTTACTTCTCGCCCAAAATGCATGATTGAAGGCCAGACTGTATTCAGTTATATACGTATCGCCTTCTTGCATGATTGAAGGCAAGCTTGTGTTTCCCTTCATTGACTGTTCCACATGACTGTGTGACGTCCTAATGCATCAGGACGTCTTCCGTATATGCTGACAGACCCAGCATAGTTTGGGTATCCGCCGAAACACCACAGTGCAAACTATCTATGTGGTCCTGTGGTGTGTCGATAAAAAGCGGCTGTGGATACACAGAGGGTTTTAGTGGGTAGGGTCCTTTTCGGGCAATCCCACATATTCACGTAACCCCCCCCCGGTAAAGTGATATCTTTCGAAGGTTTTCCCTCTCTCAACATTAATGTTTTTCTCATTTTTAAACCCACCCATGTAATATATCCCTTCTTGGAAGGACCCAGGCGGGAGACATTCACGAAAAATATGTTTAGGAAAATTCGTTAATAAAGAGAAAATGTAGCTAAATAGTGCAGCTTAAGATATAATTGACAGAAAATAGCAATATGTTTATAAGCAGCGTCGTTGTGGACATATTTTTGGACGCTAATTGTTTTTCAGTGAGTAAGTTTCATTTTTTCATCTTCGGCCGTGTGGTGTCCGGCAGAGTAGAAAAGCACCAACCCCTTACACTCGTGGGTGTCGTACAAGGCGACTAATGTTTTCGAGACAAAAGATCTAAGCGCCTCCGTAGACTGGAAAATGGGCAGCAGCGTTTTCCATTGTTATATTATAACACTGCGATCTCCAACCCGCCTGCCAAGCGTGGAGATTAAGGCAATAACCTCCCTTTTCGTGGGAGAGGTCCTAAGTCCTGCAGTAGACTGTTACGGGCTGTGATGATGTGATAATGAAGTTTCATCTTTAAAGTTTTAGTAATCTACAAACATTTAGCTAGCTAAAGACAACAGCGGTACTCTTCAAAGATAGGTAGAGCTCGTCTAATCTAAAATGACGCGCCCCACTATCGCATTACCGCACACAAGCAAGTTAAAAATATGGACGCAATACATATACAAATGCCGTTGTAATTAGTCATTCAGTTGCCGGTGAGATTCAAACGTAGGAACACGCGTCGTTCATTGGCTCCCACACAGATGAAGTGTCGTTATCAATATTTGCACTCACACATCGAAATCAACTAACTAAGTAGTGGGGCGCGTCATCTTAGACTAGACGAGCTCTACTAAATGTCGAAACAGTCAATGACATAATTAATAAGTCTCTAAATAGTGCATTAGGTGTATTGACAGATATTAACAAAAAATATTTTTGATACTGTAGGCACCTATTTATTGCCTGTAATTGTCTACCAATAACCTTATAGCCTTTCCTTTATATACTGCACACACTCTTATACTCTTTAGTAGGGGAAGGTGGGGCAGAACCGGGACCATTAGCTTGAATTGTCATTAGCTATAAAATACACTTATGCGCTAACGGACCCTAATAAGCGGACTCTGGGCCCTCGTGTTATAACGCCAAGATGATGATGACGATGACTTATGCGCTAACGAAATTCAATGAAAAATGATTTATAACTACATACATTTATATCCTAACGAAAACCAAATAAATTAATTTAGCAAACGCAGCTAGATGTACAGAAACGTTTCAGAAAATGGCATTTGTATATAATCGCTGTCCTCGTGCTACCATGTTCGTACGACGGACGTTGCTCAACCTATAGGAGAACCTATAGCCACCCGTCGCACGACCGTTGCCAATTAGGGCAGCGCCTTAGTATCCCGGTTGTGCTCTCGCGAACGAGGTCCCGGGGTCCGCCTTGACCGTGATTCCGATTTTGGAAGATCAGGTGATTACCCGTGACCATGTTACCAGACCTGACTAGATTGGATCATGGCTACACACTCAGCCGCCTGAATATGCAGGTTTCATCACGGTGTTTTCCCTCACCGTAAAAGCATCGGTTAGTGTTCCTATGTAAATAACCTTCTTAACTCAGGAAGAGACATTGGTGCATGGCGGTAAAGTGACATTCATGCGTACGACCAGTCTGAAGGTTACCTAGCCTATTGAGTATAGACGTTTCTATTATCAGGGGTATCACTCACGAATTCCTCTAAGACTGAACGAGGTCGTCAAATGGTCGCTGCAAAAGCAATCTGTCCCCATTCGTCTCCCGAGACAGCTTTTCTCGTACCCAAAGTTATTGGACTCTCCTTTTTCCTCACTTGAACTCATAATTTATTTGGTCTTTTGTACGTAATTAAGGCGTGCTAATTTAGCCTGTCCAGCTCCCTTTAAATGTCCTGCAGTTTCTGTGGCGAGCGGCCACACAGAAAAGACGCAGACACGTCGTGGACAGGGCACAGACGGAACGCGGACGCGACTTAAAACATACTGAAAAGACAGGGCACGGACGCGGCGCCGTCGCGGACTATGTTTTGCGTCGCGACGTTTCTATACATTTTATATGAAAGTAAATTGAACGGGCGCCGCGTCTGCGACGTGTCTGCGTCTTATAAGCGCGCTCCACATGTTCGCCGAAACTTCCGGCGAAACTTTTGCCGGGACTTTGGTCGACCCTCTACATTCTCGCCTATTAGGGATGTGGTGGTGTCAAAACGCGCGACATTTTATCGATTCATCGGTGTAATATCGGTAATCAACTGTAAACAGGGTCACAGAGGTGATGGCAGCTTCTCTACTGTAATTACTTGATCTACTAATATCCTGGATCATGGTCAAGTGTACCTCGAACCTGTTACGGGAAAAAGCGCTAGAAATATAAATATAAAGTCGATCAAATTGAGACGACAACAAACTATCTCTACTTAGTCTATGAAATAGGCGAGACATGCCAAACATGCACGGGACTACACGAATACTCCCTCTACATTCTCGTGTTCCCGCGAAACTGTCCACATGTGGAGCGCGCTTTATTACGCCTTTTCTGTGTGGCCGCTCGCTTAGACGTTCGCAGATCTCTCGGAGCGATCCCGTTACTAGTGCGACTTTTGCCCTGTAGTCTTTTAGTCCTTCACACTCTAGGACCTCATGGATGGATCGCTATTTCTTCAGCTATTAGGGCTTCCCTTGCACATAGGGGCTGTCTGTAGCTTCGATTGTGTATAATAGTTGGACCAGAGGGAGATGTTCTGTAATTGTACTAACTACTGCCCTGTACTGGGTGTCTTCAAAAGCCATTAGCGTTTCATATTAGCATGCCATAATATTTAATAATATTTTTCAAATAATTTAATTAAATTTAAAGTTGTGAACCACTAAAAATACATGCTTCCAAAAATGAACATGCTTATATTCAATACTCTAGCTTTCTTAATAATTTGGTGCCAAATTAATTGTAGTCTGTAATCTTTTTGGATGTGAACATTTTGAGACTCATCATCATCACATCATCACAGCCCATAACAGTCCACTACAGGACTTTGGGCCTCTCCCGCAAAAGGGGAGGGTATTGCCATAATCTCCACGCTTGGCAGGCGGGTTGGAGATCGCAGTGTTGCAAACATAACAATGAAAAACGCTGCTGCCCATTTTCCAGTTTATGGAGACTAGATATTTTGCCTCTAAACGTTAGTCGCCTTGTACGACACCCACGAGTGTAAGGGGTTGGTGCTATTCTACTCTACCGGTCACCACACGGCTATGAGACTAATACGCTCCAATAAGGAATTTGAAATATGGTAAAATATTTGAAAAAAAATAGACCATAGCAATTAGAATTATGTGTTTCTGCCTGCTCCTACGGGAAAAAGAGGACATTATGTATGTAAAAAATAAGTGTGTCAATTAAAAGATATTAAATTATAGTTCAGTCTAATAAAAAATACAGTGTTGGGATTCAAAACAGCAATTAAGTACACAGTATACTTAAGTATTTTGTTTGGATGTTTTAAAATATGTATTGTTATTTCATATTGAACTTTTCTTTCATTTTACAATTTTCATACACATAATATTATATACATTATTGTTATTTATTCATGCCCAATTGAATCCAGCACACCACAATTAAATATAAATAAACATTATTGTTATAAAATACATCATCTCATCGTTTTCACATCAATGCATTCGCCACCCTCGAGTTCCAATTCGGTCGCTGTGTTATGACCTGAAATAATAAAGAAATATTTACAAAAACTCAATGTAATAGATTTGTGAGGTCACAAATAACATACACATTTCAGCTTTCTGCATAACGCAAGCAATAAGGTTTTTTTTTTATTTTTGCCTCATGGTAAGCAGGTTGCTTAAGTTAAATATTTTGAAATCGATACTACTGTGTAAAAGAATATAAAGTTATAAAAAAATATGTAATACCTGATATAGCATCTCCATCGAATTCAAACTTCAGTCTACTCAATGGTAGTTCAAAGTGTTCTGCGCATCTTGTCATTGCCATTGACAATTTATCTGTAGCCCTAATCGTAATCTCGAACGGTTTCTTTACATTCTGACATTGGAATTTCAGCTTGATTCCATCCTTTATTTTCTCTTCATCTCGTGTTACCATCTGCGATATGCTCTGGTTAACGATGCCACCGTCGATGAAGTTAACAATATTGTAGCCTATCTTGTCTGGTGTATCGTCTGGATTGAGTATTTTGTCTTCGTAAGTAAATAATAGGTTATCACGACTAACATTCTTCTTCTGAGCGAAGTAATCGAATATCTGTGTCAGTTTTTGATACTTGCGTATATGGAATCGGAAGAACTCACAGCTCTGCCAATAAACTTTTATAGAGAGCTCCTCGTTTTCATCCAAGGGATCGTTTTCGTCTATGACAAGGACGTCCCCTGGTGGTTTCGGTTGGCTACTGAAAAGTGATTGGCCTCGTGAGCCGTCGTATACGTCTTCGGCGTCTCCAATAACGTACACTGGAGGGCTTTCGGTACTCGGCGCCCGACCTCTCGATCTGCGAGTAGTCCCACCCCTTTGCCTTACGCTTCGGCCCCTTCCTCGTCTTCTAGGTGGTGCGGCATCTGGCTCCGTGTCAGTATTTCCTCTTCTTCGGGTTCGAGGAGGCTGCATTTCCTCAATTTCAGCACTACATGTGTCATTTGCCGCCGACGCCCGCGTGCGTCTTTTCGATCTACTCTGAGGCGGATTGCTCCCTGAAACATGAGCTTTATTACTTACGGAAGGCTGTGTTTCTTGTGAGTCGCTCGCAAATGTACCGGGTGCAGATTTGGCGCCAATATCATTTTCCTGTGGTGTTTTATCCAGCTCAAATGAGTCGTCCAGAAAACTGCTACTTACAACGTTTTCGCTGTTGAATTTGTTCTTCATCATCTGTAACTCTTTCGCTACATTGCCGAAGCAGTCGTTTTCAGAGTCTGACGACGACATTTTTGTGAATAAATTATGAAATCAACATGAAAACAACTAACAACCGTATACACCAAACAAAAAGGCAAAAAACACTATCTTGACAGCTCTAGAGTTGGACACGGAGATAACAATTACTGTAACGTAACCTACCTAGTACGTTATCGTAAATATGTTATTAGTATTCTCAATGGTGAATGTTCCATAGGTTTTTATAACTTTATTTTCTCTATGTGGTTTTTACGGATTTTATTTTTTAATTTATTATTTATTCACAAAGAGAATGGGCAATTTGTATTAGTTGCGTTCCCACCAATTAATCAAATTACGACTTATTCAGGTGTGTAGTGACTAGTATCAAGACTATTTTGACTCTTCAGTGCAATGAAAGAAATATAACGTTTATAGCAATGGGTTGTGCCAATATTTTTTTCCTGAATGAGATATGAGAGTTACGAGTTTGGGCCCAGGCAAACATTGAAACCGCTTTTATAGGCCAATAACATATGTGTTGCAAGTGGCAAAGTGTTGCAAGGGTGGGGAAAAGACCACCCAAAGTTGTGGGTATAAAAGTGCACATAATTTTTTTTATGTCGAGTAGTAGGCAAGCAGTCAAGCGATGGAACGATGCTGATGGAAAGTGGTCAGCAACACCAGGCGTATCGCCAATGCGTTGCCAACCTCTAAAACACACAAACAACAAAAAGGCAAATGCACCTCCACTGCCAAAGCTACGGTTTACCCAATCCCCACCCCGTTAAGTTTCCGCACTGGAAACTTAACAGTAGAAACACAATACTATTTAATAAGAATTAGCTACTACCTATCAGCAAATCGTGTCTTAATGAAATCTTAAGTCACGGCGACAATTTTCCATATCATGTGTGACGTCAGCAAACTAGTCATAATCATAAATCCCTAGATTAGAATTTGAGGATTTGGATTTTCACTGTCAAAAGATAATTTGGCATGTAGGTACCTACATACAATAAAAAACTCAAAGACTTCTGGGAATCACGGTCAGAACTATATAACGAATTTAATATCTAGAGCTTAATAAAATCTTTAATCGAATTTTATCTTTTCCTTGTATACTTTATTGGGTTGGATGCTTTATCCGTAGAAGCGCAGAGCAGATCTATATATAGTAATCTATGTAGATTTACAAGTCAAAAGTTGGCACGCTTGGTGGTTCTTATGGTGGTAGGACAACCCACAACCCATGGGCGCCCCCAGGATTTCTTTCAGAGCGGCACTATATTTTAATATTTTCAGAAGGGGACGAAATTTCTGACGTTTTGGCTTTAAGAAGCTTGCACAGTTAACTTGAAAAGAGACAATTAAAATATTGGGAGTAGACCACGACGATTTAGTAGTGGCGGCCCAAATACCCACATTATGTGCTCAAAATACAAAGGAATATTGACACGAAGATGATTATTTATTTATTTATTGCTATGGGTAAACATAATTAGGTATTTAATAAAATTTTATTTATTTATTTCTTACGCTTTTATGACATAGCGCAAGATTTACTTTACTATAGGATAAAAAGATTTTAGAAACTAGATAAGAAATTACTTTTGCTACCGAATTTGTAATTACGCGTTTTATCAGGGAATTACTTACAAGATTTTGTAATTTATGATCGTTTGGTTCAATAGGTACATTCATAATCTAAAAATGATTATTTATCTGTAAAGGATTTATAGCTTATTGTATTAACCGTAATAGATACACAGCAGAGATATATCCCTAAAAAGATTAGTAAAAGTACCATATTTACCTGATATTATTTCTTAAATTAAATCATGCTTTACATCTTTTGAATATCAATTTTATTCCGTCGTCATTGTATAATCCTTTTCCTTAAAGTCGCTTTACGCGTCTGTCTGTCTATCTGTATTTCCGCTAGCTCCTCCCAAACCACGCAACGGATTTTGATACGGTTTTTAATTAATTAGGAGAATTTCTTCGGAAAAAGGTATATGGATTTTGCAGAAACCTAGAGAACACCCTCGTGAACCTAGGGTGGGTCAATATTTAAGTATAAAATGAAAAGCGTTCACTGTTGCCCATGACATTTGCAATCTAAATGGAGCGGTCTTGTGGGATACTTGTAGAAATTCTTTTAAAGAACCTCAAATTATAGTGGAAAGGAAACTTCGGGAGAGATCTCATTCCACATCTAGCAAGTGGGCGGTAAAAAGACTCGCGATAGCTGTTGCCAGTACGCATAGCACGAGTTGCTCTCGCGCGATAAGCTCGAAATGGCGTGACAAAGATACTGAGGCCTAATTCTCACGATGTGACAACTCGAATTCGATATTTGTTCTAGCCACAAAACTCCATTAATAATGATATTGAAATATCTATTGCAGCCAAAAACGAGTTTCTCAACTATCTTTGACAGTCGTAAATTGTCGAAGATCGATTTCAGTGACGTTTTACTACAGTTTTATTGCTAGAGAAAATATCTAATTTGAGATGTCACACCGTGAGATACGCCCTCCAGCTCTCCTTTCATCTTAGTATTGAGAGAAGGAAACAAATCCGCGGCGCGAGCAGTGTCGCGGACACACTTGTGATAGCCTTACAGGAAGATGCTTAGCCATAAATTTATCCCAACATCCGAGTTTGCGATGGCGGAAAAGTGACGGTGGCACCAAACTAAAATGTTCCTCGGAACATTACCTGAATTCAGTGTTGAGAATAGCGTGAATGATAAATATCTCAGTCAGTGTACTTTAGATAGAGCTATCAGTACAGGAAACAAATTGTTGGTTCCATAATTAACAAATTAAGTAAATCAATTTCGATCTGTAACGATAACGGGCACTGTAAAGGTAATTCTTCCTTTTCCATTACATTCATATTACATTAAGTTTCACGATTAGGCTAATGGGCATTTCACTTATCTACTTTAACATCTTTTACATAAGTAATTACTTATCTTAAAAAAAGAGAAACAGATCTCTCTGATAAAAATGTAGCAGATATCATTATCATAGTACATTATTGTATGCAACGCTGTACCTTGATATATGCAGGTAATCCCCTTTTGTAATTACCGATATGCATTATTATTATTATTCCTGAACAGACACACTGTTGGAATAACTTATATGTCCCTACCACACTATCCTCAGCCTTTTTGACATTCTCAATTAATTTTATTCTTAAAATATTCGTCCACTCGGCTTTAACGGCATTGGTACTTGGTGCTGATACCACTCGCACTGGATGCATAATTAAGTTCATCTATGTACATTTTATCTAGGTAACTAGAAATTTATTTAAATGTACGTTTATTTTTTTACTTATTTAATTATTTATTGTAGACAAGACGTTGGACATTGGTTGATGTGGTTAGAATTTTATTTCTGAACTTTATTCTTTCCGACCCAATACTTAGAAGTACATTAGAAGACGCTTTAGATATAATTTATCTAGCATGAACTTGTCAAATCATTGAATCATCACATATTCTAATAAAATCTTTAGCTTTTTTAGATTTTAGCTTTTCCAAATGTATATAAATAAATAACCCGTAGTCATAGGTTGTGAGCTAAGAATATTATAATTATTATTTATGATACTTAAGGGGCAATATCTATAATGTACCTACTTTGTACCAAAAAATTTAAAAGTGCCGGCCAAATCTTAAAAGTAATTTGATTTGGTAGAGAGCTTCATTCTGATAATTTTTGCTACCTCGGCCATGCTATACGACCTTTGCTAGAGTTGTCAATAAAGCTTGAAGATCTAAATTTCTAATCATAGAAATGGTAGATTATTAGGTTTCTGTAACAATTCTAATGATTGTCGTATAGTTATACTGTGTCTTATTATTAGTGCTGTCGAAATTGTTATCATAATTTTGTTGGCCGGCGCTTTCAACAGCACTTTTAGTTTTTTTTTAAAGGACCGTGAATGTTCTCCTTTTGATTTTAGAATTACTAATATGTTTTTGAAATAAATACATTGTAATTATTAAAAAAAATACAGGGAAAGGTAGTTGATTTTTCTCCCATTTGTTTTCATCACCGTACCTAGACCAAAAGGATGGAAAACTTAGCTACCTTACCTTCACAGCTGAGCAAGTTATTTTTCTGCTCTGTGGCCAGGACAGTGGCGCCACCTTCTTAACGCACTTCCGTTTCCGTTACAGCCAAACTAGTTACGCTGTTGGTGGCGCTGGGAGCCGCAGTTGCGTACACGCACAAGCCCTTATTGGGTGTTGATCCTAACACGCTCCAATGCGTGCCTGAGGTAAGCCTTCCTTTTTTTAAACCACAAAGGTGGCATACAAACTTACGGCCTGCCTGATGGTAAGCAGTCACCGCAACCTATGAACGTTTGCAATACAGGGACATCACACACGTGTTGCCGACCCTGTAAAAACCTTTTCACCCCTTTCTCCAGTGAAAACCTCTGAGAAATATTTTTAAGAAGTAAGGCTGCGTCCGGATACCTCCTCCTGGTCGTACTACCAGCTTCTACCACAATATGAAATAAATACCACAAAGAAAAGGTAAACGACGCTTCGAACGCATTACTCATACATTTACATTACTCATAGAACACATAACTATGTAAAATCAGGACACTCGAGGTTTCGTAATCCCCATTTTCCTCCGTCAAATGTCAACCGATTTCAGTGATTTTTTCAACAAGTATATAAAATTAAAATTATCAATGATTGAGCCTTTTGCTTTTTTTGGAGGTGTAAAGGTTTCGTTCAAACTCGGTCATTTTTTTTCAGTAGTTGAAAGATTATAACTTTTATTCAAGATAACTTATCTAAAAAACTAAACGTACAGATCAAAATGAAAATCATGGGGTGTACGAAACCTTGATTTAGTAAATCAAAGAAAAATATGGCGTAGCCCTTGGCGTCAATATTTAGGTTGAGGGCCCGGGGCCTTTGATCATGATCCAGAGTTTGAAAGATCAGGTAGGTAAGTACAGTAGAGCGATTGCCACCTCAACGACCCTGTTAACAGGAGAACCTGACCAGGTTGAGTAAGAGAAAACATTGCGAGGAAATTCACATTGAATTTCGTGATAAGTCCCCCTAAATGCCAAATTTCATCATTTTACAAACATCCATCCATTCCTTTATTTTCAGTTTCTATTTTAATTTGAATTCTCTTGTCCACAGGAATTCCTCTTGCTGCCCCACCACGAGGAGTGCAACCTCTACTATCAATGCGACCACGGCCGGGAGATCCTCATGCCTGGCTGCAGTGCTCCCCTGATCTTCGATTTCGAGCTGCAGGTAACATTCATACATACACACTCACGCCCATATCCCATAGGCACAGATTTATGTCACAAGCTACGATCTTGACACATATCCTTTTCATCTTCTACATTTATACATTATTTCATACTTCTACGCAGGTTGAGGATTCTCCTGACCTGCCCCTTTTGGAGTTCTTCAGTTTTAGGTAATTTTGTCGAAAATCATATTTTTATCCCCCGACACAGAAAGAAAGGTGTTACAAGTTTGTCGTTTGTATCTGTGTATCTGTCTGTTGCATCATATGCCCCAAACTGCTGGACTAATTTTGTTGCCGTTTCTTTAAACGGTAGTATAAAAGTATTGGGAAGCCAGCTTGATCGCCATGGTTCTTGGTTTGTTTCATTAAAATCAGCTGTTTAGGAAGTATAGCAAACTAAAGTATTTAACATGAATCATCTTGTATGACATCCGTTAGTGGAGTAATAATCCTATTATTATTACACAACAATTAACGATAAAATATCCACACGTGTAGGATATATGTAACACCCATGTTACAATTGTCCAGTATCGGTCCTAGACATCATAATTGCTATCTTATCTGATTATTTATTACAGGTCAATTACAGACAATTTCTGGTTCCGTTAATTGATGATAAAAATCGTACGGTAGAAAGATAACTTATTGTATAAGGGTGGTGAATGATACGGCCACGTGGAGCGGCTGTTAAAAAAAATTTAGACACTGAACCGATTAAATTATATAAGTATTTAAGATTATTTATTTGTCTCTAGGAATAGTTAAAATTAAAAAAAGGTGGGCGTGATTACTTATTATTATCTTCCTCATCAATGTAAAGTAATGCCAGATTGCAAATTTACATGACACTTACGTTGACTAAATGATATTATAAAATGTTCCTAAATAATTGAAGTACGGCATCAACATTAAAAACTCGTGATTTTATGACTGGTAAGTGCGGTACATCTTTAAGATGTCCACTTAAGTTTGGTGCGATCGGGCATTAAATTCGCTTATTGCACTTACAGCCAACGGGCACCCATCCAGTATATGCTGCGAGCGTTGCTTAATCTTGGTTGTCGGTGTCGCAAGTACGCTGCCACTAGACCAGTGCCGCAGTCTTAGCTATCGCTTTGTATGTAGGTACGTCATGAGCTGGATACAGCTTAGACGGACGGCCAAGTCTATTCTGATGATGACTGTTATGACGTCGTCTCGGAAGGGCAGTGACTGAAAATCGGCGCGTCTGGCGGCGCATGCGCAGCCTTCGCACTGCCGAGTCACTTCCTTTTCGACGAACGAGGGGCAGCGCAGTTTTGATTTGTTTTTGGTTAAATTTTGGTCCGGGTACAGTCGGCATACAATTTTAGTGTGTGCCTACTGGATCTGGACTAGCATTTCGTATCAAATGGGAACATGTAAGAACGTCTTTGTAACATCGTTTCGTCGAATAACAATATTTTCTTTCTTTCTTTCTACTAGGTCATCATGTAATCAGGAGTTCTATTTGTGAATATTTAGTATTATTTGTGAAACGGATTTCAAGTTTGATTTTCGGCATGAAAAATTCATCATTTTTTACAATCACATTGGCAAGCCCGAAAGAGTACGGTTCAAAAATAGGGAAAACCAGCATCATGCATTAAAATATCGAATTTTTGATGCCGAAAATGAAATTGAAAACCGTTTGAATCGAGGCGAGAGATTCAAAAATATTCCAAGGTATTCGAGCTCATCGTGTAATTGTTTTATTTCCCAGGGCTGCAACTGGGAACGAGACACCAAATGCTGGCTCCGGACCAATCCAGACGACCTTGAATCAGGGTCAGGGGAGGAGGGCTCTGGTTCCGGTGACGTGGCATGGTTCAGTGGCCTCTCTGAGGATCTAGATGAAGAGTTTCAAGGTGAGTTTGGTGGATTTAACTGTTAACAAAGGACAGAATGATGAGACAGACTAAGGCTGTGATATTATATTCTTAAGGTCTCATTTGAGATCCTAATATTTGAGTTATTTAAAAAGCCGTTAGTGCATTTGTAGGAACCTCTTGATTGTAGTAAGAAAAGTAGGCACTCGGTGGCTTTGTCTGGCGGGTCCGACAAAGCGTTTGCTCTCTAGCTTACTATAAGATTTTCTTTTTGCAATCACACCAACTCTCTCAGGGTCATCTGAATCGGTCAGAACCCACAGCCCGTTTATTTCGTCCATCTAACGGTCCCAAGAATCCATCCTTGACCCCTGACGATTTTACTTTTTTTTTACCATTAATGTGGCAAATGAGCTTACAGCCTGCCTTATGTTAAGCAGTCACCGCAGCCTATGGACGTTTGCAATACCGGGGGCATCACCCACGCGTATTAATATATAATGTAGGCTGTAATAACCTTATATCAACAGGAATGTGTATTTTATTTTACTCAATTGCAAACAAGTAGACAGCCCACCTGATAGTAAGCGCCAACTGTCGCCCATAACATCCACGATTCATGCATTCAGGTTGCAGGCAAGCAAAAATTCGAAACCGCAAGTGCGCTGTCACTGTGAGGACTAAGATGAAATGCTTCATGTTTGCAACATTGCTGCTTGGTCGCAAAAAAAGATAAGGCGGTGGTACTCATTCAGGCGGACCCAAACATAACCATTTTTAGACCCATCGTAGAAGCGTAGAGGAAAGTAACCAAATATGGAATAGGGTCCAAATATGGAATTCCTTTATTTCTTCGAAAATAATAATTTAAATGGCAATACAGAACCATATTCTGTTTCATAAACTTATATTAGACGTGTATAGGTTTAATCTTGTCAGTAGGGCGAAGGCCGGTGACATGGCAAGTGCGTTTTGTTTGGTTGCTGCTCAGAACATTTTAATAGACGTAAAAACGATGTATTTCTTGTTATTTAGAGAGTAATAACGTTCTACTCGCATATTTATGTGGTTGCATATATATTAGTTATTGTATTTCCAGGATGTTTATTTGTTTCTGTTTTGTAATTATTTTAATATTGGCAATAATTTCTGAGGTCATTAAATTCCAAATATGGACAAGCACTGGGGTCCACTTATGGAATATTCTATATTCGGGTCAAAATCGAAATTGATGGTTTAATGTATACTTTTAATGTGTTTATATTTATTTTTCAGAACGCTTTCTAACACAAAAAATAAAGAAAAATATCCGAAATCTAAAAATGTATTGATTTATAACATAAAAACTATTATTGTGATTTGCGGTTGGTAAACAGCATTTTTCATACAAAGCCTTATGAAAAGCTGTTTTACAAACAGCAAATACTTATTTTTAAGATTTAAGCCAGTTGAATCGATTTGCTCCAAATGTTATCTATGTTATATATTAGATAGGACGGATAACTCAAGATACGGGGACCACCCGGGGGTCACTATGTCCAATTTCATATGTACCTATTTTTATTTTTATTAAATCTTTTTTATTTTGCTATAGGTATAACAGTCTTATGGTTTTTTAAACTAGTCTAACTACTAAACCAATTTAGTAAGTGATGAGACTGTTATTAAGTATTACAAAACATTATTTCATCATATTTTTAAGTATTTGTTGAGTCTTTTTCTTATGGTCCATATTTGGGGTACCTATTCCATATTTGACTACCTTTTTCATTTTTTTATTTAACTAGATTTTTGATACTCTAAATAGTTATTAAAACCATAAGACTATCACTAAGTGTTGCAGTACATTATATATTCTCATCTAATAAAAAAAAAATCTTCGTACTATGAATAGTTTATTTTTTATATTCAAAAAACAAAATGGTATTCCATATTTGGTTACTTTCCTCTAATAAGACACATTTCCTTTTAGTTTATTTTTTTGTTTCCAGATTTAATAGATTCTGAGAATAGGCCAGCACATGTGGAAATGGGCTCCGATGCCCAGCACTTCACGTCGGTGCTGGACTGCAGCCGAGTCGATGAGGCTTCCAGACACGTAGCTTACAGGTACGTCATGTATATCAAGTGTACTCAGTGAATATCTTGGAAATATCCCGGTTGTGCTACACCGCGTGAGGGCTCGGGCCTTGAGCATGATCCATGATGTGGCAGATCAGGTAATTACGGTGGAGTGATTGCCACCTGACCTCCGTGACCCTGGTATCAGGGGAACCTGACTAGATTAGATCATAGTTATACATTAAATCAACTGAATATGCAGGATTCCTTGCGATGTTTATCCTCACCGCATATATGTGTGGACGTTTCACCCTCTCGCTGCTGACCACGTAAAATATCATTTTACCCCTTTCTCGAAGAACTCCAATACTCTCCAGATAAAACAAATCATTCCACAACCATAGTCCTTTGGAACCGTACATTAGCCGCACCGCCGATCTCCGATAGCAAGCCGCCATCTTGATACGATTGGTTTTAACTCAATTGCATCAAAATGGCAGCGTACAATCCTTCAATTCAATAAATAATCCGCCATGTATTTTATTGTGTGCAATAAAGTGTCAAATAAAATAATTAATAAATAAAATAAATATTAACTTAAGTATAATATAGGCTCCTATATATTATGTCGAGCGCGGACCGGCTCTGCTTAGCATTGTCGGGCACTAACCGGCTCTGTCTGGTATTGTCGGACACGGTCCGGCCGTCCTGGGGTGGCCAATATGTCACTGTGTGTTTCCTTCCTACTTTCCTACCCCCTCTTCTTTGACGATTGAAAGGAATATGTAATGTCCTACTCAATAAAGAAATTTTGACTTCGACTTTGACTTTACACAATACAATTTGCAATAGGTATCCATAGTTTAAGTCCGGTAGTTTTTGGAGGCCTGGAGACCTGTGAACACAGGTTACTCGTAATCTAGTACAGGCTCCAGTCTCCACATACATAACACATGTAAAACTATGTAAAAGTAGTAGTAACAATTATCGTAAATGTGATGAAAATAAATAAATATTTATTATTATTATTATTACTTTGAATAACACTGGTGTTTTTCTTCCAGGGGCGACTGCCAACGCTTCTGGCGCTGCGTCGGAGGCGTCCCTGAGACCTTCTACTGCTCCGACGGCCTGTACTTTGACGAAACGAAGCAGACTTGCGACTTCGAAGCCAACGTACGGTGCCAAGTAGCGCAAGAAGACGAGTTGCAGGGCGAGTTCATGGTGTACAACAAATAGAGAGATTGTTGGCGAGTTTATTAAGTCTGGACTGCTGGAAAAACTAAAGCTAAAGCACGTTTCAATAGACAATGACAAAACATTTGATTGTTACGTAAGAAAAGGACTAACATCAACATCATCATTGAGACATTACAGTTAGAAAAAGAAATGGCGATGTTATGCAATGAAACCATCTAAAGCACGCTTTAATAGAAAATGATAACAAATTTGAGCATGACGTTACAAGGACTACACTGTTACTAACATGCCGTCGTTGGGATACTATAATTACAAAAAAAAACAAGTGGCCCTTACACGGTCAATATTATGAGTTTGTCCACGGCGTTCGTCTCGCCGGATCCGTCATCCGAGGAAAAACCGGACGCCGGACGTCACGAGAACAAACGTTCATATAAATATATAGACCGCTTTTTCAGTCCGGTATTTTCTCGAATGACGGATGCGGCGAGACGGACGCCGTGGACGCTCAATTCTGTTGTCTTTTAATATTAGAACACATTCTAAGTATACACGTCGATGTTAGTCTTCTCTCATATTCCCTCGGCCATTGATTGTAATAATGATAAACGATAGTACGGTAGTCCGTTACAAGAACAATGCAATTTAATAATTAGGTATTTGTACAAATTTTCGTTGATAAAGTGATAGAGATAATCCTCGATCACGCAGCTACCACGACTGTTATTTATTACATTAAACATTATGTAGATACGTAACAATTTAGATTTTGCGTTTCAAATTTAATGTGACTGATAGATTTCCCGAGAGCTGATTAAGAAGAAAAAATAGTACAAATAACTGTACTAGATGGCACTGATATAATACTATATTATACACAATTCTCAGAAATAAATCAAAACGAGACCGTCAGATGTATAAAAATGTAAACATTTAGGTACTAGAAAAGGTACTAAAACGAAGTATATTTTCACGAAACAATTTTCCGATGACTTCGGTTACCAAATTCAATACTTGGGAATCCTGTCTAAGCAGCGCCATCTAGTTAGGCACGCCGAACTATACTTTGAAAATCCCCCATTACATACGCAAGTAGGTATGTAGAGCTCGTCGAATTTAAAATGACGCGCCCCACTATCGCATTAACGCACACAAGCAAGTTTAAAATATGGACGCAATACATATACAAATGCCGTTGTAATTGGTCATTCAGTTGCCGGTGAAATTCAAACGTAGAAGCACGCGTCGTTCATTGGCTCCCACACAGATGAAGTGTCGTTATCAATATTTGCACTCACACATCGAAATCAACTAACAAAGTAGTGGGGCGCGTCATTTTAGACTAGACGAGCTTTACCTATTAACAAAAAAAACTTACTATTTACTAAAAAAAACTTAAAAGTCACGATTTAACAAGTTGCTTGTCATTGAAACTATAAGTAAAACAGCATTCCTTGACTTTAATAAGGTCGTCAATTGTGGAGTACCCACCTCGACAATTTAGGAGCAATCTCTAAGTACAATGCTATTACCAAAGTAGAACTTGTCAGTTGCACTGCAGTGCGCCAAATTGGTTTTATCATATTTGTTAAAGGAAAAAAAAATTAAGTACTGAAGCATATTCCAACACGAGTTGTATTATTTATTTATTTATTTGTAGTAGTACAGACAGCTGTATATAACAATGTATAAAGTTCTATTATAAAACAGTAAGCAACAGTTCCTCGCCAGTGGAGACAGCATTTGTAAAAAGCTGTGTAATGTATTATACCATTTATACCATCTTATACCATGAGCATTTTATTTTTATATATGTAAATGATTTTAATGTATTAGGCACGGATAAACGATTACATTTTTATGTAACAAAATGGAAAAAATTGAAATCGCTTACAAATTATTTGCTTAAAACCGATTTTTATATTCAGCGTTGTTGATGAATTTTGTGGTTTTTCGCTAAATATTAAGACGTTTCGATAAATAAATGTGTGAAATAAACAATGTGTTCGTCTCCCTTCTTGTTAAGTTTAATAAAGCAATAGTTTTAATAACTCGACTGTTCATTGGCGTTGCCCCTATTTGTCGTTTTCTAGATAAGTAGAAAATAAAGTGCACCGGAAATTGTGTTTTATTTTTATTCTCATAGATATTTTTACGTGAACAAAATTACAGGGTCTCTATTTTTGAATTACTTGCATCGATTCGAACGGCTTTTAATGATATTTTAACGAATTAGATGAATTAAAAATTCAATATATTTTATGTCATATTGGCAATATAGAAGTAGTAACAAAGAGTACGGTAGAAAAATAGGGAAAACCAGCATCATGCATCAAAATATCCAAGTTTTGATGCCGAAAATAAAAACTGAAAACCGTTCGAATCAAGGCGAGCGATTCAAGAATAGGACTCCAGGAGGCATTATTAAAATTGTCTTATTGTAATGCATTAAATTAATTTTTAGGTGAACTTCGCTGTATAAAGTTACTTAAGCAAAATTAGGACAGACATGGCGAAAAAGAGTTTTTCCTGGTAACCCTTATTTACAATTTATTCCTTCTTGAATGGGTTAGGTTTCGGCTTATCAACCTTCTCATGAGGGTAGTAAGGATGGTCCTGCCAGAAACTGGTCTCTACTGTCCGGTAATCCTTGTTGAAACCAGCTAGAGTCTTCATTTCTTCCTCGGTTAGTTCAAAATCGAAGATGTCAATGTTCTCTTCAATTTTCTGCTTTCGTGTAGATTTCGGGATCGGCGCTAAGCCCCGTTGGACCTGCAAAAAAGATTGAATGAATTATACTTTTTGCATATTTACAGAATATAGTATAGATTATTATTGTTTTAAAGTCTGCGTACGCTTAAAATTTTATATTTTATTTTATTCATTCAACATGAATTAAAAACTTTAGTTTTTATGGTAAACACAGAATATTTACAAACCCAAAAGAAAAAAAGGAGAAAAAATATAAACATTCAATAATAACGATTAAAATTATAAAGTCGTCAACAGCGCTACCCCCGTCATTGTACTCAGAAAGCTATCTGGGTCAACTAGTCAGATAACAAAGCAATGAATAAATATTTATAATTCCCTAAATCGGAACAAGTTACTTAAATATAATAATAAATAAATAATAAAACATTTATTTCGGAAAGTATCCATATCAGTTAGGTAAATACAAAGTAGTTTATAATTAGTAGGTACATTTATTATTGATACCCCGACCCTGCTCACGCCCGACGCATCTACACTACCCCACGGCAGTATGTAGTTGCAACCAGCGCCGCAGCATCGGAGAATCGCACGCCGCAACAGTGACGCGCACCGCTTGCGTATGATAGTAAAAAAGCAATCTGTCCGTGCCTCCGCAAACATCGCCGAGGCACTGCAGTATCGCGGCAGTCCCAATAGCACCCTAAACGCGTTGTTGTACTGGACGCGCAGGCATATAGGCAGGAAATTATCTCCTATCGGATATAGATTAAGTATTAATTCGCATTATAATAGCTTTAAGTTTAGTTTAAGTTTAGAAAAATTAAATTGGGCATCTTGGCATATTTTCACAGACAATGTTTCCAAGTTTACCGCGGTTCAGTTTTATATGAGGCTATTTAAGAATTCAGCGCTACGTATTTAAAGACCTTTAACGACACCACCACAAAATGTGCTGGTCGCTATAACCATCAGAGAAAGTGCCGTACCATTAACAGTGATGCTGTTTCATAATCATATATTTAAGAGTATGACTCTTGTCGGTGCAGTTCTCTCCTGCCCGCCAACCTCTTCATGTCTTTATAATCCCCGGCGCTCACTTTTTCCTTCACTTTCTGACGCTGTTTAAATCATCTATAATAGATCTCTGAGGCCAATGATGATGATTATTTCAAGACCTTCAAGATAAGTACTAAAAGCATAGCTCCATAATTTTACCAGATATTTTATAGCGATTTGTGGTACAGTTTTCTTGTATTTCTCGGCCAGAGCCACCATAGTTGGATCGTTGATCTTAGGCGGGGGACCTTCTGAAGCGAACATTGACCCGAAAGGTGTATATGCCATGATTACGATGTTATTCCGCTTGCAGAAATCGACCAACTTGTTCTGGGCTAGGTTCAGGTTTACCTGAAATTGAAGTAAATGTGTTATAGTATCATCATCGCCATCTCAACCAAAGTATGTACACTGAATGAACTAACGATGTATGACAATACTGATTACAGTAGTGCAACAAATACATGACCTAGATGAAAATGAAGCATTAAAAAGGAAGGTTGTGAAATACCGACGTACAAGACCGGAATAAAACAAAAGCCTAAAATTAACAAGCCAAAAGATGAAATCGAACCCGGGACCTCTGTGTGGCAGACTGGCATGTTTATCAACCGAACCACTCAGGTCGTCTCACTCAAATATTACTAGTGACTAGACTATCCGTTTTATACTCACCTCAATCTGCAATACGGTAGGCTTGATTTCACAATTGTCAAGAATCCGTTGGATCTGGCTCACGTTAAAGTTGGATACCCCAATAGACTTGGTAAGTCCCAGTCGCTTCGCTTCCTCCATGGCCTTCCATGTGTCCAGATAGTCCACTATGTCATAGGATTTCTCGTCTGGCTGTAAGATTTATAATCAAATATTAAATGTGCTCAAACTTTACAATGATATTGAAGTTGCTCAGAATCGCAACAATCAGTAGCACTCGATATATTTCAGTCGTGATTCGATAAAAAAGCCAGGGGTCCTATTTCAGAATAGCTCGCCTCGAATCGAATGGTATTTAATTTTGATTTTCGGCATCTAAATGATGTTCATTTAACCTATTTTTAAACCGTACTCTTTCGGGGTTGCTGATTTGATTGATTTTTTTATGCCGAAAATCAAAATTGAATAGCGTTCGAACCAAGGCGAGTGATTTAAAAATAGAGCTTCTGAGCCTGCTTTATTTCTCTAGCCACATGCGACGTATATCCCATACCATGAAACAATTTAACTAAGTAGAGGACAAAGCATATCGACTTACTCTAAACCAGTATAAAATGAGCTAGCGTCTCTTTAGATGCGCATAGCAATGTAAGCCGCTTATACGGGTTTCGGATAGGTCGAATAGGTACGCTGCCTTCTTTACTTAGTGGAGAGCGTAGCATGACTCCGATTAGCGAATAAATTGTTCGCATGTATTTCGCGTAGAAATTGAAATACATTTTAGAAGTACTCACAGTAAAAGCCACAGGATTGTGTATGAGGTACAAGTCCACGTAGGGCAAGTCCATTAGCCTCAACGACTCCCTTAGAGCCGCTACTGCCTCCCTCTGTCTGTTCGACGCCAACTGAAAATATAATACGTACTTACAACTTTACCCAAATGAAAAATCAACAATAGAAGTGCAATCACGGCAGAATCGTTTCATGACCCAATTGACGAAAAATTGAAACGAAAAATTGCTCCGAGGTATTGCCGATGGCTCTTTTTATGCTACGCATAAACGAGCAGGCATTCCATCTGATGGTAAGCTGTAACTATCGCCCATAACATATATGCATATTCATGCATTTAAGTTGCAGGCAATAAAAATGTAGAACTGCAGGTGCGTTGTCACTGTGAGAACTAATAAATTACCTCCTGCTTATAATTACGCTGGCTACCATATCCTTCAAACAGGAACACAACAACGCAAGAATTATTGGGCTTCAAATATATGTCGACTCGATCACGAAAAGATTCCTTTCCGACGCCGATAGCTTTACGTAATTGCACTACAGAACAGTCACTTTTTTCTTTTAAAAAGTACCTAGCAATACAAGGTCTTTGAGTAGCCCCAGAGTAGAAAATACAGCGCCCCAAGCAGAAAGTTAGGGCAAATTTCTTATGTTTGAGCTCAAGCCAAGAAAAGAAACAATCATAGACTCGATGAAACGAGATTGTAGCGGAAGGCCTACCATCGCGTTCAGGCGATTTCAATTATTTCCATAGATCTGTAGTTTAAAAGACAAAGTTATTAAAATTATACACTTCAGAGCGCACCATGTCTACTTTTCGCACCCGTGTTTCACCCACTACAAACCTATAAGGATATTTTGGCACTTCGATGAGGGCGTAGTTGTCAAACATCAAATACAATGTGAAAAGTGACGCTTTAATATGGCGGTGTTAGTTCAGATTTCGGCCACGTGCCAAAATAACTTTGTTGGTCTGTACTTCTGTTCTGTTACTTAAACAATGCCATCTTCTTGTAGAAATAAAGTAGTTGAATACAGATAGACCGTACCTTTGTAACAATGAAAATGTCCTCTCGAGGTACCGAGGATTTGCGAACAGCCAATCCGACTTGGTCTTCATTTTTGTACCCCTGTGCTGTGTCGATCATTCTAGAATGCATTGAATATATTATTAGATACATACAGTTGTAGCAGATAGCAGAGATCTAAAGTACTGGGCTATTTAGCACCCATATTTGAGAGGGTCTCGGTAACTCATTACTATACGTTATATTTTAATATAATAAAAAAGAAATATAATAAAAAAAAAAGAAATAATACATCACGTACAAAAAAATATATTCCTCGACCATAGCTACTAATGCATAAAATGTGGCATAGGTACTAATAAAGTATGTTTAGATAGTTAAAAATTAAAAGTTGAACAGTCTATAGGTAAGCAGAGACAAACAAAACGGTACAAAAGCGCTGTCAAGCCCTTACCATCCAGGGCGAATTCTTATGTCTGCTTACTGTGTAACCGAGTGTGTCAATCTGGGCTCTACAGCCATCGGAGAAAGTGCCATACACAAATTCCTAACGATGACGCTGTTTAAATCAACTACAATAGATGTGTAAGGCCAATGATGATGATAATGATGATGATTATCAAATACGTACATTTGTAGCATAAAGCAGAGCCCTTAAGTGCTGGGCCAGTTAGCATCCACATTTGAGAGGGGTTTGGTAGCAGATTAACATACTTTAGGAATTTCATTTATTAGAAAAAACCTAAAAAAAAACTATGTATAGAGATAATAAAAATAATTATTCCTCAACATAATTTATTTTATTAGATAGGTACTAATGAAGTATGTTCAGGTAGGTAAAATTAAAAGTACCTATCTATTAATAAGATAATAATGATACAAAATACAAAGTGGAGTAATTGTACCTGTAACCAGCTTCGATGGCCAATTTCGTCGGGATTTCCACATCGCCCTCTTTAATTTCCTTTTGTCCATTCTGAAAATGGAAATCCAAAAAAGTCTTAATAAAAAATAATAACGTAACAGCTATTGCACATTGTGGGACATCTCTATTTTATATTTTTATGCATGTATTTTGTCCAATGGCAGAGGATTGTTCGGTTTACAGCCAATGATTTCATTAAAAAAATTTAAAAAAATATAAAGCTGTTTTTATGATTTACCTCGTCAAATCCGAGAAATGTTCCCAAACCCAACGTGGGGATGCTGTTACCATCGTTGAGTGGTAGCCGAGGGGCTTTGCCGCCATCATTGGCGCTACAGTGCTGAAATAGTAAAAATAAAATGATATAAAGTCCCACAGCCTTCTTTCTTTCTAACTAAAATAAGTTTGAAGTAGTTATTAATAAGTAGGTACTATAAGAAGAAATAGAGAGAGCGTCGTGTAGCACAACGTTATGACGTCATCAGCTACGCTGTGACGTCAGTCCCACGTCGTAGTCATTCCAGTGCTACGTGAGAGGAGAGAGCGGGGAAGGACGGCACTCCTGGTTAAGTTGATATCAAGAGCGCACGCGTCAATTGTGTAATAAATTAACTATCAAATAAATTTTATTACAAGTATAAATCACAAGTCTTCTCATTTCTGTAGCCGTATTCACAATGAATCGAAACCGTTTCCGAACGATTCGACACGAAATTCGTGAGCGGCGAATCCGTGTCGATTGATTCGAAAACTGTTATTCAGAATCCCGATAGATTCCACGGAAACTCTACTCTCTATAACATATGAAAATTTCATCAAAATTAACTGAAACCACATTTTCCTAAAAACTTTTGCGGGGTCCTTTGTCGATTCCGTATCCGAATCCGATTTCCGAGCCATTGTGAATACGGCTCCTGAGCTTAATATACGAAAATGTAAACCACGATCGACTCTGGTCAGATTCCTCTGTTAACACAATTACGGAGGTCAGATGGCTGCCGCACCACTGTAATTACTGACCTGCCAAATCCTGGATTATGGTCAAGGCTTCGTACTGTACCTACAAAATGCAAATACCAATAAAGTGTACCAGAAATAAAGTGTACCCTGTCTCTTTGGGGGTTCAGTCCCTTGGTTCAAACTGGTAACAGACCGGGTTGAAGTTGATATCTTTGGCACTAGTATTAAAAATTTTGTAAATATATACACTTATTGGTTAGGTTGTTGTAACATTAATAAGTTTGACTGTTATATATATTGAGATAAGTACCTAAATGTAAATAATGGCTCTCCAGACGTTTTGGTTTCTCAACTGTTGGTCTGGAAGCATTTGTATAACAAATAAATAAATTGGGTATAATGTACATACAAGTACCTCATTAGCTTTAAAGAGTGAAAAGGTAGGGGAAGGTGGCCTAAAACTGGTAAGTTTAGTGCGAAGATAAAAAAAAATTGAAATATGGTGTATATCTTAGCTTAATTTAGTTTATAAGATAGGATGTTTATTGAACTTGAAAATGAAACACAATCTTAAAGAATTTTCTATCAAATATTTTATAAATAGAAAAAATAAGATACCTCTCAAAACCCGTTTTGCCCGCATATGAGCCTAAAATGGGTATCTGATTTGGGCAAAACGGGTAGACATCATAATTTTTAGGATAGGTAAATCAAACTTAAAATATAACAAGTAGGAATCAACACTGTCCCTACTGACTATAGTTTATCATTTCGACTGTAAGCATTTAACATTACGTTTACTGTTAAAATGTTCAAACTTAAAATCCTCAACCATATAACAAAATCAACCTTTCTATTCATAGCTACAGAAGTTGTATGATCTGTTTATTCTGACTTGTCTTATTTGGTGAACAAACAATGCCCAAAATCACGACTTGCCGTATCAATCACGCTACGTATATTGTGTATAAATGTCTTGAATTATACAAGAAATATAGAATGTGAATTTCAACGAATACTGCTGCACATTATCCATTTAAATACATAATTTGCTGAACCAAACAGGGCAAGTCAGAATAAACAGATCGTAAATCAAAATACTCATATCCCTTTGAGGTTATTTACGATATAGATTGAAACATCTACATTATAAGAAGTTCATGTAATCCGATCTGTATTAAATTTTTCATACAAAACCATACCCGTTGGGCTACCCGTTTTGCCCAATAGCAAATGTTTTTGTAAAGTAATTAAAGACTTCAAAATGAAAGGTAATCCGAGATAACTCTTTGTCATAATTTAAAGTTAGATGACGCAGTATTAACAATGTGCTAATTATAAAGGTTTCACAATTATGAACATATATCTTAATTTTTTTTAAGAAAAACTCTAATAAACTTTCGGTATATTCGTCATTAAGGTGCTGCGGTCATTGATTTACTACCAACCGCTCCGGTGCCCGAGCAAACCGGATCGAAACTCGTCAATATTCGGCTACTCTCGGAACATGAACCCATCGACAATACTTATTGATATGGCAGCGTACGAGCGCCTACTCGTCTTAGGCGACCCACCTGTTTTAGGTCACCTTCCCCTACGTCTACCTAGGGGAAGGTTGCCTAAAACAGTTAAGTTTTGCGAGAGAATAAAAAAAATTACTGTGATACGCAATAAATGAAATGAAATGAAATGAAATTAGAAATGTGGTGTATAGATATCATAGCTTGATTTAGTTTATAAGATAGGATGTTTATTAAACTTGAAAATAAAACCCTATTTTAACTACTTACCGAACTCTTCATTAGACTCAGTGCCATCACTAATAACAAACGCACACTGATTTTAATTACCGCCATCTTGAATAAAATTGTTCGCTTCACCACAATGTTACAGTAATAGAATGCGTGCTTATCTACTAAAGGGCCACTTTGGAATGAATAGGTTTTTGCCCTGTGCCGCGTTGAGCGGTATTAGTATGTCCATTGCGGGGTTACTATATGCCGGGTCCAACAGAATGCCTGAAATACCAGCAGTGTATTAGATTCCATGAAGCTCGAGCTAGAGAACGCAGAGCTTTAAGAACATAGACACAGCTTTTTGGCTGTGACTTCATCCGCGTGGGATTGGTTTTAAAATCCGGACTTGTTCCTACGTGAACTAAGACGTGAACGTCATTAAATTTCAAGATTAAATGTAGCCTGCGTGCTATTAGGGGATATACATAGCTATAAGCCACATTACGACCTCCTCAAAATCCGTTCAGTAGTTTTGCGTAAAGAAGAAACAAACATCCATCCATCCTTATAAACATTCGCATTTTGTCCACGACATAAAGTTCATTTTGTAATGTCTGTGTATATGTCGCAGCCGGATGGTTAAATTAGCCGGTTAATTAAATGGCTAGCTATTTAAGCAATTATTTAATTAAATTATTGCCAAATCAATGAACTTTGAAAGTTACGTCTAACGAACGATATTGCCCCGAGTTTACGGAGCTCCTCCACACATTGTCACAACACCAATCTAACCCAACCGAATTAAAACCTAATGCAAACTATTATTATTTTTTGAGATTATTGTGATTAAGTTAGCATTGTGACAATATTTGGAGGAGCTCCGTAAACTCGGGTCAATTTCGTTCTTTAAACATTACCTTAAAAATTCTTGAAATTGGCAAATTTTCAATTAAATAATAACATGAGTAGCTAGCCGTTTAATTAACTGGCTAATTTAACCATCCGGCTGCGACATATAGATTATGCCCTTGACTGCACTGCGTCGCTCGTCAAGGGACCTCCGTGAACTTGCTACCATGGGAACCTAACCAGATTGGATCATGGTTACATTCAGTCACCTGAATGTGCAGGTTTCATCACGATTTTTCTCCCTTACCGTAGGAGCATCGGTTAATATTCAAGTAATGTACATTATTCACTTATATACCTACTATACGGATGTAGACATATTCAGAAAAGAGTTATTTGTAAATGGCGGCATTGGAATTCGAACCGGGGATTACCTCTCGCTTACGAGCTGGATACCCTAATCACTCGGCCACCCACGCTCCTATACTCGTATATACGTACTTACATATTTAATAATCGCGACTGTTATTTCATAGTTATTTCGCCCTTCGTATTATGGTAATAGACACAGCCTGTTATAATAGAGAAAAAGCTAGAACAGCCGTGCGAAGCCGGGTCGCGTAGCTAATAGCCGACAAAAACACACACGTACTCATAAAAGAATACCTTATAATAGATTTATGTGAATGTAGATACAATACCATTGTCGGCCTTGTGGCCGTGTGTATTCGTTCGGACAATGTTCTTGTGAACATTGTCCGAACGAATACAAGTTCTATCTAGTTATGGTTCAAGGTGAACCACATAGCTTTGCTATGTTTAGCAGTAACAGCTTTTGTTGAAGTTTAAATAAGTAAAATTATTTCCTCATAGGTACAGCGCGGAACGCAAATATCATAAAAATCTCTTGGATTTAAAAGATCTTATTCCCTATCCTATCGTCTAATAAAAAACGTTGTGTCTCGAATTCTAACATGGAATGAAATAGTTATTTGTACAACAAGAGAGCAAAGTTATTTTTTGTTGCGGATCGGTTTAAAAATATTTTATTCTCATTTTAAGACAGAATAAGTCACTTACATGAGAAGAATGTTGAATAATACATACAGATTTACATAGTATCGTTAAATTGTACAGAACAGCAACACAGTCACACAGCGGATGCTGAAAGTAGCTCTGAGAATTGACTACTGAACGCTGTCCAGGCGGACGTTTCATTCTTAGGTATGTCGTGGATCCTCCAGCTGTCCGCACGAGCCGCTTTGGTTCAGCGGCTAAGGAATGGGACGCGTTGCCTGAGAGTATGTTCTGTTCCCAGATCACTATAATCTGGACGCCATGAACGCTATAGCGAATAGGCTGATCTTAGACGGGCATGCTTCATCTTCTCCCGCATCGTCACTGACCACCAGATGAGATGGCCGTCAAGTGCCTGGCTAGTTAAATTAAAAAGAAAAGAGCACAGTGAGTAATTTTAAGACACGATTACGACACATTAAAAAAGAACGGATTTTGTTTTTTTCAATTTCTACCACTTTAACTATGGTTACAATTCTCGAATGGCTGTGGGGAAACAGGCACACTCCGTAAATATGACCATAACTTATATCCCACAGCAATTCGAGACTTGTCGCCATAGTAAAAGTGGTAGAAAATAATAATTCCTTTCTAATGACATATCGCTCAACGTTATTGGTCATATAGGCTGGGGTCCATACATTTATGCTGGATTTGTTCTTCTGTGAAACATTCGACTCTTCACCTCTCCCACGAAGAGGGTACAGTTTGGCGTGTTCGTGATATAGCAACAGCAGCAGCAGTTGTATGAAATCAGTTTTCGTCACACTCGTAGCGAAAATCGTACATACATATACATACTTAAAGCTCACGCCTCTGTCCCAAAGGTGGGTTAGGCAGAAACTATGGACCGCCACTTTGCTCTGTCCTGACACAATTCCCTGGCCTCGCATATATCCACAATTCTTTTCATGCATCTTCTTGTATTTATTTTAATAAATAATATGTATAATAAGTATGTATTTAAAAAAAGTATTTAAGTAGTATATCAGTTATCTAGCACCCATAGTACAAGCTTTGCTTAGTTTGGGGCTAGAAGGCGCTGTGTGAATTTATCCACGAATATTTATTTATTTTATTTTATTATCCCAAAAATGGGGTTTGCGCTTATTTCGCATGTGCATATCACATGTTTAGGTTGAAATCTAGGATTAAGATTGCGATGGAGTCATGCATGATAGGATTGGGGTGTTTAATGTCATTTAAATCCTTCGGTGATGCCTGACGTCGGTGGTTTGACCCTCACGCTCATGAGTAGGTCCCACATAAGAATTGAGTGCATCCGTGCATAGCGAGTGCATTCGTGCGCACGCGCTGTGAGGTTATCAAACGTCACCTTAATCAGCCTCCCGCTTTTTTGGCTTTTTGAATAGCTGAATAGATATTTGCACTGAATTATAAAATTTATTATGTCTCCGAGAGCAATAGGTTAGAGACTGACATAATAAACGTTATATTTCGAAGACTATTTGAGTGTAAATGGATGTCAAAATCTTTAGTAAATGGTAATGACTCATATATTGCCTTCTTAAATATGAAATTATTTATTATGAAATAGTAGGTGCAATGCACGTGAATGAAAATTGGCTAATACATTTTTAGTAGGCGCACACAAGTAGCTTACCTTTACTTATGTAGAATTATAATCAGTACCTAACGTTATCCCATCTTCTGATCTATATCTATACTTCCCGAAGACAGGGCGAAAGCGCTGTCCTAATTGGCAACGGTCGTACGACCATGGTCGGTCATGCAACGGGCGGTTTTGAGGTTTAAAATTGGTCGGGTGTCGTCGCACGACAGTTACCAATTAGGACACTCCGTCGACTCGATAAGTGCACGACTAAAAAGGCAAAATGAAACAGCAACTTCGCACTAAAACTTTAATAACAAAAATAACATTAATGACCTAAATCAATAGTAAAATAATCACAACAAAATCATTCAATATCCAAATTAATACCATTCTTCCATTTCTTCAGAGCTAGAGGTATTTCTGGAACGTTCTCGACAACGACATCGTCGAAGGGAAAGTAGGTATAGTTCTTCCAGAAAATGGGTTGCACTGTGCGGAATCCGTTGTCGAAGCTAGCCAGGGTTGCCACGTCATCCTTTTCCAGCTCAAAATCAAATATGGATGCGTTTTCTAGGACTCTGTTCTTGGTCACCGACTTTGGAATGCTCACGATGCCGCGTTGGTACTGTGGGTGTGGTGAAAATGTTTAACATGAGTCCAAAAAATAATGGGTAGGACTATACCCGCAAGGGAATCTGTCTAACCACGGGTGGGGTAGGATAAAATATTATAATCAGGCTGTACAGCCTCGGTGGCCAAGTGGTCAAGGTATCCGACTCTTAAGTTGGGTTGGGTTCGAATCCCACTGCGGCCATGTACCAATGACTCTTTTCTGAGTTATGTACATAAGTTGAACACTAACCGATTCCCGGTAAGGGAAAACTAAATGATGAAACCTGCAAATTCCCAGCATTGCAGGTTCCCCTGGTAGCAGGGTCACGGCGGTCAGATGGCCTAATAATTACCTGAGCTGCCAAATCCTGGATTATGGTCAAGGCAGACCCCGGACCCCGGGCCAGACCCACGAGTGGCCCGACCGGGATATTGACGCCAAGCTGATATTAATGTCTGTATAGCCAAACTGGCCGATGTACATTAGAATAGAAAAGAAGAATAGAATAGAATATCATTTATTTCATTCTTCATGCACACACAGACAACTTAAACTTAGAAGCTACATAAATACAAACATTTGTATAGAGGAAGACTGAGTATATATCTAGTATGTAGGTAGGTACACCCAGCTAGAGCTCGTCTAATCTAAAATGACGCGCCCCACTATCGCATTAACGCACACAAGCAAGTTTAAAATATGGACGCAATACATATACAAATGCCGTTGTAATTGGTCATTCAATTGCCGGTGAGACACCAACGTAGGAGCTCGCGTCGTTCGATTGGAGCAGGCGACGCTCCCACACAGATGAAGTGTCGTTATTAATATTTGCACTCACACATCGAAATCAACTAACTAAGTAGTGGGGAGCGTCATTTTAGACTAGACGAGCTCTACCATTGTGACTGCCCTGCATAATGAAGCCGCATGTGGGTGCTTGCAGTACAAAAAGGTCTGGATAGCACATTACTGCTGGCTTGTATCGTAAGAATGTGAAGCTACTCACCAGATACCTCAACGTAATTTGAGTGACCGTCTTCCCATACTTCTTGGCGATGGCAACCAACGTCGGATTATGCAGCTTCGGCTCGGGACTACCCTCGTAGGCTCTCGAAGGTACCATCGTTCCGAAAGGCGAGTACGCTACCACCACGATGTTGTTGGATTGGCAGTAGTCCACCAGCTCTTTTTGGCCCAGGTTCAGGTTTATCTGGAATAAGAAGGTGTATTGTATTGGATATCTCACTATGGTTGTGGAATTAACTACCTGGAGAGGTTTTCCCTGAAGAGTTCAACATGGAGTTCTTCAAGAAAGGAGTAAAAAGGTAAAAAGGTAAAAAAAATATAAAAATATAAATATTCGTTGACAAATTCACACAGCGCCATCTAGCCCCAAACTAAGCAAAGCTTAAGCAAAGCTATGGGTGCTAGATAACTGATATACTACTTAAATACTTTTTAAATATATACTTATTATACATAGAACACCCAGACCCGTAACAGAAATTAAAATTCATCATTTCAATTTCTGCCCGGCCGGGAATCGAACCCGGGACCTCTTGCGTGGCAGACCGGCATGTTGACCATTGAACCACTCAGGTCGTCAAAAGGTTAAGGTTAAGGTTTTTATGGGGTGGGCAACGCGTGGGTGATGTCCACAGGCTGCGGTGACTGCTTACCATCGGGCAGGCAGCTTGTTTGCCAACTTAGGGGTATACAATTTTTTTTATCAGTATCTTTATGAAGTGTACAGCAGGGTTTCTTAAAGGGGAGGGGATAGGAGGGGGGAGGGTTACGCTAACCCCTAGTAAGGGTTCGCAATTCGACGGTAGGGGGTTCGCGACAAGATTTACGTAATGCTGGCTGTATGACTGGCAGACGCGTGCGCCATGCATGTTGGCGCAAAGTGGTGAATATCCTTTTTTCCTTCGCTACAACATACTTATGTGAGTGTGGGTATTCTCACCTGGTCATGACGGAAAAATAAAATACAGAAATCGTCTTGATGCTGAGTCAGAATTAAGGTTAAAATTGTCCAAAACTAAGGACCTGTTGTCTCTGCCTACCCCACCTGTGGGACACAGGCGTGAGCTTTATGTTATATATGTATGTATCGTCCCAAATTACTTCTAATGACCTAATGTGCGACAAGGATTAAGCCCACCAGATCACATTTATATTTACAAAAGTAAAAAAAGCGAAGCTATAACTATACCAACCTCGACCTGATTGCAGACCGGCGGCACGTTGCAGCTGGCCAGCAGTCTCTGCAGCTGTTCCACGTTGAAGTTGGAGACCCCGATGGAGCGCACCAGGCCAGCAGCCTGCGCCGCCTCAAACCCTCGCCAGGATTCAACGAAGTCGATCTTCTCGTCAACTCCTTCTTGCTGGAAAGAATAGAAGAAGAAGTTTTCAAATCTTATTTGTTTTTTTATTTATTGTGCTGGCAATGCCTATCCCTGTCTATCGTCAAATCGGATAATGACAGGAAAGTGTGAAGGAAACATACAGTGTTATTTTGGCCGCCATCTCACGCCGACAACGGCAACTGGGGGCCTAGACCTTTGGCAGGATAACTTGACAGATACTCCAGCAGATATCGAGAAATCTAACAGGTCTACATCTACAGCAGCGCCACCAAGCGAGAAACACCTTTTGTCATAGATACTCTCTACCGAGAGGTTTGACAGGTCTCCATACCACACAGTGCCACCAAGTGATCTTGATACAATAGAGTGACTTTAGCTCGCAAGCTGGCTGCCTGGCACTAGCTAAACATACGGGTCATATATGATTTATGTTTGGAAATAGGTATTTACGTGGTATCCCGTTCGAATTGGAGCCGCCCGACTGGGGATGTACTTTTATACAGAGAGGGTGGAGGTAGGCGTTTATATGCGGCGGTTACCATTTTCCATCAGTTGGCCCTCTTGCCTGTTTTGCCTACCGCATAACAAAAATCCAGTATTGAACACGATTCAAAATACTCACAGAAATAGCCATTGGCCAATGCATCAGCACCAGATCCAGGTAATCCAGCTCCATCCTCTTCAGGGACGCGCGCACAGACGCCACCACATCTTCGGGCCGGTGGTTGTGATGCCACACCTGGAATCATCGGTACACACATTAGTCACAGTCATCATGATTATCAGAGTGGACAGTCCCGGCTTCAACGGGTTCTTATGCCATCCGCTTATACTTACTTTATATTTACTTTGACGACCTGAGTGGTTCAGTGGTCAACATGCCAGTCAGCCACGCAAGAGATCCCGGGTTCGATTCCCGGCCGGGCAGAAATTTAAATGATGAATTGACATAAGTATGTATTAAAAAAAAAAGTATATATGTAGTATACCAGTTAGCTAGGACCCATAGCACAAGCTTTGCTTAGTTTGGGGCTAGATGGCGCTTTGTGAATTTGTCCACGATTATTAATTATTAATTAATTATACAGGCAGGTTCCTCTTTGTACACTTTGCTCGGTCTTCGGTATCCTTGTTGGTGAGTTTGTTAGCAAGCATGTCATGTTTAACGACTTAGCCATCATTGAACCTGAGTAGGTATTTAATTTGATAAAAATTCTTACCTTAGTAGCGACAAAAATGTCTTCTCTCTTCACGATACCCTCCTTAATCTTCTTGTTGATCACTTGCCCGACCTCCGGCTCTATCCTGTAGAGATGCGCCGTGTCGATATGTCGATAGCCGATGTCGATGGCGTACGATAGAGCCTCCACCATTTTGGGGAACTCTGTAGACACGAATTCCAGCTGTGAAATTAAAACAAAATAATAAAAAAACAAAATTAATAGCGTCGGTGGTCTAGTGCTAAAGGTATCAGACTCGCAAACGAGAGGTACCGAGATCGAATCCCACTGCCGCCATGTACCAATGACTGTTTTCTGAGTTATGTATATTAGTTGAATACTAACCGTTGCTCTTATCGTGAGGGAAAACATCGTGATGAAACATGCACAGGCGACTGAATGTGTAACCATGTCAGGTTCCCCTGGTAGCAGGGTCACGGAGGTCAGGTGACAGTCGCTCCATTGTAATTACCTGATCTGCCAAATCCTGGATCTTGGACATGAACCCCGGGCTCCGGACTTAACGCCCAGATGACTTTTTTTTATTAAAAGCGAGATATCTTTGCTCGTTTCTGAAAATGAAAGTAAACAGACTGGCAGATAAGCAAAATAACTCTCAACAAAAATGTAGAATGTAGGTGCACTGTCTTTTACCATAGCAACTTTGTTATAATTGAGTCAGTCGTACTATAATGTGAAACGTCCAATTTAGTACACCAAATTAAAAAAAACAATTAATGGGACGCCATATCTTGCGTGCACTGTGGTGGTCGTCTACATATATAAAAAGTACCTCCGTTTATATCTAAGAGAACAACAATTTAATAGTTTTCGCGTTGTATATCGAGTTAGGGCCTTGCCTGTGGTGGTTAGTTTTTTTATACCACAAAGGTGGCAAACAAGCTTACGGCCTGCCTTAATGGTAAGCAGTTCAAAACAAAGTCGCTGTCTGCCGTCTGTCCCTGTGTATGCTTAGATCTTTTAAACTACGCAACGGATTTTAATGCGGTTTTCAACAATAGATAGAGTGATTCAAGAGGAAGGTTTATAAGCAAGAAATAAAGGGTAGGTAGAGGTGAGTAGGTGTACGCGAACGACGTCGTCGGGTGCACTAGTATGATAAATTTAAGTGCATATCGGCCATGAGTGCAGCAGTCTTTGCGTGGTGGTAAAGTAAGATGTTGTCGGCTCGATGGTGCCGCGGCGCATTCTTACCTAAGTACTCATTGTTGATTATTTCTTTTGTGACTTTTAATAAGTGTATCTTTAATGGACCTATATTGAAAATAACACTTTGAATTTTGATAATGTCATAACCTTGTGAGATAAAGGACGCTATGACAATATTTAAAAAAAAATTTAATCTTATATTTTTTTTTCACTTATGTCAATGTTGTCCTGTTAGCACCTACTTAATCACTCTCTGCATGGTCTGCTGGTTGACTGTTAGACAAAGCCTCAATGGCTTTAAGTCCGCCAATTGCTGTAATTTGTGCAATAGTTTTTAAATAAAAAAAAAATAAAAAATATGCTAGCAAGCACAAATTGACATTATGTTCTAAACATGCACGCTATGAAATTCCATTTATAAACAAGGGACCTCTAGACTCGCAATTACATCCTTAAAATAGTTAAACATCCATTGTATCAACTGGATTTTAATAACAAACACATTCAACCATTCTTGTAACGCATAAAACTCTTATCAGTTATCAGTTGTGTGCAAATGGGATATATTAGTCGGTAACTATGTGAATTTCACGAAATTGTTTTTTAGACTGTAACGTTAAGATAAGTAATCATAATTAGTTCACATATTACGTAATACATCTTACGGTGCCGCGGTGAAAACCCTACACATTCAGGCACCTGATTTTCGAACCGTTTAAAATCTGGTTATGTTCCTCTGTCAGGGTCATGGAGGTCAGATGGCAGTCGCTCTACTGTAATTACCTGTAGAGATCTCTGGAGACGTCTTTGACCAGCATTGGGCGTCTTTTCCCTGATATGATTTTGCTTTTTAAAGTTATATTGGCGACAAACAGGCAAGCGGGCTACCTGATGGTGCGTGGTCACCGCCGCCTATGGACATCAGCAACACCAGGGGCGCTCCCAATGCGTTGCCCGCCTCTGAAGAGACATCTAATAGACCTCTTGAACGATCCCATGATGATTCATGATAAGATTTACAGGACTTACCTGGTCATTGAGGCCAACCCAGGTACCATATCCGAAAGCTGGCATTTCTTTCCCATTGCTCAGGGTCACCTTGGGAATGTTGACCTGAAATAGAGAAAAAATAAGATCTAAATAGTGTTATTAATTGATCTCTCTGATTTGAGATAGATTTATATCTACTGTCTATCTAGGATTCGTCAAGATTTTCACGTGAAGTAAATCTTCACGAGGTGGCAATTGGCTTCCGGGACTGTTCGACCAGTCTCAGGGTCATCAGCAGAAGACCATGGCCAACCTCGCCGAGACAACGGTATTAGAAGGCACATCTAACGAGCGGCGTGCTGTCGGCCACCCGGACTCCGCGAACGTTGCTTAACCTTGGTTATACAAAGTACGGTTTTCAAAATTTGAACCTACACAAAATATGTTGCCCATGTCGTATCAAAAACATTACTAGGTAGTAAATCTGTTATTTTTTTCTGGGCAACGTTATGTGGTGTTAGACATTTGTATAGGGGGTGTAATGAATCAGTAGTATCCATTTTCTTGTAACTACTGAGAATCGGGTGGCTGATTTAACAGAAGCATGCTTAATCTCAGGCCAAAATGTATAAAAATTTCGCTCATTTATTGATTTAAATTGGTTACACTTGTTGAGAACGACAATATCAACAATTTTGATACCGCGTATCCACCGCATAGCCACCGCGTAGCGCCCGCGAGGCCCCAACGTAGCCGACGCGTATCATTCTCGTAGCCGCCGCGTAGAGTTTGGACATCGCGTAGCCACAGTGTACCTACTACGTAGCGTCCGCGTAGCTACACCGTAGCCACCGCGTCCCCCGTGTAACGTTCGCGTAACCACCGCGTTGAGTACGTCTAGCCACAGTATAGAGCCACCTAGTCATCGCGTAGACGTCGCGTAAGGTTTCTCTAGCCACCGCGGAGAGTCGGCCGTCAACGCGTAGCCGTAGCGTAGCGTTTACGTAGCTACCGCGTAGATTATACGTTAAGTATTTTGGTTAGGTATTTAATTTTGTGATATCCTATCCTATGGTTATTACAAAATCTTCTAAATGGTAGATTATATAAAAACAGTTGAAAATATAAAATCTAAGCTAAGAATATAGGCGCCCTGTATTTTGTACCTATTAACATAGTAATCAAGTTCTAATGGAATCGAGATCATAAAGATAACGAGCTCAACAGCAGTTATAGTTTTCGTCATTCCTCATACCAATACCTAATTTAAACAGATTCAGTAGGTATAGCAAGATGCCGATGCTCTTACGGTGAGGGACAACCTGCACATTCAGGCGACTGAATATGTAACCATGATCCAATCTGATCAGGTTCCCCTGGTAGCAGGGTCACGGAGGTCAGATGACAGTCGCCCCACTGTAATTATCTAATTTGCCAAATCTTGGATCATGGTCAAGGTTTATCCCAGGCTCTCGTGTGCAAGAGCACAACCGGGACATTAACGTCATGATGATTATTTTTTATTTCACGTATTCACATGAAATTATCCGGAAGACGCAGCGTGAGTAGGCCTCCCACAAGGTAGACCGAAGACCTGTAAGCTACTTACGTAACGCTGTTGTCAACCATTCCCTGATTTCAATGATTGAAATTGTTACTTTTGCGATTCCGTATTATCGATTTCATGGATTCAGTTGCTAACAAAGTCCCATTGCAATAAACTGAAACTATAAAATCGATCAAAAGTAATCGCAATAGAAACAATTTCAATCATTGAAATCAGAGAATCGTTGGCAACAGGCCTTATTAGCCTACAGGTAAAGGTCGCAGGTAGAGCTCGTCTAGTCTAAAATGCCGCGCCCCACTGCTTAGTTAGTTGATTTCGATGTGTGAGTGCAAATATTGATAACGACACTTCATCTGTGTGGGAGCCAATGAACGACGCGTGCTCCTACGTTTGAATCTTACCGGCAACTGAATGACCAATTACAACGGCATTTGTATATGTATTGTGTCCATATTTTAAACTTGCTTGTGTGCGTTGATGCGATAGTGGGGCGCGTCATTTTAGATTAGACGAGCTCTACCAGCGTGGAGATCTCTGGAGGAGGCTTATGCCCAGCAGTGGGCGGCTGTTATCGTATGACGATGATGATGTATTTACACAATTTTAATTAATCTCCGAGTATTAGCGTAGAACTATTAAATATCTGCATACCTACATCGTTGCAAAAACAACATAATCTTAAGATAAATTTGTCAACATCTCGTTTGATTAGGTTTTTTTTTAGATAAACAAATGATTATGTTGTAATTTGATACCATTTATATGAAGCCATAGTTATAAGTACCTAGTACCTAGGTCTTCTTACCTAAGTCTAGAATTCCATCATCATGATCTTGGCGTTAACGTCCTGGTTGTGTTCTCGCGCACGAGGGCACGGGGTCCGCCTTGACCATGATCCAGGATTTGGCAGATCAGATAATAACAGTGGAGCGACTGCCATCTGACCTTCGTGATCCTGCTACCAGGGGAACCTGACCAGATTGGATCATGGTTACACACTCAGTCGCCTGAATGTGCAGGTTTCATCACGATGTTTTCCCTCACTGTAAGAGCATCGGTTAGCGATGGACCATAAACAGACGTGGCGGCAGTGGGATTCGCACCCGGTACCTCTCACTTACGAGTCGGATACCCTAACCTCTCGGCCACACGCCCCCCTTATGGCACAGCTCAGCTCAACAATTACTTAATTCAACACAGCATTTAAACAGCATAGCTCAGCACGGAACAGTTTGGCTCAGCTCAACGTAGCTCAGCTTGGCTTCCCTTTCTCTTAAAGCAGCTCAGCGAAACAGCTAAACTCTCTTTTTCTTATTATAGCTTATTTTTTATTATTTTTTTATTATCATACAGTAGGTATGCAAACAGGCAAGCGGGCCACCTGTTGGAAAGTGGTCACCACTGCCTATAGACATTAGCAACACCAAGAGTGTCGCCACTGCGTGCCCACCTCTATAACAGGTTGCTTTTTCCAGATATCTCCATTAACAAAATCTTTTGTAGAAAATAACACCTAATCACCTATTTACTAAGTTATTAAGCTTCTATGAGCTCAGAAATGAGCTACAGTCAATTTCACAAGAACGTACGGCCTATAACTTCAAAGTTAAGGGTCGGGGGTAGCGGGGGGGGTATTTTTGAACTCAGGAGACACAGTTCTATCATGCAATGGTGTTAACTCCCAGCCCGTTACGCTCGACCCATCAGAGTGCAGTATCTGTTGCACAAGTTGCAGCGTGACGCCTATATCTGCACATCGGTCTGATGCACATTCTGTGTGCATGTAGCCTAGCAGAGCGATGGTGACCTAAGCCTACAGCCAGGTATGTAAAACAGTTGGGAGACCTACTGGACGCGGTGTCGCGTCAGCTTATCTACGTCAATAATACCAGGAAATATTACATAATAACTTAAATTTTTTATTTATAAAACTATAGTACAAGTAATCATCTTCAATTAAAAGACCCAGTATATGTTGGGGTCTGGGCCTCCCTCAAATCCGACCCGGGTCCCCAACACCCCAGACTTCTTAACGATATGGGAGTCTGCACTCCGGTGGGCCCTGGTGTGATCGGTCATCTGTAAATAGAAAAATTAACATTAATTTCGTTGATGCTTACAAGACATTCTGAGGGTCGGGGCATGGGACTAACTCTTTGCTTAGAAATTGCAACGGTAATAAGAAACTTGGATGGGTGGTTGATAGGAGTTTGTAGAAATGATATACTCACAGCTTCTTGATTGGGCAGCTCCAGGACCAATTCAGGCCTCGCCGCCACCAGCACCCACACCGCCATGAGTACCAACAGACTCTTAGATACAATTTTTATTCAGTTGCTGCGAATGAGAAGAAATAAAATATTAAATTCAGTCATAAAACAGGCGCTGGAAGGAATGCACAGGAGAAGTATAAAAATGCACAAAATAATTAATTTAAATATTCAATACTTACATGGAGCTCAGTGGCTGTCGGTGGGTTTATGAATATCGAGGAAGGTTTGGGGGACATTATATAGTGTCTGCTGATATCAGCAGCCGCAAAATGAATAATGCAATAACACAATGGAAGGAAAATTAAGTAGGCAATAATCCTGAAATTCATTTAATAAATAATGATCAAATATGGTTAAATTGCGCGCGGTTTATACTCTTGTAATTTTATTAGATGTGCGAACCAATAAGTTTTCCGTTAGCGTTTGTAAGTTAGCGCAATACGTTAGCGTTTGTTATTAATGTAACGAGTGGATTGTTAACGTGTTCATTAAACATATACTAACAATAACTTGTTTTTGTTTATCTTTATGTATATCCCGGCACCCTGCCATCACTTGGCAACTCTGAACATCACGTTATCTGGACGCATGCAGCATCTGGCAAGTTCCAAGCCTCCGTAGCACACTGCACAAAGGCAGTGTCCAGCTAACTAGTATCTTGGCTCATAGTGGAGTCCGTGATACACGATCGTTAGTGAGAGGCGTAAGCAGAGCCAAAGGCAGTTGTGCTGCAGACTTGAGATCTAAGAAGCTCAATTGCGCTGCTGCGCTGTACTCAGCTACTCTGTCAAGATATGAAGTTTTTTAGAGGGTCCATGACTGAGTCATCCTGATGGTGACTCAAATTTAAATAATAATTGTTTCATATACAGCTAAAATATAGCGTCGTTTCCTGCCACTGTAGCTTATCGCTCGCGATGTCAGTTTATAGATAAGCGACTTGTTTATAACCCGCAAGGTTAAAATAATATTTAAGTAGATAAAATGTTGCGTGCGATTGTCAACCGGATGACCCTTTGTGTCATTCAATCACGACACTTGCTCGGAATCGGTTGTGTAATCTGTGAACAATGGAGACTTCTATAATCACTAAACTGTTCGGTAAAAATGCTGAAACCGAAACTACCATCTTCCACGAGATCGCCGAAGCTGGAGCGCTCCAGCTGCTGCGCCGCATACGTGACAACGTCAAAGAACCAATGGCTCCTTTCCTGAAAGAGAAACATAAAGAAGACAATCTCTGCACCCACGTAGCAGTGGCGGCACACAAAGGAGCCAAGGCGATCCAGGTTCTTAAAGTACTGCTCGAGCTGGGAGCTGACTGCAACGCATTGAGCGAGATCAAGCGCTTCACTATACTGAATAAAAATGGTATCTTAGAGTCTGTTGGTACTCGTGGCGGTGTGGGTGCTGGTGGCGGCGAGGCCTGAATTGGGCCTGGAGCTGCCCAATCAAGAAGCTGTGAGTATATCATTTCTACAAACTCCTATCAACCACCCATCCAAGTTTATTATTATCGTTGCAATTTCTAACCAAAGAGTTTGTCCCATGCCCCGACCCTCAGAATGTCTTGTAAGCATCAACGAAATTAATGTTAATTTTTATATTTACAGATGACCGATCACACCAGGTCCCACCGGAGTGCAGACTCCCATCACATCGTAAAGAAGTCTGGGGTGTTGGGGACCCGGGTCGGATTTGAGGGAGGCCCAGACCCCAACATATACTGGGTCTTTTAATTGAAGATGATTACTTGTACTATAGTTTTATAAATAAAAAATTTTAGTTATTATGTAATATTTCCTGGTATTATTGACGTAGATAAGCTGACGCGACACCGCGTCCAGTAGGTCTCCCAACTGTTTTACATACCTTGCTGTAGGCTTAGGTCACCATCGGTCTGCTAGGCTACATGCACACAGAATGTGCATCAGACCGATGTACAGATATAGGCGTCACGCTGCAACTTGTGCAACAGATACTGCACTCTGATGGGTCGAGCGTAACGGGCTGGGAGTTAACACCGTTGCATGATAGAACTGTGTCTCCTGAGTTCAAAAATACCACCCCCCGCTACCCCCGACCCTAACTTTGAAGTTATAGGCCGTACGTTCTTGTGAAATTGACTGTATAATCGAGTAATTAGGGACATAGATTTGCAGCAAGCCTGTCGACTGTTTGGAATATTAATTTGTATTGTACAGTACACGCAACAATAGTGTGTGAACCATGCCAAGGCTAACAGTAAGGCGTTGTCCTGGTAACGGCCGACTGACCATGGCCGTAAGACAGACGTCGCCCGACCAATAGGAGATCTCAAAACCGACCGTCACACAACCAGGGGTAATATATTTGAATCGCTCGCCTCAATTCGAACTGTTTTCAATTTTGCTTTTGACATTAGCAATACCAAAAGAGTACAGTTAAAAAATAGGGGCAATCAACATCATGCATCACAATATTAAGCGAGCTATTTATAAATAGGGCTCCAGGTTCAGACGGCTGTTGGCAATTAGGACAGTACTTAAATCCGTGGTGAACTATAGTGATTATACCGTTTGGGTCCTGAAGAAAATGGACGACTGTTATGCCAAGTAGCTAAGCTAGCCAAAGCTGTCAACTTAATCACTACGGAATTAACAAAAGACTGCGAGGGTGATGTAGATTATCCTACGTCATTGAGTACACGTAAAAGTCCTTTTCTTTTTTGGTGACTAAAAATCGAAAATAAATTGCTTATCATTTTCAATATTTTTTTTTTACTATTTTTTAAAATAATATTAAATTTTTTATTTATTTTAATATTTGAAATATAATAATTTGAAATATTGAAAATAAAAAAGAAATAATGTGGCCAGTTTTTTTAATTTGTTATTATAGCTAGTGTCAAATAAGAAGAGACTCGGCGGGTCACGTGGTTCGACTTGCGCTGCATACGATTGCCTGCGCGAAATCCCCTCCACTGCCATTTGACAAGTCTCTTCTTTCGTGACGCGGGTTATAACCATTGATTTATTACTAACCGTAGTAGATCAATGGTTATAACCCACACAAGAGGATTCGCTATTAAAGGTCAAAATTTAGGTACGTAAAATTTTTTAATGTTCCAAATTGTGATCGGGCATACCAAATTGAAATTTTTTTTTGTACTCGTTGACGTAGAATAACTCGCAGTCTAAAAGCTAAAGGTGACAATGGGCTGGCCATGTCAGCAGAAGAACTAACGACCGCAGGAGTAAACGACATCTCGAGTCGAGACCGGGATTGGGCAAGAGTATAATTTTTGACGTTATAAAAAAAAGAAGCATCTTAGGGTCATGGAGGTGTCAGTAATCTCTCTCCACTGTAATAACCTGACCTGTCAAATCCTGGATCACGGCAAGGCGGGCCCCGGGCCCTCGTGCGCGAGTGCACAACCGGGACATTAACGCCAAGATGATTATTTTTTAATGTTATACGGCATACAAACAGGCGAGCGGGCCACCTGATGGTGCGTGGTCACCGCCGCCTATGGACATCAGCAACACCAGCTATCGCAATCAAAGTACAAAGTGGATTTTTTCTTGAACTCGATAACGTATGTTAACCACAGTCTAACTACTTACCTATTACTGAATAGGTACACAGAATTAGGCTGGCCGCAAACATTCGTTTTCCTGATTAGGTTTTCGAATGTGAATATCAAAGTCGACCAATCAGAATCCACGACACTTTTCACGCTGGCTTCTGATTGGTTTTCGTTGATCTGATTGGTCGAATTCAAAAGACATTGTTAAAAATGGCCTATGAATCAACACGCATGAAACATTTACTATAATTACTAGATCTTTTTATAATGTACATTACAAATATTTTAATAGAACGGACACTTCTTAATTTCGAAAACATTTTAAAAAGTATTCACTTCCGTCATAATCCTCGGTGTTACTATTTAGACATTATCTATTTTGACAGATTACAGTAGGGATGTGGTTGTATAAAATCGTTAATGAATCTATTCGATTATCGATTATCATACTCATAGAACTTGGAATCGATAGTTGCATGGTTATGCTATACGTATTATACAAAATAAACTATTTATTTTCTTCTGAATTGATAATTTATTAATACGACATTAAAAACCCTCCTACAACAACGATTATGACACGTGCGTATTTCTATCATCCTATTGCGTAGAATACGCGCGACTCGAAATCGTTGTTGTGAAAGGTGAAATTCAAACAAGAAATAAGAGTTTAGTTACAAAAATAATAAGGTTACCTAAATGTTAATTTTAAATATTCGATTATATTATATCAATACCGATTTTCGATTGTCTGTTGTTATTCGTTATTCGTGGCACTTCATTAAAGGGGCGGGGCCGGTCTATGAAGTACACAAAACTTCATAGGCGTGCGCCAAAGACCAACAACATATAATAGCGCCAAAGACTAATAACATTTGACATATGGTACTAGTACAATGCTATACCTACTTTATAATCACACGAAAATAAAAAAGGAAATCCTTAATAAAACCCTTGCATGTCCATAAGACTCCTGACTCCTAGACTCCTAGAGTTCAATGTCAAGAAGCGCGCATCTGTCAAGCCTACTCCTGGAGTTTGGTCCGCTTCAACAACAGATTTTTTGACCGATAATTCAAAGAAAACTAAGGTAGTTAAGTATCCTATATTGCTCTCACTTGGATAACGAGTAGGGTGGAAAACAAGGATGCAAACTCAGCATCAGCGGGATATGACGAGAATTATATCAGCAGAGCTGTTTTCGAAACAGTAGTTCAGAGTGTTATGACTGACCTAGCAGTGTGACAATAAAAGGTTTACCTACAATTTATAATCCAATGTAAGTACGTCCTTACACTCAGTAATAAATGCTAAGTTATTGCTACAAACCGAATGTTTTTATTGACGTAATTATAACCTCAAAATCCGAAAGTGTCTTGATTTTTTTCGAATTCTCAAAAGTGTCCGTTGTTTTAATTTAGGTTCAATCGAATATATACATTATCTAAAACCCAAAAAGTAAATACACCTCCCTGTTGGATCTTAGGCCAACTATGTATGGACGACGAGCAATGTCCTTTAAATTCGGAAACATGACCCGGAAAACGAATGTATGCGGCCGGCCTTAGAGGTGGGAGGGAATAGTCCATTACTGCACTTTAGCCTACTTCACAGTAGTGGAGATTTCGCCCTAAAATCTCTGATCTTGATAGGCGGTTTCGCAGTGTTACAAAAGTTAACAGTCGCCATGATTGGGAGGTGTTCTGAAGAATGCTTTAACTTTACTTCAGAATCTTTCTTGATAACCATATAAGAAACGTTGCAGCTTAAACATTACATACAAAGAACATAATTAATTCTGTTACGGGTCTGGGTGTTCTATGTATAATAAGTATGTATTTAAAAGTATATAAGTAGTTTATCAGTTATCTAGCACCCATAACACAAGCTTTGCTTACTTTGGGGCTAGATGGCGCTGTGTGAATTTGTCCACGATTATTTATTATTATTATTATTATTATAATTACTACATTCGACGACCTGAGTGGTTCAGTGGTCAACATGGTCTGCCACGCAAGAGGTCCCGGGTTCGATTCCCGGCCGGGCAGAAATTGAAATGATGAATTTTAATTTCTGTTACGGGTCTGGGTGTTCTATGTATAATAAGTACGTATTTAATAGTATTTAAGTAGTGTATCAGTTATCTAGCACCCATATGACAAGCTTTGTTAGTTTGGGGCTAGATGGCGCTGTGTGAATTAGTTTACGATTATTTATTTATTATTTATTTATTTATATATTATATGAACAACTATCTATCAATGAAAACCTTACCATTTAAATAGTACTTTAAACCCATTTATAGCCTTAACTATCTATCGAAGTTCAAAAATAACGACGAAAAAAATTCCACAGACACTCGACGCTTATCACAATATGGCCAGGAAACAAAAAAAACGTCGTGCAATGTAAATAATTAGCCCGTTAATTTATTCATGTAAAACTCATTTAGATATCAACGCACCTATGTAAATAAAAGTCAATTTGCCGAGTGTACGTTCATGCATATCTTCAGTACATTTCCATAAATTATTTTTGAATTGGGTTTGTAATAAATTGTCCGGACAATATTCGTATGAAAGAAAAAAAGGGTAGGTATTGGTAACGGTATGGCAGGGTAGGGTAGGGTTAGGATAGGGGTAGGGCACCACGCGAACGATGTCGTGTCGGGCCAGCTTGTTTATATTTATCATATCAAATAACAAAACATTTTAAAAGCTGAATTTTTAGGGCAATTTTTAATAATAATAATAGTCATTTATTTCAGGTATTTTACACCCATATTGGAACAATAATAACAATAATAATACGAAATTATATAGGTACAATAGTACGACTGTCAATAAAAACATAATTAATACCTACGTACAATAGTACGACCGTCAATAGGAACAGTACAAAAATAAAATAAAAACGAAAATATAAATTAACTTTTTAAGGTAAATGTGATGGAAGCAAAATATCACATTTACACAATTATTTATCACCTTTGTTTCTACTTAAAACTATAACAGGTCAACTTCTGTATTGAATTTTTTTATTGGAGGGTACTCTATAAACGATACTGAAGTAAAACTGTATTTTTTTTTCTATTTTGTCTGTTTGACTATCTGTATCTTTCCGCGCAATACTCCGAAATTACTGAATTAATGAGGAGTTTTCCAGTAGGTATTCAAAAAGCATAAATAGATCCTACAATTTTGGTAATCTATTTTTATTCTGTATGATGGTGGCAGTGATTTCATGCAGCCAACTAATACTAATCTTAAAAATAAAATGTTTATTAATATAAACATAACTATTAAAGGTTGAACGAAATGTAAAAAGAAATATTTATAGAGTTTGGCACTATGTTCCATTATTATTACAACCTCTAAAATGGTTGAAAACTATTGACAAATACAATATTATCCAATACAACGTACCCAGTGTTTATATCCTGTTTGCTAAGAACCTATTTCAAGCGATTATCAGTTACCAAAATTGTCGGGGCGCCATCTAGTGAGTGGCTAGGAATGCTTTAGATACCTATTGGAAAACTGTTCATTCAAATGAAACTTGGTATGAATTGAGTTCATACTACGAAGACACATAGGGTACTTTTTATCCCGAAATTAATTACGGATCTCTTTGTATAGAGGATGGAAGTCGAAATGTGTACTTAGTTGTAATTCATTAACGCGTAATCCGATTGAATTAATTATTTATTTGTAATACAGAAATACTAACTAACTAAACTACATTAATTATTTTTTGTTAAAACGTAGGTACTTCAAAGATTGTCTTGTAAATATTTCAAGGTGATCGAGAAATTACTCCTCATTATTACGAGTATGTCCACTTAACTAGAAACGCGGAATGTTCCTATGAACGTAGGGCTCATCGTAAGCGGCACTTTATTAATAAAATAATCATCTTGGCGTTACAGTCCCGGTTGTGCTCTCGCGTACAAGGGCCCGGGTCCGCCTTTACCATGATCCATACCACCATGGCAGACCATAGTGTTGCTTAATATATTGTAGTCCGAACCAAGCCAAGGGCACAGCTGTTCAATGATAAAGCATTTATAAAAAGTACAATTTGACATATTTAATTTTTTTGGCAGAGTAGAATAGCACCAACCCCTTACACTCATGGGTGTCGTACAAGCCGACTGTCTCCGGAGCCCGGAAAATTCCTATAAAATCCCCTGTACCCGGAACATACCTTTAAAATGTGTGATAATAACCGCGATAGTGTTAAACATTGTTACACTGCCACAATTTTTTCGCACCAATCCCATTTTACGCACACTCGATAATAATATTCGTAAAGTACTCACTGTAGCCATCGTGGTGCGCGTGCGCCGGTCGCCGGTCCGATAATACTGCGGGCGGCCGTGACACCGACCGGCGGAGACATTGGGGCATAGATTAGACAAGCGCAGAAGGTTTTGTTTGGGTATTATATTTTTTATTTAGGAAACAAACAGTCACAGTTGAGAGGGCTTACCATGAACTCTTATAGCAGGACCTAAACAGAATTGCTTTCGAACGAGACAAGTACTTCGAATTGTAGCGATTTCGCAACACTACTTTAATTATTTTCCCTTTTTTATCCCTCTTGTGCAATCGTTATGCAATTATTTTATACCACAAAGGTGGCAAACAAGCTTACGGCCTGCCTGATGGTAAGCAGTCAACGCAGCCTATGGACGTTTGCAATACCAGGGGCATCACCACAGAACACGATAGAAGTGGCATCTTCGCCATTAGTACCGAAACCGATGCCGCCGTTCCCGACCCCACTATTTTTACCACTACTAATGCAACTTAATATGCACAGGCTTACGCACGCACACGCAAAGTCAATCGGAGCGCTGTGATTAGTCCATCGGTCACTACCACATACACACATTGCGTTGCGTGTGTGCTGTAAATCCTCTCTGAATTTACATTTACGCTAGGGATTGACAAAATCGAATTCTTGTCGAAATTAATATTTTGATAAAATTCTAACTATTATTATGGTATTTATTATTTAATAATAATGAATTGAAATAATGGGTCTGGGTGTTCTATGTGTAATAAGTATGTATTTAAAAAAAAGGGTATAAGTACTATATCAATTATCTAGCACCCATAATACAAGCTTTGCTCAGTTTGGGGCTAGATGGCGCTGTGTGAATTTGTCTACAATTAGGTATTAATTTTATTTTAGTGTTAGGGTAACTGCATCATACCTCTACCCCACCTGTACCCCACCAGTGCCCCTGCTGTGCCCCTACTAAAAACTAATATCAAAATCGGTCCGCAATTGGCGAAAATTTCAAGGACCACACGTACCTACAATAAAAGAAAATTCAATCGAAATAAGAATCTTCTCCTTTTTTGATGTCAATTCTACTATACTACAAATATATTATATCGATAAACAAAATAATTTATCGATAAGGTCGGTTCATGTGCGCAGCACTACATTGGGCGCAAGGTGTCCTTGAGCTCGGGTGAATATTTTTCGTAAAATATTGATAAATACAAGGTTTTTAGACTTAACGGTGAAATGAAATCACTCCTTTTGTTTTAGAAGTCTGTTAGCTTCTTGCTCGCAATTAACAATTAAAGATGGCATATTTTTAACATTTTAGGCACAGCTTTTTTTGATGCGCGCTCCGTTGAATTCCGCAAGAGACTGACGGCGTATTCGCGCCTTTTGAAGGAAATTAGCCCATTTGCGCATAGTTGTGGCGCGACTGCACCGCCTACTTCTTATCTAACTACTTATTTATTTTTCTATGGGCATCACTCACGCGTTGCCGTCCCCGTAAAAACCATTTCACCCCTTTCTTGAAGAACTTCATGTTATCCTCTCCAGGACAAACCTCTCCATGTAGTATGGTATATTTGAAACGACGAAATTTATAGTAATTTGAATCTTAATCTTTATATATATAATTCTTCTGTGAGTGTGTATGTCACTGAACTTCTCTCAAACGACTGGACCGATTTTGATGAAATTTTTTGTGTGTGTTCAAGGGGATCTGGGAATGGTTTAGATTCACAATTTTGTAAAAAAAGTTTGAAATTTTCAAATTAAAGACGTGTAGACAGGACAACGTCTGTCGGGTCCGCTAGTTGATAAATAAATTAATTGTCAGGGGTAATAAGGACAACAAACAGTGAAATAAAATAAAAACAACATTCTAAAAAAATTCAGTAAATAATTAATTCCCTACAACCAAATCACTCAAAAAGACCTCAAGCAGCACCACGGTATAGGTATCTTACTTACCTACTTGTCTAAAACACTGCCCTATCTGCCATTGTTTTGTTACTCTATGCAGCCACTTTTGATAATTTTAGCGAGTCTGACAGCTACGATTATGTAATTCGCCGAATACAGTACCCCAAACATAGCTGACCAGGAGGCGGCGTCGCTGTTGTTGACAACAAAATGAGATTTCAAATCGGCGATGCGTAGTTCCAGTTTTAGCCATCGTGTCTGATATGTTTGTACGCGTCGTTCGGTATTGTTAGGTTATGTTAGGGCACAGAATATGTCAAAATTTTAAGAAGCCCAGTACAATATTATCTTTTTTATCAGCCAGATGCTAATCAGCTAAACTATCTCGAAAGCGAATGTTATCAAAATCGGTGCAGTGGTTTAGCCGCGATGCGGTTTCTTTTAAGCTTGTTCTGTTTTTTAGAACAAAGGTGAAATAGCCGTAGAAGGGAGGAAAGTAGAGAATGAAAGTACCTATACCTTTATTAATTCAAACATGCATAGAAATATAAAGAAGGCTTGGCTCAAATGATGGTAGGTAGGTACCTAAACGTTAACTGTTGCCCAATCTACGACTCATGTACCTATTATGGTTGCAGGCAACCAAAAATGCAGAACCGCAGGTGCGTTCTCACTGTGAGGATTAAGAAGAAATGTCTCATCACACATTTCTGTAATTTACGCTGGCTCCTTCAAACTTGGCGGTAGAAATAGATAAGGCGGTGATACTCACCCAGATGGACTCGTCAGGCTTGATACAATATCACGCCACATGATAAAATGGGGAAAAAAAGTACCGGTACCGGAAGTATCTGCCGGCATCGAAAGAGTTGCTGCGTAAGCCCCGGAAGCCATAGATTGACATCGATTTACGAAGAAAGAATGCCGAAGTCGGGCGAAGATTATGGATAGAAGTCGGGAAATGAAGGATGAAAGCTGAATTTTATTTGGTTTCGTCACGGTTTGAGCCATTAGAATAAAAACAGATAGGTGCCTAAAATATAATTTTTATTATTTCTAGAATCCCATGGAAATATAGCCTACTTACATTAACAGAGTAGGCAAAACCCTAGTTTACTGGCAAGAATTATTATTTAAAGTATTAAAATTTAGTTGCAAGCGCCATCTCTTCTTACAAACATGAATTAAATGGTTACGTTTCGAGCTGACCGAATGTTATTGTAGTTCAATTAATTCCCATGAGATGGGGACTGGAAAAGTAATTTTAAGTTTAACCTAGATGGCGCTGATTTCAGTAGTTCTCCTACTTGACAACAGATATCACTACGAGAACAATATACTACTTGGTTCTTCTATTCGATAGTAGATGGCGCTACAAGTAACAAAATCTGAGTTAAACAAAATGTTAGAAAATTACCTAGGTAATTTTGGACACCGGGGAAACCTAGGCGCAATCGAAAACAGACATTTTACAATTTAATTTTCTTTCTAATGTATAGTTTTTTCAATAATAAAACTTTACATATAACATTTATTCCAACTAAAATAACAATGCAAATTTTCGCAATCACCTATTCTCACAATATTAACTACTTAAAACTGAAAAATGTAATAATTATTCATCCGATCATTAATTCTGATATAGGTACGTACGATCTTTATTACGACTGATTTTGTTGCGGACTAGAAATGGACAAATGTAAATATTACAGCCCTAACATTGGTACCTAATATCTATAAAGAGTAAACGAATATTAAATAGTAGGTACATTAGAAAGAAAACCGTTCGTTTCCATAAAATATGGGCAACAATGTAGCTAACTCAGGTATTTTTCTTTAATTGGCTATGATGGCGATTCTCCCCTCGTCACACGAGCTGTAATAAATATCATGAAGTTCCTCGAAATGTGGTAATGAATGATGGTAAAAACTGCATTGCAATTTTATTTATTACGTAAACGAATAGCGAATCTGCCGACCACAGCCATCGACATACGTTGGTGAAGGATTGTTGTAAACATTAATGTCACCTAGGGTACCTAACTAAACTATATCTAATTATGTGACTAAGGTAGTAATCTCTGGTATCATTCAAGGCCAGAATGAAGGCTTCCGTAGAAAATGGACGGCAGCGTACATAAGATCCTCTATAATGACTGGAAGGAACTACCTTACCCACATATCGGTGGGCAACTAAGATTTCACATCAGTGGCGGGTCTTCAAATAATCTCCACGCTTGGCGAGATCGTAGTGTTGACAACAAACACAACAGAAAACTCTGCTTACCATTTTTTGGTACTTGTACGAAAGCTGGCAGTAAGGAAGCTAGAAAGGTGGTCAGCCTCTAAGACATTCCTAGCCGAAAGGTACTGTGACAGAAACGAGTTGTTGGTGGGTCAGATATTGTATACTCCGCCAGATTCCGTGCGAAATATCTACACCATAGGTAAATAAAAAAAAAATCTTGTCACTGTAAATAAGCAAGTAAGAAATTATCTTGTCGTCAATATCGCGGTTGTGCTCTCGCACGCGAGCGCCTGGGCTAAGCCTCAACCATGATCCAGGATTTGCAGATCAGGTAATAACAGTGGAACGACTACCATCTCACCTTCGTGTCCCTGTTAACAGGGGAACCTGACCAGATCGGATCATGGTTACACATACTTTTCCTTTCATGATCTGAACCTCCATGGTGCGGGATTTCTACCCTGGACATGTAGTCACTTTGAAATGAAGAGGCTCGATTCCATGGACATTTACGGTGTGTTGATGAAGACTCGTCATCACCATAATATCAGCCAGAAGACGCCAACTGCTGGGCAAAGGCCTCCCCAAGAGATCTCCACAAAGACCGGTCCTGTTTTTTCCGCATCCAGCTGGTACCTGCCATCTTTACCAGATCGTCGGCTCACCTTGGGGGGCCTACCCACGCTGCGTCTTCCGGTACGTGGTCGCCACTCGAGAACTTAACTGATGCAGATTATACATACATTAATATCGTCACGCATCTTTCCCGTGGAGGCAGAGACCACAACGTTCCACTTGCTTGCTTTGAAGATAATAAGTTCATGATTACGTATTTAGATGCGTAGCCAGCGAGATTTATGACAACACACACCGAAATATGCACAATTTAATCATTATCAAAGAACATAATACTCTCTGCGCGCGGTCATGTATGTATGTATGTATGTATGTATGTATGTAAACTCTTTATTGCAAATAAAAAGAAATTCAGTAATGAGAAAAATATCATTTTACAAAGCAAAGGCGGGCTTATCCCACAATGGAATTTCTTCCAGCCAACCTTAGACCCTCTGAAAGGAGATCTAAACAGCGGTGGAGGCAATATTGAGCACTTATAACTAAATTACTTTTATTTTACAGGTATTAATTAACTTAAACAATATACATTCATTTATGTATAATTTTGAACATAATAATTATAATTTTGATCATCATCATCGTCATCGATCCGTGATTCTACGTCTAAAATACAAGGGACGAGTCTAGAGTCAGCTTCAGGTAAGGGTGGCGTTGTTGATCACTGACTAACCTGCTTGATCGTATGCCCACCTCTATAATGTAGGTAAATCTATAGAAAAACCCGCTTGTAAGTGAGAGGTACCGGGTTCAAACCACTGTACCGAGCTACCAATGACTCTTTTCTGAGTTATGTACATTAGCTGAACACTAACCGATGCTCTTACGTGACTAACGCTCTTTACTGTTAACTGTTAACAGGGTCGCGGAGGTCAGATGGCAGTCGCTCCACTGTAAATAATTATCTGATCTGCCAAATCCTGGACCATGGTCAAGGCGGAACCCGGGCCCTCGTATGCGAGAGCACAACCAGGACATTAATGATCTGATGATGATTGCTCCCATCTATAGGCAGGAGCATCGGCATCATCTTGGTCCTTGTGACTCGATCCAAAAGTGCGCTGTGAGAATTGACTGAAGAGGTTTTACATGGAGAGAACAACATAAAAAAAAAAAAATATATTTCTCAAATCTTAACAATGTATGAGGTGAGTCATCCCCAGTAAGTAATAAATATACTAAGTATATGGAGGAATATACAACATGGAGAACGACCCCGTAAAAACCTTTTCACCCCTGTCTTGAAGTCGGCAACGTGTAGGAGATGCCCCTTGTATTGCAAACGTCCAAAGCTGACTGCTTACCATCAGGCAGGCCGTAAGCTTGTTTGCAACATTAGTGGTATAAAAAAAATACCTACCAAAGCATATCAAACGACACCGACAAATAAAGTAATGGCCTAAATAATTACGACACGTAAAGCGAACTAATTCGCCCCATCCATCAGTCTCGGACGCAAGAAACGTCCAGATAATATAATTACGACTAAATATTTCATCGTATCTCCTCTAATTTATCATTTATACTTTCGAGCTCTCGGACTATCATCGGTCTTTCGCTGAATGTAATGTAAGACATTTTAGTCATTTTATACTCGCAGTATTGATTGCTCAGTCGTGAATTTTAATTATAATTTTAATTTCAAATTGTTCTCTATTCCCGTTAATTGGTAATGATTATCTCCGTCTCTGACGGCGTGGAACGGAGTCGCTAATTTTGTTCGCTTTTCTATGTTTCGTTGGTAATTTAGGTTTTTCTTTGCTAATGTAATTATTTATTTTTGTAGCGTTTCTTGCTTTCCTCTGCCATAGGTTTTTCTTTGCTAATTTAATTCCTAATTTAGTTCCTTGCTTTCCTCTACAATTTTTTAGAAAAGTAGATAAATATTATAATTAGAATATAGCACCAACCCCATCCATGAACGGGTTATCGAATACCCCTTTAAAGCAGAAAATGGGTAACAGTCTAATCTTAGCGTACTAATTGAGGCATTAGTAACAGTAGGACAATACCAAACATGTCTCAAACTGCCATTGAGCTGCTATTGGGATCCAATTACAATTCTATCATTCTAATATTAAATTAGCGAGCTTGAGGCCCTGTGCGTTCACGCTGTGTGACCTCATAGTGACTTTTCTAGGTATCAGATATGTTTTTTTTACTATTTGACCGCCACCTTACTTGGTGGTAAGTTACGATGCGATTACATTAGTTGACTTTTATAAAACCCATTAATGGATGGGGTTCCAGAAAGGTAAGAAGCACAAAAGAATGAGCAAAGAGTCTCCAGCTCAGGTGACCCGAGGAAAACTTTTTAATTAAATTTTCCAGTTTCCGCCATCTTGCCGGTTCACGCAATAGAATGAAACAGTTGTTACCTTCGATACGGGATGTTGAAAAAGCATTATTTTTTATTTATTGTTATTATTTATTTATTGGCAGGAGATGGCGCAGGATAGGAAGAAGTGGCGATATCTGGTGTCGGAGGCCAAGATCCAATTTGGGTCGCTGAGCCAGCGCAGTAAGTAAGTAATTATTTAAATTTAAATTAAATTATTACCTTCGGTTTGCTTTGGTCTCGTGTGGCAGAGATAAGCTATACTTATATAACTTACTAGTTACTTAAGGAGCGTCGGTGGCTAAGTGCTTAAGGTATCTGAATAGTTAGCGAGAGGTACCTGGTTCGGTTCTTTTCTAAGTTCGATGGTTTTCTGGGTTTTCCGACATATATCTGTTGGTTATTAATTCAATAATTAACGAAATAAATTCTTGGGAGCATCGGTAAGGTGGTTAAGGTATCCGACACGTAAGCGAGATATACCGGGTTCGAATTCCACTACGGCCACGTACCAAGGACCTTTTTCAGAGTTACGTACTTATGTTAGTTGAATGCTTACCGATGCTCTTACAGTGAAAACATTGTGATGAAAGCTTTACGACTCAGGCGACTGAATCTAATAAGTATTATTTTTTATCAAAAATCACTAAATAGTATTATATAAGGTATATTGTTTATAATAATATTTTTTCGTAATTATACCTTTTTGGTCCATTGTTTTTAAACAGATACCTAATCGAATTCGGACACAAAAACCATTACTAGGTATACTAGCAACCACTCCACCACAACTCAAAAAAAAATATCTTGCCATTTTACATCAGCCTGTACATAAAGGTAACATTACAAGCAATTTGTCTCAAGAGAAAAGTCTTATTTCTCCCTTTTTAAAATCCAGGAGTTTTCAGTTGTGCCTCGTTTGCACGTGGGTGTCTAAATACTGCATTAACCTAATATTAAGTATGAGCTTAATACAATTTTATGCTTCTAAATTTTTATGAAACCGAAATGAAATCAAGGGTCTTAAAAAATCTCCTCTAGGATTCCTAAAAAATCGTTGATTCCAAATTTTATTTGTACTCGTACCTTAACCTAACCGACAGATGTTGGAAAATCACTCTGGCAAAGTGACACATAATGGATTTCTGTTTATCCTTATAATTCATTCATACCTAAAATAATTACAAGGATGAAATCTTTAGTATCTACCTATCTAAATATTTTGTGGAATTGTTTATTGAGTAAGACTGTTTATTGAAAAAGTCATTTTCCGCGTCTGTCTGTATGTATTTCCCGTAACTACTCCTAAACTACGCAACGGATTTTGATGCGGTTTTCACCATCCGTTAGAGAATTTCTTCCAGAATGATTATATGTATAATATATGCATATTATAGTAAACAAAGCCGAGAAAACCCGTGCGAGGTCGGGCGGGTCGCTGGTGGCCTATAATGAGAATAAGAACCAATTTTATTTTCCTTATTAAGTTACATTACTACTTTTTAAACAATTATCCTTTTGACATAAGCAAAATTTGGTATGTATTGACATTTATATAACGAATGACATTACTTATGAATTTTTGTTTAAATTTTGACATGTTTTTATACTTTTTATATCAATTGTGTATTTTATATGTATAACAATTGTGTATCAATTTTGACATGTAATAATGGTTACCAATAAATAAACTTGAAACATTCAAGTAGGTACAAAAACAGGAATAGTAAGTATACCTACTTAAATTAACTGTGTTCCCTGCACTAAGGCTTATATCTTATATCGCAGTACGTATGTTTAAAATAGTAAAAAAACAGCAAAATATACCTTTTAAAACAAATAAGTGGGAACGAGTCTTTCGTCTTGTGAAGACTTAAAGCTTGCGACTAATTAAAAAAGTAAAAAAAACTCCCTGCCAGAGCCCTTGAGAGGGATTCTTTTATTTTTTCTCACCCTCCTTCAAGGGGCTGGCAAAGGGCACGGCGTTCATTATGCCTACGTTTGTCTTAAACAAAAATTGCAAGTCCTTTATAACTTACCCCGAAGTGAACAGGGGTGTTAAGTTTGACGGAGTAGCGCAGTGGTTGCCATGCTGGATTGTTAAGCTGAGGGTTGGATTCCCGGGCAGAACTTTATATATTTAAATGTATACCTAGGTATTTTTATATTTTTTTTTTGTCTAGTGGGCACGGTGGCGGAAAGTGGTAACCGTAATTCTATACATCTGTAATGTATCCTAGGTGGAAAGTAATCACCGTCGTACTGAAAATCTGAGTTTAAGAGATGCTTAAAGTCTGACGTATTTGCTGCACCTATATCTACTTGTCGATCCTTTTTTAAATGATTACTGGGAGATTCAAAGTATTAGTAAAGGTTACCAGGGGTCCAGGTCTGCTAAAACTCATATCCTTATTGATATTCAATTGAGACTCAAAATGAAACAATTATATTTAAAGATTTGTACGCCTCAGCATGCGGGCAAAGGATAGAGAAACTATTGAAGATAATTAAAACATCTGTAATACCTATCTCTTACAAATAAATATTTTGAATCTTTGAATCTTTGAATCTCAATTGAGACTTCATTACGATTGAAACAAATTGGGTAACCTATACTGCAAAGACTATTAATAGCCTGTTAATACAGTCGTAAAAATTGAATTAATTAAATTAAAATCGAAAATCTAAACGGAAAACCGTTCAGAATCGAAGCGAGCGATTTAAAAAAAGAGCCCCAGAAAGTGCGCTGAAAAATTACTGTGGCTGGCTGTCATATCTCCAGACAGATGGGACACTCGTGTGTTAGTGGAGACTGCGCTTAGGCATCGGTGCTGCAATGTGCCGGCGACCTTTGAAAGGTGGCGGGTACCGGATGGATGAGGACTGCCCTATTATTAATAAATAAATATTCGTGGACAAATTCACACAGCGCCATCTAGCCCCAAACTAAGCAAAGCTTGTGCTATGGGTGCTAGATACTTTTTTTTTTTTTTTAAAGACATACTTATTATACATACAACACCCAGACCCGTAACAGAAATTAAAATTCATCATTTCAATTTCCGCCCGGCCGGGAATCGAACCCAGGACCTCTTGCGTGGCATGTTGACCACTGAACCACTCAGGTCGTCATACTCATTAGGCTACTTTGTTGATTGATTACGTAGATATTTGACCGTGCCCAATATTGTTGACTGATTTATCTTTTTTTTTTTTGTTACATACGATAGGCAAACAGGCAAGCAGGCCACCTGATGGGAAGTAGTCACCACCGCCTATAGACATTAGCGACACCAAGAGTATCGCCAATGCGTTGCCCACCTCTATAACACGTTGCTCTGGCAGCAAAAAGGCAAAAGCCACTCCACTGCCAAAGCCACGGTTCCCCAAATCCCCACCCCATGGAGCACTGGAGACTTTACTCACCGGCAGAAACACAATACTATTTAAAAGAGTATTATTTAGCTGCGATATTCTGTAAGGTGGAGGTACTTCCCCAGTCGGGCGGCTCCAATTCGAACGGGATACCCCGCTATGTCCTACCTCTCTTATACAAAGTATCTCTTGTACAAAGGTAATGAATCTAGGTATAACAAATAAATTAGTAAATATCGTTGGACAAATTCACACAGCACCATCTAGCCTCAAAGTAAGCAAAGCTTGTGTTATGGGTGTTAGGTACAAATCGATACTTCGGGGTTCTCCCACGAAAGGGGAGGTTATTGCCATAATCTCCACGCTTGGCAGGCGGGTTGGAGATCGTACTGTTATATAACAATGGAAAACGCTGCTGCCCATTTTCCAGTCTACAGAGACTCTAGAAGTTTTGCCTCGTACGCCACACACACGTGTGTAAGGGGTTGGTGCTGGTCTACTCTGTCGGACACCACATGGTCGCGGACACCACATGGCCGGCCACCACTGACCGATACTATAATATATAAAGAGAAAATATTTGTATTATTGTTTGTAACTTTGGGCCGTGTGGTGTCCGGCAGAGTAGAATAGCACCAACCCCTTACACTCATGGGTGTCGTACAAGGCGACTAATGTTTTCGAGGCAAAAGATCAAGAGTCTCCGTAATCTTGAAAATGGGCAGCAGCATTTTCCATTGTTATAATTAAACACTGCGGTCTCCAACCCGCCTGCCAAGCGTGGAGATTATGGCAATAACCTCCCCTTTCGTGGGAGAGGCCCTAAGTCCTGCAGTGGACTGTTACCGGGCTGTGATGATGATGATGATTGTTTGTAACGAATAAACTAAAAAACTACGGCACCGATTTAAAAAATTGCTACATTATCACTGAGCAATATACCTAGGTTAATATTATCGCAGGAAAACAATAGTTGAATGTTTACAGAGATCCAAACTGCGCGCGGGTGAAAGCGGCTGAGGACGGCCAATGTATACGTATAGAGAGATCAAAAACCTACTTACACACTTTCCCCTTATACCAGTAATAATGTAGACATAGATAATAATTGATAGTAAATAATAATCAATTTAATAAACATATTAGTTTTCATCAGGCAAGCAAACCTTATTGAATAACATTTTAATGGGAAACAGATTTCTTAGCGGAATTTATAATTAAATCTATCATTACTTTGAAATTACTACCTCTGTCTAATACATTCAACATAGTTCATTAAATTCTCATATAATTCATATTTACTTGATTGTATTTTCTATGTGGGTATTCTTAATTGGATGTGTAAGAGCTGAATAAATAAATATCTTTAGGCGTTGAAATATTAATTTTATGTTTATCGACAATAGATATTAAATTTTCATCAGAATAACTACGTAGGTACAATCGATAGTAGAGCATCGACTTTACATACTTAAGGCGCTGTCCTAATTGGCAGTGCCTAAGTATTTTACAAGGTACCTATATTTAAATTTAAAAAAAGTTTTTCCAAGGTTAAATTAAGATTTGAATTGCAAGTGTATTTTGTTCTAAATAACATTTGGACCGAATCACAGACATCTTGTGTTGCATGAGGTATCATCGAACTAATGGTACTTAGGTAGGTATGTATGTATTTATGTAAATAAATAAGTACGGGAGTTAAAAAGTATTACAAAAAAAAAGTAGAGCACAACAACGAAAATGAGTACCTAAACTAGAAAATTACGTCCTTAAGAAGATGATTAACCCAAAAAATGTCTTGGAACGAACATGACGTTCTTTAAAATTGAATTTTCAAGAAAATGACCTTCACCAAAATGAAAACGTTTTTATCATCATCCGAGCGGTCCATCCCGGCTTCTGCCAGGGTCCGCTTTCCTACTCATTCTCCTCCACTTCGCCCGGTCTTCGGCATCCTCGCGTCGTAAGCCGTTGGCTCTCGCATCCGACTCAGCGATGTCAATCCATCGCTTCTTGGGGCTCCCGAGGGACCTCTGTCCTGATACCGGCAGGTTTAAACACGATAAGTTTTATCCACAGATCTAAAACAATAAGTAATAAATGAATAAAAATAAAATATATATTTCATAATTTTACATGTATGACCTAATCATAATAAACAAATATAAATTAAATTTACGCTTTAATGCTGGCAGCGTTAAAAAATTATACATAAACCATTTATTTACTTATTAAAATTATAAAATTATGTTCACACAGTAATTTAAACAAGTTTACTTATTTATTAATATAAGTCAATTTATTCAAATTTCTGTGAATTTCTGAACGTTGTCGTGGTCTATTTTTGTCTGTTAACGTAATTAATTATTAATATAAAAATCACCCCTGGTCCTACACTTATCTACACAAAATAATAAAAAATCATACGAAAATATAATAATATTTAAAAAATCATGACCCACCCAACTACAGACTGTACCAAAAAAACTACCAGACACAAAAGTCGGTCAATTAAGTCAGCCAAATCACATGTACAGGAGTCACACGTCACCCGCTACCAATACAATGGCCAAATGACAACTTTACTCTTATATTTAAATTCGACAAACAAACACACATTACAATATAATAAAGTTGGACGACGAAAAATAAAATGAGACCGAACTGTATTTATAGGCAAAGGGAAAAAAGTGTATTCAGCCATGCCCCGCCTCACTGGCTGTATGGAAGCCACGCCTCTAGAAGGGGGGATGTACAACACTTAATTCGCCAGTTGGTATGAGCATTCGCGCGCCGCGTACGTACTACTTACAAAAAACCGCTATTTTAATCATAAAGTACTTATTGGTGACTGGCCGAAAATAATAGCATAGTATCTGTTAATAGTTTTTTCCCTTTTTTCTAACGCAACTTTCCCGCGCGAGTTTGACAGTTCGGTCCAAGGAGTTTGTAGTTCGGCTCGGAGTGATTGTGATTTAGTGCTATGGACAGGATTGGTTTCTTGTTTTAGATTCAGTTTTTTGATAACAGTTATGGCGGATTTCTGTGGGATTTTCGGCGGATATTTGTGATAAAGGTGAGTTTTGTCCTATATAATAGAAAAAAAAATTGAAAACTAAAGTAGATACAAGAAATATGGTTGTGCATCGATTTATATATTAGTAGATACCTATTTTATTCATTCTAATTGAATTATTAATACACATTATTATTTTTATAACAACCTATCTGCCGCCTGCGGCTTTGCTCGGTTGTCCGAAGCCCCGTGAAAATTCCGGTATTAATTATAGCCTATGATGTGTTATTCTGGAGTGTAAGCTATATGTATTTATCTACCTATGTACTGTAAAATTTCATTAAAACACGCTCAGCAGTTTTCCTGTGAAAGTGTAATTATCATTAAGTACGTTCAACGGAAAAAGATAAAAGTATAGAACGATACGATAAGTATTATCCACAGAAATCGATATAAATTAACTTATTCAATTAATTCTTTAATTTCTTGAATGAATTTTACTGATAATACAATAATTAAATCTTTGCTTACGAAAATTATAAACAAAGTATTGCAAACATCCATATTCTACGGTGACTGTTTACCATCAGGCAGGCCGCAAGCTTGTTTGCCACCTAAGTGATATAAAAAAATCCAATTAATTTAGATTTCTGTGGATAATACTTATATATTATTATAATTAATACCGTGCGATTCTTCAATAAAATTACTTGACAACATTTTGTTCGTACCACAAATAAAGTCAAGGAACAAGTCATAGTTTTCCAGTTGGAAGCAAGCGAATGCAGACATCCGTCCATCAAAAATCATTCAGCTTGGGAAAAAAGACGAACCTTACCATAAATAAGCGACTCGATAATTAAAACACTGAGCAATTATGAACTCAACTTAAGTATAATTTAGTCAGACGTCAATTTGTCTCGGTATGTATTTTTTTTTTCATTTTAAGCATGTTGGTATGCTAAATAGAGGTTAAAGAAAATTATTTTGTATTGAAAAATTTTTTCGTTTATATTTCTGGGCCGTCGAGTTCTATAAATAGACAAGATTAAAGAGAAAAAAATGTTTTTCTTTATAATTCTTTTTACCGTATCTGTTTACGGTCCGTCGCTAACCGATGCTCTCTTGGTGAGGGAAAACATCGTGATGAAACCTGCAAATTCAGGCAACCATGATCCAATCTGGTCAGGTTCCCCTGGCAGCAGGGTCACGGAGGTCAGATGGCAGTCGCTCCACTGTAATTACCTGATCGCCAAATCCTGGATCATGGTCAAGGCGGACCCCGCGTCCTCGTTCTCGAAGGCACAACCGGGACATTAACGCCATTAAATGATGTTTATGGTCCGTCGAGTTCTTTAAATTACTGTCTAGGCTAAGTATAGTGTCAAAATGACTTAGAATGGGCTCTATCGGTTCCTAAACTCTACAAATTGGGTTACTATCTAATGAATGAAGGTTACTATCTAAAAAATGAATTAGCTACTAGCGAGGACCTGTAATTGGCTTATTGATTCTACTATATTACTTATTATGTTTGTTATAACTGTTGGTACTCCAATAAATAAATAAATGAAATATTTGACACCTACCTAAATAATGATGCTAGTGGACCCAGCGCGACTTCGTTCGCGCTCACCTACTTTACCACTACCTATCCTTATTTTCTTGCTTATAAACCTTCCTCTTGAATTAGTCTATCTATTGTTGAAAACCGCATTAAAATCCGTTGCGTAGTAAAATATCTAAGCGTCAATAGATACATAGGGACAGACGGCGAGAAGCGACTTTGTTTTACACTATGTATAAATACGCCCAAACAATACTTGTCTTATTCGTGCTTTTTGTAAATATCAAAATAAGGTGCTAAAAAGGCATTCGACCAGCCTCATGTGTTGCAGCCCCGTAAAACATTTTCACACCCTTTTATAGGACTCACGATTTAGGGCGGCTTTCACCAAATTCTGTTTAAGTTTTTTTGTCTAAGTATCAGGTTAAATGCGTTAAGATTTTGGTGCAAGCGGCCCTTAGTCTCTATGTCTCTTCATTGAGATTCTAATTATTGAATTTTCATGTTTTTCTACAAATAATTAAAAGTAAATAAGTAGTAATTATCTAGGATCATTATCCCGTTCGTATTTCCGCGCGAAGGCCCGTGGTCCGTCTTCACTATGATCCAGGATTTGGCAGATGGAGTAATTACAGTATCTGCCATTTGACTTCCGTGGCCCTGTTAACCAGGGATCTGACCAGATCATGGTTACAGATTCAGTCGCCTGAATGTGCAGGTTTCATCACGATGTTTTCCCTCACCGTAAGAGCATCGGTTAGCGTTCAACTAATGTACATAACTCCGAAAAGAGTCATCGGTACATGGCCGCAGTGGGATTTGAACCCTGTAACTCTCGCTTACGAGTCGGATACCTATTTGCTCTATAAATAATAAAGTAAAAATAATTACTTTAAATACCAATAAATCATTAACTCCTATTTATTGTCGTGTGAAGTAATATTTAATTATTTTGTACTATCAGACAGCTTTTCCCATCCGAATCTGTTAACACGACACTTACACTTTTCCCTGGTGTGGTCTGGTCATACTAGTTTGTCTTGATGTCCTTGTAGTTTATCATATTTTTAACTATAGGGGTTTGGTAAGTTTATGTGTTTAGGTTGTGGCTCCCGAACGGATAGACCGATTTGGATGCGGTTCGATTTGAAAGCCAGTTTAATCGAAATACATCTTAGCTTTGATTCATTAAAATCGGTTCAGAACCTTTTAAGCTAGTAAGCTTTTTTTAATCATTTATAATTTTCACAATTTTTGCTACACAGAAAAACTAATAATTCGTGCACAAATTCACACAGCGCCATCTAACCCCAAACTAAGCAAAGCTTGTGCTATGGGTGCTAGATAACTGATATACTACTTACTTTTAAATACATACTTATTATACATAGAACACCCAGACCCGTAACAGAAATTAAAATTCATCATTTCAATTTCTGCCCGGCCGGGAATCGAACCCGGGACCTCTTGCGTGGCATGTTGACCATTGAACCACTCAGGTCGTCAATAATAAAATATTGCAGCCATGAAAGAACGCGATTTGTTTCGCTAGTGTAAAAAAATATGTCTGTAAGTGTCAATACAAAGTATTGATAACATTTTACTTATTTCACATCCTAAGACGTAGAATAAGTAAATTATTCTGTACAATATAAGTCGATAAATAATGCTAAAAATAAAACAATAATTCAAACCAAGCCCGAAAACACCTTTATCAAACCGACGACAAACGAATTTATTTCTCCACGCGATTAATAAACAAAAAATAATATTAATCATTCAAGCCCAAAATTAATAACTGTTTACTTTGAAGTATTAATTATAATTGTCGCAAATTACGTAGTTCGCTATTTGAACAATTGTTTCATTGTTCTTACCTATACGCCTCTTTATTTTGTTTTAAATATTGTTTGTACAAATGATTTTCGTTGAAATCAATTATGTTTACTGTCTATATACTTGTAATTTAGTGGGAGCTGTCGACGATTAATTTAATTTTGTAAAGTTTTTGTGTTGCATTAGAAATTGAATGTTGCTCGTGGCTGTGTCTACGTAGACTGCTTTATAAAGAAGCAAAGGTATCTATAACATTTAAACTAACATTATGTATGTATAGGTAATACTTTTATAATACATCATCAACACAGCCCGTCACAGTCCACTGCAGGACTTACGGCCTCTCCCACGAAAGGGGAGGGTATTGCCATAATCTCCACGCTCGGTAGGCGGGTTGGAGATCACAGTGTTTAAATATAACAATGGAAAATGCTGCTGCCCATTTTCCAGACTACGGAGACTTGATCTTTTGTCTCGAAAACATTAGTCGCCTTGTACGACACCCATGAGTGTAAGGGGTTGGTGCTATTCTACTCTGCCGGACACCACACGGCCTATATTACATACTGTATTTAAAAATAGTATATAAGAAGTTCATCAGTTATCTAACACCCATACAACATGCTTTGCTTACTTTGGGGCTACATGGAACTGTGCGAATTTGTCTAAGCATATTATATTATTAGGTACCACCACTTTCCGGACACCATCCGGTATTTTGGCCGGTATTGCCATCTCTAAAACCCGGGAATCGTTGCTCTGCCAGTAAAGAGGCGAATATGGCTGATTACCTAAGTTGCCAATGCCTAATAAAAAAATAAACAAATGCTACTCCACTGGCAAAGCCACGGTTTCCTAAATCCCCAACTCATGGAGCACTGGAGATCACATACAATTTAAAATTGTATAATTATTGTTTATGATTTCTTTTCTTCATTAAGTTTAACAAAGCCAAAAATTACAGTTATGTTTCAGAATTAACATGCACAGGACAAAGTTAAACTACTTTTCACGGTAATTTACTATCTATACGGTATAGTATTTTTTTTATTTTAAAACAAATGATACCTATTATTAGTTGGTATGGTAACAATAAAAACAACTTCATTTTGTCATATAATATTAGGTAGTATTCGATTTATCGATTTATCCAAATACATAGAAACTCATCCTTTGAAAGTAAGTTTCCCGCGGCCGCCGCTAGATGGCGGTACGGGTTCTAAGACCGAGCATCATCTTCATTTTATTAATCCTACTATTTTAAAGTGTTTACTGGCCAAATACTTGGGTACCTATAATTAAATGCTTTTAAATGGGACAAATCTTGAGTAACTAATTTAGAGTAAAACTTGGAAGTATCTAACGTTTAAGTTTGAAATAAATGTAAATTGGATTTAAATATATATATTTAGCTTTATTTAAAAAAGGAAAGTGATTTGATTTATTTATTTGATGTTTTTGGGATCGCGTTAGAACTTTACATCTGTGCCTCATTATTATTATTGATTTAACTGTTTATTGTACACAATAATGATATATAGAGACACATAAAAAGACACAACTTATTTATAAAAAGAAATTAATATTTTAGCAATAGGTACGTATTTTCTTTGTAACCACATTCACACCCGTATAATTGAGGAACTAAACCCAAAAATATTATATTGACCTTTTACTTACTTACTGCGCTGGCGCAGCGACCCAAAGTGGATCTTGGCCTCCGATTATATCAACCTGCTAGATAGATGAGATTATAGATTATATCAACCTCCTATTTTTTATTTATTTCACCTACCCAAAGTGTGAAAATGTTAACAACTGCATAGGAATATTTTTTTTTTTATTCTATGCAGTGACATACACACATACATAATCTACTTAAACTTTCACATACATGGAGAAACGTAGTATACATGGAATAGCTCTATGCTCTACTAGCTTCATTATGACAAATTAAAATTAGAGAATGATAAAGTGAATTATCTGTCTCTCTAATATAGGTACAGTTATAGTAGAGCTCGTCTAATTTAAAATGCCGCGCCCCACTATCGCATTAACGCACACAAGCAAGTTTAAAATATGGACGCAATACATATACAAATGCCGTTGTAATTGGTCATTCATTGGCGGTGAAATTCAAACGTAGGAGCACGCGTCGTTCATTGGCTCGCACATGAAGTGTCGTTATCAATATTTGCACTCACACATCGAAATCAACTAACTAAGTAGTGGGGCGCGTCATTTTAGACTAGACGAGCTCTACCTACGTATATATTAATTATTGATTATAGTATTTAATTAGTTTACACTGATAAGCTTGTGTGCACTTACTATGCCTCACGGTTTGTTTGACTCCAAGGTTTGCTGGTAGAAAACTCAACTGTTGAGTTAAGCTCGCCTTTGTACTTAAGTTACCTTCAGTTAAATTGTGTTTATTATTTTTGTACAATAAAGAATAAGAATAAGACCATTCCAGGCTGCGGTTACTGGTTACCAGGCAGGTCGTAAACTTATTTGTCATCAAAAAATACTAATAATAAATGTTACAACGACCACTTTTTTCTTTTTAAAACTAAATCTCTTCCAGCACGAATCAATAATAAAAACTAGAATATATCTAGGTAGGTATAGAGTTGGATCGGTCGAACGAGCCCACGAATTAAAAAACAGCACAGAGGGGGAGAGTACAAACCAACAAACTGTTAATTATCTTGATATTTTTTATTCATTAATGTATTTTAAATTACACACTTGTGGTTTTGTCAAATCTTTTTCGTTTCGTTCGCTTTGAAACGTTTCCTAGTCATAATCTATTTACACAATAGTCCTGACATACAAGCGTCGGTGGTCGAGTGGTTAAGGTATTCGACTCGTATGCGCCAGGCACCGTCTTCGAATCCCTCTACGGCTACCAACTGCGGAACCAACTGAGATAAGTAGTAAGTGGAATGCTAACCGATGCTCGTACGGTGAGGGAAAACATCGTGATGAAACCTGCACATTCAGACGACTGGATGTGTAACCATGATCCAATCTCGTCAGGTTCCCCTGGTAGCATTGTCACAGAGGTCAGATAACAGTTGCTCCACTGTAATTATCTGATGTACCAAATCCTGGATCATGGTAAAGGCGGACACCGGGCCCTTGCGCGCGAGGTTAGGGCGAGCATGGCGCCCATTTCATTGACACGAATGATTTTTAAACGTCCAGATTGGCGTGGTAAGTCATAATTCCAAGCTATAAAAAAATATAGAGGATAGCTAAAGAACTAAAATAAGTATCGCCCAATATATTTTTTAAAATTGTTTAGTATATAAAAAAATCGTCAAGAAATACCAATTTACACCAAGAACATTAACACCAAGATGATTTATTTATAGTTTTATTTAGAAATGTAAGGTGGCGATTAACATTTGAAATTTACATTGGTTACCCAAGAGTTAAATAAATCGAGAATATTTTATCAATATTTAAAAAGTGTAATGTTTTTATACCACTAAGGTGTTGCAAGCTTATTGAAACCATAATGTTCTAAAAAACGATTCCTATTCTTATTCTATACTAATACTCTGAACTGACTTTCAATTTTATGTAATAGAGCTTTACTGAAAACCTCTCTATATTTAAAAAAAGGAAAAGAAAATTCAACTCAGCTTACTAGAATATTAATAATTTTGAAAAGTTTGCCTAAACATACTTTGGACTAAATTCAAAGTTACATCGTCCAGGTGTCTGATTAAATATGAATGGTGTTGGTGTTAGCATTTTACGAAGACTGTCGGTAACTTTAACCTTTTAACTAACTTGTTTGGTTATTTAAGTAACAATTTATTGTAGAAAGGATTTCGGAGGTTTCTGTTCGTACTAAAATTTTAACTAAATAGCTTGCGCCCGTGACTATGTTCGCATAAAATTCGATTATCGATGCCGTGTTTCCGCGGGAACTCCATTTAATTTTAGGATTTGGCATAATCTGTGTTATTCCTATATAGTACCTACATCGCTGCAAAATTTCAACAACGTTCGCTCAGATGTTTTATAATAACCTCATGCATTATGTTCCCATGCCGATGTTGAAGGGGGGGGGGGGGACTATGGCCCTACCACCACATTCTGGGCCCAACTCAACGTCACCCACTAGCGGTAGACGAGAATGTACTGCACACAGTCGGGTTGTACGGGTCGGATGATAGTCACCGCATATAAAAAAAACCACAAATTTTTAATTTAAGGATTCTGGTAGGAAACCGCTGTTGGAAAAGTTATCTAGTAGAAGAGTGGACTCTGGCTGGCAGATTTACCGCTGGCCGCTGTGCTAGGACTTACCGCTTTGATGAGAGGTGTCTTTATTTGACGTTGTCTTTAGAATAATGCGTTAAAGATAGACTGAAACCGTTTTTTTTATTTTATGTGGTCCTACATACTGGCCAAGAAACCGTTGTCCGCTCGATGATACCGTGGTGCCTAGCATAGCACCTAATTATATATTGTATGACGTTCATAAGTGTTTGTGAAAACCTAAACTGAATAAACGTATTGATTTGATGATGAGATCTGGCGTTAGACTGTGAGGGCGCCGTAAGTTATCCTACGTCATCGAGTACAAAAACAGAAGTAACAGAAATACTGTACGAAAGAACAGTAGCAAAATTCCACTTTGCAGTGATAGTAGACGTTCAGGACACACACAAAACGTTGATCTGCTTGTGCACAACCTGGCACAAAACAGTTTTTTTTGTGTCCCAAACTTCGACTTTTTGTAGCGGTAGTACTTAGTTAGGTTAAGTTATTTTGCAAAACTGTAGTCATACAAAAGTGGTAGTTCAAAGGCTACAGTAACTGCTTAAAACAGGCGGGCCATAGGTACGGTTATTTGTCACCTTCATCAAGCCGAAAGACGCCTACTGCTGTGCTAGGCATAGGCCTCCCCCAGAGATCTCCACGGCGGCCGGTCCCGTGCCTTCCGCATCCAGCTGGTACCTGCAATCTTTACCAGGTCGTCGGTCCACCTTTGGAGGCCTACCCACGCTGCGTCTTCCGGTACGTGGTCGCCACTCGAGTACCGCTACATCAGCCATCTGTTGCTGGCGCCTAGTAAATAAAAAGTTGTGTAAAAAAAAAGAAAAAGCATTCCAAATAATTTATAGTTTAAAATAAACAAACGTTTGCCTTATTTATTTGTGCCGCACATAATTAATTAATTATTTATTTATTCCACATTCAATCAAAGCAAGGTGTCAAGAAAAGCTCCGAATGGCAAATAAATTATTCGGAACGTTGGCGCTGGCAAACAGACTGACATTTACTGCTTTCGCTGTACGCAGCGCTGAGTTAACTGTGTTTTTGTGTGCCTCTTTATTACTGGTTGTAATTTATTTATTTATTTCTATAACTATGCCAATTCTGGATCATGGTCAAGGCGGATCCCGGGACAAGAGCGCAAGAGCACAACCGCGACATTAACGCCTAAATGATTATTATTATATTTATCCACAGAAATCGAAATAAAATTTATTTATTTATTGAGATAAGTCAATTTGTGTGGATCATTTTGTGGAGAAACATTCTCAGTACTGGCCTTGTGGTATCCGGTAGAGTAGAATAGCACCAACCCCTTACAATCGTGGGTGTCGTACAAGGAGAAATGGTGCTAATGTTTTTGAGGCAAAAGTTCTAGAGTTTCCGTATTGCTATATTTCATTGGTATATTTCGAACTCCGCTATCTCCAACGACCTGGAGTCTGCTTGCTAAACCTAGCCTGAATACCTTTATAGAACTTTGTGAAACACAGAAACTTTTGATGAAACGTACCGAGAAAAGGTTGGTAGTTTACGTTTCTCGGCTGGTCTCACTGTGCACCCAGATCGTACGTATTGCAAAGTTTCACGCTGACGCTACCAGAATTGGAGGCAAACTTACCGTGAACGGATAGTACTTTTAGATTACAATCACTATTTCGTTCCGATCAGGTACGGTCGACCAAGAAAGTGGTCTGCCAGTTTTGACAAAAGATTCTGCGAGATCTAATGATCGCTAAGGTTGACTTTTTTCACTGACATAATATTATTGCAAGTAGAAATCGACCTTGTTGTCTCGTGACGTTCAAACGAATTGCAACCGTAGGGTGGTAGACCACATTTTTGGAAGACTGTACGACACCAGAAATGCTTTTGCAAGGGTGTATGTAGGTCAAATCATCAAGAACCAGGTATGGCGGCGCTATCATCGGCGTTTCCGTCGTCTGTACTTGTATTTTGAGCAACAAAGCCCAGCGGATGGCACGGGTCTCACCCAAAGAGCTGGTTTGCTCCGGATACCGTATCAGACGTGGGAGTTGTTGATTTTAAGCGATACCACACCTCGTCCTCTACTGGTTTGGGCTACCTCCAGCCCGAGACACCAGTGCGTACGTAGATGCGATGGGGAGTGTAGGGCTGTCGCAATCAGGTTGGGAGCGAAAGGATTTGAAACCGACCTGATTGAAGAATACCAGCATCGAGTCAGTATGAGGATATGATACTATACTTGGTATGTAATATACATATAAAGAAAGGATATTGAATTTATGTAATTGGTCCATCGGAGAGCTCTGCTGGTTCGATCTTCGTGTCTTTCGATGTCCCGCCGTAATCTGCGTACCCGTAACCTTCAGCTATTCTTCTTATATTTTCTACTGACGTCCTGTCACAAGCACTTTTAGATCACAATAATAATCGATTTAAATCGATCGACTCACCAAACTGATCGATTGACCCATTAAACACGCGATATCAGTTTTATGGATGTTAAAAACCGTTTTACAAGGACACAAATAGTAATATACTACACCGTTTTATAAATACACAGTGAATGCTAAAATAACAGGTTTTAGTGTGAAGTATTCGTTCTTAGGGCCACAGTCGTGGTGTGACTGTAATTTATGGAGAATTTTGTATTTATATAAAGATTAATGTAAAACGTAATATAATGTGTAATGTGTGTTTTGTGTAAATGTGTAAAGGTTTTTGTTTATTTTATTTTGCTGGAAAGCTAGTAGCTGATTGACTTAAACTAATTACATTAACTTTAGCCAATTATAAGTTTTCAGTTTTTCAGATATAATTTAAAGCATTAACTTCAACAAACATAATACATATCGTCTAATTAAAGTGAAGATTTGAGAAGTATATAAATATGTATATATAACTTATGTACATAATTTAATATTACTTTCCTTTTTTATTTTATTTGGTTATTACTAGCGGGGACCTGTAATTGGCTTGTTGACTTTAATATAATATTTACTATGTTTTATATAGCTGTTGGTACTCTAATAAATAAATAAATTTACGGCCTTGTGGTGTCCGGCAGAGTAGAATAGCACCAACCCCTTACATTCGTGAGTGTCGTACAAGGCATTTAATGTTTTTGAGGCAAAAGATCTAGAGTCTCCGTAGTCTCTTTCGTGGGAGAGGCCCTAAGTCCTCCAATGGACTGTTATGGGCTATTATTATATTATGTATGTATGTATATTTCCTAGCATAGGGTGCTAGGAAACTGATAAACTACATATATACCTTTATTTAAATAACTTTGCTTACTTTGGGGCTAGATCTAAAGTTACATCAATGAGGTTACAACTACATTGTTTTTTAAACACTGTGTTGTTTTATAGATAAATAATCATCTTGGCGTTAATGTTAATGTCCCGGTTATTTTCTCGACCATGATCCAGGATTTGGTACATAAGATAATTACAGTGGAGCAACTGTCATCTATCATCTATCTGCCACCAGGGGAACCTGACCAAATTGGATCACTGTTACACATCCAGTCGCCTGAATGTGCAGGTTTCATCACAATGTTTTACTCTCACCGTAAGAGCATCGGTTAGCATTCAACTAGTAGTATCTCATACCCTCGCACGCTAGAACACAACCGGAAACTTAACGCTTAGACGAATGACCATAACTCTCAATTTAACACCCTTTTTAGGTACAGTGTTTAATGAACGATTATTACGTTATCGTTGCAACAAAGTAAATTAAAACAAGTAGAAATAGAGAAACGAAGCCTTTATTGCATATTAATTTACTCTATTAACACGGTAAATGTGAAATACCAGGAACGGTCGCCATACCAGGTACGTTGCTGCGCCATATCGGGCGTCGCCACATTAACACGTTGCATTCGAACCGGCCCTATAAAATACCTTATTGAGACAGAATAAAAAATATAACTGTCAACGCATGACGTTGCGGTTTCGCGCGCAATTTTTTAGGAGTCGTTCGGAGTCAAAGGTCGTTTAAGTGTTAAGTTTTGTTTGGACTAAGTACCTGCGTTTTTTATTAATTTATTGTGTTATGAATAAATTGAAATTTTTTTTGTACCTCTTATAAGTAACTGTTTGCTTTTTATTTCGAATGTTGTTCTTTATGAGTTTCAATCTGTTGTAACACATAATATGTACTGGTTACCCAGACTGGCGGATTCGGGACATTCCACTTTGATCTTGCTCTCACGCTTTTTGCTTCTGAATTTAGACGAATGAATTTAGCCAAGTGTAATAAGCTTATATAATCTCTTCCTTTTTCGAAAATCATAGACATAACAACAAAAACAAAATACGATCTCCGGAACCCATAAATAATAATCCACTCACGCTTGTCAGTCTCTAAATAGTTTTTAATTTATTCTTTTTTCTTAATTATGCCAATTGAACTCTGTATAAGGCTCGGCATGCCGGAATTTGAACTGCTATATCGATACAATCGCTTATGAATCGATTTTACATTGCAACGAGTCAATTTGTATTTTAATTTTGTTATTTGTTCTGTTGATTTTTTATATTCAATTAGAATTGCAAAAGTCTATACAGCTGTCTAGTTACGTAGATACCTGTTATAATAGTTAAATCATACTTTATAATCACCTGTTATTATTATTATACTCTTTATTGCACAAAACACATTAGAAACATAGTTGAAATACAAAGCGCAAAGGCAAGCTTATCCTAAAAGAGATCTCGTCCAGCCAACCTCACATTCTGTGAAGAGACCGCAATTATTATCGAGTGTATGTACTTACAATACTATAGTGTACTATTTAGTGGACCTCACAGGTCAATCTTCACAGCCCATAACAGTCCACTGCAGGACTTAGGGCTCCTCTCACGAAAGGGGAGGTTATTGCCATAATCTGCACGCTTGGCAGACGGGTGGAAAATGCTACGGCCTATTGTCCAGCTTGCGGAGACTCTTAGATCTTTTGCCTCTTGTTGTACATGGGTGTCGACCCACGAGTGTAAGGGGTTGGTGCTGTTCTATTCTGCCGGACACCACACGGCCAATCTCACAGATAATAGAAAATGAATTCCGTATATTTGAATAAACTAGTTATTTTTAGTCATTGGTAGCTGGGTGTAGATTTGCCTACCTGTCTAATGTGCAATTTAGTAGAATGATACGCAGGTTGTTTCTGAAATTACAGATATAGGTAGGCCGTACCCAGTATTATTTTGTATTTATTTTTCTCCCAAAAAAGTTTACGGTCTTTGTGGAGATCTCTGGGGGAGGCCTATGCCCAGCAGTGGGCGTCTTCTGGCTGATATGATGAATATATCTAGGACGCATGAATGGGGTTGATAGTCTGGGAAATAAATTTACGAATTTATATAACGAACCCACATCGGAAGCAAACACTAGTGTTGCCCATTGCTGATAATCACCAGTATTTTTTTTATACCACTAAGGTGGCAAACAAGCTTGCGGCCCGCCTGATGGTAAGCAGTCACCGCAGCCTATGGACGTTTGCAATACCAGGGGCATCACTCACGCGTTGCTGACATAGTATATCGACAAGAGTGTAAAATACGAATTGTACAGTACAAGAGCATAAGTACAATACCAATTATGCAATAATAATACCACTTATAGACTTCAAGAAAATTTTCTTTTGCAGCTACAGCAACATACAGGATATTAGGTGCATCTTTAGCCAAAATTAATTTTGCTAAAAGGGGGTGGGGGGGCATTTGCTGTTCCGTATGCCCAAATAACTGGTCTTTGACCCTCAACGTATCATTATCACCACATATTACAAAACAAAGTCTCACGCCGCATCCGTCTGTCTGTTTGTTCGCGATAAACTCAAAAACTACCGAATGTATTTTCATGTTCAATCAAAGGTTGATAAGGTAGTCAGCGCAATTTTTGTTTTATGTCATACAGTAGGCAAACAGGCAAGCGGGCCACCTGCTGGAAAGTGGTCACCACTGCCTATAGACATTAGCAACACCAAGAGTATCGCCAATGCGTTGCCCACCTCTATAACACGTTGCTCTGGCAGCAAAAAGACAAATGCCCCTCCACTGAAAAAGCCACGGTTACCCCAAATCCCCATCCCATGGAGCACTGGAAACCTTACTCACCGGCAGAAACACAACACTATTTAAAAGAGTATTGTTTATCTGCGGTATTCTGTAAGGTGGAGGTACTTCCCCAGTCAGGCGGCTTTAATTCGAACGGGATACCCCGCTATGCCCTACCTCTCTTAAGATTACTCGCAATTACAGGCATGAGGCATTTCATCTTAGTCCTCACAGTGACGCGGCACCTGCGATTCTGCGTTTTCGTTGCCTGCAACCTTTTAAGGTGCACTTGCATGAATCGTAGATGTTATGGGCGACAGTTACCGCTTACCATCAGGTGGGCTGTCTGCATGTTGGTCACTGCGTAGAATAAAAAAAGCACAGTGTACTAATTCTTTTTTCCGTGCGCAATTATGTGTGAAGCTAGACGCTCATTTTATGTTATATAAAAACTACGCTCAATCATAATTGAAAAGTTATAACACAATCCATAGGCCGTGTGGTGTCCGGCAGAGTAGAATAGCTCCAACCCCTTACACTCGTGGGTGTCGTACAAGGCGACTAATGTTTTCTACGCAAAAGATGTAAAGTCTCCGTAAGCTGGAAAATGGGCAGCAGCGTTTTCCAGATATATTTATTACACTGCGATCTCCAACCCGCCTGCCAAGCGTGGAGATTATGGCAATAACCTCTCATTTCGTGTGAGAGGCCCTAAGTCCTGCAGGGGACTGTTATGGGCTGTGATTATGATGATGAACCGACAAAAAAGGCTGATAACCCCTGACCAAGTTTACATATAAGTACTGAAATATCGATTAAACTGGCTTTCAAATAAATAACACCGCGAAATCGGTGCAGCCGTTCGGGAGCTACGATGTTACCGAAATACCTATCTCTACAGATAAACAGATATATAATCTGTCCAGACTGACTTGTCTTATCTGGTTAAGGAAATAATGTATTTAAATGGATAATGTGCAGCAGTATTCGTTGAAGTTCACATTCTATGTGTTTCTTATATAATTCTCGACATCTATACACAATATACGTAGCGTGATTGATACGGCAAGTCGTGATTTTGGGCATTGTTTGTTCACCAAATAAGACAAGTCAGTATAAACAGATCATACAGACGCATACGTGAAACTTATAACACCCCTCTATTTTCGTCGAGGGTTAAAAAGCCTTGCAGTGGAATGAACACAACCCATAGGACCTAAAAAAATCTTTTTTTTTTATGTAATACGGCAGACAAACAGGCAATCGGGCCACCTGATAGAAAGTGGTCACCGCCGCCTATGGACATCAACAACACCAGGGGAGTCACCAATGCGTTGCCCGCCTCTGAAGAGACCTCTAATATACCTCTTGAACTATCCCATGTCATAGTCAACGCGTGAGTGATGCCCCTGGTATTGCAAACGTCCATAGGCTGCGGTGACTGCTTACCATCAGGCAGGCCGCAAGCTTGTTTGCCACCTTAGTGGTATAAAAAAATAGTCCAAAAGAAACACTAACCAATCTAAAAAATCTAGGAAACGTGACATAAGTCTAGATTTTCCTAAAAAATTTCCCAGCAAAAGAGTGCCTCATAAAACACCCATTTGAAACGCAAAAATTAAAACCAAACGCGAACACCTAAGGAATTACGAAATCGTTATGTTAAAATAAAACGCAGAATTGTTGCAATTTCGCTACACTTTACACTCTGCCATCGGCTTACACTATCAATATGCGGCTGCGTCTTTATTACTATGCAGTTAGAGTTGAAAATCGATTAATTCGCTTATAAAACCAAATTGGCTGGGCCCTTAAAGGTGGCAAAGTTGTATTTGCGGTCGTCTCTCATACAGTAATGGTCGAGATTTCTCGGTTTCAGCAGCAAAAGTAAGTTTGTAAAGAGATCAAGCGAAATGTCGGTTAGCAGCGCTGGCTACGTGTGTGGTCCTGAGTTGTAGGGAAGGTTGCTCTACTACGGTTTTAAAGTATTTTATTACGATATTTATATAGTTTGTTTGGCTAAATTTCATATGTTATTTTTATGTAAGTACCTACGTAACTGAAAATATTTTATCTACGAATAAAAATATGCAGAGCCTCGGAGCTTATGGAAATACCCTCCTCATACATTTCTGGCGTTACATAATAATAATAAATAAATAATTATTCGTGGACAAATTCACTCAGCGCCATCTAGGCCCAAACTAAGCAATGCTTGTACTGTGGGTGCTAGATAACTGATATAAATAAAATAAAAATAAAATAAATAAATATTCGTGGACAAATTCACACAGCGCCATCTAGCCCCAAACTAAGCAAAGCTTGTACTATGGGTGCTAGATAACTGATATACTACTTAAATACTTTTTTTTTAAATACATACTTATTATTAGAGATGTAACGGATATCCGGCCACTATCCGGTATCCGGCCTATCCGGCCATAATTTACTATCCGGCCGGATACCGGATAATGCGTTAATATCCGGCCGGATACCGGATAGTAAATATTGTATGAAAAGCCCATAAAAGTGATTTTGCTCATCGGAAATATATGCCCTTCTGTAGCAGTCGAGTAAAAAGTCGTATCAAAACGTTTAAAAACCATAAATATTAATCAAAGAACTATTGATTATGTCGGCATCGGCACCTATTCTACTCGCATCGTTCATTTAGTAGGTTAACAAAAAAAATGTAATACTCTTCTTTTTGCACAATGTCTTTTCCATTAGCTGGAGTCAGCTCTCCTTGTCTGCTTCCTCAATTTCTTTCTATTTTGAGCAGTAGCAGTTCTTCTGGTCCCGTTGGTCCGCCGTCAGCCAGGTGAGTTGTCGTCGAGCCGTCAGCGAGTTGTCGTCGCCAAATTTAGGGCTACTTGTACTAAGGTGATCTTTGGGACGGCGGAGCACATGCTCACACCATCGCATTGAGCGTTCTTAAATTTTCTCGGGCATAGGTGTGACTTTGTAACTTCCACGAGTGTGGACATTACGTACTTTGCCCAACAGGGTGACACCTGCTGATCAGCATAAATACGCATTTTTGTCGTGTGTAGTTTTGACAAGTGCTGTTTAGTATTATAATGTACTTAGTGTAATAATTTAAAGTCAATCAAGATATATATTGATATTATAGATATGAAAAAATATTATCCTGGATTAAAATATGAATTTCTTATATTTAGAGGTAGTATACGATGTCGTTTATCCCCTACGATGCTGTGGGCTAATGTGTAAGCCCGTATTTTGAAACTATCAATCCGTATAAGGTCGGAAGAATTGTTCAGTTCAACGTTCAAATTATTCACAATAAACGAAAACTTTAAATTACATAAACACATGCAGTCGTATAACGTCCCACGCCGCGATTACAGCTTGTACAAACTTGTTCAGAGACTATGACCTGTGAATATCCGGCCGCCGGATATCCGGCTATCCGGCCAGGAGGTTGGCCGGATATCCGGTATCCGGCCAAACAACTATCCGTTGCATCTCTACTTATTATACATAGAACACCCAGACCCGTAACAGAAATTAAAATTCATCATTTCAATTTCTGCGCGGCCGGGAATCGAACCCTACTACTTAAATATTTTTTTTTTCATACTTACTTATTATACATATCAGTATTGAGGTGGACCTACGACCTGGTAAGGATCGCAGGTACCATCTGGATGCGGAAAGCACAGGACCGGCCTTTGTGGATATCTCTGGGGGAGGCCTATGCCCAGCAGTGGGCGTCTTCTGGCTGATATGATGATATTATTATATTAGACGGGACTTGGACGCGACGTACCTTTATGATTTGTTTTCCCGACGTTTCGGTAGGGTATATGATGATGATGATGATGATTGAGTATTCATAAAGCTATAGCTTTATAAATATTCAATGGATTTTAATTCGCATTTCGTGGTTTGATAGCCAATACAACAATAATTACCTTTTTAATTATTTACTTCAACACAATTGCTTCACGCAAGACAAGCTGCAAATCATCTTAGAAAAACTTTTGTCAGGCATAAAGCAATCGTGTTAAAGTAATTAATTAAATACAGAGGCACCTAATCATTGTCTTATTGGCTATCAAACCGCGAAAACCGAATTAAAATCGATTAGGTATTTATCAAGTTACAGGCTGTTTGTAACGCCAGAAATGAGGGTGAATCGATTTGCTTGCTCGCGAGTGTACGTTTGTAATACGGGTGTTAACCCCAGGGGCCCTATTTTTGTAAATCGCTCACACTCACTCGCCTTCTAATGCTTGTCTTTTCTATCTCCAGCAACTTACCACGAGTGTGAAAGTGATAGGTAGCGTACGCGAGCGTCCGCGTGAATTTTATCGACTGCAAAAATTGGATCTCCTTCTATTTATGAATCGCTCGCCTCAAATCGAACGGTTAGAGAATTGCGAATTTGATTTTTGGCATAATCAATTCAATATTTTTTAAATCACTTTGGCAATACCGAAAGCGTATGGTTCAAAAATAGAGAAAATCAGCATAATGCATCAAAATTCTAGGCAAGCTATTCAGAAATAGAGGCCTGGATTTAATCTGGTAGAGCACACAGCCAGTCCAGAGATAACCAGTTTCGCATAGCGAGCCGCCGCCCCCGCCTCCCCGCAGCAGACAGACAGACAAGCCAAATGATCTCTTTGTCATATTATAAATAGCTGACTAGCCGCTTAGCTGCGGATTTGCTTGCAGTCACTGCGACAGACAGATATATGCGAGGCTAGGGAGTTAGGACAGAGCAAAGTGGCGGTCCATAGAATAGAATAGAATATATTTTATTGCGTAAAATGTGGTTTGCAATAGATCTTAAACATTTTCACACAGGTTCACACAATTTGCCAGAATATGGCACGCAATAATTTATAAAAACATACATCGATAACGTAAAAATAACAATTATAATGTCAGTTTCAACAATTAAATCATAAAATCCCAATAAATAACTACTTATCCAAAAAAAAATATGTCAATACAGAATGAAATAATTTGATAAAAAATAGAAAATAAAATAATATGTCATTGTACTTATTCACTAATAATACCTATTATATGTCAATACAAGTCTAGTCATAGTCTCTGCCTACCCCACCTGTGGGACAGAGGCGTGAACTATATGTATGTATGTGACTGCGACATTCTGAGATGGAGTGGTCGTGGTACAGGGCGGTACTACTGATCGGGTTTTGACGAAATTTTGCAGCGCTGTAGCTTATATACCAGATAAACATATACACTGTAATCCATCTCACAATTCAAGCCCGCGGAAATATGGCAGAAACCTGCAAATTTTGGACGAATCGCGAATTGGAGAAATATCTACTGAAAAGCAATTTTTTCCGACATTAGACAGTATAGCGACTACCATCTGACCTCTGACGGGGAAAGCTAATTGGATCATTCAGTCGCCTGAATGTGCGTTTTCATCACGATGTTTTCGCTCACTGTAAGGTCACTGTAATTACCTGATCTGTCAAGTTCTATAGATTTAAGGGGACAACGACTCGCCACCGCGTTCACTTCCCGTTGTCCCCGTTAGCCGGATCTAAGTTACGGGGACAACGGGAAAGAAATTTAATCCCGTCCCACAATCCCCGTGCGGGGATACAGCATACGGGGACAACGGGAACAAACGAAATCCCGGATCCATTTGTGCAGGATTCGTCCAATTCGCGATTGGTCCATTGTCGAAGAAAATTGCTTTTGTTTATTTATTTACAACTTCATGCACATTACAGTACAATGGTGGGCTTAAAGCTACGTAGCTTTTCCTACCAGTCAATCAGAGAGCAATTAACAAAAATTACAAGGCGGTGCAAGAGAAAAGAAGGAAAAGAACACAAAACAGACTAAAAGTAACATTAATTAAATTAGGATACCAAATATGCTTCTGGCGATTGGTGGTAATTAATTGCCTGATCTGCCAACTCCTGGATGGTCATGGTGGACCCCGGGCAATCGTGCGCGAGAGTACAACCTTGACATTAACTCCGAGATGATAGATAGTTCATATTAATTTAATCACACGCGTGCGACAGAGACGACGCTCTACGAAAGGCGTTATTTACCGCCGATATTTGTCGATGGTACTGGTCTAGGGACAGCGTGCTTGCAAGACCGATAACTAAGCTTAAGCAACGGCCTTAGAGTTTGGAAACTGGATGGGTGACCATTTTGTTTTACAGACAAAATTCAAAATTCTAATTTTTATTTATAGATTAGGACATTAAATATCTCTTTCAATCGTCAAAAAGGAGGGGGCTAGGAAAGTAGGAAGGAAGCACACAGTGACACGCTGGCCGCCCCAGGGCAGCAGCAAACCCACCCCACGCCAGTCACGACCGGACGTTTATTTAGGTACACTTTTTTATGTCAACAGTTAGACAAAAAGTAAAGCAGGTCACCTGATGGTGCGTGGTTACGGTGTCAATAAACAATAGCAACTTTTTGTGCGCATAAGGATACATGAACCTACCATCGCATTATCATTAGATCCGAATCTTAGTGATGAATCAACCCAAGTCCATAAATAATACCAGCAAATAATCAAGCAAAACTAAACTTTATTTCTCTCTTTGCAGATGGCGTAACAGCAATCAAAAATGGCGGCGGTGTCGACCACCATACACCACCAGGACAGCATAAAAGTCCAAGAACAGAGCGACGACGAGCCCTACTCACCGAATACTAGGGACACAACCAGTCCAGAGTACCACGATGAGGAGAAAGCCGAAGAAAGGAACGTGCTGTCATCCTCTTTCTCCATACACAACGTATTGAAGAAGGAGCGTGACAGCAATAGTCCAGAGAACGTCTTCTCGACAGACAAACTCCTCCAGAACACGCCAAATTTCGACGAAAGTCAGAATTCTAGAACGTCCGAGAGCGTCAGTCCTCAGCTAGACGAGGAAGAAGCTCAAACCAATGATTCAAGAGCAGAAATCAGTGTCGATGACGACAATTCTTGTTGCAGTGATGACACCGTTCTATCTGTTGGTAATGAAGCGCCGGTATCGAGTTATGAGGGTGGTAACAGCGAGAAGCATAACCAAGACGCGTCAAGCTTAACCTCCTTCAAGCATATACAGACACATCTAAACGCGATATCGCAGTTGAGTCAGAATTTAAACATTAGCCAGCCGCTGCTGCTTCGTCCGAGCCCCATAACGCCAAACCCTATCATGTTCCTGAACCAACCGCTTCTGTTCCAAAACTTTCAGAACCAAGTAGATCTCAAGTCGGGTTTAAGTATTCAAAACAGGATGCCTTTGCCTCAGAATAATCTGGGTCTGAATCCGCAACCGTTCCTAAACTTCGGCCTGAGAAAGAGCCAGACACAAGACTTGAGGAACACGAGAACAGATGAGAATAGACGGCAGTACTACTCTCCAAAATCTCCCAACGAAGAATCGGGGAGGGACTTTATTAATCAGAACTGTTTGAAGTTTAGCATAGACAATATTTTGAAAGCAGACTTCGGTAGGAGAATCACTGATCCCTTACATAAAAGGAAAAATAAATCAAAACAATTCGAAGCCAAGTCTCCTGTGAAAGATACTGTGCCTGTACCTGCTAAAGCAGACCTGAGTGAAGCTAGGGTCCCTGAGGTGAAGCCAGGGGAGAAGGCGGGAGCTATAGACCTGTCCAAAGGTGACGATAGTAGCAGTAATGCTGGATCAACGCCAGGTGAGGTTTTTCTACTATTATTAACTACTAGAGAGTTTCGTAAGATGAATGGCGTCGCATTGGAGACAATTATAAGGATGATTTTATTTGCGTTACGCAACATTTAGTAGCACATGAAAAAATCTGTGCGAAATAGTATGTGGGCCTAAGTTATACCACTCCAAATTTGTTAGTTAGACAAGGCTTAGAACGGATTGGAATGAAATGGATTAGTAATTTATTGTCCTACCTTATTTACATTAAACTGTGGCCGTGTGGTGTCCGACAGATTACAATAACACCAACCCCTTATACTCGTGGGTGGTACAAGGCGACCAATGTTTCCGAGGCAAAGAGTCTCCGGAGGCTGGAAAATGGGCAGCAGGGTTTTCCATTGTTATATGTATTTAGAACACTGCGATCTCCAATCCGCCATCCAAGCGTGGAGATTATGTTCCCTCCCCTTTCATGGGAGAGGCCTGCAGTGGACTGTTATGGGCTGTGATGATAATGTACATTAAGGCTTCTGCAACTGTCTGTCTGTATATCTGCCACGTCCTCCCAAACCACGCAATGGATTTTAATGAGGTTTACACTGTCATTTAGAGAATTTCATACAGAAGCTTTATATGTATAACTAGCGGACCCGACAGACGTTGTCCTGTCTACACGTCTTTAATTTGAAAATTTCAAACTTTTTTTAATAAGCTAAAACATTCTGACAAAATTGTGAATCTAAACCATTCCCAGATCCCCTTGAACACACACAAAAAATTTCATCAAAATCGGTCCAGTCGTTTGAGAGAAGTTCAGTGACATACACACTCACAGAAGAATTATATATATAAAGATAAGTGCATATTATAAAAGAGATACCCTGAGCACGGATGTACAATGCCGGGGCGGGTCTACACTGATATTATAAAGAGAAAAATAAATAAATAAATATTCGTGGACTAATTCACACAGCGCCATCTAGCCCCAAACTAAGCAAAGCTATGAGTGCTAGATAACTGATATAGGTACTATTTACATACTTTTTTTTAAATTCATACTTATTATACATAGAACACCCAGACCCGTAACAGAAATTAAAATTCATCATTTCAATTTCTGCCCGGCCGGGAATCGAACCCGGGACCTCTTGCGTGGCAGACCGGCCGGCAGATGTTGGCCATTGAACCACTCAGGTCGTCAAAAGAAAAGATTTGTATTTTTGTTTGTAATAAATAAGCTCAAACTCAACGGCTCACGACGTGAGGAAGCGTAAGATCAGGCAAAGTAGAGAAGGAAATGTAGGAAAGCGGATGGCAGAAGCCAGGATTGACCGCTCGGATGATGACGTATTGGCATATTGTTCCCGAGTGCCGAGAACGGCTAGTCAAATATAAAAATCTACTATACTGTGTATCTGTCCACCAGGCACGACGAGTGGTGAGGGCCCGATGGTGTGGCCAGCTTGGGTGTACTGCACTCGCTACAGCGACCGACCAAGTTCTGGTGAGTAACGAACTCTATGTTATGTTTGACTACGTTTATATTCATCCATACTTGTATAGAAGTAATAGTTTTGACAGATTTGGCAAACTAGTAAAGTAACGTGATCCTTGAGTATTCAATACTTGAGTAAAATAATAGTCAAGTTGTTAGGGTTTAGACAACAATTGTCTTGAAAAAGGAAAGAGTGTAGTGAATCTATACTATGTAGGAAATTATTCTGTCACAAATTCTATTCGTATCGGTAAGCGCAAGCGAAGACCTCCTAAGAATTCGTTGCATTAGTTGCAATTTATTTCGCGGTACAATCTCCAAATGATCTCCACAGTGTTCATCACAACTACTCCACAAGTCTAGATACATCACACGTTGCTACCCTACGATTAGGCTCTGCATCCGTTTTGAATCTGAGAAAAGGCAGACACAGAATTTTGGCATGCTGTTCCTTTTAGAACATTCCTATTACGCTCGGCCTATTCTGGGAATTTACAATAGACACGGGAATGGAATCCCCTTGCATAGAGGACTGTATTACTAAATTCTGATAAGTAGACACAAATACGGCAAAAATAACACTCACCAGTGGCTTCCAGGATTCTTCTCCAGCACATTCAGTGACCCCAAAGTCTAGACTGCCGAGCTGCAGTCTTACTAGACCTCTTCACCTGGCGATCACTATTAAATGTGCAATCCTTCATGGGGAGGTGTCTCGATCACTTGATTTGTGCTTTCTCACCATTTAACCACACATTTAACTATAATTAATACGGATTAAAACCCAGAGCGTCAGTAGCCGGGCGGTTGAGTATCCAACTCGTAAGGGGCACTGGGTTCGAATCCCGCTGCGGCCAACCAATGACTCTTTTCTGAGTTACGCACATTAGTTGAATACTAACAAAAGCTCTTACGGTGAGGGAAAACATCGTGATGAAACCTGCACATTCAGGCGACTAAATGTGTAACCATTATCCATCTGGTCAGGTTCCCCTGGTAGCAGGGTCACGGAGGCTCCACTGTAATTACCTGATCTGCCAAATCCTGGGCGGACCCCGAGCTCTTGTGCACGAGAGCACAACCGGGACATTAACGCCAAGATGAGTGTTATTATTATTTAAAATCATTTAACAAAAAGCACATCCGCACTTCTCGGGCTACCCACAAAAAAAACGTCACATTAAAAATACACATACAACAGACTCCAAACCACTACCAGACAATAACTTAACCACAAACAAAGTTTATTAATTCCAATGCACTCCTCCCCTCCGAGTGTAAGAGGGTAAACACCATAAAACTGCGCAACCCTCTGGAAAACATCCCTTAACCAATGGTCCATGCCGTGTATTGCTTGTACCCGTAATTTGATAACCACTCCCTTGGGGTTTTCGATAAGGGGGTGGAAAATGAAAATTGGGATTATCTTTCAACACAGATGGAGGTTGTTGAGGTTGAGGGGTTGAGCGTTGGTTGGTTGGTGGGTCGGTCTCGTTAGCGGGTGGTAGCGAGTTCGATTCACACTGCCGAAATATAGCATTGACAGTTTCTGAGTTGCGCTTATTGCACCTGGCTAAATTCAGTCGACTAAATTCAGAAGCAAAAAGCGTGAGAGCAAATCAAAGTGGAATGTTTTGCTCATAGAATAAGGATAATTTTTGTATCACTTATACTGATGCTCTTAAGGCCCGCTTATACCGGTTGCCGGTATACGTTGCCGGTTATAAACCGGACAGTAAACGCATACGCGTCGTGTCCGCATAGTTACCGCGTAGCAACATAATGCGGTGACTGTGCGGGCGCTGCGCGTTTGTTTACAAATCATCAAATAAGCTTTCTGCCATTAGTATAAAAACCAAAATTGCACATACTTTTGGGACACATCATCGGGCCACCTGATGGTGCGTGGTCACCGCTGTCTATGGACAAACCGGACCAGACAGTACACGCGTTCGCGTAGTCCCTGCGTAGTCACCGCGTAGGAACCGGATAGAAAACGTGCAGTCTACCCTATTGGAGTGCACACGACGCGGTGACTGTGCGGAGACCATGCGGGCGCTGCGCGTTTGTTTACAGACCTGAGTGGTTCAGTGGTCATGCCACTGCATGCCACGCAAGAGGTCCCGGGTTCGATTCCCGGCCGGGCAGAAATTGAAATGATGAATTTTAATTTCTGTTACAGGTCTGGGTGTTCTATGTATAATAAGTATGTATTTAAAAGTATATAAGTAGTTTATCAGTTATCTAGCACCCATAACACAAGCTTTGCTTACTTTGGGGCTAGATGGCGCTGTGTGAATTTGTCCACGATTATTTATTTATTTATTTAATAAAAAAGGCTTTCTGTCATTCGTATAGAAGCCAAAACTGCGTGAGCACTTTTGATAAATTATCGTAGTAGCGGGCAACCTGATGGGGCGAGGTCACCGCGGCCATTAGCAACACTAGTGGTACCACCAACGTGTAGCTTACATCTAAAGCCTCATACCTACACGTTGCTCTGGCAGAAAAAATTGATATTTTTTTGTGGGTATTGGGTGCTGCCGCCAATGCGGCCAGTTACATATATGAAAGTGTATTCAATAGACTTAAGGAGCACCATATTTTTCCTAAAAACAATATACCGTCACAGGGTCCAATCGGCCCCCAAGACAGTTCAACCAGCCTCAGCGTCTATCTAGGAGCCAAGCTGTTTGAAGCTACTTCAGAATTATCTTCTGCGGTTAAGTGAAAATCGTAGACATTACTATTTGACACTTTGCCTTGCAAGATTTATGGTGATTTGTTGTTAGCAAATAGGTAAATAGTGTGGTTTGAAAATGCATTGTTCTACGCTCTATTGGCATAGCAAACGTCAAAGCTGACCGACTGGGCTCCTTCCAACTGAGAACACTTGAATGGCAATCGGCACTATGCGTCCATCGAAATGAACTCAATTGACCAATAATAAAGCTATATTGAATGCAGTGCGTTCACGTACATAAAAGTGGTTCATTGCCGGAATTTTCTTTGACAGTTTTTTTTATGACATACGATAGGCAAACAGGCAAGCAGGCCACCTGATGGAAAGTGGTCACGACTGCCTATAGACATTAGCAACACCGAGACTATCGCCAATGCGTTGCCCACCTCTATAACACGTTACTCTGGCAGCAAAAAGGCAAATATCCCTCCACTGCCAAAGCCACGGTTCCCCAAATTCCCACCCCATGGAGCTCTGGAAACCTTACTCACCGGCAGAAACACAAAACTATTTAAAAGAGTATTGTTTAGCTGCGGTGTTCTGTAAGGTGGAGGTACTTCCCCAGTCGGGCGGCTCCAATTCAAACGGGATACTCCGCTATGCCCTACCTCTCTTAAAAACTGGAAAGTTGGAAGAAAAACTGGTAAACATATTCGCTGGAAAATACTACAGTTGATGTCGACGATAAAAATGCTAGTTCGGCTTTGTACAGCGCGTGTGATGAAGCTGAATCTAGGCGATGTGCCTTATTTACAGACATGAAAAATGATACTTCTACTAAATATGGCTATATTTGCCAACCGGCACGATCTAAGGCAACCGCAAAGTTGATGTAACGGCCTAAATCAAATGAACATGGAGGAGAAATCAGCGGATTGAAACTAGATACATTGATTTAAACAAAAGTTCTAATGTAGACGAACGACTTAAGTCGGCAGGTTTGTTGTGGGCACTCTTAAAATGTTCCTGGGGTTATATTTTTTAATTGCTCGCAGCCATGTTCGTCTCTTAATTCCTTTCTCTTCAACTTCCACTTCAAATCATAATATAATATATGTTTATTCTATTCTATAATATAATTATAATCTTTCATAACGCTTTATAAAGCACCTACGTACTCACTTGCTGCATTGTCTACTGGTTGACAGGTAGATAAAGCCTTAATGGCTTTTAGTCCGCCAATTGTGTTATTGTGCAATAAAGTTTTTAAAGAAACTAAAAAATTAATGTCCTGGACGACGGTGGCCACTTTCCATCAGGTGGAACGTCCATCCGTGTGCCTTTCTAGGCAATAAAAAGAATACCACACGCACAATAATCGCGAACCTATCTCTTAATGTCCAACTCGTGGCAAAAAAAGTCGCTATCCACCCGACTTCTGACAAAAGTCGCCGCCGAATCGCCCGCTCTCCGACAAAAATCGCCGCCGAATCACCAGCTCCCCGACAAAAGTCGTCCGTCGCCTCGAAACGTGTCGGACAGTCGTCCGTCACTTTGTAATTTATTTATGTATGTATGTAATGTATGTATGTTAATCTATCACCGGACACTAATTAATTATGTAGCGAAATGAGGACGTAAGGCTTGGCGTATGCAAATCCCTCCTTGATTTGTGACTGTGTTGATAAGTTGCGGTATCGAATTTGTTAAAGTAATTAGACCGGTTTGTTTTACAAACTAGCTTGTGCTTGTGACTTTGTCTACGTAAAAAAAAAGCTAAGGTGGCTTAAACAATCACCGCAGCCGATGGACGTTTGCAATACCAGGGGCATCACCCACGCGTTGCCGACCCCGTAAAAACCTTTTCACCCCTTTCTTGAAGAGCTCCACGTTGTGCTCTCCAGGGAAAACGTCTCCAGGCAGTTCATTCCACAACCTTAGTGACTGCGTTGATAAGTTGTGGTATCGTTTTTGTTAAAGTATTAGACCGGTTTGTTTTACAAACTAGCTTGTACCAGCGACTTTGTCTGCGTGAAATTTTGTTGTTAAGTTCTGGGCTTTACGCGGGAACCACATTATACCGGGATTAGTTGTAGTCTATGTGGTAAAGTTATCCGACTCGCAAGCGAGAGGTACCGGGATCGAATCCCACTGCGGCCATGTACCATTTACTCTTTTCTGAGTTATGTACATTAGTTGAATGCTAACAAAAGCTCTTATGATAAGGGATAACATCGTGATGAAACCTGCACATTCAGGCGACTGAATGTGTAACCATGACCCAATCTGGTCAGGTTTCCCTAGTAGCAGGGTCACGGAGGTCAGATGGCAGTCGCTACACGGTCCAGGCGGATCTAGCTCAAGTGCGCCAAAGCAAAAAAAAATCATCTTGACGTTAATGTCCCAGTTGTGTTCTCGCGCACGAGGGCCCGGGGTCCGCCTTGACCATGATCCAGGATTTGGCAGAACAGATAATTACAGTGGACCGACTGCCATCTGACCTCCGTAACCCTGCTACCAGGGGAACCTGACCAGATTGGATCATGGTTACACATAAACTCACCTGAATGTGCAGGTTTCGATGTTTTCCCTCACAGTAAGAGCATCGGTTAGTAAGTAATTCTATTTCCTAACATATTATTTGCAAATTAATAGGTTTATTCTGATTTAGAAACTATGCAGGAATTTTCATTTTCATTTCGTGGAATAAGCAAAGTAATTAGATTCAAATTGAGTTCATTTGCAATACCCAATTAATGTGGGTAACAACAATTTTCCAAAGAAATGTATCTAGGTACTTACCTAGTTGGTTTTATGATGAAAAACTCAAGCTTCATAGCTTCATTCTTGTTTTAAATCCAATTGCGTTGTTTAAAAATATACTTCCTTCACACGAACTAGTTCCAACAAATTTGAACCGAACGTTCTTCTGCTAGCATTCTTAATGGACCTTGTCGAACTAAATCAACATTTATTTCGATTTACATTTCGACAAGGTGTTAGGACTAGGCGCTGAGGGAAACATCTTGATGAAACTTTTACATTCAGGTGACTAAATGTGTAACCATGATCTAATCTGTAGCCGTATACACAATGGCTCGGAAATCGGATTCGGATACGGAATCGACAAAGGACCCCGCAAAAGTTCTAAGGAAATGTGGTTTCAGTTAATTTTGATGAAATTTTCATATGTTATAGAGAGTAGAGTTTCCGTGGAATCTATCGGGATTCTGAATAACAGTTTTTGAAACAATCGACACAGATTCGCTGCTCACGAATTTCATTTATTTATTCAACAATTTATTGCACACAATAAAGAAATACAGAGATATAACATATATATAACAGACACAACAGGAACTACTTATTCGTGTCGAATCGTTCGGAAACGGTTTCGAATCATTGTGAATACGGCTACTGGTCAGGTTCCCCTGGTAGCAGGGTCACTGTATGAACTGTCACTCCCGTATTCAGAAACGTTTCTAGGTTTCACAGAGAGCGCGAACGCCCAGGGTTCCAACGATACCTGAGTGGCGATCGCTACTACGCGCCATTAGAGCCATTGAGCACAGTGCGTTTGCTTAGCAGACGAGAACTGTGAGAGCGCGTAGTAACGCTACTTCATATACAAGTATTGTTTGTGAATACGGGTGCTAATCTAGCTCAACGCTTTTACCTTAATCTTGAATAACAAATTACCATAGAGCTCGTCTAGTCTAACTAAATGACGCGCCCCACTACTTAGTTAGTTGATTTCGATGTGTGAGTGCATATATTGATAACGACACTTCATCTGTGTGGGAGCCAATGAACGACGCGTGCTCCTACGTTTGAATCTCACCGGCAACTGAATGACCAATTACAACGGCATTTGTATATGTATTGCGTCCATATTTTAAACTTGCTTGTGTGCGTTAATGCGATAGTGGGGCGCGTCATTTTAGATTAGACGAGCTCTACCTTAATCTTGAAAAACATTTAAAAAAAAAACATGGGTACATACATCTCATTTTGTATGAATTGACATTGATGATCACGGACTTTGAGTAGTAGCTCAGACATGGGGCGGGAGTTTTGTTCTGTCATTGTTTTGCTAATTTGGTTACATAAGTGCTAAATATTTCTTACTTCTTTCTTATCATGTCATTTGATATTTCGTGTGCCTACGGAATTTGCCGGTTATCTACCTACGCTAAGTTTATAAAGAATTCTAGATCTATTAGTGAAGGTCTATTAGCTAACAGTTTTATAGCATTAAGTACTGATCTTCTAAATAAATAAATTACCTCAACCAAAGAGATTGGAAAGTTAGCTACCTTCATGCTAGACTGGCATTTTTTTTTGCTGTGACCCCAACCAAACCCCAACATACTTGCAACACCTACGAATCCAAGCACCCCTCAATTTCAACCCCTAACACCCCACACTGTAGCACATAAATATTTATCTCGCAACGCAGCTCTTAACAAATGACCCGTAATTTTATTAAACGATTACTTTAACTTATGCTACTCAGTGTGAATGAATAATTTAATATATTTGATGGTGGTGGATGTTTTTCGTCTTTTGATTGAATTGACATCTGTATTCACAAACACTTGTCTAAGTAAGACACTTTTGACAGCGGCTCTTTGCTAAGTGAACGCAATGCGTTCAATACGACTTTATGAATGATCAAGTGCCGATTGCTACTCGAGTATTGTCTGTCGGTGTCAGTTGGTGTCAGTAAAGTTTAACTAGCACCTATTTCCCAGTGTTCAACTAACGTACATAACTCAGAAAAGTGTCATGGGTACATGGCAGCATTAAGATTCGGGCCCTGTTTACGAAAAGGCTCATTGGTACATGGCGGTAGAGCTCGTCTAATCTAAAATGACGCGCCCCACTATCGCATTAACGCACACAAGCAAGTTTAAAATATGGACGCAATACATATACAAATGCCGTTGTAATTGGTCATTCAGTTGCCGGTGAGATTCAAACGTAGGAGCACGCGTCGTTCATTGGCTCCCACGCCTCCCACACAGATGAAGTGTCGTTATTTATATTTGCACTCACACATCGAAATCAACTAAGTAGTGGGGCGCGTCATTTTAGACTAGACGAGCTCTACTACGATTCGGATCTGGCACTTCTCGCTTACCAACGGACCCTTTAAGCACCGGTACATATCCCATTTAAAAAACTACCTCCACGCATCCCCAAGCTAGATACCTTCATACCTATCCTTTCCACAATCTTCATATCGTGTGACATGGCTCATAAACGCCGCATAGCTCAACTTCGATTGAACTGGAGTAATGCCATTATGATACGTCCGGTATCTACCCATTGTGCACGTATGCAGTGCAAATGGTCTCTTTGTAATTAGCTAGCTTTGTAAGCCTTTGTGGTGCCGACTTGGAGGCTAACAATGCCATAGTTTAAGTGCTTAAGTAACAGAAAAAGCTGGCTTCTTTCTTGCGTAGGGCATTGAGTTATACTATTAAATATTCGTAGTTATTAGGTATAATTTGTGTGACGCGTAGATTGTATTGGCTGACTCAAGTGTCATTCATGTTGATGGCAGAAATAATAAGCTAAAATTCTATCAGGCTTTTTTCCAACTTGATTTGATGAAATGGTATATTTTCATCCGAGTCGCGGGCTAAAGCAGGTCAAATGATCGCTCATAGACCTGTCTTAGCTTCATCGGCATTTTGGGGTCATAAATGACACCTGTCACCTCCCGCCATTGAGCCCAAGCCGCGAAATATTCGGGGCTTGACGTCGATATCGATGTCTCCAGTTGCGCTAAGTACAGATCCCACGTATTTGACTCTGATCCATGCACTTGAAAGCCTTGAGACGTTTCATCATCACAGCCCGTAACAGTCCACTGCAGGACTTAGGGCCTCTCCCACGAAAGGGGAGGTTATTGCCATAATCTCCACGCTTGGCAGGCGGGTTGGAGATCGCAGTGTTGAAATATAATAATGGAAAATGCTGCTGCCCATTTTCCAGACTACGGAGACTCATGATCTTTTGCCTCGATTAGTCGCCTTGTACGACACCCATGAGCGTAAGACGTTTACGTATAATATATCCCGAAATAACCGAATTGTACGCAATCAACCCCGCACCAAAACCTAGTTCTTTAACAAAAAAGAAATAACTACACATTCTCACCTCTACGCATAACGGTTATTAAGAACGAGTTATTAGCGTTACGCGATCGTCGGCCATTAACACGTTATAACGTTGTATTATGACTCTGTGATGTCTAATTATACTTAATTAAGCTCACTTGTAGGCGTTAGTTCTTTCCCTTGATTACAGGATAATGTGAGATGTGAGATGTTCAACTTTATGTAGGTTGGAATAGGGTACATAATTAGTTGTTTAATTACGTGAAAATTATAGGTATTGCAGGCGTTATGGGCTTCCTTATTTCTTATTTAGCGATTGTTAGTTATTAGTAAAGAACGTTTCTCGCTCGTACGATTCGGATGTGGAATGAGCTCCCAGCCGCAGTGTTTCCTTTGGACTATGACATGGGATCGTTCAAGAGGTATATTAGAGGTCTCCTTAGAGGCGGACAACGCATTGGTAGCGCCCCTGGTGTTGCTGATGTCCACGGGCGGCGGCGGTGACTACGCAACATCAGGTGGCCCACATGCCTGTTTGTCTGCCGTACTACATAAAAAATGTTTTACGACGGTTCAGTTAACATGCCGGTCGCCACGCAGACGTCCCGGGTTCGATTCCCGCAGCAGAAATTGAAAATGAATTTTAATTTCTGTTACGGGTCTGAGTGTAGTATATATCACCATCACAGCCCGTACCAGTCTACTGCAGGACTTAGGGCCTCTCCCACGAAAGGGGAGGTTATTGCCATAATCTCCACGCTTGGCAGGCGGGGTTGGAGATCGCAGTGTTTAAATATAACAATGGAAAATGCTGCTGCCCATTTTCCAGACTACGGAGACTCTTGATCTTTTGCCTCGAAAACATTAGTCGCCTTGTACGACACCCACGAGTGTAAGGGGTTGGTGCTATTCTACTCTGCCGGACACCATCCCGTGGCCGTGGCCATCCGGACACCACACGGCCATAGTATGTATAATAAGTATATATTTAAAAATACAGTATATAAGTAGTTTATCAGTTATCTAACACCCATAACACAAGCTTTGCTTACTTTGGGGCTAGATGGCGTTGTGTGAATTTGTCCAAGCATATTTATTTACTTGTAAGGGTTCCGCCAAGTCAGGGGCTGCAGTCTCGTCGTAGATATCGATCGTAAACTTATCGATTACGGTCGTTATGTCATAACGATTCGATTATCTCTGTACACGCGATGCTATCGATAAAGATAGGTTATGAGTCCGTATGGCTGACAGGGATGTTTAAACTATCGGATATCCGGCATAATTTTACTATCCGGATCCTTATTAGGATCCGAATTTAAAGTTTCGAAGAATTTCGCATAATATAAACAGTTTTCAAATGTTAATAATTATTTTCTGCGAATTCTTGTTTTATTTTAAACCCCGACGCAAAATGACGGATGTTCGACGTCTGTGGCATCGTATCGTAGTTCCCGAACGGATGGACGGATTTCGATTCGGTTTTCTTTAATGAAAAAACAGTTAAATTGAGTTCATTCATGAAAATAAGAGAGAGAGCGACCGGCGCGCGAACCGTTGTTGCAACTTGTGAGATTTGGACACACTCTTAGCTTTTTTTTCTCCTCTACTAACTCAAATACCAGAGAGACTACAGTAGTGTTAAGTATCGTAGCGCGCGTATTGAACCGTGGCTTTGGCAGTGGAGGGGCATTTGCCTTTTTGCTGCCAGAGCAACGTGTGATAGAGGTGGGCAACGCATTGGCGATACTCTTGGTGTTGCTAATGTCTATAGCCAGCGGTGACCACTTTCCAGCAGGTGGCCCGCTTGCCTGTTTGACTACAGTTTGACATAAAAAATGGAGCGGCCAGATGAGTCGTGCGCCGCGTAGCGCCAATTTCGACCCAATTGTTGAGTCGGCTGCAGCGAAAGTGTTAAAATCAGTTCAGTAGTTTGAGAAATATTTGAGTATTATAGTAGACTTTGTTGGGCTTCCGCGGTTAGGTTAGGTAGTCATATTTTTCCAAGAATATAATTGTTGTTGTATCTTCTACTTATGTACAGACAGCTGCGGAGAGAACTAACCCGCCGACCATACATTCACTCTGCAGTAATAAATAAATAAATAATTTATTCATGAAAATGTAAGCCTACAATTATATCATAAGCAGTTAGTTAGCCAACTTGACCTGTTTCTAACATAAAAACATTGCTATATTAGCGAAATAACCCCCCTCACCCTTCCCTTCTCACCCCCCTACCTCCCCGAGCGCCTGAAATTTCAATCGTGGCAAGTTTCCCAATTAAAAGTCACTCAGCCTCGCCCTGATGTGGAGTGAAGTGGTGTGTTACGTGTATCCATAGCGATGGAGACGGATCAGTAGCCGTATTCACAATGATTCGAAACCGTTTCCGAACGATTCGACACGAAATTCGTGAGCGGCGAATCCGTGGCGATCGATTCGAAAACTGTTATTGAGAATCCCGATAGATTCCACGGAAACTGTACTCTCTACAACATATGAAAATTTCATCAAAATTAACTGAAACCATATTTTCCTAAGAACTTTTACGGGGTCCTTTGTCGATTCCGTATCCGAATCCGATTTCCGAGCCATTGTGAATACGGCTACTGATCCGATTTGGTCCCATTCCCGTGACACAGGGTCAGGGAAGTATGATGGCAGTCGATCTAATGGATCTGATCGAATTTGGTCAGATTTCCTTACTACAGGGACATGGAAGTGAGATGGCACTCGCTCTGTACGCTCTATTACCGGATCTGCCAAATCCTGGGCCATGGTCAAGGCGGACCCCGGCCCCCATACGACACCCCATGGGGATGGGGTGCGCCATTATGCAAATTTAAATATTTATTTCAGATTTACATCCATAGTGTTAGTAACAATGAATTTAACCTAGTGACAGCTATTGAAATAGTCAATAATAATAATTAATTAATTGCAAGGAAAGTTGGGAAACCACCGTACAAGAAATCCCTACTTCAGAAGCAATCATAATGATGCATGCCATAATTAATAAATTTTGTATATTTTTAGTTTATACATTCGTCTGGCTGAGTGCCCGTAGCATGAAGCCTTATCCAATGCGGCAACATAGGCGATTAGGGATTATTAGCTCCTTTTATAACTACTGGTTTGTGGTAGGGAGGCAAACTATTACCAGACCAGACAAACCAGCGTTAGTGTTGAGTATTTTCAAAACTGAGACTGACAGCTAGCCTACCAAGCGTGGAGATTATGGCAAAACCCTCTGCTAATGTGGAGGGAACTTTAATCCACTGGTGGACGATAATGGCTGTTGATGCCTGGGCCTCAAGTCCGTTATTTAAATATGCTTCGATTGGATTTTTATGGGATCGAAATCGTAGCTCAATGGCAGTTTTACGCGAAAAGATTGCAAACACGAAAAGTTTTCAGCGCCATAGCAATAGAGTCCCATGCTAGAGTCTATCATCTATGGTGTTACGGAATTAGACTGTGATAGGTAACTATTTTAATTGAAAGACTTTTCGTATAAATGGAGTGACGCCTGTAGACTTATTTGCGAATGCGTGAGCCATGAGCGACGAGCGGATCTTTAAGAGGCATTTTTAACAATAATATTAAGAAGTAGATGACTGCTTAAGACGAGAAGATGCCGAAGACCGGGCGAAGTGGAGAAGAATGGAGAAAAAAGAAATGAGTAGGAAAGCGGACCCTGGCAGAGGTCGGTATAAGCGCTAGCGATGATGATGATGATGAGTAGATGGCTGCTTACCATCAGGCAAGCCGTAAGCTTGTTTGCCACCTTAGTGGTATAAAAAAAATAGTAGAGATGGAGTAGACTGGGCTATTTATATAATGTTTATTATAGTATCTATCTACTCATATAGCTAAATAAAAACGTTATTTATTTAACATAAAATATTTACAGTTATAATAAGAATATACACTAATACCTACATCTAAAAAACCAAAAATATATACACTAATACATATAAAATAGACTAAACTAAAACCTTATAAGTTATAAATATTTTATTATCTAACTTAACTAAATTAAACCACATATTTTTTTTTTTTTTATGTCACACGGTGTATGACATATAACTTATTTCGTCATCATCATATTTATTTATTTTGCACATTACTTAATCTCAATATTTAAACATAGTAAGATTGCTCTGAGGTGGAGACCTGGTGACCTGTAGCACAGGTTTCCCTAGTACAGGCACCGGTCCCAACAAATATGTATACTCGTACACAGCCACCATCTTCTGATGTCTTAATGATGTAACTTAAATGTTAAATTTATTATCAAGAATCTTCTTTGTCTATGTAACAATTTGTAAGGTAACGCTCAATGTGGTTGTAACCATAAAACACATATGTGGCTTTCGGTAGAACACTGATCTCCAAGATACAGGCCTGTGCCAAGTTTGGATATCAGGGTTCAATAATTAATTTGTACAAATATTAATCCTACGTACTACAAGTTACCTAACTAAGTTATGTACAAATCTTATATAAATAAAGAACTATTATTATTATTATTATTAACTACTTGCATAAAATGATTATGTATACGTTATTGTGAAGAAATATTTTATCACAGCTTATTGTCCACGGCAGGACTTAGGGATCCTTTTGTGGGAGAGCCCACAAAAGGAGAGCTATTTGCAATAATCTCCACACTTGGCAGGCGGTTGGAGATCGCAGTGTTATAAATAAATCAATGGAAAACGCTGCTGCCCATTTTCCAGCTTACTTAGACTCTAGACATTTTGCCTCGTTAACATTAGTCGCGTTGAACGACACCCACGAGTGTAAGGGGTTGGTACTATTCTACTCTGCCGGACACCACACGGCCTAAACTCTCATAGGTGGCAAAAATTATCAATTTTAGTTTTCTTTATTTTTATTTTTGATTTATTCCTCTGAAATATGAAACTTTGTGTGTCTAAACAGAAAACTATTACAATATGATTTTTTCTATGTTAAAGCAGGTAAGCAAATGCTGGTCTAGCAGGCAATAATGGTAAGTGCTACCATAGCCTGCCTATTTTATTTTGAATGCCGAAAGTTTCATTATAATCAGTTTAGTATTAGTGAACTCAAAATTTATTGATGGTTATTGTCATTGGCCGTGCGAACTGATTTAAAATCTCGCTATGAGTACGGATTAATGCAATATTTTTAAAACCAACTTGGAAAGCGTGATAAATCTGAATCGATAGAACTTAAAACTAAGATAGATAAGTAAGTTAACTGTTTTTAAATCTGGTTAGCGACCCACTATTACTATAGATAATGAAAAATATTTAGATAATTAATATTATTTTAAATAATTTGTAAAGTTTATGCAGACCGTCAATTTCATAAATAAAGTTACTAAACAAAAGTAAAAAAAAAATATTTGTTTTAATTTCACTCATCAAGGCAAAAGTGCTAAACAGTCAGACTAAGATATATAGAACATGCTTTTATAATATTTATATACATTTTCAAAAGCCACAACACATTCAAAGCCGGACAACAGGTTTCCTAGGTGCCATAGACACATACCTAGATAGAGAGAAGCACAAAATTCACCTGATAAATTTCTGATCTACTAATCGCTACATCCTGTAACTTACAACCGCTCAGCTAATAGCTTATTTCGCTCATTTTCCGCTAAGTCGCACGAGTGACCAGCTCGTTTAGCTCAAATGAGCCGGCAAGGAAAATTGTGGATGCCATTCAGCTTTTCACTAGTCAGTCAGTCAAGTCACTGTATTACTCAATTTCTTTCAACTATACAGTTTTTTATATAACTGATTCGTTGCCTGCGAGTGACTGCGATCATATTAATCGTTCTGATGGACGGCGGTGATCACCCATCATCAGGTGGTCATGGTTGCTTGTTTACCGGCTTTGTCCGGGCGAACGCTTCATCCTCATGTCGTGGATCTTCTAGCTATCCGCACGAGCCGCTTTGGTTCGACCTTTACAATGCGTACGGCTAAGGAATGGAACGCGTTGCCTGCGAGTGTGTTCCCTGATCATTATTATCTGAACACCTTCAAGGCTAGAGTGAATTGGCTGTTCCAACAGGCAAGCTCCATCTTCGGCGTCATCCTCACTTACCATCGAGTGAGATGGCGGTCAAATTACTGAATAGTCTAATAAATAAAAAAGCACGCTTATGGACTTTCTGAGTGTAAGCAGTTACCGCAGCCTATGGACGTTTGCAATATTCTATTTCATTTTTATTGCTAAGGGAGTTCATCCTCACAACTTGGAGCCAAATTGGTCGCGAACTGTGCGGTTCCAAAGGAACTTTCTCCCACGCACACTAAGGTTGTGGAATGAACTACCTGGAGAGGTTTTCCCTGGAGTTCTTCAAGAAAGGGGTTATAAGGTTTTTACGGGGTCGGCAACGCGTGGGTGATGCCCCTGGTATTGCAAACGTCCATAGGCTGCGGTGACTGCTTACCATCAGGCATAACGCAAGCTTGTTTGCCAACTTGTGAAATAAAAAATTAAAAAAATACTAACGTACGGTCTATCTGAAGGTGCGCGGCTACCGTCGTCCAAGATGTCTGCAATCTAAGGGGAGCTGATGTGGCCTTTGAGGTACCTATAGACTAGGGTTGCCATCTTTTTTTAGACCAAATATAGTATTTTAGGGTAAAGAAGCCATAAAAATATAGTAGGTAGGGAATTAATCAAAAAATATATAGTACCTATATTTTTTCTTAAATGTATATTTTCTGCTACTTTGAGCTTTTAATAACATATTTTTACTTTTTTTAAATGCTCCATGTTTTGTTTTGTTTGACTTGAGTTTGACGTCACGTCATGCAAATGTCAAGACTCAAGATCGTTCTGAAATATGTATTAGATTTGCACCAGGAAATTTTTTCTTTGAGTATCTTACGGACGTGGTCCGTTTTACGGCAAAACAAGCAATCTTCGTTCAGAAATATTCGTAAAATCTTAAGGGTTCATTCCGTTTTGCGGTAAATAGTAATGTTTTGCTAATTGAATATAGTAGTTTCGCCTACTATAATCCTATAGAATCCTAATATAGTAGGATACTATATTATATAGTAGGGTTGGCAACCCTACTACAGACATGCCTTAAAGAACCCTATGTTAAAGTGCGAAGAAAGACTTCAGGAAGGAGCTTATTCCACATCTAGCACGTGCGCGGCAATAAGGCTCGCAATGCTCGCACGTTAGTTGGATGGCAGGCATCCAGATGGTGTGGATACAATCTATCCCATCGTCGGAGGGTGCGTCGGCAGAGGCACCAACTTAAACAGTTCTTCGGAGCATTCCCCGTTCCGGTATCTCTCACTCTCACTCTCTCACTCACTCATTGCCGATCCCGTAGAAACCTTTTTACCCCTTTCTTGAAGAACTCCATTTTATACTCTCATTCACTTAACTTCTCCAGACTGCACTACAAGTTCACAATGCCCTAAAATTTGTTAATTTGCACTCATATTTTAGCGATGCCAGATTAAGTCTTAATTGACCTCAAGTTGGCGGAATCCCCCTTTAGCTGCGTCCGTCGCCATCTACAGGGTGGTCCCATTATTGTTATTGCAGGGAAATTAGGCTCTAAACGGTTTAATCGCAGTCTGTATTTGGAGTTGTAAAAGTTAAGTGTAGCTGGATTGGGAGGTTTTAATCCTTGGTTATTTTTGAATACTTATTTGTTTTTACATTTGGTGCGTTTTAAACGCATTTTTATTGAGCCGTTTTCTTGAAATTTTTAGGTGGATTTAGGTGTATGCATATGAAGTCTTTCGATATTTTTTGGATGATTGACCATTCAATTACAAGAAAGACAATGTAAAAGTATCACACCCTAACCAAAGGATATTGATACTAACGCCCTAACCTAGAATTTGATGAAAAAGGGACGAAGAAAGATGGGTGTTATTTAGATTTGTGTATCTAAAGCTCTTGGCCATGTGGTGTCCGGCAGAGTAGAATAGCGCCAACCCCTTACACTGTCGTACAAGGCGACTAATGTTTTCGAGGCAAAAGATCAAGAGTCTCCGTAGTCTGGAAAATGGGCAGCAGCATTTTCCATTACTATATTCAAACACTGCGATCTCCAACCCGCCTGCCGAGCGTGGAGATTATGGCAACAACAACCCCTTTCGTGGGAGAGGCCCTAAGTCCTGCAGTGGATTGTTACGGGCTGTGATGATGATTATCTGAAGCTCTGTATATGTGTGTGTCTGTTTGTGACATAGTAGCTCCCGAACGGATAGACCGATTTCGATGCGGATTCCTCTAATTCAAAGCCAGTTTAAACGAAATGCTTCTAAGCTTTGTTTCAATTAAAATCGGTGCAGTAGTTAAGAAAATATTTGAATAAATGTAAAATTGGTCGGAGCTTATCCGTCTTTTTCTGTCGGTCTAGTCATAGACGCTCAATATTATGCCACAAATAAAATGGATAAGCAGTTTTTTTTAGTCTATGAAAACGGTATTTAATAGGTCTAATTTAGAAGCATAATGTAGGTGATTTAATAGTATTATTTATTGTACACACAAAAATGTTACAAAGATGAAACCTTATGGTAGTTTACTAAGGCGAGCCTATCTCTTAGAGGTATCTCTATCTCTTCCGGTCAACCTGATAGGTGTGAAAGCAATACAACATGGGTACTTGAAGATGTACTACACATATATATCATAAAAGCTAAAAGTAATCTAATCTAAATACTACACAAAATTCTAATACAACATTATTATATATAACTAAATGAAAAAATACGTATACCTATTAAATTAACGCTTCAAGCGATTTCCTCCACACGACCTATGGGCCTGTTTGACTTTGCAATTACGCCCGCCACGCGTTTAAAACATTGTATTTAAACTCCTTCCAGTTAACACTTAGTTCTTGATTACGGAGATTATCCTCATTTGCGGGTAGTAAAGCTTCTTGTACCTTCGTACGTCTTGTTTTGTACTTGTGCGTCTTTTAGACGATTGTCGCGGGGAAAGGGCTGAGGGAGACGTTTTGGTATATGACTAGAAACTTAGAAAATTTAGAGGCTATCTTTCTCAATGTGAGAAAAGCGGCAGATTCACGGACGAAAAAGCCAAGTCAGTCACAATTTGTCAATTAAACTTTTATTTTATGTAGGAACCTATGTTCAAGAAAGATTGAAGTAAAATGTAATTGAAAATGAAGGGTCATAGTTTACCTGTGAATAGTTTACCATTGTTCCACTTGCTTCTGTCCTGACAAATCTGTTTCTGTAAGAAATGTATTTCATTTAAATGATCGACAACAGAAGTTATCTAAATATTAGACCTTATTTTATCACGCCATGCAACAAAGGGACTAAAGATGTAGGTATTAATAAATTCGTAATTTAATTTACTTTGTTTTAAATATTACTACTTAATAATGATTGTATTTTGCAAAGGTCCGTTTAAAAACCGAACACGCTACAAACGCATGCACCCCATTGCAGCATTACCCCGATAAAACGCCAGGCATTCCTCAACTTTCCCCATTCGCCGTTTTCCCGCCACGCGTCGGCCCGCGGCGGCCATGATTGTCAGCTGTCAAAGTGGCGCCATCTTAGTGCCAGTGAGCGATAATTACTGCGGCGATTAGTCAACCGGGAGCGGAGCACACCGTGGCGAGCGCCTTGGTTACAAGGATGTATATGTGGCCATTCGATTTAATCCATTAGGTCAATCATGCATTGGAGCACCGGTGGCCTACGGTTACGGCTTCCGACTCGTAAACGAGCGGTTCGAATCCCACTGCGGCCATGTACCAATGGTTCTTTTCTGAGTTATGTACATCTAACCGATGCTCTTACGGTGAGAGAAAACATCGTGATGAAACCTGCCCATTCAGGCGACTGAATGTGTAACCATGATCCACTCTGGTCAGGTTCCCCTGCTAGCAGGGTCACGGAGGGCAGATGGCAATCGCTTCACTGTAATTACCTGATCTGCCAAATTCTGGACCATGGTTAAGGCCAGTCATGGCATCGTATAGAGAGATAGAGTAGAGACATTCGCATTGTTCTTTCGAATGGCTGACATTGACCTTTGTAGATTGTCACAGTAAAAATATGGTGATCTTATGGTAGGAAAAGTATAGTGTGTTTACGTAACCTTGGCCGGGGTTTATCAGGCTTTTTCTGTCGGTTAGGTTATATTCTATAGTTTTTTTATATAACGATGTAAGAAATCGCCCCATTCCGTCCGGCTAGGTGAAAAACCCGTCACGTTATATTATATTGACATAAGTGTTGTAAAACCCAAACTGAATAGAAATTATTTGATTTAATTCAATTTGACACGTACCCATATGTATAGAGATCTTAAAAGCAAACATTCGCCACGGTGTAACAGTCGCCCTTTCTAAGAACACCTAGTAATGAGCGCACATCACTCTTGGTGTTATTGAGTCTGCCACAGCGATGCCTTATTGCTTCGAACAATCCTTTAACTTCAAATTGAAGTTCCCCTCAGTCTTGCATGACGGCTTTGCAAGGAAGCGAGGCAAGTAAGCAAGTATAGTGCGTTGAACGTTGCGTGGAACGACTTGAACCTATGCAGTTGTCGATTTTGAAGTAAGACGTATGTGACGACGAATGTGTGCGTATATTGCGTAATATTCTTCTTCGTCGAGCCAATTTGACGACCTGAGTGGTCAGTGGTCACCACGTAAGAGGTCCCGGGTTCTAGCTCTATGTATTTATTATTTATCTAGATCTGGCTTGCCCAGTAGTCGGCCACGGCAACGGCATTATCAATCGCCAGGAACAGTTCCTCCCTAGTGCAGGTGAAATGACAATAATAAACAGAAACGTGTGCGATGAAAGTGTAGTAAATAACCACGAAAGTCTTAAAACCTATACGACAATTAAAAATATTAGAGGGTCGTACGTACCGCATTTTTTCTTGAAAATTTTCAAATTACACTCTTTTACGTGTAACTTTAAGTTATACTAGGTTTTTACGAGGTCGGCAACGCGTGGGTGACGCCCCTGGTATTGCAAACGTCCATAGGCTGCGGTGACTGCTTACCATCAGGCGGGCCGTAAGCTTGGCCACGTTGGTGGTATAAAAATAAATACATAAGCAACATTATGATGCAATATTCATAATTAAACAACAAATTAGCTACCGGTAGTTATTACGATTAATTAAATTCTTTTTCGACGCGTATAATTGTAGTGTAAAAAATAACGCGTTGACAGCTCGCTATAGTCGGTGCCACCGTTCTTGATACGAGGTGCCACTTACATACTGTCTGATTGTTACTTTAATACAATACTAGTGCTAATTAGGAAAATAATAACGTGTCTATGGGTACATTTTTTGGGTAAAAAGAGGTTTCGTAAAATTTTTTGATGAGGAAATAATTATGAAGTAAAAATTATTTCAAAATCTTTTTTGTTGTAGATTACTCTAATTTGGATTGGCAGTGTGGGTTTCTATAGTTTCGCAGATCTTCTTAAAATAGCTTGGGTCCGAAGTAAGCATTTTAAAAAGAATAATGGGAGGTTTTTGACAGCTATTTTAAAAAGAAAAAAGTGTGCTCGGTCTATTTATACTAAATGGTGTTGCATAAAGACAATTCTCATTCAAAGCATTTATAATTAATCAGAATCTGACGTAGTCCGAATCGTACTAAAAAGAACCTGACCTCCTCAGAATCTGTTGTCCTGAGAATCTGCCACATTGTCGGATGCGTTGATAACAAACAACTTTTACTATGGCACAAACTCTGAAATCGCAAAAAAACTGTTTTTTTATACATCATCATCATCACAGCCCGTAACAGTCCACTGCAGGACTTAGGGCCTCTCCCACGAAAGGGGAGGTTATTGCCATAATCTCCACGCTTGGCAGGCGGGTTGGAGATCGCAGTGTTTAAATATAACAATGGAAAATGCTGCTGCCCATTTTCCAGAATACGGAGACTCTTGATCTTTTGCCTCGAAAACATTAGTCGCCTTGTACGACACCCACGAGTGTAAGGGGTTGGTGCTATTCTACTCTGCCGGACACCGCGTGGCCATTTAACTTTTCATAATATTTTTTTATACATTTTGGCAGAATTTGTCGACCTGTATCTGAAATCTCCCTAGAGCAGGTTTCCGAGTAGGGCAGACGGAAACCTCGTCCATTACAACCCTTCGAAGACAAACGTTTGTGTCTTCCCCATTTATTGATGTAGTTACTCTTACCATCTCGAAGAGTATCGGCAACTTGGCGTCGACATATCGATCAAAGCCCAATTTAGGGATCATTTGTAGGTCAAAGCCAAGCTGGCTTTAAAAAAACTTGGTATCTATGGTATGGTATATATTTTTTTTTTTTATACCACCAAGGCGGCAAACAAGCTTACAGCCTGCTTGATGGTAAGTAGTCACCGCAGCCTATGGACGTTTGCAATACCAGGGGCATCACCCACGCGTTGCCGACCCTGCAAAAACCTTTTAACCCCTTTCTTGAAGCACTCCATGTTGTATGTTGTAATTTAAACTCCCCGTATATATGTTTCACGATATGGTGCCCACTTCACACGAGTTCGTATGAAATTAACAATATTATGAACCCCGTTTCGACTCATACATCCTGCAATCTAGCACACGAATTCGCGGCAAAATTACGAATCATTACCCGCTTTTATTCGAAATTTTTTGGCTCAGCACCAAGCTGAATTTCTTTGATTCGCCCATAAAGATTTCCGGTCGCCATTACTGTCTGTATGTTTGCTATTTTTCATACTTTCCGCTTTGCTATTAGAGTTTTGCCTTTGGGAAAGAATTGTTGGTAATTGCATTTCGGTGTGGTGTACAGAAGAGCATTATACAAAACCAGTATAAAAGGAGCTAACATTGCTACACGCGTCAATAGACACGGTAGCTCATCTTATACTGGTTTAGTAGTAATTTGAACGATTCAAGCAAATTGTTCAGGAAAAGGAACTAAATTGGTTATGGTGTTTAGAGGAAAGTTCTGCCTTTATTTTCTACAATTTTTAACTCCCGACGTAAAAGAGGTGTTTTAAGTTTGACGCGTGGCTTTGTGTGTCTGTCTGTGGCATCGTAGCTCCCGAACGGATGGACCGATTTTGATGCAGTTTTCTCAATTTGAAAACCAGTTTAATCGAAATGGTTCTTAGCTTTGTTTCATTAAAATCGGTTACGTAGTTTAGACAATATTTGAGTTTATGTAAACTTGGTCAGGGGTTATTCGATTGTTTCTGTCGGTTATATTATTTATGTAAGCAAGTTTCTGATTAATTTTGCAAATAACTTAATTAGGGTTATGTCTGGTAAGTTAAGTCCTTACTTACTGCGCTGGCTCAGCGACCCAAAGTGGATCTTGGGCGACACCAGAGATCGCCACCTCTTCCTATCCTGCGCCATCTCCTGCCAAGTTAAGACCTACTGGATTAACCGGTTGACTGGTAGATAAGGCTATTTTAGCTTGAAGTCCGTCACTGTACTCTTATGTATAAAGTTTTAATAAATAAATAAATAAAAATATAAATACTATACCCTCGATTCTACGCTATTGACTCCAGCCAATGGTTTGTTTAAACCGACCGGATTTAAGAGCTCATTCTGTCGAAACAATTAGTATTAAAATATGTGCCACCGCCACCGTGTCGGACAATAGGTGATAAACTAGCGGATAATATTGCATTGTTTTATTACTCATATTATTATAAGTACATATGTGTTTAACGGTCGTTCGCGGTAGAGGCATGTATGGTATGGTCACTCGTGTTTAGAACGAAAATTATGCTTCTCAGCAAGCAAGAAGGCAATACTGTTGGTCTGTATGCCAACTTCATACATGTCTGAGAATTACATTTTAAATGTATGTTCTGGGTACCTTGGACGAGTAGCCTGATATAACCCGATATGTGTGATAATAACTGCGATAGTTCAGTACATTATGTTATATCTGAGAATGTTTCAGCGTCTCATTCAACTGCCGTAGCTTTACTTAATAGATAATTATGCCCCATTATCATAACCATTTCACAGTCCATAACCAGACCACTGCAGGATTTAGGGCCTCTCTCATGAGAGGGAAGGTTATTGCTATAATCTCCACGCGTGGCAGGCAGGTTGGAGATCACAGTGTTGTAAATATAAAAATAGACAACGCTACTGCCCATTTTCCAGCCTACGGAAACCCCAGAACGTTTACCAAGAAAATTAGTCGTCTCGTACGACACCCACGAGTGTAAGGGGTTGGTGCAATTCTACGCTGCCGGACATCACACGGCCCCATCTTAGACTAAATCTAGACTTAACATCGAATGTCAAACAACTATTAACTATAGTAAAGACATCCTACTATCCTACTTACTACCAATATTTTTAAAAGATTTATAAAATATAAATTCGTAAGGATAAAGTTTAATCGCGATGATATTGGCTTTGTTTTATTGAAATTGGTTAGGTAATATCTGGGTAAATATATTTGAGTATATATTATGTCGACTTCGGGGGTTTTTTCGACATATGTGGATTAAGTTAATTTATTATTACAGTTGCGACTACAATTTGTGACTGACATGCTGGTTTGCAGAATGCAGTGCAACCAATTCTTACACCGTCTCTACCTGTCCCATGCCTACACCGTACCATGATCTCAGCCAATTTAAATATTGAAATAATTGTACAACTGCTGTGCGACCAATACGCACACCATCTTTACCGGTCACATGCCTATACCTGACCAAGATCTCAGCCAATTTAAATATTGAAATAAGTGTACAAATTAAATTGCCGCCCCAGTAATCGTTCCCGAATTAAAATAGTCCGAATACCGAGTATGCCGTAAAAAGTGTTACGTCCCTTAGGCGTTTTTTACTCCTTTCGGGGTTTTTTTCGATTAATTAAAATTGTTCCCATTTATTGCACGTTAAGAAGGTCGTAAATTATTTTCACACCTTTTGCTAATTTGTTTTCAAAACTTAAAATTATCTTTAATATTTACTGTTCTGCACCTAATAATATAGAAGACAATGAGTCGTGATCAAATTTTCAAAATTACAAATTAAATCATCATCAACGCAATGCCCACTGTTGGACTAAACCAACCGAAAGTCCACCTGTCACCAGGCTGCTCACTCTAGTAGAAAATACATCCAGGATTTGGCACATCATGTCAGCCAGACAGAAATTAAAATGTTGAAATTTAATTTCTGTTACGAGTCTGGGTGTTTTATGTCTAATAAGTATGTATTTAGAAGGATAGATGTAGTTTATCAGTTGTCTTAAATATTATAAGTAGTTTATCAGTTATCTAAAGCACCCATAACACAAGCTTTGCTTACTTTGGGGCTAGATGGCGCTGTGTGAATTGTCCAAGCATATTTAATTGTTTTTCTTCAACCCTCTTTGCTAGTACAAAAAAAAACATAAACACAGGACTTAAACATGCCCTCGCTTCCTACAGGGTGTTCGAACCCCCAACTACAGGGTGCGTAACTAATGACTCGGAATGAAATTCGTTTTATCTCGCGCCCGCACTCTATCAACGCGCGTTCACTGGAATAAATTGCGGATAAGGGTGCCGTTTATTGAATTGGCGGGTGGGTTTTGATTAATCAGAAGATGGTGGTGAGGTGCTAAGTGCTTGTTTGTTAATGAAACTGGGTTGTATGAGTGTGTGTGGCGATCAGTAAGAATCAGAGATAAAAAAAAAATATGTCTAAACTTTATTTTTTTTATAGTAACTTTCAAAATTTGTATAGTAACTTTATGGTATGGACCCAGGCCAGGGGCCCAAGTCTGGTAATTTGTCTATAATTTGGACGGTTTCAAGGCTAGAGTGAATAGGCTGTTCCAAGACGGGCATGCTCCATCTTCGGCCGCATCGTCACTTACCACCAGGTGAGATGGCGGTCGAATGCCTAGCTAGTCTAATATAAAAAATTGCAGAATATGCAGGTTTCATCACGATGTTTTCAACTAATGTGAATAACTTAATAAATCCTACCTTATTGCTACTTATATTATAAACGCGAAAGTTTGTAAGGAATGTATATTTAGATATATGTTACTCCTTCACGCAAAACTGAACAAGTTTTAATGAAATTTTGCAGCAGCTTATAGCCCAGAATAGCATATAGGCTATAGCTTATCCTGATATTAAATGTGAACGGGTCTGCAACGTTTCTTTATTCTTTATTGTACACAAACATGCCATTATGATACAATACGCTAAAAGAGATGTACATAAACGAGCTTAACTTATAAATTGAAATTTCTACCAGAAAACCTTGAAGTCATATAGGAACAGGAACGTTATACCGGAATTTTATGCGTACAAAGTCGTGGGCTAAAGCTAGTGCCCAGTGATAGGCCTACCATGAGTTTGTTTTCCCGTTTACTGTACAGTAAACGTAAAAAAGTTTCTATGAGAATTCGTACAGCGCCTCTATCGGGCAGTAGCGGAACTAAAATCCGTACCGTGAGTTGCTATTGGTTAATTGACTTTACCACACACGTTTCCGTTTACGTGGGGAGTGTGGTTTACGCAGCGCTTTCCATACAAATCCGTACCATGAGTCACAAATTTGACAGATGCTTTAGTATATTACCGAAACTACTGTGGTTACAGCACTCCCAAAAATTTTTAATGTGAGAAGTATTTTTCGTTTGGAGATAGTTATTATTTTCGTGCCAAAAATGTCTGGAAGGCGATATTTTGCTTGAAGGATGTTCGCCGAAGTCCATGCGGCTGATGAAAATACGTTTTATCGCCAACAAGAAGCCCATATGCGAAAACAAATGAATAATTTAATACACACACTGTGATTACGTCTCTTACTGTTTTTTCTAAGGTGAGAAGTGTTAAAACTCTCTACAAGACATTGTTGTTCTCGAGAGTGTGCAGGGAAGAGCCACCAAGAAACCGGCAGCACTGAAAAAGTCATATGATGAAAGCCTACAAGAATCTAACCTCACCACACTGGAAGAAATAAGGATACGGGGTGACAACAATGAGACTTACAAGCTTTACTTTCATCGAATGTTTAATATGAAAGGTGCTGAAGCATTGCGTGGACACAGCACAAGGATAAATCGCACACCATCTAAGACTAATGTTGTTTATCACTTGCTATACCATAAGGTTGTGAATTGTGAATAGTTGGAATTGGTTCTCAGACATGGGTCAGTAGGCTCTCATAGGTAACCGCCCCTTCTTTTAAAAACAAAATGGACATTTGGTGCAAAATTAATAAAATTATTCAGTGAACTAAACTGTAGTATGTGTTATGGAAGTGAAAGCTATTATCAGCACTGCAATGTTGTATAGACATATCAGAAGAAATCCTACTTGTCTATTAACCTATAACACCTAATAATAATAATAAAATGTTTGAAAAGTGAAATTTACAAGATAAGTTACTCGCTGGCTTGTTTTATATATTTTACATATAAGAACTAATATTTTTAAGTTGATGACATTAGCAAATATTTTTGTTTTCATTATGCTCTATATAAAGCCACACAACTGCTTCCAACAACAATATTGTAATAAAAATTATGTTATGTGCCATACTATGAAAGATTAAATTAATAAGAAAAATCAATATTATATTTTATTTTTATCACACACATAACAGTCTTTAATGGTAAACAGTTTGACTTGGGCCTCCTTCACATTAGTGGAGGGTTTTACCATAATCTTTACACCTGACATGCCGTTGGATCTTCAGCCTCGGTCCAAATTCCAGCCTTGAGTACACACAAGTACACATAACTGCTGTCTATTTTCTGGTCTGAGAGGTTGGGGTTTTAAACATAGGTAATTAAGAATTTTAACCTTAGGTATTATTATTGGGAAATAACTATGGGATTGTATTGATAATAGAAAATATCAGGGCTATTATTATATTAGCTATACTATACCTATACTACACTAATGTTAGTAATTATAGCAGGAAAATAAAAATCAAATTATGAATTAGGTATAAATATATTTTTATTCAAAATCTAAAAAATCAGAACTTAAACTTAAACTACCACTTTCACTTTTACAAACAATTTTTAATATAGTATTGCACTAACTAATGCTAAAGTCTGGAATTACTGCTCTTTAGGTACCACTTGCATCTTCAATTTGAAAAAATGTTGTTAGCCGATGTTGAGTTTTCTTTTTTACACATGTGGTCGTGCCTCCGAACTTCATTCAACTAGGGTAAGTGCAGTTCCTTTTCAAAGTTACAGGCGTCCATTTCTGAGAATTTACTGCACCACCATGACTCCAGAGTCTGATCCTGTTGACAAATAATACCTAATATAAGTTTACTCAGTACAACATGTCTACTTAGTTGAAATTAGGTATATATACTTAAAGATATAGATAAAACTTACCAATAAATATGCAGGATTAATCTTTTCTGTTTCCGGTGGGTTAATGCTACTTAAAACCCAGTGGACAAACTGTAAGCGCAGTTTCAACCAGTTATTGACTTCTTCATTTCGGGGAATTCGGGGATCGTCTATGATTTCGTAATTTTATTTGGACATAAAGTATATGTTATTATCAATTTAACAGGATTTAAATAAGTGCCTAGGCATTGCTAAAACATAACCTCTGTTTGTAAATAAACAAGTTTTTGTGACACTGACTACTAATAATCAACAACACTTGTCAAGGACCTATACCCCGGAACTACACTGAAGTTAGCTTTTACTGTGGCTAGTATGGTTTTCACGTAACACTAAACGGGAAACGTATGTGAAACTCATGGTACCGACTTAACGTTTACTACTGTGGAAACGGGATTTACGGAACGAGAGTAGTAAAGTAAGCCGTTTTTACTGTAGCAACTCATGGTAGGCCTAGAATTTGGAATCAGGTGTAAAATTAATTGTCAATAGTACTACCAGACACATCAGTAACGAACTGAGTCACTCAGGTCGTCAAAGATAGAGAGATAGGTCTCATTTGCCTTATGCCTTATAATGTGTTCTCCAAACAGTACAATTTGAACTCCTTCTAGGTCAGAGTAAATAAAATAAATAAATAAATAATCGTGGACAAATTCACACAACGCCATCTAGCCCCAAAGTAAGCAAAGCTTGTGTTATGGGTGCTAGATAACTGATAAACTACTTATATACTTTTTTTTTAAATACTTACGTATTATAGAAATTAAAATTCATCATTTCAATTTCTGCCTGGCCGGGAATCGAACCCGGGACCTCGTGCGTGGCAGACGGCATGTTGATCACTGAACCACTCAGGTCGTCAAGAGTAAGTAGGCGTTCCTAGACTGGCATGGTGAAAAAATTACCCGTAGTACTACCAGTAGTACTAGCGGTAGTACCACTGGTAAATTGAGAAAAAAAGATTGACGACTCGATACCGCTGACTCAGCTCTCGGATGTATGTTTTGACAAATTCATTCCGCCGACGTCGTCTGGTATCAATAATTATTGCGAACGTAGGGCTGTCGCATGACAGTTTTGGGGTGTTTTAGCTACAATTTTGGTCTATCTATCGACAAATAAATAAGTGATCATGGAGTAATGAACACGGCGCCATCTAGCCCCAAAATAAGCAAACTTTGTACTGTGGGTGCTAAATAACTGATATACTACTTAAACACTTTTAAATACATACTTATTATACATATAACACACAGATTCGTAACAGAAATTAAAATTCATCATTTCAATTTCTGCCTGGCCGGGAATCGAAGCCGGGACTTCATGCATGGCCATTGGACCACTCAGGTCGTCAAAATAAGCCTATTTTTTAACCTCGATTAACGGTTTTCAATTCAAAATATTGATTCATGGTGCCGATTCTCCTTATTTTAAACCCGTATTCTTTTAGTGATGCGAGTGCGATTGAAATAATATAATTTTTTTATGTCATACGGTAGGAAAACAGGCAAGCGGGCCACCTGATGGAAAGTGGTCACCACTGCCTATAGACATTAGCAACACCAATGCGTTGCCCACCTCTGTAGCACGTTGCTCTGGCAGCAAAACGGGCAAATGCCCCTCCACTGCCAAAGTCACGGTTCCCCAAATCCCCGCCCCATGGAGCACTGGAGACCTTATTTACTTATTTTTCATACCGAAAATTAGAACAGAAAAAAGGGATTAAGAAATAAAGCCGTTGGAGATCTATTTCTGAATCATTCGCATACACGGGAGCGCTCGCGGTCCACAAAAAGCATTTGCAATTACAAAATCCCAATTTTTTGTCACTCGCATGACACGAGTGGTGTCCAACACTCACATAAACGTCAAAATCAATTTCTTCCTGTCATTTTCATTTTAATACAATGATACAAGTATGCCGGCCGCATATATTCGTTTTCCTGGTCAGGTTTCCGAATTGGAAATTTGAACTCGGCCAATCAGAATCCGCGAAGACCGGTTAAAAGCCCGCGTGAAAAGTATCGCGGATTATGATTGGTCGAATTTGAAATTTGTATTCGGAAACCTAATCAAAAAACGAATGTATGCGGCCGGCAGTATAGGTTGGTTGTAATTATATGTTGATGTTTTCCAATGAAACGGCTAAAAAGTTTGCATTTCCACTTAGAATTTGTGACTAATAGGTTTATTTTAGTTCCTAATTAAAAAGTTTTGCAAGCAATTGGAACACAGCATTGCAAACACCCGCCATTTTCAAACACACAAGCCCGTGTTATCATAATATTAATGCGCATGAGGCTGTAACAAAATATTTGAGCGGGTAATTGAATATATGTAAGCAGTTCTCATGCCCCTATTGAAATATTTTACAATATTATTCTAAGTCTCTGAGGTTTTACAATAATAGGCTTGACGAGCGTTGGTGGCCGAGTGAAGGTTTCCGATTCGTAAGCGAGAGGTACCGGGTTCGAATCCCACGGTGGCCATGTAGCAATGACTGTTTCTGAGTTATGTACATTAGTTGAATACTAACCGATATTTGCGGTTGGTATTGCATACTTCCATAGGCTGCTGTGTCTGTTTACTATCAGGCAGGCCATAAGCTTGTTTGCCACGTTAGTGGTTTAAAAAAATCTCATACGGTGACGAAAAACATCGTGATAAAAGCTCCACATTCAGGCGACTGAATGTGTAACCATGATCCAAACTGGTCAGGTTTCCCTGGTAGCAGGGTCACGGAGGTCAGATGACAGTCGCCACTGTATGTATCTGATCAACCAAATCCTGGATCGTGGTTAAGGCGGACCCCGAGCCCTCGCGCGCGAGAGCACAACCAGTACAAATACCAAGATGACTTATATTTAAGATGATATATGGTTTCCTCGGCACTTTTTTAAAGTAATTATTCTTGAGGAAGCAATTTATCTAAGTATCTATCTATGTCTGATTACGTATTTTTATTTTTCTTATTAAACCCTATTTTGTAGTGTAGGACTAAAGTATGAACATAATTAAAAAATATATCAATCAATTTACCTACCAAACGATTACGCTATTATATAATACGCTTCTCAAACCAATATCTCAACCAGAAAATTCACAAAACACCATGCGACAACCCTAACCCCCGTACTGGGTGGCCCTCTCATCTCGTGGCAGCTTAAAACAAAAGCAACTCGCGCACGCGTGCGACAGAGACGGCCACATGCGCACGCGCAGCGCCCCCGCTCTAGCACGCACACGGCACGTGGTTGTGCGAAATGCCTCTTCATTACGCTTATCTGTTACTTGTTTTCACGTTTAATTTCTTTTAAACTGTGTGTGTTTATTAATTTTTGTTCATTCATTCCAATGAATTGGGTGTCTGAGGTCTTGGTGGATTTGGGTGTTTTGTGTCAATGACTGCTTTTGCGGTTCTGAGGCCCTATTCTTGAATAGCTCGCCTTGATTTTCATGAAAAATTCTATAATTTTATACATAATGCTGATTTTCCCTATTCTTTCGGTGTTGCCAATGTGATTTTAAAAATATTGAATTTTTTTTTTAATTGAAAATCGTTCGTTCGTATTGAGGCGAGCGGTTAAAAAATAGAGCCGCCTGGGTGGCGATTTTTTAATTTCACCGATGTCTTTTATAATTCGTACGCGAAACATTCTCATACGTGAATTTAATTTGGAATTGTGACATTTTTCTGTATTTTTGAGCTTCGAAACCGGGGTTCCCATTAGAGTGAAATAAAAGCGATTGTGTTAATTTCACGCAGAAATGTGTTCATTTGACGCAAAAATGTGGTGAATCTGTATAAAATAAAGAACATTAATTGACCGCACCTAACGTAACGTATAACGGAATGTTAAATGTTACCTTAGATAAATCTAAGGTTGTGATTTTGACCTTTCGGCGCTGTGTTTCAAAAGTTCCCACGAATTCTACCGAAAGGATTCGAATTTGAGAGGTAAGGAGCACTTGTTACAGCAAATTGGTCATCGATATGAAGTTGAAAAGTAGGAGAAATGAGAATTCGTATACGATTTTACGATTATCGTATTTTATTTATTTATTTGTATCCGCCTGAAACATCCCACTGCTGGGCAAAGGCCCGATTTTCGTATACGTATATGAAATTAAAAAATCTAGCCCCTGGTCGGTTTCAATTATTTCGGACATCATCGTTTGCGTCCACGACAATGTCGAAGTAACTTTTCAACCCCTAGAGTGGTATTGCTGCATCTGTGTGTCTTGGTATCATCATGTATTACCTTGTTGTATTCTTATTTTGATTGATTTTTTGTTTGTCAATAGGGTATCTATATGCTAAGCTCCTTACGGGCTATATATGTATTTAAAATTTTAAAATGCAGTTTTGTCATTGGCATTTCAACCATAATGTACTTATATTTTACATGTAATTAACTGCTGTTAAAGTGTGAAATTAACTAATAAATAAATAAAATAAATAAATAGCTCCCGGACGGATAGATCAAATTCGATACAGTACCTTTCTTAAGGTTCATAGCTTTGTTTCGTTATAATCGGTTCGGTAATATGGGAATTTTCTTTTTGTATGTTATGTGGACTTTGTCGAGGGATTTCCGATATCAATCTGTTTGTTATTAGTTCATTTATTTCCGATAGGATTTTCGGTAGCCGAGTGGTTAAGGTCCGACTCGTAAGCGAGAGGTACCGGGTTCGAATCCCGCTGCGGCCATGTACCAATGACTCTTTTCTGAGTTATGTACATTAGTTGAATGGTAACCGTTGTTCTTAAGGTGAGGGAAAACATCGTGATGAAACCTGCACATTCAGGCGACTTTTAATCTAGGTCTAGCGCCCCTGGAGTAGGGACACGGAGGTCAGATGGCAGTCGCTCCACTGTAATTAGCTGATGCTTTGATATTGTTCTGGATCATGGTCGAGGCGGACCCCGGGCCCTCGTGCACGAGGGTACAACCGGGACATTAACATTTCCCGATATTTAACACCTGTATTCACAAACAATACTTGTAAAGTATAGTATAAAGTAAAGTTACGTTCGTAAGAGTTCTCAAAGTGCTCGTCTGCGGAATGAACGCACTGCGTTGCATACGGCTCTAACATTAGTCAATTTAGACACGTAGATCCTATGTTCGTCATTGCGCAGGTGTCAGGGCACATAGACACAGAATATCTATACCACTTAGGCCAAATATTGAAGCAGCTTTTACAAATATCCTTCACTATCCACTTTTTTTTTTTTTTTTTTTTATGTTATTCGGCAGACAAACAGGCATGCGGGCCACCTGATGGAAAGTGGTCACCGCCGCCTATGGACATCAGCAACACCAGGGGAGTCACCAATGCGTTGCCGGCCTCTGAAGAGATCTCTAATATACCTCTTGAACGATCCCATGTCATAGTCCAAAGGAAACACTGTGGCTGGGAGCTCATTCCACATCCGAATCGTACGAGCGAGAAACGTTCTTTCAAACCTTCGCGTGGTGACCAACAGAGGGTCTCCACTGCCGGTGTGAGACACAATTTTTTTAACCAACCGCGTTTAGTAGTTTTCCCGAGTTCGTAAAACATTTCCAATGGCCAGTGGTTCATAGGAGGAAGAAGGTGACCAATACTATCCAGTTACTTAGATACGAGACTACAGTCACGTCTGAAATAAGTGCTGTAGCGAAAGTGCAAGTTTTTAAGGCAGATATTATTTTAATATGACTATCCTACACCTAGGAGTAGGATATGGATACGCTCAATGGCAGTTTGACACGTTTTTGGTATCCTGTTACAATCAGAACAGCCGTTGAGCTGCTACTGCGATACAATTAGAGGAAAGTATACTAGCGGACTCGAGGCCAGGTCACTTGATGGCAAGTGAATCATCGCCGGTCATGGTCATCCGATACTATAATTCCCAATAATGTACACTTTGCTTGACCCGCTGGACACTAACTTGCCAATGATTATAGCTATAGCAAGCAAACAGCTCACCCAAAGCCAATGCTAAGGCTCTAAAATCTATCACCTTTGTCGTAAAGTCGTAAGCCGCACAAGCCCACCGGCGCATGCGCAGCGTAGGCCGAACGGCTTTATCGGCCGCACACGACGCACAGATATACTTGTCAATGGCTGTCAAGTTGCGTACAGGGTGTTTGGGATAGTTGTGTACGTTAATACTAAACATGAAAATCGTTAAGGCTGACCACGGGCCCTCGTGCGCGAGAGCACAACCGGGACATTAACAAGATGATGATAGGAATCGTATAAATCTGATGCTTAAATATTTAGGAATTGCCTAAGTTGAAAATTGTACGCACCTGGTTCGAATGATACGGTCATGTACTACGGCCAGAGCTGAAGGATACGCTGAATGTGTTCTTTTTTTTAAAGAAAGTTTGCACCTTATGTTAGCCACAGACTAACTAAAGCTATGAAAAGCCGAAGCCTCGGTTAGACTGTAAGTAATGAAAGAATGCACCTAGGTATTAGTAGCTTACCTACAGAGTTACTCATGCTATGAAATTTTAAACAAATTTAAATTGTAACACAGTTATACAACACTACAATTTGTTCAGGCACATATAATATTATAGGTAGGTACGTGGTGTTAGGTATAAAACAATTTTATTGAAAATATAACGCTTTACCAATCAAATCGAGTTCCGATACAAACGCCCTCTTGAAAGGCAACCAATCAAAATACGCTAAAGTACAAGTTCATAAAAAGAACTTCAACAAAGCGACAATCAATCATTTCCTTAATTTAACGATTGTGAATTTGTAACTACGCGAAACTACGTACTGAGCGCGCGAGTTCGTGCCCATCGGGTCCGAGTCCCGACTGTGTAACTCGAACGGATTATGCTTGGAAAAATTCACACAGCGCCTTCTAGCCTCAAAGTAAGCAAATGGTGTGTTATGGGTGTTAGATAAATGATAAACTACTTATATACTTAATTTTTTTTAAAGTACATACTTATTATACATAATACCTACACCCAGATCCGTAGCAAAAATTAACATTCATCATTTCAATTTCTGCTTGGCCAGGAATCGAACCTGGAACCACTCAGGTTGTCAGATCGGATTATACATCGTCATCTCACTCGCTCAAACCGCAACCGAGTGAAATGACGATGTATCAAGCCTTCAATAATTGCTTCTCGAATTGTTTAAGCGGTCGTGTCCGATGGATATGAACTCGCGCGCGCACGGTATGTATACAGCATGGTTAGCACAAGTGTGTCCGCGACGTAGCTCGCGCCGCGAGATAGCCTTTGTTTCTTTCCCTCAATAAGTAGAACGTCAATATCAACAAACACCAGGCTAATTACAGCAACTACATTACATTAAAAAAAAAAAGTTCGTGGACAAATTCACACAGCGCCATCTAGCCCCAAACTAAGCAAAGCTTGTACTATGGGTGATAGATAACTGATATACTACTTAAATACTTTTAAATACATACTTATTATACATAGAACACCCAGACCCGTAACAGAAATTAAAATTCATCATTTCAATTTCTGGCCGGCCAGGAATCGAACCCGGGACCTCTTGCGTGGCAGACGTGGTTGACCATAAGATAAGAACCACGATTGGCCGTGTGGTGTCCGGCAGAGTACAACAGCACCAACCCCTTACACTCGTAGGCGTCGTACGAGGCGACTAATGTTTTCGAGGCCAAAAAATGTAGTCTTCGTAGGCTGGAAAATGGGCAGCAGCTTTTTCCATTTCTAAATGTACTGCGATCTCCAACCCGCCTGCCAAACGTGGAGATTATGGCAATAAACTCCTCTTTTGTAGGGGAGGCCCTATGTCCTGTAGTGAATTGTTATAGGCTGTGATGATGATGATGATGAAGAACCATATAAACTGATATCACACCACGTCTTGTACAACATCAACCTGTATAAAGATCGTAAGGAAAAAAAGCAGGCGATCGAATGACTGGTATCGCCCACAGCCCTCGCACTTTCGCAACAATACTAACATGAAACTCACACGTTTCTCACACTATACGTATTTGTCAGTACTGTGTGCTAGTGATGGGACTTAATATTCGAATAATCCGACAAAAAATCGAATCATGATTCGAATTAACCCTTGATTCGAATTGACTGATGATTTGAACCATATCTACGAATAGATATGATGATTCGAATCAATACGAATAGCTATAAATAAATAAAATATGTCGTTGAATACTCAGATCTAATTGTGAATTAACTATACTTCTAAAAACGTTTTACGAGAACAACTTTGTTGAAAACGTAAAATACCTGAAGGAATACTATTGTCTCATCTGTAAGGTAAGATTGCCGCGCTATGAAAGATTCGAATCAAATAAATTGATTCGAATCAGATCGTGGATTCGAATCAACTCGACAATTCGAATCAATTCGACAATTCGAATCAACATAAAATCTCATTCGAATCGAGTTTAGACGTCATCATTCGAATCAAATGTGATTCGAGTCCCATCTCTACTTTGTGCCAGTGGCTAAGTCCCACAAACTTATCTGTCCCGGTGTCCAAAAACGGAACTAAGCGTCGCCATTTGAAACGTCATGTCGGTTCCAACAACAGCGACGCTGGCACCGGACCTTAAGTTTGCACTTCACTATGTTTTTAACGACTACCGCCTATATGGCAAATATTTGTATAGAGTCAATAGTCACTTAGTCATAAGACGGATATTATTGAGCGTGACGTGTGAATCTGTGAATCTGTGTGTAGCATTAGCCCCCATACGGATGGACTGATTTTTATAAGGTTTTCTTTATTTGAATAGGCACTTGTTTAATCGAGATGATTGTTAGCTTTGATTTATTAAAATCGGCGCAGTCGTTCAGGAAATATAATAAAGAGAGTTGGCGGTCGAGCGGTTAGGATATTCGACTCGTAAGCGAAAGGTACTGAGTTTGAATCCCGCTGCGGCCACCAATGACTCTTTTCCGAGTTATGTACATCAGTTGAATGCTAACCGATGGTCTTACGGTGTGGAAAAGCATCGTGATGAAACCTGCACATTCAGGCGACTGAATGTGTAACCATGATCCAATCTGGCCAGATTCCCATGGTAGCAGGGTCACAGAGGTTATATGGCAATCGCTCCACTGTAATCACCTGATCTGCCAAATCCTTGATCATAGTCAGGGACCCCGGACGCTCGTGCGCGAGAGCAAAACCGGGACATTAACGCCAAGATTTTATTTCATTTTGACGTTTTGTGTTTATTATTAAACAAGGTTGTTACCGCTTACCAAAGAAGGAAGAGTTTCGCAAGTCGATACATAAGATCCTTTATTTATGTGTTTTCTTTTATTACTTTCAATTTCGTAAATATTGGGTAAGATTTAATATAGATTTTTAGGATCGAGCGTTGGCGGCGTAACGTTCGATCCCGGCCATGCACCAATGACTTTTTCTGAGTCGGACACTAAGGGTCCGTTTATACGTCGCCGCTTACAAATCGCGTATGCGTCGCCTAGTCACCGTGGAGCGTCCGAACAGTTACGGTACCACCGATCTCCAATCGCAAGATACCACCCCTCTAAAATGACGTAACAACATTCATTTCGGATATTCTGTGACGTCATTCCAGAGGGTGCTATCATGCGATTGGAGATCGGCGGTGCAGGGCCTCGAGTCCGCAAATATACAAATGGCTCGATCGAATTTTAATTGAATCTCAATCCCAGCTCAATGGCAGTTTGACACGTTTTTGGTATTCAGCTACAATTAAAACTGCTGTTGAGCAGCTACTGCGATCCAATTACAATTCGATCAATCCAAGTAAATTAGCGGACTCGACATGATCCTGGGTCATGGTCAAAGCGGATGAACAGACAACCGGGATATTGACGCTAAGACTAATATTATAATGATGATGAAAACCCAAACCCTTTGGTCAAAGCCACCCGCGCATCACTAAACAATCTGTCAAACACCAATTTCACAGCGCCGTCTAATTCCGTACCCATTTAACATGTGATTAGTGATGTGCCCGAGACCGGAACGCTGCGGACGTATTTACGAGGCATCTAATGCACCAAATTGTATTTTGCCTGTGAAGAGATCGCTTTGGGCAGCCCGTTATAGTCTACTGTTATATCTTGAGCGTTGACAGTGATTTGTCAACAGCACTTTTTTTTTCACAGCACGAAACGGTCGGCTGTTTTTGTTTTTGGCTCGGAGTGCTGGACGGTTTTTTCGGCGTTTTTTTCGTCGATAATCGATGATGTGAAAAAGTAGTGCACTCCCAGTTGCGAATGGGTCGTGATGTTTAGTTAATCGAGTTAGATTTTTTGTTGGACACGTCCCCGTTTGGGTTTCTTGTCAAATGCCTCTGTTGGAAACTTACAAACGTAGAATGAGAGGTTTTCAATTTCACAGTTAAAGAAACTAACGAGTTTTATCTCGTTGTAAATAGAATAAGACGAGGAATTAGCGTCGCTTTAAAAAAAACTAGTAACCAATATAGTGACAAATAACTAATTGGTTACAAGAAAGACTGACAAGGACTGACAAGGACAGATTATTCAATCAATATAGCCATATCCTCACTTGATAATTTTTACCACTGTCAGTCAATGCCAACTTAACGTGGTCCTATTCAAGATGTAGTGAACATTTGTCCTTAGAGTCATACAGGAGGAGATATCACTAAAGTTACGTCGTAAATTGAGTATAACTAGGCAATGTCACTAAATGATCATCAAAAAAATCCGTGGAAATTTGTTAGATTAAAATAAATCCACACCGTCAATCATTCAATAATATTGGTTAGAAAATTTAAATTAGAAAAAATATAACCAGATAGTGTGAATCGGGGCGGGTCGTCGGATATCAAATGAATCGTTTTTAACAGAAGCATTAGTCGCGTCACTACAAGTTTTGGCGGCAAATTTTAATTCCATATCCGCTTCTGACGCCATGATTTACGCGCCAAAAAGACTTACGGTAGGAAATAAATGCTCCATCATTAGCAGTGAGAGAATAAAAAATGGCGGGAATTAATATTTTTCAATAATACCGACCACACACCGCGATGTTTTCGGATTTAAATCCGGTGTGTAGTTTGTTGACTCGCACTCTTTAATGGCGTTATGCTTGTGTTATGGCGGCTGATGGGATGTTGCGCTCTCGGATTGTGTTAGTTGAGTGTTTATAGAGGTGGTTTACTACTGTTTTACTGTTGATTGGAGATGTTGGGTGGTGTTGCCACCATTTGGCTTTCAGGGCGGGTGTGTGGGTGTCTTGCCGCATCTACCTATACATTATTTAGCTTGTATGTAAATGTATAATGTAAAAAATAAATTTAAATAGGCGGACCCCGGGCCCCCGCGTGTTGCGCGGAAATGCAACCGGGATTTATTATTATTATTTTGTAAAGTCAGCAACCCATTCATGTCGCAAATAGTTTTGGTTGCTTCAAAATATATAGAGTAGATTAAATAGATAGAATAGGGCTTAACTATCCACAAAAAAATAGGTACCCAGTGCTCCCATATACATATAAATTAACCTTTGTTTTGGTAAGCATTTAGTCCTTTTTTGGGTAAACAGTTTAATTTTATCCGAATAAAATTTATTCTATCGGACTTTGATTGAAAATACTGCTATTTTGGAGCTTCAGCTTATTACCTAATTTTTGTATTGACTAAGAAATTATCCTTATTTGGGTTGTTTACGACGATATCTTTTACATTTTACAATACCTGTTGTTTCTTTATTAGCCGTTATTATCAACTACGTGTGACGCTCATAAACTACAATTTTACGATATTACTCAAATAAAATCGCTTACATAATCAAATAAGGAAGGAGATAACTTTAACGGTCCGCCTAAACGCGCCATCATTAATTTGAAAAAGGAATTTGAGAAAGGAACGTCACAGAAAACTATTCCAATTAACTTTTTAATTACTTTCCGGGCGAAGAGAAAAAATTGTCAGCCAGCCAGTCCGCTGTATTGACAAATCGAATGCAGTAGGTCTGTTTTAGGGGCGATTTTACACGGTCTCCTCGGAGATAAGAAGACTAGAGATGGCCGGAGTTGGTTTTGGTCTCATTTTAATGTTGAGAGTGATTGGTATCTACAGAACGAAATTTAAACTATACATACAAGTTCCACTCAGATAAGTCTCTAAAAGTGCAAATTATCAATCTCGCTTTCCACCAGAAGAGTTGTGGTAAAATGCAAGAGCATTGATGAAAAAAGTAGCATTCCATCCCGGTGGCAATCGAGGTTGTGCGAAGGCCCGAGATCCGCCTAAACATTTATTATTACAGCCCATAACAGTCCACAGCAGGACTTAGGGCCTCTCCCAAGAAAAGTTATTGCCATAATCTCCACGCTTGGCAGGCGGGTTGAAGATCGCAGTGTTATAATAACAATAGAAAATGCTGCCCATTTTGCAGCCTAAAAAAATGAACACCAAATGCAACACCTACGATATTCACATCACCACTGCATAGTCAAAGACACATCGGTCTCAAAAACTTCGGCTTCAAAATCTTATCTTAAACTCACCGTAGACTCTAGAGATAAGTGCAGGCTTGACGGATAGGTCTTAATAGCACCTATTAATGGTGAGGTCTATCGAATAAATCAGTTTGAAGGGCCCGACAGTTTTGTCATAGGGCCCTTACGTTTGATGCGAGTTTAAACGCTATAGATGAGTTTAATGTGGCCGCAATCATGTGACTTCGCTTCGATTACGTTTCGTGTTCGTAATCAGTCGCGAATACATATCTGTTTAAACTGACTTGTCTTATTTGGTGAACAAACAATTCCCAAAATCACGACTTGCCGTATCAATCACGCTAGGTATATTGCGTATAGATGTCGAGAATTATATAAGAAACACATAGCATGTGAATTTCAACGAATACTGCTGCACATTATCCATTTAAATACATAATTTCCCTAACCAAATAAGACAAGTCAGTAGGGATAGATTATAGTTAGTCCTTGATACTGATATGATCCTTGGGTATCCTCTTTCCTTTTCTTAAATACAGAGTATAATACAATCCCTATCTATGTATTTACGTATGTATGCTTACATTTATAAAACTACGCAAAGCGGTTTTCAACAATAGATAGAGTGATTCAAGAAGGTGTGTTCGCAAGAAAAATGGGTAGGTAGGGATAAAGTATGTGTAGGGTAGGGATGGGGGTAGAACGCCACACGGGGGTATAAAATATTATCGCCTTATGTATGAAATATATCTTTCTGTTTGTAGATATGTCGCAGCCAAATGGTTAAATTAGCCGTTTCATTAAACGGCTAGCTTTCTAAGCAGTAATTTAATTGAAAATTTGCTAATTTCATTAACTTTGAAAGTAACGTCTAATGAACAATATTTACCATACTTTACGGAGCTCCTCCATGCATTGTCACAACATTAAATTAACTTAACCGCATTAAAACCTAAAGTTAACTATTATTATTGTTTGAGGTTATTGTGGTAAGGTTAGCGTTGTAACAATGTATGAAGGAGCTCCGTAAGCTCGGGACAATACTGTTCTTTCAACATTACGTTAAAATCTCATGCGATTGGCAAATTTTCAATTAAATAATTGCTCAAAAAACTAGCCGTTCAATTAACCGGCTAATTTAACCATCCGGCTGCGACAGATATATCAGGTAACTTCTCCTAAACGATTTTGATGCGGTTCCACAATCAGTTATGAGAATGTCTTTCCTAAGGTTGATAAGTATGATACATGCAAGAAAAGTCGAGAACACCCGTTCAGTTTATTACAAAGAAACTTTGTTAACAACTGAACCCATGAAATCAATGATAAGTAATCGCAAAAGTATATCAGAGAATTTTTAGTAACAGAGTTACGTAATTAGAACAGATTTGAATCGCTATAGTTTTAGAAATTTCATTGGATTCGTAGAGCTCGTCTAGTCTAAAACGACGCGCTCCACTACTTAGTTAGTTGATTTCGATGTGTGAGTGCAAATATTGATAACGACACTTCATCTGTGTGGGAGCCAATGAACGACGCGTTCTCCTACGTTTGAATCTCACCAGCAACTGAATGACCAATTACAACGGCATTTGTATATGTATTGCGTCCATATTTTAAACTTGCTTGTGTGCGTTAATGCGATAGTGGGGCGCGTCATTTTAAATTAGACGAGCTCTACCATTTTTGTCAAAAAAAATGGTGGCAAGCATTGACCCCTAAGAGACAGGGTTACATGGTTGCATAACACAGATCTGTTTTCTTACAATCGTCGGTAACTCTATACCTTTTTGAAGGAGAGGAGTGTGATTGATCATTCTATTGAACAGGTCCAGTGACAAACGAGCTGAATGCACCTGATGGAAAGCAGTAACTTACATTTCAAGGCATTTCATCTTAGTCCTTACAGTGACAACACACCTGCAGTTCTGCATTTTTGATACCACTTATCATCAGGTATAAAAAATTGTTACATTTCGTTCCTAAATTTTAGTTGTGCTCTTGCGTGTGAGAGCCCGGGATGCGCCTTGATCTGGGATTTGGCAGATCAGATAATTACAGTTGAGCGATTGCTATCTGACCTCCGTGACCCTGTAAACAGAGGAACCTGCCTGAGGTAACAAGACCCTTAATAAATAACAATATTTAAAAAATTAACACGTAAAAGCAATATGAAAACATAGTACTCGTATAAAACAAAGTCGCTTCCCGCAGTCTGTCTCTATGAATCTATGTATGTACTTATCTATGTACCTACGCTTAGATCATTTAAACTACGCAACAGATTTTAATGCGGTTTTCAACAATAGATGAAATAATTAATGAGGATAGTCTTATTTATTTGCTCTCATGTTTCTGCTACTGAATTTAGTCGACCGAATTTAGCTAAATGTAATAAGCGCATTACCCAGGTTACTCATGACTTGGAAATGTCTAACTCGTAACTTCCAAATAATTAGACAGCACCGCAAACAATGTAAGAAACCCTCCCCTCTGCGCGGAGTTGAGAGGCCGACATTTTGACATTAATTTGACAGCTGTCAAAGTGACGTCCGCCATGATTGATTACGGATTTGCGGCTAGGCGAAGGTGTTCTAATGATTCGGCCACTGGTGTTGGATTTTTTGGGATCTAGGATCGTTTTGGCTTTTGGATTGTTATTAGGAAGGGGCTAAATTTTTTATTGTATTGAAAGGCGTGTTCATCATTAATCTTAGACCTATTTATAAATATTTTGTACATTTTTTTTTTTTTTTTTTGTTTTATGAATTTCAATAAACGAGGGAAACTGGTCATCTTGGCGTTAATGTTCCTGATGTGCTTTTACGAGCGAGAGGCTGGTGTCCACATTGATCATGGTCCAGGGTTCGGGAGATCAGGTAATCACAGCGGAGTGACTGCTTGCGATCTGAGCTCCGTGACCCTGTTATCAAAAGAACCTGCCCATTTTGAATCATGATAATAATTCAAATCAAGAGAAACTATTTTGTATTTTATATATTTTCTTCTCTGTCAGACTCTGACTCAGGTTCCGATAATTGAAGCTTGACTAGTGCTTTTCATTGCATTCTTCAATCACAACGACCTGAGTGATTCAGTTGGTTAACAGTCTGCCACGCAGAAGTCCCGAATTCGATTCCCGGCCGAGCAAAAATTGAAATGATCAATTTTAATAAATGAATCATTTTAAGTATGTAGGAGATTTTATCAGCTATCCTAACACCCATAACACAAGCTTTGCTTACTTTGGGGCTAGAGAGAGAGAAAAAAAACAAGTACTGTTAGTGAATACGGGTCTGAGACGCTACAACACCACACAAGGATACTCATCAAAACAATTTGTCAAGTATAAAATGACAAAATTCACATACTTTATAGCGAGGATATCTCATGACACCCATCGTCAGCTTCATTCGAATCAATGGACAATCCATTAATAATGAGCAAATAGTCGAAAACACATAAAAAAATTACAAAAAAAATGACTGTCCATAAAATATGGTTAATCCAAAGACGCAATGGACGCGAAGGAAGTCTCATATATCACGGATATATCAAGTAACAGGACTGGTACACCCGCCGGGAAAAATGGATGAGTCTCATGATAAAGAATCAAACTTGTCACGTACTTTTAACTACATACAAAGTATACTATAATAGCTCTGATAGCCAAGCACCGGAGTATCTTTTTAGAAAATATCGCTAGTAAAATCAATATGAATAAGGCAGCATAGGTATGGTAACGAAAAGATGATGACGATGATGGTAACAGCTCGGTTTTTTTTTTAAATTGTGTGTGGAAAATTGAGTCCATACTCAAACTGTAGCCGGCTTTCAGCCTTGAAAATAGTCATAATGTTTCTAATAACTGAACTGTTAACTTCACCTATATGATCTTTATTGATCGTATAAGGCGCTAATTAGCTAGACTCCATAATTAGTTCATCATCATCATCATCATCATCTTGGCGTTAAATCCAGGTTGCGCTCCCGCGCGACACGCGCGGGCCCGGAGTCTGCCTTCCTGCTTTTCTTAGTCCACTTTGCTCTGTTTTCAGCATCTTTAGTGTTGAGTCCGTTGGCACGCATGTCACTCTTAACGACGTCCAGCCATCGCGTCTTAAATAATTAATATTTAGCTCTGTCCCATAAACCCTGCACTGTCTGTCCCGTTGCTTGGCAGGTGAGACACAGGTAAGCATTAAACGATCTAATATCTAATCCACTACGCCATGCGTCTGTACGCCACTGCGGTGGATCCAGAAATTAAGTCATCACTCACATCCGAGCTTTGTTGGTTTTTTTACGAATGCCACATGGGACGGTGTCATGCGGACGGCATAATTCAAGAAACAAATATCTCCAGAAATAAAGATTCTATATTGTTTCTTACAAGCAACTTTAGGCTAGAAAATACTTTATAATTGTACTAGTCAGGCGGTAAATAATTTGTAGGAATGGAACACGTTGCTTGCGAATTCTGAACGCCTTCATTGCTAAAGTGAATAGGCTCTAAACAGGCATGCTGCATCTTCGGCCGCATCGTCAATTACCACCAGGTGAGATGGCGGCCAAATGCCTGACTAGTCTTAATAAAAAAAAACTACTAATGTAGGTACATCATCTGCTAGTTTCGGTCACACGCGTGCGTACATAATTAGGTAGGTATGAACCAACATCATCGTTATCATCATCGTACATTTAAGTGCCTCCCCTGGTTCTGTGCTCTTGTCAATGAAGAAATCAGTGCACCAATCATTATATATGTTAATTAAGTTACTTAAACGAGTAAAAATTATTTACAAAAATTATTAATTATTCCGAATGAGATTAAAGTTTGAAATAGATAATAATATTATTTTATTTTACATTTCTTTAAAATATCACACCGTAAGTACCTATACGAATATGGGTCTCGTCTGCTTTCAAGTTTTAATTAAAGTAAATTTGTGTTATATTTGTATAGGTATATATTTGCGTACCTACATAAATCTGCTTGTTATTAACTTTACAGTTTTTAATAGCAGTCGGAGTATTTTTCAGTTTTTCGAAGTTCCATTTCGAAGTTGGAATTTTAAACAATTTTCTTTTCCAATAGACTAGATTCACATAAATCAAAATAAGCAGTAAATCCCATTTTGATTTCTGCGACTATCCTGATGCCTCACTCCGACATGAACGCACCCAAACTCTTTTATAATCCTTATTTTGACAGCAAACTCTTCAATGGACAAGTAAAAAAACCGTAGTGCGACAGGGACGGCGCTCTGTGTGCGAACGAGACGCGCGATCCGTCTCGCTGGGTGGCGCGCTGAGTCACTGGTAGCGGGGGCTGTATGGCTGTTTGGATTACGTATTTTCGGGGTTCTGCAGGAAGTAGCCGTATGGTGAGCTGAAGAGTGGAATTGGATTAACCCCTTCCACATACGGTGACCTGCAGAGTGGAATTGGACCAACCCCTTTCACATACGGGATTTTTAATAGAATAACTGGCCAGGGGGGCGATACACGCGCTTTTACATCTCAAATTTGACATTTCTCTTGCCAAAAATCTGTATCAAAACGCCAAGTTTATATTCGATAATATACAACTGTCAAAGATAGTTGACAAAATATGTTTTGGCAATAGACATTGCAATGTCATTATTAATGGAGATATATGGCTAAAAAAATGTCGAATTCAAGTTGTCACACCGCGAGAATTTCGCCCCAGGCATTTGACATCTCATCTGGTTGTGAAATGTCAAAAACAATCCTAGGCCACACTAATCCCTTCCCTATTACCGTAAGTCTTCACCAGTCTTCACCACTACTTGTACTGCGATGTGATCGATATCCTCTCAGAGGAAATTCCGGACATGCCTTCATGGCTTAAGAAATACGCTGATGACATCGTACTGGTGAGCAAGCTTAGGCAGGACCTGAGACCAAGGTAAATACGTAAAAGGAAGTGCTAAAAAACGGTGGTTTAAAGCTTAACGTTACCAAAACAGAGTATATGGCTAGCTGCAGCGCGGATCTTGAAACCATTCTTATAGGAAACGAAGCTGTCAATAGAACAGATAAATTCAAATACCTCGAATCTGTGCATCACGAGTCCGGTGATATCGGCTCCGATATCAAGTCTCGAATCTCTGCAATAGGGCTGGCGGGAACTCATGGTGGTCACGGTGACCTTAAAATCCCGATCAAACTTAAGGGGCTAATAGACATGAACATATATTTATGTCAAGGCCTAATGGCCTGTGATGATTTTGAGCAGCGATATCTGGCCGGCGCTGACGAAGCACATCCGCGAACTTCACGCCAACGAAATGAATATGCTGCGGTAGATGTGTGGCATTACGCGACTTGATCGAGTGCGTAACGACTACATCCGTGGCAATCTTGGCGTGAGATATCGCGGATAAGATCGAAGAGGCTCGCCTTCGCTTGTTGGTCCCACGTAAGCCTTAGGGATACATGGGAAATAGGTGCCTAAACCTTTTAGTATCGGGAATGAGGTAACGTGGAAGGCTCAAGAAGCTATGCATTGACAGCGCCGAGACGGATGCGAGAGCTTACGACGCGAGGATGCCCAAGACCAGGCGAAATGGAAAAGAATGAGTCTGGTAGAAGCTGGAACTGACCGCTAGGAAGATGATGATGAAATGCGTCCAAAAGTGCTTCTCCAAATTAAATACCCCACGGAACCCTCCAAAGGACAAGAGAGCGTGCTCAGCACAGTTTTTTTCACCATATCTATACCGTACGATAAGTTTTTACGTCCAAAGTGCACGATAGCTGCTTCAAATTGCAGTTACAGTAGGGTAGAAATGTCAAATTATAGAGGTCAGACGCTAACTGATGTGTCGAGTTTTGAAGTTTTCAACCGTTTCGGATAATTGTTTACCGTGTTTGTTCTAAAACAAGGCAGAAACGTGTAACCAACAAAGCAATAAATACTAAGGAGCCGATTATACCTTTGCTTAATCAAGTAACCTAAGTCATCAGAGGCTATTACTTAACGCTGTTGGCAACAATTCTCTGATTTCGATGATTGAAATTGTTGCTTTTGCGATTTCGTACCATCGATTTCATGTTGCTAACAAAGTTGCATTGCAATAAACTGAAACTATTAAATCGATCATACAGTAATCGTACATTAATTAGCCTACAGATTAAAATGGAATGTATTGCTCACAGAATAAGGTCCATTTTTGTATCATGCTTTTAGGAGCGGAGCGAGCGCGTAAAATATTTAATAATACAAAAATATACCTACCTTATTCTGTGAGCATAACACAAAAGACAGCATAAAATACAATAAACCAGAAAATTTGTCCGTGTAGTATAATGTAAGAATATAACGAATTACAGCTCTTAGGTAAATAAGCGTACAGTTAGAGCGCTAACATACACACGGCAATTTTGGTTTCTATACTAATAACTGGAAGCTTAACAAACGCGCAGCACCCGCATAGTCCCCGCACAGTAATCGCGTCGCACCCGTACAGTCACCGCGCCAATAGGGTGGACTGCACGTTTTCTGTCCGGTTGCTACACGGTGACTACGCGTTTACTGTCCGGTTTGTAAGCGTCGACATATAAGGCCCTTACAATTATAAGAATGTACAACGACCCAAACGTTTTGACTGTAGGTTCAATCAGTCAGTCAGCTTCCAGACCTAAATATAGGTTCGGTCCAAGGCAGTCCAAGCTTAGAAACGCTCCGAAAACACGCATGAGTAAGTCACAATGGAATTTAATCCGGTAATGATACACAAGAACCGCAATGAACGGTCCCGTGCCTCAAATTGACTAATTTCGAATTTGCACGGTGATCCCGTGTGATGATTTGATGGTTTAATCTGTTTCGGGGACTGAGGTCAAGACTCGAGACGATATGACGGTAAGATTTTAAATTGCTTAAAAAATAACGATGCGACGCGGTGACTACGCGAGTGCGGCGCGACGACTGTGCGGGTGCGATGCGGTCGCTGCATTCTTGTTTACAAAAAAAAGATTATTGTTATTAGTATAGTAACAGCATAAACATTTTGGACAAATTAAATAGAAATGTTGCCCGTTTGTGTGCATTTTTTTTGTAAGTTATACGGCAGACAAAAGGCAAGGGAGCCACCTGATGGAAAGTGGTCATCGCCTATGGACATCGGCTACATCAGAGGCGCCACCAATGCGTCCGCCTGAAGAGACCTCTAATATACCTTTTGAACGATCCCATGTCATAGTCCAAAGGAAACACTGTGGCTTGGAGCTCATTCCACATCCGAATCGTGCGAGCGAGAAACGTTCTCTCGAAAAAAAAATTCACCTTTTAACGGCTCTACCACCACCCTCCAACTATATAACCATTCGAATAATCGCTCTAAAAATTAAATACTGATTCAGAGCATTAAAAGTATCTATAATCGTAATACGTGACGTCACAACAAGAGGCCGGCTTATGCACACAAAGCGATGTCATTCGGTTAACCTCTAAATGGTGCTCTACTATGAGCTTTATTGCAAACGGATGTTGCAATATAAATTGCGATTACAGATTAAAGAACAAGCTTTGTATTGAACTAAGGACCTTCATAGTGGCAACTGCCTATTGCGCTCCTTTTTTTGGTTTAATCTGCAAGTATTTCGATAATAATTTCTTACTCATCAATAGTCAAGTCAAATAGTCAAATAATTTTATTCAAATTGGGTTTACAAAACTCTTATGAACGTCATAGATATACATACATAAAGCTCACGCCTGTGACCCACAGGTGGGGTAGGCAGAGACTATGGACCGCCACTTTGCTTTGTCCTGACACAACTCCCTAGCCTCGCATATATTCACAACTCTTTCCATACATCTCCTTTTAGAGCTTTTTTAAAACATTACTGATCTGATCAGTGAATTTTATACAATAGACTTACAAAATTCAAAATACATTTATGAAAAATTGGGCTGCGGGCCGTGACATCATCGAGCCGGCAACGTTTTGGAACGGACCTAATTCTTGGTCCTAGGATCGGACTGACTGACTGTCACTGTCACTTTGACAGTTTGACTTGCCGCCGGTATCAATACTGCCGCGCCGCGTTCTAACTTCCTTCTGTACACAAACAAAGCAAATATTATACGATCACGGAACAAAATGTCACATGATAAATCATATAATCATGATTATCATATCAAGGATGATCAATGTGATAATTAATGGTCATCTTGGTAATCAAGATAGGTTCTTATCCGGCGGGCCTTTGCCTCCGCTGGTGCATCCGCGGTGCTGGAACTCTTATTCGGTTCTTTCGTTTTGGTTGAGCCCGCGATGATGGCAAAAGACTATAACAACAACATAAAAATTACACATTATTATTTATGTGGATCACGGTTATACATGCAGTTGCTTTCATCACGACGATGTTTGCTCTCACCGTAAAAGCATCGGTTAGCATTCAACTGATGTACGTAACTCAGAAAAGAGTTATTGCTGCACGGCCGCAGTGGGATTCGAACCCGATACCTCTCAAAGCTTATAATGAAATATCCATAATCAATCAACTGCGTCGATTCGTCACACGCAATACGACGCAATCGACCCATTTCACAGATTAAAAATCTATTAGGCATCCCAAGGTGCGCCTCAGCTTTCATTTTTTATCGCCCAGTAAGTAGATGGTTAAAAAAGTAAAACATTAAAAAGAGGAACACATCCTAAACACACATTCGCTAGATATACTGTCAGACGGACAGACACACAAAAAGACTTAAACGTATAACATCTCAATTACTTCACACAAGTTCCACTCTCGAAATAGATTGTCGCATTAGCACTCAAAAAAGGACTTTAACACTAAAAACATAAGCCTCAAATTCGCTTCCGTCGCGTGTAGGAAAAGAATTCCCAAGTTAATCCTTTAACTAAACAATTGATGGAAAATTGACTTTGATATCAGTGATTAAGGTCGAAATTCATTTGTATTGTCTGCCGAAGAATAAACGGTATGCAAATTCGTGTCTTATTTATATACTCGTAAAGTGTAATCTACAATGACACGATTAGAAAGAACACAGGCACAGACCAAGGTGGCCACTATTTAAATCGATCCATAATAATTAATTGGCTCACTAAAGATAAATGATGTAGGCTCTGTATTTAAGTCAGATAGCGCAGGACAATAATGATGCAAATAATTATATTTACTGACTTATTAAGTACGTATGAGTAAATATACTCCCATATGTACATAATAACTGACAATGCAATAAATTAAAATATAAGAAATATTGAATCTTCCAGTGCCAATACATATGAAAATACGGCCATAGCCTGCGGTGACTGCTTACCATCACGCAGGCCGTACGCTTGTTTGCAACATTAGTAGTATAAAAAAAATTGCAATTTATTGGCAATGAATATCGTTCGTTCCTTTCCAGTGAATATCAGCGTAAAGAAAAGTACGTGTAAAACAGTGTAGAAAACGTGTGTGTAAAAGTATAAATGTGCGATTTTTGTGTTTCGAACACTAATAATAAGGTTCAATAAGGTTCGCATTATTATGCCCAGTTAGTACGGTAGCCAGCATAATTAATTAAATAATGAAATATTGCATAATACAGCATGAAATATTATGTGAAATGCTTTAAGTTGATGATAATATTAGGAGTTTGTTACAAACTTATGCACACTTATAAAAAAAGGCAACCTAACACATCAAATCAATTTCCTATAGATAGACAGCCTCATAGAGTACTAAAACTAATAAAAGGGGGGGTCTAGCCACCACCAGGCCCGGCCCCCTGCAAGATGTGGGATCGCAACCAGTCAAGCTCGAAATGTTTTGGTGACATGAGCGCGCGACGAGCTCGCCGGGATGCCGTGGAGTCGTTGTTGGGTCTAGAGAAACTACACAATATTTAAAAAAGCAAACAAAAATTTATTTATTTATTTTTATTTGTGAAACACAGGAACATTAAGATATTAGGTACAATAGTAAAAACCGCTGTGATTCGCTGACAGGCATACAAATATTGCAGACGTAGAATCCATTATCTACATTTAGGGCTTTGAAGAGTAAAGAGTTTTTTTGCAGCTTGGTTTTTTATTACAGGTGGAGGCAAACGAGTAGGCGGTTAACCTGATGGAAAGTGATTATCACTGCCCTTAGGCACCCTCAACATACGGGGAGTCGCGGATGCGTTGCTAGCCTTGTTGAAATCAAATTGCACGAATCGTAGGTATTATGGGCGACAGGTACCGCTGTCTGTAAGGTAGAGTGAGAAATGGGTCAAAAAATTAAAAGACATAGAACGAAAACAACCATTATAAGACAAAGTCCCACGCCGTGTCTGTCTGTCTGTTAGCGATAAACTCAATAACTACCGAACGAATTTTCATGCGGCTTTCACCAATTCGTGCGAAGCTGAGTCGGTCGTCCTGTAAAGTTCGAATCGAACTTTCTTTGAAAGATATAAGTAACGGATTTATTTGAAGAAAAATAAATACGAGTAAATGTCGGTTTTTGCAAGGTATAATTTCATAGATTGTATAATGTAAATTAAGAAATAGAGATTTATCATTGTAGCAATAAGAACAATGTGGTCTCTACGGGAAAATTAATTACGTCATATATATAGAGTACATACACGTGCATACAGTAAGTGTATGTACAAAATTATTCAGGTATACATTCATGTTCATATTTATTAGCTTCCATAAAGATAATACAATAACATTGTTATGTACATACAATACAGACACATTTCGACGACTATCTCAAATTTAACATTAAATGCAAATAACCAAGTTTAAAGTCACATCCTATCGCACCACAACATTTTATTTATTGTACTACCTTTGTAATCATCATCCTAGCGTTTATTCCGGCTTCTGTCAGATTTTCCACTTCGCCCTCACACGGTATCTTCGCGTCGTAGGCCGTTGGCTCTCGAATCCGACTCAGCGATGTCAATCCATCGCTTCTTGGATATTGTACTACTCTTGTAATACCTAGGTAAAAATAAGGTATCATAATAATGTCGATCATTTTTAATAAGAAGTAATACCAAACATATCTAACACTTTAAAATAACATTAATTCGACAAATAATACGACAGCTCACATCGAACTAAAAATAGCATTTCGTAACAACAAAAATCTTTATACACCGCGGCGACTCCACGGCTTTTAGCCCATTCTGGGTGGCCGGACCACCCATAGTCTGGCTGCATATGTTCGTAGGTTCAAATTAGGCGGTGACTGGCTCCCTCATCCAGGTCTAGAGTTAGCTCTCAGGCAGTCTGCGTGCCTAGATTTAGTATTTTAGACTTAACACTTTGTTGCCGCGTTTTTGCTTCGCACGATTTGTGGATGAGGATCACCTACGAAGCGTGGAGATTATGGCGTAATTCTCTACTAATGTGGAGGAGGGTTAAGTCCAGCAGTGGACTGTTATGGACTAATGGTAGTGATGATGATGGTTGATGACTAACACCCGTATTCACAAACAATACTTGTCTGGGTAAAGTACCGTTAGAGGTAGCGAAGATTTAAAAAAAGTTTAACAGTTATCTAGCATCCATAACACAAGCTATGCTTACTTTGGGGCTAGATGGCGCTGTGTAAATTTGTCCAAGCACGGGGGGAGAGGCCTATGCGTCCTAACAGTACTCGTCTCTTAAGTGATCGCACTGCGTTCAATGCGGCTTTATGATTGGTCAATTTCGTTCATTTTGACGGACGTATAGGGCCGATCGCCACTCAAGTACTGTCAGTTGGAACCCTGTGAGCGCGCACTGTGAGACCTCATAGTAACGGTTCTGAATACGAGTGTGACCAATGACAATTTAAGACTGTTGGTGGTCTGGGGAAGTAGTGATGTGGAGTGTAGATATTATATACATTGACATTTTAATTAGAAATTCAATTATTTGACACTGCAGTAGATAATACTATTATGTAACTTGACTTTATCAGATTGATATATTTATCAGACTGAGGCAAACGATCTAGGGACACCTGGACTTGAAGGCCGATTTTTTGTTATCTATAATTGTATTGCGATTCGATTACAAATCGAGACAAATGAATATTCTGCAAAAAACTTATAGATATACGCAATTGAGTTGTAATCAAATCGACGCTTGCTTTGGTGTTGCCTTCTAAAATCTACCTACGAAGAGACTGAACAAATGAACGTAAAAGCACGATTCATTTTATTTATTTATTTAATTTCCCGTTTTTTTATTTTATGTGAATGAAATTGTCCGCAATAAAGACCCTTGCCAAATAAGAGGAGAATACCGTTTTATTACTCAATCGAATCGAGTTACGATTGTAACACAAATGGAATTTGATTGGTCTTTTATTAGTGGCAGAATACCAAAAGCGTGTCAAACTACGATTGAGCTGCGGTTAATTATCAAAAAATATAAGACTTGTTCTTTTTTGTTTTGTTACAGTGCGTTGAAATGTTGCGTGACGTCATGCCTGAGGTCAATTTACTCAGAAGTGACGTCACGAGTCCCCACTCCAAAACTTAAAACACTGTATCTTTGTTATTTTTTCTTGATTACTGAATCTGAACTGTCACACAATATAAAAATAAAGTGTCTAATATTTTTTTACAATCTAACTGACAGACCAATTAAAATTGAAAAATGTTGACCCAGTTATCATCTTTATTCTTTTTCGTCGTAATTCCGCCATATTTGTTTACCAAATAAAACAAGTCAATCTGAATAGATTTTAGTATAGTTAAGTATTTAAATAATCGCACAACTCTTCTAAAATAGCAAAACTGAATCCCACCATACCAGTTTCACTAGCCTATGCTAATTCCTTATTATCTACGCTTAGAATAAATTACAACAAAATGACATTAATGGCTTTATTATCTGCCTTTATTAGCTTTAATGAGCAGCCATCTTTGTTTGACAGTTATCATGCGAGTCGACGAGTTCGAATTGGTATTTTTGCATAAATTTAAAGACTAATTAGTCGTGTTATCTAACAGTTTTGTCGGCTGGCCATTTTGGATTTTTTTATTCATTCCGTCACTCTATATAAACGTATGTCTCTATGTTAATTGGCTCTACCAATAATGAAAGATTTCTAACTTCAAACGTCAACGAATGTACATTTTTTACACCTACCGTCATTCGAGGAAATGTTAGAACAGTCGAGGAAACCGAATGATTATCAGTTTAGGTGTCTTCTTAATTTGTTCGTGTTAGGTTTCCGGCAACAAAAATGCAGAACCGCAGGTGCTGGCTGGCTACCTCATCCTTCAAACCGGAACGCAATGCAAGCATTATTGCTTGGCGGCAGAAATAGATAAGGCGGTGGTACTCACCCAAGTTGACTCCCTACGCTTAACAGAGTCCCACCAACAGAAAAAACCGATTTACTATAGTTTTCTTTGACCAACGTTCCTCTTCTTTTTAATTGCACGAGGATTACACATACCGACAGCCACAACCAGTCCGAATTAAAAATGGTTATAATAACAGATTGATTCGTTATGTAAATCTAATCAATAACAATCCACATAGGCAGTTTGTGACACCTTAAAACACGAATGTCGAATATTGAGAATGTTAAAATTATGATAATTTCGCGCGTTTTAGAACGTCCACGCCCACGCGTCCACTCAGGTTGCTCTGTCTAATCTATGGTCTAATATTACGTTTGTTGGTTAGTATTTACACTGTTTTACGATGGCTTTAATGTTGATGGTTATTGTTAAACATGGTTTCAGTGTCGCGTTTATTTCTTTTAAACCTCCGACGAAAGAAATGGGGTGTTTGAGTGTATGACGTGGCTCTGTGGCGGTGTGTCTGTCTGTGCCATCGTAGCTCCCGAACGGATGAAGCGATTTTGATGAGGTTTCCTCTGATTGAAAGCCTCTTTAATCAAGATGGATCTTAGCTTTGTTTCATTGAAATCGGTTCAGTAGTTTATAAAATATTCGATTAGATGTAAACTTGGTCGCGTGTTATCCGACTTTTTCTGTCGGTCAGGTTATTTATACGACTAAAGCGCTGTCCTCATTTCGCGCGTTTTGGAACGTCCACGCCCACGCTACCACTCACGTTGCTCTGTCTAATCTATGGTCTGTTATGTTTGTTGGTTGGACTTCCATGTATTTACACTGTTTTACGATAGTTTTATTGTTGAATATGAGATTCAACAATAAAACTACTGTAACGTTTTATATGGTTTTAATCCCCGACAAAAAAGGGGTTGTTTTATGTGTCACATTTTCGCGCCAAATTTTTCATAAACTATCTCCAATATCGCCATTTTAGTGAGTTAATAGTGACCGACTTTTCATGAAAATTTCACTACTAAGAATCGAATAAGAAATCAGACCTACCTTTACGATCGAACCTGTTCATCAAACCAAAACACCAGGAATCAAACATTGGGGCTGGATAAGAGCTACCTCTCAACAACTACTAGATACAACAAGTAGCTAGCTGGCACCGAATATATTTTTAATCTACATTTATTTTTTCTCTAAACAATGGCTCATTAATCATGGCACCGAATTCTTATACAATACCGCCATGACGGAAACCATTTCAAAACACCGAAAGCCTACCAAATTAAATAGTACAGCTGCCACAAAGGTTCATGAATATACAAATATACATTTTTATTTATGGTTTAATTAAGTTGCTGAGGTATGTAGGGAAATATGCCGGCTATTTAAGCTACGCTCGTAATGGTACAGTTTCCGTAGTATTATTGTGGTGAGAGCCTTAATTTTGAGCAATAGAAGCCGACTGGACGATTAATCATGTGGTTTTGCACATTAGGTACGGTAATGTTTTACATCGTAACTGTCTTTTGTGTGGCACTTCGTCCGTGTCGACTTGGGTACGTATTAGATAACCAAGTCTGTCAATGTTCCGGTTGTGCTCACGCGCGCGGCGGCATGGGCTCTGCCTTGACCATGATCCGGGATTCGGCAGGTCAGGTAATTACAGTGGAGCCACTGCCATCTGATCTTCTTGGCCCTGTTAACAAGGGAACCCGACCAGATTGAATCATGGTTACACATTCAGTCGCCTGAATGTGCAGGTTTCATTGCGATGTTTTCACTCGTCGTAAGAGCATCGGTTAGTGAGCAACTAATGTACGAAACCCAGAAAATATCATTGTTTCATGGCGGCACTGGGAATCGAACTCGGTACCTCTCGTTTACAAGTCGGACTCGATAACCATTAGGCCACCGACGCTCCACATCCTAGGCCTTAATTAAGTCTTTTAAACACCGATATGCGAAATTTAAACTTAAGAAAATATAGTTCGTAACCAATCTCCATACAGCCTTACGAATTAAAAAATAATAAACCAGTCTATGGAATTTAAACTCTCAGTTCTACAGCGAAACAACTTTCGACTCTATCTCTAGAGATACAGAGTTCGTTTTGAACTGTCGTGCGATAAGGTTTTTTATATGTAAACTGTAATAATGGGTTGGTTATAAGGCAAAATGTCTTCATTAATATCTTCGTTGGTGGCATCGAGTGCAAGCCAGTTAGGTTTTAAATGGTGGCAGGGTTCCGCGAGAGTTTTTTTTTAGTTAGCTTAGAATTTGTTATGTTATTCACAATTCGCGGCAGACCCAAGAAAAGGTGGACAGATGAGCTGCGGGCCTTCGATAGTGACTGGCAGACATTGGCACTTGATCATGAAGAGTGGAGGAATCGGGGGGAGGCCTTTGCCCAGCAGTGGGATGATTCGGGCTAATATAGATATAGATTCACAATTCACAACATCTCTAACGCCCGTATTTAGAAACGTTACTGTGAGGTCTCACAGTACGCTTACGAGGTTCCAATTGTAAATACTTGAGTGACTATGCATCCGTAATTAATCAATCATAGAACCGTATTGAACGCAGTGCGGTCAATTTACAGACGAACACTGTGAAAACGTATAGCAACGCTATACTCAACACAATCCAGAAGTAGTTATTTCGAGAAGCCGTCATTTAGAGAAGTAATCATTTCGAGAAGTCGCCATTTAGAGAAGTAGTATTTTCGAGAAGTGATTATTTAGAGCAGTAGTCATTTCGGCAAGTCGTAATTATGAGAAGTAGTCATTTAGATAAGTCACCATTTAGAGAAGTTGTCACTTCGTGCAGTCGTTTATTCAAGAAGTCATTAACCGCCGAAAGGCTATTTAGACAAGTATTGTTTGTGAATTCGGGTTTACAAATATACATTTTACATCCATTTTGCGCCAAATTTTAGAAGGTTTCTCTTAGTACGTATTTCTAAATTAGTGTCCAGATGTTATTAAAATAGATTACCTTGACTTTTGGCATGGCGTTACATACATGACACTGTCCTTTAATAAACAACCTATTCATTTTAAAACTGCCATAATAAAAATCATTATTACTGACCTACGATATTACATAAATAAAATGTAATGGTCTCTAAATTTTTACGGAAGTAGAGCGGTGACAGCTGTTTTTTTTATTTATAATAATGATATTGCGGTATTCGTTGACCTCAGCTGTTGAAAGTGCTTATTTATTTAATTTTTATTACTGACGCATTGAAGTTGATTGTTCGCCAGCTTATATAGACTGGGGGTTACCCTTACGTTATCTAGTACAAGAAAAAAACCTCTTTGTAGCGGTAGTAGACGTTTAGGAAAGTCCAATTTTGGACTTTTCGTACCGATAGTAGATACTTACGAAAACGATTCGGATGTGGAATGAGCTCCCAGCCACAGTGTTTCCTTTGGACTATGACATGGGATCGTTCAAGAGGTATATTAGAGGGCTCTTCAGAGGCGGGCAACGCATTGGTGACTGGTGTTGCTGATGTCTATAGGCGGCGGTGAATCTTTCCATCAGGTGGCCCGTTTGCCTGTTTGTCTGCCGGATAACATGAAAAAAAGAATATCCTCTTGTGTGGGTTCTACAAGTGAAAAAACTCTTGGCAGTTTCACTTTTGAGCCATATTATAGTCGCCAAAATAAGGTGAGTGTTTGGCAATACTCCATCGGTGTTGACAAAGTAATTTAAAAAATATTGAATTTGTCATGCCGAAAATCAAAATTGAAAACCGTTCGAATCGAGGAGAGCGATTCAAAAATAGAGTCCCAGAACTTGCCTATTTATTTTGTTTAACAAAACAATTTGAACTTCTATTGAACTTCCTCGCGGGCGGGATGGAACCTTGTTGAAGAAAATCAATCGATGTAATTTGTTTTGTTATTGTTTATGAACAGGCGGTCTAAATAAAAGTGTACTGTACAGTCGGCAGCGGTCTGCGTTGCGATGCAACGATATGAGCCTTTCTCAGGCTTAGATTATCCCGGTTGACTGGTAGATAAGGCTATTTTAGCTTTAAGTCCGCCACTGTACGTTTGTGCATAAAGCTTTAATAAATAAATAAATAAATATGTCGACGCTAAAAAATATCGCAGATCCGGCGATACATATATCGATATAACAAAAACAATTTCTAAAAAGGGCCCGCCAAAAGTAAATTCCCATAGCCACGAAATCAGAGAAACAAAGGCGGTGATGATGCCGTTTGTCCAATGTATTTATATTTACGTATGGACGTTTGGATTTTGGGTTGAACTTTAAAAAACTAAGAAATATCGATAAAATATCTCGATATAACGAATATAGAATACAAAATAATTTATTTAAATGCAATTCCACTTTAAAATGTCTAGAAACAACATAGAAAATTATTAACAAATAATTTTCTTGATATATATTTTACTTAGTGACGTAATTCATGCCTCCGTCACTCAGCAAATCTATATTTTTTTATATTAGACAAGACCTGTTGCTAACTGACGATGCGGCCGAAGATGGAATTGGATGTTGGAAGCATCGTTATAATTATTACGTCGATATTTCCATACACCTCGCATCCCTAGTCTCCGTGGCTGACCGGCGCACGCGCAGCCCACCCAGCGTCGCCCTAATTAAGACATTAAGCATAATCACAAGCGGTTTATCGATCGGGCTTCCATTCTTTAATTGTTCATGGGGACTGCGTAGGTTGGATCGTTGGAATCGTAGAGATGGTACAGAGGACCGATCTTGTTTTATTGAGCAAATATGGAATGGTTTTTTTTATCCGACAGACAAACAGGCAAGCGGGCCACCTGATGGAAAGTGGTCACCGCCGCCTATGGACATCAGCAACACCAGGGGTGCTACCAATGCATTGCCTGCCTCTGAAGAGTTCTGTAATATACCTCTTGAACGATCCCATGTCATAATCCAAAGGATACACTGTGGCTGGAAGCTCATTCCACATATGAGCAAAATTTACGAATGAAGCAACTTTGAACGGGTCTAGGATTTGGCAGATCAGGTAATTAGAGTGGAGCGACTACCAGCTGACCTCTGTGATCCCGCTACCAGGGAATACTGACCAGATTGGATCATGGCTACACAGTCGCCTGAATGTGCAGGTGTCATCACGATGTTTTCGATATTAATTGCTAACATATCTTTAATAAGAAAACATGAAAATAAAAATAACAGTCATTATTTTATGCCGTTATAAATATTTTCGCCATATTATGTGACTGATGTGTTATTATATTGTGTTTCGTTATGATTTTCTATAATTAATTATGTCTAATTGTTTTTTTTCTTTTGTTCTAGGACGTAGTAAGTACCGGATCGGCCAGTCACGTGAGAAATACATTTATGTTCTTAATTTTAAAAGTGAAAAAAAAAAAAATTTTTTTCGTTCCAAAAGGTGAAGGTGCTGGTTAGAAACAAATATTACAATGTTCATATAGAGTGACAATATCTAAAAATTTTAGCTATGGCGTCAAACCTGTACGCCCAGCTGTTATGTTGTTACAAGCTATTAAAATTAAATCAAAATGTTATAAAGATACATGTTTGTCCAAGTAAAAAATGTTAGGAATTCTGTATACTCTATCTGAAAATTATACTTTTTTCTGTCAGCAACTTTTTGGATAAAAATGAACGATATGCATCGATTGCTCTGTTTTAATAATTGGTATTTTTTCCATTTCATTTATGTATGTCGTTGTCGTTTATAAATGTTGTTTTTGTGTACTTTCAATTTCGTATAATTTAATTTAATCTGCATCATGTATTTTTTACGCAACGCATGTGTTTTCAGCTTTATTTACAATTAATTATTAAAAATATATTAATCAATCCTTCAGTAAGGGATAGTAGAACAACGCTCTCATTTTCTCGTAAAATTAATTGTTTTAATTAAAACAAGTTTACAAATGTAATTAATGTCGCTTTTAAGAGGAAGTTAATCAATCATTGCGGCAGATTGGCTTCGTTTAAGTAACTTTATGTTTTGGCTTTCACTTTAAATTAAATATAAAGTAAAAATATTAATCAAAACTGAAATCAAAGATGTAAAGTAAGAGGTATAATTGACTTGCGACCTTTTAGCGCACATATTATAACGCGCGTCACGAAAGAAGAGACTTGTCAAATGGCAGTGGAGGGGATTTCGCGCAGGCAATCGTATGCAGCGCAAGTCGAACCACGTGACCCGCCAAGTCTCTTCTTATTTGACACTAGCTATAACTTTTTGTAAAAAAGAATTATGTATATTGACAATAATAATGGTAGTTAATAATTAATATACCCTCACTGGGTGCCAGCTTGAAGACTGTAAGGGTGCCGTAGGTTGCCCTAAGTTATTGAGTACAAGAAAAATTCCACGATGAAGCCATAAAGCTATGAACAAAGTTATAGGGAGACCCACAAAACGTCGGTCTGTCCGTGCAAACCATAAAACAAAAAAAAAATTTTTTTAGTGACCCAATTTTCATGTTTTTATAGCGTTAGTACATTGCACCATTGTGTGGGTACTAGAAGTAAAAAAGGCCGGCCTGCCTCACATCCTCTAGGCAGTTTTGCATTTCAGCCAGAATAAAGTCAAAAAAAGTCAAAAAAAGAAAGCCAGAAAAAAAAGGTCACCAAATGGAAAAGTGACTTAAAAAAAATAAAAATAAAAGTGCTAGGTTGCTCATTGCGGAGCTGAAGTTAGACGAAACCGGACTCTGGTTATCGGTCTTGCAAGCTCACTGCCAATAGACCAAGGGGTTTAAAAGGCCACATTTGCATTTCATAATGTTATTCATATTAATTTGTCACATACTTATCTGCAGCGTCGCTGTTGCTGACATTGACATGACAATTCAAAATGGCGTCACTTAGTTCCAGTATCTATTGGAAACCGGACCAGCGGGGCTATTGGCTAACTCAGTTGACAACTGTATTTGACACTAGATAATTCTACACCACGTCATCTACGTTGAAAACTGGCAATAGCGTCTACCAAATTAGAGTAGTGTCCGATTTTTTTTATGTCAAATTCAGTTGTCCACTGAGATAGCCGATAGGCCCTCTGATACCTAATTTTATGGTACTCTAATATGAGTCATAAACGCTAATGTGGCCTTTTTAGACCCTCGGTTCGCTTTCTCAATGTAATAGGCTGCAAAATTGATAAAATGATCCGTATTCGCAAACATTACTTGTTTAAGTAAAGTAGCTTTACTATACGCGTTCTAGGCAAATACAGCTCTATGACTGGTCAATTAAGTTCAGTTTGTCGGACGCATAGTGCCAATCGTCACTCAAGTAGGTATTGTCAATGAGCCGTATTAAAGAATAGCTTTTCAAAAATCACTATGGCGCGTTCTAAATATTGAAACATTATTATAAACTTTTGAGCACTTATACGGGGCTGTTTTGTAGTTGTATGGCAAATCTTATTCGTGACTGTCATCATTCATTGCTTCAAAACAAATTAAACTGCGTTAAATAGCTAGTTATTATTTAATATTCGCTAACATTCTAACCGAAATATTTATTTATATGAACTTTATTAACGATGAAGTACAAAAGCGGACATTACCTTCCAGCCAACCAGAAATAGATCAATAAAATCTATAAAGTTGAGCCTAGTAGCACTGACATTCAAAAACCGTTAAACTAGTATATCTCAAATAAATTGCATCGAAATAGCGATAAATATCATACAGCCAAAAGATTATGATAATATAGTCAGTCGTTAGAGCGCGCCATCTATGGGAATCTGTAGGAAGCGAGCCTTGAAAATGGCTCAATGGAACCCTGTGCGTACGCGCGCACTGTGGGGCCCCACATTATCGTTTCTGAATACGGGTGTAAATAACATATATAAGAAAAAAATAACGAAGCCGAGAAAGCGCGAAAGAAGTAAAAAAAATCGTCTGCTTATAAAAAAATTCTCCTACAAAACTTTTTAAACAGATTCCAAGTAAAAGCGTGTCCAAACACAGATAAAACATCAAATTTAACACCAATAACGCGTACCATTTGTCACAAATTGGGGAAAAAACAGCCAAAAATGTCTCCACTTCCAAGCCAAGAAAAAAAAAAGAAAAAAGGGTTACTGACCTATGATCGTCCATCACGGTATGGTTAAAATCGTTGAGGTTTTGACACAAAAAATGTAACCGAGCTCTCAGATGATTTTCTAAAAACCTCAAATAACAATTTAGTACCGAGTTCTGACTTTGAGTGACGGTGGTTTTTTAATGGTTTTTTACTACTGATACTTCAAAGTATTGTAATATAAATCAGCACACAGTGATGGAAATTGGGCAGTATTTTCATAATAGAAAACTATCTTCTGCTTAACGAGTCGATGGCAAAAGAAAATTTGGCCACGCGCCCTGCATTTTTAGTTGTACAGGTATCAGGGCACAAAGAAAACTATAATAAAAATAATCTTTAAACCTGAAATAAATGAATTTAATTTTTTATTTATTTAACAAACCGTCGCGGGATACCAATCGGCTCCCGAGACAGTTCAGTCAGTCTCAGGGTCCCCAGCGGAAGAACTTGGATAACCAGCGACATATTTTTTAACATAATTTTTTATTTTGGAAACAATGTGTCATTTAGCCATTAGAAGGCCCACCTAACGAGTGGCGGGCTCATTGCAGCGCTAAAGTTTAAATATCCTCAAAGTACGAAATGGTCACCAATCCAGTTTTTTTACGCTATTCAGTGGCAAACGAGCAGACAGCCCATCTGATGGTAAGCGGTAACTATCGCCCATAACATCTACAATACATACATTTAGGTTGCAGCTAACAAAAATGCAGAATCGCAGGTGCGTTGTCTTTGAAATGCCTTTTCCTAAAGTTTCCGCACTCTGTGTGTATAGATATAACTTAAAGAGATCTTTAAGTTGATTAATCAGTCATTTGTCCAGTAATAACAGCTACTAACATTGTCGATGACGTTTTAAGTCATAACAACAAGAAAAAAAGAAGAAAAAAAACGCTAACTGCCTCTCGGACCGCCATCAAAGCCTACGAGAGTTTCACGCTTGGACGAACCTTCATGGCCATGGCATAGCGTAGTAAAGAACCGAGCCGATGCCTTTTTTACTGTATCGGTTTTCTAGTACCCTGGTGGTCTAGTATTTTCGGAGACATGACTAGCAACAAATACCATGGTATTTCTTGCTAATCACGTCTCCAAATATGCACAAATTTCAAAAGGCCTAGTTGAAAAGAAAAACATGTAGAATGGAGTAGAGCTCGTCTAGTCTAAGATGACGCGCCCCACTACTTAGTTAGTTGATTTCGATGTGTGAGTGCAAATATTGATAACGACACTTCATCTGTGTGGGAGCCAATGAACGACGCGTGTTCCTACGTTTGAATCTCACCGGCAACTGAATGACCAATTACAACGGCGTTTGTATATGTATTGCGTCCATATTTTAAACTTGCTTGTGTGCGGTAATGCGATAGTGGGGCGCGTCATTTTAGATTAGACGAGCTCTACCTAAAGCGAGATATCCCAAATATATTGGACATAGAGCGTGAATGGACGTATAAAGAATGTATACAGTCACTCGGTACAAATCACTCAATAATCAACAATTTAAGCCATGTTTCATCTAATTCGGGTAGCTAGAATCAAAGATAGAGCTTGACCTCCCGTAGTACTAGCATTCATACAACACAGAGGTCATTTAAATTGGTCTGGTTGGGCAAAAACTAATCTGTCATTAAAACTATTTCCACGCAAACGAAGTCGCGTGCAAAAGCTACCTATAGATAGATATTCCTCTTTAAATTGCTGTAGATAATAATAACTAAATTGATTTATATATTTGTTGTAATACTTATATCGATTTTTATTATTTATTTACTCATTTATTTCAGGCAACTAAGGCCCATATTTATAAATACAAACATACGTATTCATTATATATTATAAAGCAATACATATAATATAAAAGTTTAAACTTTATATTGTTCACTGTCTTTGATATGATATGTCATCTGATAGAATGAAGTTTTTATTGAATTTTTAATTTCTCATTCACTCCGAGAATGAAATGACGTCACAGGAACATAAGGTTAATGTTTATTTACTCGTAAGTGTATGTATTTCCTGTTGATAATGTCCTGTTAATAACATACTGAATTAAAGTAGGGCCAATTTATTAGAACGCAAGGAAATGATGACAGCTGTCAAAATGTGATTTATGAAATTGGCCTTACTTTAAAAACTAGGGGATCGATACGCTGTACAATGCTCTCTATGCCCAGCACGGCTAGCACAAGTATGCCCGCGACACAGCTCGCGTCACGAGAAAGCGTTTGTTTCCTTCTCACAATACGAAGATGAAAAGTAAATATGTCGCGCCTTTTCTCGCTTATCGCGCGCGAGAGCACACTTGTGGTAACCGTGCAGCACGTGTGGTATGACAGGTTTTGTCGCGCAAGACAAAAGTGTGTGTCTCGCTTACTCCAATGCAAATGGAAAGGAATAGCTAGAGCTTTTTTGGCATTCACGCACGCGGCAAAACCCGTCATGCTACGCTTGCTGATTAATCCCTTTATTGAACAGTGTAAAATTATTGCAAATATAAAATGTTACAACGGCGGACTTGTTGTAAGTGATCTCTTCGAACTAACTATAGAGTTAGAGAATAGAATTGAAAGCTGAATGTTTAACTCTTTAAAAACCTGTACGCTGTTTAATATTTTTTGTTATGAATAAGCAGTTTTTCCAATAATCTTAACGAGCTGTTATCGGTAAATACCAACGACGAGTCGTTATGGGTAGAATGGTAGCCTATTTCAACTGGTATTTTTTCATTTTCACCGATAACGGTTGGTTTATTATTGGAACCGGGATAATTCAGAATGTGATTAAATAGAAAAAGATAGAACTAATAAGCGCCACCAATATAATGATTTTGGGGGGCGTTCGTTCTCTGTTCTTCGGTATAGTTTCTGGGCAGCCTATACCTACACCCCTTCCGAAAGAAATGGGGACATAGTACATTTTTACACAATTGTGTCAATTTGGAGACCTTGGATCTCCCCCTGGGAACTTTTTGGGTGTAATATGATTGTGCATATCTAGAGAATGGATGGAGGAGTTCTAAAATTCTTAAAGTTCCTAACTGACGCAAAAGGCAGTTTACTCCACAGCGGGAAAGTTTGTGTCGGAATTTCCATTTCATACAACCGATGTATGAAATTAAGATTCCGACGCAAACTTTCCCGCTGTGGCGTAAACGGCCTTATCAATCGGTTAGTTACCTCAGGGACTCTAGACCACCTCCATCCATGCTCTTGAATCTAGATGTGCATAATCAGATTGCACCCAAAAAGTTTCCAGCGGGAGATGCAAAGTCTCCAAATTGTTTCGATTGTGTCAAAATTTACCATATGCCCATTTTTTTTTCAAATATGTGTAGTTCCATTTTACGCCGCTTTTAGTATTAGCGGTGTCGCTCTGTAACGTTCTGTCTTTTTCCATTGAAATGTACTTTGAATTCATTGCATGGATTTTTGTCTTGTTTCTTTTTTTTTTGTCAATACAGCATGCCAGTGCAGAATCCTCGCGCCGATCCGCCAGGCGGTAGGTGCAATATTTTGACCAATTTTGGACTAAGCATACCCACTTGCCTACTTGGCAACGGTGAATTGGTTAAGATATTGCATCGCTCGCTTGCGCGGGATTTCTTCGACCGATGCTGCCGTGTTTGTCTTTGTGTTTGATTGTTTGTGTATTTGTTTGGTAAGCATTGTTGTTTGATATTAATTTATTGTCGAGCGAGGCTAGCACAAGATTGAAAGCGATATAAGTCGCAACGCGAGAGAGCCTTCGTCTCCTTCTCTCAAAGTAACAGTGACCTTAGCACAAGTGTGCCCGCGACAAAGCTCGCGTCGTGAGAGAGCGTTTGACTCTTTCTCTCAATACTAAGACGAAAGAGATAGCAATACGTATGTCGCGCTTTTTCTCGCTTATCGCGAGCAAGATCAACTTGTGCTAGCCTTGCTAACGAGAGGCATCGGTGATAAATAATGCTCATCGGCTTGTTCGTCGTTGTAGTGTCGGCTATCTTACGCGTGCGACAGACTGTACAATTCACAATAATGTTTCGTACAAAATGCGGGTAGTCAATGAGGGTAGTAAATAATTTAACGTCAAAGAAATGGGAAAAAATAAAATAAAATTTTATAAGCAGTCGTAAAACTCTGTCCATTCCGTATGTACAATACAATAGATATACTTATGGACATAACAATTTCTACACGGCTAGCATAAGGGTGTCCGCGACACAGGTCGCGTCGTTAGAGAGCGTCGCTTTCCTTCACTCAATACTAAAATTAAAGATATAGGTAGCAGTATCTATGTCACACCTTTTGTCACTTATCGGTTCGCGAGAGCGCACTTGTGCTAGTCATGCTGGTACCATTTAAAGTTATTAAAAGTTGATATCAAACAATCTACGTATTTTAAAATAAATGATACATAATAATAATAAAATAATTCATGTCAAATTTTAAAGAATAAGTATGTCATATTTTAATGTCACTATGACTACGTATTTCAAATTAAATGATAAATAATAATATAATTATTATCAAAATAAAAAAGATTTACTTTAACAAGGTTATTATTCGCTATAGGTTAGGGTAGGATAGGTTAGGCCTATTCTGATGTAGGTACTACTTACTAACTTGCACATTATTTTTGTTAATTAATTGCATGAAATTGATGTAAGAAGTAATGGATTGATTTATTATATTGAATTTTATTTGTGCTCTGTGTTTTTCTGTTTTTTACAACCACGTGTGTAAAATATGAAATAATTATAAATTGTTTTATTGATTTTAGATAATTATAATTTTTAATAGAAAATGGTTAAACAATAAGATTAAGTCCGACAACGATAATAATTACCGTTATAGGCGCTGCCTTAATTGGCAACGGTCGTACAACAGGCGGTTTGAAGGTCCCCTATTGGTCGGGCGACGTCCGTCGTACGACCATAGTCGCACGACCGTTGCCAATTAGGACTGCGCCTAACGACAAAATAAGAAATAAATATATTTTTTTTTTACTTTAAAGACCAATATTTCAGATGACTTATCATTGACAAGATATGTATACTGCTAAAATACTTGTTTTTTTTTGTTGTCGATTAACAATTATATCTTTCTTATTTTTACTTTACATACCTATTTGTTAGATGACATATCATACCCGAGAATTATATATATGAAGCCCTTAATTAATAGGCGTAGGTCCCTGCGGTAACATAGCAGTACTGTGGGCGAGGGTTTTGTGTTTATAACTTCTATGTTTTACTTTAGGAAATAAATAGAAATAGTCAAACTACATCAACAAAGTGTCAAAACCATGCTGCTGCTACAAATCCAATGATGATTTTCAGAAAAAATATTATTAATATGACGAATAAAACAAATAAATAAATCCAATAATTTAATAGGGTTTCTTTTGTCCTCTAGCTTGCTTTCTCCATTCTGCTGCTTCCTGGTAGCGGTTTAGTAGCCAATAGATCAAATTCCTGGACGGCCCATTCCCAAACGACCCCGTTCCCTGATGGCATGATTCCTATTGCAAGATTAATAATAAAATAAAAATAATTTATTTAAAAATAAAATCAAAATTTACATTTAATTAAATTAAATTATTGAACGACCTAGCCATGGCACCATCTGAGAACGGGACGATCACTAATTGGGGTCATTTGAGAATGTCGTTTGGGAATGAGGGTCTCCGACCATAAGACCATTTGCCACAAAACCGCTACCAAGAAGCACCTGGGGGGGGCACTGTAGGCTAATTACGTAACGCTATTGCCAACAATTCTCTGATTTCAATTATTGAAATTGTTACTTTTGCGATTCTGTATCATCGATTTCACGGGTTCAGTTGCTAACAAAGTTCCAATGCAATAAACTGAAACTATTAAATCGATCAAAAGTAACAATTTCAATAATTGTAATTAGAGAATTGTTGGCAACAGAGTTATATAATTAGGTAGCAGGTCAAATAGATCATCATTCTGTTTCTAGTACCGTAGAGAGAAGCCTATCCTAACCTTGGAACTGCATAGTAACTTGAAATACAACTAGCCTCAAGACAAAATCCACCGTCCATAGGCTGCGGTGACTGCTTACCATCAGGCAGGCCGTAAGCTTGTATGCCACATTAGTGGTAAAAAAACGCCTATCTACATAATCATTTAGTCACCAACCGATCTGATGACGCCCCGCAGGTCCGCGCACGCGCCGCCCCAAGAAGCCGCCCGGGGAGGGCCCGACGGCGGACGAGAAGCGCCCGCGCACCGCCTTCTCCGGACCGCAGCTGGCTAGGTTAAAGGTGAATATAATAATAATATTTGTCGAAGACCTTAAGAAAGCCTTGGGCAGAAAAGAAAATAAAATCGTCAGCGGGAAGATGCTGTCTGGGGCCTGCAAATATCTTCACAAAGCCCGGGCTTATGCCATCCGCACCAAGTTGGCATCTGCAACCGTTAGCAGGTCGTCGGTTCACCCTGTAGCCTACCCAGCCCTTGAGAACTGTACCAGCATCTATATGTTGTGCGACTTGACTGAACACTAAATTGAGAATTTTCTCACGCTAAAATCGTCCCTCTGCTAATACCAAATAGGACTGCTATCCCCCAGCACGAGTTCGCGAAGAACCGCTACCTGACGAAACGTCACCTTCACACTAAAGTCATCCCTCTGCCAATACTAATAGGGCTGCAATCCCCAAGCACAAATTCCCGAAGATCTTACAGCTGACTGAGCGCCACCTTCACGCTAAAATCACCCCACCGCCAATACTAACAGAGCTACTATTCCCCAGCACGAGTTCGCGGAGAACCGCTACCTGACGGAGCGGCGGCGGCAGGCGCTGGCGGCCGAGCTGGGGCTGGCCGAGGCGCAGATCAAGATCTGGTTCCAGAACAAGCGAGCCAAGATCAAGAAGGCGTCCGGGCAACGAAACCCTCTCGCGTTGCAGCTTATGGCGCAGGTAGGTAACATTGAAACCTTCAAGAGCCTTACTACCACAGATGACCTCATTGAGCTCTAGTCAATGACGAAAAAATTCCTTTAACGGGAGTAAAGACTTTCTTTCGCCATAGCTCTCATCATCATCATCATATCAGCCAGAAGACGCCCACTGCTTGGCATAGGCCTCCCCCAGAGATCTCCACAAAGACCGGTCCTGTGCTTTCCGCATCCAGCTGGTACCTGCGATCCTTACAAGGTCGTCGGTCCACCTTGTAGGAGGCCTACCCACGCTGCGTCTACCGGTACGTGGTCGCCACTCGAGAACTTTACTGCCCCATCGGCCATCTGTTCTTCGATATATGTGCCCTGCCCACTGCCACTTCAGTCTGGCAATCCTTAGAGCTATGTCGGTGACCTTGGTTCGCTTGCGGATCGCCTCATTTCTGACTCGATCGCGCAAAGAAACTCCGAGCATAGCTCTTAGCGCCATAGCTCTACCACATCAGGAAAAGGACCTAAGGGGCAGGCCACAACACTGCGGCCCGATGACGTCGTACAACGCATCGCGGAAGTATCCGATGCGCTGCCGCACCGTACAAATATGCGATGCGACGACGCGTTACCTTTCAGTCAGTGTGCATACTTCGAACAGCGTCGTGATTCAGTACAACATGACTAATTATGTCACCTATTATTTCATTTATTTCATTGAGGAACGTCCCATCCTTTGGGATGTATCACTGGAAATTGAGGTCCCGGTAGTGCTCTCGCGCGCGAGGGCCCAGGGTCCGCCTTGCCCATGATCCAATATTTGAGAGATCGGATATTTACATTGGAGCAACTGCCTTAGATCTCCGTAACCCTATTAACAAATGCCAAACACTCGCCTGAATGTGCAGGTTTCATCGCGATGTTTTCCCTCACCGTTAGCATCCAGCAGTCAGCCATCTAGGAGATGTGTAAGAAAGCTAAGCCATCAATATGTTTCTTTATTAATCTTGCCATTCTTTCTTTAACAGGGTCTCTACAACCACAGCACAGTGCCTCTAACAAAGGAAGAAGAAGAATTAGAGATGAAAGCTAGGGAAAGAGAGAAAGAAATGCAGAATAGACGCTAGTGTACAACCTATACAGATCTCTTACCTTGTAAATTTCTTTTGTTAATAAAGTACCTACCTAATATTGTCGATATGTCTGATGTAGAGAAAGCTTCAACGGATAATTTAACCTGGGGCCCTACTTTAAACCGCCTCAGGTCGTATGGTTTACAATTTTTATTTTCGTCATTGAAAATTCAATATTTTTTTGCATGACGCTGATTTTCCTATCTTAGCACCGTTCCATTTGGGTGTTGACAATGTTATTTAAAAAGTATTGAATTTTTCATGCGGAAAAATGAAAACAGTTCGAATCGAGGCGAGCGGTTCAAAACTAGGGCCTCCGAGATCATTTAATCATCTGTCAAAAATTCCTTGAAAGTCTGAAAACTAGCTTGAATGCACATGAATACTACAATATTCAATGTTTATATTATTTCAAATTTTTTTAACTGGGTATCGTGAAACTGGTTGAGTCTCAAAAGACGCTTGACACCCCATGGTATACTTTTTTTGTTACTAAACTTATTACCAGAATGGTTAATATGAAAATTTTGATCAAACTTTCTTTGTATGGAATTTGCCTTTTCTTCATATTCGACCCTTACCTACTGGAACAGTAAAGACGTTATACATTCACTCTGTCTCCATAGAGAAAAAAAAATATATGATCATAAAAAAATTCAGTAGAAAAAGTCAAAACAATTGTGGAACAACGATGTGAGGGGGCGTCAGTTGTCATATCTTCAGCTTAGTTTCCTATTGTCGGCGTTAGTTCCTTTTCTCACCACGTTCAGTATTATCGTTGTCGGTCGCTTTGACTTTTTCTATTAAATTTACTTTAATAAATTATCAACTTGTTTTTATTCTATGGTTGTTTATATCAGGTTTTCATTCTTACTTATACATATTTGTAAAGAAAAATAGGTACAGCATTTCAAACCATTTCTCGATTTATTGTTAATAAATATTTGTAAATAGATATGGTTAACAGGGGCCGTATTTTTAACTATAAAAAGGAATCTTATGCGAGAAAGGATAAGGTCGAAAGTCGAATGGTTCAAAAATACAGCTCTAGATTTCTTTGTAAATTTAATTATTAATATTTGAAAATAATTAAAATAAATTAAATTAAATAATAGTCGAATCTCGTCCCACTCGATTTTGTATAAATGCTATAAAATAATAAGCAATCAATGTAAATAATTTATCAATTAAAAACGTAAGAATTAATTAACAAATTAGTTTTAAGTTATTTATTGTGCAATGTAGCAGTATTAGTCGGATTAGCGAATTGACAACGATTTTGAAAAAATTGAATTATTATTGAATGAAATTACAAGTGGATTTTTTATAATGGAGAAGGCAAATGGTAAAGCTGGTTCTGAATTAAAATTAAAATTGAAAATTTTTAAATGGTTGTCAATTTGCGTATCTAAAGTAGCGATTTTTAGATAAAAATCATTATTAAAAAGCAGTTGGAAAACGTTGGTGTTTTATTTTGTTAACTCAATTGTTTATTTTGGTAATAAATTGTGTTTTTAGAAAAAATATAAAATAATTGTGCACGACTACTAATTCCTGTAGCTAATAACCGACCTGACAGAAAAAGTCGGATAAACCCCAAATATTTTTTTACAACTAAGGTGGCCAACAAGCTTACGGCCTGCCTGATGGTAAACAGTCACCGCAGCCGCAGACGTTTGCAATACCAGGGGCATCACCCACGCGTTGCCGACCCCGTAAACACTTTTTACCCCTTTCTTGAAGAACTCCATGAGTTTATTTAAGTACAAATATTTCATTATAAATAGAACTTTTATTCATAATAAATAGAACTCCAGAACCGATTTCAATGAAGCAAAGCTTAGAAACATCTCAATTAAACTGGCTTTCAAATAGAGAAAACCGCATCCAAATCTGTCCATCCGTTCGGGTGCTACGATGCTACAGGCAGATACACAGATACAAACGTCAAACTTATAACACCGATCTTTTTTCGTCAGGGATTTAACTAGGAGCGCATGGGAAATTGTCATACAATCGAGACTGACGGCGTCACAGTGACAGCCGACAGGTGGCCGGTGGCGGCGCTGGAGTTGCGGAGCTTAATTTCTTTTTTTTTCTTTGGCCGCGCCTATGGCTGTTTTTTGACTGTGTCAGTCGGTCTCTGCACGGCCAAGAAAATGCGCAAGATGACGCCGCGGCGCCTAGCATTTTAAAATTGTTACAGCATTCTATTTAATGTTACCTATGTAGGTATGACGTTCATGAGTGTTTATAAAAACTTGAATAAATGTATTTGAATTTGAATTTTGAGACAATTATGATATCTTAAATCTCCCCCTGAGTACTTTCTGGATCCAATCTGATTACACCTCCCTCCATGCTCTAGTTGTATAATCAGATTGCACCCAGTAAGTTCCCCAAGTTGTCTCGATAGTATCGAAATTGACCATGCACCCATTTTTGCAATGGAGTAAAAAAATATTATATTTGCGTTAATGTCCCGGTCAGGTCTCACCTAGGTTCCGGCTTAACGATGATCCAGGATTTGGCAGGCCAGATAATTACAATGGAGCGACTGCCATCTCACCTCCGCGACAAACTGATTGGATCATGCTTACACATTCCGTCGCCTGAATGTGCTGAAATTCCTCATTATGAGTTTCCTCACCGTAAGAGCATCGGTTACCATTCCAGTACACAATTCAGAAATGAGTCATTGCTACATAGTGGCCCTCGGAAACAAACTCGTCACCTCGCCCAAGAGTCGCTTTAGGCCACCGACGATAAAAAACCTGCTTGCTCCCAAAAAAAAACAATTACATCGGCGTCAAATTGCTAAATGTTGCGTTAAACTGTCTCCACAGTAAAAATTCCCCTCCCAGTAAAATTGAGTCGAAAAAAAGTTCAAAATTAAAGTTGTTCACCCTCGATCGCGGATGCCGGATTCGGTTTGCTTCGTGGAATCTAATAAAAATCCACCCCATGCTTGTCTGTCCGGTGGTGTGAAAGGGGTGTGTTTCTTACATGTTGATTGTAGACATAGACTATCCCCATTATATCCTTAACTGTCACTAGACCTTTGTTCTGAATTGTCAATTTTTGTAAAAAAAATTAGGCGACTGTTGTTCTTGGGAGCACTTGTAACAAAACTTTGAATATAGGGTAATTTAAACAATATAAATATTTACATGACAGATATAAATTAACTAATTCTAACATTAGTAAATTTTAAAATAATATTACTAATGTTCATAGCTCAAAAAAGAGTCAAAGATATTATTGGGCCCACTAGTAACAAAACTTTGTATAAAAGGAAACTTATTAAAAAAAAAACTTTATTTTTATTAAAATTATTTATTCAATAATTCTAATAAATAAATAAATAAGATAAAAATAAAATAAAATAAAATTCATTTATTTCAGACCTTTTTGTCCATATTGTGTTAGTATTAAAGGTCTTATTAACTAAGTTAGTATCTTAAGAAATGAATTAGGTACATTATTAAATATGAAGTAAATGTTAGTTCAATTCTAAATAAATGTCAAAACAATTCATAATTATATCAATCGGAAATGTCAACTTAAATTGCACCATGTCACAAAAATCACAAAGACAATCAATCAATCAATACTAATTAGGGAAAAAAAACTCAAAATTTAAAAATATTATTTACAAATAAAAAACTTGCTCCAAGTCCCTTGTAGAAGGAATTGTTCCCAAAGACTGGACGTATTGCCTAGCTATATCGCGAAGTTGATCCTTTGGCCAAGGTATTGGCCAGCCTTCTGGTCGTGCGAAGCGTTAACCTGTGGCTTTGGCAGTGGAGGAGCATTTGCCTTTTTACTACCAGAGCAACGTGTTTAGAGGTGGGCAACGCATTGGGGATACCCCTGGTGTTGCTAATGTCGATGGGCAGCGGTGAGCACTTCCCAGCAGGTGGCCCGCTTGCCTATTTGCTTACCGTATAACAAATAAATAAAATAAAAACAACCAGTCGCTCAGACAGCTCTTTGAAAAAAGTATGAGCGCCTGGACCCCACGGCCCAAGCGTTTCTACGCCAAACGGCGCAAATAGATGAATATTTGATTTGAATAATAATTCGGAGCTTACAATCTCTGTGTTAATTAACCTATAATCATTATCAACGCAACATTCCGCAAACACCGGTCTTATGCCGACTGCATCCAGCTGGGATCTGCGATCTTTACCAGGTCGTCGGCCAACCTTGTGGGATACCTGCTCCTGTTGCCTACATGGTAGCCTCTGGATACTTTTACCGCTCCAGTAACCATCCCTTCTGCGAGCTACATATAATATGTGCCCTGCTCACTGCCACTTCAGCCTGGCGATGACGTGCAGCTATTATATCTTTCGGTAAGTAGAAACAGTAAGATGTACCAACATCCCAGTTACTTGACGTTAGATACCGTCAGTCATGGTGTGTTCAATAGAGAATTTTATAAATTTTAATTATCTAATTTACTTTACTAGTGGACCCGGCGCGACTTCGTTCGCGTACACCTACTTTAGTCCTACCTACCGTTTTTTTATCTTGCTTATAAACCTTCTTAAGTCACTCTATCTACTGTTGAATATTTTACTGTCATTATCAGTGGAGATTTGCGGCTAGAAAAATTGTCGAATTCAATGTCACTGCGCGAGAATTCGACCCCTGGTGCCCTCAGGCTTGACCTCTATTTCGGACCTACCAGTGAAAGACGTAATTAAACCTTCTCACCTTCTTCGTTGAACGAGACTGGCAGCTGTGTCCCCAAACGTTGGGACCCCTGATAGCCTTTAAAAAATACGGGTATTTAGAAACATTGATACGGCGCTGTCATAATTTTCAACGTTCGTGCGAAGGTCCGCGTGACAGGCGCTTTTGATTGGTCGGGCGACGTCCGTCGTACGACCATGGTCGTCATTGGTTGCCAATTAAGCCAGCGCCTTAGATATAGATAACCTCTGTTTCGGACCTACCAGTGAAATACGTAATTAAACCTTCTCACCTTCTTCGTTGAACGAGACTGGCAGCTGTGTCCCCAAACGTTGGGGCCTTTAAAAACTTTATTGACTTTTCCTGTGCTGAACTAAATCGATGGCACAATAAAATACCTAGCTGTAAAAAGGGTAGTTAATTTGAAACAGTGCTGTTATAGGGAGCAAGCGTCGCATTCCTGAGTTCCGGGATGGGCTCACATGCCGACGAAAAGAGACAATCCGAGCGAATAGCCGTAATATACCCGTAAGCTATGGCGTGCTTCACTATGGTGCTGTTTAAGTATAGTAGGCACCGTAGAGACTGTACATGGAGCAGACGGCAATACCCAAGCTCGCTGCGCTCGCACAAACATTCATTTAAACGATCACTCCAGCTTTTAAGAATCGATATGTATGTCAACAATTTCTGACTTCGCCCGCTTGTACATTCGTGTCAGTTGCTTTTCATACTATTCACCAAAGAGATTGGAAAGTTAGCCTACCTTCTTAAGTTAGCTACTTTCATGGTTAAGATTGGAATTTTTTTTTCTCTTTTCTATTCACCAGTCTCTTAAGAGCTACAATTTCCTAAATTCCAAGCTCGCTGCGCTCACTCAATTATTCATTTCAACAAAAACCCTTAAAAAACAATAAAGGTTTAAACATTTTTTTAAGTTTCATTTATTGTCTTTTATTACGATCACCATCGAACATAATCACAGCATCTAATCACAAATGTAAAAAATTTCGTCCATTGATTCGCTTATTCATCCATTAATCACCCCAGCTTTTAAGACCCAAAATTTCAAAGATTTCGAGATTGCTTCGCGCGCTCATTCATAGGCTAATTAGCTACCTTATGTTGATACAGAATGGGTACTTACATAAATTCAAAACAGACGAGATTTTAGGCTAAAATATATGGGTCCAAACAAAATGTCGGCGACGCCATAACTCATCTGCTGAAGCAAGTACAACTGTTAATTTTAAATACTACTCATGAACCTTCTGGAGATGTTTTCCCTGGAGAGTACAACATGGACTTCTTCAAGAAAGGGGTAAAAAGGTTTTCACGGGTCGGCAACGCGTGGGTGATGCCCCTGGTATTGCTAACGTCCATAGGCTGCGGTGACTGCTTACCATTTGGCAGGCCGTAAGCTTTAAGCTTAAGTAAGTAAGTAAGCTTAAGCTTTAAGTAAGCTTAAGCTAATTTATTTAACAGTTTATTGCACACATTAAAATACATAGAGAAACATCATACATATAGACACAACAGGCACTTACCGACTTTTTTTTTATACCACACCTTAGTTGTACAAAAAAAATACGCAATATTAGTGAGACGACTCTTCGTCCCATGTAACCCAATCCTAACATTTTGAGAAGGGTCACCCCAAATTCTTTACAGAGAGTGCCAATCGTAGGTAAACGTTTTTTCCGCTCGACGTCTGGAGGGGGGGCACACCCCTAGCTACGATTCAGTGACAACCCTAGTTAATATTCGAAGTTGTAATTAGGTGGTGAACGGTGACTCTATGGTGGTAAAAGTAAGTAAGTACCCAGTGCAATAATACAAGGATATAGAGCATATGAAAAAAAAAAAAATTATTATTATCCAATTAGTATTTTAAATAATTTGAATAAGTAATTATGTTATGCCAATTAGATATTTATATAATATTTGTATGTCTAACGACGGATCACAGCGGTATCTCTTAATTGTAATATCTAACTGTAGGTACCTGTGTTTCACAAATAAATTATTATTTGACTTGATTGAAAAAATATGATCTTTACATTAAGGCGATGTCCTAATTGGCAACGGCCGTGCGAGGGGCAGTTTCGAGGAGCATTGATAACATGTAGGGAAACACTGGTAAGTAATCAATTTCTAAAATATAGTTGCTCTAGAGAGAAATGCTACTAAGCCATTAAAGTCTTAAAAGTTTAAATAAATACATTCCACTAAAAGACTATGAGGGCGCCGTACGTTATTATCCTACTACGTCATCGTATACAATAAAAAATCCACTTTGTAGCGAACCTCTACCAGGTTTAGGAGACTGGGATGCCCCACATTCTCTTGGCAATTTCGCTTTTCAGACCAAATTGAAGTCACCAAAAAGAAAAGTGAATTTAATGTGTCTGAAAAGTGAAACTGCCAAGTCGATATGACGCACCCCAGTTTTTTATACTTATAGAACTCAAGAGGATAAGTAAGTACTGTCGCTAAGAAAAGTCAAAGCGACCACAAAAAAATTTTTTTGCGCAAATAATGCGCGCGCAGACCAACGTTTGTGGGTCTATAAGATAGCCTAATGTTGTGAACCTATACAGTTTCGTTGTAATCGGATTAGCCATTAATAATACCACTACGTAGACCCTCTGTTGGTCACCACGCGAAGGTTTGATAGAACGTTTCTCGCTCGTACGATTCGGATGTGGAATGAGCTCCCAGCCACAGTGTTTCCTTTGGACTATGACATGGGATCGTTCAAGTGGTATATTAGAGGTCTCTTCAGAGGCGGGCAACGCATTGGTGACTCCCCTGGTGTTGCTGATGTCCATAGGCGGCGGTGACCATTTTCCATCAGGTGGCCTGCCTGGTGGAATGCCTGTTTGTCTGCCGGAAAAAAAAAGTTAATGAAATGTAATGAGAATATGAGTCTGTGAAACTTGAAATAAATGATATTTAATTTAATTTCTAAGTAATTTAAAATTTTGCTATAAAAACTGCCTTTCCGGTCATTTACTCCATACAAAACGCAATTTTATGAAATATAATAGGTATCTAAAGACCATATAGGCTAGGGCAGATCTAACATTTACTCGCATGCAAAAGAGACGACACTCTGTGGTTCTATTAACACCGATATCTGCCGGTCTAGCCATCTTTGACAGCTCCGCTTGCGTGATGCGTGTATGGTAGAAAATTGACAGGTCGAAGTTCGACTATTTCTACCAACATCTACATTGACTCTGATTGTGTAGGATCATCCGCATCCGAAGGTACGTGAATTGTCTATGGACCAAGAATTTCTACCACAAACCGCTTATGTCAGATAACGTTAGCTTATGTCAAATCCCATACATTTTTTCTACCACAATCGATTGTAGATTGACGAAAGCTCTTGGCTAAGGCCGCTGTACTCGTATGAGGCCGATCGCCGATCTGTCTGTGCAATGTCATTTCGTCACGGGGATTTTGCCCCGAGGCCGACGTTCTTCCGCGCTTTGGCACAACACTGACACCAGAATCCAAACGTTACTGTGCCACAAACTTATCTGACCCGGTGGCCAAAACTGGAACTGAAGAAAAATGGCGACACTTTTTTATGCTACTTAGGTGGCAAACAAGCTTACGGCCTGCCTGATGCCTGGTAAGCAGTCACCGCAGGCTATAGTTGATTGCTATACCAGGGGCATCACCCACGCGTTACCGCCCCCTTAAAAACATTTTCACCCCCTTCTTGAAGAACTCCTTGTTATACTGTCTAGGGAAATCCTCTCCAGGTAGTTCATTCCACAACCTTAGTGTGCGTGGGAGAAAGTTGCTTTGGAACCGCACAGTTCGCGTCCAATTTGGCGTCAAGGTGTGAGGATAAACTCCCTGTCGGTGGCGAGCGGTGCGATGATAGAATGTAGCTGTAGGCATCATGTCAAACATTTTGCAGTCAGCATTTTGAAATGTATTTACTGACATGTCAATGCCAAAAACAGCGCCGCCCGTCACCGGGTCAGAAAAGTTTGTGGCACTGTAAGGTGTTAGGGTCACGCATTGCGTGGGAAGGCAATGGTCAATGAGCAGTTTTCCAATAGGTATCTAAAGCATTCCTAACCACTCACTAGATGGCGCCCCGACAATTTTGGTAATTGATAATCGCTTGAAATAGGTTCTTAGCAAACACGATATAAACACTGGGTACATTGTATTGGATAATATTGTATTTATCAATAGTTTTCAACCAAATTAGAGGTTGTAATAAATTATTACAAACAAAACAAACAACAATTTGACTGATTTAATTTGTTTTATGGACACAAGGATCAAGAATGGACGCAATACAAATATGAAATTTATGTATTAAAATACATTACGTTGAACCTTTTGTTAAAAATTACCAAAATTGTAGGAGCGCCATCTATTGATGCTTTTTGAAACCAATTGACAATACCTACTGGAAAACTCCTCATTGGTGGAGCTCTTCCAAAAAGCGGTGAGGTTTTTACGGAGTCGGCAACGCGTGGGTGATGTCTATGTCATTGCAAACGTCCATAGGCTATCGTGACTACTTTCCATCAGGGAGGCCGTAAGCTTGTTTGCAACCTGCGGATTAAAAATGAATAAAATTACGACGCACAGTTGACGAACGCATAGTGCCGATCGCCAGTCAAGTATCGTCAGTTGGAACCTTGTCAGCGCGCACTGTGCTGTGAGACCTCATAGTAAAGTTTCTGAATCTATACAATGTGAAGAACAACGTCCCTACCTAAACCTCACAAATAAAAACAATCCTCACAAACACACATTGAAATTAGAACCAGGCTTTGTAAACGACTCTAATCTGGATCACATACATGAATTCGTGACCACAATTTGTGGACCCTGGTTCTCATATTGACCAGTATCAGAATAGAGTTCAAATAACATTGGCGAGTTCTATAACCAAGTATAGGAATTAAATGACCAACGAACCACGAACTCTCTCTTCGAACTGATTGGAAATTATAGAGGTTCACCATTTTTTGGTCCTACGAGCGACCAAATTGAGAAGGTCTCCTGTTCTGTAGACTAGGTAGGTAGAAAGAGACCAAGCAATTCTGGAGTCCTAACATTACGAACCGTACTTCGTGGGTGGTCCAACTCTTTACTGGCAGGTCGTTGACCTTTAGCGATTAACTTGCTTTTTCTTTCTTTTTTTTAATGTCGTCACACCTTCGTTTTTTTCTATAATATTTTTACAGTAGGGTTTTACATCTTGTTAATTTAATGGCTCGGATGGGAGCTCTGATGGGATACGTATCAAATGTTTGGTTATGATGGGTGACCGACGCATTCTAATTGTGGTTTTGATGGGCCTATATTTAAAAGCTTCCGTGTAGGGTATTTGGTACAGATGATAGTGGATAGTGAATATGAAGATAGGGATATTGGCCGTGTGGTGTCCGGCAGAGTAGAATCGCACCAACCCCTTAACACTCGTGTCGCGGCGACTAATGTTTTCGAGGCATAGGATCTAGAGTCTCCGTAGGCTGGAAAATGAGCAGTAGCGTCTTCCATTGTTATATTTATATCTCTGAGAACTCCAACCCGCCTGCCGAGCGTGGAGCTCCCCTTTCGTGGGAGAGGCCCTTAGTCCTGCAGTGGACTGTTAGGCTGCGATGATAGTGCATTCTGAATACCTAGGTGGGTATAGATAAAGTGAAGAATGTTAAAATACGTGTGTGGTAAAATGCGAATTTAAATTACGCTACACTTAAAGAAAGCATTAGGAACTATGACACTGGGAAAATATGGGAATGGAAGCGACACCAAGAAAAACGAATTTTCGGAAATTTCCTATGGGTCACCCTCTGTCTATACACAGGAGTGATTAGGGGCGTGCGCTGCGTTGAGCGGAACCCGCGGGCAGTTGACCGCCCCGGGTGCTGCTATAATCTGTGGCGGGTTTTAGCGCGCGACTAATGGCTAGGGGCCTCGGCAAAATTTTGCGAATTTGCGAATTCCGATTGCGACTCAAATGCGATTTTGTTACAATTGAAACAAATTGGGTAGTTTGTAAAACTTTTTTCGATAATCCGTAATGGAACCGTAATTGACTCCGTATCTCACCTGGTGGTAAGTGACGACGCGGCCGAAGATGGATATAGATAGATATATAGATAAATTCTTTATTGCTCACACAAGAATAATAACATTAAAAAGTTCCGACAAAAAACCATAACTAGTTGTGGGCAAAGGCGGCCTTATCGCTGTGAGCGATCTCTACCAGGCAACCTTTGTGTAAAGAACCGCTTGATACACAGGCAAGTCAACAACATGGACTTATAAAGATGGATGGATATGGAAAGTAGAAATATACACTTACATGCGAATATACACATATAACAAAACTAAAATATATATAGACAATACACCTACATAAACTACATAAAAAAATTGGCAATTAAGGACGTCATCATGGAGCAGGCCTGTCTTGAAACAGCCTATTCACCATAGCCTTGAAGTATTTGCATTGTATATTACTAGCGACATACCCCGGCCTCGCACAGTTTTACCCATTTCTCGGCTTCTGTTTATTTAAAATGAATGTTTTATACATATAAACCTTCCGGAAGACATCTTCTAACTGATTGTGAAAACCGAATCAAAATCCGTTGTGTGGTTTAAGAGGAGTTATCGGAAATACATACAGACAGACGCGGAAAGCCACTTTTATTTATACTATGTACATAATGATTATTATTATAGCATATTAGGTTGAGTAACCATGATCAATCTGGTCAGGTTCCCCTGGTAACACGGTCATGGAGGTCAGATGACAGTCGCTCCACTGTAATTATGATCTGCTAAACCCTGGGTCACGGTCAAGGCGGAGCCCGGGCCTTCGTGTACGAGAAACTACCGGTTTTTTATTATTATTTCATATTAGGTTAGGTTAGGTTATGTTAAAATAAATCATCGTCAGTATCAGCCAACTGCAGGACATAGGCCTCCTCCAAAACGCCAAGCACACCTTGTCCTCGGCTTGCCTGTCGCATCCAGCATCCACCTGCAGCCGTTATCAAATCGTCACTCCACCTGGGGCCTGGTCGTAGCAGCATCAGACGCCCTCCGACAGGGCGATTTTCGCGCTGAGACATCTCGAATTCGAATTTTTTTCTAGCCATATATCTCCATTAAAATGTCTATTGCAGCCAAATATTTTCCCAACTATATTTGACAATCGTATTTTGCCGAAGATCTATTTTCGTGCTGTTTTAATACAGTTTTGTTTGGCTGTAAACTACAAAATCAATTTTAATTAAACAGAGCTAAAGACAATCTCAATTTAACTGGCTTTGAAATAAAGAAAACCGCATTGGAATCGGTCTATCCGTTCGAGAGCTACAATGTCACAAACAGATACATCCATACACAGATCCACAGACGTTACCGTTACGTAACGTTAGTGTCATAGAAGTCACAGCTAAAAGCTTATAGTGTTACGTACATTAGTTGAATACTAACCGATACGGTGAGGGAGAATATCGTGATGAAACCTGCACATTCAGACGACTGAATGTGGAACCATGATCCAATCTGTGGGGCTATTGGCTAACTCAGTTGACAACTGTATTTTACACTAGATAATTCTACACCACGTCATCTACGTTGAAAACTGCCAATAGCGTCTACCAAATTAGAGTAGTGTCAGATTTTTTTATGTCAAATTCAGTTGTCCACTGAGATAGCCGATAGGCCATCTGGGCATGTTCCCCAGGTAGCAGGGTCACGGAGATTAGATGGCTGTCGCTCCACAGTAATTACCTGATCTGCCGAATTCTAGATCATGGTCACAGCGGACACCGGGCCCTCGTTCGCGAAAACAACGCTATCGCTCATTCATACCTGGACATAAACGCCAAAAGATGATTATTTATTACTTTAAACTTCTTTGAAATTGGTATTACCAGCCCGATGGTAAAAAAATCTCTCTAACCCGAGGTGGATGATGCCTGTAATCCTGATAAAACTAGTAAAATTATAATCAATTAATGCATATAAAACAAACAATGAAAGATCAATAATCAGCTTATTACATTCTAAAGATGGCGCCATGTCTAACACCTATCAATAATAAAAACAAACATTTGAAAATCGAAATGTAACTGCCACCTTATTTGCGCAGTTGCTGATATAGGATTACGACCTTATTTGTATAAATGTAGATACGAAAATGCCGTGACAACAAATAGCGGAGACGAATTAGTGTGTTGTAAATCATGAGAAGGAATTTTGAAAATAGAATGTGCGAGGCGCCCCAGCTAATAATCATTTAGGGTTGCCACAGAGGAAATGAATGTCAAGGTTTTCTCATTTTGTAGTAGATGATGGAAAGCGTAACTGTACATTTTTTGCTGAAAAATCGTCCTACGTTGGACGACCTAGATATGGATGGCTGGACGAAATCTGTGGGAAGTCCGCAGGCTGATCGAAGTGCAGATGGACCTGATGGATCTTACGACGTGCAGATGGAAGAAATCCGTTCAAGACAAGGTAGACCTATAAGTCGATAAAACTAAATTACAATCTTGTACACACGTATTCAAAAACAAAAGATACTTGTCTAAATTGTTTTATGTGTCCTCATAGTCCTCATCTGCTAAGAGTTGGTCAATTTCGTTCATTTTGGCGGACGCATAGTGCCGATCGCCACTCAAATATTGTTTGCTGGATATTCGGAATCCCGTGCGCTGTGAGACCTCACAGTAACGATTATCAATTTGGGCGTTACCGATTACCAAAGCACCCTCCGGGCTAACGAGGGAGGGCGGCAGAGAACATTCATGTGTCTCAGTGAGACCGGCCGGCTGGTTATTCTGCACTCGCAAAAGATCTAGCCACCTACCAGCTAAACTCTGCCTTGGGGGCCTGCCGGGAAGGCTTTTCAGGTGAGACATCGGATGAGACACTCCAAAGGAATGAGGAAAAGATGCTCATGCTCATACACCGTGTTCAATAATTTCGAAACTGCGTGCTGAACTCTGCCTTGGGAGTACCTTAAGCCGGGAAGACTTTTCAGATTCTATCGGATGTGATACCCCATAGGGATGATAGAAGGAAAGTCATGGTCATATACCGTGTTCAAAGATTTCAAAACCGCGTTGTAGTACACGGGATCGTTCCTCCGAATCGGACAGATCCGTCGAATCACAGCCATTCAGAGTTTACAGCCAATAAAACGAGTGCCGCCGAAAGGCCTACGGTAACATACATCCAAGGTTGCCACTTTACTCAAGAACCTACTGGAAAAACTAGCTACATTTGATGGTCGAGTTTGGTCATCATCGTCATCAATCTAATAGTTTTACTGCACCAAGAACACCTGGGTTTGAGGGAAAGAGGCGACACGAACAATAACCGAGTTGAAACCTGCGATTTGATAGAACATTAACCTTTATCCGAATTTAATACTATTTTTTTTTAACCTAGTTCCTAGGAAGGCACACGGACGAATACGCCATCTGATGGAATGTGGCCACCGTCGTCCAGGACATATGCAATGTAAGGGTAGCAAATGCGGTGCCGATCTTTGAAGTAGCTGTAGTAACCAAACAATCTGCCTTGGGCCCACGACTGTAACCGAATCATCATAATGAGCAGTTTTCCAATAGGTATCTAAAGCATTCCTAACCACTCACTAGATGGCGCCCCGACAATTAATTTTGGTAATTGATAATCGCTTGCAATATTCTCTTAGCAAAACGGGATATAAACACTGGGTACGTTGTATTGGATAATTTTGTATTTGTCAATAGTTTTTAACCATTTTAGAGGTTGTAATAATAATGGAACATAGTGCCAACTTCTGTAAATGTTTCTTTTTACACTTCGTTCAACCTTTAACAGTTATGTTTATATTAATAAACATTTTATTTTTAAGTTTAGTATTAGTTGGCTGCATGAAATCACTGCCACCATCATATAGATTATAAAATGATTACCAAAATTGTAGGAGCGCCATCTTTTGATGCTTTTTGAAACCAACTATCAATACCTACTGGAAAGCTCCTCATTCTAATGCTCAAATTCGGCTTCTACCAGGGCCTGCTTTCTTCTTCGTCTCCACCCCGTCCGATCTTCACCCTCACCCTTAGTACGGATGCAAATATAATTGAAAAGCTCCATCCAAGTACGTCTAACTAAATGTAGCTGCAAAACCTGATTTTCCTTCCACAAAAACTCGCTGGCAACCCTACGCGCCGGCCAATCGGCGCGCTGCGCGTGCGTCGATCTATCACCGCTGCGCGCTCGTACGCACAAATAAAAATAAATAATAACCACACTGGGTGGCCCCGCGCTTAATATATCAATTTACAATTTAGATTTTAATCAATAGAGAGTAAGTTACTTAGGGCTCATTATTGATTTTTCACGTCGGTTTAACGTGGAGGGAAAGTTCTTGTGAAATAAGTACTTACACTCATCGTCACCATCTTGGCGTTAAGGGCCCGGGGTCCGCTTTAGCCATGATCCAGGTTTTGGCTCCTAAGTACTTACACTCATCATCATCTTGGCGTTAATGTCCCGGTTGTGCTCTCGCGGACGAGGGCCCGTGGTCCGCCTTGATCATGATCCAGGATTTGTCAGATCAGATATTTACAGTGGAACGACTGCTATGAGGGGAATTAGACCAGATTGGATCATGGTTGATGTTGAGCTGCTATCGCGGTTCAATTACAATTCAAGCGAGCCACGCAAATTAGCGGACTCGAGGGCTTGTAGACTAATTCTGATTTCATTGATTGAAATTGTTACTTTAACAATTTCGTATCATCGATGTCATGGGTTCAGTTGCCTAAAAAATTTCCAATGCAATAAACTAAAGCTATTGAATCGATCATACGTAATCCCAAAATTAACAATTTCAATCATTGAAATCAGAGAATTGTTGGCAACAGAGTTACGTAATTAGCCTACTGGTGGCCCATCTGACCATCGGACAACAAAAAAAGTTCGCTGATAACAAAAGCCATATTCTTTACTAATAAAAAGAAAACAACCAGCCAATATCAATATCAATAGGATCGACAACAAGCGACCCACAGTACAGACAGACGGCCTTTCATAAAATGTCTTCACGAATTCACACCGTCATCGTTGGCTTCTGACCTCTACACCGACCATACAGGCTGCGGAATATAGACACCCGAATCCATATTGTATTAAAGGCAGTTCATTGCTGTTCTCTACATTTTTTTTTCCTAGGGAGACCCACGGACGGCCACCTGATGGAAAGCACCCACCGTCGTCCAGGACATCAGCAACCTAAGGGGAGTAGACGCGGACTTAAGAACGACATTACTTGAATACTAACTGATGCTCTTACGGTGAGGGAAAACATCGTGATGAAAGCTGCATATTCAGGCGACTGGATGTGTAACCATGATCCAAAGAGGAGTGTTATAAGTTAGACTTGTGTTTATCTATGCACCTATCTGTCTGTGTCGTCATAGCTCTAGAACGGACAGTCTTTGGGTTTATTTCATGTAAATCTGTTCAGTAGTTTTGAAATTTTTGTATAAAACGTAAATTTAGTTTAAAATTTTATGACATCAGTTACATTGTTAATATATTTAGTATCAGCCGCTTGATGGGTAAGCGACGAATAAATAATGTGTGTCTAAAGTACGCAATTTCCCGAAAAGTTAAATTACCTACCAGGAAATTTGAAAAATATTGTCATCTGAAGTCAATAAATAAAATAAATCAAAAGGTATTTAATAAAAGTCCTCAAACACAAAAGCGTCGGCACCACGATGTAAGCTCCCTTGCCCTACCCTAATTGGGTACACGCCCAAACGCGCGGCTGTCAGTGCGCGCGTCGCGGCGCTGTCACAAACGTCAAACTGACAGCTGTCAAAATAGGCGGGAATCGACGAGCGGTGCGCGTAATTGGTCGGGACGAGAGATAACGATCGATGGGCAATTGATCGTTTGTGCTATTGGTTTTCCGGTAATAGTAGGTACCTATGCAAAGTCGCTGTGTCGTGTCCGGCAGAGTAGAATAGCACCAACCCCTTACACTCGCGGGTGTCGTACAAGGTGACTAATGTTTCCGAGGCAGAAGATCAAAGTCTCCGTAGGCTGGAAGATTGGCAGCAGCGTATTCCATGGTTATATTTATAACACTGTGATCTCCACCTTCCCTTTCGTGGGAGAGGCCCTAAGTCCTGCAGTGGACTGTTATGGGTTGTGATAATGATGTTGCAAAGTAAAAATGTTAAGTGCTTCTACGATTAAACTAGTAACAGACGTTCCGTTTTGGCTGGAGTCGACTAACCGTCAGTTGCAGTTGATAATAATCCATACGCAATAAAGTCGCTTTTGGGTGCGGGGGACGTGGTGGGACGTCCAGCCAAGGTAGGATCGCCCGCGCATCCTAATGAATTCAGAAGAAAACTTTATTTTGTGCATCGTAAGGCGTGTCCTAATTGGCAACGGTCTTGCGAGCACGGTCGTACGACGGACGTCGCTCGACCAATAGGAGACCTCAAAATCGCCCGTCGCACGACCGTTGCCAATTAGGACAGTGCCTGAGGATTAGTATCGACTGCAACAAAGGTTTGTCGGCTCCAGCCAAATCGGACCGGATAAGTGGATGCCATGCCAAATTGGCGGTTACGTGTACGGTCACAGAGTTGAATATCGTCTGTAACGTCACTTGAAAAATCGACTTGCGACATGTGCTAATATGTAGGTGGGCACCGATTTCACATTTTTTCGTGAATTACAGGAAATTAAATTTAAATTAAAAATCTTCACTTCTATGGCTTATTTAGAAAATCTATGGACCAATAGGTAGTTGTTAATAGATTTACCAAACATTATTTAGTAGGTACCTATCCAAAGAGTAATGTCGAATCCGAAAGAGAGTGGACAAATATGTTACACATCGGCACCAGTCTACCTTCGCATGCAACTGCGTCGAAATATCGAGGTAAAAACAATACTAATCGTGGTACTAAACCCTATAACATGTGCGATGAAAGTGTATAGCTAGTGTCAAATAAGAAGAGACTTGGCGGGTCACGTGGTTCGACTTGCGCTGCATACGATTGCCTGCGCGAAATCCCCTCCACTGCCATTTGACAAGTCTCTTCTTTCGTGACGCGGGTTATACCTATCCACACACTGATTTATCTCCTATACATGCATAAATTAAAATGCAGTTAAAGATTACCTTAGGAGGAAAATCAGTTAGGATACTCCCAATTTTCGATATTATCGTCAACATCATCATCATCATCATATAAGCCAGAAGACGCCCACTGCTGGGCATAGGCCTCCCCCAGACACCTCCACAAAGGCCGGTCCTGTGCCTTCGACATCCAGCTGGTACCTGCGATCTTTACCAGGTCGTCGGTCCACGCTGCGTCTTCCGGTACGTGGACCCTCATAGGGGTGATAGAAGGAAACTCATGGTCATATACCATGTTCAGAGATTTTAAAACCGCGTTGTAGTACACAGAATCGTTCCTCCGATCGTGGTCGCCACGACACGACACGTTATTTTCGTATTATTTCTTAACATTAAAATATATTTTTAAAGTAGCCATGTCGATTGAGCCCATAGCGTCTCCCGACTCCCGAGGCGGTAGGGTATCCATAATTGGAATTTCCTTGCGTACAAGAGGTTTTACAGCTATTATTTTACCATTAGCAAAATACTGCGTGGCTCAAGCTTGGGTTGATTGTTCGTAATGACGTTCCATATAATGACCAACCTTGAAACTATGTGGTTTGAAGATCACATGAGAGGTTAACGGCTTGAGGATATAGAAAGGTCTCTCAATACAGCAATGGGTAAAAGAATATGTATCTATTTCAAATTAAGCCTAATTTATATTAAAGCAGATGTAAATTTAAAAAAGAAAATACACGAGTGTCACTTCTGCGAAATGTTACTAAGGTTTTCCGCATATGAAATGTCATCCCAAGCATCGGCGAAAACATCAAAACTCGGAGAATCAAAGATGTTTGATACTTTTTACGGATTTGATATGGAGTGGAAAACACCCGTATTCAGAAACCTTTACAGAAGATAGAAGTTTCTACACCACGGGACGTTTCAATATTATGAGGAGTGTCAAACGTAGTTTGATCATATTTTCAATATTACGCTACCAAAGTCAATGGAATCGTGTAGACGTGATCTAGAAACCAATATCTATGATTGTGGTTTGTCAGATTTTCGTTGAAATATATCGCTTCAAAGTTCCACGGAATTTAAGATTTCCATACAAATAGTTTTTTTAAGGACATTCCTTTGAACATTTGTATTAGTTGAAATGTCCCGTGGTGTAGAAACTTCTATCATGTCTGCAATATTTCCTTGGCTTTGATAGCGTAATATTGAAAATTGGATTAAACTATGTCTGTATGGAAGCACGCTCGGAAGACACTGGGTTTATAGTATTTCAACTAATGCCAATACTCCAACTTGCTAATGTAAAAGGAATATTGATAAATACCCATCATGTGGTACCAATCAGCTCCCGAGACTGATCACCACTCTCCTTGACCTTGAAGACCTTGGTCAACCTCGCTTCGCCAACAGTATCAGGAGGCACTCCTAACGAGTGGCGAGCTCGTTGCGGTGCTGAACGTTCTACCAGCCTCAAAGTACGAAACGGTCACCCATCCAGTTTCCTTACACTGCGTACGTTGCTTAACTTTTTCGGTCTCGCTGCCAACTCAAGATACGAAACGGGCACCCATCCAGTTTCTTTACACTGCGTGCGTTGCTTAACTTTCTCGATCTCGCTGCCAGCACAAGGTACAAAATGGTCACCCATCCAGTTTCCTTACACTGCGTGCGTTGCTTAACTTACTCGGTCTCGCTACCAGCTCAAAGTACGAAACGGTTACCAATCCAGTTTCTTGACACTACGAGTTGCTTAACTTACTTGATCTCGCTGCCACCTCAAGGTACGAAACGGTCACCCATCCAGTTTCTTAACACTGCGTGCGTTGCTTAACTTTCTTGATCTCGCTGCCAGCTCTAGATACGAAACGGTCACCCATCCAGTTTCCTTACACTGCGTGCGTTGCTTAACTTTCTTGATCTCGCTGCCAGCTCAAGGGACGAAACGGTCACCCATCCAGTTTCCTTACACTGCGTGCGTTGCTTAACTTTCTTGATCTCGCTGCCAGCTCAAGGGACGAAACGGTCACCCATCCAGTTTCCTTACACTGCGTGCGTTACTTAACTTTCTTGATCTCGCTGCCAGCTCTAGATACGAAACGGTCACCCATCCAGTTTCCTTACACTGCGTGCGTTGCTTAACTTTCTTGGTCTCGCTACCAGCTCAAGATACGAAACGGGCACCCATCCAGTTTCTTTACACTGCGTGCGTTGCTTAACTTTCTTGGTCTCGCTACCAGCTCAAGATACGAAACGGGCACCAATCCAGTTTCCAGACACTGCGGGCGTTGCTTAACTTTCTCGGTCTCGCTGCCAGCTCAAGGTACGAAACGGGCACCCATCCAGTTTCCTTACACTGCGTACGTTGCTTAACTTTTTCGGTCTCGCTGCCAGTTCATCATCACAGCCCGTAACAGTCCACTGCAGGACTTAGGGCCTCTTCCACGAAAGGGGAGGTCATTGCCATAATCTCCACGCTTGGCAGGCGGGTTGGAGATCGCAGTGTTTAAATGTAACAATGGAAAATGCTGCTGCCCATTTTCCAGACTACGGAGACTCTTGATCTTTTGTCTCGAAAACATTAGTCGCCTTGTACGACACCCACGAGTGTAAGGGGTTGGTGCTATTCTACTCTGCCGGACACCACACGGCCAAGTTGCCAGTTACCAACACCATACTATTTACTTCTAGAATACTGAAATCAGCTCCAATCCCCAACAGAGCTACGTTCTAATCATTACAATACAAATCTATTACAAACAAAAACAGAAACTCCACTCCGTAGATTGGCTCGGTGGAACAAAGAGGGAGCGAGTGCTTTCATATTAATTAGAGAGGGATGGAAGATAGGGGTCACGGGGCGTGCGAGCGGGACGGGCGAGGGGATGGTGTCGCGAAAAGGGCTAATGCTAAAAGGTGAATGCAAAGACTAGACAGTTCTTAGATGGGACGTTTTTGAGGATGTCTTCAAAAAGAGTTTTTTTGTCTATGGTTCAGTTTTTCTTTTTTTGACTATTATAATTTCTCTCGCTCAGGCCCGGACTCGGTCTTGACCATGATCCAGGATTTGGCAGATCAGGTAATTACAGAGCGACGGCCATTTAGGTACTATAATAATGAAAAAGATTAGAAAGTTAGCTGCCTTAGACTGGCAAAAATTTTTTTTTGCTCCGTGATAATAATCATCTTGGTGTCCGCCTTGACCATGATCCAGGATTTCGCAGACCAGGCCATTACCGAGCGACTGCCATTTGACCTCCATGATCCTGGGAACCTGAGCAGTTTGATTCATGATTAACTGTCATTAGTCATTACAGATTCTAGTGACCGAATATTTTGAACTAATACAAGGCGACTTCTTGAATAATAAGATACATTTTTAAATGAATCTATCGTAATTTATGCTTTTCTTTTGCTCAGCTTCATCAAGAGCTTCCTTTATTGTATAGTCAGCTGCAGAGAGAACTGTCCCCTATACCATACCTATTTTATATACCTCTAAGTTGGCAAACAACCTTACAGCATGCCTGATGGTAAGCAGTCACCGCAGCCTATGAATGTTTGCAATACCAGGGGCATCAGCCACGCGTTGCCGACCCCGTAAAAACTTTGTCACCCCTTTCTTGAAGAACTCCATGTTGTACTCTCCAGGGACAATCTCTCCTGAAGTTCATTCCACAACATTAGAGTGCGAAGGAGAAAGTTCCTTCCAAGGTATGAGGATAAACTCCTTGTCGCGGTATTTAATATATTCACTCTGCACTATGCACGACAAAAGTCTAACCACATAAAATCATCAACAAAAACCTACCTCCACTGAACTGACCATGGGGTCGGGTAGGGGTACCATACATTTCATAGGGTCCCTTAACTCTGCAGCTAACTATACCACTACCGTTCTCTGCACGGCAAGAGTCTAACCACATAAAATCCTCCACAAAAACCTAAAGTTTCCCACACATCACCACCATACTAAGAACCCAGACCAAAACGCGTCCAAAAATCCTAGTGCACCAACATACTCTTTGACCGCGAAACCGCAGTCTAGAGCGAGATGGAGCATCCTACACGCACACACGCGAGAAAGAGACCGCCTTTCTTGATACTTTTAGACCACCCAAGAAGGCAAGCCATACGAACGTATAGCGCGAGCATTTGAGGTCTTGATAGTTCAATTTATTAGTTTTTTTTGCTGTTTCGACTTGTAGCTTTTTTTTGGCGAATTTTTTTGTGCCCAATTAGAGTGAGCGATTTTAATTGGGATTTTCAGCGGTTTAGTCACACAGTGTACTTAATTGATTGGTCTGTACTGTTTACATTTTATTCTAATTATCTAATTTTTTTTGGTAAATTAAGATGTTCATAATTGTTTTTCTTATAGAGGTCCTTACAGAACCTTTGCTCTGTAAGTATGATTAGTTTTCTAACTCCTATTTGAGTCTAATACTTACAAATTCTCTGTTCCGCGATCTCTATAACAAACAAATACTGAGCTACTAAATATAATTTTAGGTAAAATTTAATAAAAATTACCGAAACAAAAAAGTGTATGTGGACAATTTTTAGGACATACAAACTGTTTATTTTAGTCTTTAACATTATAAGCTGGACTGTAAACTTACATAATAGAGTAACACCTCGTTCAAGTATCAAGAACAGCAAGCCGCGTATCTCGCGGGAACAGCCGAGAGCTTTGCACCAATACATTTTTTGATCCGCTCGGCGATTGTGTAGCAGCGGATTCGGCGCGAGTGTGTACGGGCGAGCATTTTGCGCGGTCCACGGAAGGTGCTAGATCAAGTTAGCTTTAAATAATATAGACAAACAAATAAGAGCTCTGCTGGTGTAATACTGAATGTGATGAGCCAGTAATGTGGCAAATGAGCCTGCCTGATGGTAAGCACACAGGTTACCACAGCAGAAAATATGCGATACCAGGGTATCGTTCTCGATTTACCGACCCCGTAAAAACCTTTTCACCCCTTTCTTTGAGAACTCCATGTTTTTTCTCCAGGGAAAACCTCATTCTATAACCTTAGAGTGCGTGTGTTGGGTTTTACCTGGAGAAAAAACATGGAGTTCTTAAAGAAAGGGGTGAAAGGGTTTTTACAGGGTCGGGAATAAGAGAGTGTTACCCCTGGTATCGCAAACGTCCATAGGCAGCGGTAACATCTCCGCTAAAGCACCGCCCCAACTGGCAGCCCGTGTGCTCCCAAAAAGAAATGTTTGTTTAACACGACCGCTATAGAATGGGCAGTTTTAATCACCTATATGCGTTTTCTCCGATTGATGTTTAAGTACTACTGTTCCGCCATCTTGGCTCCGATGGTAAAGTGGTCGTTGGCGCTTCCGCGGTGTTTACTGTTTTACCGTTTGATCGTACTTCCTGATCTATCAAAACCACTTCCTGTGAATGTTGGGCGATGGATTGGATTGTGTTGGTATGATTGGTTCGATGATGGTATGTGAAATAATGTTTGTTTTTCTTCGTTTATTGTTTGATTCATCTTTGATTCAACGGACTCACCACTAAGGATGTTGAAGACTGAGCAAAGTGGACTAAGAAAAGCAGGAAGGCAGACTCCGGGCCTCCGCGTGTTGCGCGGGAGTGTACCGGGACTTAGGGGGCCCACTGAAAACCAGTGTCACGGCAACTGTCGTGGCATATGCTGAGTGTGGCCCCATTGCACTTTCCACATGGCACAAGTAACGAGATTAGAGTATCTTTATTTTTTCTTGTTTTGATTATGTCTCTGTTTCATTATATTCTTTTAATTTCATTTTAAGAATTTTGTGCTGTGTGTTTGAGTGTAATAAATGTGTTTTACTTTACTTTACTTTACTTTACTTAACGCCAAGATGATGATGATTGTTTGATTCATGTCTGGTCGTGTTTAGTGGCAGTGTGTTTGCGACATCTATTACACAGGCGGAGTCCGGAAACTGGATGGGTGACCGTTACGTTGTTTGAGGAATTTATTTTTAGGGCCGCGAGTTCTCTTAGGTGTGGCTCCTAATGCCGTTGTCGAAGCGAGGTTAGCCAAGGTCTTCAGCTGAACCCTGAGACTGGTTGAACAGTCTCCTAAGCCGATTGGCGTCCCGTGATTTTTTTTTATGTCATATGGTAGGCAAACAGGCAAGCGGGCCACCTGATGAAAAGTGGTCACCACTACCTATAGACATTAGCAACACCAAGAGTATCGCTAATGCGTTGCCTACCTCTATAACACGTTGCTCTGGCAGCAAAAGGCAAATGCCCCTCCACTGCCAAAGCCACGGTTCCCCAAATCCCCACCCCATGGAGCACTGGAAACCTTACTCACCGGCAGAAACACAATACTATTTAAAAGAGTATTGTTTAGCTGCGGTATTCTGTAAGGTGTAGGTACTTCCCCAGTCGGGCGGCTCCAATTCTAACGAGATACCCCGCTATGCCCTACCTCTCTTAAAATGGTATATTATTCTTGTGTCTAACTTGTTTCTTACGTGTAGGTAGTTCTCGTAGCTACTTCTTCTTCTTCGTCGAGTAAATGTTCGAAAATCCTAGATCTGGCTTGCCCAGTAGTCGGCCACGGCTCGTAGCTGCTAAGTGTATTCATTGTTGCTAAGGTGCAATTGCTGTCTATCAAACTTAGAAAAATCTACGGTACTCACCCAGGCGGACTCCTCAGGCTTGACAGAGTCCTAGCACCTGATAAACTGGTTGAACTCAGCGGCTAGCCGGTAAATCTGCCGGGCAGGATCCTCACTAGGTTTTGCTAAATCAACATCCTAGCGTTTATCCCGGCTTATGCCAGGGTCTGTTCCAACTTTTCTTCTTCTACTTCGCCCGGTCTTCAGCATCCTCACGTCGTATGCCATTGGCTCTCGCATCCGACTCTACAATGTCAATCCATAGCTTCTTCATCCATCTCTTTCCTGATATCGGCAGGTTTAGTCATCTGTTATGGCTCGTCTAATTTTAAATGACGCGCCCCACTATCGCATAAACGCACACAAGCAAGTTTAAAATATGGACGCAATACATATACAAATGCTGTTGTCATTGGTCATTCAGTTGCCGGTCAGATTCAAACGTAGGAGCACGCGTCGTTCATTGGCTCCCACACAGATGAAGTGTCGTTATCAATATTTGCACTCACACATCGAAATCAACTAACTAAGTAGTGGGGCGCGTCATTTTAGACTAGACGAGCTCTACCCACGTATCGGCGTACGCAGCACGTGACCAAACCAGTGCAAGTGGACCTCCTCAATCTTGTCGTGTATTGATGACATTCACGCCAATGCTGCCATGTCACGTACTCGGTCGAGTCACAGTACGATTTTATAGTTCTCTGTGGTCGAATCATCATCCACCACAGCATTTAGGTATTTGCTATTATTTTAATCGGTTTTTTAGCAATGATTTGCTTTTTTACACAATACATACCGCCAAAATCCCAAAACCAAAGAAAGTCAGTCGAATGTGCTGTGTGTGCGGTTTGGTAGCAATGGGAGTGTAATGATGGTACCGGTTCGAGCGGCTTTTTTTACAAATGCTGTGTCGAAAGCTCACGTTCGTATTCGGAGACGTTACTATGAGGTCTAACAGTACGCGCTGACAGAGTTCCAACTAACAATAATGTCTAAAATTCAAAAGACTTAAATATAATGTGTTTTGCCATCGACTGGCTAAACATCCAAGAAGAATTTCCACCAGTAAATACGACACTAGCGAGCATCTGCCTGGTGGACTGGCTAACTCTTGCTGTAGTTTTAGATGGTTTTTCTTAATTATACTAGACATATTTATATAATATATTGAGCGCGGTCCGGCTTTGCCTGGCATTGCCGGGCACGGTCCGGTCGTGACTGGCGTGGGGTGGGTTTGCTACTGCCATGGGGCGGCCAGCGTGACACTGTGTGCTTCCTTCCTACTTTCCTACCCCCCTCCTTTTTGACGATTGAAAGAGATATTTAATGTCCTAATCAATCAATAAATTTTGAATTATGAATTCTGTCCACCCACGTAGTAAATAAGAAATTGACCTCCCAGAATCTGTCGTCCTGAGAATCTGGAATACACGGCGAGTGCATCCGTAAGAGACGATACTGTGGGGTCTCACAGTACGCGCTCATAGGGTTCCAACTTTCAATACTTGAGTGGCGATCGGCACTATGTGTCCGACAAAAAAAAACGAAATTTGGAGAGCAGTTAATTGTTATGAACTTGTCGTGGCACGTCCTTCCAACTATATCCGCACAAACCGCTTTGGTTTTTAGCAACCTATGTGTTGTGTAGGTACAGCGAAAGGAATGGAACGTGTATCCTCGATATTTTAATCTATAGCCGTATTCACAATGATTCGAAACCGTTTCCGAACGATTCGACACGAAAATCGTGAGCGGCGAATCCGTGTCGAACGTTTCGAAAACTGTTATTCAGAATCCCGATAGATTCCACGGAAACTTTACTCTCTATAACATATGAAAATTTCATCAAAATTAACTGAAACCACATTTTCGTAAGAACTTTTGCAGGGTCTTTTGTCGAATCCGTATCCGAATCCGATTTCCGAGCCATTGTGAATACGGCTACTGGACACCTTCAAGGTTAGAGTGAATTGAATATACTGTTTATTTGTAGAGTGGCTTTGAGGACGTCAATCAAGTTAAACCCTCTATTACTATATAAGGTTCATAATGTGGAAAAGGTTGTGGAATGAGCTCCCTGGAGATTAAAAGTCCTTCGATAAAGGGGTGAAAAGGTGACTTGCAAACGTCCATAGGCTGCGGTAACTGCTTACCATCAAGCAGGTCGTAAGCTTGTTTGCTACCGTGGTATAAAATAACTTGACAGATGAAGCCTTCTCGGCTACAGGCAGTCCCAAGGGAGTTTTTAACTGGTAGGCGTTTAGATTTGCATTGCGAATCCAGCATAGCCGCCAAACTAGCCGGGCGGCCATACTCAAACTCATGAGTAGCCCGGAGGGTGTCCTTTACAAGTTGCAGTGAGAGCAAAAAAAGGAGAGTCGAATAACCTCTCACCAAGTTTACATATACCCAAACATTTTCTGAACTACTAATCCGATTTTAATGAAACAAATCTAACAACCACCTTGAGTAAATTAGCTCAACCGCATCAAAATCCGTCTAAGTTTGATCCCGTATTCAATTTTCACAATTACGGTTTTCTGTATTATCATAGCCTGAAAAACGGGGTAACCCGTAAAATACGGGGCATCTGGTAATCCCTACATGTCCTACACCTTTCAGAACACTGATTTATTTATATAGATAAGGTACACCTGCAGAACACATATTCTTACATTATAAACAGCTTACCTAAAATAGGTTGTACTAAAATGAGTCCGATATTGGTGACACAACATAAGCTTTCAGTGTGTCATTTAAAACAAACATAAAACAAAGAAAAAAGAAATTAAGTATAAATTAAAAAATACCTTAAATTAACTCTTTGTAACTGCCAAAAGAATGAGAAGTTTTCCAGTAGGTATTGATAGTTCGTTTCAATAAGCATCAATAGATGGCGCTCCTACAATTTTGGTAATTTTTTAACAAAAGGTTTAACGAAATGTATTTTAATACAAACCTTTCATATTATCTGGGATTTGTATTGCGTCCATTCTTGATCCTAGTATCCATAAAACGAATTGACTCAGTCAAATTGATGTTTGTTTTGTTTGTAATAATTTATTACAAACTCTAAAATGGTTAAAAACTATTGATGAATACAATATTATCCAATACAACGTACCCGGTATATATATCCTCTTTGCTAAGAACATATTTCAAGCGATTATCAATTACCAAAATTGTCGGGGCGCCATCTAGGGAGTGGTTAGGAATGCTTTAGATACCTATTGGAAAACTGTTCATTGGCATAGATATGCGAATACTTCTGGATCCCACACCACCAAGACTACTAGAAATAAAGCTGGTCCCACCCCTTCTAGCCTTTCGCTACCTCTAAGACTCGCGATCTCGAAAGGTTATTATTAATAACGTTTATTGCTCCTGGATGGTTGCTGTGATGTGGTCCAGCGTTGGGATAGCGTGGACATGGCTTTGGCAAAAAAAAATAGTAACAGGGAGTTTAGATTAGATTTGTTTAGATTTTTTCCTTTAATTAATATTAGGGTTATTTAATTTACATCTGTCATGTAAATTTTTCGCTTGAATGAAACAGGAAGTAATTTGCCTTTTACTGATTAAATTCGTGTGCTAGTGTTAGAAATAAACTGGCGGAATCGCGTTTTAAATAAGCTAAGTAGGAAAGATGGTCCTGGAATAAGAAAAAATGTACTGCAAAGATTGAAGATGATGACGATTTAGACAAACTGTACTATATATCTAGTAAATCACCACATATTATAAAACAAAGTCCCACGCCGCGTCCGTCTGTCTTTCTGTTCGCTATAAACTCAAAAAGATAGTTGCTCTACGTACGTGCGAAGCCAGAACGAGTCGCTAGTTTTAAAATAAAAGAAATTAAATCATACAAGATTAAATCATAGTAAAGGTGGATTAGATGGAATGAAAATAATGATCTTTGTCGCGTCTGGACTCATCCTACTAATCCTACTATAATTATTAATGTGAAACTGTGTAAATATGGATGGGAGGATGTTTACGTTTTTTTTTACGCAAAAACTACTGAACTGATTTTGATGAACGAGTCCGGAACGTAAGAAACAAATTACGTTACTAGTAATTTCCATATCTCAGCTTTCTTGTTCTAATCTACTAAGTTTTGCTATTGGATAGCTTGAGACTAGGTGTGAATCTACAGAAATATCGATCTTATTTTTCAGCCAATCTGTATAGAGTTCCTCAGGACAGCATTTCGCGGCCGTTCGTTGTTCTTCTTGTGTAAAATAAGCGAAATGCAAAATTATCATGATGATTTACGGTACAAAATCCCCGTCGTATCCACACTATTTCTGAACGATGCGCGTGCGCAGCGCCGACGTCGTGTGTGGTCCTCAGCGACTGGAACGTTGCTCTACTTCGGCGAGGAAAACATTTAATTTGCATGTTGAATCGAATTGGATGCGGAGAGAAAATTTTGGATTCCAATTGGAATCTTGTTGGGAGGAAGTTTGTTGCTGTTGTGTTTAAGTACTTATAACAAGTTTTTGCTAATAGGACTATTTTCTTTCCAAATAAAATCATCACCGCTTTGAAACTGGAATATTTATGTGGTGAAACGGGGGTTGGAACCAACTTTAATAGCCCACTGCTGGACCTAAGCTTCATCCACATTAGTGGAGGATTTTGCCATAATCTCCTCGCTTGGCAGGCGGGTTGGAGATCGCAGTGTTGAAACCACAACAAAAACGCTACTGTCCTTTTCCTGGTCAACGTAGCATGGAGAAGAACAGGGATCAGCTAGGAAGCAAAGACAGCAGATGCTCTGCTGAACGTCATATTTAATTTTCTGTGACATCCTTCTGTTTATTACTTGACCTTTGTGTGATATCACATAACCATCGTACAATTAAGACACTCAGAAATTAACAGGAAATACTTACCGGAATGGCCTACGACGTATGACTGAAAGGCCGGGCGAAGTGGAGGAAGAAAAGCCAGAATGCGGAGCCTGGCATAAGCCGGGATACAAGCTAAGATGATGATGTTGAAGCTATTGGAAAATATAGTAGGGTAATAAATTTTTCAGTGTCAGTCACGCGTAAGTGATAGGTACCTGTGTTAAGTATAGAATTCCAAAGTAATCCACAAGGTAAACTAACTGCTTACCATCAGGCGGGCCGTAAGCTTGTTTGCCACCTTATAACAGAGTAATAGATATATTAAGTGTGAGCAGGTTTCGCATGAATAAAACGGCTTATTAAACCGGTTTTGAGGTAGTCAATGTAATGACATACTCAGCTTCGTATATTGTATATACTTAACTCTCTATGCCTGTATCCATTACAACAATTTATACTTATATAGAAATATTGATATGTTTTGCGGAAAGCTTTTCCTAACAATCAATGAGATAAAAATATATATATTTGTAAATTTGAGAACTTGTTTTATATTTGGAATACTCGATTTGTCTAATGCACGTAAAATCTTGTTATTCTGATACTAAGAGTGTTTAAACATATTGGTCTAATAGTGAATGTGTATGGAGTTCCTCAGGGTAGTAATTTGGGACCTTTTATTACTGACTATAAACAGCTTTTAGGCTACCGTGCAAGACTACTGTAACCTTTCTGTAACAGTAACAGCTCACTAGCAATAAATTACAATAGCGCAGTAAACTGTATACCGAACTCGGAGCATCATTGACTTCCGTTCACCCAAAAATACACTATTTATCCGTTACAGTTCAACAATTATCACCAATCGAACGTTGTTTGCCGGAGTCTGCCGAAGTGTACCGAAGCGCCACGGTGTTTGCCGAACGCACGCCGAACACAGCCGATGTTGATCGATCATGATCAACTTCCAACGCTGAACCAATATTTGAGTTTCGACCGGCAAACACAAAGTTACATTTGCGGTCGGTTCTACGATACCCGCGTACATATTGTATGAAAAATTCGTTGCGTCTACCGCAAAATAGGTTTGCCTAAGACGCTTGCGTTTTACAAACTTAGATCTGCAGTTGGTTTTGGAATAAAATGTAAGTAAGTTGATTTAGTTCGATGGTAAATAAAACTTTGTTTTACGAAACGAGTAGGACTAATATTACAACAAGCAATGATACATATTGTTGTGGTACTTAGTATCAATTAGTACAGTTTTTTGTAAGGATAATGCATATTTGAGTTTCTAAGGGAAAAGCTCACGCATTCTTGATTGACTACGGAGCAAGAGAAACGTCGGAATTTCAGATGTTAGTATCCTTTTGTCGGATACTGTTCAACAGTAGCATAAACAATTTTTTTATTAAATTAATATAAGAAAAACATCTTTTGGCGTTAATGTCCCGGTTGTGTCTCGAGCTAGAGGGCCCGGGGTCCGCCTTGACCCTGATCCAGAATTTAGCGATCAGATAATTACAGTAGTGGAGCGACTGCCATCTGACCTACGTGACCCTGCTACCAGGAAAACCTGACCCGATTGGATCAAGGTTAAAAATTCAGCTGCCTGAATTTGCAGGTTTCATCACGATGTTTTCCCTCAAGAGCATCGGTTAGCGACGGACCATAAACAGATACGGTAAAAATAATTATAAAGAAAAACATTTTTTTCTCTTTAATCTTGTCTATTTATAGATCTCTAATGTTAACCTAGATGTTTCCCTTAATTTATTAGAAATTTAATATGCACACAGCGCCATCTAGCCCACAAAACGTTGGCCTGCCCCTGCACGCACAACCTCGTAAAAATATATTTTTTTAACCCAAACTTTGTCTTATATCCTCTTGCGTGTCATGCTCTGAGTTAGCCGTATAGAATCAATAGAATACATACATTTAGAATACATTTATTTATATAGAATAGAATACATTTATTTACACCACAAACACATTACATAATATCTTTAAAATCACTTAGCAAACGAACACTGTAGTAAAAGCACTAGTATTGTTTGTGATTTTTTTCTGTCTTCGTCACGTTTAATTTCAGACAGTCATATATCCTTCCCCGTCACTGGACTGGATTTCTGTCTAATTCTTTTTCCTTAATCGTTGTTAGACTTTGGAATGATCTACTTTTGGAGATCAGACGAAGTTCCAGTAAATATACTTTCAAAAAAGCTGTTCACAGTCAATTCCTTAAGTCTCTGTAACACCTTATATATTTTCCTACTTAGTCTTTCTCTTTTTTTAAGTGTTTAGGCAGTAGTGTTGTTGAGAGCTTGTTATGTTCAGTTCCTTGTACTTTCTCTCTTTCTTTCTCTCCTATTATATTATCTATAAGTTTCGGTCTGTGAATGTTTGATATACTAATGTAATTAATCTTACTTTTAGTCTGTTTTATGTTTTTTTATCTTCTTCTTTTGTAGCACCGCCTTGTAATTTTTGGTAATTGTTCTCTGGTTGACTGGTAGAAAAAGCTACGTAGCTTTAAGTCCGCCATTGTACTGTAATGTGCATGAAGTTTTAAATAAATAAATAAATATATCTAGCTCGCCGTGTGGTGTCCGGCAGAGGAGAATAGCACCAACCCCTTACACTCGCGGGTGTCGTACAAGGCGACTAATTTTTCGAGGCAAAAGATCTCGAGTCTCCGTAGGCTGAAAAATGCGCAGCAGCGTTTTCCATTGTGATATTTATAACACTGCGATCTCCAACCCGCCTGCCAATTATGGCAATAACCTCCCCTTTCGTGGGAGAGGCCCTTAGTACTGCAGTGGGCTGTTAAGGGCTGTGATGATGATACATCTAGCTGCTAAAAGCAATCGAGGCTTAAGATCTATCACTGTCATATTGCCGACCCTTGAGAGACCTTTTCACACTTTTCTTGAAGAATTCCATGTTGTTGTCACTTGGCTAAATCTAAGCAGTCTCACTCCACAACCTCACGTTTAAGAAAGATCCTCTGATTATACCAATCAGTGTTAAAATCTACAAAATTTCACTTGTAAACATAAAACAAAAGTCGCTTCCCACCGTCGGTCCCTATGTTTCTATGTACCTATGTACCTATATGTATTGTATCTATGTAAGCCTAGATCTTTTGAACTACTTTTCCAATTTAATTTTTCAATTTATTGTATTTATGGTAACACAGGTAAAAAAGATGTTACATAAAATATAAGTAAGCTCAACTGTGACCTGCCATTTGGCGTACAAATTTACAAATATAACTACGCAACGGATTTTAATGCGGTTTTCAACAACAGAAAGACTGTTTCAAGAGGAAGGATTATAAAGGCCTTGCCACATACAAAGCTCGGCGCGAGCGCGGCGTGAGCGCGGTGCGATATTTGCTAGGCAACCACCGCGCGGCGCGATAGTTGCTAGGCAACCATCGCGCGGCGCGTTATTTGCTAGGCAACCATCGCGCGGCGCGATGGTTGCCTAGCAAATATCGCACCGCGCTCGCGCCGAGCTTTGTATGTGGCAAGGCCTTAAGCAAGAAAAAAGAGGGTAAGTAAGTGTATGTAGGCGTGAGACGAAACGCGAACGAAGTCGCGCTGGGTCCACTAGTACATTCTAAAATTAACATCTTAGGCACGTAAACATAAACAACCAACGTCCGAAGACATAGTCTGTCAGCGAACTAACTAAAACGCAATACTAAACAAGTTGTAGATAGACCCAATCTCTAGGTAGATATGTAAATTAGTTTGTCATTTTGTCCGTTAAGTCTAGACTGGAATAAATAGGCAATATATTGCGGTATTTACAAGTACAGCTTATATCAAGGGCTTGTGATAAGTACTCGGGAAATTAAATTGCTATGGGAGACCATATTATATTTGCTATTCAGTACCAAGCAACGCCGTGTGGTGTCCGGCAGAGTAGAATAGCACCAACCCCTTACACTCGTGGGTGTCGTACAAGGCGACTAATGTTTCCAAGGCAAACGATCAGCGTCTCTGTAGGCTGGAAAATGGGCAGCAGCGTTTTCCATTCTTATATTTATAACACGGTGATCTCCACCCCGCCTGCCAAACGTGGAGATTATGGCAATAACCTCCCTTCACGTGGGAGAGGCCCTGCAGTGGACTGTTAGGGACTGTGATGATGAACAAATATTTTAATTTAAAGAAATTGATATGGTAGGATAGGATGGTAGACAGGTCTCTCGTTATATAATATATTGTCAATTATAGTAAATTTGTGTTTTACCCTGAGTGTGCCTTATAAAATAAACCAACTAGTGGACCCGGCGCGACTTCGTTCGCGTACATCTACTTTTTCCCTACCTAGTCTTTTTTTCTTGCTTACAAACCTTCCTCTTGAATCACTCTATCTATTGTTGGAAACCGCATTAAAATCCGTTTCGAGGTTTTAAAGATCGAACGGTAGAGCTCGAACGGCATTTGTATATGTATTGCGTCCATATTTTAAATTGCTTGTGTGCGTTAATGCGATAGTGGGCGCGGCATTTCAGCTTAGACAATCTCTACATAAATACATACATAGATACATACACGTCTGTCCCTAGAGACTACTACGTATAGATTGACAATTTTAGTCAATTTGTATCTTACCTATGCCTTAGAATATAAACCAATAATCTAACAATTATATTGTTACGTCTTCACGATTATCTATATTAAAAATAAAACCAAAATAGATGGACCGTAATTTCCAAGCGAACCCACAGTACAAAATAGTTAAGCTGCACCATGTTATCTACTGCGATGACAGTCCGTAAGTAAATCTGTCCGTACCACCCATTCGTCATTCAAAGTGGTGGATAATGGACGTAACATATTTATAGAAGCCCTCTTTAAGTTATTTTAAAACAAAACTATGGGATTTTATTAAAAGTTATTAATTTTTATGCATATATAGTTGTTCCATGTCAGATGAACCATGATCTAAACTGGTCAGGTTCCCCTGGTAGCAGGGTCATGGAGGTCAGATGGCAGTAGCTCCACTGTAATAACCTGATCTGCCAAATCCCGGATCATCATCATCACAGCCCGTAACAGTCCACTGCAGGACCCAGGGCCTCTCCCATGAAAGGGGAGATTATTGCCATTATCTCCACGCTTGGCAAGCGGGTTGGAGATCGCAATGTTTAAATATAACGATGGAAAATGCTGCTGCCCATTATCCAGACTATGGAGACTCTTGATCATTGCCTCGAAAACATTAGTCGCCTTGTACGACACCCATGAGTGTAAGTGGTTGGTGCTATTCTACTCTGCTGGACACCACACGGCCAATCATGGTCAACTGAGATATCCCGGAACATGGGATACTGACGCTAACATGATTTAATTATATGCAAAGGCAGACAGTTGTCATCATAGTACAGTAGATGGCGTCAGTATTTCTTCTTTTTTGCGTGTCAATCATCATCATCATCCCAGTTATGCTCTCGCGCACGAGGGCCGGGGTCCTTGACCATGATCCAGGGTTTGGCAGATCAGGTAATTACAGTGTAGCGACTGAAATGTGATCTCTATGACGTTTTAACAAGGGGAACCACTAGGCGAATAACGTAATCGCAAAAGTAACAATTTTATCATTTAAATCAGAAAATTGTTGGCAACAGAGTTACATTATTAGCCTACTAATCAGATTGAATCAAGGTTACACATTCAATCGCCTGTGCAAGTTTCATCCATCAGTTAGTGTTTAACTAATGCACATAATTCAGAAAAAGTCATTGATACATGACGGCACTGGGAATCGAACTCGTTCCTCTCGCTAACGAGTCGAACCTCTTCACCACTAAGCTGGAAACCAAATCTGCACCACCCCGAAGATATGCTACTAACCGTGAATTATCATCATATCATATATTGACTCTTGTCGGTGGAGCAATCGCCATTCTTCTCTCCTGTCTGCCAACCTCTTCATCTCCTTATAATCTACGGCGCTCACTTTTTCCTTCACGTCCTTCCAATATTCAAATCTTGGCCTTCATCTTCCTCTCTTTTTTTCAACGGCATCATTCACTGACAGTCACAGTGACAGTTAGACGATCAGCGGCGCTAGCGTCGCGGAGCTTTTTTTTTTTATGGCCTGTGGTGGTAGTGCCGCGGGACCGGAGCATTTCATTTTTAATTATGTAAAATATTTAAGATTCCGACATTCATGAGTGTTTGTAAAAGCCTAAACTGAATAAACGTGATTTGATTTGATTTGATCAACTGTTCTATTATCACTCTCAAAAAGTTGTCATGTCCTATTAAACGTCCCAGCATTTTCACTCTTCTGTTCTCAATAACTTACAGAAGATTTCGCTCTCCTTCACCAATTTCAACTCCTTCAAATTCATTTTCCGTGATTTATGCCACTAGTAATTGGCTGTCCCACAAAAATTTGGACCGGTCCATTTGCTGTGCACATGGTGTTCTAAATATGCAACGCGCCTATGATACAGGATGCTTCGCTAATTGGACGCCAATTATACTTGTCATATGAATGGTGACGCATTGCTTTACAGGGTGTGGTTAATCTGAGTTTAGTATAAGACAAAGAGGAGTAAGTAATGTTTAGTTTACAACCCTTTCGAGTAGACAACTAAATGATAAACTCATTTTTCAGGATGCCGGATCATCGCAGATGGACGTGGGTTAGTCCCGCTGGTGTCACAAAAATGATATTGACTTCATTCTATCTACGAAACGGCATATATTCAATGATGTCTCGGTGATCAACAACGTAAAAATTGGCAGTGATCAGTGTCATAAGATACGACAATTAAAACTCAAGAACAAGGAAACTATTAGGCGCTGTAGTAATTAGCAAAAGTCTTACGACGAAGACCTCAAAACTGCATGTCGTGCGACCATGGTCGGGTGTCGTACAAGGCGACAAAAATTTTCGAGGCAAAAGAAATAGTCTCCGTGAGCTGGAAAATGGGCAGCAGCGTTTTCCATTGTTATATTTATAGCACTGCGATATCCAACCCGCCTGTCAAGCGTGGAGATTATGGCAATAAAAATAAATTATAGCAATTAAAATAAAATGAAAATCATTCAGATGTGATTCTGTAAGGTAGAGGATTTTCTCCAGTCGGACGGCTCCAAATCAAACGTCATATCCCGCTATGCCCCACATACGTACATACATAAAGCTCACACATCTGTCCCACAGGTGGGGTAGGCAGAGACTATAGACCGCCACTTTGCTCTGTCCTGACACAACTTCCACATCTACTTAGGTTCCACATCTGGTCAGGGCATGCTCCATCTTCGGCCGCTTCGTCATTTACCAACAGGTGAGATGGCGGTCAAATGCCTGTCTTCTCTAATATTAAAAAATACTACTTTATGAACATTCTATTTTGACGACCTGAGTGGTTCAGTTGGTTAACATGCCGGTCGCCACGCAGGGGTCCCGATTCCCGGCCGAGCAGAAATTGAAATGATGGATTTTAATTTCTATTACGGGTCTGGGTGTAGTATGTAGAATAAGTATATATTTAAAAAAAAGTATACAAGTAGTTTATCAGTTATCTAACACCCATAACACAAGCTTTGCTTATTTTAGAGCTAGATGGCGTTGTGAGAATTTGTCCAAGCATACTTATTTATTTTCATTCCATACTCCATCCTCATACATAAGTTTTAGTTTTAATTTTGATTGTTGTTTTTTTTTTTAGTTGTATTTTATATGGTGTTGGCTATATTAATTACCAAAATTATAAATTGCAGTTTTGTAATTGGTATTACAACTTAATAATGTAACCTTTTTAAAATAATAATTTGTATGCTGTAAAACTGTGAAATAAATAAATAAATAAAATACTCACCCTGTGTACACCACCGAATCTTCACGCGTATTCCATCAAGCAATAAATACATTCGGCTCCACCCAAGCCTTGCTAATTACACGGGTTGATATACCACGTCTTTTGTCACCATACATTTAGTACTTTCGATGTTTCGGTGGTAACTGGCTACGGATGGTGACTTCGTTCGCCGGATTAATTAATGATGGTCTGTTTGGATAGGGAGGCACACGGTAATAGGGAGGCAAACTGTCGTCCGTGCCTCACTCAGCAGGTCTCACTGAAAACCAGCGCCCTGGTCTCCGCCAGGGCATGAAGCTGAGTGAGGTCCCTTTTACACACCACACCACATCCACATGCAACGGCTCTGTTCTTCAATTTTCTTCTATCTTTTGTTTGTCTAGTTGTTGTTTCCTCATGTCATGTTGTTTGTTATTAATAATTTTGTTAGTGCATTTTTTTTTATGTAACTTATTCTTAATCCTTTTTTTTTTAATTTTTTTTTACAGGTCTGGAGTCGAGCCACTGACCTCAAAAATACCTAGTTGGAGGTCAGTGATTCTACCCCTTTGAGCCATTTGTAATGTGTTTGTGGTGTTATTGTGTGTAAATAAATGTTTTCTATTCTATTCTATTCTATTCTATTCTAATGTCCATCGCTCGCCTAATTCGAATGATTCAACGCAGCGTGTGTAGGCCTCCCACAAGGTGGACCGACGACCTGGTAAAGATCGCAGGTGCCAGCTGGATGCGGAAAGCACAGGACCGGCTTTTGTGGAGATCTCTGGGGGAGGCCTATGCCAAGCAGTGGGCGTCTTTCGGCTGATATGATGATGATGATTCGAACGGCTTTCAATTTTGGTTTTCGGTATGAAAGAATCGACATTTAAATGCATAATTCTGTTTTTCCCTATTTTTTAACCGTACTCTTTCGGTATTGCTAATGTGATTGAACTAAACTGAACTGAAAAAGATTGAACTCTTCATGTCGAAAATCAAAATTGAAGAACCATTCGAATCGAGGCGAGCTACTCAAAAATAGAGTCCCAAGGCTATTTTTGAACCGCTCGCATCCACATGAGCGCTCGCATGCGCTACCTATCTCTTTCACACTCATGGTAAGTTGCTAGAGATATAAAAGACAGGCATTAGAGGGCGAGCGCTTGCGCGAATGCAAGCGGTTCAAAAATAGGGCCCTGATCGAAAGCAGCCATCATCACCGTCGTCTAGGACATCAGCAACTGCGCTACCTAGATATATCTTTCACACTCGTTGTAAGTGGTTAGGGACACGAGCGGTTCGACAATGAGGCCACTGATCGAAGGCGGCCATCGTCACCGTCAATCAGGACATCAGGACCGACAGATGCCGGCCATGGCCGTCTGATGGAAAGTGTGTCCATCAGATGGAATATCAGGTGGTAGGACACTGTCAAGCCTGAGGAGTCCGCCTGGGTGAGTATCACCGCCTTCCGCCGCCAAGCAAGCATGCTTGAATTGTTGTATTTCGGTTTGAAGGATAAGGTAGCCAGCGAAATTACAAGCATGAGGCGTTTCATCTTAATCCTCACATTGACAACGCACCGTTCTGCATTTTTGTTAATTGCAACCTAAATGTATGAATTGTAGATGTTATGGGCAACAGTTACCACATACCGTTAGATGGGCTGTCTGTTCGTTTGTCACTGAATAGCATAAAAAAACATCAGCAACCTAAGAGACATTGACATTTTAATTTTAATTACATTTCATTGTAATTTTTCTTGGTTGACATTGTGAATTTTATATCTTGACATTTTTAATTATAATATGTTATTCTTGCGTGTATGACATTATTATTATTATGTTATATGTGACATTATTAATTAGGTATTTATGGGACCTATGTACCTGAAATAAATGACATTTAATATAATTTAATTTAATTTTAAGAGCGAAATAATGAAAACTACAATACCTTAGATCTATTCAACTGCCAAGAAACAATACAATACAAAGATCTATTATTCATACTTATTATAAAAAAAATCCCTCGTAACTTACCCCGCAATGTAAATAGATCAAAGGTTGCCCAGCCCGGCTCCCAAGTTACATCGACAATTAGCGGGTTCGATTCCCGGTAGCGGCAAATAACTCATTTTCAACTGTAAAACTGAGGTTGATTTATAAACATTAATATTAGTACTGTACGTCTGTCTGTATGATTAACGGGGCGGGCGATGTGTTTAGATATTAATATAGTTATTTATTAGTTGTCGGTCTGTGTTGATGGAGTTAGTTGGTTTGGTCTAACACCCGTATTTATGGACGTTGCTATGAGGTCTCACAGTTCGCGCGAACGCATAGGGTTCCAACTAGGGTTGGCAACTTTTTAAAGTCCAAATATAGTATTTTCGGTATTTCGGAACGTCGGTGGCCGAGCGGTTAACGTATCCGACTTGTAAGCGAGTGGTAGTGGAGGGTTCGAATCTTACCGCCAGGCTAGTCTAATATAAAAAAAAATTACTTATTTATGACATTTACATTTAAGTGATACTTACACGCGTTTTATAAAGTACCACTTAAGTTTTTTATAGCATTTAGTGACAAACGAGCAGACTGCCCACCTGATGGTAAGCGGTAATTGTCGTCCATAACATCTACCATTCATGCATTTAGATTGCAGGCAACAAAAAGGTACCGAAGATGCGTTGTCACTGTGAGGACTAACTTGATATGCCTGCTTGTTTGTTAGGCTGCGTCCCCAGTAGGCAAACTGTTTGCCGCCGACTGAGTTAGCGGCGTATCGGTTTAGTATGCCCTTCCATATACTTTAAATGGAGTGTTCACAGTTTGCTGGTTTTGCGCTCAATCTACGCAATTTGCAGCGTTACGCGCGCCGACTATCTCAGTGGGCGGCTGACTCAAAGAAAAACCGGTTCCAGTCGGCAGCGAAATAGTTTTAGTTCGCCGGCGTAGTGACTACAGTTTGCCGCAAACTGTTCCTGATAACTGAAGATTCAGTCGGCAGCGGCAGCTCGGAACAGTTTGCTTGCGACGCCCGGCAAATCGATCTGAGTACGCTGCTAAGTCGAATTTTAGTTGGCTACAAATTTGCGGCTCTCTCAGTCGGCGGCGAACAGTTTGCCTACTGGGGACGCGGCCTTATAACACATGATATTTAGACATTACGTCAATACAAATCAAGGTCTATTTTTTAAGCTACTCTGTGATGTACACATACTCAAGGTTTTCAATAATTAAATAGAACATACCGTTTACGATATTTATACTTTAAATAAAACAGAAAAAAGTGTGCATTGAATATATTTACAAGAATAAACGTTTTAAAGCGATTAAGAAATAGTTATAAACTTAAAATTTTTGTTTGTCTCTATTACGCGCTAATCTCCGGAAGTACTGGACAGATTTGAATGAAACTCTTTATGTTGAACAGCAATTAAGTCTGGGCAACATAAAGGGATAAGGTTGGCCGTGTGGTGTCCGGTAGAGCAGAATAGCACCAACCCCGTACACTCTTGGGTGTCGTACAAGGCGACTAATGTTTTCGAGGTAAAAGATCAAGAGTCTCCGTAGTCTGGAAAATGGGCAGCAGCATTTTCCATTGTTATATTTAAACACTACGATCTCCAACCCGCCTGCCAAGCGTGGAGATTATGGCAATTACCTCCCCTTTCGTGGGAGAGGCCCTTATTCCTGCACGGGCTGTGATGATGATGATGATGAACATAAAGCGTATAACTGATTTTGGAACCTGGAACACCTCATGTAGAACCATAACAGACCAGCTAAACTATAAGAAATATGAAAATGTCGCCAAATGGCTTTTGATGAAATTTTTACAGTTTGGTAGTTTGGGGTCCAATTTGAAATCTAGGCGGGTGGAACTAGAGATATAGCTTGACCTCTCCGTGGTACTACCTTATATACATTATAGAGGTCATTCAAAAAGGTAGGCCGGAAAAAATATTACTTTAAATGGTTTTGATGAGGACGAAGTAACAGGCACCATACTATATTTCCACTCCACCATACTACATATACAATATATCCACTCGCTAGCACCGAAAATTTTCCACATTCCTGAAGCTTTTTGTACCTACCTACTATTGCTAGCTAGGTAGCTTTTGATACCTACCTACTAACAAGCTGGGCTCTATAATTATAAAAAAATAAAACAAAATTTTCCGTCCGCCCGCCGTTTAGGACAAATAAACGTAGGATTATTTTTTCTCTAAATACTACTGTTGTTCGGGCTTTGCCTAATTACATTTTTAAATCTATTTTGGAAATCGTTGTAACTCTCCGTGTAGGCCTCGCGCGCGACGCAAGAAACGATGGATTGACATCGCTGAGTCGAATGCGAGAGCCAACGGCTTACGACGCGAGGATGCCTCGGACCGGGCGAAGTGGAGGAGAATGGGTAGGAAAGCGGACCCTGGCAGAGGCGGGATGAGCGCTAGGACGATGTTGATAATGATCGAAGTCGTTGTAACACTGTAACATAATTTTATATTAGGTCCTGACCTATGAAATTGATGTTTTGTATAGCGAAAATGACGGAAACTGTAATTGTCATACAAGCAAATTTTTAAAATTCTTGGAAATGATAAATCCGTTTATAATGAAGCTTTGTTAGTAGAATTAGACCACATAAAGTTAACTGGTACATGCCATTTTTTGTGATAACTACCCTCTTCATACAATTTGCCCTAGTTAAAGAGGTAAAATTGACGACAATCGAAAAAGGGTATTTTCAAACCCTTATAAAAAGTAAGAAAATATATTTTAATTACTATACGGGAGTTATCGGCAAGTATTAAGTTTGATTGGCCGTGTGGTGTCCGGCAGAGTAGAATAGCACCAACCCCTTACACTCGTGGGTGTCGTACAAGGCAACTAATGTTTTCGAGGCAAAATATCTAAGTCTCCGTAGGCTGCAAAATGGGCAGCAGCGTTTCCCATTGTTATATTTATAACACTGCTATCTCCAATCCGCCTGCCAAGCGTGGAGATTATGACAACAACCTCCCCTTTCGTGGGAGAGACCCTTAGTCCTGCAGTGGACTGTAATGGGCTGTGATGATGATTAAGTTTGATATGATAATCTATAAATAATATAAAACAAAGTCGCTTCCCGCCGTCTGTTCCTAGGTATCTATGTGTGGAACTGTGTACACGAATATATTTTAAACTACGCAACGGATTTTAATGCCCTTTTCAACAATAGATAGAGTGAATCAAGAGGAAGGTTTATAAGCAAGAAAAGGGAGGTAGGGGATAACACTGCGATCTCCAACCCGCCTGCCAAGCGTTGAGATTATAGCAATAATCGCCACGCTTGGCAGGCGGGTTGGAGATCTCCCCTTTCGTGGAAAAGGCCCTAAGTCCTGCAGTGGACTGTAGGCTGTGATGATGTGAGTGGTAGACCAAGACGCCATATAGATACGTTAGATTGTATCCTTGTGGCTATGTGGTGTCCGGCAGAGTAGAATAGCACCAATCTCTTACTCTCGTGGGTGTCGCACAAGGCAGAAGTGTCCGTAGGCTGGAAAATGGGCAGCAGCGTTTTCCATAGTTATATTTATAACACTGCTATCTCCAACCTTGCCGAGATTATGGCTTACCCTTAACCCTCTCTTTCTTGAGAGAGGCCCTAAGTCCTGCAGTGGGCTATGATGATGATGATAACATACGTTAGACACTGGGATTTAAGCTATAACACTGAGAAATTTTAGAAATTTTTTTTCAGTAATTTCATTTAATAAACTTTTGCGAAGAAACGAATATTTTATAGAAAAAATTTTAAAACAGAAAACTATGTCCTGTAAAAAGAATAAATACCTGTTACCTGTTACGTTTTCATTTCGCATCATAATTTCATCGCACGCCCAAACTGCTGAACATACTGAGATAGACTCAAGCTGGGGAAGAATCTGTCCTAAGATAACAGAATTTTACACGGATGAAGTAGAAAATAAAACCAAGGGGCTGTATTGTAAATCATGGATATAATTTATTAAGTGTATCCTTACAAGTATCAACTAGCACAGTCCACAATTAAAATTATTAATAACTACAATAAGATCTTAGAACGGGACCTATGACTTTTACAAACTTATTCTGTCATATAACTGTCTAAAATATAGAATTGAGAAAAAAATATTTAAATTGAAAGAAATCAAACATTTTTTTGTTTTTTTTTTAATTTTTTTTCTACCTTTTTATTTTTACTTATAAAAATATAATGAATATTTTTATGTAAAAATAATTTGTTACATACAAAAAAAGTTATGATAAAAGTAGGTCCCATACATCTATTAATAAAATATTGACATTATAAACAAACAAGAAATAGCGAAGTCGTGGAAGAAGTTAAGTGACTAAAACCTTAAAAATATTCTAGACGAGACAAAACATAAATAAATGACTTTTCCTTTTTACAAAAATATACAAACAATTAAATATTTATTTAGACTAAAACTCGACAGGAGCGCACGGTAGTGCAAATGCCAAGATCTAACTTAAACAACTATACAAATTATATTTACAAAAGCTTAGATAACTTGCTATAAATCTACTTGGTTATCATATCGCATCTTATTAGGTACAAATAATTTTCAGCATTTCCCAAAAGTTTATCATCTTGAAAATTTTATCTCTAATAATTTTTATTTAAATGCAAATCGCACTACGCGCGTTTAAATTGATTTTAGAAAAAGGTAATATTTTAGCTTCATTTTTATTTGACAACTTCATGTGACCTGTGATTTCTCATCGAATTTACTGCGACTTTTATTTTCAATTGTTCCAATATAGAATAGAACACGACAAAGAAATAAATATCTAGAGTAGAATATTTACAAACGTGAATCTATCTACAACTAATCATCTTTTTTTATCAGTGGGGAGATAAATAGTCGGTGTAATTGACATATTTAATTTTTTAAATGATAAATTTAGCCAGGTAGCGTCTTAATCAAGAATTCTCGACACGTTTAGGTTATGCCATTCAAAAAATACGTACAGCAATTACTGCTACGAACTATTCCGATTATTTACCTATGCACGAAATTAAGTGCTACAGTTTATGCAGTAAAATTTCTTGCTACAGAAGAAAATAATAAGTATAAGAGTTCGTCTAGCTCAATTTGGTGTGCCAAATTCTGTAAATTACTCAACAAATCTGGATCCACGGAAGTGCCTTCGCCAAGATGAACGAAAAGTGCCAAAAGAAAATATTGTAGAAGCCTCTTTATGTAACGTTAATTTCCTCTTCCTCGTCACTCTCCGTCGCTGTGGTGTGGTTGTATAGGCCCTGTTGGAGATAAACATGAAATTAGTATTTGTAAATACATTTAACAAAAGCTAACCTCAGCGTGGTTCAGAGACTAGTTGGATACTAAGTGGCGGCACATCAATCTAAATATGTTATATGTCAATTTATTTAAATATCTATGTGTGGTAAATATCTATCCGGCGGTAGTGTGGCAGACGTGTGGCTGCTTGCTTTTTACCGGTCTGCCTGAATGTCACAACTTACAAACGTATTCAGAAACGTTACTATGAGGTCTCACAGTGGGTGCGAACGCACAGAGTTGCAACTGACAGTACTTGAGTGGCTACAGGCACTATGCGTCTGTCAAAATGAATGAAATTCACCAATCATAGAGTCGAATTGAACGTAGTGCATTCACTTAGCAGATGAGCACTATGAGAACACATAGTAATGCTACTTTACTACAAGTATTATTTGTGAATAGTGCTAATGTCTCTTTGGATCGCAAACCCTCGTGAAAGGAAGTAGCAGTGGTGATAATGAGTGGTGATATCATCCATAGTCGTCTCATCTGTCACTTTAGATAAAATAAAAAAGACCAACGTATCTGTAGGGCCTGTTTTCATCGGGGTATATATTGTATAGGTATTAAATCTTGTAAAAGTAGTTTTCAAAAGTAATTCGCTCAACAAACCTGTGCCATAAGCTGCAAAGCGAGCGGGTTCCGTTGCCCTGTTGCCTTCTTGATCTTGGCTCGTTTGTTCTGGAACCAGATCTTGATCTGCGCCTCGGCCAGCCCCAACTCGGCCGCTAGTGCCTGCCGCCGCCGCTCCGTCAGGTAGCGGTTCTCCACGAACTCGTGCTGGGGATAGCAGCTCTATTAGTATTGGCGGAGGGGTGATTTTAGCGTGAAGGAAATTGAAGTTTCAGGGAGCACTTCTCCGCGAACTCGTGATGGAGAATAGTAGCCTTGGCGAAGGGATGATTTTAGTGTGAAGATGGCGCTAATTATGTAGTGATTCTCTGGCAATTCCTACGGGGAATAGCAGCCCTATTTGTATTGGTAGAAGTATGATATTAGCGTGCAGGTGGCGTTCCATCAGGTTGCAGTTTTCCGCGAAGTCGTGCTACGGAATAGCAGCCATATTAGTGTTAGTGGAGGGATGATTTTAGCGTGAAGATGACGCTGCATTATGTAGCGATTCTTCGCGTACACCTGCTGGAAATAGCAGCTCTATTCGTATTGGAGAAGGGATGATATCCACGTGAAGCTTTAGGTGAGTCATCGGGAAGTCGTGTTCCACGAGATAATGGTTCTCGTGGTACTGAATATATACTCTTTTAGCATGGTTGGAGAGGTAACCATACCCGTATGTACATTAAGTTTTCACGGCTAAACTACTCCTTATGGTAAAATGAGCCCTGGAAAGGATATAGGGCTTCATTTCATCGAATGCCTAGCAATCAAAGTCGTGAGGAGAAGATAATGCTTACTTTTAGTCTGGCCAACTGGGCGGCACTGAAAGCAGTTCTTGGTCTCTTCTCTTCTGTAGTCGCTTTCGTCTTAGCTCGTCTGCTTCTTGGACCTGGAGACAAAACAGAACTAAGTCAGAAATACCCAAAAAAGAGAGGAAAAGGAGACGGAGTTTTGCTGATTAAGAAAATTGTCTTCCGCTTGGCATTCGTTGCCTGCAAATGTGTTCCCTGATCATTATAACCTGAATGCCTTCAAGGCTGGAGTGAATAAGCAATTCCTAAACAGGCATGCTCCATCATCGGCCACATCGTCACTTACCACCAGGTGAGATGGCGGTCAAATGACTGGCTAGTCTTATTTACAAAAATTTGGGTGTCACATTCTTATATTTTCAAACTATTCTATTGTTTTCAAGTCGGTAGGTAGTGTTTTATTGTAGATAGAAATTTTGATTTCTGGAGAAGGATAGTACGGCTGTACGTTTTAAAATTAATAAGCCGCATAATTTAAATTCGAATGGGTATGATTTCTGTAACTATTAGTTATTCCATTTCGAACCCTATCACTAAACAATAGAGCCGATAATCGCCCCAGCTTAAAAACCGTAGCTCATACATTTTCATTATTACGTGTAGTTATTATCAAAAGTTATGTAACAATGTGTAGCTGTGTAGCTTACCAACACCAGAACTACCTAATTCCCAGTAATAACCCTCATTATTTAACTTAATTATTGAGTGAAGACCCCTTTAGTACCGTAACATACTTACAGAACCCTTTATTACGTTCATTTATTAATTGAACTTGATTAGTGTGGTAGGGGCTTAAATACTTTATCCCAAAGGACGATGTATATTATGTGTGTAATGTCCCTTAAGTAATGGACTCGAATTTTTGTTGTGGCAACACCGTATGTTTTAGGGGTGTCGTAGGAGCGTTCTGATCGTAGTTTCTACGCCGAAATATACTAGAACTTCAATAATTTTAATCTATCGCGGTTATTATCACACATTTTAATAGTATGTTCCGGGTTTCCTACCGCGAACCTTTGCTTACGAGTAGCTCGATATTTAGATGCATCATAGTCACTTTTGATTTAAATTCATACTCACAAAGTATTTTTTAAATTAAATAAAATCGACCCTTCTTGTTTTATTCCGCGAAACAACGGTATGTGGAAGACCTTTCCTTAAATTTTTTATCTAATTTATAATTATTGTTAAAAATAGGTTAGGTTAGTTAAAGCTAGCAATTTATTGTAAGCACCTACTGTATGTAATAAAACTACAAAAAAATCCGTAATTATTTTTATATGTAATAAAGGGAGGCGTCTATTATTAGGTAACTATAAAACACCTGGCCACTACCCAAGATGGCGACTGGCGGGAAAGCAAAAACTGGTGGGTGTGGTCGTCTCTCTGTCAATTATCCAATTATTATACCCTCGGTAAGCCCATCTCGACAATAGCTGGGGCCCTTGCTAGGTTGGGTCGGAATACGGGCGAATATCAGCGGGTATATTTATTCGGACCTTTAGGACCATACATAAATAGGTGAGTAATAGAGAAGCAAGATGGAGCATAATAATAAAAATCGATAATAAATTAGGAGCTAACAACTTCTGAAATACCCGAATAAATCGAAAATAGGCACCTACCCCAAATCTCGGTTTTTGTAAATTAATAACAGACAGTACCGGTTTTTTGGAGGCTGATTTTTAGTATGAGTATTCGGGGATTCTATACGAAACTGCGTGGTGTCCGGCAGAGTAGAATAGCACCAACCCCTTACACTCGTTGGTGTCGGACAAGGCAACTAATGTTTTCGAGGCAAAAGATCTAGAGTCTCTACAGACTGGAAAATGGGCAGCAGCGTTATCCACTGTTATATTTATAACACTGCGATCTCCAACCCGCCTGCCGAGTGTGGAGATTATGGCTATAACCTCCCCTTTCGTGGGAGAGGCCCTGAGTCCTGCAGTACACTGTTATGGGCTGTGATGATGAATCGAAATTTCATTAGATAAATTCCCTAAGAGCCCTAAGTAGCCCTAAGTTCTGCAGTGGCTGTGATTATGATACGAAACTGCTATCTACGCACATCCTACCTATAACACAGTGGGCCGAAACTAAATGAATTACCACTAACAGAGACATGAATACACTAAAAACTCCCAAATGCCCCACGAAATGTTCCAACTTTGGCACATTAACATTCCGAATGGCCCAAAAGCCCCTAGACAAAGTGGACTGTTGGTAATTTATAGGGATGTGACAAATCCGAATACGAGTTACCGTTATTCGCGTTCTGAATATTAGACCGTTGGTGGCCTTGTGGTGGAAGCCGGGTGGAATAATGGTTAGCTGGTCGGAATCGTAAACGAGAGCTACCTAGTTCGATCTCCAGTGCCAGCATGCACCAATAATTTATTCAGAGTTTAGTCATTAGTTGATCACTAACCGATGGTCTGACGGTGAGGAAAAACATCGTGAGAAGACCTGCACAGGGGACCATGAGTAGATTGGACTATGATTACACATTCGCCTGCAAGACTGAACTATTATGCAATCTGGTCATAGTCCCTTGTTAAGGGTCACGCACATCAGATGACAGTCGCTCTATTGTATTTACCTAATCTGTCAAATCTTAGATCTCGAACCCTCGCGCGCAGTACGACCGGGATATTGACGTCAAGATGATTATTCCGTGAACAATCTAAATCAATTAGATAATTTAATCTAATCTAATTATTCTATATTCGTATTCACTAAAGTGCTGCCGTCGCATCCCTGGTAATTTATTCGTAAATACAGTGCTAAAGGATTAATTCATTACAGTCGTAATAGGGATCACCCAGCGGCAGTTATTCAAACCTAGAATGGGATGTAGAGGGCGGTAGCGTCCGTGGGGTAAGGAGGTTGCAAATGCTTGGTACTCTGTAAGGAGGGTTGTAATCAATTTTTAAAAAGAAATGGTTTCATGGAATGGCATTTGGCACATTCTGGGGGTATGGCAGTGCCGCTCCCAAGACAAGCGGAAAAATGTAGGGGTATATTTTTAAATATTAAATTATTTTTGTTATTATATTTTATACCTTAAATATTGTCAAAATGTTATTAAGTTTAATGTTAAGAACATTGTTGCGAAAATGAGGTTCTGGTAGTGTAATGGCTACTATCGTATGAATTTTTCTTTCTACATCTTCTCCAGGTTTCGATATTTGAAGATTATTATCTTCAAATATCGAAACCTTACTTTGCACGATTACGCACGATTATAGTGTATATAACAATGTTAGGATTGGTACGGTTCAGTCGTTTTTTGTTCTATTTCAACTACGAAGTCTATTTCATTAAACAAAAAAGACGCCACAAAATAGTCCAAGTATTTAAACGTATAGCGTGAAAACCGTCACCTCGGGCATTCGCGTTCCTTTTTTAAAAGAAACGCCCGCCATGGCCATATTTCCCGCCAAACAGGAGCGCTCGTAACGACCAGAACAAAACCAAATCCACAGCGTTTTGGCGCGAGTTTTTGTTTAATTAAAAATACGAATAAAAAAGTTACAACCTTTTTTATCTTGTGATAAACGAGCGAAAACGGAACGGCGGTCAGCTATAGCGCAAGATTGAACTCTACAGTCTAAGTGTTAAGGTTCGTTTCGGAACTACAGCGGTTTATGCAGCATTTTTCCACAGCGAAAAAGATTTGTGGCCAGCCATTTCCGTTTCTATTTCGAAAGCGGTAAAAGTCAGAATTGATCGACGAGAATACGCTAGTTGGGACTAGTTTCAGGCGATTTCTGAATGTATTATTTTCCTGAATGCTCTCGGTAGGTGCTGGTTTTAAGTGTGTTTGGAACTACCACATGAATTATACGATAAGGCCCTGTTCATTGCGAGTGAACAAAAATTGGAGCGTAAATGAAGCGTCTCACAATAAACATACATGGGATCGTTCAAGAGGTATATTAGAGGTCTCTTCAGAGGCGGGCGACGCATTGGTGACCCTGGTGTTGCTGATGTCCATAAGCGGCTTTGACCACGCACCATCAGGTGGCCCGCTGGCCTGTTTTTTCTGAAGAACAAAATTAAAAAAAAAAACGCTACTCTCACTACATACAACACTACACTTGGATGCTCTGTGTCGATGTCGAATTGGGCACAGGCACATAAACAGCCACACCCGGATCTAAATTCGTCATTTAATTCTGGCTCCAATCGTGGAGTGACGCGTCTGCATTGCAAATCGGTATGTTTACTCACAGAATCGCTCGAGTCGTCAAACAATGCAAGGTGGATAAGTTATCTACCTAAGCATAAAATAAAATATTTCAATTTAGATTACTTTTCTATTTTTCACACCACTATTTGTGTGTGAAAAATACAAAGTAACAAAAATAAATTTCTTACCCGCGACCGGTGCAACGCTCCTTATATTACAATTTGTCAGTTAGCGATATCAAACCATTGAATAAATATTTTTTTAATAATTATTTTTATTTAAGAAAATATGTTTTAATTTTTTTAGCGGCCTTCTCACTTCGTCTAGCCGAAACTAGCCGCTGTGCAACATTTACCATCCCATCCCTCACACTGGTTCGTTCTAAAACCCTTCCAGCATTGTTCTACACTCCACGCCAGCATAGAGCACCTATATTGGCGTCGTCTTATTAAATCAAGTAGCAATCAACGTGTGGAAATCTCAACGGGTTGAGGCAATAAATAATGGCCTACTAAGCACTGATAGGAGTTCCACAGACCATAAACACCTCGGCGGTTTCCTGCGTTCGTTTGCAAGGATTTATTTGGTCTTTTTCCGGACGTTGCAATGTTACATTGTTAGGTATGGAATGTAGGAGGTGGGTAGGTGTGTTACGATGGGGCAAGGCGATTGGTTGGTTTAGTTTTTATTTTTTGATGACGATTTTTTTTTAATTTTTTTTTTATTAATTTATCAGTTTACGAATAGTGCTTAGAGTAGATAATATTTTGTAAGTGTGATTTTTTTTATTGTTGAAAATTACGCGGGTTTAGAAAGAGTGCTCTAAAGTAATAATATAAAGACAATAAAACAAATAAATAATGTGTGGAATCAGGTACCAATATCAACAAAATATATACGAAATTGTAGAAGTCAACTCAAAAAATACTTGTAAGAATAATTTTTACGATATTGAGTGGATAAGAATCATTAATAGCTGTTTTTGTCCAATAATTAATCACAAAACTCCAAATCAAATCAATTCAATACAATCCAATATCGCCAACTTGGCAGATTTATATCCTCAATACCGCTTTTGTTCTTGCAAAAAGGTTTACCAAAATAATAAAATCTCCTTTCTTTCAATCGATGTCGTACTTGTCGTACGTAAGTAAGTAAGTTATTTCTTCTATATTGTCGTGTTATGTAGCACTATGTTACCATGATCCAATCTGGTCAGGTTCCCCTGGTAGCAGGGTCACTGAGGTCAGATGGCAGTCGCTCCACTGTAATTACGTGACCTGCCGAATTCTGGATCATGGTCAAGGCGGACCCCGGGCCCTCGTGCGCGAGAGCACAACCGGGACAATAACGCCAAGATGATGATGATGATGATGATGTAGCACTATGTTCCCACGGACACTGAGGTAGAGTGCCACAAACTTATCTAACCCGGTGGCCAAAGCTGGAACTATGTGTCGCCATTTTGAAATGTCACTTTGTCATCAACAAGCGACTCCGTCATCGGTTCAGATAAGTTTGTGGCTAACGAGTTGTCAACTAATTTAATAACGCGTGGTCATTGTCTAATGACGACAAGTGACTGTTTATTGCTAATTTTGTTTTGCGTGGTACAAGTTGTTGCTGGATGTGTGTTTTATTTACTAATTTAAGGTATTAAACGGCCTTTTTGGGCTGCCTGTCCACTGGAGCGGAGCTAAGTAAAGTAAATATTTATTGTTAAAAAACTGCAGTTTACCTATTTCGGGTGTACAATATTCAAACTATTGTTACACAACACAGAAAAACCAAACGACGAAATAAACTTATTAATAACCGAATTTACTTTAGTATTATCGTATCTATTTATATAACTATAACAAAAAAAATCTTCAAAAACAAAACTTCTTAATATTTAATATAAATGCTCTCGACATTGTAATATTCCTTAAGATCGTAACAAGACTTTTTTAATAGCAACTTTTTTAAATTGATTTTAAATCAATGCGTCAATATTAACCAATGAAATTACATAAATGCATTGCTCTTAGCGACAAGGCCGCCCTTGTACCTATGTTGTTTTAAATTGTATTTTTACAATCTCCTTTAATGTACAATAAAGTGTCTAAAAAAGAAATCTCCGCTCCGCTTCAGTGATTGCTTAATATTGGCACTCCAAATTGTCTTGTTTTTATGAAAATTCAATCTAGAGTAGATTTTTTGGTGTAGTACGGCTTAGTAGAGAGTCGTCTCTCTGGTTGTCTCTCACGCGTGTAAGTAAACACGAAGCCGAATCTAATGAATGTCCCAGTTCTGCTTTGAACGTGATCCAGGATTTGGCAGATCAGATAATTACAACGGAGCGACTGCCATCTGACCTCCGTGACCTGCTACCAGGGCAACCTGACAAGATCGGATCATTGTTACACATTCAGTCGCCTGAATGTGCAGATTTCATCACGATGTTTTACCTCACTATAACAGCATCGGTTAGTGTTCAACTTATGTACATAACTCAAAAAGAGTCATTGGCACATAGCTGCAGTGGGATTCGAACCCGGTACTTCTCGCTTACGAGTCGAATACCTTAACCGCTCGGCCACCGACGCTCCGACGCGTAATATTATGTTATAAGGCAGACAAACAGGCAAGCGGGCCACCTGATGGTGCGTGGTCACCGCCGCCCATGGACATCAGCAACACCAAGGAAGTCACCAGTGCGTTGCCCGCCTCTGAAGAGACCTCTAATATACCTCTCGAACGATCCCATGTCATAGTCCAAAGGAAACACTGTGGCTGGGAGCTCATTCCACATCCGAATCGTACGAGCGAGAAACGTTCTTTCATTTTGTAAGTACTTGTAAGGATTATTTTCAATAAGTCGGTGCGCTAAAGGAGAGCCAATTTACATAAAGTTACTTGACTCACTGCGGTTTCGCGGTTATTATCTGTGCATACAGTTGCCTTGTACGACAGAATGGCTGTGGTTTATTTGAGTCGGCTTCGGGGTTCTGGGGCGTGTTTCTTAAACGGTCTTTAGTCGTAATTTCGGAATATCAGTTAAAAAAATTTTTTTTTATATAGACGGAGGCAAACGAACTCGAATTTTACCTGGGTTCGTGATGACCGCTTCTTACTTAGTTACCGCCGCCCATGGACATCCGAAATTGAATAGGAAGTTTGAAACATTTTCACCCGACTGCGACAGAAGGGTTACGATTTTCGAGCGCATGTGGGTATGTATATATAGCTCTTATATCTCAATGGAGTATAAATAAAATAATGATCTTGATTAATAGCATGTGAGTTGAATCAAATTGACAGAAGAGGTGTCACATACATACATAAAGCTCACGCCTGTGTCCCACAGGTGGGGTAGGCAGAGACTATGGACCGCCACTTTGCTCATGAGGTATCAGCCTACATTAAAAAATAAAAAAGCACAATTAAGTAAATTAGCCAGAGGAATTTTTCTGGCGTTAGTCGACAATTATTATTCAATTAAATAGATATAATTGTTAGTTTAGTCCTCGTGGGGGCGAGCCTCAGCTACCTACCGGGTCACAGGTGGCGGATAGTGAACAGTCCTGTAGTATGCAGGATAGCTGCGAATAAAGGGCAACCGAAATAAGCAGTCCCGGACCGAGGCGGTAGGGCCAACAGGGAGTGTTGGGGTACCTCAGCTGCGTGAATACCCCAGGAAAAGACACAGCAATCCCGATGACGGCCCTATGACATGGCGAACAAGCACCGCCATTAAATAGGTGTTGCCCAGCAGCTCTTTAAACTGTGACTGATTCGTGGCACAACAGTCACGGGCCCGAATCGCCACCGTATAATTTATTATGCGGGCTAGCGACGGGTAGAACCGTGCCACCCACGTGTTTGTGCCGTGCGTGGAGACCCGTACGGAGGGATGAAGGAATCCTGGTGGCTGAGCGTGAGGTAGGCCGGCGGTTGTGCCCGCCGATCGCAACACTCCTCTTTGGTCCGGAGTTCCTCTCAAACGGGCGGTCTTGAGCTAGCCACTCAGGATCAATCGGCTGTGGATTCCACTTATTGGTCTGCCGGCGAGGGGGGGGGGGGTCCCATACGGGATGGGGGCGGCCATGCTGAGGTGGCCAGGGTGTACGGCCCAGCAAGCTGGACACTACGAGCTGCCGATGTCGCGCACGACTCCCAACTCTTCGTCCCTATATTCTTCCGGTAATCCTGGTGCCTCTTAAAAAAGGCACCCCAGGTTCGGGCTCCGTGGCGGGTGGGAAACCGGAAGGATGAAAACAAACAACATTAAAATATGTATAATAATCGCAAGCAACCAACATCCGATGACAAGCACGCGCAGGGACAGCGCGGTAGGGGAGGCAAGCCTCCAACACGCAACAGGCGGCCAGCGGGACCCGTACCGGTGGGTGTTGGTTCCAGGGAGAAATCCCTGGGACCAGGGCCGACCGGTACGAGCGGCCCCACCGTCGAAGTTGAGGTTCCGGCAGGAGTGGCAGCAACTGGGAACACAGTGGCAGATTCTGCCGCTGGGCCCAGTGAAGCGACACCGAGCCAGGTGACCACAACTTCAGAACAACAACCAGAGCCTGACCCTATGGACGAGGGGTGGACTCTGGTGGCCCCAAGGGTACCGGCCAAGGTGGCTGAGAGGACCCGTAAAGTGAGGCCAAGCAAGAAAAAGAGGGCAAAGGAACTCAGACGCCTTGCCTCTCTTTCTAGTGAAGGGGAACCCCAACCTGGGACGTCCAAGGACGCTGGGCTGCCGGCTACGGGTGAGGCAACTCATCCTGTGGTGGGTAGACCGCCTCCAAAGGCGTACCGGACATGCAGGAACCCCGGAACTGCGCTGCAAGGTATTGCTGGTCACGAGGAGGCGCAAACCCCAGTCAAAAGGAACCGTCTCGACGAAACCATCACGCCGAGAGAGGGTCCTAAACGACAGAAGTTTGCGACTCCGCGTAGACCACAGCCTGGTAGTTACGCTGACGCAGCGAAACCGAACTTGGTGGTGGGGGTCACCAACCAAAAAAATCATCTGGGACGAGAACAAGCCACTGAGGTGGAACAGATACTCTGCCAGAAAATTATGGAGGCAGCAAGCAACAACTTGAGGCTGGGCCCGGGCTTCCAAGGGAAACCAATTTACACAGATGGTAATCTGAAGCTGTGGTGCCTTAGTACTGACGCCAAAGAGTGGGTCAGGAAAACGCTACAGAATGTCATCCTGAGCAGTGGAGATACCATCTGTGTAAAGGAAGAACACGAGCTTCAACGACGCGTTCGCTGTGGGATACTCGTACCCGGTGAATGGCCTGATGCGAAACTGATAGGTAAGACACTGCGCTACCAAAACGATTGGGCTCAGGTGGACGCGTGGCGAGTACACAAGGTAGACGTACAAACGGGCAACACCTTCGTCGTGGTCAGCGTCCCGGAAACTATCGTCCCCACACTGCTGGAGAGAGAGCGTAGGCTGTGCTTCTGTCTAGGGTCAGTCTACGTGAAGTTCCAGGTCGTGGGGGGGAAGTTTTCGGAGCGCCCGGCGGGAAGAGCCGAAGAGGAGGAGAAGAAGGACACCCCACCGGCACAGACGGAAGAGCCTAGCCCAATCGTAGTGGTAGATACGGCCATTCCAGGCCCAACAGCACTCCAGACAGAGTCGCTACTACCACCACCGTCGGCGCTGCCGATGGATTCCGCCATACCGGGATCCAGCGGCAGCGACGACGAATGTTCCCGCAACCTAGGCGATATGAGCCTAGACGAGGAGGAGAGAGCGCTCATGGATGATGGCGCTGACTTCGCCTAATCCCAAAATTAACATCATACAAATAAACCTCCATCACAGCCAAACCGCCACGGCTCAACTACGCAAATGGCTGGAGGTTCACAACACCACCATCGCCCTAATCCAAGAGCCCTGGATTAGAGCGGACCGCATATGCGGTCTCCTATATACAGGAGGTAAGATATACAATTCGACTGAATCACCCAGAACATGCATATACACTAGTAACAATATACATGCACAACAACTCCTTAATTACTGTTCCAGAGATCTAACAGCTATAAGGATAACCAACAAACTAGATCCCACACAGCAGGACATGGTCATTGCATCAGTCTACATGCCAGAACAGGACGACCCGCCACCTAATGAGCTAATCCAACTAGTGAAATGGTGCGAAGAATCCAAGCTGGAACTCATTATTGGGACGGACGCAAATGCACATCATCCACTATGGGGGATGAACAACGAAAACAACAGAGGTAAACTGCTAGTTGAATACCTATTCACAACTAACCTGCTAATTATTAACAACGGTGCAGAACCGACCTTTGTAAACAAAAGAAGTCAAACGATAATTGATCTAACACTAGCTACAGAAACCGCGGCCAAACTAATATCGAACTGGAGAGTCTCTTCTGAGGCATCCTGTTCAGACCACAGGTGGATTCTGTACGATCTAAACATAGCTAATACTAACACGGTGCTACGTAGAAACCCGAGAAAGACAAACATTAATAAATACACAGCTCTGGTTGAGGAAGAGGTTAAACGCATGAGTAAGCCACTAAAATTAACCGACACGCAACAAATAGAAAAACAGGTAGAACAACTAACAACGTTAATCATTAACTGCTATCATAACAGCTGTCCCGAACCGAAAGTCTCTAATCCCACCGCCAAACAACAACCGTGGTGGGGTCCCAAATTAGACAGAATTAGGAAAAAAGTGAGGCAACGGTTTAACAGAGCAATGAACACTAGATCTGAGGAAGACTGGGAATTATACAAGGAAGAAAAAGCAAAGTACAAAAAAGAAATCAGGCACATGAAGTATACAACATGGAAAAAGTACTGTACCAACATCGAATCCAACGAACAGGCAAATCGGGTAAGGAAAGTCCTATCCAAACCTATGGAAACACAACAAGGTGTACTGCGCAAACCAGACAGTACAATGACAAGCACTGCTGAGGAGTCGGAAGAAACCCTGCTTCAAACACACTTCCCCGGTTGTAAAATCCAAAATACAAACAACTCGGATATCACCGAGGAGACATACACAACCACCGCAGAGGACTGGAAAATCGCAGGTGAAGTAGTTACCAGTGAGTCAGTAAACTGGGCCATTAACAGTTTTCAAACGTTTAAAGCAGCGGGGCCAGATGAAATCTTCCCTGGACTCTTAAAATGGGCAGGCGAACGCATGATACATCTGCTGACGGATATATTAAGAGCATGCTTGGCTCACAGATATATACCGTCTAATTGGCGGAAGGTAAGAGTCACATTTATACCGAAGCCAGGGAAAAGTGATTACACCGATACGAAATCGTTCAGACCAATCAGTCTTACCTCCTTCCTCCTCAAGACCCTTGAACGCCTATGCGACAAGGAGATAAGAGATAAGGCGCTTATAAAACATCCCTTGCACAAAAATCAACATGCATATACAAAGGGTAAATCTACAGAATCGGCACTGCATGCAGTAGTTGGGAAAATCGAAAATGCAATTCAAAATAAAGCAATATGTCTAGGTACTTTTATAGATATAGAGGGAGCCTTTGACAAAACTAACTTCACAAGCATTAAAAACGCATTAAACAAACACAATGTCCCGGTAACTATCTCGGGATGGATAGAGAACATGCTTAGTAAAAGAGTCATTCAGCTAGATAGTAATCCTAACAAACAGGTGTCAGTGGTAAGAGGTTGCCCGCAAGGCGGAGTCCTGTCACCTCTTCTATGGAATTTGGTGGCTAATACACTAATATCTAAACTAAACTCTAACTATTTTTTCACAGTAGGTTATGCTGATGATCTGGCCATACTCATTACTGGAAACAACGCGGACACCGTCACTGGAGTTACACAGAGAGCTCTGAAAATGGTGGAACTGTGGTGTAATGAGTATGGACTCTCAGTTAATCCAACGAAGACAGAGATGGTAATGTTTACTAATAAACGAATTTTAGGTAACTATAGACTACCCAGTCTCTTTAAAACACAACTTACTCTATCAACGGAGGTAAAATATCTAGGAGTAATACTTGATAACAAATTAAACTGGAACAACCACATTGAATCAAGGTACAACAAAGCTACAATATCCTTCTGGCAATGCAGGAGGATGATAGGGAAGACCTGGGGACTATCCCCCAAAGTCATAATGTGGCTATACAAAACAGTGATTAGGCCTATGTTCTGCTACGGAGCGGTAGTATGGTGGACCAAAACCAAACAATCCACCACAATAGCAAAACTACAAAAACTACAAAGGATAGCCTGCATGGCAGTTAGCGGCTGCATGAGGACAACCCCAACTGCAGCCCTGGAAGCTATGCTCAACCTAACACCACTCCACCTTCACGTACAACAAGAAGCGACAATAGCTATGGTACGTTTAAAACACTCAAATCTATTGGACAAAGTACCGCTCCCGCATACGGTACTTTACTACGATGAAGAAAAAAAGGAACCAATGATTGAGGCCATTAGCGACCGAATACCAAAGCAGGTAGAAACGGTCAAGAAGTACAAGATCCAACTGTACGAAGACCCGCGGGAGGGGCAAAACATACGAGAAGTAAGGATATTCACTGACGGGTCCAAAACAGACTCAGGTACAGGTTGCGGAGTTTTCTCTGAAGACCTAAACATCAAAATAGCGGCCCCACTGGGTAAGTACAACACGATCTTTCAAGCGGAGTGCATGGGAATCATCCTAGCCACACACGCGGTACGGGACAAGAAGGTAGAACTACAGCCTATCAGGATTTTATCAGACAGCAGGGCAGTACTCATGGCCCTTGAAAATAACAACACAACCTCGGGACTTCTACTCGACTGCCGCAAATGCTTAAATGAGGTATGTAAAACAAATCCCATAACCCTACAATGGATTAAAGGACACAGCGGATCGAGGGGGAACGACGCAGCTGATGAGTTGGCCAGAAGAGGCTCAAGTATGAAGCCCACTGGCCCGGAACCAATTATACCCATGCCATTTGCATGGACCCGTAAACACCTGATGGATAGAATCAAGGTAAAACACAACCAACTCTGGTCATCACTAGAGGAATGCAAACAAGCTAAGGAGGCTCTACCGAAAATTAACCCTCCCCTTTCCGAAAGGCTCTTAAAACTAACCAAAAAGCAACTCCGTTTAGTAACCGGAGCATTAACGGGACACGGTCCATTTAATAAACACCTCTTCACCATAGGTCTCACCGACAGCCCCTTGTGCAGAGCCTGCCTGAGTGAGGAAGAGACAGCAGCACACATCCTGCGGACATGCGAGGGGGTGGCAACATACAGGCATGAGCATCTCGGACAACCACAAACCCTTCCAGAGACGTTTGCAAAACTGAAAGGATTGCTGCGTTTCCTGGAGGAGTTAGGATGGCAGGAACAATAGGGTATCTTGGAGTACACCATATCCACGCAGAATGGGCGCGAGTTCGCCTGAATGCGGAAAATGGCCCGGATACATCTATCTATCTATCTAGTTTAGTCCTCGCGATACCACTACTCGACACCTAAGGTGCTATTAGAGTGCTATAGGAGGGATGGGAATCATAGGAAAACTACTTGCCATCGTAATAAGTAGTTTCTGTATTTCCCCTCGTCCCCAGGGGAATTATGAAACCACTAGCAGCCGCCCCGGCTTCGCACGGGTACCACTACGGGTACACGGGTATATAGCCTATGTCACCCGGGGATAGTGTAGCTTCCCAACGGTGAAAGAATTTTTGAAATCGGTCCAGTAGTTTCGAAGCCTATTCAGTACAAACAAACAAACAAAAAATCAAACCTTTTCTTTTTATAATATTAGTATAGATAAAAACAACCATCTTCCACAACATTGCTCGAAATAGGAAGCAAAGTATTTTTTATTCTACACAGTGACAAACGGACAGACAGGCTAGCCCACGTGATGATAAGCGGTAACTGTCGCCCATACCGCCGACACCGAGTGTTTCTGCCGGTGAGTAAGGTTTCCAGTGCTCCATGGGGTGGGGATTTGGGGAACCGTGGCTTTGGCAGTGGAGTGGCATTTGCTTTTTGCTGCCAGAGCAACGTGTTATAGAGGTGGGCAACGCATTAGCGATACTCTTGGTGTTGCTAATGTCTATAGGCAGTGGTGACCACTTTCCATCAGGTGGCCCGCTTGCCTGTTTGCCTACCGTATGACATAAAAAAAAAAGAAATAACGTCTACGATTCATGCTTTTAGGTTGCAGGCAACAAAAATGTGTCACTGTGAGGACTAAGACGAAATGCCTCATGCCTGTAATGGCGCTGGCTACCTTATCCTCCAAAACGGAACACAGCAATGCAAGCATTGTTGCTTGGCCGCAGTAATAGATAAGGCGGTGGTACTCACCCAGGCGGACTCCTCAGGCGTAACAGAGTCCTACCACCTGCTTAATTAGGTCGATATTATTTTTATTTCCTCAATTATTGTTTGTACTTATGTTTCTGTTAGTTTGTCGCTCCACTGTAAATACCTGATCTGCCAATTCCTGGATCATGGTCAATACGGACCTCGGGCCATCGCGCAGTTACCAAGATGAGTTCGTCAGAAAGAACAAAACATCGGTAACAAAGCAACGTAAATAAAGAAAATAAATCCGAAATTCATTTGAAATTGGAATACAAAACGCATCCAGCCTGATTCATCAATATATCCACGTCACATTAAGTATTCAACACGTACAGTGTAGCTCCCTAAAACCAATATTAACACCTTACAGTCGATTCTAAACCCTACTCCGTACAAAATACCAGACAAAATCCTTCGAATTGTAAATCTATTATCCCCCAACAGAGGTTAATGCAATTTGAACCGCACTGGTTGGATACAAGGTTGAAGTTAGCACGATGGCATGGAATGGGTATTTTTTCGTGTGTACATTCGTGAATTGATTTTTACTCCGTGGTTTTTTCTTAGGGGTAAGCTTGGCTATTTATCTACCTATCTATAGGCTGAAAATGTGGGGTGGAATGCACAGGGTGTGATTTTTCAAATTTAGAAAACCAACAGTTGTGTAAGAGCTACCTACATACCAAGTAAATGTCTAGAAGAGACATAATAATCAAATAAAATAAAAAAGTAAAATTACAAATGCAATAAGCAGCTTGTAGACATATTATTTAAGTAGGCTTGAATAAACATTTTATTTATTTATTATTTAATCAAATAAACTTACTACTGCGGGAAAACAATAACATATTACTAAATATGATAACCATGTTTCCTATTCGTAGATATAAAGTTGTTTTTTGCTTCGACGGGCTCATATAGATCTGGAACTACCGTCAAAGTCACGGGCACAAGCATGTCATCATTAAAAATCTTTGTCTCCAGTAAAACGTCAAGTATTTTATAGTGTCTCCACAACCAAAAACCATTGCGCAAAGAATCTTTTAACAAGCTGTTCCCACATTTAATCAGGATATGGCTGTATAGAGAAAACCATATGTCACACGGGAAAAATTTAAAAAGTAAAATGTCAAGTGCTCAAAATATCGACATAGTTGAGATTTCCTTCGATTAACAGTTGGTTTATTGGAAGAAAAAGTAGCCGAAAATCCGGAGGGCCACCTGAACGGCCGAAATCAAGTTATTATCACATTCCGTTTGGCAAAAACTGACTCAGCCTGGTGGGCGATTCTCCGTACTAGGTCTTTGGACTAGTGCTGGGCACTGGGGTCGCTTAGCTGTCTTATCGATAATTTAAAAGACACACTGAGGAAGCGGCACTGAGCGCGTGCGTACGCTACCTATCTCTTTCAAACTCGTGGTAAGTTGCTAGAGGTAGAAGAAACAGGCACACATTTGCGTGGATGCAAACGATTCAAAAATATGGCGCCTGGTCTAGTGGGAGTTCAGCACCGCTGGGAGACTAACGGAACTAGATGGGACCGTTGAGGATAGTCGAACTTCAGCACTGCTACGAGCTCGCCAATTTTTAGGTGTGCCTCCTAATAACATTGGCGAAGCGGGGTTGACCCAGTGAGTGAATGAGTCTAATAAGAATTTTATAGCCACAAAGCTTAATCGATTCATCCTTTCCAAAGTATCCTTTCTCCTAAAAAGTATAATAAAGCTGGCGTCCGAAGTGATAAGAATAAAAGGAGATGTATGAAAAGAGTCAGGACAGAGCAAAGTGGTGGTCCATAGTCTCTGCCTTCCCCACCTGTGGGACACAGGCGTGAGCTTTATGTAATGTATGTATGTACAATATATGTATGTATGTAGAATAGTACAATTGTACAATTTTAATTTAACTGTGGAAGTTAAAATATGTACTGAAAAATATATTTTTTTTAAGTCCTTTCAGGCACCTGGTGGTAAGTGCCGGTTATTGCGTATCACAGTTTTGAAAAAGATATCACAATATTATGTAGTACTTACACCTTTTAGGGCATTGCAAACAAGTGGTTGGGATTAATTAAATAAGACATGATAATTAGTTGAAACCTATACAAGAATTAACCAGTAGATAAAAACACGCGAAAATTTCGTTTAAAACATTACAGACAGAGAAAAGCAAGCGCAAATGTGTTCCAATTGCCCACGTCACTATATTCGTAACAAAAACATCAATTCCAACGAATATGTCGGCGCTTAATGTAAATAATTGTCCAATACGTGATAGAGAGCGTACGTGATTGGAAAACTACAGTAATTTGTGTGTAAAATCATCGCATGGTCGATATAATTGCTCGCTAACCGTACCGACAGTGCACTGCGATTTGCTTGCTGTAATTGCTGTTTATTTAGACAAGCAGGGTTTGTTGATGACATCATTAAGTTGTTACGCGATAATTTTTGTCAGTAAACTACTGGTATTTGAAAAGTTTTCGATAAACACGTTAGACGTTTTTGGTGATTATCGATAGATTGCTGTTGTTAACTGTTTAATTGTGGTGATTGTTTTGGTGTTTTTCGGTTTAATGACGTAATAGGTTACTTAATCTGTTTCCATTATAGTAAATTGTAATAATAAAATTGAAGATGCAGTAGTACTATTGCAATTATATACTTGAACTATAACTGTTTTTTAATCTAATGACTGTAATGACAGTCTAGTTAATAATAATTCAATTTCTTTATTTTTTTCTTGTTGTACAAAAAATCTAATATAGAACCTCGACTGGTATTTGGACGAGCAACGGGTTTATCTACACAATTATACGTACAAATATATCCTATTAGATAAATAAAATAATATATATTTTTACAACAACAACAATCGATACTGCGCCGGTGTGCGATACACCTCAAGTTTGAGTATTTTCCCATAAGTCCTCTCTCCAAAAACCCGAAGAATTTATCGATAATTGAGATTCACATCACTACAATTCCTTGTAAAAGCAATCGTCACAGTAGCGGGAAGCACTGAACCGAGAGAATTCGTTAATTAAACAAAGTGAAAGCACTTCCAAATTAATTTACAGTCTTAAAACGATCAATACTAAGAATTTACAATGTATTTTTACACAGAAGACAATCAGTATTGAATTAAGACTAGATAAAACAATGTTTTTAATCATAAAAGGTTTCTGACCTCAATCTAGCTCGATCTTTGATGAACTCAACAATGAAGCTGCCAACTACAGAACTCAGTTAGTTATTGATTATGCTAATGATTCTTGCCAGTGGTCAAGGATATTGTCTTCGGAAAATTGAATCTTCATTTTTTCCGAACCTTGAGTTTTTTTTTTATTAATTATTCCTTAATAGTTCTAAAAGAATCGCTAAACTGAAGTACCAGTGGGTAGGCCCGATAGCTAGCAGAACCGATGGCCCTAGAGCGAAGATCTTCGAGTGGCGGCCACGTGCAGAAGACTGCACCTGAATCTACACTGTGGGACTGTCCATTAATTACTTGATGTTTTTTTTTATTTTCTTTCTGGTAAGACGTGAGATATGCTTCCCGTCACGTGAGATTTATTTAAATAAAGTTATTTTTATTTTCATGTATTTTGCTTCATATCACATACCTATAGTCATTATGATTACTTAAGCGTTATGGACTATAGTTTTCTGTAAAATATGATTTTTAATATTGAAACTATTGTTTATTACCTAAATTAAAAACATTACTTGAGACTTTCATAGACACCTAACAGAAATCTCAAGCAGAAATTCCTTATGCTGAGATCATGTTGACTATCACTTTATCCAGGTAGATTATCACCACCCACTCAGTCGGTATCAAAAGTCAGGTCATAAATAACTCACACCATTTTGATGAAGAGAGATCCTAGTATGAGTGATCAGAGATTATATCCTGTCTTTACAGGGTTTGGCGTTCCTTCTGATTCTAATCCGCGAGTTGACACATCAAATCTGTCAAAAGTTCCTTGACATGTCAAATTAGGCATAACGAATTACTTCTATACAGCCTTTTATCTTGAAGTTCTCGTGGTTATCAGTGGAACTACATTATCTATTATAAGAATATTACTAAAATAAACGTTGAAACAGGTTTTATGAAATTTGTAATAAAAGTTCGTCAAATTTTTTTATCCACAACAAAAGAAGATAGAGGTTACCTGCGGGGCTATTGGCTAACTCAGTTGACAACTGTATTTGACACTAGATAATTCTACACCACGTCATTTACGTTGAAAACTAGCAATAGCGTCTACCAAATTATAGTGTCAGATTTTTTTATGTCAAATTCATTTGTCCACTGAGATAGCCGATAGGCCCTCTGGTAAAGAAGGAGGACTGCATACATATTTTTTTAATTTCCTAGGAAATATGCCACCATAAATATGCCACAGGATGGACAGCGGCCACCGTCCAGAACATCTGCAACCTAAGGGCAGCCGGCATGTTCGTCTGATTGTCCTTTTATCGTTTTACTTGACATAAAATTAATTTTAATAGTGGCGTCTCCCAGGTGGCTAATCATTGTTATGCTATTGTATATTTTCTTTTTTGAACACTGTTAGACATCCAAATAAAAACAATTATGAATAGTATACATTCTACTTCTAATTCTATTTATCGAGTCGATGGACTAAACAATTTATTCGCATTGCAGTTATAAAATAGCTCGACCATTGACACATGTTTTAAAAAATTGATAAGCAGTGATTGCCTGATGATAAGCAGTCACCGTAGCACCTAGACCTAGACCTAGCCAACTTCAAAATTAGTGTTACGGGTCTGTGTACTTTTTTTTTTATTAGATACAAATAAAAATGCCGCCAGCATTTTGGGTACCTTGCTTAGTGGCAGCGGTTTGTTAGATCAGTTTGTTGGTTTTAGATAAATTTAGTTTTAGATTAACCTAGTTTTAGTTAGTTAAGTTTTGTTAGTGTTCGTGTGTTGTTGTTTACCTACATCAAAATTGAAAAAAAAAAATCTTGAACAACATTCTAAAACTCACAATAACACAGCAATCAGACTTGGTAATTTACCCGTAGGTCCTACCTCGCACGCAGTCCATCGATTGACAACTAAATGACGCATGACGGTCGATTTGTTATTGTAATAGGATACATCCAAACACTGTATCAGGTAGTTTTACAATTCAAATAGTTTACCGTTGCTGCATAGTTACATTGGTGTTTTGTGGGTCATAATCTTTAATGTGGCTGAATAGCATGTGTAATGTCAAACTAACGTCCCATATAACAGATTAATCATCTAAAAATAAAGTAGAAAAGTATGTAAAAAGGGTAATTAAATTAAAAAGGTAATTTTTAACAATGTTTGTACTATAAAGTACTTAGAGCACTGGCAGGAAACAACGCTTCAAAACGCATGCGGGACAAATGCGCGGGAAGGCGCGCGCTTGATTATCTGTCACACGGACAAGATGGCGACGCGATGACAGCTGTCATCTGTCAAATGACGTAACAAGATGCGCCGTTGTTGGAAGGTTGAAACTTGAAGTTATGAATAGGTCGGATGAAATGAAAATACTGTAGGTACTCATGGTTTATGCAGTGTAGGTACCTCGATATGTTACGAGATATATTTACGTACATTAAACTAGAAACAAATAGGTCGAAGTGGAAAAGTGGGAGAGAGGCATTTGCCCTGTGGTAGGACACCGACGGCTCTACAAAAAAACTTCAAACAATAATTTCTGTTGCGTCTTTATTGGCCACCTTTTCACTACGTAGATACTAAGTAGGTATTTGCATTACGCATTTATATCTACTAACAAAATTTTCGATTTTAATTATGATTAAATTCAACTTTAAACTCTCGTACCTAAAGATAAGTTGCCTTGTTTAAACAATATGAAAGTTGAATTACCTTCTTAAACTGTGCTATAATTGGATTCGGTGTAACCTAACCAGCCTTACTTATTTATTACCAGAAATACCATCCCCTTTCATGTAAGTAAGGGGAGTGAATGTACTATTAACAAAACACTGTAGGTGTGAAATTATATTTAATGTAGGTGGCATTTTAAAATGGCAGCCTTAACTTGAACGCACACTGATGCAGTGCGCTGCGCAGTGCACTGCACGATGTGGCAAAACTTGTTACACGCCGAGCAATTTGTATGCAAGTACATTGACAGATGGCGGAATGTCCCACTGTGCAGCGCGCCGCGCGGCGCACTGCATGATGGGGCAACACCCGCAATTGAAGCCCGAAGTGTCAGTTCTGTATGAATTTTGTCTACGTTTTTCAATTTGACCCCATCGTGCAGCGTGCGGTGCGATGTCAGTAGATGTCAACATGAAACGTCACATCTGACTGTTTCTTTTTACCAACAGTTCGAATCTTTCCTCTTTATGTGACACAGTTGACACACATATATCTGTCTACTTTTTTTAGTACAGATACAACGCGTGTGAATGAAATAGGAAACCGACCTTGTCAAAGAAAGTTTGACAGCTGATGCGTAAGCCCCTCCCCTTTTTCTGATTCTTTAACATTATCGAAGTTGTTTCGCTTTCGTGATCCTGTCGTCATTCTCTTCTCAGTTCATCCCGAATTATAAATAAATGCTGGTACTCGTAGAAATCTACATTTTAGATGGCACCTGTCACACTTAAAACTGTAATAACTCTGAAACTATTGGTGCTAGAATACTAGTTCCTAAAGAGAAATGATAGTGCTCGTCGACATCTACATTTCGGTTGACAGCTGTCAAACTTAATACTGTAATAACTCTTAAACTATCACTTCTAGAACACTAGTTTCTGAAGAGAAATGATAGTGCTCGTCGACATCTACATTTCGGTTGACAGCTGTCAAACTTAATACTATAATAACTCTGAAACTATCGCTCCTTGAACACTAGTTCCTGAAGAGAAATGATAGTCGAGATCTACATTCCGTATGACAGCTGTCAATCTTAAAACTGTAATAACTCTGAAACTATTTGCCTTAAAACGCTTGTTCCAGAACAGCAAATACTTATAGATATCGACGGGCACTATCATTTTTTTTAGGATCCAGTTTTCTAAGAGCAATGGTTTCCGAGTAATTTAAGTTATATTCACTCTCTTTATACTTACTACTGATGTTATACTTTGTAGTTATAGTTTTGAATGAGCCACCGTGGTATACACTCAGTTTAAGTAAACATTCGTAAAGGACAGAAATTCAAAATTCAAAATTACTACGTTTTAAAACATTTTGTCGTAATATTGTCCCAAAATCATGTCTTCAACCAGTTGCAGACAAATTTAAGCAGTGTGGTTTATCCTACAACAGAATCAATCAATGTGAATACCCAACATGACCGAATCAATCCTCTGAATTGAAAAATTTTGAAGTTTTTATGTTCTTATATCGTCAAGATAATTTAATTGAATGTATTATCATAGAGCCTGTAACCATCGGACAATCAATACGCTTTTAACGAAAATCGCCCAAGTAGTTTTTGAGCTAGAATTACCAACCCCTTTCTCCCGCAAGAGTAGGTAGAGACGACATTGTTCCACTTGCTATAGTCCTGAGAAATCTCTGTCGATTTTTCTACGTTTATCAACTTTACATACATAGATTGTTAACTTCATTACCCTCCCTTAGCTCCATCGTAGTCGGGTAAAAAGTATCAGTTATAGTATAGTATTCGTGGAAGTTGCATGGTTCAATTTCTTTAGATATTACTGATGTTATACTTTATAGTTAAAATATGGAATGACTTACCACGGTCTACAGATGGTGAATCTATGGACACCTGTCAGAAGTAAACATCCAAATAAAAAAATCCGTTTTCAAAGATTTTAAAGTAAAATTATGTCTTCTTCCGAGGATGAAGACATGTTGGCCGTACTGCAGATGGTTAATATGCAAAAATGTAGCCGACCCCAACGTAAATATTGGGTGCACCCTATATGGAATACCGGTGAAAAAATAGACTTACCAGTTGATGGTAAACCTGGAAATGTATCCGAACCGTTTTCAGCAGGTTTTCAGGATGTCACCATTATGTTATAATCAAATATTAACCCGAGCCAAATCAAGGTTACAAAAACGGCACACAAATTGTAATGTCAATGTAGCATTGACAATAATATAAATTAAATAATCATCGTGGCGTCATTATGATGATGTCGACTTCAATATAATGTTTTATGAGCTTGTTGAAAAACATCCTGCACCATACGATTATAATCGATCAGATTACTCTAAACGGAACGTGAAAGACAAGATGCGGATAATGATAGTAAGGAAATTAAACGGCAAATTACGTGGGGACAATAATGTCTGACCGTGCCAGCCCGCTAGGCACGGGAAGGAGAGTTCAACTCACGAAGCGATGGCTAGACGTCGATAAGAACGACATGCGTGCCAACAAACTCACCACCAAGGATACCGAACACCGAGCGAAGTGGACCAAGAGGAGTAGGAAGGCGGACTCCTGGCAACCGAAATTTAACACCAAGACGATGATAATGATGATCTTGGCGTCAAATCCTGTTTGTGCTCTCGCACGCGAGGACCAGGGGCCCGCTTTGACTATGATCCAAGATTTAGCAGATCAGGCAATTACAGTGGAACGACTGCCAACTGACCTCCATACATAAGGTCGACATAAGGTCAATAATCATGCGAGTCGTTTAAAATAACGCGCGTAAAAGCGTCGAAAAAGCTCTCGTGCAAACGTTGCCTAACTCACAATCATTCGTAAATCTCTCGTGCGATCATTGCCTAACGTGAAAAACCAGAATAACACCACCGTTTTCTTTGTTGTCACCGTGACGTGGCACTGCGTGGTGCGCCGCGCAGTGCACTGCACTGCATTAGTGGAGCTAGTCGCTTAGGGTGTCGTTCTTCTTGATTTTTTTTCATTGATAAGAAGCCAGTTTGAGCATCGATAAATGATAATGTCACCTTCTTAAATGTCAAAATATCAATTATACTAATCTTCTCATGGGCGGCAAGCCACAACGAGCTTGTAACAAGACCCTAGCCTGATTGTTAAACTGCCTTAACAAGTACGTCGTACGTAAGAAAAAAAAAGAGAATTGACAACATAATTACTCATTATTAGCGGCGCGAAAAAATGAATTGGACTTTAAAAATTGCTTATTAAAGCATAAAATACAGTAGCTGACGAGCACATGACACGTAAGGTATTTCGCCTTATAAGAGAAACAAAGTTGTTTGCGGTCGAATCGTCTTACATCCCATACCCTCGCATGTGAAAGCCAAGTTTTGCGACCAGCAAACGTAACTTGGCGAATAGAGTTACAAACTTACATAAGCGGTTGTAAAAAGAATTTTACCCCAACGCGTGTAGGCTCACGAGTGCGGAGTAGGCGCAAATTTCAAATTGCATCGCGGAAACCAGCTTATATTGCGAGGTATGTAAGCGTCTACGTTGCATTTACCTTCCCCTCGGGGCCCTATAAAGGTGAGAAAAGCGGGGGGAGGGGTAGTCCTTTGCCTTCAACCGTTTACAGGTGAAATAATGAAACAATTATTTTGCGCGGTAATCAGCTGTTTTTTGCATGCGCCGCCATTTTGCTGTCGTAATGTCGGCACGCCCATGCCGATTATAAAGTTTCGTCGGTCAAGCGTGTGTCGAATTTAAGTCGGCAAGTGAATCGATCGATTAACACTTTGTAATTTAAAAATGCAACGGTTTTTATACCTATTAAAGTTATTGCCAATTTCACAAAAAAAAACTACTAATTGTATCCTGGGTGTCGAGGATGAGTACTTCGGCTAGCTAATGGCATTTTCTTACAGTTGCACCACATACCTACCCTGTAGTAATGTAAAATAGTTGAGATGTAAAATTTTCTTAAAGTGGTAATGGACGCTCTTGTACAGGACAGTCAGTCAAAAATATGATGTACCATCCTGTATTTCAAAAGCACGTCATAAAACCACAAGGTTCGTTTTCCCTCACACAATTCTGACAGTTGCTAAATACTGAACCTTTGTGACCTTAGTGGTCTCATGGAAAGTTTTGTCAAAATTTATCCTAGTTCACTTTTTTAGCCGTCCGTAGATACTCTACGACGTAGAATCAAATCCAATAAGGTTTGTAGTACTAATCTTATTTGATACTTTCATCATAATCATCATATCAGCCGGAAGGCGCCCACTGATGGGCAGCTGCGATATCTACCAGGTCGTCGGTCCACCTTGTAGGAGGACTACCCACGCCTATATAGGCCTATTTAATCCTAGGAGCGTCGGTGGTCTAGTTATCAGAGGTCCTGGGTTCGATTTCCATTGCCGCAATTACTCTTTTCTGAGGTATCTACATTAGTTGAACACTAACCAATACTCCTACGGTGAGGGAAAAAATCGCGATGAAACCTGTGCAGGATGTGCATTCGGGCAACTGAATGTGTAACCATGATCCAATCTGGTCAGGTTCTGTTAACAGAGTCACAGAGGCCACGCAGTTGCTCCACTGTAATTACCTGATCTGCCGAATCTTGGATCATGGTCAAGGCTTCCGGCCCACGCGCGAGGGTACAGCCGGACATCAACGTCAAGATGATGATGATATGTACTTTATTAGTCCATAACTCTGCATTATATCAGTAAATCTGTTCCTTTTAAATCAATATTGACTATACAACATGTAATCTGCACACAATACAGGCAAACAACTTGTCAACGCCAATGCAATTACACATTAATACATCGTGCTCGCGCTATGATGATATGAAATGTTTTTTGCTGCACACATAATGATGCGGTTCCCACTATAAATAGACTTGTTACAGCCAATGAGCGTGTACTGAGAATCGGGTCGCAAAAAATGAGGCAAGTGTGTGTCGATTGTTTCGGGTGGGGTCTGTGATATTTAAAAAAATAATCATTTTGACGTTAAGGTCCCGCTTGTGCACACGAGGGTCCGGGGTCCGTCTTGGCTAAAGTACCTATTGGAGATTAACTATAACTTTATCTTCAGTATTATCTCTAGATTTTTTTTATAGTAAACAATGTACTAGTGGACCCGGCGCAATTTCGTTCGCGTGGTGTCGTACCCCAACCCTAACGTACCTGTAATCCTACCCCTACCCTACCCTACCTGTAATCCTACCCCTACCCTACCCTTCTCTATCCTCACTCTACACTATTCTACCTTAACCTTAACCCTACACCCACCCTAATCATGATTTATCATACACTGTAGATGCATGAATACAAACAAATAGACCTGTAGGCTAATTACATAACTCTGTTGCCAACAATTGTCTGATTTCAACGATTGAAATTGTTACTTTTGCGATTTCTTATCATCGATTGGGTTGTAAGCAAGTAAAAACTCTTTATTACACACATTAAAAATAACAAAGATAGATATACATAACATAGTTAACTGTATATATATATATATTGTTGTAGTATAACATACCATTATCTAACTATTGTATATCCGAAAAGGATAAACTGGCCCATAGGCTATGTTGTTGTAATTAAGTACTTACTTTTAAGTTACTAACACTATGGATGTATCTGTCCGAAATAAAAAAATACAGTACCAGACAATAAATTTAAATAACTTTTAATTTCACAACTTCGGGAGTCAACTTTGGACCCTCTGTAGATACACCGATTGGTTAACCATTAAGCTACTGGGGTACTCAATAAACACTAAAGAGGAACTGACACGGCAAAAACTGAATTGACTTATCAGAAAAATCATACGATATACCTAACCTCATTAATAAATGGAAGATAATGCAGAAATAATATGGCGTTACAAATTGGCTCCATACTTTGTTGTACCAGTCGTAGGATCATTATAAAAGTAGGCCTATCATCAGCTCCTTATAAAATTATACATATGTTAATTACAGGTATAGAAGCAAACGAAGCAAAAAGTCTAAATGATGCTCGCTGAAGGCAAAATGGCGGAACGAACTGTCTCAGCTTAAACTTTTTATTAATATTATAGGTAATTTATTTGCTAGTTTTGTTGTCTTTATCGTAAAAGGTGCTACATAACTATTAATTGTGCAGTCTGCTGTCTTGTGCTACAGAATTGAGTAAAAAACAAATAAATATGCTTTGACAAATTCACACAGCGCCATCTAGCCCCAAAGTAAGCAAAGTTTGTATTACAGGTGTTAGATAACTGATAAACTACCTATATACTTTTTTTAAATAAATACTACACCTAGACCCGTAACAGAAATTAAAATTCATCGTTTCAATTTCTGCTCGGCGGGAATCGAACCCGAACCTCTGCTTGGCGACCGGCATGTTAAACAACTTAACCACTCAGGTTGTCAAATTGAGAATAGCTGGTAGTAGATTGATACTATATGCGTTTGATGTCGAGCAGTATTCGATCAACTGCTGGGATCGAAGAACAGAGTAGTAGTAGAAACTCCTTGAGCAGAGTAAAGTACGAGTATGTACAGCACCTTCCAGAAACTAATAGGTAATCAAAATCATAATCATTTATTCATTTGTGGTACACAGGTTATACAGTTGTTAGGTACAATTTGAGTCTCTGCGACCTGCCATCGGCATACAAATTTTAGATTTTTCGATTTTCAATAATGTCATTCATCAAATTGATAATTATTTACAAACATTTTAAAATAATTCATTTTAAGTATTATAAAAACATCGATATAAAATTTGATTTCTATCTATTCAACACTATTAATAAATTAAAGAGGTTAGTAATTAAGAAAGAAATAATGAGAGAAACTTTAAATAATTATGTATTTTTGTTGCAGATGTCGTGGACGACGTTAGCCGCTGTCCATCTGGTGGACCGTCCGACCGCCTCCATAGGTAATAAAAAAAAGTGTAACGTACTAGGGGGCCTAAGAAAAAAATAGAAAACTAAGCAATTATCATAATTATACGTTCTTTGCTGGCTTGCTCTCAGTTTCTACATAATCATGTCCTACTGATAGTTCGCTACCCAAAGGTTGCTTGGAAGAAATCGCTTTAGCGATAAGGCCGCCTGTTGTTGTCTCTGTTGCTACCGATATGTACTGACTGTATCCTGTATTTATGCAATCAATGTTCATTCATTATACCTACGAGAAACTTTTTTTTTATATATTAAATAGACAGGCATTTGACTGCCATATCACCTAATGTTAAGTGCAGCATATAAGTGTGTTTACGTGGTCTCATACAAGATTTATGTAGGTGTTAAATTGGAGAACATCGATAAATTTTAACACAGCCCATGTAATTTGTATAACCCCCTGCCCACTGTCTTTCTTACTGTACATCTTTGATAATGCCGTCCATAATTAATAAATTGCCAATAAAAATTAATCTTCCAAAGAGAATAAATAAATGTCTGATGTTCTTAATAATACTTATAAGTATGTTAGAGGTATCTAATGTTAACAAGCTGACAAGGATATTTTTTTGTATTTACTTTTTACCAATATTTGTTTATACTACGAAGGTGACAATTAAGCTTACGACCTGCCTGATGGAAAGCAGTCACCGCAGCCTATGGACGTTTGCAATACCAGGGGCATCACCCACACGTTGCCGACCCCGTAAAAACCTTTTCACCCGTTTCTTGAAGAACTCCATGACGTAACATGTGTCCAATATGACAGCAAATAAAAGCCTATAGCCTACAGACATTTGCGTCCATTCTGGATCGCACGGGCTTAGCTGGCTTCATAAATACCATTTCTCTTTTCAAAAAGAAAAAGAAAGTCGCTTCACTTTCGATTTTCTCCTTTTCTCAGTTCAGATCAGATTACTTCAGTTCAGAAGCCACCTCAGATCAGTTCGGAAGCTGGAGGTTAGTGCAATCAAACAAATAATCCGTTCAGCTACCTGCAGATATATCTATAGGTAATCCTCAGTAATTATATCTCGCAGAGTAACATAGGTAAGGTCGACATACCTATTCTGGGTAACTAACATTATAATCAAAGAAATTTTCAATTCAAATTTGTCGTAAGCCGTTAACTGAATCCACAGAATAATTATCGAGCTGATAAAAAGATTTAAGGCACCTGTGACGTAACTCCCAAAACGGCTATTCGCATAAATTTTCCAAAAATCCACGCCAATAAAAAAGTATGTCACACCACGCGGAACCGAATGACAATAAAATCGGAATAAAGCCAAACAGACCAAATCAACAAAGAAAAGCGCATTTCTCAAGTCGACACAACGCAGAATAAAAAAAGACTTCAAAGACTCGGAAGCTATATCGTTTAATAAAAACGATTTTACAAGTATTCTTCTCAAAAATAAAACTTCAAAGAACAAAATCGTATCACAATGTTTGGGGATCGCTAATTAATTGGGTTTGGAATACATTTATCAAATTATAAAGTGGCTGCAAATGATTTGAATGGCTAATTATTGTTTTTTTTTTGTTCTAACAAGTATTTATTGCGCTCCGCCGTTCTGATCACAATATTTAGGTCACTTCTGGAATTATTATTAATGATTTAGTGATCACTGTCATTATGAGAACAAATATTAAACGAGGACAAAGCCGTCTATAGCAAAATAAAGCAGCCTAAATGACCTGAACGGAAACATTCCCGACGGTAACCATTGCACAGTTTTATTTTCAAATTCGAAACATGGATTCAGAACAAGCTTAGTATCGTTAGTAACAATAATTTAGTCATGCTTAGTAGATATTTGTACTTACCAGAACTAGGCCGATCGCTGTACCTCGTGCAGTACACCCACGCCGGCCAATGGTTCGTATTCTGCTGGTTCTGAGTAGTGTCCGTGCTTCCACACGTCGATACCGCACCACTTGAAGTAGACGAGACCATGGAGCTGGCCGAGTCTGGCCTCTTTTGCGCCTCAACTATCTTTGGTACTTCCTTCTCTTTAACTTGCTCGCCAATTTGGGAGACAGTCTGTCTTAATCCGCCTAAAGGAGGCAAAGGATTGAACTCCTGGTCCTTTGATTTCAAATAATCAAAACTGTACTTGTGATAGTCGTTCTGCTTGGATAAGTCGTACGGCTTGTAGAGGATCGAATGGTTAGGCCCGACGGGTTTTGGTCCTTCGATCTTGTTAGTTTTCCGGATCGCGTTCAACCCAAATTCCGGATGTAATATGTTGCTGATCGAAAACGCTATAGGTGGCAGTTGTTGTCTTTGGTTTCTATGGAAGTCGAACTCTTGATTTATCACCGGTTTCACATCAGGTGTTTCTGGCCTGTAGTAGTTCTGGTACTCCATGCCGTTTTGATGTTCGGGGCTCGGGGGCGGCGAATTGGGTTGGACCTTCACTATGGTCATGTTCGCTGACCTCTCGTACCTTGGCTCTATCGTTGTGCAGGTGTACTGGCTTGGAGGGCTGTAGTTCCCGTTGCTAACTGCGTGCGGAGCCGGCACTCTTCCGCCGGGCCCGGGGCTGTTAGCCTGGCTCGGACTGCAACGGTCTTCGAATGCCATTGTGTTCTCTAAAAGCACTTGTCAAAATACTGTCAGAACCACCCGCGGAGCGTTCGAAATCGCCGACAAATCTTAATCAGCCGTAACGGTATGCCATTCAGCGATGTCAACCGTAAAACACACTTGTTCAACACAATGGGGGGCCTCGGTGAAATTTATACAGTCAATACACGGATTTAAATTCATTAATACATCTGATTTTAATCTCACTGGTGCTTTGACGCGATATTTAAATATTCCACCGTCAATGTTTACTTCTTCTCTTTCATTATCTTCTTCTATCTATTTCTCTTCGATTACTCTTGATTCGGTAGCCTCAGTTGCTTCGTTAATTATATTGGAATCAACTCGAATGACAGACGGGTGAGCTGTCAAATTGAGACGTCAACATGCGCGTGCGTCGATGCGCTCGCGGCAACGTCTGCCGACCGACTGGCCTCTTCGCTCTTGCCACGACACGCCCCCATCGCGGCATTGTGACCCTTCCCCATCTGTTTTGAAGGCGTCACCCCGGCTGGCGTCTCCCTTCACCGCGAACCGGAGAATAATGAACCCATCTCTTTCTTGCGCATATTTTTTGTGGCCACCAGAAAGAGATGGAGGTACGACAATTGATTTAACCTGATTGTGTATTTAGTGGGCCCGGTACAGATTTGTAATGCAGTTGTAAATTGCCTCTATAGCTCTTTCGCGGTACCATAATGTATCAATAATAGTGTCGGTTGCTTTTGAACGATCGCGACGTAGAATTTCAATTTGGGCATGACAGAATTATTATATTGATAGACATGGCGGTACGAGCGCGTTGAATTATTGAGTAGGCTTTTTCAGTTGCGTTTTGATTCTCGGATACAATTATATTCGCTTTTTTCCGTCCGAATTATGACATAATGATGCCAATTAAGATGTAGGTATACCGTTTATTGCCGCTAATTCTGAATTAGGCGCTACTAAACCGGCTATTTCCAGTAATAATAATTCTCTTTTGTTTATAGGCTGCAAAAGCGTCCCACTAGGCTTTTTATGGGCGTTTTTTCTCCGTTCGTTAGACATAATAGCTGAGTAATTTAATTAGTAGCAGTTTAATTAATACAATTATCAAGTGTTGTAATTATAGGGCACTTACTTGCCAAGTCTAAATTTAATTAAAAAATAATTGAGTGCGTACAAGTTTGTAGGTGTTAGCACAGAATATTAATACCTATTTACCTGCAAGTGGTGAGAGATTACAGGAAATTAACGCGAAAATTAGTTTTAATTTGAATTTCGGCTCTCTCATCCGTAGAGTTTGAAACTTTAAAACTCTACGTATGAGAGAGTCGAACAAAATAATGTATTGTAAAAAATATTTAGCAAATAATTTACTGTTGTTAATTTTGTGTGCATGTAGGTAATATTACAAAATTTTTAAATACTAATTGTTCTATATCTAATTTACGAGTAGGATTGGCAAAAATGAATTTCGCGTCCTCTATTGGCAAAAAATAGAGTCCTATAAAAGGTAGAGCCCCAAAAATTTTATAACATCAGATTTTTTTATTGTTCTTCCAACAAGCGCACCTAACGTTCAACGTGGTAATGATACATTAATAAAAACTATTTAAACATTTTAGAACTGTAAGCCAAATACCAACTGCCCGATTTGGATCCGGTGGACAAACATGCAAAGACGATAATTAGTGACCTGATTGCAACTGAGCTGCAGAGCCTCGAGCATCAGCTACGCTGGTTGCACGTCTGTCGGTCTTCTACAGGTTGCATTTCGGAGAGTGAACGAATGATTTCCACGACCACATTCCGCCGGCCCCGCGCCGCCATCGGCAAACGCGATCTAGGCAAAGGTTAGGATAAATAGACTGTTCCTAGACAGGCATGCTCCATCATAGGTCGCATCGTCACTTACCATCAGGTGAGATGGCGGTCAAAACATGTCTGGCTAGCCTAATTATAAAAAAACTGTCCTTTTTTCACTATTTATACTATTTAAGAATAAATAGTCATAATATACTTGACAATTGACATTGGCTAAATCAACGCTAATGTGATATTAATGAAGAAAAAAATCGTAGATTTTATAAGGAAAAAGGGACTATTGGTTTTATTTTTCCTATTAAGTACCTACCCAATAATATGTTCTTTTCTACTTCCGTCCTCAGCCGAAAAACTTAAAACAATAGCAAATTAACATGAGTGCAAGTGTCATGGCTACTGCGTCGCGGTCTTTTTGACTCTGTGCTTTTTTCTTTCTTTTTAATTTTTAATTTCAATGCAGTGCAGAGGTGAAGACCAGGAGCTGCCACGTTTATCTTGTGTTAAAGTTCCAAAGATTGTTTCTAAGTAGGTAGCTATGTCAATCAGCGAGGTAATTACGAAATAGGTGTTTGTCACACCTGTAAATGTAAGATAGAGGGGTCCATTCACTCAGCAGCTGACTGTACTAAGTTATATTTATCGCAAATTTAATCAATTTCTAGATTTGGGTTTAGAATATGACTACTTTTTAACTGTTCCCCCCCTTGCGATATAACGCGCAGTCCACGTAAGCGGAGCCGCCGGGAAAGCTAGTATTATTATCGCGACGGTATGCGATTTGTTATGCTGTCCTTGCTAAACAGCTGCACCGATTTTTACGAAATTTATCACGGTGAAAGTTTGGACGCTAGCTAGCGGCCATATGCCGAGATAAAGTGTTTAAATATAGTACCGTCGCGAACAGCTATTGAGTTCAGATTGTGATCCAATTACAATTCAATCGAGCTAGAAGTAAATTAGCGGCATTGAGGCCGAGGTCATCCGTCCATCTCAACTCAATGTAGCGCTACATAATCGCCGCACTATTATTTGTATGGCACCTTCATATTTCAATAGATTATGAGTTTCCAATTGTGAGTTTTAATTTGAGAGCGTCGGTGGCCTAGTGGCTAGCCGGTCCGACTCGTAAGCGAGATGTACAGAGTTCGATCCCAGTGCCGTTTTGTACGAATGATATATTTGTGAGTTTTGTACATTAGTATTAGATTGAGATTTAATTTTAGCAGACTTATTGCCTCGGTTAATTACATAAGTCTGTTGCTAACCATTCTCTGATTGCAATTATTGAAATTGTTACTTTTGCGATTACGTATGATCGATTTTCAGTCGAACGAGCTTTAGTTTATTGAACTCCATAGTAATTTGAAATACAACTATAGCCTCAGACAAAATCGCCTATCTACTAGTATATAGAAGTATTTGCTATTTACACAATATGTTAGTAGGAAAATATAACAAAAAAAAATTTTGATCAAAAATCTAAACTTTAATATAATGCGGGTATAAAGCAGCTCTACTATATTTGTCCTAATGCCAGTAATAATTCAAATTTTCACAAATAAATATTTTCTAACTATAGCAGAACACACCACCGTAACTCTAGAAAAATCTGTTGGTTCTTGTCAATACCTAAATGTGCCATACATTTTTGGTAGGTAAGTACCTTACCTAATCATTAAAGTACATAAGCATATTTTTTATAAATGTTTAGGTACCTACGTATTTTTTACAAATAAAACTTACGTATTTTTTCAAAACATCAACAGAAATCATCATCGTACTAACATAAATAAATATTGTTGGTTTGAACAAGTGTTTTCTATTTTAATTTCAATTCATTGACTAAAAAAGCAGACATCGGCGCCGTCAAAGAGCCGACGCGTCGGCGTTTCCCGCCTAAATATCTGTCAAACACGCGTCAAATGTCAAGATGGCGCCCGACGCTGTCAGTGCCGCTATTGTCTCTATGCCTTATTGAAAAGGTTGAAAGACGTCAGTCCTGTTTGAGAATATTCATGTTGATTTGTGTACATTTGAAGAGTTCCGCCTTCTATTTGTTTTGGTTTAGGAAAATATTGGTCGGTTTACTTATAAGTAGCTATTGTAGACAAATCATTAGCAGGGTGCAGGCGATGTGTGGGGTTATTGTCTAACTCAGTTTGCAACTGAGTTTGACATTAGATAATTCTACACTACGTCGTCTACAATCGGCCACTGCCTACAGCCCCTCTGATGGGCTATTGGATATCTCAGTGGACAACTAAATTTGACATAAAAAATATTACACGCTAACGTAGACGACGTAGTGAAGAATTATCTAATGTCTAATCTATAAGTTGCCAACTGAGTTAAACAATAGCCCCGCAGATTAAATCATGGTTACACATTCACCGACGCTCCGCGTAATATTGTTAATAACCTCATAGTAAACTTTCTGAATACGACTGTTTGTCCAATAAAAAAGACAATTACACTTTCCAACCCTGCTGTTAAGCCGAGGGCGGTGCGGAACCGAGCCTGTATTGCACTCATCGACAACAATTAACTACAGGCAAATCATATTTACGATATCCACCAGTCCTATCATTTAGTGCTCGGAATGGAACCTGCTATAATGAAAGGTAGTAAGGCTTTATAGCTTGAAAGCATTGTCTATTTTAAGCTCCGATGATAGAAAGGGTGTTGTAAGTTCGATGTGTGTATTTGTGTTTGTTTGTGGTATTGTGGCTCCCGAACGGCGTTGGAGCGTCAGTGGCATAGTGGTGAAGGGGTCTGACTTGTAAGCGAGAAGTACCGGGTTTGAATCCCACTATGGCCGCAGTGGTTTATAATTTCTGTTACGTTCTTAATTTCTATTTTTAAACATAACTTAGAAAAAGTCATTGAAATACGGCGGCACTCCACAGAGCGCATTGAAAGTTGTGCTCCTGGCCGCTCATAAATGTTTGAATTTCAAATATTTTATAAAACAAAAGAACCTCAATCACAGATTTTTTTATAATATCGTGAAATTACGTGTCAATTGATTTTTATCACAAGTTGAAGTTCGTTGTCCGTAGCAAAAATGGAATAAACACAAAAAAAAAATTTAAGGTTTTTAAAAGTTAACTTAAATATCTGGGGGTAACCTTTGCCTCAGATAATATTTTCATGAATGTTTCAAATACTGCGTTTCAACTTATATAACCTAAATTGGTGATGCATTTTAAGCAAAAATTGTGATCTAATGGTGTGAATTGACATGTTCTTTTGTTTTGACGAATTGACGAGGTATGTAAAAGTGGTTTGTTTACATCCATGGAAAATTTATCTGAGATAAAATTTACCTCTCGGTTACGAAGAGACAGCCAATAAGTTATCTTAAAAATATTAAACCGATATGATTTGATTTTTCCTATTGTTTTTGAAACGATTTTAATTCAGTTAGGTATATACAAAATATACAGGTTTAATAAAAATAAACACTACATTAAAAAAACTAAAAATACCAAAATTCGTCCACACCGCTGCCTCCCGAATGGTGCCCAGAAAGCTGGCTGCGTTGCCTTGTTGGATAGATATGCTAATCCGTTGCCCGAGAAACGAGCCCGCTCTCTGATCACCAGTCATCATCATCACAGCCTAAAACAGTCCACTGCAGGCATTATTGCTCTCCCACGAAATGGGAGGTCATTGCCAGAATCTCCTCGCTTGATCAATAAAAACGCTGCTGCCCATTTTCCAGCCTACGGAGATTTCAGAGCTTTAGTCTCGAAAACATTAGTCGCCTTGTACGAACCCATGATCGTAAGGGGTTGGTACCAGACACCACACGGCCAACACTTATCACCAGTGCTATCGATTATTGTTTTAAATTATTCTAAAAAAAACTTTCTCGTTCTATGGTACGGTCCCCACGTTTCTACCGCAAATGTCTGAATTACCCAGTCTTGCGCTAGACTTTTGTATTTCATCCGCTTGAGGTCTTTCGCGACTGAGGCCGCAGCCCCAGTGCAGCTAGCAGTAGAGGCCATTTGTAATGCACACAGGTAACCACACCAGCGCACTCCCACGTTGCCAACCAATGAGCGTCAATTAATTAGTTAATTTAGATCAGAAGCTTCACAGTTATTTTTTTTAGCATAGCACCTAATTAGAGTCTGTATTTTATTTGTAAATTTAATTTTTTATTTGTGTATCCTTTTTAATTAGGTCTTAAGTGTATAGAACAATGTATAATTATGAAATTAATATGTTTTACCAGAGTTTGAGGAGTTTTACATTGACTTTGACAATGATTTACACGGCTTCCATAAAATCTAAACCAAAGGACTTGATTTACTCCAGTGGATACTTCCTGCCTCAGCACAGATTATTAATAGACAAAACCGAAGGAATAGGTTATTATTCTGCCTCAACGACTGAAATTCATTACTTGGACCGATTTTAATTGTCAATTCTATAAGTTGCCATTGTTTAATGGACAATTTAACATTGAGAGCCAATAACTGCCTTTCGTGGTAGCGACAGCTGATTCTAGACTACTAAAAGTCCTAATGCGGAAGTTGTAGGGTTGTCACGCGTTTGAAAAAATATATAAAATACTAGTTGACTCGGCGCGACTTCTTTCGTATACACCAACTTTACCTCTACCTACCCTTTTTTCTTGCTTATAAACCTTCCTCTTTAATCACTCTTTCTATTTTTGAAAGCCGCATTAACGCAATCCGTTGCGTAGTTTAAAAGATCTAAGCGAACATAGATATATACGTACATAGCTACATAGGGACAAACGGCAAGAAGCATCATGGTTTTATACTATGTATAAATATATCGTCACGGGATACCAATCAGGTCCCCAGCGAGCGAGTTGCGGTGCTGAAGTTCGACTAGCCTCAAAGTCCATAACGATCACCCATCCAGTTCCAGGAGGCGAGGCGCAAACCTGTGTCTTTTTATTGGAGGCAAATTGAACAAGTTACAGAGATCCCAATTCGAAACTCCGTCTTTCCGTTTCCAGACACGAGTTAGTTCTGACACTCGTTGCCCTGCGCCCGGGAAATTCTTGCATGTCCAGGATATGTTACATCCACCGTACCGTAATCTGCATTACAAAAAATACCACTAGATTGTAAAATATCTTTGAAATACAGAAAAACAGCCTTGGTGCTAACACGCTGCCCTGCGGGACCCCAGCTTTCACGGGCTTAGAATCAGAGTACAAGCCGTCGACAATGACTTTGATGCTACGATCCGTAAGAAAGCTGAGGACCCATCTACATAATTTCTCAGGCAGCCCATAGGAAGGAAGTTTTGATAGAAGAACCTGTGCCAGACTTGATCGAAGGCTTTCGCAAAGTCCAAGCTCTAGAAATCCGTTAAGAAGACTACAGATAACCAGCCTATCGATCCTGACGGAATCCGTATTAGCAGTAACTGAAATTTACTTTACCTAATAGGTTTTTTTTTAACATGAACGAAATTTATTATTATTATTACATAATTACTAACATTATTACATTATTTAAACATAAAGAAATAGGAATTCAAAGTATTTAAACTTGCATACTTTTAATTAACTTGGCCCTAGCAGCCCTACACGAAGATCTACGTCATAGAGAACAATTTGCGAAACGCATCGAATAGCTTTATCCACCGTCAAACCATTATCGACTGTACATTCGTTGTAATAAAGCCGATAATCGGTAAACACAATCACCACTTTCCGAGAGCATCGAAGTGACTCTGTGAGATATTTTGTTAGTCTACTTTCGGCATTATGTTAAAGATAATAAAGTCGATAATGGCTTAGCCGCGGAAATGCCAAGTGTGAGTCGGCCCTCAATATGCCGTAATGTGTCAAAGCTACTGGTTATTACCAGATTTCAAAGACGGTGCGAGCATTCATAGAAAATCCATAATTACTCCAAGTTTAACTGCATTTAAGTTGAAACCATTAAGGAACAACAGAAATAACTACACTTCAAAATTATTTAGACTCACTATTGGTTACTCATTATACTTTGGGATAAGGAAGAATGACCGTAGGTTGTCCGGCAGAGTAGAATAGCACCAACCCCTTACACTCGTGGGTGTCGTACAAGGCGACTAAAGTTTTCGAGGCCAAAGATCTAGAGTCTCCGTGGGCTTGAAAATGGGAATCAGCGTTTTCCATTGTTATATTTATAACACTGCGATCTTAAACCCGCCAAGCGTGGAGATTATAGAAATAACCTCCCCTTTCGTGGTAGAGGCCCTAAGTCCTATAGTAGACTGTGATGATGAAAGGAGAGCGTGGTGGCCTTATGGCTAACGGGTTCGACTCCGAGTGTTTAGTCTTTAAATGGTCTCGCATTTTTTTGCGCATCCATAGTGATACTAGCTCATTTGGTACTTTGACTAATTTTTTTTTTCAAAATTCAAAATTTCTTTATTGATTAGGACATTAAATATCTCTTTCAATCGTCAAAAAGGAGGGGGGTAGGAAAATAGGAAGGACACACACGTGACGGTGGAAATTATGGTTTGAGTAACACTAATGTTCCTGCCAACCCAATTCCTCTAGAAATATCAAGAGCCTTTAGTTTCCGGAAGACCTCCGAGAGTGTGGGTTGGTTGTCCTAAATATTACTGGCATGTGAAACCACGCACGTGCTTCACTGAGGGGCACACTGAAAACCAGCGCCATGGTGTCAGCCGTGGCTTATGCTGAGTGTGGCCCCGTTGCACGTCTCCTTATGGCACAGGTAAAGAAGTAACGATAGCATTGTCACTTTCTCATTGTTTCTTGTATGCTGTATTATGTCTGTGCCATGTGTGAGATAGATGTAATAAACGATTTTTATTTATTTATTATAAATACTTAGACCTATATCGAACCACGCTACTACATTTGAGCAGGACATGGGCAGCTCTACGTACTGGGCTGTCCGCCAGACCTACGGTAAAAGGTGTAATAATAATAAATATTATGGCCGTGTCCAATTTGCCGTGTGGTGTCCGGCAGAGTAGAATAGCACCAACCCCTTACACTCATGGGTGCCGTACAAGGCGACATATGTTTTCGAGGCAAAAGATCAAGAGTCTCCGTAGTCTGGAAAATGGGCAGCAGCATTTTCCATTGTTATATTTAAACACTGCGATCTCCAACCCGCCTGACAAGCGTGGAGATTATGGCAATAACCTCCCCTTTCGTGGGAGAGACCCTAAGTCCTGCAGTGAACTGTTACGGGCTGTGATGATGATGATGATGGCCGTGTCCTTTTAGTGCCCTGGTTACCATTTTGAGTTGTTTTTTATTAGTTAGATTAGTTTGTTGGATAGGGAGGGGGATATCATGGGAAGGTCCTCTCTTGCTTGTCTGCAATCATTTGATACTTGTGTTTGGTAGGTCGATGTGCTGCCTTCTGTAAAGGTTAACTCTAAAAATGACAATAGTTCCATGTGCCCCGATTTCATGAACCAAACTAAACCAAACCAAACTAAACAATTAAAGATTGAGTACAATTTGTAGGTAGGTAGCGCTGTATGGGGAGCGATTGCCGAACGCCCATCAACAGACTTTACTGTTAAGGGGAAGCTTACATAGGTAAGCCCATTAATATTGTAATAAGTTTGTAAGGAAGTATATTTGGATATTTGATGAAAAGGCCAGGAAAATGATGATGTTACAACTTCACGCAAAAAATAGTGTACGATATTGTACGGATATTTAAGAAAATTTGTCAGCAATATAGCTTATAACCCAAAATAAAACATACCCAGGCTCTAGGCTATTCCGAAATTAAACGTGGTTCCCGCGGGAACCGGTTTGTAACGTTATAACCCAATTTAAACCCAGTTCTTAAATATAAGATAATCAATTCACGGAAATTAAATATTAGATAAATAACTCACAACGGAAATTAGTTTCAGACTTACAGCTTGACCAGTGCCTCCAAATCCTTGACAAGAGAGAAACTTATAAAAAAATAGAGAGGATGCGTATGTTTTCATGATCGATCTAAGATGGTACATGCCCTAACACAACCAGCATAGGTAATATTCAATCAGTTCTTTAGACCCCAAGACCAAGGCGTCGTTTTCCCAACCATAACGAAGTGCAACTCATTGCTTCAATGTCAAGTAAACAGTTTTTTTTCGGACTGGCAAAACAAAAGCAATCGGAACCAATTTTTTATCGATATAAGCAAAGCAATCTCGTACTCGTCAACCCGTGAAAACAGAAAAAAAATTTGAGTACTTAGTACCATAGGTCACTAAAAATCATCTTAACGTTAATGTCCCGGTTGTGCTCTCTCGCGCACGAAGGCCCGGGGTCTGCCTTGACCGTGATCCAGAATTTTCAGATCAGGTAATTACAGTGGAGCAACTGCCGTCTGACCTCCGTGACCCTGCCCAGGAACGACCAGTTTGGATTGCGGTTAGACATTCAGTCCCTCACCGTAAGAGCATCGGTTAGTATTCAACTAATGTACAAAACTCAGCAAAGAGTCATTAGGAGAGGCAGTGTGGGATTCGAACCTCTATACAAGCTAGATCGAACAAAATATGTACATTTACTCTAACCTTTATTCAGAGAGTTTCCTCTATCTATATCTCCACTTCTCCTTAACGGCCCATAAAGCAGTGTTGCCACAACAGCGGACCACACACGCGGCGCAGGAATAGCTCTTCCGCTGCGCACGCGCAGGTACGACACTAGGCGATGCGGCATTTAAGGGAGACGAACTTTGATTAGTTACTATAAATAATAATTTTTTTATACAACTAAGGTGGCAAACAAGCTTACGGCCTGCCTGATGGTAAGCAGCCTATGGACGTTTGCAATACCAGGGGCATCACCGACGCGTTGCCGACCCCGTAAAAACCGTTCATCATATTGACGGATATCCCAGTTGTGCTCGTTGGCTCGTGCGCGAGGACCCGAGGTTCTCCTTGGATATGATCTAGGATTTGACAGATCGGGAGGCTAATTGTATAACTCTGTTGCGGACAATAAACTGATCTCAATGAGCAGTTCTCCAATAGTTATCTAAAGCATTCTTAACCACTCACTAGATGGCGCCCCGATAATTTTGGTAATTGATAATCGCTTGAAATAGGTTCTTAGCAAACAGGATATAAACACTGGGTACGTTGTATTGGATAATATTGTATTTGTCCATAGATTTCAATCATTTTAGAGGTTGTAATAGTGATGGAACATAGTGCCAACATCAATAAATATTTCTTTTTACACTTTGTTCAACCTTTAACAGTTATGTTTATATTAATAAATGTTTTATTTTTAAGTTTAGTATTAGTTGGCTGCCTGAAATCACTTACACCATCATACAGATTATAAAAATATTACCAAAATTGTAGGAGCGCCATCTATTGATGCTTTTTGAAACCAACTATCAATACCTACTGGAAAACTCCTCATTACTTTTGCGATTACGTTTGATTAATGGTTTCAGTTAATTGCAATGGAACTGTATCTTCAATTGAACACATGAAATCGATGATACAGAATCGCAAAAGTAACAATATCAATCATTGAAATCAGAGCATTGTTAGCAACAGAGTTACGCAATTAATATCTACCGTCTATCTGACCACCGTGACTCTATTAACAGGGGAACCTGACCAGATAAGATACGCAAACAGTCAGTCGCCTGAATATCGAGTCGATGAACTAAGATTGATCTTGGTAAGAAATTGAATGAATGTTGGTGAAACGATTCGAAACGGTCAAGTGACCTCCTACACCAGACTAGAACCGAGGTTAAGCAACGCTCGCACAGTCCTGAAACTGGATGGGAGACTATAGGTTTTAAGACTTTCGTGGTTCTCCACTACACTTGCACTAAACATATTATCGGGTTTGGGGGGATGGGAGACCGTTTCGTACTTTGATTCTAGTCGAACTTAAGAACCGCATCGAGCAGCCACTCTTTAGGTGTGTGTAATACCGTTGGCGATGCAAGATTCAAGTTCCGCTCATAATTCGGTGGCTAGTTGAACAGACTCGGGAGCTGATTGACGGTAGATAGGAATTATTAAATCATCTAAATGATTAAATCATCGATATTTTTTTAAAGCTTTTTTATAATCTTAATGAAATATATTATTTTAATAATGACATTAAAATATTTACAGTTATAAAATTAAATTTATAATAGCTTAAATATACACTAATGCATATATGTACTAAAAATTAAAAAAGTCGTCATCGTTTTTAAAGTTATATGCATATAATTAAGACCATTTTTGATTTCTTTTGCATCCTTCGGCTGTGGTTTCCGTAATTCGCAAGTCAGAAAAAAATTTCGTTTACATTGTAGCAATGAGTTGCACTTCGTTATGGTTGGGGAAACTACGACTTGGTCTTGGGATCTGAAGAACTGACTGAATATTATCTATGCCGTTTGTGTTGGGGCATGCACCATCTTCGACCGCTCATGAAAACATACGCGTGCTCGTCCACACAAAAATTAAGATTAGAAAGGATCGCCTGCGCTGGTTTGGTTACGTGCTGCGTAAGCTTCAGTGATAGGTACACGGGACCTGCCTGTATCAGAAAAGAGGCCAAGCGGGAGACCTGAACTCCAATGCAAGATCCAACGGCTTACGATGCGAGGATTCCGAAGACCGGCCACAGTGGAGAAGAAAGAATAGGAGCGTACTTACCTATGATGATGATGAGAACACTCACAAAAGTTGCAAACTTATGGTGTTATCCACAGGTATTTGACATTTTTTGAACCTATTTTAACTGAAATATGGTTAGTCACTTTTTCAAATTCAATTATTTCATTGACAGAGAAATACTTCTATGGATTAACACTCATACACATAAGTAGTAAAACAGACATAAATCGACTGAAAAAATATACACTCTAATCTTCTTGCCTGTGCCATGTAGGGCGTGCAATTTTAGCGCATCCAACAATTGGTTACTCCTTGGGAGACTATAAACGGCGTATAAACCAGTGATAGTTCTAGGCGTAAACCCGTAAATTTCAGGAATAAAATATAATAGTTTCAGCAGCAATTTTTATGATTCCTCATAATAGGATTAGTTATTAGTTCATGTTGTATTGTTTGACTCTAAGCGCATAATTATGGAATAAGTTCACTGTTGAGAATGACGCAATCCTCTGGATACAGAATTTGAGGGAGAAAATTACTTTGTGATGTTTTAATAATCATGTTGTTATACAACTTAAACTGCCTTACAAACAAGTCTCCTTGTTGACATTACTGTAAGTACAATACGAGTAGGTGGTCATCTTGGCGTTGTGTTGCCAGGGTCTGCCTTGACCATGGTTCAGGATTTGGCAGATAAGGTAATTATAGTGGAGCAACTGTCATCTGTCCCCTGTGACCCTGTACCAGATTGGATCATGGTTACACATTCAGTCGGCTGAACGTGCAGGTTTCATTACAATGTTTCCTCACGGTAAAAGCATCGGTTAAAATTCAACTAAAGTACATAACTCAGAAAAGAGTCATTAGTACATGGCCGCAGTGGGGTTCGAACCCAATGCCTATCGCTTACGAGACAGATACCTTAACCACTATACCTCCAACGCTCGTTTACAATTTTTTAATGCTTAAACAAATTCACACAGCGCCATCTAGCCCCAAACTAAGCAAAGCGTAATTTTATGGGTGTAAGATAACTCATAAACTACTTATACACTTTTTATACATACAATATTTGATAAGTGTCAATTCAAATATTAAATTGACAGTTAACAAGCCATCGAGTCAACCAGTAGTTGAAGCACGTAACAAATAACACGTCCGCGATTATCATCGCAACTGCATACGTGACATTGGCTAGTTACCATTACCACGTGCAAAGGTATGGTTACGTTAGTTTCTGTGGCTATGATTGGCTGTGGTAAAATAGGAAAATTGAGCGGCCTACACACCTTAAGTTTTAACTGCAGAGACTGTACAGTCATACTGTTTTTTTTTTTTTTATTACTCTACTAGCCAGGCATTTGACCGCCACCTCACCTAGTGGTAAGTGACGATACGGTCTAAGATGGAGCATGCTTGTCTAGGAACAGCCTATTCACTCTAGCCTTGAAGGCATCCAGATTATATTGATCAGGGAACACGCTCGCAGGCAACGCGTTCCATTCCTTAGCCGTACGTATTATAAAAGTCGAGCCAAAGCGGGTCGTGCGGATAGTAGGAAGATCCACGACATAAGGATGAAGCGCTCGCCCGGATCGTACGTGTGTAGGCAAAACTATAGGAGAACTTTCCAGTTGAACTGAACGGATGATCGAAATAGTATCGGCAGAGTAGAATAGCACCAACCCCTTATACTCGTGGGTGTCGTAAAAGGCGACTAATGTTATTGGGGCAAAAGACCTAGAGTCTGTAAAATGTTCAGCAATGTTTTCCATTGTTATATTTATAACACTGCGATCTCCAACCCGCCTGCCAAGCGTGGAGATTATGGAAACAACCTCCCCTTTCGTGGGAGAGGCCCTGAGTCCTGCAGTGGACTGTTATGGGCTGTGATGATGAATCGGAATTTCATTAGATAAAACTATACACTGTGCAGTTAAAATTGTAAGTGTGTAGCCAAAACAGCGCAGTTGTTGTGTTAATACCTTCTTATCATATTTTATTCTTTACGAGTTTTTGAAGCGAGTGAAATGAGGGTAGGTTAGGCTCTTTCCTCCTTTTGAGTCGGGTAAAAACTCAACTCAACGTGTGGTTTTAACTGTTCAGTTAAGGTTTGTAGCCCGTTTTAGATGGACGCATGTAGGTAGAGACCAATAAACCCAGTATAAGATGAACTAGCGTCTCTGTAGAAGCGCATAGCAACGTTAGCTCCTTCTATACTGGTTTTTGGTGGGTCAATTTACGGTCTTCTGTACCTAAACTGTACTGTCTGAGGCCGTGTGGTGTCCGGCAGAGTAGAATAGCACCAACCCCTTACACTCGTGTGTGTCGTACAAGGCGACTAATATTTTCGAGACACAAAATCTAGAGTCTCTGTAGGATGGAAAATGGGCAGCAGTGTTTTCCATCGTTATATTTATAACACTGCGATCTCCAACCCGCCTGCCAAGCGTGGAGATTATGGCAACAACCTCCACGTTTCGTTGGAGAGGCCCTAAGTTCTGCAGTGGACTGTCATGGGTTGTGATGATGTACCTACATCCTGAGAGCAGTTAAGTGTCAAACACCCATTTTCACTGAACTCGAATTAAGCATTACCTAACTAGGAAACACTGATCTTTAGTATTGGCCTTACCAGGCTTTAGGCGATTTATCTATCTGATTACGATTCGCGTTGTAATGTTGGTAAATATAAATTGAGTAGAGCTTTGTGTAGATAGCATTGCTCGCGAAATACAAAGGAACCGAATTTGACAGGTAGCCAACAAGAATAACTCATAATATAAACAATGACCCTTGTCCTTACACCATAACCTCAAAGCAATCTTATATGGTCCTACCTATAGCAGGGTTTAAGTTACGAGGGTTATCCCCAGCCTCTTCAATAAGCACACAAATCGAAAACACAGAACCAGATACGACCTTTTAATCACTGGACAAAAACACCTTCACCTTCCATTCACAGCGCCCGTGTTTACCGAGAAAACCCACCGCCACGAAAATTGGAAACGAGCGCGGGAAAACTGACAGCTGTCACTCTGACAGCCAAAATGGCGGGAACGCGCACACAAATTGATGGTTGTGCGTTACGGAGAGAGTGAGCTTTCATGATGCTGATTAAATATTAAATGGTATGCCTTGTCTATTATTTGATTTAAATGCTCAGAGGGGTCTGTAATCAAAATCAGAAATCTGTCTGCTACATGGCAGGGTTAATTTGGGAGGTCGCATTTGAATGGCTGTGTATTTTGAGTGATTTCGAATGGCCATGTTGAAGATTGTTTTATATGATAAGTGAAAGCTGGGGTTTTCAGTGAGCGGGTAAATGTTTATTCTATTTAAATTGTGCTCAATTGTTTCGTGAGTTTTTGGAGGCCTTTCTACTTAGACTAGGTACCCAGTTATCTCATAGTCGTAAGCACAGATCACATCAAACAACCTTGTTTGATGTGATTTGAGGTCGTAAGACTTATGATATTGACGACCTGCGGGGCTATTGGCTAACTCAATAGGCAACTGAATTTGACATTAGATAATTCTACACTAGGTCATCATTACAATGATCAGAGAACAAACTCTAAGAACAAAACAAGGGTAACAGCGATATGAATAGTCTATGTCGCCTCTTTCTATAGTAAAAAAAAAGTTGCAATATTAAACGACAATTTTTTCCACTTAAAAGCGAAACATTGGACTGTCGGTCGTTCGCAAATTACATTCACTGGTTGCCTAATAACAGTGACGTTGCCGTACCTAGTAATTCCGCGCAGAACCTAACAATTACCTTCCTGAGTTAAGCAAACAGTATGTACTGTGTAGGTTCTTCGGAATAACAGGTATTTACCTTATTTAACCATTTAGAGAATGGCAACTTGATAAGTACAGCTTTAGCGTACCTGTATATACAGGATGATTACAAATTAATAATACATGGGGATACAAATAACTTTAACTATGGCAACAAGTCTGAAATCGCAACAAATATTCAGGTGTTCAATACATTTTGCTAGAATTCGTTTTCAATTTTGTAAGAAACAGCTGATATTTTTAGAGATTTCAGAGTTGGTGCCTTAGTTTACTAATTTGTTATCACGGTCATATGCATACGTAACCCTTGATATCTTAATTTTAAGTCAATCTATATGAATACACTATCAGGCGAGCGTCGGTGGCCGAGCGGTTAGAGTATCCGACTCGTAAGCCAACGGTCCCGGGTTCGAATCCCGCTCCGGCCATGTACCAATGACTGTTTTCTGAGTTATGTACATTAGTTGAATACTAACCGATGCTCTTACGGTGAGGGAAAACATCGTGATGAAACCTGCACATTCAGGCGACTGGATACACATCCAGTCGCCTGAATGTGCAGGTTGGATCCAACACAACCACACAATGGTTACACAACCATGATCCAATCTGATCAGGTTCCCCTGGTAGCCGGGTCACTACCAGGGAGGTCAGATGGCAGTCGCTCCACTGTAATTACCTGACCTGCCAAATCCTGGATCATGGTCAAGGCGGACCCCGGGCTCTCGTGCGCGAGAGCACAACCGGGATATTAACGCTAAGATGATTATTATTTATTATATGAATACACTATTATTACAAAGCGTGTGCGTATTAGTGTAATTTCATACATTAGTCGACGGTTTTTAATGTACCATGCAAATATGTGGATTAAGTGTTTGGCCGAAATATACATTTTCAAGATTAGACCTAATTTGATCGGTATAAGATTCACAAACAATAAATAAAATAATCATCTTGGCGTTAATGTCCTGGTTGTGCTCTCGAGCTCGAGGGCATTCAGTTAGAGCTCCTCTAATCTAAAATGACGCGCCCCACTATCGCATTAACGCACACAAGCAAGTTTAAAATATGGACGCAATACATATACAAATGCCGTTGTAATTGGTCATTCAGTTGCCGGTGAAATTCAAACGTAGGAGCACGCGTCGTTCATTGGCTCCCACACAGATGAAGTGTCGTTATCAATATTTACACTCACACATCGAAATCAACTAACTAAGTAGTGGGGCGCGTCATTTTAGACTAGACGAGCTCTACCTGAATGTGCAGGTTACATTACGATTTCCTGCATCGGTTGGTGTTCAACTAACGTACATAACTTGGAAAAGAGTCATTGGTACATGGCGGCAGTGGGATTCGAACCCGGTACTTTTCTCTTGCGAATCAGATAACTTTACCACTAGTATAATAACGTTTCTAAAAAGGCTGAGGTGACGGCTTACCATCAGGCAAGCCGTAAGCTTGTTTGCCACCTTAGCGGTATAAAAAAAGGAAATATTCCTGAACACTAAAAGAGTGCTCATCCATTTCTACAATCACACATCAAATAAACTGGTAAACAAAGCCTAGTAAAGGAAATAGATTGAGCAATAGGTCTTGTTAGCTGAGACATAAGTACCTAATTTCATGTCGTATTAAGTTATTTCAGTAAATTGCTTTAGGTTCTGTTCTCGGTATGTTGTTATAGAAATCAAGTTAATATAACAAAGACCAGGTAATAGTTCAGCGTTGCGTGTAAGATCAAATCTCTAAGTAATATATTCTACAATCTTTTTATCCTCCACATATTAAATTATTATTATATTAGCCTTTGCACACAACTGGATAAGATTATTTCTACTTTTTAATGAAGTTATTCTTGTGTGAGCAATAAAGAGTTTATCTATTTATCTGTATTAGTAGAAAATACCGTAGGCCGATTGTGTCTGGCAAAGTAGAATAGCACCAACCCCTTACACTCGTGGGTGTCGTACAAGACTACAAATGATTTCGAGGCAAAAATGTAAGTCTCCGTAGGCTGGAAAATGGGCAGCAGCGTTTTCCATTGTCATATTTATAACACTGCGATCTCCAACCCGCCTGCCAAGCGTGGAGATTATAGCAACCACCTCCTCTTTCGTGGGAGAGGCCCTAAGTCCTGCAGTGGACTGTTACAGGCTGTGATGAAGATAACATACCTGGTATAAAATAAATTCGCTTTCCGTGTCTATTTGTCAGTGTATCCGCTTACTCCTCCTAAACCACACAACGGATTTTGATACGGTTTTCATCATCAGTTAGAGAATTTCGTTCGGAAGGTTTACCTATTTATAATACATTCTTAGTAAAAAGGAAAGCCGAGAAAAACCGCGCGAAGCCGTGGCGGGTCGCTAGTTTCGATATACTATAAATCGATATTATACAGGACGGGCGTTTGGATGTTGGATATTTGTTCGTCTTCGCGCAAAAACTACTGAAAGGATTTAGATACAATTTTGCAAAATAACTTAAGATAGATAGATAACTACTTATCCCGAAATTTCATTTACAAAATCTAGAACCGCAGGTGCGTTGTCACTGTAAGGACTAAGATGAAATGCCTCATGCCTGTTGTTGCGCTGATGGCGCTGATTGGCTAGATTGGCCTGTGTTAATTGTCCAAGCACATTTATTTATTATTACTATTATAACTCTATTAATTATTATTATTAAATACCTTGTAATTGGTAAACATCTTCCTTTATCAGTGTCCAAACGGAAAGCAACTTACGTTACCTTCAATACCTCCGTAGTCCTAAAAGTAAATACAAATTTGTATGGAGGGTGGAAAGGAGGGGTTGGGGGGTGTTACAGCCCCTTTGTGGTCGCACCTGGCCGATCCCATGTAGGGTGACCATGGTGTTGGCTGTATGAGGATCGATTATTTTTATGGAGACCGATATTTTCTTCTTTCTATATTTAATTATCATAGTTGTTGTACTAACCGTAACCATTACTGCAGATTTGATACAGTCAAGTTAAAAAATATATGTATTTCTGGCCGATCAATTGCCAATTAATTGTGTTATCATTAACCTTGACGTTGGCGAATTAACTGTCAAAATACAGTGGAAGCCATAATTTGAAAAGAAGAAGAAGAGGAATTATTAATAGCCAGGTTAGACCACCTAACATTACACCTTGTGGTAATCAGACTTCATTCGTACCTTTTCTATCTGAGTATTTCCGTACTACGCTGTTGTTACTTTATATTAGTTGAGCACCGAAAGATGATCTTACGGTGAGGGAATACATAGTTGTGAAACATGCATATTCAGGCAACTGAATGTGTAATCATGATCCAATCTGCGGGGCTATTGGCTAACTCAGTTGACAACTGTATTTGACACTAGATAATTCTACACCACGTCATCTACGTTGAAAACTGGCAATAGCGTCTACCAAATTAGAGTAGTGCCAGATTTTTTTTATGTCAAATTCAGCTGTCCACTGAGATAGCCGATAGGCCCTCTGGTCAGCCTCTAGTAGCTAGTAACTAGTAGGGTTATGGAGGTCAGATGGCAGTTTCTCCACTTTTACCTGACTTGCCAAATCCTGGATAATGGTCAAGGCGGACCCCGGGACCTCGTGCGTGAGAGCACAACCGGGACATTAACGCCAAGATGATAATGATGAAAATAAAGCTCATAATATTATCAAGATAGCAAAACGTATGGCCACCCTCACCCACCCCCGAAATGCGGGCGAAAATCATATTTTACAATCTTCTGAACATTTTTCTTAATCTATTTCCGTGGGTGTGTACACCGCACTATGCAACGGGCGTGGAATGGAATATTAATGGACTGTGTGTACACGCCTTTATAATGGCCGCTCGCAGGAGTTTGCTGGAGTGATTTGGATGTTTTTTATTCAATTAGTGGGGGGTATAGAGGCTTAAAAATATAATAATCATCTTGGCGTTAATGTCCCGGTTGTGCTCTCGCGCGAGGGTCCGGGGTCCGCAATAACCATGATCCAGGATTTGGCGGATTAGGTAGTTACAGTGCAGCGACTGGCGTTTGGCCTCCGTGACCCTGCTACCAGGGGAATCTGACCAGATTGGATCATGGTAACTGTCACTGTAACTGTAACTGTGTAACATAACATCAACCGGTTCGGATCCCGGTACCGGATTGGTTGTAGGCAACAAAAATGAAGAACCGCATGTGCGTTGTCACTGTGAGGACTAAGATAAAATGTCTCGTGCCTGCGATTGCGCTGGCTACCTTATCCTTCAAACCGGAACACAACAACGCAAGAATTGTTGCTTGGCGGCAGAATAAGGCGGTGGTACTCACCCAGGCGGACTCCTCAGCCTTGACAGAGTCCTACCACCTGATAAACACACGTTAAATGACATAATTCAATTGCCAATTACGTTAGAAGTTTGTTATCTGACAGCTGAAGATATACGTAATATCTCAACAGACTTCCGACTGTGATTTTAATGGAGGCAATCATTTTTTTATATCTTATTTAAAACACACGTGGTGTACCCAAATAAATTTCACGTCAGGGAAATATTCAACCTTATTGGGCAGTCAAAAAAAGAGCTACAGCCCAACGAAGACGGTGGAAAAAATTATAATCGACCTCAGCATAAACAACATATTTTCGAAAATTACGATGCGATTAATACATTTATAATATCGCCGACTCATTCTTTCATATACGTCCATCCCTTTTAGGGTCATTTTTGAAAATGGAACACCGAATTAGTCTCGCTTTTTCATCTCCCACCGGGACCGATTTTAATCTTTTTTTTCCTTTTTACCGCCGCAAAGGACGTTGAAAGCGGCCATGTTGTGAGACTTTTTTTTTAATTATCAGTGTTTCTGGCGCGGATACTTAGGCCCGTAATCTTTATTCCCTTTTTTTCGTTCGGGACAAATTTATATTTTTCGGTAGAATGTCATTTGGTTAAATTGCGAGTTTGTTAATGTCGCCAGCTTTGGGTACGGGGTGTTCAGAATAGGATGTTGAATAAATAAATAAATAAATATCTGAATACAATGTACATATTTCAATACGAAATAAAACATACATCATTATACAAAATAAAATCAAAACAAAACGTAAGTACAATTTGACGACGTGAATGGTTCAGTTGGTTAACACAGAGTCTCACACAGAGGTCTCGGGTTCGATTCTCGGCCAGGCTGAAATTGAACTGAATAATTTCAATTTTAATTCTGTTCAGACCTGAGTCTGGTTGTTGTACTCGTATGTATAATTTAAAGCATTCAAAAATATATATTTATAACACTTTATTGTACATTAAAGGAGATCGTAAAAATACAGTTTAAAACAATAAAGGTATAAATATATAAGCAGATAAGCAGTTTTCTGGCACCCTTAACACAAGCTGTGCTAACTTTGGGGCTAGATGTCGCTGTGTGAATTGTGCAATTTATTTATTTAATTCACTAAAACGAATTGGCATTGCCGTGCTGTGGCCCTCACGGTCGATAAAAGGACCTCACTCAGCATGAGCAGTGGCCAAAGTCCGAAATCCTCTACAAATGCATGTTGTCGAGTCAACCATGTGTGTTGTCTAAGATAAAACTTAAGTGTGTATAATCACCAAACCAATGCACACGGGTCTCATAGGTATAATCCACGCCCAATCAGAATGGAAAGCCTGTGAAAACCTAAACTGAATAAACTTATTTGATTTTATTTGAAAGAAACTTTGTCTAAGTACCTAAATGGAAATGTATGTTCATTTGTAATCTTACATTGTTTTTGTAATTTTACTAACATATAGACTAAGAAATATCTAGTAACACTTTCAGTCTGCAGTTGCTCCAATACATGAATAAATAAAATATTATTTTCTTTATTTTTTTTTCTTTCTTAAATTTAAATTTTATACAATATAAATATAAAATGGCTTAAGGTTCCATCGCTAAAAGGCACGGCTGTTTTGAGAGTACGCGGTCGTAAAGCTTTTGGTTTTATGTACGGAACGGATTTTGATGTGGTTTCTACTAATTACTAATATTGATAATTTCTTCCGGAAGCTTTATGGCGCGTTGCTCCAATTCTATATAAAACTGAAACGATAACACCCTCTATAAGCTTAAGGTCCAGGTACAAAAACTCGGAAACCATAATTGTTTAGTTTTTTGGTTTTTCTTACGCCGATTCCTAACGGCGGCAGATGGGTTTTGGTATTTTTTTCGATACCTCGCCCCTTATTTAGGATGTACCTTACTATGTATTAATTGCTCGGGGCCGATTGCAAAAGGCACGGTTAAGGTTAAGCTAGGATAAGTTTGGTTTAAGTTTTAGTCAGAATTAGCGACCAGCTGCCTTATTCGCTTATTTACCTTGTTTTCCCGAATTGATTCCGAGCGCTCGTTTCCGCAAGACGAGTCAACCATATCGCCGAAATCTTTCACGAGTTTGCCATGTCAAAGCCATGTACGTATAAAGGATTTGGTTCAATCATTTTTGTGTGTAAAGGTAGAAGTGTGAGTACATCACTCGCGATCGAGAAAATTGTCTATTCATGATATCTACGAAAAATGCTGTCCGCGTACGTTTTGGAAATACGGCGAATCTGATGGAGTTTGAGATCAAAGTCTGTGCTCGAGGCGTAAGTACATTAAGATAAGACATGTATGCCAACACTGAAGCCGTCGTCAAAACTATCGTAAGCGTTACTGTAGGTGTTCACCAGGGTTCTGTGCTGACCCCTTGTTTTATGTCTTTTTACCGGGTCACATCAAATATTGTCATTTATATTTATTTTTATTACCATTTTAAACTTATCAGTTTCTTCACAGATTTAACCTGAGTTGTTCTTAAAATACGACTCTTCGTTAAAAGAAAATACTAAATGTATTTTGTTTTATTCATATATTTAGGCCGGCCTGCCTTTACGGTGCTCATGTCCTGGACGACGGTGGCCGCAAACCTCAGGTGGGCCTCCTAAGGCAATAAAAAAATTATGCTTAGTACGTCCCTTCGACCTTATCCCTAAAATTTATAACTTATAAGCTACTGCTACACATGCTTAAGTATTAGTTACCTAGCACCCATAACACAAGCTTTGCTTACTTAGGGGCTAGATGGCGTATTTGTCAACGATTATTTTTTTATTTTTTTTATTTTTTTATTATGAGTCCGCAATACATTTAATTAATAATTCAATTAATACATCAATTGTCAATATTTCAAAGTACAATCAATTACCGATAAACGATTAATTACCAATGAGCATTTTTAAAGCAATTGACGTACCTACCAAAATATTGACATTACAGTTAATTGATAATAACTACAATTGCCGTTTTGCGGACCCATAACAAGTATTTAAACAGTAGCATGTGTATCTATATTGATCTATTTAAGTTTAGGTCATTCATTGTCACAAATCAAATGACTTTCGATTATTTAGTATTTGATATTGAGTATTCAATTTATCGATAGCTATATGTCTGAAATATACGTACATGTATATTTTTAATTAAAAGAATAAATTTTTATTCCTGGAAGGATTTAAATCCGTTATATTTATATTTTTTGTTTATTATTATTATTATATTATTTTATGATTAATATATTATTTTTAAGCAAGTCTTTTTGTTGACATATGTACAATTATATTGACAGAATGTTATGTTATTAATGACAATAATTATGAATTTTGCTTTATTGTTTTTTACATTACATTGATAATTTTTTGACATGCAACAATGTTTTTAAATAAATAAACATAAACTTTAAACAGCTAACTAACGACTTACTTAAAATGGCGAAACCAGCCCTCCTAATCGACGTTCTTACCTAAAACTTTTACATTATATTATTAAAAACTTAAACGACTCTTGTTTATTTTCGGTGATAGATTCGAAGAAACTTTATTGGTCAAAGTTTTAATTAGCCCACTAAATTAGATTATTTACAGCATCAGATTGTATCTTAGATAGAATTAGATGCAATAAAACTGGGCGAGCTGTGATTATGATCTTGTAACGTGAGAAAATACCATTCATAGTCGTCTCCTGGATTACTGGAACAAGTAAAAGCTCGAGTTCTCCATATATCCAGCGACACAGGTAAATGAGAGGTGTTTGCCATATCAGGAAGCTACTCTGCTAACCGCTAATGATTTTTATTATATTATCAACACTGCGATCTCCAACCCGCCTGCCTAGCGTGAAGATTATTGCAATATTAAAATTCTACAATAATGTAGAGAACGGTGAGGGAAAACGTCATGAGGAAACCTGCACATTACCGTTACATACAGTCGTCTGAATGTGCAGATTTTACCATGGTAACACAGCCATGATCCAATCTGGTGAGGCTCCCCTATTGAAAGGGTCGCGGAGGTCACGTGGCGGTCGCTCTACTGGCGTCATGATGATTTCAATGTAGAGTAGTAGGAATGAACACTTAAAGGCATGGAACGCTTGTTTACTCCAAGTTCATAACATAAATCGCAGCCAAGAGATGTAAAACTAGAACACATACCTTAGTGTTACCATTTTGAGCACCTCCGAATAGAATAATTTATTTACTATAGAATGGAACGTGGTATCAAAAATGGCGACAACTGTTAGTATATGGTAGGTTTAACAGTTCTTGTCTATTTTCTATTATTAACAAACCGTTAAATTATTATTTTTTTGCACTTTTTTTAATTCATTTTTATTCGTTAGTTTTATTTAAATACAGACATATTAATAACAAGTCTCTCATAGTCTCTACATAGTATAAAATAAAGTTGATTTCCGCGTTTGTCTGTCTATTCGCTAACCCCAAAATTACGCAACGGATTTTGATGCGGTTTTCACCATCTGTTAGACTGTAATTTCTTCCGGAAGGTTTATACTTATCTAGGTAGGTGTTAATTCGTGAGACTCCAGTCAATGACGATGAGTCTTATGGTCAACATTCCTGCCAACTGAGCAACCTCCGTGCAGGAGCAAAACACGTGTCGAGTTTTATCAGTGATAGTGAAGTGATGGTGGTGTAGTGGAAGCGCTAGTGGGGACGCTAGTGGTAGCATCGTCTGGGCCATGACTTGGCGTGGCCCGTATGGAAGTCCCTTAACACTTTTGGTCGGCCGACGGCCGACGCAACTATTGCGCCAGCAATCGGCGCTACGCGTGTGCGCATACGCACCGCAGCTGGTCCATTCAATACGCGCGCTACGATACTTGGCTCTGCTGTAGCATCTCTGGTATCTGAGGTTGCAGTGGAAGTGTTAATAGACTAGAATAGAATAGAGGTTGGTAGATGCAAGGAAAATTGGTCCAAGTGCGGCTATACGGACGAAGAAACAAGCGTCTTGCTTCACCACAAACCATGCACCTTTTATGCTGCCCTTTGTGCACTGACACCTGCACAATGACAGACCTCTACGAAGCCACTGAAAATGTAGTGCGATTGGCCAAATTTTGGATGTCTAAAATATAATGTCTTTTGCCATCGACTCGCTAGAAGAAGAAGAGTGGTGGTTTTGAGTGGTGTAGTGTTGGAAGCCATTAATAGGTGAGACTACGCTAAAAATTCATACTGAAACAACTAATTAATTATACTTAAATACACACACGTATAATAAAAAAAGGCGGATCAACCCCGTACAAGCGGGGGCAGGTCGCTACTCCATCATCATCATCGTCCTAGCGCTCATCCCGGCCTCTGCCAGGGTCCGCTTTCCTACTCAATCCTCTCCACTTCGCCCGGTCTTCGGCATCCTCGCGTCGTAAGCCGTTGGCTCTCGCATCCGACTCAGCGATGTCAATCCATCGCTTCTTGGGCCGCCCACAGGGCCTCTTTCCTGATACCGGCAGATTCAGGCACCTATTTCCCACGTATCCCTGAGGCTTTCGCAACACGTGACCTAACCAGCGCAAACGAGCCTCCTCAATCTTATCTGCGATATCCCTCACGCCAAGGCTGCCACGGATGTGCTCGTTACGTACTCGATCGAGTCGCAAGTCTATACAAACTAATATTATAAAGAGGAAAAGTTTTTATGTTTGTGGGTTTGTATGTTGGGGATAATATCCGAAAGTACTGAACCTATTTTGAAAATTGTTTCATTGATAGGAAGCTACATTTATAACTTTTCATCCCGGAAAAATAATCGGATACTGCGGGATACGTCGCTAATTTACAACGTCAATTTCAATTTTTTTTATTCATACAACAGGGATCCGAAAATTTAATTTAGGATGATTGTTTCATTTCAATTGGCTCCCGGATCCTTCTTGGTATATATTTTGATTCTAAAAGAGAACTTGGGGTTTGTCATAATGTTGATATTGATTATATCCACCGCATCGTCACTTACCACCAGGTGAGGTGGCGGTCAAATGCTTGGCTAGAAAAGTAATAAAAAAAAAAAAAAAAAAAAACAGTAACAGGCTGGCACCGCATCAGCTCCCCTTAGGTTGCAGATGTTGCAGATGTCTATTCGACGGTGGACACTTTCCATCAGGTGGACGTCTGACCGTGTGTCCCCTAGGAGTAAACGAGGTAACCAAAATACCATCTTGGTGCTAATGCCCCGGTTGTGCTCTCGCGCACGAGGACTCAGGGTCAGCCTTGACCATGCCCCAGGATTTGGCAGATCAGGTAATTACAGTGGAGCGACTGCCATCTTACCTCCATGATCCTGTTTCCAGGGGAACCTGACATTGGATCATGGTTACACACTCAGTCGCCTGAATGTGCAGGTTTCATCGCGATGTTTTCCCTCACCGTAAGAGCATCGGTTAGTATTCAACTATTGTACATAACTAAAAAAAGAGTAATTGCTATCTACTAATTACTCTTGTTTTTTAGTTAGCCCGCAGCGGGATTCGAACATGGTACCTCTCGCTTACGTGTCGGATACCCTTACAGCTCGGCCACCGACGCTCCTAAGGATCAGTAGTAAGCAAAATGTACATCGTCTTTTTACAGCGCCGTGTTTAGTTATTTCAATTTAGCTAAGCTGATAATAATATCAGGGCCCCATACCTCGGCTGTGTAATCGTGACACCCCACCAAAAAGGTTCACGCACTAACGACCCACAAAATTAAGTTTTTAAACGAAAGCCGGCTCTTTGAAGAAGCAATCAAGTTTCCGAACGAACCAAAATGGCCGACGCCGAAAAATATTTTTTGTTCGCACCTTAATTATAGGGAGCACAGTGTGTAGGCGGGATTTTTATATATGGCTTGATTTGAGGCGTAGATTTGGCTTCAGGCTGACGTATGGCCGCATAGAAATTGAAATAATAATCATTAGAAACACCTAACGCGAGACAGAATCACTATAATCTCATTACTTAATGAAAAGCTGGCTGTACGTAAAATAGTCTTCGATAAAAAAGTAAAACCGTAGATGCGTGCTGGCCGTTAAAATTACCTACAGAGAAAAAATAAACTTGTAAAAAAGAAAAATGTGGGGCCGCTGTCATTTACAATTAAATGAAGGCGCTTGCGAAAATTTTAATTAACTTTAATAGTCGATGTTGTCGTTACAATGTTGTATTTGTTCAACTCGATTATTAAATATCAAAAATTCGTGGAATAAAATTAAAAGGCGCGGCTCCAACTTGATATTTTTAATAATTTCGTCCCATTACCATTATCAATTTACCACAGATACGTAAGTACGACTTAAAAATACCTACCTAATAATGTTTCGTTAAATTATTCAGGTATTCCAGTAATGGAGTCCGCGGAGGCCTAAAGTACGTAACGAAAATGAAACGTAACTCCTCGAACAGGTTCCGAAGAACATTATCATTAAATTAATTCAGCCCGCGCTTTTATTCAGTGGGATTATCAGGAAAGCAAAGCGAGATATGCACGAGCGCTCACAAAATCAACCTCCAATCTTTACGCCCGAAAAAGATATAAAAAATACTGGTGTATCGTAAAACGGAACGTAATTCGCGATCACGTACGCGCGCCAGGGAAACGTGTTTAATCACGAATGCGAGCCAACCCTTTTAATTTAAAAAGTAAATAAAAAAGAAATAAACGGCCAACGCGGCCAGGCATAAATTAATAATGTCATCTGGCCTAGCTCATTATCCATTGTCTCTTTTTGAAATTAAAAAAAAATCTCGACCGGTCTAATCTAACACCGCTGGCCAGTCTCACTCGCGCCTTCTTATATTACGGGTGCGAGCGAGACGGCTACAACGCCGCTGTTGCGCGCGTTTTTCCCGCTCACAACGTCATTGGTCGAAATGTGGCGCGTCGAGGGCGTCACCGTTCAGTTCCCGCCATAAATTGAGTTGTTGACACATTAATAAGCTTGAGGTTATGTTTTAATATTGTTTTTTTTTCCGGCCGGCCGAGGCAAGCGCGCGAAATTATAAGCCCTGAATATAATTATTGTTGTTATGAGGCTCGGTTTTAATGAGCAACGTGTGTGGCCGGAGGAATCGGGTTGCGTTGGTGATTAAACTGTTCCTCGTTTGGCCGTTCTCTGTACGAGGCGGCGATAGAGGCGACTCGTGTGTGAGGCCGAAACCGATGCATTGAGATCGTTTGTTCTTGGTTTTCTAAATATCTCATTTATTTATTTTTTAAACTTTATACACTAAAGGTACATTGGCGGACTTAAAGCTAAAGCTAAATATAAACTCGGACACTATGTCAATTGATTTGATATTATAGTTTGTGAGGATGGATGGATGTTTGGTTACTTTTTCGTTGTTTGTGAATCTAATTTACAATTATGAATAGAATAAAGTAACTCAATAAAGTGTACGGTAAGGGGCCTAAGAAGGAACCTTGCGGGACTCTTATTGGTTTAGGTTGTCCAGCCAAAAATGAAATTATTGACAACCACACCAAGAGATCTATTGTTAATTAACGATGATATCCAATGCAGAAAGTCACCTCAATCCCTAATTTCAGCTGGAACAAAATAGTAAATGAAAATGGACCTCTTAAGCATGCTTATAGGGCCCAAGAAGGAACCTTGCGAGACACCTCTTGGTATAATTGTCCAGCCATCAATGTAATAATTGATAACCACACCCTAAGATTTATTACCAAAAACGATGGTAACTAGGGCAGAAGATGACCTTACCTAATCCTAAATTTCATTAATTTTGAAGCCGGTATAAAATGGTAATCATTATAATGAAAATGCATGCAATCATTTTTTCAATTAAGCTTAAAATTGTATAGACATAGAACATATCGGTAGCAACTGTAACGATAATGCTTGTAAGATATAATTTAGAAATAAACAGTCAACTTAAAACATAAGTATTTTTATCACAAATATTGTATAATATTATATGTATAATCAAAATAAATACTTTTTCAACATTACTGTTACGCCATTACAAATATATTTAAAAGTGTGTCTTTAAGTATCTGTACTTTGTGTACTGTTTCTTTGACAAACTTTTGTTTAGATTTTTTGTTTATTCTTCACGTCTTTTTAATACTACTAATGTCACAAACAAGGAATAAAGAAAACAAAGTTACTAATAAGGTAAGCAGTTAGCGTAGCCTATGGACGTTTGCAATACCAGCGATATCCCATTTGCCGACACCGTAAAATACGCAAATGTTTTTTAAACAATCACAGCGTCAATGTCACCTACAAAACAACCCCTTTGTTAGAGTGGTAAAGGGCCCAAGAAGAAACCTTGTGAGACCCCTCTTGATATAGTCATGCAGCCAGAAATGTTATTGTTCACAACCAAGCCTGCGATCTATTGTAAATGAACGATGTTAACCACACAGAAGATTAGCGCTCAGAACTGCCGTAGTTTATGAATAGATATTGACACTGCGTAATGTTATATTATACAGGCTTTCTGTAACAGATTTTATTTTCATAGACACAATAAAATAACAGTAGTAACAAGCAATAAGAAGGTTTTTGATAATCTTCTGTCGATCGACATTTAAAAGAGATTTTTACCAAATTTGTAGACGAAGAAGATGCACCATTTTGTACATAATATAAAACAAATTAAGTAGGTACTAAAAATCGCTGTAAAGTACTTCAGCATCTGAAAAATATGGCTAATGTAATCACTACGCTGACTACTAAGGAGATTGTTTACAAATAATAAAATAAGCTTCCTGCCATAAGTATACAAATGAAAATTGCAAAAACATTGGGACAAATCGCGCAGAAATCGTGTACCTACGTCTTATTCTCAGGACTTAGGCGTCTTCCTAATGCAAGGTTTTTTGATAATCCCTACGCTTGTGGCAAGACACAAACAAAATCATTCACGTCTCAATTCTAATCATTCAAATTGAACTGCCTTTGTTTGACTAATTTCTAAAATAACTTTTTCTATGGCATTTATGAATATTTTTATGCTATTCGGTAAGCCAATTTGCAGTATTGTTGGTGTTTCTAAGTTTCTTTCTGATAAACACCTTTCAAATTACCATTTTTAAAACTAATGGATATCGTTAGGAAATTGAGAAGGCATTTTTTTCATTTCTTCTATAACTACAAAAAAATTATCAATTGAATAAAAATATGGCCCGCACGGAAGAAGTCGCGAGCGAAACTAGTATAAAAAACTACGCACACCTCCTATCATAGTCGCTAAAATTAAAATTAGAAACCGAAAAAACAAAACGAAACCAAAGTCCGGTCTCTATTATTCTGTGACCACGAATTTAATTTGATTTTACGGTCCGACTCTAGTTACTACCACCATATCGACGCTTTGTTGACGCTTGTATGGTTCTTGTATGGTGCTTGTATTGGAATACAAGCACGATACAAATAATCATCCAGCCAACCTGTGGAGATCGCTTTTATTGCTTACCTCGGAAGAGGTTACGTAAGTTCATAACAATACGTCGTATATTAACAGCTTTTAACAGTTCAAATTAAAAGGTTAAATTTAAGATTCCTTCTGAGAAGAAGAAGAATAATAATATTATTTATAATTATTTGTTTTAAATGTAACCGACAGATGTCGGAGTTCCCCCGACAAAGTCTAGAGACGTATAATAATCTTGGCGTTAATATCACGTGCTCCCGCGCGCGAGGGATCCGGGTACGCCTTGACCATGATCCAGGATTTGATAGATCAGGTAATTACAGTAGAGCGACTGCCATCTGACCTCATTGAATCATGGTTAAAAATTCAACGCCTGAATATGCAGGTATCCTCAGAATGTTTTTACTCGCCGTAAGAGCATCGGTTAGTGTTCAACTAATGAAAGTAAAAATAAAAAAAACGTCATTGTTACAAAATTTGACAAAGTCTACGTAAGTATGTATCCTCAAATATTTTGAAACTACTGAACCAATTTCAATGAAACAAAGTTAAGAACTATCTTGATTAAACTGGTTTTCAACACTGAGGCAAGAGACATCCGCACCAAAATCAGACAGACACACAGATACAAAGGTCATACATAATTATAACTCAGTCTTTTGCTTCGAGGGTCAGGATCATCATCCTAACGTCTATCCCGGCTTCAGCCAGGATCCGCGTTCCCACTCTTTCTGTTCCAAGTCGCAGGATCCTTGCATCGTAATCCGTTGGCTCTCGCATCCGACTCAGCGACGTCGATCTGTCTCTTCTCAGGCCGCCATTGGATCTTTCTCGGAATATCATTCCTACAATTTATTTTAATTTAATACCATCAATATTTGGGCTTTGCAATAATATTTGCTTATGCTCGCATAGACAAACTCACTCAGCACCATCTAACCCCAAAGTAAGCAAATATTGTTCTATGGGTGTTAAATAACTGATAAATTACTTATATACTATATATATTTTTAAATACATACTTATTATACATACTACATCGAGACCCAAGGTTTTCTTAGAGTAGAAAACATATACCTTTTTTATTACAAGCAAGAAAACGCAGCTACAAACTTTGATTTTTTCTAGCACCTTTCGAATTTATTTTAATTGACATACAAAAATCTTAAGAAATAATTTAACACATAATGAAACAAAAGACATTACTTACAAAATAAGCTTAAATAGTTTACGTATCGAAAACAATTTAACTTACAAGCATTGTTGTCACATCACTGATCCCTGCCGGGCAATGTCCACTGTGTAACGGATTACTTCTTGAAATCCCAACAAATTGTGTACGCTCAAACCGATTTCATACCAGCCTTAAACGACCGTGAACCCGGCGCGGAACACCTACAAAACATGCATTGTTAAACATTTTAACAACAGAATAAATGTCACAATAACCAGAACACCTTATAATCAATTTGCCACAAAATGCACGCCAAACAAGCAACACTGTGGCTGAAAGAGGCCAGAGACCAAATATTGAACTCTAAAAATGCTGGCCGTAAAGTTTAAAAAAGAACAAGCGTTCGCGCCAAAAAGTGCGGCGTTCTAAGAAGACTGTGTCACGGAAAAATTCGAAGTCCGATTCATTAAAATCGAGCGTAACTTATTAGGCATCCGACGTTACTTAAAACTAACACGTGAATTTTACATAAAAGTAAACATTGTACAGTTTATACTAAGGTGCATTTTAGTAAAACCAAAGTAAAGTAATCTTTAAAGTGTCGGTGCAGTATCCTGGGGCGACGCAAATTGCGCCAAAACACCGAGCCCAAAGGAACCCAACCAGCCAGGAATATTGACGTTTAAATTTGACAGGTGCGGAAAAAAGAAAAAAATGTCGCCGCATGTCACCTGCCCATAGACAAAGGAGTGTTTACGGCGTCGCAAATTTGTTTATTGATGTTGTGAGATTTGTGTGCCTTTTCGTTTTTGTTGTTTGAGGGTAACGTTTGATTTTGTATGCATTGTCCGCTTTGTTCCTGCGGTGGTATTGTCTGGCTCAATGGCTCTGGATACTACTGTTTTTAAGTGTTACGCGTGCTATCTTTTTTCAATGTGGATGGCATAGAACCAGCCAATGTTTTCTTAGTATTAAGTATTTAATATTCTGTGGTATTGTAAAGCGAAGAGGCTGTTGAGTTAAATGTAGCGATTACTTATCACCATACCACTATAAACCTAAGTTATAATGATGTGACGATACCGCATTTTCACAAACACACAAACGTACAGCTCACGCCTCTGTCCCACAGGTGAGGTAGGCAGAGACTAAGAACCAGCGGGGCTATTGTTTAAATCAGTTGGCAACTGAATTTGACATTAGATAAATCTACGTCATCTACGTTAGCCACTGGCTATAGCGTGTACTAAATTAGAGTAGTGAAAGATTATCTTTATATATATAATTCTTCTGTGAGTGTGTATGTCACTGAACTTCTCTCAAACGACTGGACCGATTTTGATGAAATTTTTTGTGTGTGTTCAAGGGGATCTGGGAATGGTTTAGATTCACACCTAAGGTGTAGGGTAGGTGTAGGGTAGGTGTAGGGTAGGTGTAGGGTAGGTGTAGGGTAGGTGTAGGGTAGGTGTAGAGTAAGTGTAAGGTAGGTGTAGGGTAGGTGTAGGGTAAGTGTAAGGTAGGTGTAGGGTAGGTGTAGGGTAGATGTAGGGTAGGTGTAGGGTAGGTGTAGGGTAGGTGTAGGGTAGGTGTAGGGTAAGTGTAAGGTAGGTGTAGGGTAGGTGTAGGGTAGATGTAGGGTAGGTGTAAGGTAGTTGTAGGGTAGGTGTAGGGTAGGTGTAGGGTAGGTGTAGGGTAGGTGTACGGTAGGTGTAGGGCAGGTGTAGGGTTAGAACGCTACGCGAACGAAGTCGCGCCGGGTCCACTAGTTATATATAAAATTCAGTTGTCCGCTGAGATAGCCAGTGCGCCGCTAAAGATTTACATGACTTGAGATTTATGTAATTACCTACCTAAATAATATAAATAAAGGTTTCATTAACACAACCACACAAAAACAGACATAAATAATAGATCCGAAGCGAAAATACTTTATCTCGAACGCTGTACAATAAAAAAAACAAACACCTACCTACCTTAATAAGACAAATAAAAAACAAATTGAATTTCCAACCTGGCATTCGTGGTAGGTTACGCAGCGGTACCGTTGTGCTGGCCGAAAATCGAATTGAATATTTGAAAAAAGAACGAACGGATAAAAAAATATGTATTTTGACAGCTAACACAATGGCGGGCCTCCAAAATGGAGGGACACCATGCCGCGAACACATTCTCTGATAATAGGTTAGGTTAGAATGCGGTTTTTGAAATACTCTCTGCGGCTCGACTCTCCGCTCTGTTATTTAAAAACAAATTATGGAACAAACAGGGAATACAAAGTCTATTTACGCCGTATGTGGTTGTCAATAAATAAAGGCCTTCCATTTGCTTTTCCCGCTTTTTCCGAGGAACGTCGGTGGCCGAATGGTTGAGGTATCCGATTCGTAAGCGAGAGGTACTGGATTCGAATTCCACTGCGGCTATATATTAATAACTCTATTCTGAGTTATCTACATTAGTTGAATACTAACCGATGCTCTTACGGTAAGGGAAAACATCCTGATGAAACCTACACGTTAAGGCGACTAACAGCGATTTATTAAAATAACATGAGACTTAAATGGCAAGAAATAGCATAAAATATTTACAGTTACCTATAAGTAATAAAAATATACACTAATACCTACATCTAAAATACCAAAAATATATACACTAATGCATATAAAATAGACTACACAAAACCTTGTAAGTTGTAAATATAGGTTAAGGCGACTGATTGTGTAACCATGGTCTAATTTGGTAATGGTTCTCCTCCTAGCAGTGTCACGGAAGTAAGATGGCAGTCTCTCTACTGTAATTATCTGCCCTGCTAAATCCTGGATCACGGTGTAGGCGGGTCCCGGGCCCTCGTGCGCGATGGCACAGCCGGGACATTAACGACATGATGATCTTTTTTTATTCCATATGCTTTTTTCAAATACTCAAATGTACCGACTTTCCGGAATGTACTTATAAAAATACCGACAGCCTACAGTTCTTTGGTATTCAGATATCTACCAATCTCAAATTCGGTCAGCACATTGCAAAAGCTGCAGCCAAAAAACTTGACGTCTTCTCGAAAGTCAGGTGGTGCTTCTCATCAACACAATTTTTTTTTATACCACAAAGATGGCAAACAAGCTTACGGCCCGCCTGATGATAAACAGTCACTGCAGCCTATTGCCCCAAATATAAGCCAAATACAAACTAGCCGCTTTGGATTCGGTAAAAAAAGTTGCAAAGAAGATAATTTGTGACCGCTTCAAGTGAACCAATCCGCCCCTCCCTATTCTATTAAAAAGGTACCTAAACACTTCCATTACAAATTGCAACCCAACCAATCACGTCACATATTCTAGAATAAACTACCCTGATCTTTCTAAAGCACCTACATTAAGCATAACATGATTAAATCCATTAGACTCATTAAAATCGGTCACGTCTAATTGTATAATTATCATTGGCTCGAGAAAACGTTCTCCAATTACACACGTCTGTCGACGATCGATAGGGATGGGACTGGGTTTTCGGTCTTGGTCCGAGACCGATTTTTATACCACGTTCTGGGTAGTTCAGGGTAGTTACCTCACATAAGTAAACGTATTCCGTATAGTTATTATGTTCTTTGTTGTTACTGTGATGGTAGAATTACAACGACACCTTGTGCTACATTTTCACTTACTAAATATCTAGGTATATTAAAAATGTAATTGAAAGCGATCTTCTACGACAAAGGATTGGCGAAGATCGTTGAGAATATTGTTTTTGGTTGTGACTTTTTAATAGAGATTTGTGACTAAAGAAAGCGTCGAATTTGAAATGTTGCAGCGCAAGTATGAGCATGTAGGCGAAGTATAATTTTTTGCATCATCCGTAAAACAAGATTAGACTACCTGACCGAAGAAGTAGAAGTAGACCGGTGAAAGCTCAGAGGGGTTTAGGATTGAGTATATACTGCTACAAAGATAGCCTTCATTATCGCCGACCTGCGTTACAAAACAACATGTATTACAAAGTTCAAAGGTTTATTACACTTGGCCAAATTCAGTCGTCTAAATTCAGAAGCAAAAAGCGTTAGAGCAAGATCAAAGTCTTGATGAATGAATGTAGTTGAATGAGCCCCCTCAAAATACTCCCAAGAGAGTACGTCATCATGTTTATTAGAAGGATTCATAAAGATTCTTACGGAGTCGGCAATGCGCGAGTGATACCCCTGTTCGGTGACTCTGTGTATTAAAATGGTTGATTGATCGTTTTCTTTGTCGTACGCTAACTTTTACATTTGCAATATTGATTCATTATCAATATTTAAATAAACAGACTGAAAGTTATGAGTTAGATTCAAATTTAAATACGTTTATTTAATTTAGGTTTTTACATACACTTATGAACGTCACATCTACATAGGTCATTATATAAAAATAAACTCCGCAACTCCAGCGCCGCCACCGGTCACCTGCCACAGTGACACTGTCACCGCATCGAGCGTATCATCGATGCCGCTCGCAAATCGCAAACGATTAAAATAACCTATAATACAATCTGAGCTAATATAATACAGCATAAAATCAAACTTTTTACATGTTATATAAATGGGTACTGAATTAATTAGTAAGTCCATTATTAACCAAATAATGACGTGCCCTAATGTAAGTACGTAGGTACTCCATTGTGTTATATGTTTTGCAATGTAAACATTGCAAAACATGTTTTCTATTAGCTTACTATAATAGAGTTAAATCCCTCATTGATAGTACCTCCTGGTGTTGTTGTGGGTATGCTTGCTTGTCATCTAAGTAGTACGACAAATGTATTATCATGAATTTAGAATTGGTACGAATTGCAAAGTTTGCCCATCACTAGCGGCTAATTACCACAGACTACTTACCGGCAATTGTCGTATGGTAATTGCGGAGGCGGCGCGAACTGGCGCGAATGGCTGCCCGCCTGTATGCTGGAGCAGACCTTTGCCTCATTCGAAATTCGAAGTTCAAAACTTTAAACGTAACTAAAGGCGGATGCTACACGCTCGATATGTATCGTTGATACGGATAGTGGATTTCTGATTTTCTAGAAATCCTGTGATCCATATCACGATCCGTGAGTCGTACGCACTCGATAAATACCGTGATCCAGGATCGCAATCCACGTGTCACGACAAAATATCGAGCGTCTAGCATCTACCAAAGATTCTATATTTACATAGAAACTTTTTTCATTTCTCCCGATGTTTTAAAGCATCTAGCATCCACCAAATATTTTTACACATATACATAGGAACTATTTGAATTTCTCCCACGTTTTGATACGGTTTTTATCACAAAACACAGAACGAAAACCGGCCAGTCCAAAAAGATAGACCACTGGGAACAAAGCGTATTTCTTAAGGCTAGTGTTTGCCGCTCCATACAAACATAGTTCAATCAGGTTAGTTTCATATTTTCAGTATTACGGTATCAAATCCAATGGTAGATCAGGATTGCAGGATGCAGAATGCAGAATTCACGACACGGGATTTAAGATTACCATACAAATTTTTAATCTCGTGCAACTTTGAAACGATATATTTTACCGAAAATCTGACAAACCACAAACATAGATATCAGTTTCTGGATAACGTATATACAAAATTTCATTGTCTTTGATAGCGTAATATTGAACATATCATCAAAGTACGTCTGTATGGAGCGTGCTCTAAAGACACTCTGTTATTCATGTTATTTATGAAGTTTACATACATACATTACATAGGTACATTTTTGACGACCTGAGTGGTCCGACGCAAGAGGTCCCGGGTTCGATTCCCGGCCGGGCAAAAATTGAAATGATGAATTTTAATTTCTGTTACGGGTCTGGGTGTTCTATGTATAATAAGTATGTATTAAAAAAAAAAAAAAGTATATTAGTAGTTTATCAGTTATCTAGCACCCATAACACAAGCTTTGCTTACTTTGGGGCTAGATGGCTCTGTGTGAATTTATCCACGATTATTTATTTATTTATACATACTCTTTTAACCTAAAGTTCTCGTGCATTATTTTACATTCATCATTGGTCTTGCAAGCACCCTGCCTCTAGACTGGCCTCTTCTAGACATACAAAGAAAGATGCTAATAAAAAATTCATGTTAAAATATCTAAATACCTCAACTCGAGGAATGGGGAGCGTCTTCGAATTCAAAGGGGCTGAAGTGCCCTTTGATACTCTGTGGCCCTTTGAAATGGGACGCAGAAAGGAGTATTTGCATGCGAGCCGTGATCTCTTTGCGATATTAAAAAATAGTGAGAGAACTATTTTTTATTTTTTTAGTGCCGCGGGATACCTGGCTTGAAAAGATGACAAAGGAAATAAATAAATAAAAGTAGTCAATTTTGTTATTTTTGTGATTAGTGTAAGTTAATTTTAATTGAACAAAGACAGGGAGTTCATCCTTACGGCTTCTAACCAGGCTGGACCAGGACTAGGCGCGACTCCGTTCGCGTACACCTACTTTACCCCTACCTACCCATTTTTTCTTGCTTATAATCCTTCCTCTTGAATCACTCTATCTGTTGTTGAAAACCGCATTAAAATCTGTTGCGTAGTTTAAAAGATCTAAGCGTACATAAATACATAGGGACAGATGGCGGGAAGCGACTTTGTTTTATACTATGTATAGAAATGGTTCCGCGTAGTACGGTTTCCGAGGAACTCTCTTTCGCGCACTAAGGGTCTGTCCTAATTGGCAACGGTTATGCGACCATAGTCGTACGACCGACATCGCTAGACCTATAAGAGACCTCAAAACCGCCCGTCGCACGACCATGATTGTACAAACGTTGCCAATTAGGACAGCGGATGAGATCGTGGAATGTGCTCCCTGCTGAGATTTCCCCAAGTGAGTACAACATGAACTTTAAGGCGTGAAAAGATTTTTACGTTTTTACATGTCGGCACACGGTGATGGTACCCCTGGTATTGCAAACGTCCATAGGTTGCGGTAACTGCTTACCATCAGGCGGGACGAAGGTTTGTTTGCAATTAAATAAATCATAAATAAATATGCTTTGACAAATTCACACAGATCCATCTAGCCTCCAAGTAAGCATAGCTTGTATTATGGGTATTAGATAACTGATAAACTACTTATATACATTGCCACCTTAGCGGTATAAAAAACAGAAATCCTAACGTTTATCATTGTTACTGTCGGCGACAGTCAGCGTTTTACATCTGCTCGTTTGTCACTGATTCGTAAAAAAACAAAATAAAAAATAAATCGAGTCAATTCCTTCCTAAAAAGCAACGTATAAACACTCGAATTTCGAAATTAACGAATGATACCATAAATTAGATGTCGACTCGCCACATTCGACCAATCAGTGGGCCGTATCAAATTACTACAACATTAAATACCCATTTTCCCTAATACGACCTACTGTTATCGCCATATCACACGACGAACCCACCGAAAAGTATCCGATTCTCGCAACCTCCTTTCGAGCCCCAGAATTAAAAAATAAACAACAATAACTTTTTCAAAGTAAGCCATACCGTTGCCTACTTTATTACTGGCTGATAACAAACTAATCTCGAGAACCAAACCTCCTTTTAAGAGGAATATTTAAAAAACTATAAAAAAGGCGCGCGGGAACATCAGAAGCGTCTTCGGGAGGTTATAATAAAATTGTGTTATTTATGCCCTGGGCCCGAAACTCGTTCGGGCTAAATAATAATACCATAATGCGGGGGGAACAACATTATCGGGCTTAGTGATTTTTTATTCGTCCATGTGTGGCCATAGAGCCCTATGTATAGCTGGCTGGCCTACGCTGCGGGGTTTGGAGAGGAAAAAAAGAAAATTTGAAAAAAGAAACCGATGATGAGGTAACGAACGAGGCGCGGTTGGAGCGTTCCTTTTTTAAGCTCCGCCGTGTCGACGTGTGTGGTCCTTCGTGGCGAGGTACGGATTAATTTGGATTCTACGAGTGAGTTATTAGAGTAGATTTTCCTTTGTGCAAGGCGCGAGACTAGTCATCTGCCCGCAGCTCCGGCCGCAATGTAATTGCTATCACCGCAGCGTTTAATGTGTGGCGAGATTACCAGAGAAAATAATAATATAGACAAATAATTTCTTTTTATGTGTTAGAAAAAATACTTTGTATTATTCTGCCGTGCCGATAGTGCATTTATTTAGTTTTGAGAAAAACGTGTTTGCAGTACAGATTTTTATTTTTTGGTAACAAATTTTGTTTTGACAAAAAGAACAGAATGGGTATCAAAAAACGGGTCTCTGATTCGAGTAATTTCGTTTCCTGGATTCCGAAAATAGAATAAACCCCAAAGTGAAAAAATGCACTCACTGCATTTTAAATTTGTACGGCAGTATTTTTGGTGAAGTTATATATTTCGTCGTACTAAGTACCTATATAAGTTTAATAGTAAGTAAGGTGTTGATAGATTATGCCTGCCTCTACATCTGTAGCGTTCTTTACGTCAAGCTCGTCAAGTATCGCTTTTTCAGAGTGGATTTATCATATAAATATTTTAAACTGATGATTCCTTTTATTATTATTTTTATAAAAGAACATTTAAAAACATAAAGGAAATCTTAATCTCACATACTATTTAACAAGACTCAGGGAATTAAATATCATCATCATCTTGGCGTTAATGTCCCGGTTGTGCTCTCGCGCGAGGGCCCAGGGTCCGCTTGGACCATGATCCAGAATTTGGCAGATCAGGTAATTACAGTGAAGCGACTGCTATCTGACCTCCGCTACCATGCTACCAGGGGAACCTGACCAGATTGGATCATGTACAGGGAATAAAACTGATAATAAATATTTGAACGGTTTCCAATAATGATTTTCGAAATGAGAAATTCAATATTTTTTAAATCACATTTTTACACCGAAAGATTACGATTCAAATAGGGAAATAGGGAAAATCAGCATCTTCCATCAAAATATCGTATTTTCCAAGCCACAAATCAATATTGAAAACCGTTCGAATCCAGGCAAGAGCCCATGATATTGAAGCTGACACTGTGAAAAAAAAATATTCTCGGTTTCATAGTGCCACGGGTTATCCCCTAAAATACAATAATATTACCCGTTAATTAAATCGAAATTATAAATTAAAAAGCTAACCGACATAGGTTGTTTCTCAGGCAACCGTATTATTTCATAAAAATACTTTCGGATAATAATTGCTAGGAATTGAAAATAATTAAATTTTTCTTCCGTTACTTTTCGATTTTAATTGTCACTTACGTAGTTATTACCAACCCTTTTCCGTTATCGAATACTTTTTAAACGAATAAAATACTTTTTTATTTCATAAGTCACGCTTATTATTTTTAATAGCTACCAGCCAGTTTTAAGTAGGTATTTAATTTTAGATAACGAGGTTATAATAGAGGACGAGCACAAAGTACGTACTAGACCAAACAGACTTTTTAAAATTCATTACCTTCATTTTAGTTAGTACCTATTGGAATCTTTGGTTCACCTATTTTTAAAACAGGAATGTGATATTTACGGTCTACATCGGAAGTTACAAACTCTAGGTCTCATTACTACACTGTATGTGCAAACTTAAGGCCTAATTTAAAAACTTTACACTGAAATTACGAATAAATATTTGTAAAAGAGACAAGAAGAAAGGATATTTACAATGAAAGAAGAAGAGGAAAAGAAAACCATAAAAACACTATACTTACATAATAATAAAAAATAAATAAATTCGTCCTCACCGCTGCCCCCCGGAATTGTGTCCAGAATGCTGGCTGCGTTACCTCGTTGAATAGCAACGCTTATTCTCTGACCGAGGAACGAGCCAGCTCTCCGGTCACCTGTGGTGTCTTTCTTCATGGTGTCTCATTTCTTAAACCCTAGGTTAAGTATTGTATTGTATTTATTTATTAACACTGTTTGCGAATATTCATTCATGTCTTTTACATAATAATAAAAAAAAAATGCATTTCACATTACAATGTCAAGATTACAACACAACAGCACAATTCCGCCATCGCACCACCCACCGTGGGCTGGGTACTCATCCTCACTACGTAGACCTCTGTTGGTCACGACGCGAAGGTTCGAAAGAACGTTTCTCGCTCGTACGATGCGGATATGGAATGAGCTTCCAGCCACTGTGTTTCCTTTGGACTATGACATGGGATCGTTCAAGAGGTATATGAGAGGTCCTGGTGTTGCTGATGTCCATAGGCGGCGGTGATCACTTTCCATCAGGTGGCCCGCTTGCCTGTTTGTCTGCCGTATAACATCAAAAAAAAAAAAAAAAGATATCAACAATAATTACTGCCTATATTAACACTTAATTCTAAATGAGAAGTGGAACAACATTTGTCCCGGCAGCATACTATCTCAGAAACTCGTCAATCGAGTATCAATTTTTATCGAGTAAGACACCTTTCAGTTTCTTTTAAATTTGTTTAACTTTAGGCATCCGGCTTTAGTTAGCGTAGCTTAGTGTTTTGGACGTCTATAAAGCTAGCATAAGAAAGTGAGCAAAATCGCTTGTCATTTTGCTCAGAATTGAGTGCTAATTTAGTGCCAAATTCGCAAATTTTGTGTTCTATAGGATTTGCAGAAAATACAAATACTGCTATATTTGATCAAGCTAGCAGAGTACATGCCTAAATGCCTAAAACAGAATGACACAGCTTTACAATCAATGATATAATATTTAGTGCTAATTAAGTGCTCTTGATATATAGAGATGAGAATTTTTAAAATGCGAAAAAAAAATCTTTTATTTTTTCAATAAGAAAAGTGCTAGTTTGAGAGACACAGCAAGTAATATCATCAGTATCGAGTATTTTGAGAGCATAACGATGGATGGACAGGGCGTAGGAATTAAGTTGTCCGTAGTTTTAATTTGAATTTGATACACCTGGAATTGCAAACGTCTATAAGCTACACTAACTACTTACCATCATGCGGGTGTTACGCTTGTTTGATACCTTTGTTATATAATAAATACCTACTCTTCTACTCTACGATTGATTTAAATTCGTTTCAAAACCCCGTCTTACTCCTAAATACCTTCTACGAAATTTTTCGCTTTTTGTTTTGTCAAGAGGGGTAGGATATTTATTTATGTAAGGCCGACAAACAGGCAAGCGGGCCACCTGATGACTGTAACCCTGGTGTTGCTAATGTCCATAGGCAAAGGTGGTCACCTTGTGGTGGTGGTTTGCCTTTGACTAAGGTTGTCTGGAAGAGATCGCTTAAAGCGATAAGGCCGCTTTTGCGCGCAAATAAATTGTTTTTCTTATTTCTTGTTATGTATAATTTTTTCTATGTGCAATAAAGAGTTTTTACTTACTTACTTACTTTCCATCAGGCCCGCTTGCCTGTTTATCTACCATACGACTTAAAAAAATCATGATAAATTAATTGTAGACTCTCACACTTTCTTCATCATAACATACAGCCGGCCGCCACGCAATGCACACAATTACAAAACTCCCAAAACTCCAAATGACGCATTGAACTCGCCGCCATAATCTCGAGAAAATAGAGCGTCATCATCATCACGGTGTAACGAATATGATATAATATAATGTTATCTATGAGTTCGGGCGGTTGTTTGGGCCTTTGGGGGACCGTTTGGGATGGGGCCTCAGTATGAGCGTTTTTTTATACCACTAAGGTGGCAAACAAGCTTGCGATCTGCGTGATGGTAAGCAGTTAAGTTTGACTGGCAAATACATCGTGAGGAAATCGGCTCATCCAGACCGTGGAACCATGATCGACTCAGAGCACGTTCTCTTGTTAACAGGGTCAAAGACAAATAGTGGTTGCTCTACTGTAATTACCTGATCTGCCAAAACCTGAATCGTGGTCAATGTCAATTTACCAGCTTTTGCCATGACATCATTCTCGCGAATTCGAATCATTTCCGTTTTCCCCCAAATCTACCGCTCTCTTTCACCTCGTCGCAACTTACCACAAGTGTGAAAGAGATAGGTAGATTTGGGGGACAACGGGAATGATTGGCAGATTCCGAAAATATTCGCCCGTCTCCAATCTCTATCTGTACGTATTATTGTACTAAACAGGACTCGCATGCGACGTACCTTTTCAATTTGTTTTCTCGACGTTTCGATAAGGTTTCGTGACCCGCCGTAGTCACGAGAAGACTGCAGTGGAGTGGTGATATCTCTATCTGTACATTTTGAAAGAAACTTACATACCCGCTATAACAGACATCCCACCCTTACCATAGATAAGTCCTCCATATGGGCGATTCGTGCCAGTTACTCTGTAATTATGTGGTCCCCGCACCGCAGTCCCCTCCGACGCCTATCGTGAAATTGATTCTCATCCTCATCTCGGTTATGGGGGCTACTGTCGAGCCCCGTAACTTCGGATATTAGAGATGTCGGTGCTAAATAATGCCCATCGGCTAGTTCAGTCGTATCTGTCGGGGCGTGAGTATATCGATACCTAAATACGAAGCCGATCATTTACTGAACGTTATTATATGCAAGCTTCCTCCAGAGGCTCTATTTTTGAATCGCTCGCCTCAAATTGAACGATTTCAATTTCGATTTACGTCATGAAAATTTCAATATTTTAAGTCGCTTTGGCAATATCGTATCGTACGGTTCAAACTTAGGAAAAATCAGCATCATACAAAAGCGAATTTTTCACACCGAAAATATTAATTGAAAACCGTTCGAATCGAAGCGAGCGATTCAATAATTTTTTTTTTTTATGACATACGGTAGGCAAACAGGCAAGCGGGCCACCTGATGGAAAGTGGTCACCACTGCCTATAGACATTAGCAACACCAAGAGTATCGCGAATGCGTTGCCCACCTCTATAACACGTTGCTCTGGCAGCAAAAGGCAAATGCCACTCCACTGCCAAAGCCACGGTTCTCCAAATCCCCACCCCATGGAGCACTGGAAACCTTACTCACCGGCAGAAACACAATACTATTTAAAAGAGTATTATTTAGCTGCGATATTCTGTAAGGTGGAGGTACTTCCCCAGTCGGGCGGCTCCAATTCGAACGAGATACCCCGCTGTGCCCTACCTCTCTTACGGCCTAACGCATTTCCTTTGCACTATATAGCTTGGGATTATTTAAGGCAGGACTACAGGTACGTCAAAGGCCGGTACCGCATCCGTACCCCTTAGGTTGCAGATGTCCTGGACGACGGTGGCTACTTTACATCAGGCGGACCTTTTGGCCGTTTGCCTCCCTAGTAGGGTTGTAACGAAACTCCGCCTCCGCCTCCGTTACTGCGGAAACTCCGCCAGAAATCATACCTCCGTCTCCGCAAAACTTTTGCGGAGTAAGAAGTTTATTTTCGTCTATACAACGCGCGAGCAGCGACGCTGAAGTGAACTGTAGTATAATTTGCCTCCTTAATTTTGATTACTAGTAGGTACTTAATATTTGTATTTAAGAAAGTTTTCTATGAATGTAACTATTTGTAATAAATACGTTTTACTTTATATTGCGTCGATAAACCATGAATTAAAAATTCCACTTCCACTTTCTCCTCCGCGTCCGCCTCCGCCAAGAAGGCCTCAGTTACAATTTAAAATTTCAAGCCAAGGGAAGGCATTATTTAAATACTAAACTAAGTAAATACCTAAATATAAGATTGAGTTTCAAATATCAATTTCAAATCAACACCAACACAACAACCAAAAACAATTCCATCAAAAACAAAATACACATCCAAAAATCTAATAACATTCCCCCTAACATCATCATCAGTAACAAATCATTTTACGTTGCAACAAAAAAACACATTAAGCCCCACATGTACTCCCCTTTATGAATTTAGTCCTACCACAAGATTGTGTACATAAAAACACCCAATAACGTGCGTTAATGCTGGCCGAAAACTACGCAGCTGTTGCTTCGATGAAAAAACTATGGCGCGCTGTGATTGGCTGGCTCGAAACCGAGGGAACATTAGGCGCATCTGTCAGTTTCATTATTGTCTATGGCGGGCTGAGGCGATGCGGAACCTTTGTTATTTGGATGAGAACGAAAAATCTTTATATTGGTCTTTCTTTTTGTTCTGGTTGAAAATTTGTAAGGAAACTTGGTAAGATTTTCTTGTATTCTCTAAAATGCAATGATTAGGTTTAAATATTGATGACCAATAAGTATTTTATTTTAAATAAGATAATGTGACACTTCGTTACATAGTCTAAACTCGAAAATATCGTCTGTACTAAAAAAACATACTACTAGTATGTATGTATTTCCGCGATCTCCTCCTAAACCACGCCACGATTTTTGATACGGTTTTCGCCATCAGTTATTTAACTAAATTTTTCAGGGAAGTTTCATATCGTTTCTTCTAAATTACCTACAATACTCGTGAAAATTCAGGGCAGGTCATGAGTAAAACTAAACAGAATGTTTGAAATTTTTTACATCATTTTAGTTGACAACCGAGCAGATAGCCAATTTATTATATATGTACTTTATTGCACATGAAACAAGTTAAAAACAATAATTACAAACGGCGAAACAAATAATTTATAGCGGCTACAATATCTCCAAACTACAAGCATTGAGTAATATAAGTAAATATATCTACCACAGAGCCCTATTCCTAGAAGTTACACAATATTTTATTAAAAAGTCAAATGCAGGCATTATTTTGTAAGTTATAGCTTTATATTAATATTACTCGTAGAGTTTAGAACATACTCGCTTCAACTATAGAAATATAGAAATAGTAGGTAGGTACCTACTTACCCTAAGTTGCAAAAAAAGAAAGTACCTTCCTGATATATAATTATCATCATCCATAGCCTCTAACATCTAAGTATCTAGTTACATACACTGTAAATAATGCACATCGGCTAGTTTCGGCTTCGTATTTACTCGGCCGTGTGGTGTCCGGCAGAGTAGAATAGCACCAACCCCTTACACTCGGGGGTGTCATACAAGGCGACTAATGTTTGCGAGGCAAAAGATCAACAGTCTCTGTAGTCTGGAAAATGGGCAGCAGCATTTTCCATTGTTATATTTAAACACTGCTATCTCCAACCCGCCTGCCGAGCGTGGAGATTACGGCAATAACCTCCCCTTTCGTGGGAGAGGCCCTAAGTCCTGCAGTGGACTGTTACGGGCTGTAATGATGATTTACTCACACGCGTGCGACAGAGACGTCGCACTACTATTCGATGTGACTTACCACGATGTAAGATGGTGCCTAAAATGCCTAGTCTGCGTAGCTGGTTATTATTATTATTATTTAACAGTTTATTGTTCACAAGATAAAATAACACGTTAGTCTAAGTAGGTAAAAAAAATATAATATTTACAGATGCCTCCTGTAGGTATCTAATTACGATAAGCCCAACCTTATAAGGTTGACCACCCCTGCTTGTCTCAGATTTGGCAGTAACTCTCCGTGTTATTCCATTCGGATTACTCATTTCTGCTTACCGTAAAATATTTCATGACCACTTTATTGTGTAATCTTCCTAAGCTTTATTCATTTATTTATTGTTCTTATTAATAATATTAACTAGCTGGCCCGCCGTGACTTCGTTCGCGTGTTGTCGTACCCTACAAACCTTCCCTTTGAATCACTCTCTCTACATATTGTTGAAAACCGCATTAAAATCCTTTTCAAATTTCAAAAGATCTAAACGTATATTCGTACTCAAATTATAATACTGTGAAAAGCCGTTTCTGTACTTACATTGAAGATATATCGCCTGAGTATGCAGGTTTCATCACGATATTTTTCCTCACCGTAAGAGCATCGGTATATGTTTAACCTCAGAAAAGAGTTATTGATAGGTAACATGGCGTTACAGGTACACATTATAAAGGCTTCATTTGGAAAAAATAAATAATTAATTACTTACAATAAAACATTTACTATACATAATATTTCATATGTATACGAACCCACATAATCCGCTCGCAAGCCGCTCGTTGAATCCACTGAGCCACCGCACCGTGTTCCAGTATTAACATATAAATTGGTGTTTGGCGGTCTCGAACCAGATAAGGCACGTTCCACACCACCGCAGGGGGTTGACCGCGCACGCAGGTACTTTGTGACAGTGTGGCCAAGCCTTTATTTATGTTTGGATCGATATTTTGCTATGTTACGTGATGTATCTGATGTTGTAGGTACGTCATTCTGTCTGAAGGTATCAGATATTTTTTATTATTCTACGCAGTGACAAACGAGCAGACAGCCCACCTGATGGTAAGCGGTAACTGTCGCCCATAACATCTACGACTCATGCATTTAGGGTGCAGGCAACGAAAATGCAGAACCGCAGTTGCGTTGTCACGGAGGACTAAGATGAAATGCCTCATGCCTGTAATTGCGCTGGCTACCTTATCCTTCAAACCGGAACACAGCAATGCAAGCATTGTTGCTTGGCGGCAGAAATAGAAAGGCGGTGGTACTGGCCCAGGCGGAATCCTCAGGCTTGATAACTCTACCACCTAGTGAAAGAGATTCATTAATTAAACAAATTAAAAACAATTACCTACATTACGACCTGTATACAGTAAGCTAATTACGTAACTCTGTTGCTGACAATTCTCTAATTTCAATGATTGAAATGGTTACTTTTGCGATTACGTACGATTGATTTAATAGTTTCAGTTAGCAACGGAACCCATCAACTCGATGATACGTTAGCGCGAAAGTAACAATTTCAATCATTGAAATCAGATAATTATTAGCAACAGAGTTACGTAATTAGTAGAGATGAAACGGATAGTTGTTTGGCCGGATACCGGATACCGGATATCCGGCGGCCGGATATTCACAGGTCATAGTCTCTGAACAAGTTTGTACGAGCTGTAATCGTGGCGTGGGACTTTATACGACTGCATGTGTTTATGTAATTTAAAGTTTTCGTTTAATGTGAATGATTTGAACGTTGAACTGAACAATTTTTCTGCCCTTATACGGATTGATAGTTTTAATAGGCTTACACATTAGCCCACAGCAAACGACATCGTATACTACCTCTAAATAATAAAGAAATTCATATTTTAATCCAAGATAATATTTTTTCATATATATAATATCAATATATATCTTGATTAACTTTAAACTATTACACTAAGTACATTATAATACTAAACAGCACTTGTCAAAACTACACACGACAAAAATGCGTATTTATGCTGATCAGCGGGTGTCACCCTGTTGGGCAAAGTACGTAATGTCCACACTCGTGGAAGCTCAATGCGATGGTGTGAGCATGTGCTCCGCCGCCCCAAAGATCACGTTAGTGCCAGTAGCCCTAAATTTGGCGACGACGACTCGCTGACGCGGAAGACACACGCCACCTGGCTGACGGCGGACCAACGGAAACTGAAGGACAATATTATTGACGCTGCTACTACTCAAAATAGAAAGAAATGGAGGAAGCAGACAAGGAGAGCTGACTCCAGATAATAGAAAAGGCATAGTGCAAACAGAAGAGACCAATAAACTATTAAAAAAATTTGCTAACCTACCAAATGAACGATACGAGTAGAATAGGTGCCGATGCCGACATAATCAATACTACTTTGATTAATATGTATGGTTTTTAAACGTTTTGATACGACTTTTTATTCGACTGCTACAGAAGGGCATATATTTCCGATGAGCAAAATCACATTTATGGGCTTTTCATACATTTTTTACTATCCGGTATCCGGCCGGATATTAACGCATTATCCGGTATCCAGCCGGATAGTAAATTATGGCCGAATAGGCCGGATACCGGATAGTGGCCGGATATCCGTTACATCTCTAGTAATTAGTTACTAATGTCATAATCAGGAGAGAGGAAGGCAAGGAAAATTGTTTTCTTTTAGATAAAAGTAATAAGTAAACGCATAATATGTTTATTTTTATCATATACATAACTGTGTAGGTATTTACTGCATAAAATCCTGGGAGAGCGATTCTTACATTAGAATTCGACATTTCCTCTAGCCACAAATATATATTTAAAAGTCTTTGAATCTTTATTGCAAACAAAAAACTTATTCTCGACGATTTTCTCTTAATCTTTATTGCCGAAGAGTGTTCAATTACATTTTTATTGGAGATATTAAACTAGAAAAAAAGTTGTATTCAAGATGTCACAGCGCAAGAATTAGACCCCAGATCAGTCTTATACGCCATGAGATTTCTGTCAAACCCATTACTCGACATTTCTCCATAATATTCCCTTTCGGTACAGATATAAAAATTGGCCAATAAAACCCGATTGCCTTCAAGATGAGATGTAAAAATATCAGTTTACGATGCGCATACGCTTATTTAACATCTTCTGATTGGTTAACACAATTGTGTGACTCGATTATGTGAAAGGAGATGCGATAATGAGGATCATAAACATTTTTTTTTATATTATGACCCGCTGTAGAGCTAAATGGTCAGACTTGGAAGCGAGCGTTTAGTGGCAGAGTGCTTAACACCGATAACCAAAGTTAAGCAAAGCAATTAGAAGAGTATACAGCCATAACCTTTATTTTTGGGAGGCGGGTGGATTGGAAATAGCAATTCCAAAAATTAAGAAGGCTGCTACACATTTCGCGGTTTTACGGCCAGGCTACGGTAACTACATACCACCATCAGGCAAGCCGTAAGCTTGTTTGCCAACTTAGTGGTAAAAAGAGGTACTAGCTGGTCTAGTAACATGAAGGAGCTGAAATGTAATAATAGATATTAAGGATATTGAGGATAACAAGAAATTTAAGAGTAAGTACCTAAGAAGATTATTATCATTATCATTATTTCAGAACTTTTCGAAAGTAAGTTTTGATCACATTTTTTATTATCATCACCATTATGTTTGCGTCAATACCCCGTTGTGCCGCGCAAGGGCCCTGGATCCGCCTTGACCCTCATTTTTATGAAAAAAATTATACAAACACACATAACATCACGTCTTTTCCCCGTAGGAAAAAGACAGAGACCACATTGTTGACCACAATATTTTTAATTTTTTATTTTTTTGTCATTGGTATATGGCCGCAGTGGGATTCGAACCCGGTACCTCTCGCTTAACCACTCAGCCACCGACGCTGCTACATATTTCCAAAACTGAGCTAAAAATTACGTCCGAAACGACTAGATTACACGCCCCATCCGCTGTAACCGCTGGGCCTTATCCAATAACGCCTTTGCCTTGCCGCAATAATAAAAAAGAAAAAACTTTGACAGCGCCGAAATGGCGCGAAAGGACATTCAGCGCAGATGTCACGAACAATATGACCGCCTCCGCGTTATTGGTTTCTACTATGTATTTAGGGTGACATTATGGAACATTTATTACAAGAAAAGTATATAATAAAGATCATCTTCACCATTTATCGGCTCATTTTTGCTTTATGGCGGCCCTGGGTCAGCATCCGTGCTGTAATTGCGCTGTTAGCTCGATCGTAAATTGTATCTTTATAAAAATCTAGGTTATTATTTACAGACTATTATTAAAATATATAGTTTGAAAGAGCTGTCAAATTCATACAGTACTTAATAATCATCTTGGCGGTAATGTCGCGCAGGGTCCGGGGGGTACGTATTGACCGTGATTTAGGGTTTGGCAAAACTCGTAAACAGTTACAATGGCTGACCTCCATGACCCTGTAAACAGGGAAAGTCCAGATTCGATCATCAAAAACCAATGTAAGTCAGTTGCAGAGTGAGCAGAGGTCACCGAAATTAAAATTCATAATTTTACTCGTTAGGGAATCGAACCCGGGACGTCTTGCATGGCAGGCCGGTATTAACCACTAAACCACTGAGGTCGTCAAATAATTGAAAACAAGTAAATAAGCTTTCTTCTTTAGATGGAAATTGCAATAATTTTGGTACACTCAGTTGCAGTGTGAACGGCCCTGTCACTGCCTGCAGCCGGCTGTACAAAAACTCCTGCATTAAAAATCGCGTGGAAACGTTTCTTGACAAAAAGTATCCATACAGAAGTGTAATAACAAGCTAATTTCATTTAAAAAATAACAAGTACCTACTCTACACGTTTAATTTAAAAGTCAGATTATCACACGCCACATTTTTTTATTTATTTTATCGCACGCCACGTCAACGGCCTATACATTGGCCCGAGATTATTGTAATGAAAACGCATTCGATCGATTCAGAAAACCTCCCAACCGAATCCCATTACAAAAACCCGCGTTATCCAATCGAACACGCATTGCGGCAACAATTTTACGTTGAATTTAATCACAATTTAAAGTCACGAGGCGTCATTGCAAATCCAATGACAAAATCTGATTATGTGAAAAAGAACCCATTGGGAGTCAAAACTGTTACCTACCGCATGGCTGAACGGCGGAACACCTTTGCCGAAAAAAGAAAGCCACATCGTCTATGGTCGAAAAAGGTCTTTTATAGTGTCCGCTCCCATTCAACGTTTCGGCGGGCACTTTGACGCGGGCGCGTAAACATCTTGTTAGTACGCACCAAATACGTACATTTATAAATATAAATAAGGTGAAAAAAATACCTGGCGGGAGTGGAGCGGACTGTAGGGGCCGGGTTCCGTACAAGAACATCGAAGTTGATACGACAATGTTCGTTCAGGGCTGTAGGTGGTTAGTTGTTAAATTGCGTATTTAAATGAACGTACCTGAAATTGAATATGAATATTTAAAGTAGGAATAAAGTAGAAAATGTCAAATAGGTTTGTGAGATACAGTTGTTCCAATTGCCTGTCTCTTCAGGAATAATAATAATAATTAGCTGAATACACTTATCAAAATGTCTTTTTGTTCTATCTTCTACGTCCCTTAGGTTGAGGAATAAAACAAAATTGAGTAAAACGCCAGTGATATTGCAAACGTCTTACCATCAGGCTTACCGCTTGATACGTAATTCCATCAGGTGACTTAAGGGCATAACAACGACGCAGGTTTATTAAATAAAAGAAACACCTACCTATTAGTAAGATCTTCCGTGGTAAAAGTTGTCGTTTTCATATAGTTGCTATACAGTTAATACTATAAAATAATTACATCAGATAAGACTAACAAAAATAAAACATCATCAACACCCAAGAATTCGAAACAACATGAACCAACGACGGTCCCCTAAGAACTTGTACCAACATAATACTTTGCCACAATGGAGGCTAACAAATGTTTTGCCCCGCGCCTGTCACTTTTTCTATGTAAATTGCGAGTGTAATTTGTGAACCGGCCTCTGCCTTTGTCGCGACTGTGGGTGGCGAAAAAAAAAACATATAATTGAAGATTCGCGCGCTTTTTTAAGGCCCGCGCTTTTGATCGAATTTTGAATTTTGCGAATGAATAAATTCAACGCGTTTCAAGTCGAATGCAATGATATAATTACAATAATGCAGTCCTTTGCAGAAAAGGGGTATATGGGCAATTTTCATACTTAATCGAAACAATTTGGAGACCTTGGATCTTCCTCTGTTAACTTTCTGGGTTCAAACTGATTATGGATATCTAGAGCATGGGTGGAGGACTTAGACTTCCTAAGGTACCTAACCGTTTAAAAAGGCCGTTTACGCTACAGCGGGAAAGTTTGCGTCGAAATTTCGATTCCATACAACCGGTGTATAAAATCGAAATTCCGACGCAAACTTTTCCCTAGGGTTACGGGGCTCCACCACCATCTCAAGGGCCCAAACCAGTCTCACCTGCTCGCTATCCCCTGAGGACGGACAAGGAAAACTATACGTCTGGCAGAGAAACAAGGATTTTGCTTAAAACTCCAAGTTGATTAATGGTGATCCACTGGTGGTAGCGCCAGGGTATACTTTCTGTCAGGCGCACCTCCTTCATCATCATTACAGCTTATAACAATCCACTGCAGGACCTAGGGCCTCTCCCGATTGCCATAATCTCCACGCTTGGCAGGCGGGTTGGAGATCATCGCAGTGCTATAACTTTAACAATGGAAAACGCTGCTGCCCATTTTCCAGCCTACAGAGACTCTAGATCTTTTGCATCGAAAAAATTTGTCGCCTTGTACGACACCCACGAGTGTAAGGTGTTGGTGCTACTCTACTCTGCCGGACACCACCACACCTCGTTAATCAAAACTGTTTTTATAAATAGAGGCAATTTAGTTTACTTAAATTACCATCTCCTCCAAGTGAGTAGATCTTCTATTGTAGGTAGTTTTCTTTTTCCATGGTAGTTATAGGTAGCTAGGTAAAAGAAAACTAATTTTAACAAACGGTTCCGTGGTCTTTGCTCGCAAGAAGCGCCTGGAACCCCAACACTTCACGCGCCGTAACAAGAAGCAAATAGACATAGACTAGCGAATTCCTGTCCGCGCGCTGTTGTCACCCTACCCCCCGCCCCGCACCTTCATAATAACAATCACGGGAAATGAGGGTAGATTTGGGGATTGGAACGAGGTGGAGAAGGGAGCGAATACGGTAACATGACTATAGTGGACGGTGTACACAGCAAATATTGGCAAAAAACCGCAAATCGATGTACAGGATAGCCGTTTGGTATACGAGTACTTTAGGTTTAAACAATCATTTTGACCGGTAGTTCCTAAAAATATTCCCAGGGGGGGAGCAGTAATATCGATATTAATTTTTTATATGGGATTTGAATTTTTTTTTCTCAGATTCCTATCGTATTTGGTATCAAATGAAAGGGCATCATGAGCCGGTTCTAAAAATATACTACACCAATACCATTCGGCCACCTGTTTTCTAAAAATCTACGAAATATTTTCAAAACATACCAAGTTTGGACTCCTCCAGGTAGGAGACGGATTAGTAAATTTTTGTATAACATACGCCAAATGTCTCTAAATATACCCATATCCAACGACAAAAAGGCGATTTAAAAAATATTTTAATTTACTAATTTTAAAATATTTTTTTCTTTATTAAAAAGTTGAGATTTAGTATTTTTTTAAACTTATCGAACTCTACTGTACTGTACTATTATTATTGTGTTTTATGCTATTATCTATGTAAAATAATGCTCTTACGGTTTCTATCTCCCCCTCCCCCTTTCCTCTCTCCCTCCGCACTCCTCACTCTGCACCTAAGCGAATTTGATTTCCTCTCAGGTGCAGGAAAATCCTCTCAGGTGCAGGAGGAGAAGGGGGGGGGGGAGAAGCGTATTAATATCAATTTAACATAGATTAACAATAGTAAAGTGCAGTACAGTTCGATATGATTCAAGAAATACTAAATCTCAACTTTTTAATAAAGAAAAAAATATTTTAAAATTAGTAAATTAAAATATTTTTTAAATCGCCTTTTTGTCTTTGGATATGGGCATATTAAGAGTCATTTGGCGTATATTTTATAAAAATTTACTAATCCGTCTCCTACCTGGAGGAGTCCAAACTTGGTATGTTTTGAAAATATTTCTTGGATTTTAAGAAAACAGGTGGCTAAAAGTTATTGGTGTAGTATATTTTTAGAACCGGCTTATGATGCCCTTTCATTTGATACCATACACGATAGGATTCCGAAAAAAAAAAATTCGATTCCCATATTAAAAATTAATGTCAATATTACTGGCCCCCCCCTGGGAATATTTTTAGGAACTACCGGTCAAAATGATTGTTTTAACCTAAAGTACCCGTGTACCAAACGGCTATCCTGTACATCTATTTGCGGTTTTTTTTTACGTAGCTCGACCACTACTAGTAAAACCCTGTGTAGCTGTCAAGGGGATGACAGATTGATGAGGTAGGTACAGGATTAAATACCTAATTCATTATGTTGGTAGACTTGATTATGATTATATCTTCCATATTTATTTATTATTATTATTATTCTTAGTAAGTGTAACTAAGAAATCCAGGCAACTTTGATCCTACAATCTGTTTCTATTCTTCTCTTTTATATGAGAGGACTCCTCAATCTATCAAAAATCCTATGAATTCGCATCATACAACTCTCGAAACTGAACTATGAATGGCTTCAAATTTTAAATTTAAATATTTATACGTCTGTTAACTCCTTTATGAGTAAAGCCGTTTAAAGAAAACCTTACAACTAAAAATCTGGAGCAAAAATACATTTCGTTTATTTCCCACTTTTCTCATGCCGGGATTTAATGCTTAACTACTATCTAATATTGGCATCACCTTCATGGTCGATTAACCCTTTCAGCAGGGCCAAGTTTTAAGTCAGTCAGTTTTAGTGTCAGCATCGTAGCAAGTGGAACGATGTGGTCTCTGCCTATCCCCATGGATAACATGCGTGTATGTTTTAAAGGTGTCCGCTTTTACGCTACAAAGTTGCTTCGCAGCGGAACTTGGCCACTATAAATTACTTGAAATCAAAATACGACAATAAGTTCCTAAGTAAACTTATCGCGAAATATTAACACTAGGTTTCCGCCCGTGGCGACCTACCACGTTTACTACAAGTTATATCGCGCAAGTGGGGATAGGAGGGGTATAAAAGGACCCTAATCTATCTACCTACCAAATTTCTTCCAAATCCGTTTATCCGTTTATGCGTGAAGAGGTTAACAAACATACACACACACACACACACGAGCGCGCAAAATCTTTCGCCATTATAAATTAGATTCACATGTACGCGTCAGCCCATCCTATAGACCGAGTTTACGGAATCCATTATATATAGGGTGGCGGGGAAGATCCCATAAATGGCCCAGTTATTGTTAACACGCCGTATAGCTGGGAGTGGCTGTCTGTCCCTCATTGTTACCAAATTGACAGACAAACCCGCGTGGCGTTTTATTTAATCTTGTTAAGCGCTTGTTGCTGGCTGAATGCGTAGCGGGGGCCATTTTCTTTTTAATTTTGATTAACACGCCCATGGGGGTGCGAGGTGTTTTATCGTTGCAACAATTTGGGATTCGATGTGGTAATAGATATTATTTGTAATTTTTTTTTGTGAGTGGGTAATGATGGGGATAATTATTTTTATTATACTGTCGAATCTTTGGTACGGTTTTGAAAATTATTGTTTCTCATGAATTTTTATATGTAGGTACTTGTACACAATATTGAGAATTGCACCAGCCTGGACTATGTCACCTTTTAGGTCTTTAGGCCCTTTTTGGACTTAGATAACCTTTTATTTATCATAAAAGTGACATTGTCTAAGGCGCTGTCATAAATGGCAAAATTCGGACAGCGCCTAAGGCTAACCAGCTAGGATCTCCGTAGACTGGAAAATCGGTAATAAAATCTGTTGTATGTTTTGAACACTGCGACATCAACAGCATTCTCAAGGAGGATTGAGGCCAAGCGGCGGAAGCCAAAACTTTTAATAACATGTTGTGCCAGCCCCACAGTATCGTGGGATAAAAGCAGATGAAATATTTTTATTTATATTACTCAAGTTCCATTTCATAAACCATTTATTTTAATATTGGACTAAGCAATTGACTGCTATCTCACCTGATGGCAAGTGACGATGCCTGCGAAGATGGAGCATGACTGTCTAGGAACAGCCTATGCACTGTAGCCTTGAAAGCGTCTAGATTGTAATGATCAGGAAACACACGCAGGCAACGTATTCAGTCCTTAGCCGTACGCATTATAAAGGTAAAACCAAAGCCAACCAAAGCGGCTCGTGCGGATAGCTAGAAGATCCACGACATAAGAATGGAGTGTTCGCCCGGATCGCGTCTTCCGATGATTTGAATAAAGACTTACAAGGAATTTTTGAGGTTTAACAAGAGTGCCAAAGAGGGAGCTACTGTTGCTTACTACTTGCGGTTGCCGTTCTAAAAAAATCCGCAATATGGCGGCGGCACCACCTTTATCTATATTTACATGCGGTCCATCTTTATTTTGTAAGTGTACCTTCAAATGTCTTCTCGTATTTTTTTTACCTTACATGTAATTTATATCCGTACAACATTACGCACCTGGCCCCATTATGTAATTTGTAACACGTGTTCAAACATACTAAATAACAATATACAACAAAAGGTATAATGTCCGTCTGGCTGTCCTCAGGAAATGACTGGCCACTCCAACAAAGCAGCGGACACGCGGTGCCTTTAAGAAGAAAAAGGCTCTACCTTATTTATGGTTTTGCAAATGGCAGCTGTCACTTTTCCCGCGCGCGGGAAACGACACTGCGCTTCCTTTGGGTAATTCTCTTCGGACAATAATATGACGGAGTAAATCGTAGCCGTTTCCTCGACGATTGTATAATTATAAAAATTAAACGTAATATTTGTACAAACGAACAATATCAGCTGTCAACCGCAAGACTGACCAGCGTAATCGCTAACATACACAATATAAGTACTTACCTGCATTCAATTTTCATTGTCTGTAACAAGACGAGCGACCAAAATCGCTTGAACTGTACCTTTGAACTTATTACAGTATCTCATAGTCCAATTTACCTTTGCCGTCTAATATAACTTGATCCTTCTTCGCCGTTTCGTCACAGCTTGCTAGAGCTCAGAATATATTGGAAACTTTCTTATACGTAAATTTTATGTTGAGCCGCCATCACGAATAATCCACTCCGAAAGGGAGATCAAAAGAAAATAGCGTATTTGTTTTGACAATGGCGCGTGCTGGGCCCCTTTCCGTTGTGGCCGGCGCCTTCGAACAATTGTACGCTTGAACAATTGTTTATATAAACAATTGAGGTAGAGAAATAAAGGTGCTTTTGAACGGTTGTATTGCTGTAGCGGCTACCGGTGTTGTCAAGTGTTGCGGTTTGACTGTAATGGAGAGACAGTAAAAAAAGGTTTCTTCGCATAATATTATTGTTGGAGGTAAACTTTTTTGTGTATTTATAATTACTAAGTTTTACACCTTCAGTTTACAACCTAAAAGCGTGGTACGGGTGAGAGGAAGAAAAGAAACATAGTTGAAGATGTTAATTGTTTTGTTTTATATAAAAAAATGATTTATTGTTGGAGAGTAGGTTTCAAGGATTAGGTAGCACAGGCATACTAAAATAAACAGATTAAAAATTATTATTTAGCACACAAAGCTTACGCTATGGGTGTTAGGATAACTGATAAACTACTTATGTACTTTTAAATACATACTAATCATACATATAACACCCAGACCCGTAACAGAAATTAAAATTCATCATTTCAATTTCTGCTCGTCCGGGAATCGAACCCGGGACCTCTGCGTGGCACACCGGATATTAACCAACTAAACCACTCAGATCGCTTTCAATCATAGAAAACAATAAAAACCCACTCCAAAACCAACCCACGACATTCTCACAGTGATTGTCGAAAGCCTATCAGAGCCCCAGACAATAAAACAATTACTACCCCCAGATAGGTCCGTAAATAAATAAAGATTACTACCCTCATAACTGCCCCATAATCTGTTTATGCTTTACCCTCAACAGAGAGGGGTCTGATCCCTGTATGACACAGATTATTGTAAGCGGGGTGAAAATCTCTTGCGGTAAGTAATAGCTGTTACGAGTGGTGCAAAGGGTAGGAATAGATATTAAAGATAAAAGAGGAACCCTTGGGAGTGCGTAGAAGCAAGGGAAGGGTACGTGTTGGCAATTTGTTTGGTTAATCTGTAACAGTTTTTGAATGAGGTGCTACTTAGTAAAGGGTAGTGGGGGTGGGGGTGGTGGATAGTTTCGCAGAGGAAAATAAACGTTAAAGTAATGTTTTAGTACAAGAATTACACTGTCTAATAATGTGCCAGGGCAATTTGGTGAAGTCATAGTTACTTAAGCTATTTATAAACAAGTTCATATTAATTTCTGAGAATAATCTTTTATAAATTATACTGTTTGATTGCAATATTTTATGAAATACAATAGTAATTAATATACACGAATGATCAGACATATGGAATTCTATTGGTTTAACACATACAATGTCACCTTTAGGTACATTCGTATCGAGGTCGAGGCAAGTTTTGGTTGTTTTACAATTTCTGGTTAGGAACCGAACTAGACATCTTAGCCCAGCCACTCTTGTAGTTTAATCAACGTATTTTGTTGTGAATTTGACAATAAGTAAATATTAAGATCTCCCACAATAATTTGGGTGAAGCGACTGATGTGTCTACTGGCTTATATAGCTCGCAAAATCTACGGCTTAGCCGATTTAAACCATGTTTGATGTTAATCTAGGAGGGGCCTTTGCCTTTTTGCTGCCTGAGCAACGTGTTACAGAGGTGGGCAACGCATTAGCGATACTCTTGGTGTTGCTAATGTCTATAGGCAGTGGTGACCACTTTCCATCAGGTGGCCCGATTGCTTGTTTGCCTACCGTGTGATAAAAAAAATCTAGAGAGATTAGGCCAAATGCAAGCACATTGCCCTTAGAAAGAAGCCCAAGAGGCAATATTGTCAGGTATTTATATATCACAGGTAACATGCAGTAAGTAACTTTCGAGCAAGAAACTTCTAAGACAAATTTTACTCATTTTTTATTTACCTCAATTTCCTCCTGCCACCTCTCAGTTCATTACTCAACTATTATAATGCGTACGGCTACGGAATGGAACACCTTGCCTGTGAATGTGTTCCCGGATCATTATAATCTGGACGCCTTCAAGGCTAGAGTGAATAGGCTGTTCCCAGACAGGCATGCTCCATCATCGGCCGCATCGTCACTAACCACTAGATGAGTTATAAAAATAAAATATAAAACTAATTATAAAAATATCACTCTTTATCTCTGCCTCATACCATGAAAGAAGTAAGGTTGACAAAGGTCTTAAATTGGGGACCCTGAGACTGGTTCAACAGTCTCGGGCGCCAGTGACAGTTGAGTGACTGATTATAATTTTGTTTTTAGAAATTTTAGTTTATCTAAGGGCCGATTTTTCAATCCTCGAATAAAACATATCAGTCTGATAAGTTATTATGCGACTAAAATAAAATTGTATCATTACTTCATAATTGTAGAGGATTATAGTTTGTTTTAATTTGTCAGTGTATTACTTTATCGGGCAAACAAACTTTATCTGAGGATTGAACAATCGGCCCTAAGTCACTTAGTGTGATCGGTAATATAAGTGAAGTTCACGGGATTACTCCAAGTGTACTCGTTTATTACTATTATTATTATTTCACTTCTACCATGCTAAAGTGACAAAGTTCTATCTGACACATGTAGTTAATACGAGCCGACGTCCGTCCGCCCATTGAAAAGTAGTGAAGGCGGTACCAATGCCTCCCTGTGGAGTGTGGCAGAACGTGAACCATTTATTTGCACCTATTACTTATAGACAGGCACGGATCTAGGGTTAATTTTTTTATGCCGCTAAGGTGGCGGACCTACCTGATGGTAAGCAGTCACCGCAGCCTATGTCGTTGTCATATTACCTTACTAGCTAATAGTCACTCCCAGTTGTCCCTCTAGTATTGTCCCCCGGGGTGACAATGGGGAATTTCCTTCCCAGATGGCTAATTACGTTACTCTGTTGCCAACAATTCTCTGATTTCATTGATTGAAATTGTTGCTTTTGCGATTACGTATGATCGATTTTATAGTTTTAGTATATTGCAGCAGAACTTTGTTAGCGACTGAATACATGAAATCGATGATATGGAATCGTAATATTAACGATTTCAATCATTGTAATCGGAAAATTGTTTTCAACAGAGTTACGAAATTAGCCTACAGTTGTCACTCGGGTGTCAAATCTTGACTCAACCTTACTGATTCGTGCCAGAGCCTAACAATAGGGAATCGTTTTTCAGTGCGATTGTTGTATCCAAATGCAGACTATTTGGAGCGTGTCTTTTTGAGCTACTCGCGAATCGCAACCTCGTAGCTGCCTCTGCATTATTCCAAATGCCTATTGTTCGATATAAGTCACATGTCTTAATAAACTCATTTCAATTAATTTTGGTGTTTTACTGAGTATATAACAGGTACTTATATAAGAGAAGATGATGTCTGATCATCCATGTAAAATTCTTTTGTATTCCTCTCCAAAATTTCCCTAGAACCATACCTGGCGGACGGCAAACGGGAAAGGATAAAGAATCCTAAAAATGGCGGCATCCGCAAAGCGCTACCCCGGCGCGCGATGTTCGTATTTTGAAAATATTTTGACGTTAATAGCGGCTTTTGTCAGGTCATCGACAATCGGTGACGTTTAAAGTGACGTATTGTAAGTTTTTTTTTTACTTGGCGATGGCTCGAGGGTACTGTCGCTGTTATGCCTTGTGTTGTGGTAGGTTTTAAGTCTTTTAAATAGATAGTCCTTTGCAAGTATTATAAATAAGAAGTGACACTGGTCTAGGGGCCGCGTGCTTGCAAGACCGATAACCAAGGTCAAGCAATGCTCGCAATGTCTTGGAACTGGATGGGAGACCGTGTCGTACTTTGAGGCTAGTGGATCATCGAGCTCGCCACTCGTTAGGTGGGCCTCCTTATACCGTTGGCAGATTGGCAGAATGGTTAAACAGATAGCTTTCTAAGTAGTTACCTATTTCTTGTATAGGTAGGTACCTAATTCTTTCTTAATTATAATTAAACTAGCGACATGTCTTCGCACGGGTCACTCTATTATAATGCATTATACACATACACCTTCCTCATGAATCACTCTATCTATTGACTCTGTTTTATATTATATATATACGAGTATAGTGATAGTGATAATAAATATTCAGGTTTTTTAATTATAAACAAAATAAAACGAAATATTTAATTGAATTCAAGTAGGAATTCGAAAGTTATGATGTCAATCAGTTGTCATACTGTACTGTGAAACGAAAGAGGAAGTATCTTTGTTTTTGTATGTTCCTTTAATAACTCGTAAAAATTAAGAACTCAATTGTAGCAAGCATAATAGGAACAGTAGATAAAAGTAGAAAGTTTGCCTAGCCTATTGTAGATACCAAATTATCGTCCTTTTTTTATGCTACGTAGTGTAAAACGAGCAGACAGCCCACCTGATGGTAAACGGTAACTGTCGCCCATGAGATCTTCCTGCTTTATCGTAGAATGAGGGTTGCTACAAGACCCGTAATAGAAATTAAAATTCATCATTTCAATTTCTGCTCGGCCATGACTCGAAACCGGGACCTCTGCGTGGTAGAGCAACTGAACAAGTCAGATCGTCAAATGAATTACAATTGAAACAAAATAAATAAAACTTTAGGAACAAAACCTGACTTACCTACTTACTTATCTGCAAAGTCAAATTACGTAAAACATAGTGACATTTTAAACACAACGTCTGTTACAATGTTTACAATAGAATCAGATTAATGAAAATAGTTTAACTGACTCCTCCTTTGAGATGGCAGAAACAAACACTTCGGATTAAATTATTAATTAGCTCCGCCATTTTGTTCAAATGTCACGCTGACATTCAATTTCGCGCGCTTTCCGCCGCCACAGATAATGGATTTAAATCCTTTATTTCTATTCTGCACAGTCCCCCTGCACAGATTTCTAAGGGGTTGAAATTCGAAGTTTAGTTTTAATTCTCCCATTTACATTCGTGTCACATAGGTTTGGGGCGGAAGCGTTCGACTTTTTTCCGTATAATCGGCCTATAATGCTACTTTACAACATCCGGCTAGATATTTTATAATAGAAAATTGCTTACTATCAAAAATAGGTTGTTTTATACGCGCATTTGTGTTACGAATTCGTGTTTTCGGTCAAATGACATCTGTTAAATATAACGGTTGGGTGGTTACGTTCTTTTTTTAAGTTTTGTTACGAGCTTGTTCCATTTTTGAATAAGCGATTGTGTACCAATTACGGGTATTGAATGTGTATGTTTTCCCGATAAGCCATTTTGTAGCGTAGATAATGGGCGTTTATTTAAATTAGCTACTGATGGCCGCAACGAATACGACAATGTTGCAGCTATTCGGTCACGAGTCGCAACTTTTTTCTGGTTTTGGTTGAAGTATGATAATAATCATCTTGGCCTTAATATCTTCGCGCACGAGGGCCCGGGGTCCACCATGACCATGATCCAGGATTTGTCAGATCAGATAATTACTGAAAAGCGACTGCCATCGACCTCCATGACCCTGCTACCAGGGCTACCACTGCATATTTGTTTATGTATTATTATTGAATTTCTTTTTAATAAATAACCATTTAGGTATTAGATAAGTAAGTAGATACTTTTGTTTTACAATTCGATTGGTTGGACTGAGATTTCATTCTTACAATGACTGCAAAATGTCTTATCGTGCCCTAGGCGAAAAAGCTAGTTTAGATAAGTTACCGAAGTCTGAAGGATATCAACAAATGGACCGATCTAGGCTTAACAGTAGATTGGCTATGTGTTATTGTATATTGATAACAAATACATACAGGGAAAACTAATTAAAAACATACAAAAAAAGGATCAGGTATAGAAAAATCCATCCTTGATCGCTGCCTTGTGGCAGTGTTCCCAGGAGATCGAGTGAGTTGCCATGTTATGGAAGATGTACGCACACGTAGCCTCAAGGAACCTGATTGGTTCTACCCCAAATGGCGCAATCCCTGGCCCAGGAATCCATATTTGTGTCTAAAACCGCCTTAGACCTAGGCAGCACTAACGGTCTCCAGCGGAAGACTGATCAACCTGGCCAAGACAACGGTATTAGGAGGTGCACCTAACGAGTGGCGAGCTCGTTGCGGTACTGAATTTCGACTAATATCAAAGTACGAAACGGTCACCCACCCAGTTCCCACACTCTGCGTGCGTTGCTTAACTTTGTTTACCAGGACTGCTGTATCCAGATATAGCTAGATAGAATAGCTCGTTGCGGTACTGAAATTCGACTAACCTCAAAGTACGAAACGGTCACCCATCCAGTTCCCGGGTTCTCTGCGTGCGTTGCTTAACTTTGTTTACCATATCTAGATACTTTTATGAGTTTAATACAATCAATCCATTTCTTTCACTAAGTGTCCGATTACAAACGGTAGGCCACTCGTAATCGTATCGGCCGCCATTTCTCATCGGCCCCTTTTTAAAAAGGGAACCTTGTTTACTTTTTCGGTGGCCCTTTTTTTCTTTCTGGCCGGCCAGTATCTACACAAGTTATTTACCGGTGCACATTATTTTATTATCGTCTCGTACGTTTTTTTTCGTTTTTATTTTTTCAACGGTATACTCGTAATGTCATTTGCTAAATATTTCTTGAACAATCTACTTAGTTACCTATATTTTAACTAAAATGCACCTACCTAACTAGGTACCTAAATGAACTTTTATATTTGAAATATAAAATTATGTATTCCCCGAACAGTACAGACTCTTTCAAGGCCAGAGTGAATAGGCTGATCCTAAAAATTCCTACTGGGTAACTAAATGATATTATAATAACAAAATTATCTCTGTGTCAATATTCCGGTTCTGTCTCGTGTGCTAGGGCACGGGATCCGCCTTGACAATGATCTAGCTAGGATAGTGCAGATCAGGGGCTTGAAACCGCTTGAATCTACGAGAGCGCTACCTACATCTTTAACACGTGTGGTTAGTTGAGTAGAGATAGAAAACACAAGAATTGGAAGGCAAGCGTTTGTGTTAATGCGATCGATTAAAAAAATAGAATCCCTGGTAATTAATGTAAAGTGACCACCATCTGACTTCCCTGACCCCGTGGTAAACCTGACCGATGGGATCAGGGAAACCTGACCGATTGGATCATGGTTACACATTCAGTCGCCTGAATGCGCAGGTTTACGAGTCTGACCTGCTAGCCAATAAGCCACCGACGATCTAACCAAGCGATATTGCAAACTAAAAATACAGCAAGAACCAGAGGGCTGTCCCAAATCACACGAAAAAAAGCATTCCGCTTAAAACTCGGCAAATTAATGGAATCCAGTGCGAAATTCGAAGTAATAACTCCTTGTCGCCCATTCGGCATTAACTGTACACCACAAAGGAGTTTTTATCGTTGTTGGCACAACAATGAGAATGACTTTGCCTCACTTTGCTCAGGTAGTGTCGAAAAAAAGTTGCACAGTTCAAATTTGGAGCGTGTTTGTAGTATCCGCGTTTCTTTTCCTTTTTTTTTCGTTGTTATTTTAATTTATTGTGCCGGTTTACCTTGTAAGAGCGATCTTGTTAAGCTAAATGGGTGGCAAAAATGAGTTGTGATACAGGTACTTAAACAAAAACACGATTAGAACGATACTTTTTTAAACTTTAATAGTCACAAGGCTGTATCGTAATTACCTTTGCTCGTCGCAATGAAAAAGGCGGAGATAAAACGAACGGATAAGTAATAAAACCGTTCTATTTTTAAAAGCGTTATCGTAAAAGCTGAAGACGTCTACGCCACAGAGCGAATCAACAATTCTTGTAAACTAAAATGGTGCTGGCCGTCCGGAGTGACGTCCGTAAAAATTGCTGCAATTAAAGTTTAAAAAGAAAAAGTCGTTTCGAATTCCGGAGGTGCGTTCGGAAGACAATGGCCCATTAGAAGGCAGTAGATAAACATCTGGAACAGCGGATGTCAAAGTTCATGGCTATGTCAATAGGAAAGGTCGGGATTGAGGAATTTGAGGCTAAATATTTAAATTCTCCGCAGTCTCCACCATTCTCCATAAAGAATTCTAGTTTTCTGTAATTTCAACGCTTAGCGCTTGCGATCTTCGTGCCCTTACACAAAACTGTACAATCCATTTTTAGTCTCCACAGTTCTTAGACAATTTGACTCTTCAGTAATAATATTCAGTCATCTTATATGACGGTGGGGGAGGCTCCAGCCAGCAGTACTCTTTTTGATGATATAGCGCCGTGAAAATATTGTGCGGATATATTTCTCTATCGATGCAGAAGTACAATACAACTCGAAAAACAATGACTTCTTAACGCAATAGACTACAGCTATTCCATCCCCCTCGGGCTATTTGATACACTTTGACAGCCACTGCTTCTAGACGATCCAATCCAATTGTAGTTCCATTTTTAAATTTCGGACGCGCGCCGACCGATTTATTTTTTAACGTTCCACTCGATACGAGCGGTGTGGTGTCGATTTTTGCGGCTCTCAATTTATAGTCGATCGATTCCTCGATTTAAAGGAATATCGAATTTAATTCCGGCGAGATGACATTTTGCATTGCGTTCAGGTTTTTCGCTAACACCGCCAATTTATAACTTGGCAGACAATGTAATTATATTAATAAGATGCCATGCAATACTCGTATGGGTGTTGAAATTGAGTTTTGTGTCGGTGAGTGACAGTATCTTCGCATCTCGACAAGTTGAAGCATATTCTTTATTCATTACGAAGTTTTGCAATTTTTTTACGTAGTCAGTTTATGCACTTTAATATTTATATGTATGTAGTTTGGTATAATTAGTTGTTTGATGTTTATGGCAAAAACTAACAATGTATAAATTAAATAAGCTGATAATTTATATCATATAGACTAATCTTATGAACACAAAAATAAATAATAATTGAAAATTGTTAGGTATGTATATTTTCGGACCAGCGGGGCTATTGGCTAACTCAGTTGACAACTAAATTTGACACTAGATAATTCTACACCACGTCATCTACGTTGAAAACTGGCAATAGCGTCTACCAAATTAGAGTAGTGTCAGATTTTTTTATGTCAAATTCAGCTGTCCACTGAGATAGCCAATAGGCCCTCAGATCTGAGCTCCATCCTCCGTCATTCCTCGCCATCTGCTAAAGCAGTTTGGCAATTATTATGGCCAGTTGGACATTTAGAGTTCTACCTTCGAAACAACAGCTCTGAATAGAGACCGAGTGCCCTTTGCGCGATGTTCTCCTTCTTCACACACTGCTCTGGCTTGAATCTTTCCTTAGATGTTCAGCTGTAATAACTCTCGTTGTAGGTAGTTAGAAATTCTCATTGTATGGCCGGGATATTTGAATTTCCTTGTCTTCACGTCCTCCTGTAAACCCACATCTCAAATGCCTCACCACGTTATTCAATAACATTGGTTTTTTATATATAATTTTAAATTTTACTCTCTGACTTTTGTGTGAAATCGACAGTTATTTTAACGATTCGCGACCTAACAGAGTACAGCCTCTCTGTTTTAGTATTACAACAGTCAATTACCACATTTCAAGAATTCGGACTATATCCACCACGGTGGCAGCAAAAAACTGACTCAAATTAAGACCGAACAGCGCCTTGTGCCTCAGTCTATCGGCATTCTGTAGCTTTAAAAAAAAGAATCGAATTGTCTATGTCCGTTTTGAAATTCAAATATTTCGAATGCAGTTTTGGCGCGAAGACGCGACCGCACACGACGCGCCGCGAAATATGCGCGATCAAAGATGGACGCTGGTTGCCGCGAGCAGCCTTACTAATTGACAAGCTTACAGGAACGCGCTGTTTACTACTCTTTCTTTTACTTCTTAATTAATTTGTTTGGGAGCTCTTAAGCAATTTTTCATATTATTGTCGGACTAAACCCACTAACTTGGCCGTGTGGTGTCCGACAGAGTAGAATAGCATCAACCCTTTATACTCGTAGGTGTCGTACGAGGCCACTAATGTTTTCGAGGCAAAAGATATAGACTGAAAAATGGGCAGCAGCTATTTCCATCGTTATATTCATAGCACTGCGATCTCCAACCCGCCTGCCAAGCGTGGAGATTATAGCAATAACCTCACCTTTCGAAGTCTTGTAGTGAACTGTTATAAGCTGTAATGATGAAACCTACTAATCTAGAATCAAAGTAAGCATGTTTGGGCGATTATATGACATTTTCAGTCAATCTTCAGATTAATCCTGCGGGTGATCTTATGAATTTACTTATGCGAAGCCGGGATGATCACCGCTAATCATAAATTAATAAAACTTAAATAATCAATCAGTATTTCTTCAAATTGCTTTTATTTTGATTTGTGGTGATTGAGTCCCTCTATGCCTCTTCCATTTGTTTACTTATTTTAAAGCTAATTTTAGGATTTTTAAGACACACTACATAAATACACTTTCAAAGTCACGCTCATTAGGAGCACAGAACACTGATATTTAAGGTTTAATTAAAAGTAGGAACCTAACCGGGAGTCGCAGGCACGTTCCGACCTTTGAGTACGATATAGGCCCGTTGTTAAAGATTCTCCAATCTTGTATCGGCTTGGAAAGAGCGCTGCAGAAAGCCACGAGACGACTGAAACTGAACCAAGGTACGTGATAAAAACACAATTCTTATCCCTACATAGTATTAAATGAAATCGCTTTCCGCGTCTGTCTGTCCCTATTTCTTTCAAATCCTAAACCGCGCACTTTGATGCGGTTTCTACTATCCATTCAGAGAATTTCTTTCGAAAGCTTTATATTGGCAATTAATTATAGAGAACATTCGGGAACACCAGTGCGAAGTTAGGGTGGATCGCTAGTATATTATAGACATAGACATGGACGTAGGTACCTTTATTTGGTCTAAATAACACGTCCAGTAAACTTAAAACAAACAATAAAAAATATCATCTTATCATATAATGTCCCGGTTGTGCTCTTACGCACGAAAGCCCGGGGTCCGTTTTGACCATGATCCAGGATTCGGCAGATCAGGTAATTACAATGGAGCAACTGACATCTGACTGCTACCAGAGGAACCTGACCAGATTGGATCATAGTTACACATTCAGTCGCCTGAATGTGCAGGATTCATTACGATGTTTTCCCTCACCGTAAGAGCATCGGTTATTGTTTAAATACGCACATAAATAAAAAAAGAGTCTCTGGTACGCAGCGGCAGTGGAATTCGAACCCAGTACCCCTCGCTTGTGAGTCGGATACCTTTACCACTAAGCCTCCGAGGCTACTCAAAGTAAAACTAACAACATAAGTTCATAATAAGGAAGTAGGGCGATGCGTCATCGGACCTATTCCAACTACTAATACTCGTGTCGGCGTAATGCGCTGTCCTAGCAATCGTCACCGAGATCGCAGTGTTATACATATAACAATGGAAAACGCTGTTGTCCATTTTTCAGTCTATAGAGACTGATCTTTTGCCTTGAAAACATTAGTCGTGTTGTGCGACACCCACGAGTGTAAGGAGTTGGTGCTATTCTACTCTGCCGGACACCACACGGCTATGCCTAGCAATGCCTTACAATAATTAGAAACCAGACCATTGCTTGTAGCATTCATAAATAAATTATCATACAAAATCTCCCAATTTTCTAATCAACCACACAGCGTTATCTAAGCGCATCTGTCGTAAAATGAAGATATATAACAATATAAAAACCTAATCCACCGAAAGCCATAAATTTTTTCCGCCATCTGTGTGGATTGCCGACACGAAATTAGAAACAAAATTAACCATAGATAATATAGAGTCATCGGGCGGACCATAGATTATATGAAGTCATCCCGCGGGGCTACGTGCAGCCATTATTAAAAAACAATCCAATATGGCGGACACGGCTGTCAGTAGGGTGGTCATGAGTTTTGGGAAAAATAAGTCGTTCTTTTAAAGTATAAACGATAAAAAATCTATAAAGCTACAAAAACCTTTTAACAACTGCACATGAATATGGTTCTTAAGATGGTCATGAACTTATGCACTTGTGTTGTACATTAGTTGAATGCTAACCGATGCTCTTACCGTGAGGGAAAACATCGTGATGAAACCTGCACATTCAGGCGACTGACCGTGTAACTATTATCCAATCTGGTCAGGTTCCCCTGGAAGCAGGGTCACGGAGGTCAGATGGCAGTCGCTTCACTGTAGTTACCTGATCGGCCAAATCCTGGATCATGGTCAAGACGGACCCCGGGTCTACATAATACAACCGGGACATTAACGCCAAGATAATTATTTTATTACACATAAAGGTGCTTTTCACTGTTCCTAACTTAACTTTAATTCTGGCCACCCTACTATCCTATTTTGACAGCACCAAAAAACGAAATAGAACCAAAGTTAATTATTATTTTACGGACTCCAAGTAAATTATATGTATTCTATGGGCGCTAGACGTACCTTTGAAAGACTTATTTATCTTGAACCTTTGCTAGTAATAAATGTTAAGAAAAATGTAGTTCATTTTTTGTTGGACCCTCTCTATGGGATTTCTGGCAGTACCGAAAACAACCATTTTAACCTGACCTATGTTACCTAACAATTTTAGGTGGAAAAAGGTTCTTTCTAACTGGTTCCCATGTACTATATTAATAAACCGCCTGAACCATTTGGGGATATCAAAATGAGATAGAGAGATGTGATTTTGTGTGCATTAGAAAGGGATAGGGTATGTTTTTAATGGAGCTTATGGGCGGCGTCCTTTTGGTGATTATTGTTTTTTTTATAACAAATGGTGTTCCGTTTTTTAGAAGACTTAATGCTTTCATTTTTGAGACCGTGGTTTATTAACTTAACTTTTCAACATAAAATACCATTTTTGTTTGAGAACTATCTATTACTAGAGAAGATACCTTCAAAGTCTATCTGATAGTTCAAAATCTCTTTAGTACTTTACTCTTTAGTAAATTAATCGTCTCTGTGTCATATGTCATAATATAATAATATACCAGTAATTATTGACTTTGCTTTTAAACTGTTATCCAGGAAAGATAGCAAAAGAGTACCTAACCTAACATCTTTCTTAGGTTTGCTAAACTTCCCCAATGATTGAACGAGGGTGGAGCACCGGAGTGTCAGGTTCTATTCTCATTGACAACGGCCGTGCTACCATGGTCGTGGAGGCGGTTTTGAGGTACTCCTATTGGTCCGGCGACGTCCGTCGTACGACAATGGTCGCCAATTAGTACAGCTCCTCAGAGGCAATGAGTCCAAGACTCTTCACAAGAGCCTTCCATATTGGAGATTATGCTTACATCTTCATTTTAAAGCTTTTTATGATTAATTGATTACACACGAAAAACGCATTGACAGGCCTTAGAATACATACGACAGAAAACTTTTTAAGCTACGCAGATCGTAGATAGTCTACGACTAGCTTTAAGATAATATCTAGAATATTCGGACTAGATGTAGTGACATTTTTTTTATAATGTTTGTATTATTTTACTATTATTATAAAGAAGAACATTTAGTATGCTTGTAAGTTTGTATTGTATTAAGAACCTATTACAGTTCATAGAAGCTGTAGGGATTAGCACTGAACTGTAAAAAGAGGCGATCACAATAGATCAGGAATGGTCGCAGTGATACTGGGACTGAGAAAGCTTGAAGAGCCCAATTAAAAAAAAAATAAAAAAAAATGTGAGGGCAATCTCCGAAACTACTGGACCGATGTCGTCGTAGTTCTTCTTGTTCATAGTTGTAGTCACTAATACGAAGCTACAATAATTCTCAAGTGGCATAGGGTACGTATTTATTATGTACGCAGTGACAAACGAGCAGATAGCCTGGCCTAGCCTGATGGTAAACGGTAACTGTCGCCAATAACATCAACGATTCATGGATTTAGGCTGCACGCAACAAATATGCAGAACCACACTGCGTTGTCACTGTGAGGACTAAGATGAAATGGTTCATGCCTGTAATAACGCTGCATGACTACTTTTAATTTGTTGGCGATACCCGTATGGCCAATATTTAAAAGCGGCAGTGACCACTTTCCATCAGGTGGCTTTATTTGCCTGTTTGTCCACTGTAAAATATAATAATAAAATTATTTTTTTCATCAACCTGTGTATGAAGCAAGGGAACAAGCGTGATAATTCCCCTGGATGCACGCACAGACCGACAGGGTAATGTTTTTATTTATTGCCCTTCTGGCCAATTCGGGTTCCGTAGTAATAGAAAATGTCTAATGAATAGATAGATAGCCTTTGCCCGTGACTTCGTACGTGTAAGATTCAGTTACATGGTAGTTTCTGGGGGAACCACAATGAAATTCGGAGTAAATTAAAGTTTAAGTGTGTGTTATTCTAGGTTATAAGTTGCAACACTGCAAAATGTCATCAAATTCGTTCGGTAGTTTTTGCGTGACAGAGTAAGAAACATCCACGCCAATATCCATTAGCGATACATCCGTCCTAACACACTTTTGCATTTACTTATAATTTAGGAAATCATCATCACAGCCCGTAACAGTCCACTGCAGGAGTTAGGGCCTCTTCCGCGAAAGGGGAGGTTATTGCCATAATCTCCACGCTTGGCAGGAGGGTTGGAGACCGCAGTGTTTAAATATAACAATGGAAAATGCTGCTGCCCATTTTCCAGATTATGGAGACTCTTGATATTTTGCCTCGAAATCATTAGTCGCCTTGTACGACACCCATAAGTGTAAGGGGTTGGTGCTATTCTACTCTGCCTTAGGAAATACTTGAAAATAATTATGTATTTTCGACTTCTGTCGGTTAGGTTATTTATTGTGAGACAAGCATTTTGTGTGCCAAAGTATTTTTTTTTCGCAGTGACAAACGAACAGGCAACCCACCTGATGGTTGACGGTAGCTGTCACCTATACCATCTACGATTCATGCAGTTAGGTTGCATTGTCACAAGAGGACTAAAGGCCTCATGCCTGTAATTGCGCTGGCTACCTTATCCTTCAAACCGGAACATAACAATGCAAGCATTGTTGCTTGGTGGTAGCAATAGAAGACTCTCATAACCCAAGCGAACTCCTCAGGTTTGACAGAGTCCTACCACCTGATAAAGTAAGGCAATGTCCACTGACGTAAGTACGGAACCAAATCTGGTACATAACTATCCGCCCGAAAAAGAAAATGACTACAAAAAGTCTTATTTCCCTCTACGACTCTTTCTCATCTCGACAATCGTGGGAGCCACAAAAACAAGTCTATAGACAATTACGTTTGGAAATGGATCTTTTTTGTATCACTATTTATTTACGTGCTTCCAGCCAGTTGTTTTTTCTACTTTTCCGTTCCGAAATTGAGTTTAAATTGGGGACTCGGAATGAGTTGTAAAGATTGGTGTAAGCAACAAGTGATGAAAACTATAAGTACCTAATTTCAATGAAAGTTACAAAAAAGGTACTGTAGTGAAGCAAACAACGGGTTTTATCAAAGTTACAATATTTATTGAGAGAGAACGTACATAACAATACAGTATCCTGATGGAGGCGCCACCAGGTCCAAAGCAAATAACAAATCGTGAAGGTAAGTACATCAAATGTAAAATTCAGTTGCCCACTGTGATAGTTAAAGGCCCCGCGAATTGTATCATGGATCATTCAGCCGCCAAAATGTGCCGGGTTTATCACGATGGTTTCCCTCCCCGTAAGAGCATCGGTTAGTTTTCAATACATATCTCAGAAAAAATCATTGTAACATGGCCGCTCTGGGGATCCAACCCTCTTATCCATCAGGCTGCGAGTCATTAGGCCAGGGACTCGACCATATAGAAGCATGACAATGTCCATTTTAGCACTCAAAATTTCGCAACCAACCACCCAAGAAAATCCAAAAGAACCGACCTGATAAAGCACCTAATTTCTCACGCCCGAAAAAAAAGTAACAATTACCGGCTGATTGATACAATGTTTTGACATTTAAGAGGTTTGACAATAAGTTTATTTATTGGTCTTCGGCGTCGTTTGACGCCACTACAGTCAATAGAGGTTACCTGCCTGCGTCATATATCACTAGTAATGTGCCGCGGCGTGCCTTGAGCATGGGTGGTCCGCGGCAGAGTGACAAAATCGGACAAAACAGTCCTTTTCATTCCGTTTGAAATATGGCTGTTTGTTGGCACCGCCTTTGCGTTTTCAGATCGGTGTTTTTGATAGATTAATCTCTGTTTTTTTTGTCGTTTCTTTTTATTTGTTTACTTTTTATTAGCTTTATCTGTCTATCTACTGTTAAGTACCTACCTAATACAGTTTTGGTGTCTTTTGGATGCCTGTTTTGCGACGCACACCGACAAAGTGTGGTTCGATGGAAAAATGCTATTTTCTATAAAAAAAATCAGCCAATAGCAAATAGTCCACTGATCAAAGCGCCTTCTTGAAGACATGTTCCTAAAATAAAGCTTTCACCGCTATAATTGCTATAATGTTATATCAAAATCTGTTCAATTGTTTTGGCGTGCAAGAGCTCACAAACTTTGGGAAATCCCTCTGCCTCCTTCGCTTTTTATCTACATTTCATATCATCAATTATTAGACAATTGCTTTAACCCGCAACTTCGAACGCGTAAAATTCGATTTAAAATATTCCAGACCTGTTTCGCGGGACCCACACCGAATTTCAGAAAAAATGATAGTTTATGTGCTATTCTAGGCTGTAAGCCATGTTACTGTCAAATTTCATCGAAATACATTAAGTAGTTTCTGTGTAATGGAGTAAAAATGCTAAACACTCAAACAAACATTCATCCATACAATATTTAGCATTTATAATTTAATAAGATAGGATAGGTATGTATATTTTGTTTATGGTCCCGTGGGAAGCCAAAGAACTGATGGCTTGATATCGCCGTCGAATGCGAGAAATACAACCTCTTGCAGCTCATAATTCTTGCAGATAAAATGCAAGGCCGCACACCACCTGGCCGAAGACGGCTTTCCTGGCTGGAAAATCTCAGAGACTGGTTTGTGATGAGTACTAGGTCCTTTTTCCTGGCTGCAGTCTCACAAGTGAAGAAAGCCCTTACGATCGCCGACCTCCACGACCGAGGTGGCACCATAAGAAGAAATCGGATGCGACAGCCAACGACATATGGCGAGAGGATGTCGAAGACTGGGCGAAGTGGAGAAGAAGGTGTAGGAAGACAGCAGATGACATACTTAAATTTTATACTCGCTGCCCGCCGCGCCGTCTACGCGCATGGGTTTTCTCTCATAAGTACGTTTCTATAAAATAAGTCAAAGTCATCTTGGCGTTTATGTCCCGGTCGTGCACTCGCGCACGAGGGCCCGGGGTCCGCCTTGACCATGATCCAGGATTTGGCAGATCAGGAAATTAAAGTGGAGCGACTGCCATCTGACCTCCGTGACTCTGATACCAGGGAAACCTGACCAGATTGGATCATGGTTAAAATAAGTCAAAGTATTATCCCTAAAAATATAAATCAATTGACTTAATTTCGATTTGAAATATTTTTTCCAATATATTGTTTTCGTATTAGTCATTATTTCTTATGGTAATTGCAGTCTTTTATAAACTAGCGTAGGTAATTGTAAATATTTTAGGTATTTGTACCTAAATAAATAACATTAAACTATAGATATCTCTGGATAATACATTAAGCACAACAGTGTTGTCTTATGTCTCATGTAGAACATGCTGTTCTTCAAGAAAGGGGTGAAAAGGTTTTTACGGGATCGGCCGCGCGTGGGTGATGCCCCTGGTATTGCAATAGGCTGCGGTGACTGCTTACCATCAGGCAGGCCGTCAGCTACTTTGCCACCAAATATTTCCAATAATTGTGAGTGGTTAAGGTATACAAGTAAGCGAGTGGTACCGGGTTCGAATCCCACGGCGGCCATGTACCACTGACTCTTTTCTGAGTTATGTACATGAGTTGAATGCTAACCGACGCTGTTACGGGTTGGGATAACGTCGTGAAACCTGCACGCACATTCAACTGGTCAAGTTCCCCTGGTAGCAGGGTAACGAAGGTCAAATGCAATTATCTGATCTGCCAATTCAAGGCGGACCCTAAGCCGGGACATTAACGCCAAGATGATGATTTTTTATTTTGTTTTTTCTCTCAGAGGTTAACTTACTTAATAAATGCAACCTACTATGCAACTTACTAATTATGGGCGACAGTTACCGTTTACCATCAGGCTCGTTTGCTATAACTAAGTGAGTAATAAAAAAGATATTTCCCGCAATTTCTCTCCAATTCTCTACAATCGAGTCGTAATTGCTCTATATTTTTGTAGTACGTATATAGTTAGCTTACCGGAACATTAAAAATGATTGTTTCCAATAATATTATTTGTACTAATAAGGATGCTAGTATTATAAGGCAACGATTATGGTCACGATGTCCGGAATGACCGACAATTTTGGTCAGTCCTTGTGGTGGAGCATATGGCGGCCTTTCACAAAATCAGCTCACTTTCTAAAGTCCTGAGTGACCCAGGCATGTTGGGTGACCAAAGGAATTATAGGTGTTTGTTTGTGGATGACAAATTGTTTTATTTTTTTGACTGTCGTCCGTCAGACCTGATGGCGTGTGGGTGAATACGGAAAACGGTCACTCTCGCCGTCGAAGGTGGTTACTATCGCCCGTGACAATTACGATTCGTATATTTATTCTTATTATAATTTTAAACGATATAAATATATACAGGTACCAAAAAAACCCCTTAGATTAATATAAAATACTAAAAATTAAAAAGTATTTACTGAAAATGAAAAAGTCATCCACGCCGCGATACAGGTGCGCTATTACTGTGAGGACTGAAATGAAATGCCTCATGCCTGAAATTGCGCTGGCTACCTTATCCTTCAAACCGGAACACGACAATGCAAGCATCGTTGCTTGGCGGCAGAAATAGATAAGGCGGTGGTACTCACCATGGCGAACTCCTCAGGCTTGATAAAGTCCTACCACCTGATAAGTGCTGGATAGTTCTTTAAAGAACTTTCAAGCACCAGTGACCGATGGTCCTAAAGTGTACGAATTCTCCCGCTAGACTTACATATTTCCCCCTGTTTGTATGAGATTTGGAACTGTCTCGCGATCTGCGTCTGTCAGTCTGTGTATCCGATAACTCCCTCCAAACCACGCAACGGATTTTAATACGTTATGACTACTTACTATTTGGCGGCGATCTCTGGTGTCGGAGGCCAAGATCCACTTTGGGTCACTGAGCCAGCGTAGTAAGTAAGTACTTACATTTAGGGAATTTCATCTAGAAGATTTTTATATATTGACGACCGGAGTGGTTCAATTGGTTAACATGCCGGGTCTGCCACGCAGAGGTCCCGGGTTCGATTCCCGGCCGAGCAAAACTAAAATGAACAGAAATTTAAAATATGAAGTTTAATTTCTGTTACGGGTCTGGGTGTTACATGTATATTTTACGTAATTGAACTTTAAAGATAAGTAAGTAGGTAAGACAGTTTTTGTTCAGAAAGGTAGTTTTATTTATTTTGTTGTAATTGTGAATCATTTGACGACCTGAGTGGTTCAGTTGTTCTACCACGCAGAGGTCCCGGGTTCGATTCGGTTCGTTTACGGGTCTGGGTGTTATATGCATAATAAGTATTTATGTAAGTTTTCTAGCACCCATAACACAAGCTTTGCTTACTTTGGGACAAGATGGCGCTGTGTGAATTGTCCAAGCATATTGCTACTAGCGAGGACCTGTAATTGGCTTATTGATTCTAATATATTACTTATTATGTTTTATATAGCTGTTGGTACTCCAATAAATAAATAAATATTATTATTATTAAGCATAGTATTTATACTTTGGTATTTAATGCAGATTACAATAAAGAACCCCGCGAAGCACATAATTCAAGTGGGTATTACGTTCACTCGATAATCAATTACAAATTAATAATAGTTTGTCGGTGAACGGGAAATATCAACAGAGGCTTTGATTGGTTTTAGTTTTGCAATGAATGTAATAGCGGCACAGGGTATATTTATGTATGTATTTTTGAATAGCTCGCCTCGATTCTAACGGCTTTCAATATTGATTTTCGGCATGAAAATTACGATATTTTGATGCTGATTTTCCCTATTTTTTAACCGTATCTTTTCAATTTTGCCAATGTGACTCAAAAATATTGAATTTTTCATGTCTAAAATCAAAATTGAAAACCTTTCGAATCGAGGCGAGTGATTCAAATATAGGGCCCCTGGTCTAGTACGATGTGCTTACGGCAACGCTCGCAGAGTCCGGGAACTGGATGGGTAACCGTGTCGCACTTGGACGCTAGTCGAACGTTCAGCACCGCAACGTGCTCGACACTCGTTAGGTGTGCCTCCTCATAACGTTGGCGAAGCGAGGTTAAGGTCTTCCGCTGGGGACCATGCTAATGCAAGACTAGGCCAAGAAAGGGACATAGGATGATGATTTGGGCAGCGAAGCGAAGTCAGTTGACAAATTTTTAGAGGAAGCGCTTTTTATTATGTTTTTTTATGTTGTCCGGCAGACAAACAGGCATGCGGGCCACCTGATGGAAAGTGGTCACCGCCGCCTATGGACAACAGCAACACCAGGGGTGCTACCAATGTGTTGCCCGCCTCTAAGGAAACCTCTAATATACATCTTGAACGATCCCATGTCATAGCCCAAAGGAAACACTGTGGCTGGAAGCTCATTCCACATCCGAATCGTACGAGCGATAAACGTTCTCTTGAAGCTACGCGTGGACACCACTAGAGGGTCCACGTAATGGCGATGAGTACCCAGCCCACGGTGGGTGGTGCGATGACGGAATTGAGCTGTGGGCACCAGTTCAAATAATTCCCCAGAACACTCCCCATTGTACAGCCGGTAGAACACACACCGGGAGCCAAAGTCCCTTCGATCAGCCAGTGGTTCTAACTTGCTTGTTAGTATGGGATCGTCGACAATTCGTACTGCGCGCCTCTGTATGGAGTCCAAATGATTAAGCAGGTCGGCGGCAGGATTATTGATTCTTTCTTCAAAAGGAATTGGATCTACTCGAGTCCCGTTGGACTTTATATTCCCGATCAATGAATTATATAATTATACCTACGAACTGCGTACAACTACTTACCTTTTATATAAGAAACGCGAAGGGTTCCTGGAGACCTGCAATACAGAATAAACCTAGAGCAGACTCCAGGTTTCCAGGTTTTCTACTCTATCCTGATTGTGTATACAATTATGATATATAAATACATATTTTTTTTATGTTATATGTCAGACAAACAGGCAAGCGGGCCACCTGATGGAAAGTGGTCACCGCCGCCTACTTTATTTTAATAATTAATTGCGATATAGTTTAATAGGGAACGAGCTGGAGTGAAAGAATTGAACTGAAAGTAGTGACTAGGATAGAGAAAGGCATTATCTGGGTTGGGCATGTAGAATGAGCGAAAGAATAATGAAAAAAATACAAAGGAACACCGAGATGTACGTATCACGATCAAATTTTATAGAAAGGACAAAATAAGCAGATGTTCATGTATGAAAAGGTTGAATGTGGAAGCGAGAAAATCCATCAGGACCATAGCTAGTGGAACGATGTGGTCTCTACCTACCTTTACGGGAAAAGATGTGACGCTAAGTATGTATGTAATATTCCCGATCGTTTCACACGTTATTGTATGTTTATATTGATTACTGTGAGCCAGGATTAAAGTGGTTAAGATAAATTTTATCCTACCTAATGGAAAGGGGGGACTATCTCACGTAACAGGTAAAAGTATCGATATCAGGTTTTTGACCTCATCCTCGTATGTTCATATCGTTTATTAAGGTACATTTTAAATATTTACAATTATTGTAAAAATATACATTATTACCTACATCTAAAATACTAAAAATATACACTTAAAATACATACTAAAAATTAAACATAAAATAATAATAAATAAAAATTTAAAAAGTCGTCCACCTCGCTGCTACCCGGAATGGCGCCCAGAAAGCTGGGTGCGTCATCTCGTTGGATAGCGATGCTAATCCGAGGAATGAGCCAGCTCTCCAGTCACAGTCATCATCATCATCATCATTTTGGCGTCAAATCCAGGTTGTGCAAGACGCGGGGGCCCGATGTCCGCCTTTCTACTTTTGTTAGTCTACTTTGCTCGGTCTTCGGTATCTTTAGTGGTGAGTCCGTTGGCACGCATGTCACTCTTAACGACGTCCAGCCATCGCTTCTTGAGCTCTCCTTCCCGTGCCTCCAGTCTCCAGTGATGTCGAATTCCAATGTGTCCACTCCAAACGGTTGAATTACGGAGTCTCATCCTTGTAACAAATTTGCAGAACTTTTTTGCGTTGTCAAAGCGTGGCAAAGTTTGAAATGTCTCGTGTCTATATAATTAGTTAATTACACAATTTGGTCTTTTAAGCCGGAAAATAAAACGCCAACTTTGTTGTACCCTTAGTACCTACTTAATTGCTTCAAAAAATTGATATATATTTAAGGGCTCGATACCACTTGTGTTCGCAAGTAACCCTTTTCTTTTTCTTCTTGAGTAATGGTGGCATTTGCATAGATTATAATCACGTAACTATTCAAGTGCGGGATAGTCAGTCAATCCATATTTTAAAAAACGTGGAAAAGAATAACTATCTTTCCCAGTGTGCTCAGATGTAGGTAATTCAGTATTCTCAATGCCTTTATGTTTTATTATATTAACTACTATGGTATATGTTTATTTTATTTATATAGTATATTAATATAGTAAGTATATATTTTAATGTGTGTATTTAGTTATAGTAGATAAAATTATAGTCATTGTGCACGTTTTGTCTGCGTTTAATTAAATTTTATAGGTCTACTGGAAGCGATTTCTTTTAGAGATAAGTAGTGCCTGTTACCTGTGTCTTAACTAATCTGTACTTTCTGTTTAATTCTGTTGTTTATAAACTAAAAAAAAATGATTAACGAGTAAAATAACTCTTAATTATATTATCTAGTGAATCGATGCACGTGTAAACAGTAGATATATTTGTCTCTGTGGTGTAAGTAATGTATAATCGTTTTATCTGTTTTAATTTAAGATAGTGGGTATCTATGAAGAGTGGCGCTGTTGTCTCTAGCCTAGGTAACCTACTACTAAATAATGTTTGTAGTTCCGCAAATAACCATGGAACTCGAGGCGAACAGTTCAAAAATGGAGCCCCAGTGACAGCGACGCTTTTAGAAGGAATTTTCATGAGATTTCAAAGAAGTTTCAGTGAAGAAAAAGAGTCGTAGGACCGAGACTCTATTTTTTGTCTCGGCCTACACTAAGAACGAAAATGGAAGCCATCTCTAAAATGGAAAAAAATATTTAATACTTCATAGATACCTAAATGATATTAATGTGACCTAGCAAAAATTTTAAAAGCAAATTTTTGTATATTTTTATATTTTAGTATGATCGATATCGTTCTTTCGAGGATTATGGGGTCCTGCCCTACTCCATCACACAAATCTCGGGCTCGGTAGGAATCTCGACCGATTTTATTTCAGAACCAGGACCGAGAACTCGGCCGGATTTTTAGTCGAGATTGGCCGAGACCATCTAGATCTCGGTTGGTCGGTAGCCGTAGGGAAGGAGCAGATTGTAGCAGATGGCACAAAGTCGATCAGTGTAGAAGGTGTGGCAGCAGTAGTCGTTCTGTGGGCATGAATAATATCCAACCACCTGATAGCCTCACAGCAGCCATTACGCCTATGGATGTTTGCAATAACAGGTGGTAACGGTTGCTACCCTGTAAAAATGTTTTTATTGAAGCACGAATGTTGCAATAACGATCATTTTAAAAAGTTTTTTAGGTTTTTAACAATTGTTTTGATGTAAGCGTTATCAGCGCCATCTATGTCATAACTATCGAACTATGTTATATGGCGCCATCTAGTGTCGAGTAGCAGAACTAAAACGAGCTTCACTCAACTATCAATTACTTTTATGTATATTACAGAGATGGCGCTATACGGCCAAGTGCTGCCCTCTGAATTATAGAAATGGAACCAAACTTTATTTTGTTCATTTCGGTAGATGTCACTAAATTGAAGTACACAGAAACAAATACATCGTATAAAACAAAGTCACTTTCCGTCGTCTGTCCCTATGTATCTATGTACGCTTAGATCTTAGGGATTTTAATATGATTTTCATGGTAAAGTAGGTGTACGCGAACCAAGTCGCGCCGGGGCCATTGCACGCGGATAACAAAGGAACCAAATTTGACAGACAGCCAACAAGAACAACCATAGAAATTGGACATTGAGAACAACCCAGCATAAACGGTGGCAGGAACGGAACCTGTCAGCAGACCTAAATGGGTTCCTTTTACCCTCGATTCACCTCTATCTGTTATAAAATACAATACAAATAAACACATAACCCTCTGTTGCGTCGCGCAGTCGGGTAACTATGCAAGGTTGCACGGGAAGGAGAGGTCGGCCCAAGAAGCCATGGCTTGACGTCGTCAAGACTGCGTGCCAACAAGCTCACCATCAAGGATGCCGAAGACCGTGCGATGTGGGCCAGGAAGAGTAGGAAGGCGGACCCCGGGCCCTCGCGTGCCGCATCTGGGACTTTTTTTTATTCCACTAAGGTGGCAAACAAGCTTACGGCCCGCCTGATGGTGCGCAGTCACCGCAGCCTATGGACGTTTGCAATACCAGGGGCACCACCCACGCGTTGCCGACCTCGCAAAAACCTTCTCACCCCTTTCTTGAAGAACTCCATGTTGTCCTCTCCAGGGAAAACCTCTCCAGGTAGTTCATTCCACAACCGTAGTATACGTGATAGAAAGTTCCTTTGGAACAGCGCCAAGATAATGATGGAAACTATGCAAGGTTAGGGATAGTATGTATGTACGACATTCTGGGACAAAGTCGAACGTAACAAAATGTCCTGTGGGACAAATTTTTTAAGGATGTAAGTCAAATAAAACTGCGCAAAATTACGAATAATCGCATATATTACAAGTAATTACAATCACGTTCCGTATCACACACGACTCGCTTGAGCGATCTCGTTCCATTACACGCATTGACTCTGACTATAGTATTACTAAAAAAAATTTGTAGTATAATAAAATTTCATTGTATTATTTATATTATAATCAACATAAACAGATAAATTCGGTTGAAAACAGATGTAAAATAAAAATCGAACTTATGCACTGAAGAATAAATTTCAATCTCAAATATCATGTAAAAGATTCTTCGTTCTCAGGAAATGCTTTTTTTCTACAAAACATATTAAAATTCAAGCTTTACACAATTATGGGATACTACAGTCAGAGTCACCACCATTGGAACCCCAATTCAACCATGATTACCAGACCAAGCATCATTCAAAAAATCACTTAGAAAATTAACTTACAAAACTAAACGGTGAACATACATAACTTTTACTTAGTATAAATCAAGAGAAATACAGTTACTGCCACATGCATTTCGATTTTCATCTCTGTCACTCCTACATATGGTCTATTTTCCCTTGACTGCGCTAGAAGGCAACAGCGATGAAAACCAAAAGCGTACAGTATCAAAATGCCTCAGTCCGCACCAATATCAGCACTTTACGTATGAAAAGTAAATTGGAAGTTATACAATAATAAAGAAAAAAGAATACGATATAACTAAAACATAAGTAACTAAATAGGACTATGTAACAATAAATTGCGAGAGGTCATGAATTTGGCAACACCGAATAATACAATATAGCTATACCGCTTCCGCCTGCGTTTAAAACATTTGGCAAAATTAGTCAACTAAAATCAGAAGCAAAAAGCGTGAGAGCAAACGAAAGTGGATTGTATCGCACAGAGAATAAGATCCATTTTTGTATCACTTGTATTAGGCCCCGCTTTTCAAAAGGTGTGGTATTCCATTTTCATTTGCTCTCACGCTTTTTGCTTCTGAAGTTAGTTAGACTGAATTTAGCCAAATGTAATAAGCCCATTAACAAGGTCGAAGAGCGCCATTTCTGTAGCTGGAGCTAACCAATCTAGAACAGGATTTTTTTCTTTACAAACTTGGTTTGACGAAGACGGATAAATGTATGGATAAACAACTGAAATTATATTGATGTGAAAAATGTTTTAACGATTTTAAGATTTAGGTTGTAAAACATTATATGTTGATAACTTATGTATGAGGGTGTTTGCGATTCCAAAATCCGCTAGAGCTCGTCTAAGCTGAAATGACGCGCCCCACTATCGCATTAACGCACACAAGCAAATTTAAAATATGGACGCGATACATATACAAATGCCGTTGTAATTGGTCATTCGGTTGCCGGTGAGACTCAACGTAGGAGCACGCGTCGTTCGATTGGAGCAGTCGACGCTCCCCCGCAGATGAAGTGTCGTTATTAATATTTGCACTCACACATCGAAAGCAACTAATTAAGTAGTGGGGCGCGGCATTTCAGCTTAGACAAGCTCTACCACCAACAGAACAAGGCTCCATCTACGCTCTATGTCCTATATCTTTCTCCAACATCTTTCGCACAATTTGATAGCATCCTCCATCTCTGTCGCACCTTGCGCAAAATTTTTGGAATCGCAAAGACCGTCTTTATTCAGTGTGAATTTTAATAAGTGCATTCTTTACAGCACCTTTTTTATAATATATTACAAATACAACCATTGAAATAAGTACATAGTGAATAAAGTAGGTATAACCCGCGTCACGAAAGAAGAGACTTGTCAAATGGCAGTGGAGGGGATTTCGCGCAGGCAATCGTATGCAGCGCAAGTCTTTTTTTTTTATGTCATACGGTAGGCAAACAGGCAAGCGGGCCACCTGATGGAAAGTGGTCACCACTGCCTATAGACATTAGCAACACCAAGAGTATCGCCAATGCGTTGCCCACCTCTATAACACGTTGCTCTGGCAGCAAAAATTCAAATGCCCCTCCACTGCCAAAGCCACGGTTCCCCAAATCCCCACCCCATGGAGCACTGGAGACCTTACTCACCGGCAGAAACACAATACTATTTAAAAGAGTATTGTTTAGCCGCGGTATTCTGTAAGGTGGAGGTACTTCCCCAGTCGGGCGGCTCCTATTCGAACGGGATACCCCGCTATGCCCTACCTCTCTTAGTCGAACCACGTGACCCGCCAAGTCTATTCTTATTTGACACTAGCTATACATAATTCGATAATAATAACGTACCATAGTCTTTGACAAACTATAACATAGGATAAATGCATAAGAATATGCCAGGGACGCCATCAAACATATTTCCGATTCGACAATACATTTTGTGCCTAAACAGATTGAAATAAAGTTCATTTTCATTTTGTTCGACTTTCGGCACCCATTGCTGTAGTCTATCCAATAAATATACAATATATTTAAATACCTATGTAGGACTTAAATACATAGAAAGACCCGACTTCCATACAAGGTATGTCCTTCGATCCATTTTCAAAAATATAGTATGAGTGGAAAGATAGTTTCCATGATATGTATACAGACTTGCATTAATACTGGTAAAGCTAGGGTGTTTTCGTACACAGGCTGTGTAGAAAATTAGAGAACACATGCCAATAATTTCATATGTAGTTCGAATAGCCGGCAATAGATGGCGTTAGACGCGATTGTTAAACACAAATCGACGAAATTCCATACATTCTAAATTAAAACATCGACATTTTCGCTCAATCAGATTTAAATTAAATACATTAATTTTTATGATATCGAATAAAATATTTAAAATAACTTACGTACCAGAAAACTTTTAAGTATCGTTTTGCGAACAGCAAAAATAAGTACATAGGAACTTAATCATAGCGGGGCAAGAGAGTTGAAGAGAGAAATAACTAAAAACCAGAAAAAAAAAATTGACACTTCAAAAAATCATTGCCAACCCCCGTCAGTACAATTTACTACATTTTTACCCGATTTTTTTCCCCGAAATCTGACAACACTGGCCCAAATACATAGAAAATATTAAGCCTTAGTCACATCACATCTCATCATCTGTTACACCTAAGAATGGAAAATAATTTTCTACGCCTTAAGGTTGAAAGGCCTAAGGGTAAGTATACATTGTAGAAAATGTGGTCATACAAAATCTATACACATTTTTTATGTTACATTTCAAAATGTATCTAAGAAATGAGACTTTCAAATCCATTTTTTCAAACACGCAAAATAAATTTTAAAGCTTCCGTTATTTTTTTTGGTTGGCATTTTTTATACTCGCTTGGAAGTGTATTATATACACTAAATTTAGTAATTACATACACCACTTATTAAGGTGTTCGTTTCGAATTACAGTACGAAATCAGTTCTTAATACTGTAATAATAAGAACATTCTTCATCATTCAAAAACTTTAAAAAATTCAAAAATTTAGAAGAGTGCTGGCCAAAAAATGAAAAGTAATTAGGTCGTTCAATAGACCACTTTATTCTGAACATGTTTCATTACGGCTGTTTGAAAATCTAGATTTAAATTGCAGACATTATACTGAGGAGGGTCCACTTAACGCTGGATGTCCACGAAAAATAAATCAATAAATATGCTTGAACAATTCACAGCGCTATCTAGCCCCAAAGTAAGCAAAGCTTGTGCTATAGGTGCTAGATAACTGATAAATTACATACTTTTAAATGCATACAACACCCAGACCTGTAACAGAAATTAAAATTCATCATTTCAATTTCTGCTCGGCCGGGAATCGGACCCGGGACCTCCGCGTGGCAGCCAACTGAACCACTCGTCAATGCCACTGGGAATCCAATAATGTCTGTATATTATGTACAGACTTCTTTTATGTTAGTGTATTGGAAAATTATTGTGTCATGGCATCCATGTATAATAAATGTTTCTCTTTCTTTCAATAATAGCACACCTAGATTTTCAGGTTTCAAGAACAATTCTTGACAAACTGAGTGGTTCAGTTAGTTAACATACCGATTGCCACGCAGGGGTCCCGGGTTCGATTCCGGGCCAGGCAGAAATTAAAATTATGAATTTTAATTTTTGTTACGGGTCTCGGTGTAGTATGTATAAGTATGTATTTAAAACAAAGGATATAATATAGTTTATTAGTTATCTAACACCCATAACACAAGCTTTGGTTACTTTGGGACTAGATGGCACTGTGTGAATTTGTCTAAGCATATTTATTTTTATTTAACAAAGCTAGATTTTCAGGTTTCAAGAACAACTCTAGTCGTATAGCTTAACTATCCTGATATAAAATTTGGAATTATTGTATGGTGTCAAAATTGCGATCATAATTTTGTTCAAATTTTTTTGTATTTTTTGTATGGGCCACAGTAATTTTCTTATGCAAAAGAAAAACTCAAAAAAGAAATATTGTCAATTTCCGTAGTATTCTTAATACATTTTTAATTGTTGCAAATACATGTATTTATTTACAATACGGAAAAAATATATAGATATTTAACCCTCCTATATAAATTTTACTATAGTAGCACAAATTATACTATTGGCAATTTAGAATAGCACAATAAAAAACTTTAAAATAAGGCACCAAAGAAAGGTTAGAGAAAAAAAAACGCAAATAATTTCGCATGCAACGAGGCAATATTCGAGAAAAAGAAATTGTCTAATTACAGATTTATTAAGTATTATTAATTATTAATAATAATAAACAGACACTTATTAAATTGTTTACTCGCTACTTAAATTATTATGGTATTTAATAGATACATAATATTTAACACTTTGTGTTGTCACTTCATGATGGAACTCCATTATTATGAATTAAATCACTTTTTGTACACTAGTTCCACTTTATTATATAATTTTTATTAAATTGCAACCGGTTTCGAATTACTCATCTTCAGGCAATTACTTTATATTTTGCAAACCTACAAAAAGATGGGCAACAATTCCCTATGTTGGACCTATCACACACAAATTGAGGAAAATTTGCAATAGCGATCAGCAAAACACTGCATTTTATAGCATAAAATCGCTGGGGTCCTTGATTTGCAACAATAAGGATAAAATACCCATTGAAAATCAAAGTGGAATTTATAGTCTGACATGTGACACGTGTGCTAAAATATACATAGGTCAAACAGGAAGGAAGTTTAAAACAAGAATCAAAGAACATATAGCTAGCTGGAGAAAAAATACACAAACCTCGACCTTTGCGGAACACCTTAATAAAGAAAACCATATTTTTAACCCAGATAATGGCATAAAATACCTTCATATAGCTGGGAAAGGACGTAGACTAGATGGACTAGAAGCTATAGAAGTGAACAGAATGAAGAAAGATAATATAATTAATGACCAAATTTCCTTATCGACATCACCTATTTTAAATTATTTTAAATGACATACCTTCGATATAATTTATATTTTTTGCCATTTACTTAAATGTATAACAATTGACATACCTTAAAAAATTTTGACTACTTGTAATTTGTATTATGTTGACATACTGTACATTTCTCTGCACTGTGACATCCTAACATTATTGTATACTGTCGGTACCCACATCAACTTTAAATTATTATTTGTCGGTACCTACATATAGCTTGTAATCAAAATATAAAGTAATTGCCTGAAGATGAGTAATTCGAAACCGGTTGCAATTTAATAAAAATTATATAATAAAGTGGAACTAGTGTACAAAAAGTGATTTAATTCATAGATACATAATAGTACGAATGACCAAAACATTTTTTGTTTGAGCATATCCTTGTAATGACATCCTTAGTTAAGTAAGACAGTTAATATCAGGTCAATATTACCCCATTAGAATGGGGTACCCCATTAACGGGTATTTTAGGCCGGTAGTCTACCCCTAAAATATTTTTTTATCAAATCCTTATCCATTGATTTCTAAACGCCATTTTGACTCTGGACTCTAAAAAATTTCGGCCAATTTTTTTTTTAATTTTGTTAAAAATTAAGACAACATTTCTCACTTAATAGGTATTTGTGAATATTTGGTCTGTTTCTAGAGACAACATAATTTTTTTGCATAAATTCGAAAGTGTGTTTATAAGTTATTGAAATAATTGAATTATACCAAATTTGAGCCAAAGCCAGAGTCCAAAGTCGACAATTGTATACAATAATATTCGCCATAACAGACACACCATCCTTAAACTGCCACGGCTATACTACAATAATATATTTGGTCACTTCCCCAGAACGTCTCCACAAACTAGAACATTGTCACCAACAATTGACTCACTTCACTTCACTACAGACTAACAATAAAAACGACGTCGAAAGTTTCTAGACGAACACACATCAGTCACTGTACTCGCGGGGGTTTCCGAACGAACTCCCACAGATTATAGTAATAATTTATTGTTTGGGGAACTTTTAACACTGGTTTCGTTGAAGGTTTTTATCCGAAGAGGTTTTTCAGGTCGTGCTCGTAGAGGGCAATGACCAGCATTATGCCAATGCCAGTTGCCAGACCCATCAGCTGTAGCAAGCACTGGCAGAAGGTACCCTCTTTACTGTGGGACGTACTCAGCTCTGGCATCTGAGGGTAGATAAAAAATTTTAGGATTATTGGCTGTTAGGATTTTTTCTAGGTCTCTGGGGGAGACCTATGCCCAGCTGTGGGCGTTTTTCAGCTGATATGATGATGATGATGATGATGATGATGATGATGAGGATTCTAATCATCCATCTTATTGCGCTGTAATAATATTTGGCTAAATTCTATCGCCTAAATTCTGAAGCAAAGTGTGGAAAGCAAATTATTATTATTATTCGGTGAGCAACAAATTCAAAGTGGAATTTGTTGCTCACAGAATAAGGTCCATTTTTGTATCACTTATAATATTGCGCGTCGCTCCGCTTTCCAAAAGGCGTGACACGAAAATGGACCTTATTCATTCCACTTTGGTTTGCTCTCACGTATTCTGTACCCGTCGGCCAGCTCTCCCGACTCCATCTTCTCTCTGCCCCTAATCCTCCTCCACTCTTACGGCACGGACAAACGCATCCGTCAGGTATGCTCTGTCAGCCTTACTTCGTTGGCTAATGCATCTAAAGTGAATCTTGGCTTCAGTCCTGGCTCTTCCAAAAGTGTCCCTAAAACTAACACCCACAGCCAGCTGGTGGCGAAAGGATGACAAGGAAAACTCGACCATATCGCCCTGCAACTTACACCCGAACCCCAACCTTGTCGTGCTAAAAACACAGTCCACTCTACCATGTCAACCAAGACTATATACAGGAACATTCCAGCAGCGGCCTCGAACAGCCAATTCGTGAACAGAAAACTCGACCATCTTGCTACGCCATGCCCAACCGAACTTCAACCTTATCTAGACACAAACAAGGTCCACCTTACCATATCAACCAACGCGATATACAGGAACATCCCCGCGGCGGCCGCGAACAGCCAACTCGTAGCCGAGGGCCGGTGTCCGGCCAACACTCCGCAGACCATGCCAAAGAGGCAGAGAGCCGACGAAAGAACATTGTAGCAGACAGCCCGACGGACAGACATGCCCGCTTTGAGGAGGACCGCGAAGTCGCCTGGGGGGATGAATAAATATTTATTTATTTAATAAAACTAAAGATACATTGGCGGACTTAAAGCTGAAGTAGCCTTATCTACTAATCAACCGTGAAAAAATGTAATCGAAAAAGGAAAGCGGTGCGGGAGAAGACACAAAAAATATTCACACATCTTAAAAAAAATCGATTTGGCGAAGTGTGGAGGAATAGAGAGGGAGGTCTTCGATATAATTAAATATTAATTTGCTCATAGAAGTCACACAGCGCCATCTAGGTCTAAAGTAGGCAAAGCTTGCGTTATGGGTGCTAGACAAATACACCCAGACCCGTAACAGACATTAAAGTTCATCGTTTTAATTTCTGCTCGGCGGAAATCGAACCCGGGACCAACCAACTAAGGTCGTCCTCACTTATTATGGTCAAGAGAGTAGTCATATTACTTGTAACGTAAGCTTCGTTTTACCTATTGAAGCTCTTCTGGTGAAGATTTATAATTGGCTTCTGACTGTTTTATATTACTTTATCTACACTCATAGCGTAATGTTCCAATTTCATATTCGAAAACAGTCGTTTAAGGGTACACTTTTTTCACGCCAGACTATAAAATTTTTAAAAATTACTTTTCGGTACAGCATTTCCCATACTGTTTTCATTACAGCTGTATCGTAAAATAACTTTTTAATCATGCTTACTTCCAGCTAAGTTGAGAAAATTATAGGTACGATATTTTCACATAAAAATATGAGTGTAGATAAAATAGTGTATGCAACTGCATATAATTATGTATTAAAACACTCGTGTCAAACTATTATCATAGTGATAAACGGACTCATGTTTTAATACCCCCTTTTATATGACAGTTGCATAAACTACTATAACAACCGTGGTTGGCGTGGGGTGGGTTTGCTGCGGCCGTTGGGCGGTCAGCGTGTCACTGTGCGTTTCCTTCCTACTTTCCTCCCCCCTCCTTTTTTACGATTGAAAGAGATATTTAATGTCCTAATTAATAAAGAAATTTTGTGTTTTGAATGTTTACTGCTCCTATGTAAGTTATAATAATAATATCACGTAATAAACTCACCCAGCTCATGAGGTAACTCGTGGCAGAGCACAGCGATGGCGGTGGAGAAACCGCCGGCTATGTTCGACGCGAAAGCGGCGCCTGGAAACGAGTGAAATGAAGTTAGAATCGGTCAATGTATAATCGGTCAAATGCAGAATCAGTCAAATGTAGTTCCTTTGGAACCGTACAGTTCGCGACCAATTTGGCCCCAAGGTGTGAGGATGAAGTCCCTGTCGGTGGCGAGCGGTGCGAGGACAGAATGTACCTGTAATGCTCCTACGTAGCATTGTCATGAATAGTAGTCATCTTGGCGTTAATGTCCTGGTTATGCTCTTGCGCACGAGGGCCCGGGGTCCGCCTTGACCATGATCCAGGATTTGGCGATCAGGTAGTTACAGTGGAACGACTGGCATCAGACCTCCGTGAGCCTGCTACCAGGGGAACCTGACCAGATTGGATCATGGTTACACATTCAGTCGGCTAAATGTACAGGTTTCATCACGATGTTTTCCCTCACCGTAAGAGCATCGGTTAGCATTCAACTAATGTGCACAACTCAGAAAAGAGTCATTGGTACGTGGCGGCATGGCAGTGGGATTCGAACCCGGTACCTCTCGTTTGCGAGTCGGATACCAATACCACTCGGCCAACGAGGCTCTTTAGCATTATCATGTATGGCATATTTTTTATGGCACTAACAAAACAACCGTCAAAGAACCATAGAACACATAACAACATAAAATGTTGCCATAAATTAACACGGTGATGTCACTAAGTAGCGCGGAATGCTACAAAACCCGTAAACATCATTATATTATTGTTTACAAAGAAAAAATAAACTGGACGACACCATACGTCAAGACTGAAGAGGCAGATACAATGATAAGCAAAAATAACAAGTCACTCATATAAATGAACGACGATAATTCAAAACTTTCTTTTTTATAATTATTCTTGCCATTTTACCGCCATCTTATCTGGTGCAAAGTGACGATGCGGCCGATGATGGAGCATGCCTGTCTGGGAACAGCCTAATATTCACTATAGCCTTGGAGGCGTCCAGATTATAATGATCAGGGAACACACTCGCAGGCAACGCGGTCCATTCCTTAGCCGTACGTATTATAAAGGTTGAACTAAAGCGGCTCGTGCGGATAGCTGGAAGATCCACGACATAAGGATGAAGTATTCGCCCAGATCGCGTTTCCTCGACTGCACGTAACCGTGATCCAATCTGTAGCCGTATTCACAATGGCTCGGAAATCGGATTCGGATACGGAATCGACAAAGGACCCCGCGAAAGATTCTTAGGAAAATCAGTTAACTTTGATGAAATTTTCATTTGTTATAGAGAGTAGAGTTTCCGTGGAATCTATCGGGATTCTGAATAACAGTTTTCGAATCGATCGACACGGATTCGCCGCTCACGAATTTCGTGTCGAATCCTTTGGAAACTGTTTCGAATCATTGTGAATACGGATACTGGTCTGGTTCCCGTGATAACAGGGTCATGGAGGTCAGATGGCAGCCGCTCCACTGTAATTACCTGATCTGCCAAATCAAAGCAGACCCCGAGCGCTCGTGCGAGACAGCATACCCGGCGACATATACGCTAAGAAATTTTTTATGATTTACCGTGGTCTATGTAAGTGGTTATTTTTGCTTAACAGTGTACATTGCCATGTTAGATGTATTCCTAAAAAATGTACGTACGTACAAACCGACAACATCACTTTGTTACCGCCATTCAGAATCGATTTACTACACCGACTGCGACACAATACAATACGAATTGTATTGCGCGGAAGTCATACATACATTACGTACAGATGTCATTTAAAATATACGATTATTATAGCAATACATATGGTGGTTTACCGAGTTTTTAACTATCGTTTTGTAGCTTCAAGTATTTTATAGAAATGCAACATTGTGTTCTTGAAACTTTTTATACTACTCAGTAGAAAACCCAATGAGCAGATATTTTCTTTTTTTATACCACAAATGTGGCAAACAAGCTTCCGGCCCGCCTGATGGTAAGCAGTCACCGCAGCCTATGGCCGTTTGCAATACCAGGGGCATCACCCACGCGTTGCCGACACCGTAAAAACCTTTTCACCCCTTTCTTGAAGAATGAGAAGATGTTGTACTCTCCAGGTAGTTCATTCCACAACCTTAGTGTGCGTGAAAGTTTCTTTGGAACCGCACAGTTCGCGACCAATTTGGCTCCAAAGTGTGAGGATGAACTCCCTGTCGGTGGTACGTGTCTCAGTGACATAATATTTAACACAATGTTTTACACTATCGCAGTTATTATCACACATGTTAAAGGTACGAAACCCGAAACCTACCATTACAAAGTATCATATTTAACAGTTAAAAAACCCATAATTCCAAAAACCAAACTCACCTATAGCCATCCCATCGGTGAAGTTGTGAAGTCCATCGCCCATTATCACCATCCACGCCACGCTGGCGATCGAAGATGGCGGCGCGTGCACATGCCCGTGCGCATGAGAGTGGCCGTGGTGGGCGCGAGAGTGTTCCCTGCACGACACGAGGCATAGTTCAGTTGTTAGGATACGGAACAGAGACGGACCCCTGGTCACAACGCCCGACCAGTAGCCGTATTCACAATGGCTCGGAAATCGGATTCGGATACGGATTCGACAAAGGACCCCGCAAAAGTTCTTAGGAAAATGTGGTTTCAGTTAATTTTGATGAAATTTTCATATGTTATAGAGAGTAGAGTTTCCGTGGAATCGATCGGGATTCTGAATAACAGTTTTCGAATCCATCGACACGGATTCGCCGCTCACGAATATCGTGGCGAATCGTTCGGAAACGGTTTCGAATCATTGTGAATACGGCTACAGGTGGGTCCACCATCTCCATCTTCGCTTGGCGACATTGGCAGCTACCTTACCCCTTCACCGCTAAGTTGAACGCTAAACGATGCTCCTGATAGTAATGAAACCTGCACATTCGGGCGATTGAATGTGTTGCCATGATCAAATCTGGTGAGATTGCCCTGGTTACAGATGTCAGATGGCAGTCGCTCCACTGTAATTATATGATCTGCCAAATCTTGGGTCGTGGTAAAGGCTGACCCCGGGCCCTTGTGCGCGTGAGCACAACTGGGACGACGCGAAGACGGTTATGATTATACGAAATAGAGAAGTGGCCGCTCACTATGGGCCTTATAGGAAAGCTCACTGTCTCCCAAAGGGCTCGGAGTCTCGTTGCGCGATAGAATCAGAAATGAGGAGATCCGCAAGCGAACCAAGGTCACCGACTAAGAATTGCCAGGCTAAAGTAGCAGTGGGCAGGGCACATAGCTCGAAGAACAGATGGCCGATGGGGCAATAAAGTTCTCGAGCGGCGACCACGTGCCGGAAGACGCAGCGTGGGTAGGCCTCCAAGGTGGACCAACGACCTGGTAAATATCGCAGGTCACCAAATTGAGGGTAGACGAATATTGTCAATTATTGATACAGCGCCATCTAGCGAGTGCTTCCTGCACGAGCTATTGTCACTAAATTTACTATGATACTACACAGATATAACATGATATACGTATAGGGTCGCCAACGGACCAAAGCTAGATATCGCCTGATTCAAGGTAGATGAATATTCTCAAATAGTTATCACAGCGCCCGCAATCTAGCGCTAAACAAAGCAAGTAAGGGCCTTTTTTTATTCAAGCCTGTCTAATTGTTTGTGAGAAACACAGCTCACCTGATGGGAAGCGATATCTAACAGTCATTTAGCTGGCACGTGCAATAAACTGCAGAAAAGATTTGACTGATGCCCTCTTTTTTGCTTTGAATCTACATTAGACTCGTATGATTTTGAACTATTTTTGGGCCTACAATTGTCGCAGAATCCTCTTATTTATCGTCGGTATAAAATTACAAATTTTAATAGCGTTGGCTTCCCATTAATGAAGAAAAAAAATCTCCGAAATTGGCTCAGTTGTTTCTGATTAGCGCGAGCAAACAAACTTTTTTCTTTAAATTTACAGTATTAGTACAACATATTTTTATCAAAGAATCTTCGAGCAAAAGCCCAACAGTTGAATGACATGCCAAAACTGTAGAGCCAACATATAAGTTGATGAGACTGGAACCACAAAGTTATCTGGCTGACTGCCACAACAGCATTAATTTCACATGCTGCTATGAGGGGACATCACAAAATGGGAAATAGTGAATACAGAAAAAAAAAAACAAGAAACATTCCAAAAAAACCCAAACACAACTTACACAATTGTCGCTCGGATGTTACTGTAATCGTTTATATGATTTTGTGGCTTACTACACGCGCCTTTAAGCATTGTGTTTGGGCAGCACGATGTCAAATGTCTAGGAAGAAAATTGGAAATATTCATTTCAATATTTTCTAGTACCTACCTATAAACAGCTATTGCACACAGCATGACTCCCCATATGTTACGTTCGAAGCAAAATTATAACTAGTGACTGAATAGCTAACAATCCACAACTTCTTATTCAGCCTAACCTTTCCTTTTTATTATGCCTAACCTGGCTAAATCATACTAAGTAATCAACTGAGATATTTTATTTTTACTAAACGAAAAGAGTAACTTTAAATGAAAAAAAAAACATAAGTTCACTAGTTTAACTAATGCAACTTTAAGATGTTGTTCAATAAATGCTACCCGGTATTATCCTGTTACAGTTTCTTAGTTCCATAAGTTAAAAACATAGAATTACGCATTGCTTCACATGGCGCCTCTTTCCTCCTTACGATTTCATCTCTGTACTACCCTCATATTCATAAAACATAAAATGATCAACTCACCTCAATATGACGGTGTAACTATCGCCGTCCTTCAAATCTTTCCCATCTTCCTTGTGCTTCACATTGTTCAGCTCCACCATACCCGAATTGGGCTCAGCTTTCAGCAGCCAATCTTTCGCCGTGGGTTCCTCCTTGCCTCCCTCCGGATTCATGGCCAGCGAAGACACCACACTGACCGAATTCGTGTGGTTATTCCCCTTGGGGCTAGGCGGTATGTGTCCATCCCTCAAATGATGGTCGTCATGAGTGTCTGTGTCGATCTCGTCGTAACAGTACGGATATTCCGAATACTTGTGTTTGCAAGTCTTCGTTGTTGGATCGTTCTTCTCGTCCCTCTTGAAGATCTTCATGAGAGAGTTCGCTGTGGAGTTGTTCACGCCCGTACCCATTTTGGAGCCGGAGCATCCGCCCGCCGCATCATCCTTCAGCACCCTAACCCTTGTCGGCAGTTTATCCTCCTCCAACTTCTGCCTCCTTTTCCTCCACTCAACGACAACGGTCAAACCCTTCTCCATAAAGTAGAAGAAGACCACCCCAAGCATCGCAGCCAACCCTTTCCACATCCCATCGTCGTGGGACGCCCTCACTTCTATACCAGTTTCACCATGCGCGTGCTCGTGTACTGGGTTCATCGCGTGAGGCATCAGATGCAGGAGCGCGTCACCGCAGAGCGTCCCCACGGCCAGAGCCACTAAGAACTGTAGGAGATGGTTGTAGAACGTCTTGTGCATGATCGGTATCACAGCTACACCTAGAAGCCCGCACGCAGATATCACAGTTATGCTCAGAGACGAGTATACCCAGACCAGGAACATATCCTTCTCAGGCTTCAACTCTGGTGCATCCAGTTTGGACACCATACTGCCCGCTTTCAGACAGCCGAACTGCTCTATCGAGGAGTTGGCTATTTTCTGGTAGAGGAGTATAGGGCATACGTATCTGAGGGTTTCGGGGGAGATTATCGTCTCTTCCGCTTTGTAGTCGCTGTGGTTTTCGTGGTCGTGGTGCGTTTGCTTGTGGGCTTTGAGCCTGGAGTTCGCTGTGGAGACCAGCGTGGCGCTGTTCAGACACTGGAAGGAAGAATATAAGAGTTATTTTTAGTCAGAGCAAACGAGTCGGTTCATTCAATCTATTTCAGACAATCTTGCGAGATACAATCCTGAGGAGACGTTTCTCAATATTGATATGATAATGTATTTAAATATTATCACCGATTCAATGGTTGAATGCTCCCAAATGCGTGTACGGTGCGAAGGCACGTGTGATTTTAAACAATCACACAATGTAAACACAGGATATTGAGATCCAAAATTTCAGCGTGCGATCGCCTCTGGTGGGATTCTTCCACATTTTCTTGAGAACAATTAATTTTAAATATACCCTTAGTATTATCATAGAAACATAATACATGTTATGTGCTCGAGGAATGTGCAATCTTTTCATGATAATGTAACAAAATTTGTTCCAAAAATTCCAGAGCTAGTAAAAAGATAAGTAAAAATTGCACACACCAAAAGCTAAAAGTATAAATGACAAAACCAAACCCATTTACTTCGCGCAAAGGCGGCCTTATCACTTTAACCGATCACGGGAAGGGACAAAATATCACAATTACAAAAAGTGGTCTAGTCAGTTAGGCAAGAGTAAGGACAGGAAAGCGAGCTATTGGTTATTCACTACACGTTTCCTCTGGTAAGACTGACAAGCTAGAGGAATCCATCTGGACAGGCAGGTAGTGGGTACTGCCATGTTATCTATTTTCACTACCCTACCTATCAACAGCGCGTCGTTTTGTTAAGTAACTACTGGCATGGAATTATCACAGTGTCCAGTGACAATAGTTCTGTCATAATTACTCGTTACATAAAAGTGGATTCTTGGTTTCCACGTGCCGGTTCGAAAGAACGTTTCTCGTTCGTACTATTTGAACGCGGAATGATTTGAACCACAATGTCCTTTGAACTGTGACGTGAGATCAGAGAGATTTCCTTAGCGGTGGGCAAAGCATTATTAGCCTTTGGTGTTGTTGATGTCCTTAGGCGGCGATGACCACTTTCCATCAGGCAGCCGAAATAGGCAACGCATTGATAGCGCCCCTGGTGTTGTACACGTCTTGGCTTGCCTATTTGCCTACCGTGAACATACAAAATGCATGAACTGTAGACATTGTGCTTAACAGTTGCCGCTTAAGATCAGGTGTATTACCTGCTCAAATGTCAACAGGGCCGCGACAAATAACAACAAATAACGCGACTTGATGATACTAGTTAGTGATAAACACGCAGCCAACATGATGGTAAGCGGTTACCGTCGGCCATAACATCTATGATTTATGCACTTCAGGTGTGTCGTCACTGTGACGACTAAAATCCTCCATTATTTTTTAAGTTATCCGGCAGACAAACAGGCATGCGGGCCACCTGATGGAAAGTGGTCACCGCCGCCTATGGACATCAGCAACACCAGGGGAGTCACCAATGCGTTGCCCGCCTCTGAAGAGACCTCTAATATACCTCTTGAACGATCCCATGTCATAGTCTAAAGGAAACACTGTGGCTGGGAGCTCATTCCACATACGAATCGTACGAGCGAGAAACGTTCTTTCAAACCTTCGCGTGGTGACCAACAGAGCCTCCATGCCTGTGTCTTATCCTTCAAATAGGAACACTGCAAACATTGTTGCTTGGCGACAGAAATAGTTAAAGCGATGGTACTCATACTCCTCAGCCTTGACAGAATCCTACCATTTAATCAATGCTGGCATAATAATCAGAAAATGACACTCACATTGACATCATCCTCGCTGGCGACCGCACTGTTCGCCATGCCCAGCATATAATTCTTCGTCTTCTCCCCTTTCCCGCCCTCCACCAGCGTCTCCAACGCCAGCACCCTCAGCATATTATTGAAGCCGGACATATTCATCGTCATACTATCCGGATCGCCGTACAGTCTGAAGATCTTCTCGACAAACTTGCTCGGGTCGAGATCTGTGACGACCTCTCTCTTCTCCCGCTCGTGAGGCCTCTCTTCTCTCGAGCGTATCTTCTGTAGCTTCTGGTGGTACCTCGCTTTGGAGTCGAGTTTCCTACGCTCGATTACGCCCAGCTTGTGCTCGAGTCTGTCTTGTGTCATATGCGCTAGAGAGTCTTGGTCGGCGTGGGAGCCGCATGTGTGCGCCGCGCATAGCAAGCAGAGCATGCAGACTGTGACGAGGTGGTGCGACATTATTAGGCTTAGGCTAAATATTCGCTTAAAACTAGACGGTCTCTGCGCCCGCGACCGCGGTGTGGGCCTCCAGATCTGTGGACAAGCAGAAGGTGGCGGTTAGCTTTGCCGTATTGGAACGATAGGAAGATGCTTGAGAGACAGATAAACTAAATTAAATTTTATTATGAAATCTTTGTAAAACACATTTTAATTTGCCATCTAAAACAAGTAAAAGGTAAATAATAAATAATTTCCCCGCATGCTCTTACAGTGAGGGAAAATATTGTGGTGAACCCTGCACATTCAGGCGACTTATTGTGTAACCATTATCCAATCTGGTCAGGTAGCAGGGTCGCAGACGTCAGGTGGCAGTCGCTCTACTGTACGTAATTATTTGATCTGCCAAAACCTGGATCATGGTTAAGGCGGACCCCGGGCTCTATTGCGCGAGACCACAGCCGGAACATTCAACGCCAAGATGATTATTTTATTATTGTGTAACAGATATTACTTAGTCTTCACAAATCCAGACGAACCTGAACCTAACATACTACACAAACCAGCACACCACTTCGTCAGTGGATGAAGAAATACTTCCTCTGAACCCTTAGGCGGTAGGCCGACTACGTGCCAGTGAAAAGTTTTTGCACAATTTTTTACCGGCACTAGACAGCCTTGTGCCCAATAGTTATTGGTCGGTCAGTGGTCTGCGCCCGCGACGCTGTTGGGTTCCACTTGGCACATATTATTAATTATGAATATTTATTTTTTCTTCTGTTGCTGTGCCTTGACAAGGTCCATAGAGAACTATACGACTAGAATGTTACCTAAATGTTGTTTACCAGTTATATTATAACACCTTTCTGTAACCTATGGAATGCAATAAATATGTTGAGTATTAAGTATGACTCCTACGACTACAGCCATCGGCCAAATCCTGGATCATAGTCAAGGTGGACCCAGGCCCACGAGCGCGAGAGCACAACGGGACATTACCGCCAAGATTAATCATCTTTCTTTAGACTACAATCATGCCAGATTCCGCTCTTGAACTAGGAAAGTGCTTACTAAGTGCTTAAAAGAATACATTTCTACCAAACTCCTAGATTGAAAAAATTGTGCTGTTTTGGCTTTTTATGTGCAGCGACTACTATACGACCTGACCGAGCCGTAAACCTTGACCACAGTGTCAAGAGAGGTAGCCAGTGGAACTATGCATATGCCTGTTTATCTATCAAGTAGCCGGCGTGTTAGCATTGTAGACTCATCGATCGTCGCCGGGTATAATTTATTTAGCAACTCCATTACGTTATAGGTGGACGAAGCCGCTGGCGAAGGCTAGTACATAATTGAATCGAATAGGTTATTGCCCACGTTCAATAAAGTTTACAGATTTGCTCAAAGGAAATAGAAAAGACACTAACTAACTGACAGATAAAGTCGGATAACCCCCGACTAAGTTTTTTAAACTCAAATATTTTCCAAATTACATAACCGATTTAAATTAAACGAAGCTAAGAACCTACTCGATTAACCTGGCTTTCAAATACAGAAAAACGCATCCAAATCGGTCCATCCGTGCGGGAGCTACGATAACACAAACAGACACACAGATATTCAAAGCCGATTTTTCGTCGAGAGTAAAAAATAAATACCTAATTCACTGTACTTTTCACACACTTGACATCACAATCCAAAAAGAATCGCAATTTGCAACCAACGTTTCTTTTACTCGAGCAGAAACATCACCGAACGAATCTGACATCAACAGAAAAGAAGTTCGGGTCAATTCATTGACAGGTAGAAGGAAATTTTGAGGACAACATTTCTAGTTTAATTTCTATTGCAAGCAACAATGCTTGCATTGTTGTGTTAGGGTTTGCAGGTATAGTAGCCAGCGCAGTTGCAGGCACGAGGCCTTTCATCTTAGTCCTCATAGTGACAACGTACCTGCGCTACTTCATTGTTGTTGCCCGCAACCTAAGCGCATGAATCGTAGATGTTATGGGCGACAGTTACCGCCTACCTGCAGTTGAGCTGTCTGCTCGTTTGTCACAGAGACAAATTAAAAAAATCGGTATCTACATTGAATATATCTACAAAAAAACTATTTAAAGCGATGAAAAAACACCTAATGGAAAGTACAAGTGTGTCACCGAGTTGCATTAAAAAAACCGATATAGGCCAAAGTGGAACACACCAATCACCGACGCCTCTAGAAGCCAATTAGGCGCGACGAATCGATTCGCTCCGATACCGATTACTTGGCGATCGAGTAATCGAGTTAATTTATTTGTTCAGATTTCGTTTTTTCCACCCTTTTTTCTTTTATCTTTTGCGGGTTGATTTAAACAAAAAAAGCGATGTTTAGGTTCCATGTTTAGGACCCGCTTGCATAAAAATTTTAAATCTAACAATATCGAGAGTCGTAACAATTTTTTTGTGAAACTGCTTACGTGAAAAGTTTCACATGACCTTCCTCACAGTGCGCTAAGGTATATAAATAAGTAAGACATTCATGCACCTACGTGTAAGCTCACCAGTGAGGACTAGAGCTCGTCAGATTCCCGGGGAATCCGGGATTGTCCCGGATTCCCGGAATTCGGTGCTTTATCCCGTGTCTAATTATTACATATACACGTTTCCCCGTAATTTGTGGATTGCAATTGAATAATAATTTCGTCATCGACAATGAGTATGTAATGTAATAAATATAATAAATATGCTTGGACAAATTCACACAGCGCCATCTAGCCGCAAAGTGAGCAAAGCTTGTGTTATGGGTGTTAGATAACTGATAAACTCTGCTTATGTACCTTGTAATGTAATTAGTATGTAGTGGTGACCCGTGCCGCGTAAGCCCACGCCCGACATACGTCGGAGTGCGCTAAAAGGTATCAAGAAAGGGGTATGTCTAAGAGCGTTGGTGGCCTAGCGGTTAAGAGGTCCGACTAGTAAGCGAAAGGTCTCGGATTCGAATCCCACTGCGGCTGTACCAATACACATGTGGCAATGTGCCAATGACTCTTTTCTGAGTTATGTACATTAGTTGAACACTAACCGATGCTCTTACGGCGAGAAAACCTACACATTTAGATTGTGTAAAACGACGTCTGTGTAAAATGTGTGATAATAACCGCGATAGTTCAAAACAATTGTGACTAAAAGAGTATTTTAAGCAATCAAATCGCAAAAAAAATTAGGTCTTAGTCCCGGAATCCCGCGAATCCGTCAACCCCAGGCGCATCACTACCCGCCGAATAGCAGTCAAGGATACACACTCGGACAAAAATAACATCGCATGTTGGATAATATCATTATAACATACTCGTACGTGCGAGGAACGAGGTCGTTTACTCGGGAGAAAACTGTTTAAGGTCAAGGGGGATGCGACTGGGTAACGACTGCCGATTTTAGAACACAGTGACTTAAAATTGATGATACTAAGGGATTGGCCGTATGGTGTCCGGCAGAGCAGAATAGCACCAACCCCTTACACTCGTGGGTGTCGTACAAGGCGACTAATGTTTTCGAGGCAAAAGATCAAGAGTCTCCGTAGTCTGGAAAATGGGCAGCAGCATTTTCTATTGTTATATTTAAACACTGCGATCTCCAACCCGCCTGCCGAGCGTGGAGATTATGGCAATAACCTCCCCTTTCGTGGGTGAGGCCCTAAGTCCTGCAGTGGACTGTTTCGGGCTGTGATGATGATGAAGGGATTCCAAAGGATAGTAAACAACTTTTACTCTGAAATCGTAAAATAATCTGATGTTTCATACCTCTGGTCCACGCAGGGACCTCTGCCTGGCGACTGGCATGTTAACCAACTCAACTACTCAGGCTGTCAAGTATATGCAGTCAAATATTTGAGTATATAGTCTTTGTCGGCGATTCTGCGACGTCTGTCGAATCTATCGATTATTGTTTTGAAATATAACTGCTAATCAGAAATATTCACAATAGGACCATAGCCTCTGCAAGTGTATTTTTCCTCCTCTAGAGCTCCTCTAGCCTAGCATGTACCCACGACTTAGCTATTTATATTAAAGTAACGGACCAAATATTCCACAACAAAACAAACAAACAAAAAAACGCGTTCAAACCGGTTCCAACCACGCAACAATGGCGGAGTTCCACTCCACTACACGAGTTCATGAAGATTCATGAATAATTTCTATCAATGCGTGACCTTGGGAAGCTCCTACGGAAATAATCCGGTTTCTTTTTATTTATTGATGACACAGTGGGGCGTCCTTCGTCATGGAACGTGTAACCCATAGAGCGCTTTTACAATTTGTAACGTGACGTCCACGATATAGACATAGACTAGACATAGACATTTCATGGTAACTTTTCATTACACGTCATAAAATAATTCTAATATTTCAATTATTTAACTTAATTTAATGAATTATCATTTTAAGTAACATAACAAATAAAATGTGATACAAAATTGTATTAATTAATAGAATTGCTCATAAAAATGAATAAATGTCAAGATTATGAATAAGCATATTAATCAAAATGTCAATAGTAGTTCTATATAGCTAATAAAAGTAGATACAAGATGATAGATATAGGGGAGAGGTGGCATGAAAGGGACACGTATTAAAAGGGATAAGTTAATGAATCGTTATAATCCGCGTCATTAAAGAAGAGACTTGTGACTTGAGAGAGAGTGATTTGTTTAATTAAAATTGTTTTAGGTGTATGGCATGAAGATTGTTATGATTATTTTAACAACATTTAACATTATTATTGTATATTTGATATTGTGTTTATGTTGTTTTCAGTCATTATTGACATTATTAATTACAATTTGACATTGTTTTTTTATAAAATTATTATTATTATAGTTTATTACTTTGCCTGTTATTCGCTATGTATTTCCTGTGCACAATAAGAAGTAAAAAAAAACTATTTTAAATTTGTACGCCGAACGGCAGGTCACAGTTGAGCATACTTATAAAATCTAATATAACATATTTTTCCCTGTGTTACCACAAATACAACAAATTGAATTAAAAAACTATGTACGTCAGACACGGTCTCGCGACTTCACGAGCAAGGTCGCGCTGCCACTGCAATGTCTGCCGCGTCTACGCATTCAGAGTCCGTACTCCATATCTAGGGTTGCCAACTTTTTAAGACCAAATATAGTGTTCGGTTCAATATAGTGTTGGCCGTGTGGTTTCCGGCAGAGTAGAATAGCACCAACCCCTTACACTCATGGGTGTCGTATAAGGCGACTAATGTGTTCGAGGCAAAAGATCAAGAGTCTCCGTTGTCAGGAAAATGGGCAGCAGCATTTTCCATTGTTATATTTAAATTCTGCGATCTCCAACCCGCCTGCCAAGCGTGGAGATTATGGCAATAACCTCCCCTTTCGTAGGAGAGGCCCTAAGTCCTGCACAGTCCTGGACTGTTACGGGCTGTGATGATGATAGTGTTCGGATTCAGTAGACATCAAAATATAGTAGATAGGGAATTCATTCAGTACTTATCTGGTCCAGGATGGTGTTTAATTGAGTTATTTCTGAATTTATTTAAGTTGTTAGAATGAAAATTCAGGGTAGAGTCCGTTTTACTGTACGTGATACCTACAGATAAGCGACTTTGCTTTGTTTTGGGCACTTTTGAGCGTGGCACTACTTTGGGAGAACTATTCGAATAGTTTTCAACTTTATTTGACGATGTCTTATCACAGCACATTATAATTATATTGCTGGTTTATTTTTCCTCCATATCTTTGACGTTCATTAATTACCCTCATTTTGGACGAAGCATCATTGTGAATTAATTTGTGTTGACAGTTGTGTTTTTGACAATATTATAGCGTGACATGTATTTAAATTGCTTTGCTGGTAAAATATAGTAGTTTCGCCAACTATATCAAAATTTTAAAATAATAAGAGACGGACACCTAAACAGTAGGATACTATATTATATGTATAGTAGGGTTGGCAACCCTATCCATATCTGTATTCTGGCCGGCAAGTTCAAGGTCCCGGCCGTTACTGTGCCGAGGTCGCTACTTATCAGCTATAGACTATGCGCGTTATTCATTAAAATATATTTGACGTTTCAAACGTTTCTATTTTAGGCAAAATATCATCATCATCACAGCCCATAACAGTCCACTGCAGGACATATAGGTGTCATCCACGAAAGGGCCATTCCCATAATCTCCGCGTCTAGGTGTAGTAGGGGTAGGTGGCCTAGAACGGGTAAGTTTCTCGTAACGGGTAAGATGATAAACTCGTTTTGCCCAATAGCACATATTTTTGTAAAGTAATTAAAGACTTCAAAAAGAAAGAAATCCGATATAACTCTTGGTCTTAATTCAAAGATAGATAGCGCTAAAATATAAGCGCAATATTAAAAATGTGCTAATTATAAAGGTTTTCGACTAATCAAGGAACACATTTCTTAATATTTTTTGAGAAAAGCACTAAAAAACTTTTGTTAAACCGACGCCATTAAGCGGCTCCGGTGCCCGAGCAAAACGGATTGAAACTCGTCATCATTCGGCTACCCTTGGAATATGCACCCGTCGGTCGGCAATACTTATTGACATGACAGCGTACGAGCGCTCACCCGTTATAGGCGGGCCACCCGTTTTAGGCCACCTTCCCCTACGTATAGTAAGTATGTATTTACAAAAAAGGAAATATATTAGTACTTCTATCACCCATATTAACCATACCATAACCATATTAACACAAGCTTTTCTTACTTTGGGGCTAGATGGCGCTGTGTGAATTGTCCAAGCATATTTATTAGTATGTGTATTGGGAAATACCCGACGTGACCTTCGCGACCCTGGTAGGAAATAGCCAAAAGGGCAGGCAGGCGGGGATATCGCCACCACTGCGCAAGGGGTTGCGAAAGTGTTGCGTGATATGTCTATTTCAGTTAACGTAGGTATATACAGGGTGATTTCAAGGTGATGATACCAAGGGATACCGTAGCACACCTTTTACTAAGGCACCAGCTCTAAAAAAATAATAATCATCTTAGCGTCAATGTCCTGGTTGTGCTCTCGCACACGAGGGAACGGGGTCCGCCTTGACCATGATCCAGGATTAGGCAGATCAGGTAATTACAGTGGAGCGGCTGCCATTTTACCTCCGTGACCCTGCTACCAGGAGACCTGACCAGATTAAATTATAGTTACACATTCAATCGCTTGAATGTGCAGGTAACATCACGATGTTTTCCCTCACCGTAAGAGCATCGGTTACATAACTCAGAAAAGAGTCATTAGCCACAGCGGGATTGGAACCCGGTCCCCCTCGCTTACGAATTGGATACCCTAACCGCTCAGCCACCAACTCTGATACCGCGAAAATATAATCAGCTGTTTCAAACATGACAACGTCGTATAAGCCCCCATCACGTTTACTAAAATATTTACTAAACTACTGAATTCTAATGAAACAAAGGTAAAGAACCATCATCTTTCAAATAGAGAAAATCGCATCCAAATGCGCAGGTGCGTTTCACAATCGAGGACTAAGATGAAATGCACCATGCCTTTAATTTTAAGAGAGGTAGGGCATAGCGGGGTATCCCGTTCGAATTGGAGCCGCCCGACTGGAGAGAAGTACCTCCACCTTACAGAACACCGCAGCTAAACAATACTCTTTAAAATAGTATTGTGTTACTGCTGATGAGTAAGGTCTCCAGTGCTCCATGGGGTGGGGATTTGGGAAACCGTGGCTTTGGCAGTGGAGGGGCATTTGCCTTTTTGCTGCCAGAGCGACGTATTACAGAGGTGGGCAACGCATTGGCGATACTCTTGGTGTTGCTAATGTCTGCCAGTGGTGACCACTTTCCAGCAGTTGGCCCGCTTGCCTGTTTGCCTACTGTACGATATAAAAAAAAAATGCCTAAAGCATGAAGTATTAACAAACGTCCAAACATCTATCCTCCATCCTAGTACAATAGGTTGTACTAGTAGGAAGTAGGATTTTAATAGGCTGATTATGTAGCTGCGTCGCCCGAAAAGGGGACACAACATCCGAGCCGTCATATCGATTCTACATCAAAAATAAACAGCCGACACGGCCTCCGACGCGCCATGTTTGAATTATTCACGTGCCGACACTGTCTTGGCCATCCGAGGTCGAGTTCAAGGCTCACAGAGTTGGTTAGCGGAGACAGCCTCTTTAATTATACTCTAATATGGTGTTAGTTAGCTGGTTAGTGGGTAATTTCTGTGTACAGCTTTGGAGTAAATGTCCGTTTTATGACCTGAGTGGTTCAGTTGGTTAACATGCCGGTCGCCACGCAGAGGACGGTTCGATTCCCGGCCGGGCAGAAATTGGAATGAATTTTAATTTCTGTTACGTGTCTAGGTGTTGTATGTATAATAAGTATGTATTTAAAAAATGGTATATAAGTAAAACTACTACAGTTAGATAACTGATAAACATCAGTTATCTAACACCCATAACACAAGCTTTGCTTACTTTGGGGCTAGATGGCGCTGTGTGAATTTGTACAAGCATATTTATTTATTTATCCTTCCTCCTTCCGTACATTTTTTACTGTCTATTAAGATACAAGTCATCCTAGTGTAGAAGCCAGGTAATTCATTCTATATTGTATTTTAATGTCTGAACATCAAGTCTTTTTACAACTTGGCATTATTGTCCCGGTTATGCTCTCGCGCACGAGGGCCCGGGGTAAACATCATACTATGTAAAATAAATTTCGTATTTCTTCTTAATAAGCCGCCTTCGTTATTGTACATCATTTAAAATTAATCGATTTATACTGTTTAACTTTGGTGCCAATGTTGACATATTTGATAAGAATCATAATTCGCTACGAGGGAGCTAAATCTTTTTCCGAGACGTTATGATTCTAATTTCACAATCGTTACATGTAAGTTCCTTTTTCGGCCACGTTCCTTCCTATCCATGTCACATTGTTGGCGACATTCGAATTCTGTCATAGAATACTACATTCTTCCACTGTTGCTACATAAAACGCTGAACTAGCGCCACAATTGACAGGTCACCACTGTCGCGGTCAAGCTTAGATTCTAGGCAGAACAGAGATAGCAAACGCTTTTCTATATAATAAAGGAGACACGAGCAAGCAAGTCACATTAGACGGCGTGTCGTATTTATCAGTACAAGCAAACGGCTCAATTTCACTGCAGTTGCGATAAACAACGAGTACAGGATGAAGTTACAACGGTGAGGTGAGGTGATTGTTTTTTTTTTTATAATAATAATAATAAATAATCGTGGACAAATTCACACAGCGCCTTCTAGCCCCAAAGTAAGCAAAGCTTGTGTTATGGGTGCTAGATAACTGATAAACTATTTATATACGTTTTTAAATACATACTTATTATACATAGAACACCCAGACCCGTAACAGAAATTAAAATTCTTCATTTCAATTTCTGCCCGGCCGGGAATCGAACCCGGGACCTCTTGCGTGGCAGACCGGCATGTTGACCATTGAACCACTCAGGTCGTCAACCACCTATTTATGAACAAGCCAGGCATTTAACGCGGCCGAAGTTGGAGTACGCCTGTCTAGGAACAGCATATTCACTCTAGCCTTGAAGGCGTCTCGATTATAATGCCGATTAGGGAACCAGGCAACGTGTTCCATTCCAACAAGGCAAGTCTGTATCTACTTCAACGAAATGTAGCAGTAAGAAATGAGTGATATAATATTTGTTTCTCATTGTATTTCGTTTCCAACGAAGAAATAAACACCCTGTAGCTACACTCGACGACCTGATACCTACATGCAAAAATAAGGTTATCTAGTCGAGAGTATTTGCTCAATTTCGGCTCAGCGAGGTGTGTCGAGTGGCGATTTCCGTATTTTGCTTTGTCGAGTGATAATTATTTTGTTTACCGCTCGCCAATTTTGCGGGGCCTGGGCAAAAGTGTGGGGCCTGCCCACAGCTACTACGATAGAATGGGGATTTCAGACAGCTACTTTAAAAAGTTAAAAGTGTAGTTCGGCGCGCCACATTAGATGGCGCTGCTTGACAGGATTCTCAAGCATTGAATTTGTTCGATCCAAAGTTATTCGGAAAGGTGTTTCATGAAAAGATATTTAGTTGTAGTACCTTTTCTGCGAAGAAAGCGCAAAAAATCGACAAAATGTCTCGTTTTGATTTCATTTTGGGAATCGTGTCTTACCAACGCCATCTATTACCGATTATTTGAACTAGTTTTTATTTTTAATCGCCTCTCGGAAAAATCACCCATTATATTAAGAATGATAGGTACAATTACATTAAGAATGATTATTGTGGGGCCTGGGCAAAAGTGTGGGGCCTGCCCACTGCTACTGCGGTACAATAATAAATAAATAAAATAAATATTCTTGGGACAAATTCACACAGCCCCACACAGGGTCTGGGTGTTTACCTATGTATAATAAGTATGTATTAAAAAATACACAAGTAGTTTATCGGTTTCCTGGCACCCCTAACACAAACTTTGCTTACTTTGGGGCTAGATGTCGCTGTGTGAATTTATTCAAGAATATTTATATGTAAATTTAAATCCATTAGAAAGCATGCAGTGTGCAGTCAAATGCATGCATGCTATATGTAATATATGCATATATGTATATGCCTTCAAGCAATTCAAGTTATCTTATCTAAATTATGTCTTTATGCGCATACGCATACAGAGTTTATGACAAACAGACGTTCATACAATAAACAATAACATAGGCTTAATCTTAATCCCTGCAGCAGTCATGTCATTATATATATGTCGTTACACCTTGGCTTGAAATAAATTAAATTGTTGACTGAGACGATGATAAATATGTCTAATATATTTAGAATCACGATAGAGATGAGAGTGTTAATTTAAAATCACGATTAAGTCGAGATTGAATTTGTATCGACAGATTAATATAGAAAGGTAATTTGAACCATCTCTAGAAGTTGATCTATAGATGATAAAAAAATATATTACAATTTATTGTTACTTTCGGCTACAGCCAGGTTTCGCCGAAGGTGGCCGAAGTCCCATCTAAACAATACTCTTTTAAATAGTATTGTGTTTCTGCCGGTGAGTAAGGTCGCCAGTGCTCCATGTTGTGGGGATTTGGGGAACCGTGGCTCTGGCAGTGGCGAGGCATTTGCCTTTTTTACTGCCAGAGCAACGTGTTATAGAGGTGGGCAACGCATTGGTGTTGCTAATGTCTATTGGCAGTGGTGACCACTTCCCGTCAGGTGGCCCGCTTGCCTGTTTGCCTACCGTATGATATAAAAATAAGTCGTAGCCGAAGTATCGGTCTGACGCTACTTAGATAGAAGTGATGGAATAAAATCAAACAACCTTGCATAAAGAGATAAAACTATTTCAAACGGCACTTATTGATAAATAACGGTCGATATTACGTATTATTATTAGGTACGGCAAGTGTTAAGTTATATTTCCGCCTTAGATAAGACCTAAGTGACAAGGCCTCGAGGGTATCATAATATCAGATCAATAAGTCTAGGTGATCATATACAAGTCGTTCGTTGCCTTCCTTGCCGTCATATCTGCACCCTACAGAAGCGTGACAAGCACCAAGTGTAGTTGATAATTTGAAGTGCGACTCAAGTATGAACATACTACTCGAATAAGTAATACTTATAATATGAATTGACCGTGTGGTGTCCGGCAGAGTAGAATAGCACCAACCCCTTACACTCATGGGTGTCGTACAAGGCGACTAATGTTTTCGAGGCAAAAGATCAAGAGTCTCCGTAGTCTGGAAAATGGGCAGCAGCATTTTCCATTGTTATTTTTAAACACTGCGATCTCCAACCCGCCTGCCAAGCTTGGAGATTATGGCAATAACCTCCCCTTTCGTGGGAGAGGCCCTAAGTCCAGCAGTGGACTGTTACGGGCTGTGATGATGATAATATGAATTATAACACAATGTTTTAAACTATCCCCGTTATTATCGCACATTCTAAAAGTATGTTCCGGGTTTTTTGTCGCGTACCTTTTTTGACGAGTAGTCCGATATTTTGACGCAGTTGGATGCATCATGATAAAGAGACGACTGCGTCGAAAAAAAAATCCTAACTAAACAGTCGTCATACATACATTATGGTTATAATGTTACTGTTTCTTTTTTTTTACTATTTGAATGTACCTATCCTGTTATGGGTTTATGTGTAATAAACGTCATTTATTTATTTATTTATTCATAGTTCGTCTTATGAGACAAATTCTCCTTAAACGGATGATTAAAGAAAAAAATCTACGCCACATCTAGACGCACAACAAAAATAACAACCTTATGCAACACGACCCACTTTAATGTGCGCCACGCCGATTAAGGGTCAACGCACTGATATTAGCCACGCGAATACGTTTATGTAACGATATCCTAGCGTCTAACGAGTGCCGAACACGTTTTTTTTATAAAACACTAAGGTGGCAAATGGTAAGCCTGATGGTAAGCAGTCACCGCAGCCTATGGGCGTTTGCAATACGTTTCTCTTGAGTTGGGGGGAAGGGGGAAGGGGGGAGAAAAATAAAAATCTAAAAAATAACTAAAGACAGAAAAATGTCGGACAACCCCCGACAAAGTTAACTTAAACTCGAATATTTTCTAAAGTACTGGACCGATTTTAACGAAACAAAGCTGAGAACCGTCTCGATTAAACTGGCTTTCAAACAAAGGCAACCTCATCAAAATCGGTCCATCCTTTCGGGAGCTACGATGCCACAGACAGACACACCTCTACAGATACACAGACACCTCAGACATAACACCACACATTTTTCGACTGGGGAAAAAAAATTTTTGGCACCGGTAAATTGATACCGACACGTCCACGCTACACTCCACGCTAACGAAATGAAAACGCCGTCGTGGATGCGTCTCGATTGGCGTTAGGGGCCTTGTTACGGCGGAACCTTTTGGAAAAAATGCTCGAATGTAAAAACAACGTGGTTTCACAGTCTACACTAGGGTCGCTGTTATAGCACCACTCATTTTTCGACTGGGGTAAAAAAATTTTAGTTAGGCACCGGGAACTTGTTACCTTATCAAAATCGGTCCATCCGTTCGGGAGCTACGATATCACAGACAGATACACCTCTACAGATACACAGACACCTCAGACATAACACCACTCATTTTTCGACTGGGGTAAAAAAATGTTTGTTAGGCGCCGGGAACTTGATACCGACACGTCACACGCTACACTCCACGCTAACGAAATGAAAACGCCGTCGTGGATGCGTCTCGATTGGCGTTAGGGGCCTTGTTACGGCGGAACCTTTTTGAAAAAATCCTCGATTGTAAAAACAACGTGGTTTTACAGCCTGCGCTAGGGGCGCTGTTGTAAAAAAATCCTCAAAAAAAAACCGGCTTCGCAAACCCTCCGTTAGGGGCGCTTTATTGTATAGCACAATGTGTCGTTACTATTGAAATTAGGGCCACGACCGGTGCGGTGGAAACCAGACGGAGTCTGCCTTCAAAATAAACTAATTTGCAACTTTGTTGAAAATTTAGAAGTTCGGTGAAAAATAAAAAAAAATATAGAGTTGGAAAAATATTTTTTTTAAATTAAATAGAATAAAAGTCGCAAAAAATTCAGAAATTAATTTAGCGTATTTTGATTGCTTGCCTTTTAAGAGGGCGTTTGTATCGGCACTCGATTTGAACAAATAAAAACTAAAAAGCGAAATAGAAACAAAAACAAAACTCACAAACTACGACGACGTGACCGGAAAAGACAAAAAAAAAAAAAAACTTACGGCGCAACGTAACGACTCCCAGCGGCGCGCCAACGGCGAAATACAAAATGGCGACCTATATATTCTTTCACTTATATACAAATAAACATTTATCTTGCTAAAATGTATAACTATCGCGCATTGTTAACGATATATCGTGGCTACGTCCACTTCAAAGGCTGATAAACGAATTTATCACGAAACGGCGCACAGCCTTGAGCCTTCGTTACACGACGCTACTAGCGTACGTCCTCCTTTTCACTCGCGAGCAAATGAACGAGACAGCGCTATCGCTAGCCTATATAAGGCATCAGACGAGGAAAACCACGTTACCATTGCACCCAGTTAAACTAATATCAGCCCTATTGCAACGCAATAAGAGCAATGCGGCGGTAAGGTAGATTGGCAAAATAATATGCGACATACATCAAACGACTATACGTCCTATGACGTTAGGGGCAAAGGCTAAATTGCAACGACGCGACCTCTATAGGAAACTTCTGGGACTACGTCAAATCGGAAGACAAAAATAGTATTGCAGCCGTTGAAACAAAATCTCGTATCGGATCTTCTCGGAATTGGCCGCAAAAATATATTTGTCGCAACGGATACGCGACACAGTTACGTTTTCGGTAGGCACGGGTCGTATTTTCTACAAGTTAGGGCGCATTTTCGCTTGTGCCAAGTGCACGACAATTTTGCATCGAAGCTATTTCCATGTGTTGACTCAGTTCGTTGTATGTGTTGACTCAAGTATAGTGAGCTAACGAATTTGCGTATAGCGAATTCGTTATGAAGATCAGATGTCTGGGTTTTTTTGTGGATATTAATTTGGAACATGATAGGTGCATACGATTTATTTTCATAATGATTCTGGTAAACAGTATTGCTGTCTTGTATGATAATTTGATACTTTATTCTCGATAACATGGTCTTTACTACTCTACTTTGAAAACTATAATTTGAGACGATAAAATTAACGACTTCGAATTTAGACAGCAGTTCAGTGGTTAAAACTCCGGTTTGCCGTGCTCCCGGTCCTGGGTTCAATTCCCCTCAGGCATAGCGTAACAAACATGCGTTAGTACGGCCAGCTGCAGAGAGAAAAGACCCTAGCATAAATTAAATGCATGGTAAGGCGGTCAGTTCCCTTTGCAGCTGACTGTACCTAGTGATAGTGATGACTGATCTACGATGATAATGATAACATTTAAAAACAGAATACGTTCAACACGTGACTATCAAAAGAGCCGACGCAGATAATATGGCCTATAAACGTCGTTGTAAACTTATCTATGTCGGCAACTTAATCAATATCGGCCCAGCAAATATCGTCGGGTTTTTGGGTGACATACAATTAAATAGAACGTGTATTTAATAAATACTAGAATCTTTAATTGAGGTCAAATAGAACTTGAATCACTGTGGGCCTTATAAGAAAGCTCACTGTCACCCAAAGGGCAATGGAAAGGGCTATGCTCGGAGTCTCGTTGCGCGATAGAATCAGAAATGAGGAGATCCGCAAGCGAACGAAGGTCACCGACATAGTCCGAAGCATTGGCAGGCTAAAGCGGCAGTGGGCAAGGCACATAGCTCGAAGAACAGATGGCCGAAGGGGCAGTTCACGAGTAGCGACCGTGGGTCATGGGTAGGACTCCCACAAGGTGGACAAAAGACCTGGTAAAGATCGCAGGTACCAGCTGGATGCGGAAGGCACAGGACCCGCCTTTGTGGAGATCTCTGGGGGACGCCTATGCCCAGCAGTGGGCGACTTTCGGCTGATATGATAAGAACTCAATCATACTCAGTGAAGGCCTTCCAGTGCTCCAAGGGTAATCGTGGCGTTCGGTGGAGAGGAAGCGTTTTCCTGTTTGTTGGCAGGATTTAAAAAAAAATTTACAATTCCAATTTCATATTTGCTAATGCCACCAGATATAGCAAGTTCTAAACAACCCGTGGGATCCCATATCGAGTAGCTATACGAAAAAAAAACTGTCTGAGTTTGCGAACATCACACTATGAAGTTCAGCGACCGTCGCGAAGGACAGACGGTTTTTTGTGAGTCGGATATAACTATATTATTATACCTAATCAAATAAGTACATACTGTGAAACGGTTATCGAATGCATGCGACAAAAAATCTAGTCTGTTAAGAAGTTTCAGATAATTTTTATATACAGTTTATTAATATCTGGGTACGGCAAATATTTATTTACTGCCAAGGTGGCACTTTATAACGAGTGTAGTAACTGAACTTCGATACGCAAACGTGCGAAGAATTGTGGATCGAAGGATGATAGCTGGTAATCTTTTTTTAAACTGGGCTTTCCGAGGCTTTCTCAGTCCCAGTATCACTGCGACCATTACCGATCTATTGTGATCGCCTCTTTCTTACAGTTCATTCGTTTTTTCAGTTCAGCAAACATTACTTCTTACACGAACTTTACACACTATACAGCATACACATTACCCAACAATATTATGGTTTATGTATTAGATGAATTATATATCTCTATTTATTACACACTTTCGTCCGTACCTCACTCAGCGGGTCCCACTGAAAACCAGCGCTTCGGTTCACACCGGGGCAAAATGCTGAGTGAGGTCCCTTTTACACATGCATTACACCACTAACACACACCACTTATCTTCTACCATTCGCATCGACACTGTGCTAGCTTTATTTGCTTCTGCTTTTATGTGCTTTTTTGTTAATTTTTATGTACTTTTTCTTTTCTTGTGTTACAAAATGTCGTGTTTTCCAAATTTTTGTGTTGTGGTGTTTCTGTTTGTGTAAATAAATATTTCCTATTCTTATTCTAACTTCTATGAACTGTAATAGGTTCTTAGGGATCCTAGTTACGATAAACTGTTGGCCGACAGATTGCTTGTGCGATTAATGGAAGTACGAAGAAAAGGTAGTGCGATATAGGTCCATTTTGCACAACACCACCACAACACTTTATCAATTACACTTCACAACAAATACAGAATCAATTGGGTATATACATCGGCGCTGTGTAGTCTCCGCGTGTATTGTGTTCTTTTTATGTCTTTTTGGGTTACTGTTGTGGTGTTGTTGTTTGTGTCAATAAATGTTCTTTCTTTCTTTCTTTCTATACATATACTGTGCAGCGACAGAATACTTCTTCGACGAACACTTGTGCGAGAGAACTCCACTGCTATGAACTATAGGTCGAAACAACATTGATAGCAATAGTAGCATTATGGAATACTGGCAAAACCCTCTAGTGTTAAAGCGGCTCGATTCAAGCAGTAGAGGGAGTGCTAAGAAGCTAGATTATTCCATAGGGTACAATATGGACCTGAAACCCGGGACTTAACGGGATCCCGTGGGATGGGTGAAAATCGCGGGGAAATGGGTAATTTAAAGGCGGCAAATCCCCGATGGCACAAAGGCTAGGGTAGGGGTAGGGGTGGGGTAGGGTAGTCTAGGGTAGAGTAGGGGTAGGGCAAGTGTAGAATAGATACCACGCGAATGAAGTCGCGCCGGACAGCTAGTATTTGACAAAACAAGGCTATCAAGCCTGAAACTCTACAGGTTGTCTTGCCGGCAAGGCTTATATTAAAAAGGCAACCGTGCCAATCCCCACATTCCTGATCCAATCCCGTAGTCAAATTCCGTACATTGCATTCTCTACTCAGTGCCCTTTGAACCTTTTTTGGGGTTTCGCTTGTCGGCTTGCTTGTTGTACGAAAAGAACACTACAAAAGTCTGGTTACAATATAACTAGACAATAAATAATCATCTTCGCCTAAATGTCCCTTTGTCCTCTCGCGAACGAGGGCTTGGGGACCGCCTTAACCATGATCCAGATTAGGTAATTACAGTGGAGCGACTGCTATCGGACCTCCGTGACCCTGCTACCAGGAGAACCTGACCAGACTGGATCATGGTTACACATTCAGTCGCCTGAATGTGCAGATTTCATCACGATGTTTTCCCTCACCGTAAGAGCATCGGTTAGTATTCAACTAATGTACATAACTCAGAAAAGAGTCATTGGTACATGGCCGCAGCGGGATTCGAACCCGATACCTCTCGCTTACGAGTCGGATACCTAAACCACTCGGCCACCGACGACGCTTCAAAGTAAAACTTCTCAATACTAGGAACTAAGTAATTCAAGTTCCAATACAAAAACATATTGTTGGACAACGAATTGGCAAGAGTAGAATGACAATTTCGATATTCGAGATTAAGGTTTCTTAGTACTTATCTCATAACACAATACCAATAATTCTGAGTATTCTTATTTCGGACTGTCATATTTTCTTTGTAGTCCAAACTTATGAAGTTACGATTTGCGGGAGGAAAAAAGACACTGAGCATACTCCGTACGAAGGTCAAGCTAAAAATATATTTATTGTGATGCTATTTGGGATGTCTCACGCACGCGTACCTCTGATATTAAATTTAGGAAATTTACTTTGAATATATCATATTTTTTATTAAAGGTGGCTAGAGAGGTCTTTGCCCTTAAATAAATAGATATTTTCAATCATCCACGCATCAAAGTGGGGTGTCAAAAGTTTTGCGAGTCTGTGTATCTGGCTTGACATTTTAATTTTAATTACATTTCATTGTAATTTTTCTTGATTGCCATTGTGAATTTTATATCTTGACATTTTTAATTATAATTACATTTAAATGTAATTGCTCTGTGTAACATATGTTATTCTTGCGTGTATGACATTATTATTATTATGTTATATGTGACATTATTAATTATGTATTTATGGGACCTATGTACCTGAAATAAATTACATTTAATTTAATTTAATTTAATTTGATAATGTACATATATTTTGAACAAAGCTAATTTTATCTTCTATGGTCTGTGGCATAATGGCAATGTAGCTCCCGAACGGCTGGACCGATTTCGATACGGTTTATTTCATTTGAAAGCCAGTTCAATGGACATGATTATTAGTTTGTTTCATTGGAATCGGTTAAGTAGTTTGGCAAATATTTGGGTATAAGTAATTAAGTGGACATTGGTAGGTTTTGCGACATCTAGGTTATTAATTCGTCGGCTTAAGGCTTTATTGTATTATCTCAGAGTGAAGTTTTGTCTTTTAGACGGATATCAAACCTCCAAAGCTTCAATAACCTCCATAACTGTTATATTTTTGTTATCATTTATTATTTTACTTACACTACTTTTATTACGTAAAAACCAAAGGGGTTTGTTGGCTTGTGTTAATAAGTTATAAATGTGTGGTGGCAACATTTTTTGTTGCTAGGTGTTTGCGTAAAACTAACGCAATATGTATATAGTTAAACGCACGTATGGGGTCATCCATAAATTACGTCACACCTTAATAGGGAGGGAGGGTATTACTGAAGTGTGACATAATGTGACAAGGGGCAGGGGGGGTCAAAAATTTTGTGACATCGCATGTTAGAAATTAATAATAAACCGCGACGTTTAGATGTGAATAAAAAATCTTAAAATTTAACGAACTTGATCCATATTTATTAATAATTTCGCATTCTCACTATTAAATTATCTCACTATGAAAAATGACGATAGCTGTTTTCTTTCAATTATTCTAAAATACATGGATAAATTTAAGAAATGTGTGACGTCACATCAGGAGGGGGGGATTATAAAATTGTGACAACCTGTGACAAGGACGGGGGGAGGGGCTCAAAAGTCCTAAAATTCGTGTGACGTAATTTATGGATGGCCCCTATTATAATTGCATTATTTTGTACTAATATAATAATAGTACAATTAAAAATACCCTTCAACAACCAAAAACCTAAACTTGCACAAAAACATATAATTAAAACCATACACGAGTATTTCGCGGAAGGAAAAAGACGCTATCAAACTGTGGTTAGCCGTATACCTATAATTGTTCGTTGGAAATTCCCAGTAACGGCCGTTAGTCGTTACATCCGTCCGCCGTTACCGCCTCGTTGCGGTCGTGTTTTACAAGTACCTAACGAAATCATGACTCTTCGTTTCGCAAGTATGCGGTCAGAGGAAGAATGTTCTCGAATCGAGTTGATACCTACGTTTCGTACAACGGCGTACGTTATATTTCACAGACAAAATCACACAGCGCCATCTAGGCCCAAACTAAGCAAAGCTTGTACTAGGTGCTAGATAACTGATATACTACTTATATATATATATTTTTAATACATACTTATTATACATAGAACACCCAGACCGTGACAGAAATTAAAATTCATCATTTCAATTTCTGCCCGGCCGGGAATCGAACCCGGGACCTCTTGCGTGGCAAAGCGGCATGTTGAACACTGAACCACTCAGGTCGTCAATGATAGATAATCACTTTTTTGCTAATAAACCATAACAATACCAATCACTTACAGTAACAAACAACACATATGAGCAAAGGCGGCCTTATCGCTACAAGCGATCTCTTCCAGGCAACCTTTACAGAAATTGAGACACGAATCACCTTACGTTAGTGGTCGTCCCGTGACCATGATGCATGCAACTGCATCGAAATATCGGGCTACTCGTCAACAAAGGTACGCGGTAGGAAACACCCGGAGCATACCCTATAAAGGTGTGATAATAACCGCGATAGTTTAAAACATTACGTTAGTGGTATATAAAAAAAATACCGCCAGCGAATAGAGGTTGACCATGGTCTTCCGTGGGGACCCTGAGACTGGATGAACAGTCTCGGCAGCCAATTGGCACCCCGTCACGGTATAACATTAGTAAAAACAGCATAAACAAACGGGATCAAAATCAATGTCAAAAAGCGGACAATGGCAGAGGCCGGGATAAGCGCTAGGACGATGATGATGATTATAAAATAAATAATCTTCTATACGATTGAAAACGGAATTACTAAAGGATCACTGTAATTACCTGATCTGCCGAATTCTGGATCATGGTCCTGGACGCGCACGAGACGATTATATTTGTGATTTATTTATTTATTACTTTGTTTTGAGTCAGCATCAAAGCTATCTCCTAAGCAGTAATTTTTTTTTTTTTTTTTTTTGGAAAATTTAATTTAAGAACATCAAACAAATTTAATCGGATACTCCAACCAAGAGAGGTACTATACTTCAACTACTTTTAATGTGTTCACTTCCCTCCCTAAACACCTAACACTATATTGGACTTTCTGAAGGAATCGCTCACTAACACACTGTACTCACTCACTTCCCTCACCTGCCGGTTTTTGGCCACTTCGTTGACTATTACGATAAAGGATAAGCACGACAGTTTTATATGCATTTACAATATCCTTATCATTCGGCTAAAGCTTGTAAAGCAATACAAATACCTTGTATACCTTGTATAAATCCAAATGTGTCTAAGATATGGTTGCTATCTTTTTTGAGACCAAATATAGGATTTTACTACCAAATATAGGATTTGGCCGTGTGGTGTCCGGCAGAGTAGAATAGCACCAACCCCTTACACTCATGGGTGTCATACAAGGCGACTAATGTTTTCGAGGCAAAAGATCAAGAGTCTCCGTAGTCTGGAAAATGGGCAGCAGCATTTTCCATTGTTATATTTAAACACTGCGATCTCCAACCCGCCTGCGAAGCGTGGAGATTATGGCAATAACCTTCCCTTTCGTGGGAGAGGCCCTAAGTCCTGCAGTGGACTGTTACGGGCTGTGATGATAGGATTTTCGGATTCAGATAGGTATAAAAATATACGGAATTATTTGTTCATAAAACAGACAATTAATAATCTGATAGGGAGTTAATTATAAAATATATTTCTTAGGTAAATAAATATATAAACTGTCAAATCCACACAGCGCCATCTAGCCCCAAAGTAAGCAAAGCTTGTGTTATGAGTGTTAGATAACTGATAAAGTACACATAGATTTTTTAAATACATTCTTTATATAGTATAAACATACTACACCCAAACCCGTAACAGAAATTAAAATTCATCATGTCAATTTCTGCTCGGCCGGGGGTCGAACCCGGCCGGGAAATTATGAGTAATCTCAAGGGACGCTTTATATTTATATTTTTCTATACCACCAAGGTGGCAAACAAGTTAACGGCCTGCCTGATGGTAAGCAGTCACCGCAGCCTATGGACGTTTTCACAAATTATTATGATTATTATATTAACTCGGGTTTTATGAAAAATATCAGTAAGTATTCGTAATTAGCTGGTCCAAGACGGTGATTAATTGAGTTATTTCTGAATTGTTTTCAGGACGCATTTCGTTTCAGGATATTCGATACTGATAAGTGACTTTGCTGATGAAATATAGTCTCTTTCGCCTACTATATTAAAATTTTAAAATAATAGAAGGGTTGGCAACCCTAGCCCAAGATAAGATCAAGCGTATGATACACAGTAGTTTAAAATACATATTAAAAGGAATGATAAAAATAGACATCCCTACAATGTACGTGAACAATACACAGTACAGCTGCATAATCTTTACAGATAGTACGAACCACGGTAAAATACAGTGTAAAACTGATATATCTGTTTGTTGCATTGTTGATTAGGCACTCGCATAGATTATTTATTACGACCTGAGTGGTTCAATGGTCAACATGCCGGTCTGCCACGCAAGAGGTCCCGGGTTCTATTCCCGGCCGGGCAGAAATTGAAATGATGAATTTTAATTTCTGTTACGGGTCTGGGTGTTCTATGTATAATAAGTATGTATTTAAAAGTATTTAAGTAGTATATCAGTTATCTAGCACCCATAGCACAAGCTTTGCTTAGTTTGGGGCTAGATGGCGCTGTGTGAATTTGTCCACGAATATTTATTTATTATTTTATTTATTTGACGCTCCAGAGGGCGGTTGACTGGTAGAGAAAGCTATGAAGCTTTAAGTCCGCCTTTGTGCGTAACAGTGCATGAAGTTTTAAATTAATAAGTAAATTGCGGGTTATTTTAATGGAAATATGTCTTGTTTGTATGTCACAGAAATGGTTGTGTTTAAAAGAAGGTGACAATATAACCTAGCGTCGTATGACTTTTTCCGTTAATTTCTGTTAAATTTTAAGTACATCGGAACCATGAAGTTATAGATAAAAGGTATGGAGACCACACTTCGAATACCTACTTGAAGCATATCTATGTGTTTCCATTTCGCTCTCTGTGGGCAGGCCCTCTCTTTCCAAATATGGTATCCTTCATTTTAATTTACAAACACGGCAATACATGGCAATACACTAAAAAGAGAAGTCCGACCACAGAGAGTAAGATAGAGTTATGTAGGTATTTGACTCAAGCGGTTGTTCCTAGTGTGGACTCCATTTTTATCTATACCTTCATGATCGGAACTGCTTCATCGTAGGCGGGTAGATCGACTTCGGCCGCTTTATCGCTAACCAACATCGTCCGGCGCTCGCAGCTCTCCAGTCGTCCCGAGACCATGACGCATGCAGCTGCGTCGAATTATCGGGCTACTCGTCAACAAAGGTACGCTTTAGGAAACCCGGGACATACCCTTGAAATGTATTACATAGTATTATATACCTAATGGATTCTGGTAACTCTGTGGATCCTGCTCTGTGGATACTGTCGTTGGTTACGTTACATATTAGATTATTCATATTTAAGTCATCTATGCCACATATTCTTATTATGTCAGTTTTGTGTCCCAAATAAATAAAATAAAAATAAAAAAACAAAGACGCTACCCGCCGTGTCTCATCATCATCATCATCATCCCGGCCTCTGCCAGGGTCCGCTTTCCTACCCATTCTTCTCCACTTTGTCCGGTCCTTGGCATCGCGTCGTAAGCCGTTGGCTCTCGCATTTGATTTCAGGAAATTTCACTCCCATATATGGGCTGAAGATCAAGTAATTTAATCTCTAAGACTCTTTATCGCACGGCAGGAATACATTAAAAAAACATCTAGGCGTTAATGTCCCACTTCGCTCTCGTTTACGAAGGCCCGGGATCCGTCTGACCATGATCCAGGATTTGGCTATTCAGATAATGACAGTTACGACTACCATCTGACCTCCGTGACCCTACCAGGGGAACCTGACCAGATCGGATCTCGGTTACACATTCAGTCGCATGAATGTGCCGGTTTCATCACGATATTTGCCCTCACCGTAAGAGCATCGGTTAGCATTCAACATTCAGAAAAGAGTTACATGGTACATGGTCGCACTGGGATTCGAGCCCGGTACCTCTCGTTTACGAGTCGGATACCCTAACCACTCGGTCACCGACGCTCCAATCATTAGCTCCATCATCATCATATATTTAAGAGTATGACTCTTGTCGGTGGAGCAATCGCCACTCTTCTCCTATCTGCCAACCTCTTCATCTCTTTATAATCTCCGGCGCTCACTTTTTCCTTCACGTCCTTCCAGTATTCATATCATTAGCACCATAATATATTGGAATTTCGAACTCGCTACCAGCGTTGCCAGATCGTACTTTTTTGTACGATTTACGTACTATTTGGCCGACTGTCGTACCTTTGGCGTACTTTGCTTCACATCATACTATTTAGTACGTTATTACAAAATGCCAAATTTAGCTGAGGTGGTCACTTCGTCTTTCCTGTCCGCAAAATATCGTAAAATACTGGAAGGAAGGGTTGATTTTGACATGTTTTTGCTCACTGGCACCACCGGCGAGTAAATGAAGTCTTGTCTTTTCAAAATAACACCGTTTTATTGGCTCCAACCCCCCACCTAAAATAGAAGACAATGTAAACCATACCTTTTTAACCATTTTCGTACTATTTTAGTAGCCCGGACGTACTTTTTTGGAAACTACTGCTGGTAACACTGCTCACAACCCCACATTCAGCCACAGGGCCCTCACGCGTCGCATACTCGCACCGCACGAGATGTCTCCTATTGCACGATTACACGAATGCTTTATGCTACATTGACATAAACTTATTATGGTAGTACTGGGGGCAGGTCTGCCAACTTAGCGCTTTCGGCGCAAATTCTAGCGGGGTTTTAACATGTTCGGTGCGCATTATCGAAACGGTTTTCATATATTCAGCGCATCTTTTTGTACATTTAGAGCCTATTTACGAATGGTTTTTATACAAAAACTAGAAATCTTGCGCTTTTTAATACACGCTGCGGCCGACGCAACAATGAGCAGTTTTCCAATATCTAAAGCATTCCTAACCATTCACTAGATGGCGCCCCGACAATTTTGGTAATTGATAATCGCTTGATCTTAGCAAACAGGATATAAACACTGGGTACGTTGTATTGGATAATATTGTATTTGTCAATAGTTTTCAACCATTTTAGAAGTACAACTTCTAAAATAATAATTGAACATAGTACCATAGTGAACATAAATATTTCTTTTTACATTTCGTTCAACCTTCAACAGTTATGTTTATATTAATAAACATTTTATTGTTAACTTTAGTATTAGTTGGCAGCATGAAATCACTGCCACCATTATACAGATTTAAAAAAGGTTACCAAAATTGTAGGAGCGCCATGCTTTTTGAAACCAACTATCAATACCTACTGGAAAACTCCTCATTGCGTCCGCAATCGGCGCTGCGCGTGTGCGCATACGCACCTGGCCGGTCCATTTAATACGCGCACTGAGCACTGCTGTAGCATCTCTGGCATTTGAGATAGCAGGAGAAGTGTTAAGATATAGTAGCGCGTTTTTGCTAGAAGCGTCGATAACACTGACTGGATGCCGGTACCTTATACGTAGCTGGCGATATCTTGCAGACTTATTGTAATACAAGAGCGCATTGTGTTGGGTCTCCCTTTTTTATTACACATTGTTATGTTACACGTAATTTAAGTGTGTGGAAACAAATTATGTTTCTTCAGTGGGACGTATGTTGCTTTACTTGGTATGATTATGAACACATCCCGTATTGAAGAAGACTTAGTCTGAGATGCAGATATGGAGACGGCGACGGCTGTCGCTCCACTGTAATTATCTGATCTGCCAAATCCTGGATCATGGTCAACGCGGACCCAGGACCCAGTGCGCGAGAGCTCAACCGGGACATTAACGCCAAAATGATTATTATTATGAAGATATAAAATATATACCATCCTATGCATCTACTGATCATACGCAACAGAAAAATTTTGCCGACAGTTTTATGGCTTACAACGGTCGAAGAGGGTCGGACGGATATGTCGTGCTCGTGTTGGAAATAAAAAAAAAACCACTATGACTAAAAAAAGGGTTTACGGTGGTGTTCTAATATGGTAGATGATAAATAGATCTTTCTCAGTTTGGAAATCGCTGTAATGTGACAAATATAAGATAAATCAAAATTGTTTTCGTTGTTTGTAAAGCCAAACTTCCGAGGAAACTGTTGCGATATTAGGAACAAACTTACCGAAAACATTTGGGGCCACCAACAAATCCAATAGCACTGAACTATCAACCCACTACTTCAGGGGTTGAAAGTCAACCCGAGACTGAAGATCTAGTGTCAAAGGCCAACGTTATATACTGAAAAGAAGAAAAGCGGTGAAAAACCGGCCAGTACCAACACTCAAGCGCGGAAGAAGGAAGGATGCTAAGCCAATTTCAAATGCTCCATTACACAGATTGTTCCCGCCCTTTTGTTAAACAGACTGACGTTTTACTTTTTTTCTCTCACAGCCAGGCGAAGGCGCAAAAAGCTTAATGCCCAGATCTGATGAATGTAACGTTTTTGCGGAAGGATAGTTGTGTTCCGATGTGATAATCAGGTTTTTGTTGTTGTGGAATTTGGCACATTTTTCTTGGCGATGATTTAAATACGGGCGTGACATGCCATCTATGTTCACTTCTAGTTTGAACACGAGACTGGACCAACAGAGTAAAAAAATAAAAATTTAAATTAGACTCTAAAACACAAGTGATTCAGTACTAATCGACCAAAATCGAAAGTACGTCGCCAAGCCAACAAGATTCGAGCAAGTCCACCAAAGGGATCAAAGGTCAAAGATGTTGAAATACTTTAAGGAATCCGGTGACCAGACCATACTCCATGGGAAGAACGAAGGGAGGACCAGGGTCTCCGCAGTCGACTGGATGGGGAGGCTGTTCCAAATGTGTCAGAGGAACAGAATCGATCAGTGTGAAATTAAAGTGTTCAGTATTTAGTCGTAGTTTCGTTTAATAGGTACACCAACGGTCCCTTGCAGTTTTCAGCTCAAAATTCTGTTACATTTCCGGAAAATGAAGTACCCTGCGACACTCAGGTACATGTGGGTCGACGTCGACTGGTCGGACGACCTAGATATCGCTGGTTTGATTAAGTTGAGAAAGATCTGGCAGGAAATGGGGAATGGAATGGCGACGGGAAGAGGAGGCATACTCTGGTGTCGGAGGCCAAGATCCACTTTGTATCGCTGAGCCAACGCAGTAAGTAATAAGTGAAGAACTCGGGAAGAATGTATCTTCCTCTATTACTGAAAGAATTTTCGTAATCCGTTCGTTGTTTAAGTTTATCACGTTCAGACAAACAGACGCGGCCAGCACCTTGTTTTATAAATGTTGGACCCTAAACGAATATGAAAGTTTTTATGATTTCATGCCATTTGACATCGCAAAAAAATTAGCAATTTTTTTTAATTTTTGCGATTTCAGAGTTGATGCCTTAGTAAAAGTTGTTTGTTATGGCACATGCATACGGTACCCCTTGGTATCATCAGTTTGAAATCATCGTGTATTGTTATTTGTTCATTCTGAGACGAGAGAGGTTTTATCATGACCGTAACTATAGAAACGATGTGGTTTCCTATATGTAAGTTTTATGAGCAAATAAGTGTTTATCTATCCATTGTAGTCCGCCCTTTAAATTACAATCAGCAAATTGAAGACTCCCAAGACTATAACGCGGTAAGCCACAATTGATTTGCGCCAACGTCATCGTTACCGCACTAGCGGCCAGACGACAGCATCCAGTTGCGCAATGCCACGCCATAAAACGTAATGACCCAATAGGCTGTCTGCCAGCGAGCGCCTTTGCCAAGCCGGGAAGCGATGTTATGATTAAGTTACGCTGGCGAGACCAATAACAGAAGTTAATCAACGCCGCTGACGGGAACTGAATGGGTGACCGTTACAACGAGCTAGCCACTCGTTAGGTGGTGGTCATCTTGGCGTCGTTAGGTGGTGGTCATCTTGGCGTCGTTAGGTGGTGGTCATCTTGGCGTTAATGACCCGGTTGTGCTGTCGCGCACTAGGGCCCGGAGTCCGGCTTGACCACGATCCAGCATTTGGCAGATCAGCTAATTACAGTGGAGTGACTGCCATCTGACCTCCGTAACTCTGTTAACAGGGGAACCTGACCAGATTGGATCATGGTCATACATTTAATCGTCGGATTGTGCAGATTTCATGTTTTCCACCGTAAAAGCATTGGTTAGTATTCGTTAAAACTAATGCAAATAACTCAGAAAAGAGTCATTGGTACCCAAGCAACCTCGTCAGGCACCCGCGAAGAAGTTCACGATGCACTCTCCAGGGAAAAACCTAACAACAAAAAATATCTAATTTTGCCTAAGTGGGAGTAACGACAATAAATATTTAAATCCACCGACACCATCGCACAGCCTCTTAGAGCATGATAATGACAAATCTAGTTATTTGTACACTTCAACGAATTCACTCTATTGCATTTTACATTTTCGTATTCAGTATTTTCGGCGTCCTGAAATACACACTCGTTGACGTGGGTATATTCCCCGCTCTGATCTAAACTTAAAAAGAAAACCACGCTGAGAAGTCGCTGGGAGAATATAATCGACAAATTCAGGAAGAAACCCTGACAAAGTCTACAAATATGTAGTCACAAATATTTCTCAAACTACTCATCTACCTGCTGCAGTATATCATACTAGTGGACGGTGTACAAAGCAAATATTGATAGAAAACCGCAAATCGATATACAGGATAGAAAATTTACTAAGCCTTAGCCTCTCTTACCTGGAAGAGCCCAAACTATTATTATACTCTTTATTGCACGAAACACATTAGAAACATAGTTACAATACAAAGTACAAAGGCGAGCTTATCCCTAAAAGAGATCTCTTCCGGCCAACCTCATATTCCGTGGAGAGACCATAATGTCGAGGTGTAGTACGTGCAATTAAAATTTTATTTATTTATTTACTATTTAAATTTTAATTACTATGTAAGATTTTAAAATATTTCTTGCATTTTTTAGAAAACAGGTGGCCGAAGGGCTTTGTATATTTTTAGAACCGGCTCATGAAGCCCTTTACATTTGATACCAAACACGATACGATTCTGATAAACAAAATCATATCCCATACAAAAAAATTACTACGTCGTTACTTTTTTTTTTTAAATGTCATACGGTGTGCAAACAGGCAAGCGGACCACCTGATGGAAAGTGGTCACTACTGCCTATAGACATTAGCAACACCAAGATTATCGCCAATGCGTTGCCCACCTCTATAACACGTTGCTCTGGCAGCAAAAGGCAAATGCCACTCCACTGCCAAAGCCACGGTTCCCCAAATCCCCACCCCATGGAGCACTGCCGCCACGGGAATATTTTCAAGAACTGCCGTATAAGTACATCGATTGGTGGTTTTATTTATCGTAACGCGACCACTATATGACAGAAAGGAGCTCACACTTTTCTCAGTCAATGCACACGCAACACCCCTGGCGATGCGGATGTACTTATGATTACATCGCCAGGCCTTTGGTCTTCATATCACGTATCCTGACCATACTCCCTTGCAAGGAGATCTATTGAACTAAGGATATCGGTGTGTCATTACCATTAGGCAAGGTTGGACGAGTTTTCCTCCAAGTGTATAATACTGTGGCATTCAGTACGTGCTCTTCTGCTATTGCAAAATCATTTACTCATAATGCAGATCACATTCTAATAACCCTTGACAAAAACTGGGTTCTTATAAATTATAATAAATAAATAATTTATTGTCTCCATAAGAAAGTTACAATAGCGTGACACATACATAAGTCTTCTTAATTAACTTAATCAGACAGCGTGTACTAGCCTCCAAACTAGGCATAGCCTGTAACTCGGATGCTAGTCCCCTCCTTTATGTTACAAAATACGTACAGTTAAGACGCCTATAATATTTCTATCAATATGAAGACAAAAAATAAATTAAATTAATGTATACACAAGTGTGTATAAATTTGTAAAAAAAAATTTAATTTTAGCGGTAATGTCCCGGTTATGCTCTCGCGCACGAGGGCCCGGGGTCCGCCTTGACCATGATACAGGATTTGGCAGATCAGGTAATTTTAGTGGAGCGACTACCATCTGACCGCTGTGACCCTGCTACTAGGGAAAACTGACCAAATTAGATCATGGTTATACATTCAGTTTCCCTCACCGTAAGAGCATCGGTTAGCATTCAACTATCGGATACTGTATCACACGGCCACCGACGCTCAGTGTGTGTATTTCGTATATCTCAGTATTAATATTCTGTTTGTATCTGTGTATCTGTCTGTGGCATCGTGCGAACGCATGTGCCGATTTCGATACGGTTCTCTTTATTTGAAAGCTAGTTTAATCGGGACTGTGCCTTCCGCATCAAGCTGGTACCCGCGATCTTTACCAGGTCGTCGGTCCACCTTGTGGGAGGCCTACCCACACTGCGTCTTCCGGTACGTGGTCGCCACTCGAGACCTTTACTGGCCCATCGGCCATCTGCTCTTCGAGCTATGTGCCCTGCCCACAATATGGTATATCAATTGTAGCGAATTGGTTAATTAAGTGTTACGAGCTGTAGACGACAGTGTTGTACGTAAAACGGTTCTGCAAAGTAAGTATTAAACAGAACTTCGTCGAATAGTCGCCCAAGGTACGTCCTAAGGAATGTATTGGCCAAATATGATATTATGATAACACTACCTTCCACCAACCTCATATACCTAAGCTGTTACACATTTGTTGAACTGCGCATTTAGGTACCAATTTGATTATGATACCTATAAGGTATCATTATTATGATACTTTATGGGCGCTTTTATAATTAGCAACGTGACGATATTGTCGTGGACGTCCACGATATAGGGGAGAGGTGGCATGAAAGGGACACGCATTGGAAGGGATAAGTCAAATAATCGTTAAAAAGAAGCGTATCTGACATAAAGATGACAACATTTTTGATCTGTGGCGACCCCGAAGCACAACCATTCGCATCAAAACGTCACACTCCTGTCATATGGTTGGCCCTTCATGCCACCTCTCCCCTATATCGTGGACGTCCACGATAATATCATACAAATGATAAAAGAGTACATTTAAGCGTCTAAAGTATAATTTTTATGTAAGAGAGGTAGGGCATAGCGGGGTATCCCGTTCGAATTGGAGCCGCCCGACTGGGGAAGTACCTCCACCTTACAGAACACCGCAGCTAAACAATACTCTTTTAAATAGTGTTGTGTTTCTGCCGGTGAGTAAGGTTTCCAGTGCTCCATGGGGTGGGGATTTGGGGACCGTGGCTTTGGCAGTGGAGGGGCATTTGTCTTTTTGCTGCCAGAGCAACGTGTTATGGAAGTGGGCAACGCAGTGGCGATACTCTCGGTGTTGCTAATGTCTATAGGCAGTGGTGACCACTTTCCAGCAGGTGGCCCGCTTGCCTGTTTGCCTACTGTACGACATAAAAAAAAATAGTACGAATATCAAATTATTAAATTAATGTTAAACGTACATTACATGACAGTATCCAAATTGTTATTCCACATAAATTAATTACGTCATTATTCATTTATACAATGTCATATTACCTAAAAATAATACCATGTAGGTTTTCCCTGGAGGATATATCTCAAAACTACTGAACCGATTTGATATGAAACAAAGCTAGGAAATATCCGGGAGCTACCATGTCACAGACAGATCACATTTAACGACGACCTGAGTGGTTCAATGGTCAACATGCATGAAATTGAAATGATGAATTTTAATTTCTGTTACGGGTCTGGGTGTTCTATGTATAATAAGTATATACTGTATAATTATGTCATGTTTGTGTACAATAAAGAATAAAGAATAAAGAAAGAATAAGTATGTATTTAAAAAAGTATTTAAGTAGTATATCGGTTATCTAGCACCCATAGTACAAGCTTTGCTTAGTTTGGGGCTAGATGGCGCTGTGTGAATTTGTCCACGAATATTTTATTTATTTTATTTACTTAAAGATAAACCCCCTTTTGCCTGGGGGTTAAAACTGACCCCATTCTGTGTCACACAGACATCACGTATGTTGACGCAACGCCAGCAACGGTGCGGCCGGGCCGTGACCGCGCTCCGAGGTCGCAGGTTCGACTCCCGGCGCGGCGCGTGCCTTTGGACACGTCAGCGTAAGGTGGAGGAAGTGTATTAATAGTTTGACACGAGTGTTTTAATACCTAATTATATGCAGTTGCATACACTATTTTACGTACACTCATATTGTCATGTTGAAATTTCGTACCTATAATTTCCTCAACTTTGCTGGATGTAGATAAGCTGCGAGTCAGTTCGGTTGTAACTACGCGCCGAGGATATCAAGCGGCGGGGAATTTGTGCCTTTGCACACGTAAGCGTATAATGGAGGAAGTGTATTAATAACTATTAATATGTAATTTACGTAGGTGTCAACATCCAGCCTTGCGACTGATTATTTAAAGAACGAAAGAAAGAAACTCCTCGGCATAATGTTGTGTTGTGTCCGTTTGACGCGAACCACAACGCTGGTCTTCAGTGGGCCCAGTAATCTCCCATATTTGTCGGTTTTCAATGAATACCAAAATACTGGATCATGGTCAAGGGGAACCCCGGGCCCACGCGCGCGAGAGCACAAACGGGACATTACGCCAAGATGATTTTTTTTCATTCCTTCCCCGCAATGGTTGGTGTTTTATATGTAGAGCTCGTCTAATCTAAAATGACGCGCCCCACTATCGCATTAACGCACACAAGCAAGTTTAAAATATGGACGCAATACATATACAAATGCCGTTGTAATTGGTCAATCAGTTGCCGGCGAGATTCAAACGTAGGAGCACGCGTCGTTAATTGGCTCCCACGCAGATGAAGTGTCGTTATCAATATTTGCACTCACACATCGAAATCAACTAACTAAGTAGTGGGGCGCGTCATTTTAGGCTAGACGAGCTCTAACACTTACATTGCGTAAAGTATAGATCCTTTCCCTTCATTTTGACGACCTGAGTGGTTCAGTTGGTTAACATGCCGGTCGCCACGCAGGGGGTCCCGGGTTTGACTCCCGGCCGAGCAGAAATTTAAATGATGAATTTTATTTTCTGTTACGGGTCTGAGTGTAGTATGTATAATAAGTATGTATTAAAAAAAGCTTATCAGTTATCTAACACCCACAACACAAGCTTTGCTTACTTTGAGAACAGATGGCGCAGTGTGAATTGGTCCAAGTATATTTATTTTATTTCATCATCACAGCCCATAACAATCCACTGCAGGACTTAGGGCCTCTCCCACAAAAGGGGAGGTTATTGCCATAATCTCCACGCTTGGCAGCCGGGTTGGAGATCGCAGTGTTTAAATATAACAATGGAAAATGCTGCTGCCCATTTTCCAGACTACGGAGACTCTTGATCTTTTACCTCGAAAACATTAGTCGCCTTTTACGACACCCGCGAGTGTAAGGGGTTGGTGCTATTCTACTCTGTCGGACACCACACGGCCAATTTATTTTATTTATAGATAGATAAAGGTATATAAAACCCGTCGCCTACGCATAAACACTGACCTACGACGGGCAATAAATCGGACACGCCCACACCTCGCAAACTCGCAACGCAAGTTGATCTATGAGCTTAATATCTTCTAGTCGAGACGCCAACAGTTATCTCTAGAAAACTAGCTCCAGTGTTACGTGCCTAGGTTTTCTAATAATATGTAGGAGACCAGCGTTGCCGACTTTTGAGACAGGTGTACGTAGGGTTGCCAAATCTACTATATTATAAAGTCATCATCATCACAGCCCATATCAGTCTACTGCAGACTTAGGGCCTCTACCACCACAGGGGAAGTTATTACCACAATCTCCAGCCTCGGCGGGCGGGTTGGAGATCGCAGTGTTATAAATATAACAATGGAAAACGCTGCTGCTCATTTACTATAAAGACTAGATCTTTTGCCTCGAAAACATTAGTCGCCTTGTACGACACCCACGAGTGTAAGGGGTTGGTGCTATTCTACTCTGCTGGACACCACACGGCCATTTATCTTTATTTCGATGCAATTTATTTAGACCTAATTTAACGGCTTTGTTATGTCCGTGCTCCTTGGGGCACAAATTTTATTAAAAACATTCATTTATCGATTTATGGTAGACTGCAAGATGAGCGCTGTTTAGCTTAATGTTCGCCTTTGTACCTCATCATCGTCACAGCCCATAACAGTCCACTGCAGGACTTCGGGCCTCTCCCACGAAAGGGGAGGTCATTGCCATAATCTCCACGCTTGGCAGGCGGGTTGGAGATCGCAGTGCAGTTGATGTAAATCTACCCAGAAAGATGCTGCTGCCCACCTTTCGGATTTGTCCCTTAGTCGCCTCTTACGACACCCACGGGAAGAGATGGGGTGGTGCTATTCTTTGGGGTGGCGGCACCACACACCACCTTGTACCACCACCTTGTACTTGTACCTCATCGATTCATAACAAATGTAGTTTAAATAAATAAATAAACCTTACGTTAGAATGGTAGCCCTTTAGCAAATAATAATTAGCGTATTAAAGTGGTTGAATTTGGTCTGAGGCAGGCAATGAATGATGCCAGTCACAGATATGGATTGCCATATAATTACAACAATAGCCCCATACAAGGAAGCGCGGAAGGCCTAGACGGAGATGGCGAGTTGGACGCCTTTTCTAAGGATAGGCCGAGGAAAGCCTCCGACCGTGAGTCGTGGAAGATTGAAAGGGAGGCCTTGGCCCAACAGTCAAAAGATCATCATAATATTTAAGTCGTTAGAGCCCGCCATCTATGTGAATTTGTGAGAAGCTTTGAAAACGGTCCATTAGATGAAGCTGCGGACTAACCCGCCGACAACAAATACGTCAACATGTCGGCGAGCCGGCTTAAGATAGCTACTATAACTACTTGTTGTTGACTGAGTTACGTACATTAGTTGAATACTAACCGATGCTCTTACGGTGAGGGAAAACATCGTGATGAAACCTGCCAATTCAGGCGACTGATTGTGTAACCATGATCCAATCTGGTCAGGTTCCCCTGGTAGCAGGGTACGGAGATCAGATGGTAGTCGGTCTACTGTAATTACCTGATCGGCCATATCCTGGATCATGGTCAAGGCGGATCACGGGCCCTACCACATCGATAAAACTGGCTTCAAATAAAGAAAACTGCATTAAAATCGGTGTATCCGTTCAGGAGCTACAACAGGCAGACAGACACCTACACACATACACACGAGCCACAGATACACTCCTCTTGTTTAGTCGGGGGTTAAAAACCCCTAAAAAAGTTACTCAAATGATTCGCAACCTACTGAACCGATTTCAATTACAAAAAGCTAAGAACCATCTCGAGTAAATGGAACTAGTTTTCAAATAAAGAGAAGCGCATCGAAATCGGTCCATCCGTTTGGGGGAACAATCCGAAAGACAGACAAACAGACGAAGCATGATTGTGAATTACTTTATGTTGACAGTTGTATTATTATCATTATTTTAATGATTGATAAAATGTTATAAAATAAAATTCAATTTTTTTTTAATATCTCTTTCAATCGTCAAAAAGGAAGGGGGTAGGAAAGTAGGAAGGAAGCACACAGTGACACGCTGGCCGCCCCATGGCAGCAGCAAACTTGCCCCACGCCAGTCACGACCGGACCGTGCCCGGCAATGCCAGGCAAAGCCGGACTGCGCTCAATATATTATATAAATATGTCTAGTTAAATTAAGTAAAACCACCTAAAACTACAGCAAGAGTAAGCCTGTCTACCAAGGCAGCACCCGTTCACGAGTATAACGCAGGGCCCAGCCATCGTCCAATTCAACCATATTTGAGAGAAACGAGCGACCCGGCCCCCACGCCGCCATATAAAGTACTAGGTATGACAAACAGACGTACAGATACACATGTCCAACTTACATCACCCCTCTTCTTTCGCAGGTCAAAAAGAACAGACCGAACGGCCGTTCGTAACCTCCACGTGGTCTGTCGCCGTGCGCGCGCGCACTCAGATGCGAAAATTCAAAAATAGAACCACGGCGCCGTTACAGTCGTTCTATTCTGGACGCTACGAGAATAGGCCGCGTGTCGGTCTGTGCGTACGGATCTGAGGGTATTTTTTCTGTTGACTTTACGATTTCTCTCCTCTGTGTCAAGCTATGTCCACATGTTGGCCCAAACTTTTGCCGAGACTTTGATCGACCCTCTAAAATCTTTCCAGACTGACAATTCAATACCATTTATTTGCACACCAAAGAACACAAATACAGATACAAAATATATGGTATGGGTGGTCTTATCACTAATGTGATCTCTTTCAGACAACCTTGGTATGTAAATAAACACAGAATTATAGCAGCAGACAGGCAGACAGACACAAAAGCAATACTTGCAATAAAATATCTACACTTCCACAATTAAATACCCACAAATCCATATTAAAAAAAAAACCGTGAAAGCCAAAGAATCACAACATCCACAATTACCCCACTACAGACATTAAATAACTAACCTATCTTATTTGGTGACGGAAATTATGTATTTAAATGGATAATTTGCAGCCGTTGAAATTCACATTCTATATGTTTCTTATACAATTCAAGACATCTATACACAGTGTATGTAGCGTGATTGATACGGCAAGTCGTGATTTTGGGTATTGTTTGTTCACCAAATAAGATAAGTCAGTGTGGACAGATCATACATTGTTGCCGGAGTACGCACCCGTACGCGCAGATCGGTCTGCATGCGTCGCCCCCTACCTGGATGAACTGTCTTAACTTTCTGTTCTTTGCTTTCCGTTAGATTTTGAAAATAGATTAATTAACGTAATCCTAATTAAATTAATACTTTTTTCATTGTCATGTCTAGTAGAGATGTGATAGGGATAAAAGGTATCGCTACTATATCGATACATCAATATTTTACCAATCCTATTGCTCAGCACATTTGTTTACTTATTATAATAAATTTTGGAATATTCAAAGCTAGAACCAATCGATTTGGACTATTTCTTTCCATTTCATACTTTCCGGATTTCATAGAAGTGATGGACGTCTTGTCTGTGGCAAATAGACGAGACAATGGCCAACATGCACGAGTATTGGCCAGTAGTCCATTCACATTCTCGTGTTCTCGAGGATTAGCCAACATATGGAGCCACCTTTACAAATACTGTGGTTTGAACACGTTTGTTTATTAGTTTGTAATCTCATTATTTTTGTTTGTGGTGTGTGGTGCCGCCACCTCATAGAATAGCACCACCCCATCTCTTCCCGTGGGTGTCGTAAGAGGCGACTAAAGGACAAATCGGAAAGATGGGCAGCTGCATCTTTCTGGGTAGATTTACATCAACTGCACTGCGATCTCCAACCCGCCTGCCAAGCGTGGAGATTATGGCAATGACCTCCCCTTTCGTGGGAGAGGCCCGAAGTCCTGCAGTGGATTGTTATGGGCTGTGATGATGATGATGATGAATCTCTTTCTTGTGTAAAACATTGAACACGTTCGTACAAATTAAAATTGGTCGCGAACAGTGCGGTTCCAAAGGAACTTTCTCCCACGCACACTAAGGTTGTGGAATGAACTACCTGGAGAGGTTTTCCCTGGAGAGTACAACATAGTTCTTCAAGAACTTCAAGATGTTTTCCCTCACCATAAGAGCATTCGGTTATCAGAAAAGGTCATGCGTACTTGTCAGAACGGGGATCGAACCAGGTACCTCTCGGTAACGAGTCTGAACCGGTAGCCATTACAAAATCTGAATCTGACTAACCGATGCTCTTATATTTCGGCGACTGAAAGTGTGACCATAATCCAATCTGGTCAGGTTCCCTTATTAACATGGTCACGCATGTCAGATATGGCAGTCGCACTACTATAATTACCTGATAAGCGAAATCCTGGATCATGGTCTAGGCGGACCCCGCGCCCCGCGCGAGAGCATAACTGGGACCTATCGCCAAGATGACCACCACCTAACGATTGGCTAGCTCGTTGTAACGGTCACCCATTCAGTTCCCGGCGTCGGCGTGCGTTGATTAACTTCTGTTATTGGTCTAGCCAGCGTAACTTAAACAGCGTAAGCTTGGCAAAGGCGCTCGCTGGCAAACAGCCTATTGGGTCATTATGTTTTATGGCGTGGCGTTGCGCAACTGGATGTTGTCGTCTGGCCGCTAGTGCGGTAACGATGACGTTGGCGCAAATCAATCGTCGTGTGGATTGCCGCGTCATAGTCTTGAAAGTGTTTAATGTAGAATTTAGACGACCTGAGGTTCAGTTGGTTAACAAGCCGGTCTGCCACGCAGAGGTCTCGGGTTCGATTCCCGGCCGAGCAGAAATTGGAATGATGAATTGTAATTTCTCTATGACAATGTGTTATACGTATAATAAGTATGTATTTAAAAGTATACACGTAGTTTATCAGTTATCTAGCACTCATAACACAAGCTCCGCTTACTTAGGGGCTAGATGGCGCTGTGTGAATTGTCCAAGCATTTTTTTTATATTAGACAAGACAGGCATTTGACCGCCATCTCGCCTGTTGGTAAGCGACGATGCGGCCGAAGATTAAGCACGCCCGTCTTGGAACAGCCTATTCACTGCATTATTATTTGTTTAATTTACCGATTGTAATCCATTGCGTGTCGAGACCCAAGCGCGAGTTAGAACGCCTCGGCCGGCAACAACAGTGGTCGCCTAGAGAAATGCAAGTTTGCAGTTTACACAACGGCTCATTACCCAGCGTGGGAACAGCCCAGCGGTCGGTTGCAAAGCAAATCGGGCAAATCATAACAGTATAACCGTAGTTCGCATAACAGGGCCTATCGACGCGTGCGCGTGCGCTTGTGCACGTGCCTAGCGCTCACGTGTGACAGATTGCAGCGGTAGTGTTGGTGGCCGATAGGGATAGTTATCGATGTGTGCGTAACGTCACGTAATTATCGATAACGAAGCAGCTAAGCAGCCAAAATACTGCATAATACTACACCCATAATAACACAATCAGCCGAAAAACTACCACTGTTAAGCATAGGCCTCCCCCAGAGATTTATTTATTTATTTATTTTAGTGAGATCTCTACAAAGGCGAATTGGGCGATCTCTAACCCGCCTGCCAAGCGTGAGGCTTACGACAAAACCCTCTGGTGAGGAAGGCTCTACCAAAAATTGCTGTATTTATTCTATCGATACATCCGTCGATATCTCCCCAACACTATTTCAAATGCAACGCTCATTGTAAAGTGATACACGTCATGTATTCGCCATGCCTGCGTTGATTATTTTGGGGGGCCCGCCCCGTGGGCGATAGTGTTGGCCGCACGTGTTTTCGCATGCGCTGAATATATGCAATTACTTTTTTATATACAACAACTTAAGACTAAAACTTGGCCGTGTGGTGTAGAATAGCACCAACCCCTCACACTCGTGGGTATCGTACAAGGCGACTAATGTTTTCGAGGAATAGGATCTAGTCATCGTAGGCTGGAAAATGGGCAGGTTTCAACTCCTAACTCCTCCAGGTTTTCCCTCACCGTAAGAGCATCGGTTAGTGATCAACTTATGTAACTAACTTAGTAAAGAGTTATTAGGTACATGGCCGCAGTGAGATTCGAACCCGGAACCTCTCGCTTACGAGCCAGACCCCTTAACAATTAGGCCACCTGAATGTATTCATTTTTATTTCTATTCAGTCCAGTTTACACTGGTGAATTTTGTGAATAAATATTTACTGCTTACAAAAAAGATATTAAAAGAAAGGGTAATACCTATTATTGACTATAGCGATAATTAATCATATTTGAAGGTAGAATCCCGTAGCGACATCTATCGCTCCAATAGGGAAACTCAACAATACTCACATTACGAGTACAACAAACACAAGGTTGGCAAGCATCCGCACATAGATGGCGCTGACTATCCTACATTGCGCTAGAGAAGTATGCCAACTTCCGCGGCATATGTACTACTTCCTATGATCAACTGTCGTACACGTACGCTTGGCCATGGGTAATTACCCTTTTCCACCTTCTCCATCTTCACTTGCCAACATTGGCAGCTTTCTTATTCAATATAAAATATTATTAATATTTAATTATAAATATAAAGCCTGATACAAGGGATGAGGGCAGGCAAATAATGATGATGATAATGCCTGGTACATAATACCTACTTATACCAGAACCATTCATTACATACAACAATCATGTGACAGTAATAAAGCTATAACAAGTCAATACACTGACAACATTGTATGCCATTTCATTCATCGTCGATCATTATATAAATTGGTATGTCAATTGGTCGATTACACCAATATATTCAACTATGTTATACACATATGTGTGTGTATAGACAGTAAAATATTGTATTATAAGCAATATAATGACATTACAGACTTATCTGACCTGCCTTGTCTAACTCAGTTGACAACTGAATATGACATTAGAAAATTCTACACTACGTCATCTACCTTGTCCACTGAGATAGTTAATAGTGCCTCTGGTGGCCAAATAAAAAAACCAGTGCAACTAAGTGTCATAACTAATTGTCTTTCTCGATTCAGAGGGCACAAACAAGAAATAGTATCACTTTCAGAATGAGCTAAAGCACGGCTGCACCGAAAAACTCAGCTATTTATGTCACTTGAAAACAAGAAAAAAGTTGTAAATTTTTGTTCGATGGATTGGCACCGTTACATTACATAATTTACAAAATTCCTGATTTTGTTTGAAATCTTATTAATCAAAAAAGAAGCATAGGTATATTATTTGGCAAATTACTAATTTCTATTACAGTTTGCTATTTTTCCAGTGAACAGTAGACAGTGCAGATAAATCTAGAAGGTAGATACTAAATGAAGGAAATCTGTTGTCTGTAAGACATTAGACAGTCATGATGTTGTTTGTATTTGACAATCAGGACAATCAAACCAGTCTAATATCGCTAGAAATATTGAGAAGTGTTGTGTTAACCAATTATAACGTAGTTTCACACAGTTTATGCCACTGTGAATATTCTGTATACGTGTACTTTCACTTGGCTTTCTTATGTTGATGTGTGACGTACAAGGCATGTAGGGCGATGTAACGGTGTCATTATTTATAACAACCATGTATTCTATAGAACTGTGTTTTACATTAACACTAGACTGTTTATTTTAAGCCAAAGAGGGTTTTTTATTTTAAGGAAGGTAATGTTCAATCGGGGGAGGCCTTTTCCCAGCAGTGGAATAAAAATAAAAATAATCATCTTAGTGGTTGTGCTCTCGAGAATGAGGGCCCGTGGTCCGCCTTGACCATGATTCAGGATTTGGTGATCAGGTAATTACAGTGGAGCAACTACCATCTGACCTCCATGGCCCTGCTACCTGGAGAACCTGACCAGATTGGATCATGGTTACAAATTCAGTTGCCTGAATTTGCAGGTTTCATCACGATGTTTTCCCTCACCATAAGAGCATTGGTTGCCCAGCTAATATAATAAAAGTAATATAATATAATGTCAAACAGTTAAGTGTCCCACCGAAACTTTGGCTTTGTCTTCGGCCACTTTTGCCCAACAAAAACATTAGCTTCACCCAAGATTTCACTGGTGTATTTTTTTTACCATCTCTTGATCAAGTTCTACAGATTCTTACATTTCCTTTTTCTATATTATAGTCAACATAAACCTTCAAAATTATAGTTTTAAAATAATTTATATTATTATTAATTGTAGCTTCTACCCAATTGTAAACAAAAATTTTTATAGCGGCTTCAGCAGAAGGTTATCATGATAGCTAATTAATCGGCTTCCGCCAGAAATTCATCTACGGCCAGAGGTACTACTACGACCGGACTACCAACTGTGGACATGATTCCGTATCCATCAGCTATCAGTAGGTACGTAACAATGAAACTTTAGTTTTTTTTTCTCATAGTTAATTATAGTAATTTCAGTTTTACTTTTCTACTAATATTAATTTATTGTACTGAAATAATATTCACACAGCCAATATAAATGCCATGATTCAAAACTAAGTACCTACATCTGCAGTAATAATTAAATTGCATTCTCTAGAGTCTAACTAACTCAACTCCACATTATTTATTAAACAAGGCACAGAACACAGTCTCATTATCTTTTGATTAAAACGAACCACAGAGCATTTAAATCACCATTTGACATCAGTACTTGACCCAAAGTGATTAGCTTACATAGTAATCTGATGTAAGTTCTTTAATTTATGCATTGGGTTCAATATTGCATAAATCGGTCATGATGGGAACATAAACAAGTATTTCACAGAAGAGAAAATTATGTTCATAAGAATTTCTGAACAGTTATCGAGTTTTAGGTAGCATAAGGAGGCCCCAAAAACCTAGTACGTTTCGTAGACTGTGTATGACACGATTACCTTTACTTAGAGAATTTGAGATAGGCAGTTAAGCTAACTATTATCCAAATAGCAAAAGATTAATGAGCGATGTGTTGTGGTAAAAGAATAGATGACCTCTGCGAAAAACCGCAAACCGTATGTTAGACACATTTAATTGCAAATTTATTGCGTGTTAGCAATGCAAATGCATAGTAAACAAATGTATTATGAGACAGATTGCATGTGCTGCCATACGACACCGCTGGAAAATTATACCCGGCTTCCAAATAAAGTAACTATAACTGACATGTCTACCATTCTATACAAACTGACCTGAATCCAGTCTTCAGTGCTCCGCCGATGCCCAGATCCACATCCATTCAACACATAAATTAACAATAACAACAAAAAGTCACGAATTCACCTTATTTCACACAATAATCATTTAGTTTTTTACGATTTTTCTTTTATGACACTCACGAAAACGCGCTTCGTTAGAGCGCAACGAACGAATGATGGCAACGAAAGTCGAAACGACGTAAGTCGTAACTCGTAACGAAGGAAACGAACGAACGAACGAATAACGAACGAAACTTTCTTTCGACTACCTATGGACTACCTACATACATATGGACACAGACTAAATAAGTAGAGATGCTCATATGAAGCTTATTATATTTTGCTAAATTCAGAACCGCGAGAACAACTCAATGTGGAATGCTGTGCACAATTGATAATACTTACATTATCAATTTTGTACAGCATTCCACATTGGACCTTAGTCCATTTTTGTATTCCGCCTTTTAAAAGCGGAATGACGCTTGTAGATGATACAAAAATGGACCTTATTATGTGTTTTGTACATTTTATTTTGATTGGTCTCACGCTTTTTGCTTCTGAATTTAGACCTCTGAACTTAGCCAAATATAATAAGCGCAAAAGGCCCGTGCCATACACAACGTTTTCATCCGTTATGGTAAGAATAAAATGGAAACGGTAGGTGCAAATTTAATGTAAACGCCGAATATCGTGACACACTAGCCCGATCCGTTCCGTTAAGAATATTAAGATTAGTTATTAATAATCATTCATTAGTAGGATAGGATAAGTATCATATTTATAAGTAAATTCAAAATTCTTTATGAGAATAAAGCTCTTAACCAGAAGAATGACAGGTACAAAAGCTAGTGCGAAAGCATTTCGCGTGCGTCGCTGTTTGATCCGTTTGCGGTAAGAAAGCGTGGTTTACATAGTATTTGCCACAGACAGCCCCTTTCGTTCCGTTTTGACCCAGCAGGGTTTCGGGAATTTTTATCTGATTTTGGGTAAGACAGAGCTTCGAGCGAGTACTTTATGTAGGTACGTTGCTGGTAACGATAAGTGCCAGAATGTAGGTACTTTTGTTAAGATGACTCTAGCTTTTAAGAGACAAAATAATAATTATTGCGGTAATAATTGTTTTAGTTTAGTATTTTACGAACTTATAATGTGGTTTAGTTTTTAAAATTCATCATATTTAAGTAAACGACATTTTACGTACAATCTTGACTAGATTGGCAATCAAATTGTCACGTTTGAACGCTTCAAGGACAGGCAATCAAATTGCAGCCAATTCCTGAAATGATGTCCCTATCCCTATAGGATGAGATGGGGGCGTTCAATTGGAGTTAGCCGGTATGGTACCTAATTGACAATCAGATTGTGGGGGATTTCCTCATTTTTAGGTCAAAATACAAAAAAATGTAAGGAACGATTGGGAAAATGAAATCTGTTGAGGGAATTTTGAGAAACTCTTTTTGAAGGCATTTGTAAAACATTTTCAAGAATTCTAGGATACAAATAGGTAAAAACCATCTTGTTTTATTCATGGTGGATGTCAAATTATAAAAATAGTAATAAAATACAAGAGCACAATTTAAACCCCGGGTCCTGGTCCTCCCCGGGCCATCGTCCTCGAATGCTAAGATGATAATTATTTTATTAATAGATTTATTTCATATTAATTCAAAATTAAATGTAAAGTATCAAAAAATTACATGTCTCTTTACCAATAAACGATTAAATTGTGTTTGAATTAATCTGAATTTTAAAAAATTTAAAGTTGATCTGGGGAAATTTTATATGCAAAACCTGGCAAGCCTGCTGATTCGACAATCAGATTGTGTTTTTGTGGATGGGGTACTGAATAAATTAGCAATCAAATGGAGAGGTGAGAGGATTGACTATCAAATTGTATTAAGTCAATACGAGAATCATTGTAATAAATGGCTTTGATTATCTAGGCACTATTTTCAAAAATAAATCAAAACAAGACTGTTAAATGTACAAAAATGTTGACATTTTGCGCTTTGTTCTTAGAAAAGGTACTAAAATGACGAAACACCTTTTCGAGTAAACAGTGCTATCTAGTGAGGCACGACGAACTACACTTTTTACTTTTTAAAGTAGCTGTCTGAATTTTAAGGGTATGTTCCGGGTTTCCTACCGCCTAAATATCGGGCTACTCGTCAAGAAAGGTACGCGGTAGGAAACCCGGAACATACCAACTGTATAAGGTTGGATTGAAGAACCAGTTCCGCGCTGCGCGGGCGTCGGTGTCGGCGAGAGACGGTGTGCGATGTTGTTCAGAGTGGAAATAATGTGCAATAAGTTAAAGTACTTAGTACTGCGTATCTCGACTTATTGCACATTCCATAGGAAACTTCCTATGATAATATGTAGGCAAAGTACCTGAATACGGGGAAAGGCGTGACAGTATGTATGTAACTGTGTATAGTAATATTGTAGGTGTGTAGAAATTATGTTGTGAAGTAACAGCATAAGTACCTACTTATTAATATTGTATGTGTGATGGCGAAGGCGAAATTATCGTTGAGACAAACCTCAAAGAGGTTTACCAATGTGTTGTATTGAAGATTGTAATGTTTTTGTGAATAAATAAATCTAAATCTAAAAAAAAAAACCCTTAAAATGTGTAATAATAACCGCGATAGTTTAAAACATTACGTTATCTGTCTGAAAATCCCCCATTGGCAATCTGATTGATCAATCAGACGGTGTCGTAGGTATGGAAGGGCTTAACACGTTCACGGACGGCATGTCACTGTGCTGGGAACTCATTTTTTGTATGGAGCTTTTACGGCTGTTTATAGCATGTTTGTTATATGGCATACCCTAATGCGCTATTAAATGTGTTTCTATGAGACAGATGTTATAGTATGCGCTCGCTTGTCAAGATGTCCAGTGGATAGGAGGAGGCCGTAATTGTTCGTGAGTACCGTCTTATAGCACACTGGTGAGCCTGTGATCATGTATGATGTGACACAAAATGTTGAGTAACTTTAAATTAAGATTTAAATTTGAAGAAAAAAAGTTTGAAGTACAACCTCTATAGCATCCAGGTCTAAAAATGAAGGCAGCAAGGCAGACTCAGAGCTGCCTTGCTCGATAGGTCTTCACTTAATTGGGTCAAGATGGCGGCGCACTATCGGAGATTGGCGTTACTACCCCTGTCGGAATAATAACCCATCCTAGAGCCCGATCTAACCTAAGGTCTGCCAGAGCACACATGCAGATGATGCAGAGTACATAGTGTTATCAGAACAGGTCAAAACGGTGTGTATGTAACGGGCCCAAAATGTGTATGTGTACCTACTTAGTAATTCCTGAACGAAAATTTCTTATGTCAACTGCGCTGTCAATGTCAAATATTTGAATCGATCGATTTTATTTGTGAATTGTGTTGTGGAGTGGATTTTATTTTCTTTCATGATTACAAAAAGGGTTATTTCAGTTTATTGACTAAAATTGCGATTCATAAAATAAGGCCACTGATTCAATTTGTTTATAGCACACGCATAAAATGATTAAAGCAATATTAGTTTTCAATAACCACGGCAAGCCGCGGCTGTCGAAGTTCTACCAATATTTTGTGAGTGAAAGTTTGCCTGTTGGGTAGATTTTGTAGATATACTTATTTAGGCATATGGAGCCTTGGTGGCCTAATGGCTAGCGGGTCTGACTCGTCAGCGCGAGGTACCGAGTTCGATCCCCAGTACCGCCATGTAGCAATGACATTTTTGTATTTACAGTTGAACACTAACCGATGCTCTTACGGTGAGGGAATACATTATGGTGAAACCTGTACATTTAGGCAAATGTGTAACCATGATTTAATCTGGTCAGTTTTCCCTGTTAATAGGGTCATGGAGGTCAGATGCAGTCACTATATTAACCTGATCTGCCACTAAATCATGGTCAAGTCGGACCCCAGGCACATTGGATATTGACAAAATGTCAATTTTAGTTACTTTTATTACTATTACCATCACATATATCACAGCAGTTAAGAGCAAAAATGTTAACATTTCGAGCCCGTTTCGCTCGACAATTCATAGACTTCAAAGAAAGTTAGATACTTTTCTTATGATCACACCAGCATCTGAGAACCAAACTATGAAAAATTTCGAGTTTCTTTCTTACAATTGGCCCAGCTTACAAGACAAAATTAAGAGAAAATTAAATACTGTTAATACTTACCTTTTTTTCATACTGCCTACTGCTTGTAAAAAGTAGAAACTGACAGTCACTGTTATATTATTGTAAAAAACAGACACCAAATGAAACTAATTGGTGACCCCTGCTCTAGACCTCCAGGCGGTGAACTGCTATAGGTCCTATAGACCAATTTTTAGTCCTTCTTTAAACCCTTCGTTATGAACAAACTAGTTGTAGCTTACAACTCGGATAAAAAAATAAAAAGGCCAAATTTTTTCCAAAATTCTTAAAATTTTATATCTTTGAAATCATGGGCAAAAGCGAATATGAACATTACGAACTTATATGAGGGCTTTTAAATTTGAAATAGAACAATATAGAATATATTATGTTTGATGGGTAAAGAACCCCACCTTGAATTTGTGTTGTTTCTGCCTACATATACATGCCTTGCCTGATACAAGCCAAAGCATTATATAATGTAAAAAATACAGTTTAAACTGACCTAATATTGTTTTCCCGCCAGAATGAAGACATGCAACAACAGATAATCAAGGAGACGTTTCAGTTAGTATCGAAAAGAGATGACAATGTTTGCAACTTCCTCGAGGGTGGCAGGTAACCTTATAATACATTTTATATCTGACCTAAGTATGTTACTAACACTTTCACTAATAATTGTAATACTTGCTATGTAATTTTTGTTAATTGCTCTCTGGTTGGCTGGTAGAAAAAGCTACGTAGCTTTAAGTCTGCCATAGTACTGTAATGTGCATGAAGTTTTTAATAAATAAATACATAAATATAGACACAGCATCAATGCTGTGTCTATATTTATACCTACCTAAATAAATAAATAATCTGTATATTTAAATTATACTATCCATTGTCTATTATACAAATTAATATTATACATAGTTGATTATTATATAAATCAGACAATACTAGTTGTGCAAAAAATATGTATCAAATGATAGGTTGATGTGCTGCCATCTGTACAGAGCTTGTTTGAGAATTTTGATAATATGAAACACATCATATGGCATCATCGTATTGGGTTGACCTGTGAAGGCGATGTATTTGTGTACGATTAATTAATAAATCTTTGAAATTTCAGCCTGATCGGAGGTTCGGACTACAAGCTCATCTACAGACACTACGCCACACTCTACTTTGTGTTCTGCGTGGATTCGTCAGAGAGTGAGCTCGGCATTTTGGATCTTATACAGGTATCTTATATTTCTTATAAAAAAAATGTTTTATGTAGTTTTTCACTTTACTATCACCCAAAACACAAGCTTTGCTTACTTGTGGGTAGATGGCGCTGTGTGAATTTGTCCAAGCACATTTATTATTATCATTTAATTATAATAATTTATTGTGCAAAAGAAGCAAATGTCCTCTAAAAAGCAAAAAAGCTTAGGCGGGATTACGGCTTGCAATCGAATATTCGAATAATATTCCGCCTCATTTCAATATTCGACTAGTAATTTCGGTAAAATTCGAATATTTTTAAACAATCAGAATTTACGTACTCCTGTCTTAATTTTGTGGTATTTGATCATACGGATCGTGTGAACGCACCACCGAATGCTCGGGGACTCGTGCCTGAGTATTCTGCTATGCGAGACGCGTTCTGTCTGATATAATGTTTTAGTTTATAATTATAATTTGATTTTAATTTGTATCACTTATCTCATGATATAATGTTCTTTCCTTTTTCTTGTTAAGTCAAAAATCGTTTAACACAGTGGCGTTACTGTCATACAAGCCCAAAAGCCGGGCTTGCCTTATAAAAATAATTATCGATAAAAAATCAAAGGTAATGCGAGCGCGAACTATTTAAAGTTCGCGCTCCTAATGCTTTTCAAACTACGCGCCGGGAAGCAGCGCCATCGTGCGCCCAGGTTACGAAACACGATCCGAACGCACACGCAAGTTGAGGAAATTGAGACTCGGTCAGTCATCTCGCTCGCACGCGCTGGCTTGTAAGCGGGCTTTGATTCCGGCCGGTATGTCTCTTTCTTACATATGAAAACTGTCCTATAATGAGATATAACTATACGTTTGTTTATATAGTAAATTGTACGAGACTTTAAGCCCTGCATGCGTATGAAGTTGTACACGGATCTTTGAAAATGGCAACTTCGCGCATGCGCAGTAGCTACGTTTGTTGAATGCTGTAATACGTACCAACTTCACTATTGTTTTGTTTGAGCCGTTTGGGCGGATAAGTAATTAGTTTTTTGTTGTGTTTGTGTTGTGTTTTGTAGTAAAAGTGATTTAATTAGATTGATCAACAATAGACGAAGTAAAGTCCCTTGTGAGGGTTTAAAATGTGCACAAGTTTTGATTTGCATGGAAAAGGTAAAGTTTTTAATCATTTCTCAGAAAATAACAAATTATTTCCTTATATGTATTCCTATTATACCTATTTCTCAGATTAGTAAATCGCTTATAAGACAATTTCATAGATCGGTGTACCAAACTCATTGAATTGTTGGTTGTCTCTCTCACAAGTTATATATTGCTGGTATAAAACTGAAGAGTGATAAGTGAGGATTGATCAGTATTGTGGCAAGGGGGTGAATTTATTTTTAATAACTGTAAAAACTACACAAACTTCATCTCTCGGCTTGCCTTACTCTGAACCCCTAGGCACGCCACTGGTTTAACATACTAATCTCGTAAAATACCTGATCTTAGGATCTCACTGACCTAATGCTACATCCTCACTCTCACGAGGGCCTCGCGAGGCAGGTCGCCTCGCGTGAGGTGAGAGTTAAGGGGATTCGATTTCCGTACTAAATAAATTTTATGTTAATGTTTAGTAATTTAATTATGGTTTATACTATTAGTAAATGTATTCAAAGGTGCGGCAAATCGCTTTCTATAGCTTAATGATATAAGATATTGCAGTTAAATCGAAAAAACCATATTCGGCGTTGTTTTGTAATTTTGTGATTTTTATTTTTCATTGCTTTATTTTATATTATTAACATGTAGAAATCCATTTCATGCTCATTTGGATACATTTACTAACGGCGAATTGCTCAAACATACGTTAAAAACGTAGTTGATTCTAGATTCTAGATTTTACAATATTTCGAATAATATTCGAATATCACCAGCAAAAATATTCGAATACTTAAATTTTCGAATATTTGCAAGCCGTAGGCGGGATAATATATGCTTGCTTGGACAATTCAATACAGCGCCATCTAGCCCCAAAGTAAGCAAAGCTTGTATTATGGGTGCCAGACAACTGATAAACTACTTTTATATACATTAAATACATACTTATTACACATATAACACCCCGACCAGTAACATAAATTAAAACTCATCATTTCAATTTCTGCCCGGCCTGGAATCGAACCCATACAACACCCAGACACGTAACAGAAATTAAAATACATTATTTCAATTTCTGCCCGGCCGGGAAACGAACCCGGTTCCTCTGCGTGACAGATCGTCATGTTAACCAACTGAACCACTGGTCGTCGACAGTAAGAAAGTATGAAGAGGCGTGCCATTCCCAAGAATAGGGCTATAAGTAGCGGTGACCAATGCATATCATCAGGTTGCCCGTTAGCCTGGCTCATCATCACAGCCCGCAACAGTCCACTGTAGGACTCAGGGCCTCTCCCACGAAAGGGGTCGCAGTATTGTAAATATAACAATGAAAAACGCGGCTGCAAATTTTTCAGCTTATGGATACTAGATCTTTTGCCTCGAAAACATTAGTCGCCTCGTACGACACCCACGACTGTAAGGGGTTGGTGCTATTCTACTCTGCCGGACACCACACGGCCGTGGCCTGGTTGCTTTCGTAAAAATAATAGATTTGACAGGATATCTTGTTACATGGGCGCCACTAGCTGGCGTAGGCGCATTGGTAACTCCTCTGGAGTTACTGATGTCCATAGGCGGTGGTGACCGCTTTCCATCAGGTGGCCCGCATGCCTGTTTGTCTGCAGTATAACACAAAAAAGAGGTAATATAACCCTGCGTCATTACTCTCCAGGTGTTCGTGGAAACCCTGGACAAGTGCTTCGAGAACGTCTGCGAGCTGGACCTGATCTTCCACGCGGACGCTGCCCACCAGGTAAGGGACACATATAATTTTCCAAAACCCTACAACTTAAGGGCGGATTTTCAGACAGCTACTTTAAAAAGTAAAAAGTGTAGTTCGGCCGTGACTCACTGATGGTGCTGCTTAAACAGGATTCTCAAGTATTGAATTTGGTAACCGAATTACTCGGAAGGGTGTATCGTGAAAATATACTTGGTTCTAGTACCTTTTTGAGAAGAAAGCGCTAAATGTGTACATTTTTATACATCTAACGGTCTGGTTTCGATTTATTTTTGGGAATCTTGTTTAATTAACGCCATCTATTAAAATTATTAGAAGTATTTCTTTTTTAATCGGAAAATCTCTCATTGAGGCATTACGGGGCAATGCGGCCCGCCTTCACGTGCCCTATTTTTGAACCGCTCGCTCTCTAATGCCTGTCTTTTCTATTTCTAACAACTTACCACAAGTGTGAAAGAGGGGTTCTACCAGGGTCCTACTCCATTTCGTTGCTATTTCCCAAATATCCCTGGGCCAATTTTTATTTAAATTACGGACCCAACGTACTTTCTACCAATATAGTGGTGGACTAAAAAATCTAGTACAGGTTTGTTGCCTAACTTTTGATTGAAATTGAAACATGACTGTAAACAATGTCATATACTGGAAGGAGGACACTAAGGTGCTGTCCTGATTGGCAGCGGTCGTGCGATCATGGTGGCCGATGGGGCCATTTGTTCTCTAGACATGTGCCCTGTTCACTGCCACTTTAGTGACGACCTGAATAAAATGACTAAATATCCGTAGGTTCTGGACGAACTGGTGATGGGCGGCATGGTGCTGCAAACCAACATGGGTGAAATCCTGGCGCGTTTGCAGGAACAGAACAAGATGCAGAAGTCCGAGGTGGGTGACCTATCCCTCAGGGGCATTTTTTCCAGTCTACCTTTGAAACATCGAGGGAAAGTTGTTAGGCAGAGGTGCACACAAAATTGGCCGAAGACCGAGCGAAGTGGGCCACGAAGAGTTAGAAGGAGGACCCCGGGCCCTCACATACTGCGCTTAAGTGTAATCGGGACATATCGACAGATGACAGGTGATGACATAGGACAGATGATGATGATGATGAAATGTGTACATTTAAAAATATATAATTACTCACATTAACTCGACAGTAACCTAATCGTATAACAGATAATTTTACTTCAAAATTGAAATAAACAATGCCACACAAATCCAAGTGACGGCATTTATTACGAAATGACGTGAGTGAAGAAACATAATTATAAGGAATTTCTCAAATATCCTCATTGCAGCGATGTTTTTCTTTATACCACAAATGTGGCAAACAAGCTTACGGCCTGCCTGGGGGCTTACCATGAGCTCTTATAGCAGGACCTAAACAGAACTGCCCTGCTTAGAACGAGACAGCGCTATACGTGTCACATAAGCTTGTCTCGTTTTAAGCCGGGCTGGTCTGTTTAGGTCCTGTTATAAGAGCTCATGGTAAGTCTTATGATGGTAAGCAGTAACTAAATAATAAATATTCGTGGACTAATTCACACAGCGCCATCTAGCCCCAAACTAAGCAAAGCTTGTACTATGGGTGCTAGATAACTGATATACTACTTACATACTTTTTTTTTTATAAATACATCCTTATTATACATAGAACACCCAGACCCGTAACAGAAATTAAAATTAATTATTTCAATTTCTGCCCGGCCGGGAATCGAACCCGGGACCTCTTGCGTGGCAGACCGGCATGTTAACCAACTGAACCACTCAGGTCGTCTCAGGTTCAGATGCCAGTAAGTCTCTAAAATTGCAAAAAAAAAAAATTAATATATTTTAATAAAAATATTTTTCCATCTTTAGACAAGGCTTTGAAAATAAATACTCATTTTTATTTTTCTTCAATTTTACCTCTAACTATATGTAATTTTTGAAAAGCGTATTTATTATTTATTAGTTAGTTAGTGGCAGTGGCATGTTGACCATTGAACCACTCAGGTCGTCAACGCAGTGATTCTAAAGATAGTTGTTTACTGAAAAAACTTGATTCTAAAGCTACTCATCTACTGAAAATGCTTGTATTTTCTTTCCAACCAGGCTGGGATATCGGCGGCGCCGGCGCGGGCAGTCTCTGCCGTGAAGAGCATGAACCTGCCTCAGCAGTTACGGGATATCAAGCTTCCCGATCTGCCTCAGGCTATCAAGGTTGGTACGCGAGGGTAGAGCTCGTCTAATCTAAAATGCCGCGCCCCACTATCGCATTAACGCACACAAGCAAGTTTAAAATATGGACGCAATATATATACAAATGCCGTTGTAATTGGTCATTCAGTTGCCGGTGAGACTCAACGTAGGAGCACGCGTCGTTCGATTGGAGCAGTCGACGCTCCCACACAGATGAAGTGTCGTTATCAATATTTGCACTCACACATCGAAATCAACTAACTAAGTAGTGGGGCGCGTCATTTTAGACTAGACGAGCTCTAATAGGGTTTGCGTAGCGTAAAATAAATGGTTAAATAAATGACTTTTAAGGTGGTCATAGTGGGGTGCGCAAACCCCTAGGGCTTCGCGGGGGCTTAGGGGGTTCGCGACATGATTAACGTAATGCTGGCTGTATGACGCAAAGCGGTGATTTTCCTTTTACCCTTCGCTACAACATACTTATGTGAGAACGGGTTTTCATACCTGGTCATGTATGATAAAAATAATACAGAAATCAACTTGATGCTGAGTCAGAATTGAGTTTAAAAGTGTCCAAAATACTTCTAAAATTGACATAATTTGTGACATGAAATAAGCCCACCCACTCAAAAGTTAATTTAAATGAAGATAAAAAAAAAGCTTTTACAGGGGTACGTGGAGCCATAAGTTTGAGAAACCCTGATTTAATCCTTCCTCATTTTATACAATCATCTATAATATATGATCAAACGAACTTCGCGAAGTTCGATCGATATTATATGAGTCGCTTCATTCGAAGATATAAGATAATTCACAACGTAGTCCCTTTAGCCTACAAGGTAGCTTCGCACGTTTATTTAAAGTAAAATCGATTTGTTTTCAATCGATCATTTTTTTTCGATCCTACGTATCGATACAGCCAGCCGCCATCTTTACGTCATTCTTTTTAGAGATACTATGCGAAACTTCCCCACGCCTGGGAATATGGGCGGGCGGGTGTTATATCTTCGAATGAAGCGACTCATATAATATCGATCGAACTTCGCGAAGTTCGTTTGATCATATATTATATTTCGTCGCTTCATTCTTCAGATATAAGATAATTCACAACGTAGATGTTTGGAGAGGGAAGTTTTGCAAATTTTAAACAATATATATATATTCATACATTTTAAACAATGTATTAATTATACGGTATCAACCGTAAATTAAACATATTACATAATGGACACTGTGGTTAATTCATTATTAAGAAAGCAAACAGGTTTAACAAATCGGCCGACATCAGCGATCGGCCTGATATAATATCTGGCGAAAACGCGATGTGCTGGTCCTTGCGGCCAGCGCATTGCGGGCCCCGCCGCGGAGACGCCGCCGGCCCCAGCGCCGGACACCGGACGCCGGGCACACCGAGCCACAGCACATGGACCCATGACACACTGCTCTCTGTCATCACCCTGCCAATCCATTGGCTAATGATTTGGGCCGTGACTTGTTTATGGTGGTTTGCACGACAGAAAGAGATACTTAGTATGTGCCAGTACTGAGTTGCTCGATTCTAATCAGATACTCCTCGAGTGTGATGGAAGGGGTTATGCATAAATTAGGTACGAAAGAGCCCTGGATACTAGCGACCTGACCCTAATGTTGGAACTAATTATGATTTTAATGCTATTTGAGGTGGTATTAATATTATCATCCTTAAAAGTGATAGCGTTTGTACCCTGTGTGTGTGTGGTACACAGGGCCAGTAATATTCCTAATGTTCTGGTTAACTTTTTATTGTTTTATATATTCGGACGGGACCGAATTTGAAATGTTATCCAATACACTCTCGTGGATTCCAAGTGGCAGTATACCTAGGCAAGCTTGGATTGAATTTGATAGTTCCTTTTAGTGATCGTTTAATTCGAACATCCTAACTGGGACCAAAATGGGATACGGAGCTGAACGATGATTGTTCAAAGTGTCATACGAAGCATTCGTATTAAAACAATTACTTAAAATGTTATCACAAATTCGTTAGAATCTTCATATGGATCAGTATTATTCTGCAATCAAAATTGCAAATCGAGAGAAGTGCGGCAAGTGAGAATGCATGAGATTAATCGCATCTACTGCGATAGCCTCCGAGTCCTGTTTGCAGGATAAATAGCGCTCACAGTCGGCATTGACGCGAGACATGAAATCGGTAATCTACCGATACCTCAATCATAGTCTGTCTAACTGTGTGGACTATCTATCGGTAAGCCGAGTCAGAGAGTTTCCACTCTATGTCCTTTACTCTCTTGAGTCCTCGTCAACCTTAATATCACATAACGAAATATGCCGCGCTAGATTCTTTGCATGAAGGTATTCAATACTTCCTTGACAATTTACATAGCTGAGAGCTGTGGTGTTATCTACACGTACCTATTGGTCAACACAATTATTATCGTATATAACATTTTTAGGTTTAGTAAATCCGGTTAATGGGATACTTGAGTTCACATTGCTTCCAACACCCGTTGACCCAATCGTCGCCATAGACGGTTCCCCAGTCAGTACGAGAGCCATAAGTGAAGTTCTCGTTTACATAATGAAGACCTGAGGGACAATAAAGGGCCAAGTTTTGCGCCCATCAATTAAAATCCTCAAAGAACGTAGAACGGGGGGATATTTATGCAAAAGTTTAAGTAGCTATTATATTTTTAAATACATTTTAACAGTAGATAAAAAAAATTGTGTGCAATCAGCTGTATTGTAGCGCTGGACAAGCTGCTACTGACAGCGCAATAAGTTGAGTGAACTTATATTGTGCAACGGGAAAGAGACGAAAATATATACACTGATTGTGCTATAATGTCGCTTTTCTCCAGTTAAAAAACAAAAATTAAGTGAAATTCTCAAAATTAAAACATATAAACACTAGAATTTTACACATATTTTTAGATTGCAAGTTGCTTTTGTTAAAGTTGACTATGAATCCGAGACATTGAAGTAATCTGGGCCTCGTTAACATTGCTTAGACATTCCTCGAAGTCATTGCCAATGCAAATGATATCGTCTAAGTATAGCACGGATTTTGAGCCTTGAGACCTTAAGAAGGTGAAGACCTTAGTCGTCACTTTAGTAAACCCTCGCGGGGCAACCGAGATACTAATACGGTAAGGCTGAAAATTTGTAAATTCTGCCATCGAATTAAAGCTTTTATGGTTCACAATTTTAAATTTATCATATTTAAAAATGTGTTTCTTGAAATTTATTTTGAAATGGTTCTGTGGTCCGATATACGTGGTCGGTATAAATTTATTTGTGATTTTAGATTTATGATGAATCTTTTTTCCCATTCGGTTTAGGTGACAGGAATATTTTAGATAAAAATTGATTAGGTATGTGGGGCTGCGGCCTGCCCAATGCAAGGTGTTCGGCTGAACACTCTGAAATCGCACCCAAATCTACTAACATTTTAATGGACTAGGGGACTTCTTTTTGTCAGGAGCAGAAAGTTTGGTATTGGTCAGGAGACAGAATACTTGTCTATACCAGGGGCAACATAGATATTGTGCCACGGACTTATAGAATGGAACTTCTAAGCCGTCCTGAATCAATGCCAACAATTAATTATAAAATAATTGTCCGCGACCAACGTGGCGCGTGGTGGTGGTGGTGTGTGGTGCCGCCACTTAAAAGAATAGCACCACCCCATCTCTTCCCGTGGGTGTCGTAAGAGGCGACTAAGGGAATAACCCGGAAGATGGGCAGCAGCATCTTTCGGGTACATTTACATCTACTTCACTGCGATCGCCAACCCGCCTGCCAAGCGTGGCGATTATGGCAACCCCCCCCTGATGACAAGCACACACCGGCCACGGCCCCCAGTACCCGGCGGCCCCGCTATTCCGGACTATGGTAGCGGTCACGGTAACGGCGGGGCAGGGGGTGCGAAGAATCACCGGATGCGACCAGGCTACCACAAAGCACGACCACTGGCCCTGGCTACATACAATGTCCAGACACTGCGGACCGACGAAAAGCTCGTGGAACTGGAGGAAGTGGTAAGCAGATTAAAATGGGATATTATAGGGTTATCTGAAGTCCGAAGAAAGGGGGAGGACTCGATAATCCTAAAGTCCGGAAATCTGCTTTACTTCCGGGAGGGCGACCAACTGTCCCTAGGTGGTGTCGGGTTCCTCGTCCACAAATCCCTCGTGAACAACATAGTCAAAATCGAGAGTGTGTCGTCTAGGGTAGCGTACCTTATACTCAGAATTACCAAGCGGTATTCGTTGAAGGTCATACAGGTCTACGCACCGACTTCGACTCACTCCGACGATGAAGTGGAGGCTATGTATGAGGATATTTCTACAGCCATGCATACCTCCAAGACACACTATACCGTTGTCATGGGGGATTTCAACGCGAAACTGGGCAAACGAGGCGGAGACGAGTTGAGAGTGGGGCAATTTGGAATTGGAAGTCGGAACGCCCGTGGCCAGATGCTGGCCGGCTTTATGGAGAAGGAGGGACTCTTTATGATGAACTCATTTTTCAGGAAGCCGGATCATCGCAGATGGACGTGGGTTAGTCCCGATGGTGTCACAAAAAATGAGATTGACTTCATCCTATCTACGAAACGGCATATATTCAATGATGTCTCGGTGATCAATAGCGTTAAAATTGGCAGTGATCACCGCTTGGTAAGAGGCACATTGAATATTAATCCCCAGCTGGAAAGATCGAGATTGATGAGGTCCACGCTCCGGCCTATATCCATCCAAATCCAAAACCCCGAGAGCTTTCAACTCGAATTACAAAATCGCTTCGAGTGCCTAGGAGAGTGCGTCGACGTGGACGACTATAATAACAGGTTCGTGGAAACTGTCTATACGGTTGGGTCAAAGTTTTATAAGGCCTGCCGTACAAACAGAACAAACAAAATCTCTGACGATACCCTCAAACTCATCGAAGAAAGACGCGGAATGACTCTGCAATCCCCTGATGATGTCTCTCAATTTAGGCGACTTAATCGACAGATCTCCAAGTCTCTGACTCGCGACATACGCCGCTTCAATACTACCAATATTGAGGCGGCGATCGAGCGGAACAAAGGCTCTAAAGTCTTTGCGAGAGATCTGTCGATTGGACAGAGCCAGTTGACGAGACTGAAAACGGATGACGGCAGAGTTGTTTCGACCAAGTCCGAGGTTTTGAGGGAAGTCGAGAGGTTCTATGGACAGTTATACACGACAACACGGGCACCTGTTACCAGTATGGCAAAAGACCCCAGAGCCAAGTTGACCCGACACTACACCGAAGATATCCCGGACATCAGCCTGTACGAGATTAGTATGGCTCTCAAACAGCTTAAGAACAACAAGGCGCCGGGTGATGATGGAATTACGGCTGAGCTTCTGAAAGCTGGTGGCAAACCTGTGCTTAAGACCCTTCAGAAGCTGTTCAATTCCGTCATCCTCGAGGGCAAAACGCCGGAAGCATGGCACAGAAGCATAGTCATATTGTTCTTCAAGAAAGGTGATAAGGCTCTCTTGAAGAACTTCAGACCAATATCGCTGCTGACCCATGTCTATAAGCTGTTTTCGAGAGTCATTACGAATCGTCTCGCACGCAGGTTTGATGACTTCCAGCCTCCCGAACAAGCCGGATTCCGAAAAGGTTTTCGTACCATAGACCACATACATACGCTGCGGCAGGTTGTACAGAAGACCGAAGAGTATAACCGGCCATTATGCTTGGCGTTTGTGGACTATGAGAAAGCCTTCGATTCGATCGAAACTTGGGCGGTGCTCCAGTCTCTACAGCGGTGCCAAATTGACTATCGATATATCGAAGCACTGAAGTGTTTGTACGAAAACGCCACTATGTCAGTTCGTCTCCAGGACAAGACCACAGAACCAATTCAGCTGCAGCGAGGTGTTAGACAAGGTGATGTCATATCACCGAAGTTGTTCACCGCTGCACTGGAGGATATCTTTAGGCTTCTGGACTGGGACGGACTTGGCATCAATATTAACGGCGAGTACCTCACGCACCTCAGATTTGCTGACGATATCGTAGTCATGGCTGAAACCCTGGAAGACTTGGGCAAAATGCTCGATGACCTCTGTAGTGCCTCTCAACAAGTAGGTCTTAAAATGAACATGGACAAGACGAAAATTATGTCGAATGTCCATGTTGTGCCTACTCCAGTGACAGTTGGAGGCACTCCACTTGAAGTTGTTGACGACTATACATACCTAGGACAAATAGTCCGGCTAGGTAGGTCCAATTTCGAGAAAGAGGTCAATCGACGAATCCAACTCGGTTGGGCAGCGTTCGGGAAGCTACGCCACATATTTTCGTCCCAATTACCGCAGTGTCTCAAGACGAAGGTCTTTGACCAATGTGTGTTGCCAGTGATGACTTACGGATCTGAAACGTGGCCACTCACTATGGGCCTTATAAGAAAGCTCACTGTTGCCCAAAGGGCAATGGAAAGAGCTATGCTCGGAGTTTCTTTGCGCGATCGAGTCAGAAATGAGGAGATCCGCAAGCGAACCAAGGTCACCGACATAGCTCTAAGGATTGCCAGACTGAAGTGGCAGTGGGCAGGGCACATAGCTCGAAGAACAGATGGCCGATGGGGCAGTAAAGTTCTCGAGTGGCGACCACGTACCGGTAGACGCAGCGTGGGTAGGCCTCCAACAAGGTGGACCGACGACCTGGTAAGGATCGCAGGTACCAGCTGGATGCGGAAAGCACAGGACCGGTCTTTGTGGAGATCTCTGGGGGAGGCCTATGCCCAGCAGTGGGCGTCTTCTGGCTGATATGATGATGATGATGATGATGAACGTGGCGCACCTGAGTCACTTAGGTGACTATGTAGGCGCGGCTGCGGCGGCCGGCGGCTTCCGCGGCGCGGGGAGGCTGCTTGGCCGGCGCTCGCTGCGGCCCGGTGACGGCCGGCGCGGGGGGGCCGCCCATTTTCCCGGGTTTGCGTGGGCGAGCAAGGGGTATGTCGATGGAGCCAATTCGCACACAGTACTTCCGAATAGCGTTTCGTTTCGGTGAGTGTTACGGACGACATTCAAGAACGCCTTATCGTTAGGCGTTATTATTATCAGTTTTATTCTCGATTTCGAGTCCATAAAATAAAGATCGCAAGAGTATGAGGCGGGCGTCACTCATATATTTGACGGCGATGAATATGGTTCTCCTCGTTGGAGTACGTGTTGCGGCGCGGATGACCGCAACGAAGACGCCGAGTTGCCGCCGCGCCGTCGCCGCTTTCTTGTCGCGGCCGCGGGCGCTCTCGGTTATCGAGCCTAAACTTTATTATTACGATATTTTATTTTTGAGCCTGGGGTAACTTTATGTTTTCCGGCACTAAATAATTCTTAAGGATCTTTTCCTTGTAAGGGAGTCACAATAGACTCATATTGTTACGTATTTTGTTCCCGTGCTCGGGTTCGATGTGGATATTGGCTTCGAGGGCCCGCACCAGCTGAGTTAGACCCAACTGTGCGCGGGCGCATCGGACGGCACCGACGAAGGCTCTTTCGCTACTCTAGCGGCGACGGCGACCTGGGGCAGGTCTGTTGACGCCTCAGTAGCAAGTAATACCTCTCAGTAATTGCATTCGGAGGTGTGTCGATGTCTAAAACCGCAGACAAATTCATAGTATGTCCGTTTTAGAACAAACGAGTTTAGGAACGAGTGGTCGATTACACCCCCTACTTTACTAGTAGGTACTTAATGCCCCACTGTTTAAAGTATTATTCTCATCGTTCATCGAGTGTTCATAATATATTAAGGTGTTGGTATTGATCCCCGATCAACTAAAAACCATTCCGAAGATAAAACCACGGATATGTGAAGAATGTGGGTATATCCACAAAATAAATCCGCACTGCCGATTCTCGATCGACGGTGGCGGGTAGGTAGATGTCATAGACCTCTAAATGATTCTTGATCATCAGCAGGTTGAGACACTTGGGATTATTGCACATTGCCTTCGTGATGGTTCACGACCAACCTCCAGGCTCTGTGTCGATACCGTCGTGTTGGTTCTCGACCAACATCCAGGTGAATATGCACATTGCCTTCGTGATGGTTCTCGACCAACCTCCAGGCTTTGTGTCGATACCGTCGTGTTGGTTCTCGACCAACATCCAGGTGTATAATTTTACCGTCGCGTTGATTCTCGACCAACGTCCAGGTTTTTACCATCGTGTTGACTCACGGCCAACCCCCAGGTTTTACATTGAAACACTCGATGCATAAATTACACGTATCACATTAAGCGAAAATCGCGTAAAATAGAAACTTACTTAGTTTTAATCGGTATCTAAAAACCTCGATCATGACCAGGTTGAGAAACTAGATTATTGCATATTGCCTTCGTGATGATTCACGATCAACCCCCAGGCGGTGTATGCGTAGTTATTTGATATTGTCGTGTTGATTCTCGACCTACCTCCAGATGAAATTTTAAATATATTCTTCATTTTTTATTGTATATACATTAAAGCTAAATCACCGTCGTGTTGACTCACGGCCAACCCCCCGGTTTTGTATTAATACACTCAATGCATAAATTATAAAAGTAACTACATTCGGCGAAAATATTGTAGGTACTTACATGAATTTTTATCGGAATCTGAAGTGGAATCCGAGAATATCGCCACTTTGTGACATCGTAGATTTTTGCTTTTTCTTTTAAAATACCGAATATTGTTTTCGGCGCTGCGTTTCTACTTTTGAAATTAAATTTTAACAATTTGTTGTGCACCACGTGTGCACGATGTGCTCGCTACCTCGCACGAAAAAGGAATGACGTAAAGATGGCGGCTGGCTGTATCGATACGTAGGATCGAAAAAAAATGATCGATTGAAAACAAATCGATTTTACTTTAAATAAACGTGCGAAGCTACCTTGTAGGCTAAAGGGACTACGTTGTGAATTATCTTATATCTGAAGAATGAAGCGACGAAATATAATTCTATTTACCCTGTCAAACTGCATAACAGTTTCTTACCAATAGTGTTCCACAATCGTTACACAATCCGGATACCGCCCACACTTGGTGTCAACCGAACCGGTCACCCATCCAGTACCCGGGCTTAACCTCGCTTACCCGGTTCCAGGACCTGAAATTCTGACCGATGCCGCAGGGCGCCTACGCCGCCACCCCAGCCACTATAGCCACGAACATAATGAACACAATCTACCCCCAAGACAGATACCACAATTTAAAGCCCAACGAAGTCACCAGCAAATTCTTCGGCAGCGAGACTCTTAGCACCAAGTTCTCGGAGACATTCGCCGAGAACTACCAGCAGACGGAGGGGATCACGTTTCCCAACTACGAGTCCCACTCGGTTGAAGGGTACCAGGATCTTAGTGGTACCAATGTGGAGTATGACTACAGGGAAGCGCGGAGTAGGAAGAAGAAAAAGAAGCGACAGAGTAAGGTGTAGTAAGCACAAGTGTGTCCGCGACAAAGCGTTTGTCTCTTTCTCTCAATACTAAGACGAAAGAGATAGCGATACCTATGTCGCGCTTATTCTCAGCAGCAGAGAGCAACTTGTTTTTGTTTTGTGGTTTTCGTCTCCAAATGTTGAAAAGAATATTGGTCAAGTGTATTGGGTTTATAGGTCGGTGGAGTTCGTCTCCTAATGTCGGAAGTATATTGGTCAAGTGTATAGCAAAGTAGGGCCTGTAGGTAATCCTAAGTTATCGAGTAAAAGAAAAAATCCACTTTGTAGCGATAAAATACATTTAGACACGCGAAAGTGAGTTTAATGTAAAGTAAAAAAAAGTTAAAAGTAAAACACAGCACAATATTCTTAAAATTAAACAAAAAAAAAATAATCAAACAGAGACATAAACAGAACAAGAAAAAGAAAAAAGATACCGCCTGTCGAATGTCGCTGAGCGAAACCGCCAAGAGGTTGTGAGGCGGACCGGTTCTTTTTTACTTACTTATAGAAATAGAAATAGAAACATTGATTACACAGAAAAACAACACCACAGAATAAAATATACAAAGGTTTTCACGGGGTCGGCAACGCGTGGGTGATGCCCCTGGCATTGCAAACGGCCATAGGCTGCGGTGACTGCGCACCATCAGCCAGGCCGGAAGCTTGTTTGCCACATTGGTGGTATAAAAAAAGAAGAACAAAAAATACAAAGTAGGAGTAAAAAAAAAGTGTAAACCAATAAAAAAACACTGTTCTTTTTTTAATATGATTGTTACACGGTGACGTTGCATATGCATGGGTGCGTTGTGGTGTGGTGATGTGTGAAAGGGACCCCACTCAGCGTAAAGCTCCGTCAGTACGTCTAGAACCCACACAAGAGGATATGTAAGTAGAGCTTGTCTAAGCTGAAATGCCGCGCCCCACTACTTAATAAGTTGATTTCGATGTGTGAGTGCAAATATTAATAACGACGCTTCATCTGTCTGGGAGCGTCGACTGCTCCAATCGAACGACGCGTGCTCCTACGTTTGAGTCTCACCGGCAACTGAATGATCAATTACAACGGCATTCGTATATGTATTGCGTCCATATTTTAAATTTACTTGTGTGCGTTAATGCGATAGTGGGGCGCGGCATTTCAGCTTAGACGAGCTCTACTATCGTTACGAAAATTCGAAAGTTGGGTCACAAAAAATATATTTTTTTTTGTCATACTATGCTCGGTCAGACCAACGTTTTGAGGATCGCCCAAACGTCTGCTATCGCTACTAAGTGGATTTTTTCTTGTACTCAATGACGTAAGATAACCAACGGCGCCCTTACTGTATATAAGTACAGTGGTGTAAATCAATTTGACAACAGCGAGTTCACTTAGCTTGAAAACTGCCTTACAAGTAGATCCAAATTGGAGAGTTTTCAGTTCCCCTTTGGTGCCCTAGATGGCGCTGTAACTGAGAACAGAAAATTTTTTCAACGAATTATGATAGGGATCGTTCGTTCAGCCCTTTGGAAACGATGTATTTATTGCCATGTTTTCCAATTTTACCCGAATGTTAGCCAAAATTGGACGTATTTGTTGCTGGCGCTCGTCCATATCGACAAAGAAATGGTACAGCATTCGCTACAGTGTAAACAGTCAGTCGCGACTGTACTTGTACTCGCCACTGTCCTTGACCAATGTAAATCAAGAACTACACTTATTCGGACGCGGAGAGCCACAAAGGATTTGAACACAACGCCATACAATACTGATAAGTTGAATTGTAATTTTATGCAGAAGGTAGTTAATAGGGAAGACGCAGCGTGGGTAGGCCTCCCGCAAGGTGGCCCGACGACCTGGTAAGGATCGCAGGTACCAGCTGGATGCGGAAGGCACGGGGCCGGCCGCCGTGGAGAGCTCTGGGGGAGGCCTATGCCCAGCAGTGGGCGTCTTCTGGCTGATACGATGATGATCAGTTATCACAATGGTATGCTTAGTTAGCTTAATGCTGTCTGTTTATACCTACAAAGTTTCATTATAATCGCATTTGTCGTTTCCAAGATATTTAAAAGTTTGCTTGTATGAAAATTACAGTTTCTGTCGTTTTCGCCATACAAAACGTCAATTTCATAGGCGAGGATCGAATATTTTTAATTGTATACAACATATCAAAATTAATATTTGATTTCGAAATTAGAGCACTCTGAAATGCCAGTAATATAAAAATATTGTGTAAGTTTTTCCAAGGCTTTGAGTTTGTCTTTTCATTTGCCGTCAGTTTTGCATCTTAAGCCTGATGTAATTTTATAAAAAGCTAGTTAACAAAAATAAATTATATGCACCTGAAAGCTTAATGTTGTCTTAATCATTTTCAGGTTCTAATACCTGTGAAGTTTCAATGTAATTGGATTCAGGTTTTAAGACTTTCGTGGTTATTCACTACACATATTATCGTGACCACGACGCATGCAGCTGCGTCGAAATATCGAGATAAAAACAATACTAACCGCGGTAACAAACCCGATAATATGTGTAGTGAAAGTGTAATTGGATTTGCCATTTCCATGACATTTAAAATTTTTCTTGCATGAAAGTTACAGTTTCCGATGACTTAATTTAAACTAAATTACTTATCAACTTAAACCGTCAAAACAGCCCATTAACTGAATTCGGTCAAACATGTAAATGTGCCATTTGAGTGAAGTCATTCGCAAAATGCATTACCACTTCAAGAAAAAAATCCTTTGCCGCTACAGCAACATTCACGGCATTTGGTGCGTCTTTAGCCAAAATCAGTTCACTAAAAGAAGAGAGAATCAGCTGTCCCTTATGCCCAAAAGACTCGTCCTTTAACCCCAGGGTATGTTTTATATAATAAATAAAAAAATAATTCATGAATGCTGTATAACAACTGCGCTGTAGTGCTAAGGCATATGATTCTTAATCACTTATACTCTCGCATTGTACAACTAACTATACTTTTCTTTTCTTACATTCTGCTTTGTATCTTCTTCACTTGTCTCAATGTTATTTAAGGGTATGTTCTTTGTATTAGGCATAGATAGAGGAATATTGACAAAACTATAATTTCGATGTAATCTAATGTTGATTCCTACAAAAATTAATGCATTCCATGATATTCGAAATATTGAAATTGTGATTGAAAGGTAATTAGACTGTGAAGGTGACGGCGGTCATTCTACGTCATCGGGTACAAGAAAAATTTCGCTTTGTAGTGATGGTAGAGGTTCAGCGGCCTTAGCCAAGAGGTTGCGTTAATCTACAATCGCTTATCTGACATAAGCTGTTTGTGGTAGAAATTCTTGGTCCATAGACAATTCACGTACTTTTGGTGTACAAAGGAGGCGGACTGGCGGATGATCCTACACAATCAGAGTCAATGTAGATGTTGGTAGAAATAGTCGAACTTCGAGCTGTCAATTTTCTACCATACACGCATCACGCAAGCGGAGCTGTCAAAGATGGCTAGACCAGCAGGAGACCTACAAAACGTTGGTCAGCCCGTGCACAATCTGGCACAAAAAAGATTTTCTCAGCGGCCCAAACCTTGACTTTACGTAGCGATAGTAGAGCTCGTCTAAGCTGAAACGACGCGCCCCACTATCGCATTAACGCACACACGCAAATTTAAAATATGGACGCAATACATACACAAATGCCGTTGTAATTGGTCATTCAGTTGCCGGTGAGACTCAACGTAGGAGCACGCGGCGTTCGATTGGAGCAGTCGACGCTCCCACGCAGATGAAGTGTCGTTATTAATATTTGCACTCACACATCGAAATCAACTAATTAAGTAGTGGGGCGCGGCATTTCAGCTTAGACAAGCTTCTACTTGCATATCCTCTTGTGTGGCTTCGATAAGTAAAAAGAAACCGGTCGGCCTCGCATTCTCTTGGCAGTTTCGCTTCAAGTCACTTTTTTGGGTCTAAACGTCTGCTATCGTTACAAAGTGGAATATTTCTTGTATAAAGGAATATTATAATGTGCAATTAAATGAAGAACCACAAAATGTAACTATAGAGGCGTATGGGCGTTGGCTTTAGTGTAATAAATAGGATAAAGATATACTAATATTATCATAAATTTATATTCGCTACGTAATTGTAAGAAAATATATTGTACGTTATAAATGGTGAAGTCGTTTTAATTTTATTTATAAGGTCCCAAAAAATATAAAAAATCTTGGCGTTAATGTCCCGGTTGTGCTCTCGAGCACGAGGGCCAGGGGTCCGCTTTGACCATGATTTGGAAGATCAGGTAATTATAGTGGAGCGACTGCCATCTGACCTCCGTGACCCTCCTACCAGGGGTACCTGACCAGATTGGATCATGGTTGCACATTCAATCGCCTGAATAAACTAGCGCCCCACCCCGGCTTCGCAGTTCCTCGAGTTTTCTCTATTATAATCATGTATGGTACTGTTTGTTACTCGTTCACACAAAAATTACTGAACGGATTTTGATGAAATTTGGTAGCAATACCTGCAGCTTACAGACTGGAATAGCACTTAGTACCCCCCTTGACTTTTTAGACAGAGTCTACCTATTCATTCATTTATTTATTTATTCTCTGTACAACATTACAGTTTAAATTAATGCGTTGCACAAATTAGGTATGGTATGATCACAATGTGGCCGTGTGGTGTCCGGCAGAGTAGAATAGCACCAACCCCTTACACTGGTGGGTGTCGTACAAGGCGACTAATGTTTTCGAGGCAAAAAAATCAAGTCTCCGTAGTCTGCAAAATGGGCAACAGCATTTTCCATTATTATATTTAAACACTGCGATCTCCAACCCGCCTGCCGAGCGTGGAGATTATGGCAATAACCTCCCCTTTCGTGGGAGAGGCCCTAAGTCCTGCAGTGGACTGTTACGGGCTGTGATGGTGATGATCACAATGCGCTCCATGGTTCGGTTCCAAATTAATTGACAAGTTACTTTACTCCGTTTGGTCCATAAATAAAACTCAATAGAAATGAAAACGTATAATCATATATTAATAATTTTTAGTCTTCACAATTGGATACAATCTTATTTCTAAGTTAGCACAAGACGTGGATTTATTATCAACGCTGTAATGTCTTTCGCAGTTCTGTTCGCCAAAACAGTTTTGTGTTCTGTAGTTCTGCTAATTACGTAACATTGTTGCTAACAATTCCCTGATTGCAATGATTGAAATTGTTCCTTTTGCCATTCCGTATAGTCGATTTCATGGATTCAGTTGCAAACAACAAATTTCCACGGCAATAAATTGAAACTGATATGGATCATACGTAATCGCAAAAGTAACAATTGCAATAACTGAAATCAGAGAATCATTGGCTGCTGGGTTACATAATAAGCCTATTTGTGCGTGTAAAATTATCTATATCCATTCGCGTTAGGAAAATAGAGAGTAAAGGTGTTTTCACAGTGGAGTGAATTTACAAAAAAAACTATTTTAATAAGATATTAACTTTATTTTGTCTCAAATTAAAAATAAAGTCAAGGATATCCCTTTGCTTAGCAGCCAGTCTAGTGTTTGCTGTTTATTCCAACCGGCGAGGTATTCATATCTATTATTTTCTGCCGTTAACCTGTCACTGTCAACTTAGCTTTCTAATTAACTGCGAACCGATTGGTCGAGGGGCGGGGCTAGGCTAGGACAACGATGACTTACTATTTTCTTATCGCAAATGAACTAAATCATGAGTGAAATCACTTATTGTACACTAGTTCCACTTTATTATACAAATTCTATTAATTCGCAACTGGTTTCGAATTACTCATCTTCAGGCAATGAAGAACTATAGTTTGTTTCGTCCAACAACGATGACTCACTATTTTCCTATCGCGAATGACCTATACTTTGTTCCAGCGAACCATGTATGTATGTGTTTTGTATGTGTGTAATCCTAGGGCGTGATCCTCTTGGGGTCGCGCGGGAACATGGATGTCTTCCGGATGTTGTCCAGCCCTAGGTACAGCATCACCACTCTCTCGAGGCCTATGCCGCCGCCTGGGAAAGAATAAATGAATAAATAAATTAATAATATACATTTATACATCTAAGAGCGTCGGTGGCCGAGTGGTTACGGTATCTGAATTGTAAGCGAGAGGTACCGGGTTCGAATCCCACTGCCCAATCGAGTCGATAAGGCCATGTATCGACTCTTTCCTGAGTTATGTACATTACTTGAACACTAACCGCTGCTCTTACGGTGAGGGAAAACATCGTGATGAAACCTGCACATTCAGGCGACTGCATGTGTTAACCATGATCCAATCTGGTCGGGTTCCCCTGGTAGCAGGGTCACGGAGGTCAGACGGCAGTCGCTCCACTGTAATTATCTGATCTGCCAAATTCTAGATCATGGTCAAGGTGGTCCCCGGGCCCTCGGGCCTCCGGGACATTCACGCCAAGATAATTTCATTTTATCTTGGTTCAACAGCATGCCAGGAGATTTTGCCCATTTTTGAAACCGCGCTCGCCTGATAATGCTTGTCTTTTCTTTCCTTTCTAACATACCACGAGAGACAGAGATAGGAAGCTTGTGTAGATTTTCTAAGGGACTTCTAAGGGGGCTTCTTCGTGAGGTTCCTAAGGGGCCTAGGCTTCATATAAAAATGGTATAACCCTTTTATAAGCTAACTACGTCAAACAAAAAATATACCTGCGTGCGGCGGGCAGCCCAGCCTGAAGGATTCAATGTATGCCGCAATTTTGCTGGTGTCTGTAAAGTAACGAATACAACAATTATAATAGTATGTTTAGAATGTTTTTTAGAGGTGGAGAATTTTTCATTGATATAAAACAGAACAAAGTTTTTAGTATCATTGAAACTAGCTTTATTGGAAAGATAATTTTACGGCATTGTCTATGTCTAAGGCGCCATCTCCACGAGCGAGAGAATCGCGGCGATATTATCGTCGTGCCACGTATTTCAATGATTTCAATTGTACGCGTCTCCACACGGCGATGTTATCGCGGCGATGCGACGAGTGGCAATGTGCGCGTGTAACGTCGTCGTATCGCCGCGGTATCGTCGCGACTGGTGGCGCGCCCGCCGCGCGCTCGCCGCCTCTCGCAGCGAGCGCGCGGCGGGCGCGCGCTTGGCAACACTGGCGCTGTCAAACGTAGCGTCATTTCAGCGTTGCGTTCCATAATAATACAATATTTTATTGACTGAGACACTACTTATTTCGCTCTCGTCTGGCACCTAACTGAACTCTTTCAACAAAACTGCACAACGCCTCGTCGCGGAAACACGGCGATTCCGTTACGAGTCGCCGCGGGCATGCGGCGATTCCGTTACCAGTCGCGACGATACGCTGGCGGAATAATCGCTCGTACGTGGAGATTACCCGACGATAGAAGCGCGGATACGTCGCGATTCTCTCGCTCGTGGAGATGGCCCCTACGAATCGTTCTCCCACTCACCGCGCCATACACGAAACTTCATAAAACCTATGTCTATGTCTAAGAATCTTTCTCCCACTCAGCGCGCCATACATAAAACTCCATAAAACCGATGTCTATGTCTAAGAATCTCTCACTCACCAATGCCATGGTGCTTGGCCCTCTCCGTCAGGAACTCAGGATCGTGTATCCGCTGCGCACCGCTCAGGATCTCTTCTCCGCGCATGAACATATCGTACGAGTTCGACGCTTTCTGTGTTGGGAAAAGACAGATTATCAATATAAATAATTATCAAGCTAAACGATACTACACTGGAGAGGTTTTCCATGGAGAGTACAACATGGAGTTCTTCAAGAGAGGGGTGAAAAGGTTTTTACGGGGCCGGCAACGCGTGGGTGATGCCCCTGGTATTGCAAACGGCCATAGGCTGCGGTGACTGCTTACCGTCAGGCAGGCCGTAAGCTTGCCATGCCAACAAATCGACTCAAGTTTGTTGCCAGACTTTTGGAAAAAACTCAATCACGGTAACAAACATTGTTCAAGAAACGAAACGTCTTCAGCAGGCAACCGTGGGGTGTAGGAGGATTTTTATATCGGGCTTTGAATTTCAATTGTTATAACAGTCTTTACGTGACAGATCAGCTGTTCTGAGAACAGTAAATTAATTCCGAGTTATAATCATAGGTTATTTCTGACACACGATGTCTTGTTACAGCGGATTATAATTATTTTGCTGGTTTCTTTTTTCCTCCATTTCTTTGACGTTCATTGATTACCCTCATTTTGGACGAAGCATGTGAATGGTGAATTACTTTGTGTAGACAGTTGTATTATTAACATTATTTTAAAGTGACATGTATTTAAAGTACATACTTAATGATAGATTAAATGTGTAGCCTTCTGTATTTGTGCTACCGATCTTCAGTATTAGCAAAGAATAAACCAGTGCTAAAATTAGTACAGTCCACTTATTCCACCGCCACAAGATCTTGACGTACTGAAAAGAATTGTGGCCCACAAATATAATTATATGAAAATTATAAATTACATTTGAAAGGCTTAAGTGTCCTTTCTGTATATGGATTTTTGTTTTAAAATGCGATACAAGCTGAAAAGAGTTATTTTTCAAAGTCAAAATACAGGTGTGCTGCTGACCAGAAACAACAAGCTGAGAAATGGCAGGTCAAAACAAGTCACAAAAGTAAACATTTTGAGGGTTGTGGGTCCAAGATCTCGGCTAGATTTTAGATCAAGATCTCATGAACATTTTAGACCAAGATCTTGCTTAGATTTTATACTAAGATTTCTGTAATATATGTGGGTAGACAACAAATGATCCAATTATTGTAAAATGTAGGTAGGTCACTTTGTTCAGAAATAAACGCTTTGCTGTACGGACGTGTGTGATTGCTTTTCCCAAATATCGTAATAATATATACCTCATTAGATATTTTATAGTGGCGACGAGAGTGCTTAAGAACCTAACGGGTGTGTGGAAACTGTTATTTGGTGTAGATTTTGTTCCTTCTCAATAAAATGTCGGTTGGGAAGTTGGAACCGTTCACAGTGAACAAAGACAATTGGGACCTGTATATAGATCGTGTGGACCAATATTTCTTGGCGAATGACATCAAGCCGGCAGTGCAAGTGCCCATTTTAATAACAGTTATAGGCAACGATGCCTATGAACTAATGGTGAATTTGTGTACGCCGGATAAACCGTCTACAAAGACATATAAGGAGTTGGTTTCTATCATGAGATCTCATCTGCAACCTAAACCTACCTTATTGGCAGAGCGATACAAGTTCCGACAGCGGTTGCAACGCACAGACGAAAGTATCGCAGAATATGTTGCCGAATTAAAAAAGCTGACAAAATATTGTAGGTTTACAGACACCAGTTTGAAGGAGCATCTGAGAGATCAGTTTGTGTGTGGATTAACGAGTGAGATCATAAAACAGAGGCTTTTTACGGAGGACGAAATCACATTCGATCAAGCATTTAAATTGGCGGTGGCAATGGAAACTGCGGAGTTGGACGCGGCATTGGTAGACGATCGCAACAAGCGTGTTGGCGGTGGACCGACGGCCGGCGTGACGTCAGCAGTGTACCAGATGATGCCAAACGAGGGCCGAGGACGACCGAGGGGCGGCGGAGGTTTCGGTGGAGCCGATAGGTACCGGGCGCGCCCGAGCGGGACGTACGGCGCAAGCGCAGGTGCGAACAGCCGCGGCTATAGTGACGTCACGCGCAATGAACGACCCACGAATGTAGCTGGTACGAGGGTGATGAGCGGAGCGACTAGCGACAAGCGACATGGAATAAAGGGAGCATCGCAAAATAATTACATGTGTAAAGTATGTGGAGGGAAACATTTAGAAAACTGGTGCAAATTTAAAAATTATGTTTGCAGAGTTTGCAATACACCGGGTCATTTAAAAAGAGTATGCCCAAACTATCATACCAATACCGCACTTCATAGTATGAGTACAGAACCCGCCGAACCTAAGTATATGGATAGCGAGGAGGATTGTGACAGTGAAGAGGTAACACATTTTTCTGTAAAAATAGACAATTGTAAAATGTTTGTACCATACACCATCAAGATAAAAGTAAACAAGGTAGATATAAGTATGGAGATAGATACAGGCAGTGCCATTTCATGCATTAGCAAACAATGTTTTGACCAGTTATTTTCTAATTGTAAATTACAACCCTCTAACTTGACATTGCGTTACTATACCGGTGAGATAGTTAAACCGGTAGGCAAAATAACTCCGTTGGTGCAGTACAACGGTATTAGTAAATATTTGGATTTGTATGTAATAAAGTTTGGAAAAACTAGTCTCTTAGGGCGTCAGTGGTTATGTGAGTTAGGCTTAAATAAATCCTTTGTCAGTTGTTACAATGTAAACAAAACGGAATGTTGTTTTGAAATAAAGGAATTCAGTTCCAGATACTCTGAGGTGTTCGCCGACGGTCTTGGAAGGTTCACGGGCGGGGCGGTCGGGTTCCACCTGCGGCCAGGCGCGCGGCCGGTGTCCCCGCACCGCGCGCCCGCTGGCGTACGCGCTGCGCGAGCCGGTGGAGCGCGCGCTGGACCAGCTGGTGCGCGACGGGGTCATCACGCCCGTGTCCACCTCGGACTGGGCGACACCTATAGTTCCCGTTATTAAGAAGGACGGTACTGTAAGGGTATGCGGGGATTTTAAAGTTACGTTAAACAAGTGTCTAGAGGTGGATCGCTTCCCACTGCCAAGGGTAGAGGATTTGCTGACGAAATTACACGGAGGAAAACGGTTTACTAAGTTGGACTTATCGCAGGCATACGCGCAGTTCGAGCTGGACGAGTCTAAAAAGTATACGGTGATCAACACGCACAGGGGGCTATTTGTTTACAACAGATTGATCTATGGTCTGGCATCCAGTCCGGCCATTTTTCAAAGAAAACTAGAACAGCTTTTCTCGGACATGCCTCGAGTAGGCGTTTTCTTGGACGACGTGATCATCACAGGCGAGGATGATAAGTCACATTTGGAAACCTTACATGAAGTGTTCAAAAGACTTCAGCAATACGGTCTGAAAATTAAAAAAGAAAAATGTAGTTTCTTTGCCGAATCTGTGACTTATTTGGGTTTCGTAATTAGTAAAGATGGGGTTCATACATGCAGCGATAAGATTGAAGCGATAAAAATGGCTCCGGCTCCGGAAAATGTTTCAGAATTACGATCATTTCTGGGTCTAGTTATGTACTATGCAAAGTTCGTGGCTAATATCAGTACCCTATTGTCTCCCCTATATAATTTATTACGGCGAGATGTTAAATTTGTATGGACGCTGGAGTGTAATCATTCTTTTAGAAAAGTTAAAGATCTGTTGTCGTCCAGTCCAATTTTAGCGCACTACTCGCCCTCGCTGCCGCTGGTGCTGACGACGGATGCGAGCGGCGTGGGGGTGGGGGCCGTCATCTCGCATCTCACGCCTGACGGGGAGCGCCCCATAGCATACGCGTCGCGAGTCTTGAATAGTGCCGAGAAGGCGTATTCGCAGATTAAACGCGAGGCCTTATCAATTATTTTTGGAATTAAAAAGTTCAATCAATATGTTTATGGCAGACACTTTATATTGAGAACGGATCACAAGCCGTTACTCTCTATTTTCGGGGATAAGGCTGGTATACCTGTTATGGCAGCGGGAAGGCTGCAGCGCTGGGCTGTGTTACTTAGTGGGTACAACTTTGATATAGAATATGTCCGTAGTAACCGAAATGCGGCCGACGCATTGTCACGTTTACCAGTAGGCAGGAAAAAACGATTAACTACCGAAGAAACTTATATTAATTTTGTCCAAATTTTTTTACCGGTTACTAATAAAACTGTACAAGAGCATGTAGGTAAAGATAAACTCTTACGAAAGGTTGTTCTACTAGTACAATCGGGATGGCCAGATAAATGTACCGAACAAGAATTGCAACCTTATTTCACTAGACGTAATGAGTTATATTTAGATATGGGCTGTCTTATGTGGGGGTATCGACTAGTTATACCGAGCTCTTTAAGGGAACTTGTCTTAAAAGAATTACATGTAGGCCACATGGGCATTGTTAAAATGAAATGTATAGCACGTAGCATTGTGTGGTGGCCAGGAATAGATTTAGATATCGAGAAAACATGTAAGCAATGTTCCACTTGCTTAACTGAGAGTACAGCGCCACCCAAAGCTCCACCTCAGCCGTGGCCATACCTTTCGCAACCATGGACCAGACTGCACGTAGATTTCTTGGGCCCCTTGCACGGTCAAACATTTTTTGTACTAATCGATTCGACATCGAAATGGTTGGAAGTATTTCAAATGCAAAAAACAACAGCTACCGCGGTTATCAAAATTTTGCGTGAATTATTCGCAAGGTTCGGCTTACCCGCGGAGGTAGTATCGGACAATGGGCCACCATTTACGAGCAAAGAATACTCCGAGTTCATGGTCAACAATGGCATTAAGCTTACCTATGCAGCGGCGTACCATCCCTCATCCAACGGAGCAGCCGAAGGTGCGGTAAAAATTTGTAAACGAGCTATTAAGAAGTCAATACGGGATAAGTGTGACTTAGACACAGCCTTACAGTCCTATTTGTTAGCTTATAGAAATGTTGAACACGCAACCACTGGTGTGTCACCCGCTATGCTTCTTCTACGTAAGAAATTACGGTCACGACTGGATTTATTACGAGGGGAAGACCAGGTCACAAACAGAGTGCAAACGATGCAATCCAAACAGGTACAGTATGCGGGTGGTACACAGAGGAAGCAGTTAGAAATAGGAGAGCCGGTCTGGATGCGAGACTATACAGGAGGAAGGAAGTGGATAAGCGGGCTAGTGAAAGAGAAATTAGGGCTACGTAATTATATCGTCAGTAGGGATAGCGGCCCACCTCTGCATAGACACATAGATCAAATTAAAAGTAGATGGCTTGGCACAGGCTGCCTACAATTGCCCGCATCAGATAGTGAGCCGTCCCTTGATACCGGTGATGGGGGTGGGGAAGCAAGTGTTCCTCGGTCCGGGGGGGAGGCGGGTCCTCCGGTGGCGCGGCAGCTGGTCCCGCCGCCGCCCGCATCGCCCGTGAATGCTCCAAGACTTAGGCCACGAGACACGCTTAGATCCATACGTAGATATGGATTAGAAATAGATTAAAAAATATTTTTAGTTTAGTTAAATGGTAATAAACATAGTATCATTGTACCTACTTACCTATCTTGGTGTAGCTTAATGTATCTAATAATCTTATGTATAAGAAACTAAGGGTGAGGGTGTAATATATGTGGGTAGACAACAAATGATCCAATTATTGTAAAATGTAGGTAGGTCACTTTGTTCAGAAATAAACGCTTTGCTGTACGGACGTGTGTGATTGCTTTTCCCAAATATCGTAATAATATATACCTCATTAGATATTTTATAATTTCGATTAGATTTTAGAACACAATCTCTGTTAGATTTTAGATCAAGATCTCGGCTACATTTTAGACCAAGATCACGGCTAGATTTTACACCAAGATCTCGCTTAGATTTTAGACAAAGATCTTAGTAAGATTTTATATCAATATCTGGATCAGATTTAGATTTTACACCAAGATCTCAGATAGATTTTTAGCCGACATCAAGATCTCGCTTAGATTTGGACCAAGATCTCGGCTTCATTTTAGACCAAGATCTCAGCTAGATTTGTAGCCGACATCAAGATCTCGCTTAGATTTGGACCAAGATCTCGGCTTCATTTTAGACCAAGATCTCAGCTAGATTTGTAGCCGACATCAAGATCTCGCTTAGATTTGGACCAAGATCTCGGCTTCATTTTAGACCAAGATCTCAGCTACATTTTTAGCCGACACCGAGATTTCTTAGGTCGGTCCTTTTTTTCTAATTCCCTACTCACCGGATTTTACTAATTACTCACCGGATTATTAGGATCGGGCATCGTATAGAACGGCCGCACGGCCAGCGGATACTTGTCCAGTATGTAGAAGTCGGTGTCGTACTTCGCGCGGACCAGCCGCCCGAGAAGCTTCTCGTCGGGCGTCGAGAGGTCGTCCTCGTCGCCTACTGTCACGCCTGGGGGGACATAACATAAGAATATATTTCAAAACTTTTACAGGCAATAAAAATACTAAAATAAGACCACGATACTTGGCGTCGCTTTTAACAACAATTAAATAACAATATCTATATAGCAACTGTGGCCGTGTGGTGTCCGGCAGAGTAGAATAGCACCAACCCCTTACACTCATGGGTGTCGTACAAGGCGACTAATGTTTTCGAGGCAAAAGATCAAGCGTCTCCGTAGTCTGGAAAATGGGCAGCAGCATTTTCCATCGTTATATTTAAACACTGCGATCTCCAACCCGCCTGCCAAGCGTGGAGATTATGGCAATAACCTCCCCTTTCGTGGGAGCCCTAAGTCCTGCAGTATTATTTATTTATTTAAAACTTTATTGCACAATAATACAATTGGCGGACTTAAAGCCATTAAGGCTTTATCTTCCAGTCAACCAGTAGACAATGCAGAAAGTGAGTAAGTAGGTGCTTTATAAAGCGTGATGATAGATTGTAACTTACCTAAATACAATACTAACTACATCAAGATAGAATAAACATATATTATATTATAATAAATACTATACATACATACATATATTAAAAATAAAGATACTTTATACTATTTATATTGACTTTATGGCCTTTTATCCATAAAAAATTTCTTAATTTGTTTTTTAAAAATAAAGCGATTCGGTGCTTTACGCACATCATCAGGAATCTCATTCCAAAGACGTGCGGCCTGGACTGTGAAAGAATGGCTGTAGAAGTTCGTATGATGGAGGGGAATATCTAGTCGCAAGTTATTTGTAGATCGAAGTTCACGCTCATGCGTTGAATGCAAAAAGACTACATTGTCTCTAAGATAACCAGGCGAGGAAGGATTATCAAAAATAGAAAAGAGTGTGGAGAGAATACGTGACTTCCTTCTCTCGCGGATGGTTAACCAGCCCAGCCTATCTCTGTATTCAGAGATGTGGTCATACTTCCTCAGGCCGAAGATGAATCGAATGCAGTTATTCAGCAGGCGCTCAAGCTTATTGAGGTAGGCTTCATTCAGGTCAAGGTAGCACACGTCTGCGTAGTCTAAAATAGGTAAGACTAAAGTCTGCATGAGGAGAATTTTAGTCTTAATTGGTAGGAAAAATTTATAACGATGCAGGGTGCGCAGTGTGCCCGTGACCTTCCTGCCCACATCAGCCACCTGAACGTTCCAGGTAAACGATTGGTCCATATGGAGACCCAAGTTCTTGACGTCAGATGCGTAAGGAATGGCAATACCATCATAGATTATGGGATTCAAGGTACCCATATCCACTTTCGCTAAAATACGCGAGCTGCCCAAAATAATGGCCTGACATTTGTTAGGATTAACAGAAATGCCAAAGCTACGTGACCAGTCGTAAATTCTGGCCAAATTAACATTCAGATCACTTATGGCACTTGCTAAATCATTCCTGTCGCACTGTACGTAAAGTTGGAGGTCATCGGCGTAAAGATGGTACGAGCATGAAATATTACAGGTTATAAAATTTATGAAGATAGCAAACATTAACGGAGAAAGTAAACCGCCTTGCGGAACACCAGCTGTGAGGTTGCACCAGTCAGAGCATGTCTGCCCTAGCCGGACACGTTGCTGGCGACCGCGAAGATAGTTCGAAAACCACTCCAAAGCAGTAGACTGTTAAGGGCTGTGATGATGATATGGCAACTTACCCTACCTTACCTACGTTTTTTAAACGTCATAGAACGTCATTCATAAAAGTCATAACAAACAATTTGATTGCTGTAGAAGTGTTTATTTTCGTAAGTTAAGAAAAATATTATTAAACAATGGGCAAAACAGTTAAAAAAGAAGTGCGGGAGATAATTTTCAGCATGATTAATAATTTAGACAAAAGTGCAAGCTAATCGTGACCAAGTAACTGAGGGCGGTATTCACAGTCGATTCTTAAATGTAAGTCGGTCTTAAGGCGATCTTAAGATCGCATTTCGATTCACAGACGCACCTTAAGACCGTCTTAAGGCAGAAGTCAAATCGCTACCTTACCTAAGGCAGAACTAATTCACAAACGATGCTTGAGCTCGGTCTCAAGACCATCTTACTGCGCATGATTCACAGTCGATTCTGAGAGATCCTAAATGCCAACATAACCTCACTATTTGAGCACAGCAGTCGAAATATTTCAAGTCGACGTTACACTTGACTTAAGATGATCTCAGAAACATTATATTTTTATAAATAATACGGTTTCAGTTCTATCAATGGTATTAATTATTTCATGATAGGAGTATTCGAAGTGACTCGTATACATTTCATTAAACGCTATTGTGTTTGCACGCGTTTGTAATGTATCGGTGAGTTTTTCGAAGTTTTTTGGAGAATATTTTCTCTATGTACAGAACTCTGAAATCTTTGGAGTCTCAGCGCAGACTCCGTACGTTTAATTTTCGCGCATCCAATCACGTCTCGTAGCTCTCCCCACCGAAGGGTCTGGCCTCTTGTGGGTAGGCCCTTTTATGCTCGTGAGAGGGTTCGATCGCTGTTGTGCTCGACACTAGTACGTTCGAATAAACAAAACTCTCGATATTTTTTTCGATAAACATTACAAACTACTAAAATTTTATGGAGAAACCCATAAAATTACAAATACCGTCAGAATATGTTATTGTTTAATGCTGACGTCTTAACCACATCCATTCCTCTCATAACTCGTTAATAATCTAATTTTATAATGAATGCCTATTCCTTTCTGATAAAATATTAAAATAATTATATCGAATGTATTGCTCTTTGCAATTTCGCGGTCTTTTTGCGAAAGTTACTAGCGCAGTCTGTCGACGAATTTCACATTCGTCACACAACTATATGAGCTTATTGATTGGCTGCTCTAACGGAATAATTCCGGAAAGACCCGAACCTCATGTGAGATCGTCTCAAGCATTGACTTCGCTAAGGTGATCTTAAACGAAATAAGATTTTGTATAAGAGGTTGTGACCAAATTCCTACGTAAGGTGATCTTACTTTCCGACTGTGAATACATAAGGTCTTAAGATCGTCTCAGTGTCTTAAGACGAACTTACGTGAGGCGATCCCAAGAACGGTCTTGAGACTCGACTGTGAATACGGCCCTGAATGTTTACAAGGACTGACCAGGACAGATTATCCCCAGATTATTGCCATATCCACACTTTATAATTTTTACTACTGTCAGTCAATACGGACTTATCGTGGCCCTACTACAGTATAAAACAAAGTCGCTTCCCGCCGTCTGTCCCTAAAGTACATTTTCTTGGCATAAGTAGTAAACAAGTATGGCGTATCGGTAATATTTGACATTTCAAAGGGTTGGGAATCATTGTGTGAATATATTGGATCCGTAAGTAGGTACGGTGAGGTAATTAATATCACAGGCTAGACAACAACGCCGACAATGACTGAATAAATTTATTTATCATATTTATATTATTTATTTATCATATTTATTTTTTCAAATTTAGATAAAAAGATGGCCAGTTTGCCTGTTTGTCTGACGAAAAAGAAATTGCATTTATACAAATAAAATAGTACAGTTTGAAAGATTAATTTCACAAAAAAGTGACCCTTTCCATTCATTCATTCACTTCATCCCATCCCTACAGTGAAATGCCAAATTGACATTTCGTTTCGATAATCTGTGACTGGGAATTTTGTAAGATTCAGTATTTTGGCTAAAATATGTTATATATGAGGTTAATGTTATCAGTTTTCAGTGGAAATGAATGTGTATGTGCATAAACTAATGTCTACGATTAATTTTGGTAGCTTTAATTGAGTGATTCTTTCGGAATGACGTGATTTGTGATCGACTGATGTTTGTTTACTACTACAAATCACACACACCACACACATTAGTGATAAGACCGCCCTTTGTACTATCTACCATATGTTTTGTATCTGTACTTGTGTTCTCTGGTGTGCAATAAAGAGTTTTGTATTGTACTACTAAGTAAGAAAAAAATTACTTTAAGTCTCTATGTACATTTAGATCTTTTAATGCGGTTTTCATCGATAGATAGAGTGATTCAGGAGGAAGGTTTATAGCAAGAAAAAAAGGGTAGGCAGGGGTAAAGTAGGCGTAGGGTAGGGTTAGGATAACCCGCTAACGAACACCCAACTAGTAGAAAACAAATAACCAGAATCACTCACCGGCCTCCCGCAACATGGCGATACCCTGCGAGAACTCCAATCTCAGCGGCGGGTCCAGGAACTTGAACGGCTCCACGCGGTACTGTCTGCCTACTGCAGCGATCTCCACCGCGCATCTGGTGGGGGGAGGAGATAGGGATACGTATATACATATACACATATACAACACATACCGAAATAGTAGGCGTATTTATTTTTATACCACTAAGACGGCATGTACTAGACATGACTAGTATGGGTATAGTGTCATATTATTGTATATTGCCGTGTGTTGTCCGGCAGAGTAGAATAGCACCAACCCCTTACACTTATGGCGTACAAGGCGACTAATGTTTTCGAGGCAAAAGATCAAGAGTCTCCGTAGTCTGGAAAATGGGCAGCAGCGTTTTCCATTGTTATATTTAAACACTGCGATCTCCAACCCGCCTGCCGAGCGTGGAGATTATGGCAATGACCTCCCCTTTCGTGGGAGAGGCCCTAAGTCCTGCAGTAGACTGTTACGGGCTGTGGTGATGATTGTACATTTAAGGGAATACCAATGTACTTAATTAAACATTAGGTAATGTTCAAATAATTAGTTGTAGATAATATAATTTAAGTAGTAGTAATTTAATTTAAGACCTCAATATTGCCTCCAGCGCTTCTTAAATGTATTTTCAGAATGTTTAAGGTTGGCTGGAAGAAATCCCATTGTGGCCCGCCTTTGCTTTGTAAAATATTTTTGTAATTACTGTTTTTATTAAGCAATAAAGAGTTTAGATACATACATACATACGGCAAACAAGCTTACGGCCTGCCTGGTGGTAAGCAGTCACCGCAGCCTATGGCCGTTTGCAATACCAGGGGCATCACCCACGCGTTGCCGACCACGTGAACACCATTTCACCCCTCTCTTGAAGAACTCCATGTTGTACTCTCCAGGATAAACCTCTCCAGGTCAGTTCATTCCACAACCTTAGTGTGCTTGGCAGAAAGTTCCTTTGGAACCGCACAGTTCGCGAACAGGGTGTGAGAATGAACTGTCGGTGGCGAGCGGTGCGATGATAGAATGGTAGGTAGGCGTATACTCACCCACATACAATATAGCAGGAATGGCAGTAAATAAAATAAATAGAAAATTATGGAAAAAAACACAATTAAAGTAGTGTAAACGAGAGTTACCGAGTTAGAATTCCGCTGCGGCCATGTACCAATATTTGAATACATTAGTTGAATACTAACCGATGCTCTTACGGTGAGGGAAAACATCGTGATAAAACCTGCACATTCAGGCCACTAAATTTGTAATCATGATCCAATCTGGTCACGGAGGTCAGACGGCAGTCGCTCCCCTGTAATCTGCCAAATCATGGATCATGGTCAAGGCGGACCCCGGGCCTTCGCGTAAGGGAGTACATTAACGCCAAAAGATGATTATTATTTTGATTTAATACATATTTTCAAACAACCAGATGCAGTATGAAAGGATACTCACTGCGTCTGCAACCCCCTAAACATCTCAGTGAAGGTCCCAGCGATGGTGTCCACCACCTCGTGGTAGTGTTGCCGGAACGCCATCTCCAGGTCGAGTCCCACGAACTCGGTGAGGTGGCGGTGCGTGTTCGAGTCCTCCGCGCGGAACACCGCCCCCACGGTGAACACCTGATGGTATATTACTTGATATACAAGATCTCCAACTTCGTCTACTCTGTCAAACTTCGCCTGCGCATCGGAGACCCCGTCAAATGTCGTCAATATCGTACAGTCGTAAAATGTGGCGATTTTGATAACCCCGTCATAATTCGTCTGCCTCGTGAAACTTCGTCAATTGTGTTAAATTTCGTCAACTCCGTGAGGTGGCGGTGCATGTTCGAGTCCTCCGCGCGGAACACCGCCCCCACGGTGAACACCTGATGGTTGTTGGTATATTAAACTTATTTACCGAGTTTATCAAACATCGTCAAACTTCGTATAGACCGTCAAACGTCAAGAATTTCGTCAACACAGTAGAACTTCTTGAATCCCACTCACCAGTGTCAAACTTCAGCAACCCCGTCGAACCCCACCCCCCTGTCAAAGTCCGCGCCCACCGCCATCTGCTTGCGACAAACTAGCCAAACTTAGTTCACCTCGTCAAAGATTTTCAACACCGTCAAACTTCGTCAACCTCGTCAAACTATACTATATATTATGTACATATTATAAACTTTTGAAGTCGTCAAGCTCGTCAAACTTCGTTTACCACGTCAAACGTCTTCAACCTCGTCAAACTATACTTCATAATGTACTGTTATAAATAAACGAACTACGTCAACCTCGCCAAACTTCGTCAACCCCGTCACTTCATCAACCTCGTCAAACTATGCAACATAATGTACACTGTTACAAATAAACCAACTTCGTCAACCTCGTCAAACTTTGGAAAGTTCGTCAAACTTCGTCACCCCCGTCAACCTTACCCTGTCGAAGTCGGCAGCTATCGCCATCTGCTTGTAGAGCTGCGGGCTTTGCGCCAAGTAGGCGGCGCCTTTGAAGTACGACACCGTGAACACGTTGGCCCCGCCCTCGGAGGCAGCCGATATTATCTTAGGTGTGTGGATCTCGACGAAGCCTTAAAGAGGAAAACGTATGATTCTTTCAACAAAATTGTAAAGAAAATCATCGTGACACCTCTTACATCCCATAACAGTCCTCTGCAATAAGGCCTCTGCCATAAAAGGGGAGGTTAGTGCCATAATCTCCACGCTTGGCAGGCTTGGAGGTCGCAGTGTTATATAACAATGGAAAACGCTGTCTGTGGGCGAGATGCTTCTAATAACATGAGATTACTGAGGGAATTATCTGATAAATATCTGATTATTATAAAAAAAAATATCTTTTTAATTTCAAACCCTGCCTCCAATAGGCTAATTACGCAACTTTGTTGCTAACAATTATCTGATTTCAATTATTGAAATTGGTTAGCTCTGCGATTCCGTATCGTCGATTTAATGGGTTCAGTTGCTAACAAAATTCCATTGCAATAAACTAAAACTATTAAATAGATCATACGTAATCGCAAAAGTAACAATTTCAATCATTGAAATCAGAGAATTGTTGGCAACAGCGTTACATATTTATTAACCTCCAGGACATTAGTTGCCTTGTAAGACAGCCATGAATGAGCGCTTTCATAATTTGTAACGCGACAACATTATCGTGGACGTCCATATTAAATAATGTCCCCTGCATGCCACCTCACCCCTACATAGTGGACGTCCACGATAATATCTTCACGTTCCATAGGCTGCGGTGACTGCTTACCATCAGGCGGGCCGTAAGCTTGCCACCTTTGTGGTATAAAAATAAATAAATAATAATATTACAAATTTTGAAAGCGGCCATTGGATGCGGTAGATGGTACATTATACTCTTTCGCTCCCAACTTCCTTCCCCCCATCTCACCTTTAGCAGTAAGGATATCGCGGAACAGCCTACACACGGCCGCCTCGACCCGGAATATCGCCTGGCTGGCCGGCGTCCGCAGGTCCAACACCCGGTTGTCGAGCCGGGTGTCCTGGTTCACCCGGATCTTTAGGGCCTCTGGGTCCTGGGGAAGGGTCAGGGTATGAGTTAGATTTAAGCGCTGTCCTAATAGTCAACGGTTGTGTGACGCGGGTTTGTGCTCTCATATTGATCGGCCGATGTTCATCGTACGACCATGGTCGTAGGGCAATTTCCAATTAGAACAGCGCCTTAGATATGGCAGTTTTCTTTTAAAAGAGACTAGCCGTTCTCAGCAGCTTTTATCTCCGGAAACGATAAACTTTACCGCGGGAATCTATTATTTTACCGGGATATATAGTATGACAATTTTTTAAATCGGTCTGGTAGTTATGGAATTTATTCATTAAAAACAAAAACAAAAATATTAATCTTAAACATTTCCCAGAGACAAATATTAGTATAGATAGATAAATTAGTTTGCTCTTGATCTATATCTTGGATGAAACACCAAGATTAGATCGACGATGATGGGGGCTTGACAATATTCACTCTGAAATACAGATGCAGGCAGTAAATTTCACTCCGAACTCCTTCACCTCCTTGGCTGGCAGTGCTAGCTAACATACGATATGAAAATGCTGCGATGGATGTGTGGCATTACACGACTTGACCGAGTCTACAACGAGTATACAATATAGCGTTATATGTCTGTCATGAAATGTCAAACGAACGATTTTTTTTGCGCCTACCGCTAAGGGTATAATGGCACCCTCCGGACTATCGAGGGAGGGAGGTAGATAACTCTTAGCGCGGCCGGTTATGTTGGACTTGCTATGCAAACCTAGGCTCCTACCAGCTAAACCTCTGCCACGGGAGTAGAGCTCGTCTAATTTAAAATGACGCGCCCCACTATCGCATTAACGCACACAAGCAAGTTTAAAATATGGACGCAATACATATACAAATGCCGTTGTAATTGGTCATTCAGTTGCCGGTGAGATTCAAACGTCGGAGCACGCGTCGTTCATTGGCTCCCACACAGATGAAGTGTCGTTATTAATATTTGCACTCACACATCGAAATAAACTAACTAAGTAGTGGGGCGCGTCATCTTAGACTAGACGAGCTCTACTTATAGACGTGAAGGCTATTCAGGTTTCATCGTCCGCGACACCCCATAAGGATGGGGTGCGCACGTGGAATATGAAACGAACGAGTAAGAGCGAACTTTAAAAAACTTACGGCCGATATCGATAGCTCATTCTAAACTACCGCCATCTATTGTCACGGACAGTGAACCTCACTACCAACCGTGGCAACAAACCCGATAACATGTGTAGTGAAAGTGTAGTGAGACTCACATCGCTGATCTCCGGCCTAGCAGCGTCTTCCACTTGCAAAGGCAGCTGGGCCTTCGCAGCGGAGACCACCCAGACCTGGTTGGCTACCAGCTCCACAGCTGATACGGTGCAGGACTCAACTGGGGAGGCTGTCTTGACCACCGTGGCTTCGATGTCTATTATCGATTCTTTTGTTATGCTGGTGGGATGAAAATAAAGATTAGGAATCTAAATAAATAAAATGAATTCCGTCACAGGGCCCTAAACTGTTCAACAACTTTTTTTTTATAATAGACAAAACAGGCTTTTGGCCGCTATCTTAGCTGTTAATAAGTGACGATGCGGCCGAAGATGGAGCATGCCCGTCTAGGAACAGCCTATTCACTCTAGCCTTGAAGGCATCCAGATTATATTGATCAGGGAACACTGTTAATTGCTCTCTGGTTGACTGGTAGAAAAAGCTACGTAGCTTTAAGCCCGCCATTGTACTGTAATGTGCATGAAGTTGTAAATAAATAAATAAGCTGTTCCTAGTCAGGCATGCTCCATCATCGGCCCCATTGTCACTTACCACCAGGTGAGTAGGCGTTCAAATACCTGGCTAGTACAATTATAAAAAAACTAAACGGTCATCCATCCCGTTCAAAATTCAATTCAAAATTTATTTATTGATTAGGACATTAAATATCTCTTTCAATCGTCAAAAAGGAGGGGGGTAGGAAAGTAGGAAGGAAACACACAGTGACACGCTGACCACCCTACGGCCGCAGCAAACCCACCCCACGCCAACCACGACCGGACCGTGTTCGACAATGCCAGGCGTTCCCTCTCCAGACTCTGCGAACATTGCTTAACCTTGGTTATCGATCTCGCAAGCACGCTACCGCTAGGCCAGTGCCGTTTCTTAGACTATAGGTGGGAAGAAAAGGTTTTAGGAGGCCTACCCACGCTGTGTCTTATGGGGACTCACCTGCCTGTGAACTTGACCATCTGTTTGCTGACGCGTTCGCTGACGCTGGCCAACAGCTGGACAGTGGCCACGTTTTGACGCAGCACCGCGAAGCATTGCTTCCCTTTGGCGCGGGAGGTCTGTAGGCGGGCTGTGGGTGACGGAGGGAGGTTTGGAGTTTAGTGGTGTTGAGATTTGCTTACCTACAGTAAAGAATGATAATAATTTGAAGACCTGAGTGCCAGTCTGCCACGCAAGAGGTCCCGGGTTCGACTCCCGGCCGGGAAGAAATTGAAATGATGAATTTTAATTTCTGTTACGGGTCTTGGTGTTCTATGTATAATAAGTATGTATTTAAAAGTATTGAAGTAGTATATCAGTTATCTAGCACCCATAGTACAAGCTTTGCTTAGTTTGGGGCTAGATGGCGCTGTGTGAATTTGTCCACGAATATTTATTTATTTTATTTATTTAATCTTAACTGTTAAAAAAATTCTATTTAGCTTTGTCTGTCATGTAAATATGCTAATAGCTCACAGTAGAGTTCGTCTAATCTAAAATGCCGCGCCCCACTATTGCATTAACGCACACAAGCAAGTTTTAAATATGGACGCAATACATATACAAATGCCGTTGTAATTGGTCATTCAGTTGCCGGTGGGATTCAAACGTAGGAGCACGCGTCGTTCATTGGCTCCCACACAGATGAAGTGTCGTTATCAATATTTGCACTCACACATCGAAATCAACTAACTAAGTAGTGGGGCGCGTCATTTTAAACTAGACGAGCTCTACCTATCTTGTACCTAGCCTAGGCTAAGTGAATAGGTAGGTAGCCTCGGCTTGTAGCCAATCCTGAACAAAATTTCTTAGAACTTTTAACCTCTGCTTCGGCCAGAAATTGACACTGAGCTATTAATTAATGACCTCCATCTTCGGCCTCATCGTCACTTACCACCAGTAGGCTAATTACGTAACTCTGTTGCTAACAATTCTCTGGTTTCAATGTGATTGAAATTGTTACTTTTGCGATAACGTATGACGATTTAACCCTTTCCCCGCCAAGAGTTTTCGTCAAAAACGTTCACCACACGCCACGACAATAAACGTGTCGACATAAAAGTGTCGTCAGGTACTATAACGATAAGAAAAAATAGAGTTAAATTGGTAAGATTTATTTGTCTGATAATATCGACATTGGCGGCGAGGGCACGAAACTTAAACGTCAGATATATCAGACTTTGGCGCTGAAAAGATTAATAGTTTCAGTTTATTGCATTGGTACTTTGTTAGCAACTGAACCCATGAAATCGATGATACGGAATCGCAAAAATAACAACTTCAATCATGAAATTAGAGAATTATTAGCAACAGAGTTACGTAATTAGACTACAGGAGATGGCGGTAAAATTCCTGGTTGTTCTTATAAAAAAACCATAGTTAGACACCACCACCACCACCATCACAGCCCATAACAATCCACTGCAGGACTTCGGGCCTCTCCCACGAAAAGGGAGGTCATTGCCATAATCTCCACGCTTGGCAGGCGGGTTGGAGATCGCAGTGCAGTTGATGTAAATCTACCCAGAAAAATGCTGCTGCCCATCTTTCGGATTTGTCCCTTAGTCGCCTCTTACGACACCCACGGGAAGAGATGGGGTGGTGCTATTCTTAGAGGTGGCGGCACCACACACCACTAGTTAGACACAAAGCAGACTTATACAAAATCTCACCTCTGACCCAAACAACCTTGCCGTCCAGCCCCACATTCAGATCCTTGACATCGGTGTACACCCTGTCTTTGTGCTCTCCCGTGGACTGGATCATCTTCAGTACTCCATACTTCCCGACCGAGACGTCCGGCTCAGCTTCGGCTTGGGGTTGAGGATTGGCAGACTGTGAAAGAGAGAAACATTTATTTGTTATTATTATTACACACTAGATTTCCTACTGTGCCAACCCCAAATGAATGGGATAAGGGCATACTTGAATGCAAACCAATGCTCTTATTGTGGAGAAAACTAATCAGTTGCATGTAAATAAAGCAACAAGGCTGATTTTCCCTTGATGATAAAAATAAATTGATAAATTGTAATGAACTTGACAATATTTAATAAATAATAATAAATAATTGTGGACAAATTAACACATCCTCAAACTAAGCAAAGCTTGTACTATGGGTGCTAGATAACTGATATACTATATTGTATACTTTTAAATTCATACTTAGAACATCCAGACCCGAAACAGAAATTAAAATTCATCATTTCTGCCTGGCCGGGAATCAAACACAGGACCGTACATGGCAGACAGACATAATAAAGGTGAACCTAGTGAAAATATAATCAAAACCCTCAAATGACTGACTAAATCATTTGAGGGTTTTGATAATCAATCAAATATATGATGTATGATGCTTTGTTTTATATACAGTATGAATCTATATAAGCTTAAATCTTTTAAAATAAGCATCAAATTTTAATGCAGTTTTCCACAATAGATAAGAGCGATTCGAGAGGGAGGTTTATAAGCGAGAAAAAAATTGGTAGGCATAAAGTAGGTGTAAAGGTCCGACACCAAGCGAACGAAGTCGCGCCGGGTCCACCAGTATCCATAAATGTGGTCTATTTCAGTTCTGACCTTTGAAAGGTTAATTCATTTGATAGAGTTCTTAATTTGAACTAACAGGCAATTAAATGTCTAATAGGACCACATTCATGTTAATAGATGTTGTATATGCCTATTAGAGATCTAATAAAAAGAACATATTGTATATTTTCTTTGTTGCATGCTGTGAGACATCCAAATAAAATGGAATAAAATAAGAGAGTCTGAGTGATGACCTAAGTGGTTCAGTTGGTTAACATCTGCCGGTCTGCCACGCAAGGGCCTGGGTTCGATTCCCAGCTGAAGAGAAATAGAAATTATGAATTTTAATTTCTGTTACAGGTCTAGGTCTACTATGTATAATAAGTATTTATTTAAAAAATTTATATAAGTCATTTTTCAGTTATTTAACACCCATAACACAAGCTTTGCTTACTTTGGGGCTAGATGGCGCTGTGGGAATTTGTTCAAGCATATTTATATTTAGTGTCTAAGAAGAAATAGCCTTAACTCACCTTATGTTCAGCCTTTTTCTGTTGCTTCTCAGCAGCCTTTGCCGCTTTTTTGGCCGCCTTCTTACTGGATGCGGCGTCACCTTCCACTGTAGCTTGGGGCTCTTCGGACACCACCATTTTGATTTATTCTGTTATTAGATGAAGAATATTTTTATTTATTCTGTATTTGATCAAGTTCCATTATACTTCAAATAAACTTAACATATTGCAAATGGTTTTGAGAGATCACCATCAGACAATAATTGACTCAAACTTGTGTAAAAAGAAAAATGTTTTAATTCTGTTTTTTTTTAATGTTATCTGACAGACAAACAGGCATGGATGGAGGCCACCAGATGGAAAGTGGTCACCGCCGCCTATGGACATCAGCAACACCAGGGGAGTCACCAATGCGTTGCACGCCCCTGAAGAGACCTCTAATATACCTCTTGAACCGATGTCATGTCCAAAGGATACACTGGCTGGTAGCTCATTTCACATACGAGCGAGAAACGTTCTTTCAAACCTTCGCCTGGTGAAACAGAGGGTCTACGTAATGTTACAATGGAGTTCCATCAAGAATGCACTATACAAAATATTAACTACATAAATACGAAACTTTGTAAGGATGGATGGTTGCTACTATTTCTCACAAAAACTACATAACAGATTTTTATGAAATACGTGGCTTATATACCAAAATAACAGGCTACAATTTATGCTGAAATTCAAAAGCAGTTCATTTTAGTTCCTGAAAGAATATGGCACTTATAATTTTACATGGACGATGTCGTAGGTTTGTGTGTGCACTTTTGTGGAAGATATTTTACAGTATGATAGCCAAGAGGTTGACCGCAGTGGTAATTAAGGTAGCGCACAAGAATTAATTAAAATAAATAGAAAATTGTGAAAATATCACATTGTTTTAAAATAGGACCGGATAAGGTTTTAAACTGAATTTTTGTGCCAAAAATCCCACTACTGTGGGTTGTACATCCCTGACTTCTCTTCTCTTACTCTTGCTCTTCTCCACTTTCCCCAGTCTTGGGCATCCTTGGGATCCATCTCGGAGCTGTCCATGCACCTAGACAAGCCCTCCGGAATCTTATACGCTATTAAAAATAGGTACTTACGAACTTATCACACAAATCTTTAATATCTCTCTTGTAAACTGCAGTCGATCTACTAGAGCTCACAGGTCAAAAGTATGGCTAGCCCTGATATAGGGGAACCTTATTAGAAGGTCCTATTAGAAAAACCGGTGAAGCTATATATTGGATATGAAGGAAAGAACTCAAACTTACTATAACAATAATAACGCAATATTGGAACAGATTTCGTCGTGATAGCAGTTACCTTGATATAGGATTCACATTTACGCTGACCGAGGTGTATTATAAAAACAAATAAATATTGTATCCTGCTAAGTATTTCAAAAATGCTTACGGAATTTCGTCATTATGTTTTGAAATGGATTATAAATAAGAAGAATTTTGAATGTACTTATCTTACCTGTGTAACAAAGTGCACTATTTATCGCTTGTAAATTTAAGACACATACGTGGTGATAAATACCGCTAAAATGATAAAAACACTTGTCTCAAAGTAAAATAGGTTATCGCAAATCTAACCTCAAAACGATATGTCAAACAAATGTCAAGTTCTTTTTTCGGAAGCAGAGCAGACAATGCAGTGGGCATAACTCCTATTCAGCCATGTGTGTAAATGTATGGAGACGCATGGGAGAACCCAAAGCAGCATCGAAACTGCCGACCTACTTAGGAATTACGCATCAACAACTCCATGCTAACATACAAGTCATAACCACTGGCTAACCGAAGGGACTTTGCCTCCCTCTGTGTTCTACCGTCTGTACAAGGGAAAATGTTAAAATGGATTCTGGTGACCATAGCGCAATTTCGCCATCGCACCACCGCTGGGGACTGCGTACTCATCCCCACTACGTAGACCCTTTGTTGGTCACTACACGAAGGTTCAAAAGAACATTTCTCGCTCCCACGATTCGGCGTGGAATGAACTCCCAGCCATAGTGCTTCCTTTGAACTATACCTAACATATAGGACCGTCCAAGAGGTAACTTTAGAGACGGGCAACGAATTGGTATCGCTCTTGATGTTGCTGATGTCCATAGGCGGCAGTGACCACGCACCATCAGGTGGCCCGCTTGCCTGTTTGTCTGCCGTATAACATAAAAGAAATGTGCCGAAGCTTCTGCTCTAGGGCATCTAGGGCATTTAATGCCATCAGGATTAGGAGCTTTATTTTTGCCAGAAAGCCGATTTACCGCAGCAACAAGCTCCCCTTCTGTTCTGACATCTCTTGGTAATATGAATAGGGAGCTTGGTATCGCCGTAATTCGGCCTTTCGGCGACGAACTAGTTAAGCCGATAATAAAACCATGCTTTTTGAGGGCAGAGGATCTTTGCGTCAGTCCTGGTTGTGCTCTAGTGCGATAGGGGCCGCTTTCCTTTTTTTTTATTAGACAAGACAGGCATTTCATCACCATGTCACCTGTTGATCCTTACCAACACCACTGTCACTTGACGATGCGACCAGTCTACTCACTCTAGCCTTCAAAGCGTCCAGATTATATAGGTCAGGGAAAGAACACACTTGCAGCACGGGCGTAGGGGGTTTTGGTTTTGGGGAAAGTTCAAGATTAATGTGCATAAATTTCGATTTGTATCTCCCCCCCCTTAAAAGATGGATCAATCGTAATAAAAAAACGAAGGTGAGCGTAGCAGTGTGAATATTTACAAAAAGGGCGAGCGCAGTGAACTCGAAAATTTTTGGAATACTGGCCCTTCAAATCCGAATTGATGATAGTATGAAGTACCTACATATTTAAAAAATGAGCGAACGCAGCGAGCTCGAAATTTTTCCAATTTTGGATTTAATGACTCGAGGTGAACGTGATACCTAAATGTTGTTAAACCAATTACTGAGTGTGCGCAGCCAGCTCGGCTCTGATGCTTTTCAGACCAAATTAAACACGCAGTGCCGTTTAACCCCATGATCCCCCCCCCCCCCCTCGCTTCTCCCATGACTTGCATTAAATATGTTCTATTCTTTACCCATACGCATCATCAAGGTCGAACTAAGGTTGAAAAGAGCTGGAAGATCCACCATAAGGATAAAGCGCTCCTACTCCTTCTTGTACACCTCACTTGGTCTTCAGCATCCTTGATCGTGAGTTACTTATTCAATAACCAAAAAGATGTAACATAAAAGTTCAAAAAGGCAACGATCTCAAAATATTCTTTCAGTAAATTTGTCAGAAGTGTCAGACTTCAGAGCCGTCAGCGTCAGTGACTGCGGGTCACTGACTGAGGAATTCTTGCAAACGCAAATTGTTCCAAACAATCCGGTGCAATAATTGTTTGTAATGTTTAAATTTTCTGTTCAAAATGTCCATAAACACCGCTGATCGCGTGTGGTATAGTACAGTGCTGTGTTGCAAGCGGCCCTCTGTTCTTGATTCGGTAACATGCCAATTTTCACTGCCAACGTGCCTGGAGTTCTCAAAGTGGGTGACAAGATCGAAATTGGTGGGAAGATCAAGGAGAATGCTCGAAAGTGAGTGAAGTTGTAGGTAGTTGGTGGCCATATTTTATAAGCTTGTTGGTGTTCATATTTTGACCGCCAGGTGTGTCCGTTTACAATCGCTTCTTATTCAAATTCATAATTTATTTATTGAGTATGACAATAAACATTATAAACTTTCAATCGTCAAAGAGAAGGCGATAATAAAGTAGGAATGAAACACACAGTGACATGTTGGCCGCCCAATGACTGGAGCCCAATGAATGACCCCACGCCGACCACGGCCGGACCGTGTCCGACAATACCAGACCGAGCCGGTCAGTGCCCGACCATGTCAAGCGGAGCAGTACCAGTAAATAGAGTAAAATATTAAAGGAAGTTAAAGACAAGATCTATACGAAATCGTGAGAAGGCCCGTCCCATTTGAAGTATTTATTACAAGAGCGAGCATCAATATACCTTTACCTTTAGCACAAGTAACATAGCTTGTTTCTTTTGATGTAGTCCAAAAACGCCCTGTAAGAGATCTTTCAGACAGAGAGCGCTCACGCGGTCAGGCGATCCGCGTTCGCGTTCTGCGGTACGATCAACGGTACATTGACATACCCACACAGCAGGCGGTCAGACCGTGTCGGTCAACCAGAACAAATTCGAACGCAGACGAGAACGCGGAACGCCTCACCGCGTGCCTGCTTTCTGCCTGAAAGATACCTAAGAATTGTCGACGAGATGTCAAGCTGTGTGCTTGGGGTATCGATGGAGGTCAAAGTGCTTCGACCTCAAGTGGACGGAATAATTCTGCCCCTACTTGCGTGTTCTACCACTTATATAACGGTCTTTGTTTCGAGGATTATCTTGACATGATATTTCGGCTATTTCTACGATCGCACCGTTCGCCATCGACAGGGAGTTCATACTCACACCTTAAAATCCGGAAAGATCGACTGCAATTTAAAAGAGAAATATTAAACATTTTTGTGACACGTTTGTAAGTGCCTATTTTTAATGGCGGCGGTTAATATTGACGAGGCTCTTAATTTGATTTGAGCGATGGATTGATTTAACTGCTTATGATGAGAGGATGCCCAAGACCGGGCGAAGTGGAGAAGAAAAGCAAGATTAGAAGGAAAGCCGGGGTTGAGCGCTTGGATATGCAACCCGTAGCAGTGACATTTATTTATTAGCACAATAATTCAATTCAAAATCTTATCCTGTCCTATTTTAAAACTGATATTTTCACAGATTTCTATGTATTTTAATAATTTTCGCGGGAGTCGCGGGCTACCTAAATATTTTTCGTGGACGACTGGTAGACCACGGTCGACCTATTGGCCATCCCTGTTCTAAACCGTTCTCTTTGCAGGATGTCGGTGAACCTCTGCGCGCAGGAGGGCGAGGAGCCTCGCGACGTGGTGCTGCACTTCGATGTGCGCTTCCACCGCGACAACATCATTTCGCTCTCGCGGAAGAACGGCGTATGGATCGGCAGCGGGAACTACGACACCAATTACAACATGTTCGTGCCTGGTGAGTGGCGTTAGAGCTTATTAGACCATGCGATACTCAGTCTTGGGCCTTATAAGAAAGCTCACCGTTACCCAAAGGGCAATGGAAAGGGCTATGCTCGAAGTCGCGTTGCGTGATCGAATCAGAAACGAGGAGATCCGCAAGCGAACCAAGGTTACCGACATAGCTCTGAGGATTGCCAGACATAGATCTCTGGGGGAGGCCTATGCCCAGCAGTGGGCGTCTTCTGGCTGATATGATGATATTCAGTCTCGACTAATTGGACTGGCTTACTGACTAATTAGACAAGCTCATTATTACACTGCGCAGAATACTAATCGTTAATCGTGGCATTAATGTCCTGGTTGTGCTCTCGCACACGAGGGCCCAGGGTCCGCCTTGACCATGACCCAGGATTTGGCAGATCATTTGCGTTGGTTTGGTCACTTGTCAAGGTCAGGGATACTTTTGACATGGGTGCTTAAACCTTTCTGCGGAAGGTTTCCCGCAGGAGACAAAAGTGATCGCTCGGATAGTGCCTAGTAATTACAGTGGAGCGACTGCCAACTGACCTCCGTGACCCTGTTACAAGGGGAACCTGATCAAATTGGATCATGGTTACACATTCAGTCGTCTGAATGTGCAGGTTTCATCACGATGTTTTCCCTCACCGTAAGAGCATCGGTTACCATTCAATTAATGTACACAACTCAGAAAGGAGTCATTAGTACACGGCTGCAGTGATATTCGAACCAGATACCTCTCGCTTACCAGTCTGTAACCACTCGGCCATCACGTCGCGGTGCCGAAATTCGACTAGCCTCAAAGCACGAAACGGTCACCCATCCAATTACCGGCATTGGTGTGCGTTGCTTAACTACAGTTATCTCACAGGCACACTGCCACTAGATCAGAGCAGCTCGTATCTGTCCCTGGGCCTTTATTATGTATTCCTGTCTCAACACTGCCACCTCCCAACAGGTACAGTGTTCCGCATAGTGTTCGAGATCAAGGACACCGACGTGATCACCATCTACTGCCAGGGCAAGTTCCACTCGAACTTCCTGCCGAAGATCCCGCTCTCGATGGCGCGGTACATCGTCGCCTGGGCGGACGTGGAGCGGATCACGCATTGCTACTTCCATCTGGTGGGGATGAAGGTATGACCTCTTTCAATTCAATTCAATTCAATTCATTTATTCGTGGTACACAGGTTATGCAGTTGTTACAATTTTAGTAGATGGGTCCTCTGTGACCTGCCATCGGCATACAAATTTAGAGTGGGTAATTTAGAATTTAAATAATTTCATATACATTAAATATTCAACAATATAAAATTAGTATTAAATAATCATTATAAGATTTCACTATTCAATGTCATTATTAATTAAATTGTCAATAGAAGATTGTGTCAATAATAATTTGTTTGTCAAATAAAAATATAATGTCAAAGTAATTTAAAAATTCTTGATAATCGTCTTGGCGTTAATGTTCCGGTGGTGCTCTCGAGAACGAGGGCTCGGGGTCCGCCTTGACCCCGACTTAACATCTAGGATTTGATAGATCAGATAATTACAATGTGCCATCTGACCTCCGAGACCCCAGCTACGAGAGCTACCAGGGGAACCTGACCAGATTGGATCATGGTTACACATTCAGCCGCTTGAATGTGAAGGTTTCACCACGATGTTTTCCCTCACCGTAAGACATCGGTTAGTATCCAACTAATGTTCGTAACTCAGTAAAGTGTCATTGGTACATGGCCGCAGTGGGATTTGAACCCGGCACCTCTTGCTTGCGAATCGGATTCCGCTACCACTCGGCCACCGATGCTACTGAAACCTAAACTCGTTAATGACACTGAAAATGTGACGCCCTAAATGCTTAAGAATATCTTAATTGGTCACCTAAGTTTAGTGCAATCGGCCATAAGAGACTCTTTAACCACTCTACAACAATGCAGGTCGGTGGGTTAGGCTAATATTGTATTTAGGGCCGATTGTTCAATCCTCAGATAAAATATATCAGTCTGATAAGTTATTATGCGACTAAAATAAAAACGTACCAATCATTTACTTCATGTATATGCGAAGTTTGTTTTAATTTGGCAGAATATTACTTTATTAGTCGGATAAATGTTATCTGAGGATTGAAAAATCGGCCCTAAGAATCACAAATATACATTACGTAGGTACCTACTTACTACTGCTAGTAAAGTTGCAGCTTTCAGGTGGGCAGTTTGCTCACCTAGAGTGGCAAAGAACTTGTTTCCATAATTCTGAGAAGTTATTCTATCGCACAGCCGCCAGAGGATGAGCACAAAGGCGGGAATTCCCCACCGCTGCAGCAGCGCGCCTCGCCGATCGGAGACACCAAGAGGTGGTATGTACAGTCTGGCTGGAGATTCCACTAGTTTTCAAAATGGAAAATGTCAAAGTAGGCTCTGTTAAGCCTGAGAAGTACCACAGCCTGCTTGCATTTTCAGGTTTGAAGGAAAAGGTAGCCAGCGCAATGAGGAGTTTTCCAGTAGGTATTGATAGTTTGTTTCAAAAAGCATCAATAGATGGCGCTCCTACAATTTTGATTCAGTGATTTCAGTGATTTCATGCAGCCAAGTAATACTAAACTTGAAAATAAAGTGTTTATTAATATAAACATAACTGTTAAAGGTTGAACGAAGTGTAAAAATAAATATTTTTAGAAGTATAGTGCCAACTTCAGTTCCATTATTATTACAACCTCCAAAATGGTTGAAAACTATTGACAAATATAATATTATCCAATACAACGTACCCAGTGTTTATATCCTGTTTGCTAATAACCTATTTCAAGCGATTATCAATTACCAAAATTGTCGGGACGCCATCTAGTGAGTGGTCAGGAATGCCTTAAATACATATTGGAAAACTCCTCATTACAGGCGTGACGCATTTCATCTTAGTCCTCAAAGTGAAAACGCACCTGCGGTTCTGCTTTTTTGTTGCCTGCAACCTAAATGCAACAATGGTAGATGATATGGGTGACAGTTACGCATACCATCAGGTGGGGTGTCTGCTCATGTGTCACTGCGCAGGTTAAACAAAATATGGAACCGGCTTCAAAGGCAGCGGCGCAGGAGTAATGCGCTTCAGTTGCGATTGCATTGACGTAGTGTTGCTCATTTTTATTTATGTAGCTACATTCTACAGGCCAATGAAATCGCGGAAAAGAGCTAGTCTTCAATAATCCCTCTTATCATTATCATGATTTCAGCTGATAGAGGCCCTCTGCTGGGCATAGGCCTCCCCCAAATATTTCCGACACCTTTCGAATTCAGCTGGTACCTGCGACCTTTTCGAATCTCTAATTCACCTCATCGTGGCATTAATGTGCCGGAGGCGCACGAGGGCCCGGGTTCCACCTTGCCCATTATTCTGGATTTGGCAGATCAGATAATTAAAGTGGAGCGACTGCCATTTAAATTTGTGACCCTGCTGGGGAAAATGACCAGATTGGATCACGGTTACACAGTCGCCTGAATGTGCAGGTTTAATCACAATGTTTTCCCTCACCTTAAGAGCATCAGTTAGCATTCAACTAATGAACATAACTCAGAAAAGAGTCATTGGTACATGGCCGCAGTGGAATTCGAACCCGGTACCTCCTGCTTACGAGTCGGATACCTTAACTCGGCCATCGACGCTCCCGTACTCTCTCTTACCCCTAATCCAACAATATTCCATTAATCTGCAGCGCAATAGCCAAATCCATGCACACTCCGAAGGTCAACTCGAAGAAGGCGCCTGGCTCTCCACATTACCGCTCCTCCAACGACAGTTCGGACGAAGAGCCTGCTAAAGGGAAGCTTCGGCCGAAAGGCGAAGGACGAGCGGACACCTTCTTCTACGAGACCCTGATGTGTCAACCGCCCCAGAGGAACTTCGGCTCGCCCGATCGCCGACGACACCTGTCACGATACCAAGCGGAATACGCCAGGAAATACACCCAAGAAGTTTCCGACACGGAGAAAAACGAGAGCGAAGACTACACGGACGAGATTGCGTCCAAAAATTTCGAGTCCTCCCAGGCTGAATCGGAGGAGACGCCAGAGTATGGATTAAAAAAAAGAAGGGCGCGCGGGAAACTGGCGCAGGTTGTCAACTTCATGGGCAAGAGTTCGAAGAGAAATTAGGCGTTTTGGTGCTCTGTCTTCTAGTGTATTTTGATAGGTTTTTCTTTTGTATTTTTTCGTGTTACTCGTTTTTTATTTTATTTTGATAAATCATAACATAATGTTGCGATTTTTGTCGTTTTAATCATTTCGTCTTGCCTTCTTGCGTCATTGTTTTAGCGGATACAGCAGCCGTACCGTCGATCTCCGTTTGTTCGCCCATCTCGATGCAATTGAGTATGGACCAAGGGCAATGTATTACAAATATAGACGCCATGTAGACTCAGTATCCTAGTGTCATGTACAGGTTGCGGCACGTGAGTCGAGCGGTGACTGTTAATGCGCAGAAGTCATAAATAAGACTCTACACATGCGCAGCTATCCCAGCTACTTTGGCTATCCCCTCGCTCGACTTACGTGCCGTGGCCTGTACCTACTTACCTATGACATCACCGAAAAGGTTGGTTAAATAAAGCAGTCATGATTTTGTCAAAATATATTTATTTGTAAATGATGGGTATTACAGAGCTCATAAATTAATTAATTTAACAGTTTAATCCATGGGTTTCAGTGGAATCCATGGATTTCTCCATCTTTTGCTCGCAAGCTGGCGTACAAATTCGAGTTTTGCAAACAGCTGATCTCAAACTGTAGTGTACCTACAGACGACAGCATATCAACCTATTTAAAACCAGTATAAAAGGAACAAAAAAGGAGGAGGGGGAAAAGGGGGAGTGGTTTTAAATTCTATGGAATAACAATTTGGATACTGACATGTAATGTTATTTTAAACTGTATCATTTTGACATCAATGTATTAATTTGACATTCATGCTAAGTATTGATATTGGCAATATTCTCGTGGCACATTTTATTACTTTAAGGAATAATAATGTACTTAATTTATTTATATTGAAATAGTGGACCCGGCGCGATTTTGTTCGCGTACCTACTTTTACCCCTTTCGACCCCTTCTTTTTTGCTTAAAACCTTCCTCTTGAATCACTCTATCTATTGTTGAAAACCACATTAAAATCCGTTGTGTAATTTAAAAGATCTAAGCATACAGAGATAGACACATAGGGACAGATGGCGTGAAGCTACTTTGTTTTATACTTTACCAATTTTAATACTGACATGTTATTATTGAATTTAATGACATTCCCATAGTTATAAATGCTTGAAAACTTGTAATTTGATGATGAATGAAAAAAGAATGTACTAATGTTGACATGTAAATTTCTAATTTATGAAATAAATCAATGCACGACTATAGAGACTCATCTCTTACTCATCTTATACTGGTTTTGGGTAGCTCTATATGCTGTTAACTTTCTGTAAACATAAATTTACAATGTAATTAATAGGTATTAATTACATTGTAATGGTGCACCTCCTATTGTTGTTTTACCTTATAAACACACAGAGTTACGAATCTTTATAGAAAGTAAAACATAAATAATTTCAATTTCGTAATGTTATAAACTACCGCGGTTATTATCACACATTTTAAGGGTATGCTCCGGGTTTCCTTGCCTACCTTTGTTGACTAGTAGCCCGATATTTCGACACAGTTGCATGCATTATAGTCACGGGATAAGCGGGAAAGCAGAAAGCGGGTAGATCGACTTCGGCCGCTTTATCGCTAACCAAGATCGTCCGGCACTCGCAGCTCTCCAGTCGGCCCGTGACCATGATGCATGCAACTGCGTCGATATACCGGGCTACTCGTCAACAAAGGTATAATCCGCGTCATGAAAGAAAAGACTTGTCAAATGGCAGTGGAGGGGATTTCGCGCAGGTAATCGCCTACTGCGCAAGTCGAACCACGTGACCCGCGCCAAGTCTCTTCTTACATGACATTAGTTATACGCGGTAGGAAACCCGCGGAACATACCCTAAAAATTTCAATTCCATAGTTATTCACCGGATACGACTTGCTTTTAAATAATCAAATTGGTTTTACTTTGTTGATTCAGTGACCACATCTGCAATATGGTCTGAAAAATTGGCTATGGGTATGGTGAGGGACGCCGGAGGGGCGGAGGGCGCGGGGGGCGCGGCGGGGGCGCTCGGCGCTATGAGCGCTATGGGTGCCTTCTCTGAAAAATTAAAAAAGCCGTTAGAAACTACAGACTCATCATCATCACCAACATCTTGGCGTTATGTCCTGGTTGCGCTCCCGTGCGGTACGCGAGGGCCCGGGTCCGCCTTCCTACTCTTCCTGGCCCACTTCGCTAGGTTTTCGGCATCCTTGGTGGTGAGCTTGTTGGCACGTGTGCCATTCTTGACGACGTAAAGCCATCGCTCCCTCACAAGGGGAGACTCTTTCTTGGCCGACTCTGTAGCGACATTTATCGCTCAAATAGAGAAGCTTAACAATAGGAGCGTACCTACACGAGCGCATAGTTGGCAAGCACTGCACATAGATGGCGCTGACAAAGGTCGTCCAAACAAACTCTCAAGCTTTCATGCTGTCGTACATCGCGCTAACTAGTGTTCCAACTTCCGTGATATAAATACCATCGCACGGTGTTCGCAGCCCATGCATATGGCGTGTAGCATCCGATGAAACCTTAAAAGCCTTCCCGGCTATAGGTAGCTAGGCAGAGTTTAGCTGGTAAGCGGATCTAGGTCTCTTGCGAATCCAGCATAATCAACCAGCCGGCCTCGTTGGTACACAAGAGTGTTCTCTGCCTCCCTCCCTCGATAGTCCGGAGTGCCATTATACCCTTTGCGGTAGATGCAAAAACAAAAAAAGTTCATCTATCGGACACGGACCCTTGGTCCCCAGCCGGGCTATTCAATTTGACTTTTATTACTTACACACATATTTTTGTATTTATTATTATTTACCAATATTATGGCTACGATCGAGCACTATATCAAAGAGCTCGTTTGTCTTGACGAGGATCTATTCCAGCACAGCTAGCGTAAGAGTGTCCGCGACAAAACTCGCGCCGCGAGAGCGCGTCTGTATCTTTCTCTCAGTACTAAGATGTAAGAGATAGCAGTATATATGTCGCGTCTTTTCTAGCATATCGCGCGCGAGATCACACTTGACCTAGTCTTGCTGATAAAGCCTATCCCGTACCTATAACGTACCTATAACGCAGACGGAGGCCTGCGGGGTGTCACACGGCAGCCCGTACACGAGCCCAGAGAGATGGTCCACACGATCTAAGTTCAGACAGGGGCTGTCCATCGTGAACTCCTCATCCAGCCAGGGTGCCACCTGCGTAAAAGCAATAGTAAAGGTAGTGGTTTCATGCGCCTTTGAGGGACTCTAGGACTCTATATTATTGTTGTAAAGTGCGTTTTGCGAAGAGTTTATTCCGAACAAACACCAGAGGGAATCTTTATAAAACCTGTCGCAAAAATAATCGGGCATATGGGCAATTTTATACAATAGAGACAATTTGGGGACCTCGGATCTCTCTCTGGGAACTTTTTGGGTACAATCTGATTAAGCAAATCTACAGCATGGATGGAGGTCTAAGCTACGCGTCGACTAGTCCGCACCGCAAGAGCCGCACGCGCCGCACGCGCCGCACGCATCGCATTGAGATATTGCTGACGTTGCTGATGGCATGGCCACACTGGCCGCACCGCACGCACCGCAATTGCGGGCAGGGATGCCAACTGTGTATCATGGTTTGGTCTAATAAATGACACTTAAAGCTTAGATGGTAACCCCGATTGCTCTTTCTCTTTGCTCTAAAAAAAATTAAAATCTTTGCTGACTGTCGGTACGGGTTATCCCTCTATATTTATAATATTAGTTCATTAAAGTATCATTTAATTTCTTGTAATGGATATTGATGAAGACATGTTGTTTGTTGGCAGATGAAGAGGAACGTAAACCCAAATAACGTCAAGCATGGGTTCATAAAATAAATATGGAGAGACCAATATTTTTTTATTACATTCGTATGTTAAAAATCTAGTTTCATAGTTTCCGAGATATTCTCAAGCCCTATTTGACAAAACAACATACAAAGTTTAGAAGGGCTGTAGTGCCAGAAAAAGACTGGTAGTTTGTTTAAGGTAAGCATATATTATTAATTGGTACGTATTTACATATTTCCTACATTATTATTAGGTACTATTAATTATTTACACTCCGTTGCAAAAAAACGGACAAATAGGTCAACTTTCATACAATCCTTCGAAGGCCATTTAAAATGGTAACGCGGGCAAAAGCTAAACTGTCATAAAAACGATTTCTACGCGGGCGTGCTTGCGGGCAAAAGCTGGTCAAAATATATTTCCAGTTTTATTGATCTTAAAAATACTTTTCTTTGTTCTATTTCAATTTCAAAACCAAACCTCAAAAACATATTTATATCATAACACTAGTGGACCCGGCGCGACTTCGTACGCGTACACCTATTTTACCCTTACCAACCCTTTTTTTCTTACTTAAAAACCTACCTCTTGAATCACTCTATCTATTAAAAAAAACCGCATCAAAATCCGTTGCGTAGTTTCAAAGATTTAAGCATATAAAGGGACATAGGGACAGAGAAAGCGACTTTGTTTTATACTATGTAGTGATTATTACTTACTTATTTCAGATATATTACTGTTCAAATTTGTACAAGCATTCAAACCGTCTGCACGAGTCGGATTGAGCAGAGCAACTATACCTACGAGGGGCCACGAGTTGCTGATACATACAAAATCAAAATGCATATTTAAAAAGCGTGTAAAGGAACATTATGTGCCTGAATGTTATACAATACCTGTATTTATTTTATTATGTATATATATATATGTTTATTTATAAATATACTATATTGTGTGTATTTAGTATCTCATTTATAATTTATGTAGTTTATTAAATATAGATATGTTTTTAAACTAATGCGCACGTCTCATCCCCTATAATCTATAATGTCCCTCTTCTATAGGCCTGCTGGAAGAGAGTTCTTCTTAGAAATAAGTAGTGCCTGTTGTGTCGTCTTTAATTTTGTAATTTCTGTATACTATATTGTATGCAAAAATTATTACTTTTTATATTGTGTGCAATAAATTGTTAAATAAATAAATACAACAAAGAGTAACATCTAGGATCTACGAGCTCATCTAACTTAAAAGGTCGTCAATTACAATCAAATTACAATAATTTTTAGGACCTAAATGGTTTACTGTAAACATTTAAGTTTTATTCAATACTAGCAGCCGCCCCGGCTTCGCACGAGTACCACTACGGGTATACGGTTTACTTTCAAGCAAAAATTATTCGATTCCTCACACGACCGCTGCGTAGGGAGCCGACCGCGTGAGTAAGCCGCGCGGCACTTTAATTCTTGACATTGACTCCCCTCCACGTACCCCGTGCTGCCTTGATAGTCGAGCGGACTGAGCGGCGAACACGCGACTTTTTTCTAATATTCACATTTTTAAACTCGTGATATCTTTCGAATGGAATGTCTGAATTGAATAATTCAAAAAGTTATATAAAGGTATTGAAGCAGTCGTGAATATAAAGTAATTGATTTTGATAAGGATTATAGCTAAGGTACAAATAAAGAGCGTTTTTTAGCGGCGGCAATTCAATTAAATTTTAAAAATAAAAGACCATTATTGTGACATAACTATAATAGTTAGATATATACTGTTGCAACACTTTATGTAGATAATAATGTGTTCTGCAAAGTCGTAGTACATTATTTTGTTCTATCATCAATAGTTTTCGCAGCACACGCGTTGTAAGGAATTTTTTGGGTATTTTTTTACACCTTGGATTACATTATTGGAGTTTTAGTAATGATCCATAATTTTTTAGAAAATATAATATAACTTATGTCACCCGGGGATAGTGTAGCTTCCCAACGGTGAAAGTATTTTTGAAATCGGTCTTGTAGTTTCGAAGCCTATTCAATACAAACAAACAAAAAATCAATAATATTATTAATCAATATCTACTTAGTTACTTTTGGGTTTTGAATTTTTGAGGTACTTAGGATTTGAATTTTTCTTACTAAGAAAGTTGTCAAAATAATGACCACACTACAATATTTTAGAGTAAATGTTTTATTTTAAATATCGAATTTTTATTCAATAGCTACATTATTAACGGTTTTGAAATTGTCTCCCAACAGCCGTGTCATTCTATTGCTGAAAGATAGGTATCTCCTACTATTGAGTACGTCTCAGCCTGAACTTCGAATTTTAATAGCATTATAAGAGTAGGTATAGTATTCTGTACTATACCCACTCTTATACTAGTATTGCGCACGAAAGTTAGCTGAGTCCTGATATGTAGATCTAAAAATTACAGAAAGATACATTGGATTATCAATGTTCATGCTTTGCTTCTTGGCTTTACAAAGCAGACACTTTTTGTGCTGGTAAGTGTATGTCATCGCCGTCGCCGGCGCTGACACCGGGTCTATCTGATTGTCTGTGTTTGTGGCACTATATAACTCTTTACAGCGGTATGCCTATGCATACCGGCCATACGAATGGATCTGGCAAACTGCGTTTAGATTATAAAATTCTTTGGCCGGGTTTACATAAAAAGACGTAAATTCGAAAATTTCAGAACAAGGCGACTATGGAGTGACCAACTAGAAAAAGTTACTGAATTTATTAATTCTTAATATTTAGTGTGTAGCACTAAAAAATCGGGTGTTATGTTAATTTACACGTTTAATAAATTGAGTAATGAAACGTGTAATAACACTAAGAAATAAAAACGGACCTCTTTCCTGATACAGGCTGATTGATTGTTAGGTACCAACAATCGTGACTAAGCCTTCGATATTATCCGCGATGTCTCACACCACATTAACCATACATCTAACATATTAAAGGTATATTAAAAATTCACATCACAAATTATACACGGTACATATCACTACCGCGATGTAAAAGGTAGGCAGCGCCATCTAGTGACATCAAGCGGAACTATATATAAAATGTATGACTAAAACAGTGTGATGTTAAAATACGTTCAACAATGTGCATAATATGGAAGATGCGAATATTGTAATTGAAATGGAAATAAGTCAATACAACAAGCGTTCTGTTTAACTTAATGAAACTTAACAACAGTAATTCGAGTAGTAAATCAGGGCTAGACCCTACTCGCCGGACTCATGCAGCACGGATCCAAAATAATTGAACTTCTATGTTCTATTGCCATTTACGCTGTTTATACGAATGGTTTCAAGATCCGCGCTATAGCTAGCCATATAGGTCTTCTTTTGGCGACGTTCAGCTTTAAACCACAGTAGATCTGTATATAATACCTGTATTTGATCCGTATATCCCCTAGTGTTGCTGATGTCCATAGGCGGCGGTGATCACTTGCCATCAGGTGGCCCACTTGCCTGTTTCTCAGCCGTATAAAAAAAATTATACAAACTTCAATATGTAATAATCTCAACAGTGTGGCTTCTGCACCACCCGTTATTTTATAGGTCATCAAAATAAGTATTATTTAAGCTACTCCATAGATGCTCTGTTCTAGGAACAACAAACATTGGGCCAAATATTGGCAATGTTTCCAAGTCAACCAGAACTAAATTTATTTTTCTTCAATTTGACTATTACTTATAATATAACTTATTGTATGAAAATAGCATTTAAAAATTTACTAGTTCCTAATTTATTTTGTCGCCAAAGTCTAAAAACACATTAAAAAATTTCTCCACGCTATCTCCCAATTTCGCCAGTATGACGAAAAAATTATCCAATGTGGCAACACAGTCAACGAGAATTTATTTCTTCAAAAGAGAAGATTATATTTTCGATTGCTCTATGCTCCAAAATCTTTGGTTTTGAGCAATTATCTAGAACTCTCAGTCACAAATTTAAAAAAAGTAACAATTGGCAATAGCAGAAGGTTCGAATCAGGGCTGTCCAACTCTCATTTCCTTAATGTGTACAATAGAGCTTTGGAAAAAAAAACTAGGATGTCTCCATCTCTATTTACTCATACTAAAAAAAATTTGTCCCTTTCCCCCCATCCCGTGCACGACGATAAATGAAAAGCGACTTTATTCTTTACTTATTAAGGATTAGAATCAACTGTAGTAGTTGCTTGTGAGAAAACAACTGACGACCGACTAAACAACGCAGAGAATAAATTTTTTTCCGCGATGGCGCCAAAGTAACAAACCAATATTGTTGTATTTTGTGAATTTTGTGTGCCCTGTGACGCGACCGACGCTGTTTTCACTCCTAAGCATTTACAATTTTTAAATTACTATTAGTTATTGAAGAGTTCAGTGAAATTAGGTTTGTGTGGGAAGTAATAAATTTGCAGTGCGTTTAGCGTTTTAAATCTGTACTTTGTGTTCGTGTTCGTATTAAGTGTATTCACGGCCCTTCTGTAATTCTGTATGTATTTTGATTTTGTGAGTATTTCCCTTTGATTTTTCCATTCAATCCTCCGTTTAACAAAAGTTGGTAAAACTTCAATCTAATTCTAAATTGTTTGCAATCCCGTACACAAATAGTTCTCGTTTACAGGTATGGATAAACCATTGTCGATTCTTGCTCGACTATCATCGTGCCAGTATAATAATAAATTAAAACACGTAAACGTGTTTGTGTAAGTCCGTCATTTCGCTCCTGACGATATTGCTATAAAACGATACTATCATCATCATCATCATCATATCAGCCGAAGGACGCCCACTGCTGGGCATAGGCCTCTTCTATCAATACTCCACCCCAAAGTTGCTTAATTGTTTAGATTTCAATATTTATTGCTTCATAAGTTAGGTAAACATTATTAACCCTTTACTGCAAATATAAACCTAAAAGGATTTGCGTTATCTTAAACCTCCAAGTTCCAAGAGGCTTTGTCCAGAATTGACCTCACAATTTTATAAGTCTTTTTTCCTCAGCGCCCCCCTTTGCTACACTCCAACCGACTTCACTTAATTCTAATGCTAAATAGGTGTTTTAGGTTGTAGATTTTGCCAAATCCAATTTTGCCCTGCACAAGCACCCCCCGCAAGAGCTACATCCATCTGTTGATGTGCTAAGCTCTTCCACAACCCAATGTGCCCCCGTTATGAGAACTTTGATGAGTTTTATGCTGACCACCTCTCAACACCGTCCACATCTTTTGATGTGGGAGCCTGTTTGAGAGAACAGTCAGTCTACTGTTCACCAAGGCCTTGTACATCTACAGATCTATTGAGCTCTGAGCAACAAGAGTGACCTTTCATTGTTAGCTCCATACCTCTTTGGGAGTTTGCTACTCTTATTCGTAGGAGTAGATGTAAAATGAAAAGGAAACCTGATGAAGGAACTTTTGTTAAATATTCCTAATATATCTTAGACTAGCAATGATTTTATTTTCCAGCATTTGACAGACATTTCACCTACTAAATCTGAATCAGCCAAGCTGTGTGTTTTGTTGTTTGATGAAATGGTTATTAGTAAAAATTTATCTTTTAATTTTCAAACCGGATTAATAGAAGCCTTTGAGGATCTTGAATCCAGAAAACTTTCTTCAAATGTTGCTGACAAAGTAAGTTTTCATGGCCTCTTTAGTAATTGTAAAATACTAATAGCTTTTTATTTTGTTGAAGATGGTGTTAAAACCTCTAATTTCAAGAATATTAATGTCAGCTGTTTTCAGTAATGGATTTTCAATTAGAGTCACAATTAGTGACCAAGGATCTGCCAATGTTGCGGCAATAAACTCATTGATATTAGATACTAGAGCTGAACAATTGCATAACACTATAGTAATGATGCCAATATAAATAAATAAATAATCATAGAAAAATTCACACAGTGCCATCTAGCCCCAAAGTAAGCAAAGCTTGTGTTATGGGTGCTAGATAACTGATAAACTACTTGTATACTTTTAAATACATACTTATTATACATAGAACATCCAGACCTGTAACAGAAATTAAAATTAATCATTTTCAATTTCTGCCTGGCCGGGAATCGAACCCAGGACCTCTTGCGTGGCATATCGGCATGTAGACTACTAAACCACTCAGGTCATCAGGTTGGGGTTGCAGGAATATTCTGCAATATGTTGTAGACAACCAAAAGATATATGATATATATGTGTCCCAATTATTAAAATGTTTCTGAAATAATTTCCAGAAAAAAGATGTGCTCCTTAATGGAAATAGCGCATAGTGTTCTTTTCTAGGGACACTATAAAGCAGATGGTTGTGGTGGCAAAACCTGCACCATCCATCTTACCGACAAGCATCAGCACCCAAAGTTATATGACAGGTTAAAGGTATTTATGTATTGTTTGTTATTTGTATATATGTTTACCTTATTGTTTGTACAGAAGACGGCACATCAGCCTATCCACCACCAGTATAAAATCTAAGGTCTTAACAGGGTAGGTAACTCCTGTACCTACAGTATTAACACATTGTATAACCACAAACCATTTCTATTACAACTTTTTAATGGCCTGATGCAAAAACTGTTTTGTGTATATTTGACAACTGAAAACAATTTTCATTTACTTATATTATGCGACGTGCCTGGAAGCACAGGTGACCTTAACCAATTAAAATTATACACCAAAGCCTTCCGCATGAAGCACTCTGTCTGTTGGTGAAAACAGCATGAAGATCGCGAATAAACAGACAGACGCAGCGTGGGAATTTGTTTTATAATATGTAGTGATACTATTTTTACTATACCGTACCATTTTTTAATTTATATATTTGTTATATTTAATTATATTAGTCACCTGGGCGTTATTGCCCCGGGTGTGCTCTTGCGCACGAGGGCCCGTGGTCCTCCTTGATCATAATCCAGGATTTGGCTGATCAGTTAACTATAGTGGAGCGACTGCCCTCTGACCTCCATGACCCCTGCTACCAGGGGAACCTAACCCGATTGGATCATTCAGTCGCCTGAATGTGCAAGTTTCATCACGATGTTTTCCCTCACCATAATAGGTTCGCATTCAACTAATGATTCTTCGCGAGTTTTTAAATATTTATTCTACATCCAAATACTTTAATTGTATGATTGACTAGCTTTCCGCCCGCGTGGACTGTTGTACCTATATCTTGGACAATAAAAAGTAGCCTATATCCATCCTCAGGTGCCAAACTATCTCTATTCTGAATTTCATCGAAATTGGTGCAGTCGTTTGGCCGTGAAAGTATGACCGACAGAGTTACTGTCGCATTTATAATAATTACTGGCCTTACGCCCGCGGCTCCGCTGGCGTGGACTATTGCACCTGTATCCTACGAGTGGAGGAGAATAAAAAGCTCCATACAGAATTTAATTGAAATTGGTGCAGTCGTTTAGCCGTGAAAGTAGAACAGACCGAGTTCCTTCGCATTTATAATCCTTACTAGCCTTCCGCCTGCGGCGCCGGTCGCTCGAACTACACATTATATGGCGCATGTAGGAGTAAGGTGGAAAAAAGGAGCATATGTTTTATCCATATATAATATTAAGAGGATTCCTCACACGGTATAAAATAAAGTCGCTTTCCGCGTCTATCTGTCTGTATGTATTTCCGCTAACTTCTCCTAAGCCATGCAATGGATTTTGATGCTGTTTTCCTTATCATTTATTAGAATATCTCCCAGAAAGTTTTTATGTAGAATACATGCATATTGGAGGTTGATATTTCAACCTAGTTATTAAGCGCGTCGGTGGTCGGGCGGTTGAGTATCCCAACTCGTAAGCGACAGGTACCGGGTTCGAATCCCGCTGCGGCCATGTACCAATGACTCTTTTCTGAGTTATGTACATTATATGAATTCTAACCGATGCTCTTACGGTGAGGGAAAACATCCTGATGAAACTGACTGAATGGGTAACCATGGCCCAATCTTGTGTGTGTATTGGTAACCAGGTAGCAGGGTCACGGAGGTCAGATGGTAGTCGCTCCACTGTAATTACCTGAGCGCCAAATCCTGAATCACGGTCAAGGCGGACCCCGGGCCCTCGTTCTCGAGAGCACAACCGGGACATTAACGATAAGATGACTTTTATTTTATATCAACCTAGGTATTATGTTATAATGTAGGTACTTTTGGATTGCTTTGTTAAACTACCTAGTTAATGTATGAATCAATCTACATTAAATAATTAATACAATGTATTTAAATAAAAAAAATTGTCGAGATGCTGAAACGTTAACTAGGGATTCATGTTTAGATGTAGTTGCCGATTCGATTTGAATAGGTGCCTACTTAGTTAAAATTATAAGTTTCATTCTAATTTGTATATGGTTCTTTCTTCAACTGGACTAAAATAGTATTTATTTATTTATTTCACAGTTTAACAGTAATCTAATTCTATTTAAACTAAATACATAATTAAGTATTTATTATGTATTTCATTTGTCTTATAAATGGATCATCTTGCTTTTTTTTTCAGACATAAATAATTTAATTAAGAAGACCGCTACAAGACTGTCTCCAGACCTCCTGTGTGACGTCTGATGAAGGGATGCTTCATTTTATAATTGATAAAGAGACATTTGAAGGTGCCATTATGGATGTGGCTTTCAGTTGGCTACATCGCAGCATGGTAGCACGATCGATCGGCGAGCACCGACTACAGATCCCTTGTAGCATAAGGAAGGAAATTGTAAATTGCACACAGAAATAATATTCACGCAAGTAAGATATTGTTCATAATTGAACTAGCTTCTGCCCGCGACTTGGCCCGCGTGGATTTATGGCGTTGCTAGTTGGTGAAACCGACGGTCCCGATTGCTATCGATTGATAGCAGTCGAGATAAGCCACACCAGAGGCCTCTTGGGCAGCACGATACTCCGACACCAGAGGTTTCACACGATGAAATAAATGAATGCCCCCATTTCTAAACCGATGTAAGCGCCTCAACGACTAACGTCATGGAGACAGGCACTGTGCAGTACCATGGCCCGAGGACCCCCTGCCGGTCTTCACGGACGAGGAAGACGATGAGGAGCCACAAACGCAGCCTGTAAGTATGCTCTGCCTTCAGTTTGTTAACGCGTTTAGAAGGGTATTCTGGAATGGTTTCTCTACATATTTGAGTGCGAAAGTGGTGGTTTTTTTTCCTAATATTTTCGTTATATCGATTATCGAACACGATGTGTCGACATATCCGTAATGTTTCTACACCCTGCAGCGACATCTCAATAATTCGATTTTCGGACGTTATGATTAGGTTTAGATCAGACGCCTAGATACTGCCTATTCCTAAACCCCTACACCTATTCAAAATTTCACTATAAAATGGGGAACAGGATCGCAATGAAGTAACATATCTTTACTTGTAATAAAACTGTAACAGGTATTTGTAGATGGCCCCGTAAATATTTTAAGATCATTGATGTTGTAGTTCAGAAATTACGCCTCATTAGAAGGTCCAAATAACTAGCGTTTGTATGTACACGGCTAAAGGTAGTCATATTACAACAAAATGTCATTTGTCATGTCAGAACCGGAAATTTTAACTTGTGTATGGAAAAACAGATATTTCTGTTAGATAGCTCTCTATTGACATTTTGTTGCAATGTTATTCAATATTATTTATGGTTATTTAAGTCAATCGCAGATCAAGCCCAACGCTTTGACCTTTGGACCGTCTTTATACCGTTGTTATAGACTGTTTTACAGTGCAAGTGTTACACTCTGTTTATGGCATACTAGCGACCCGCCCCGGCTTAGCACGGGTAGTAACCTGAACAAATAATACACCTAAACCTAACTCATGAATCACTGTCTAATGGTGGAAACCGCATGAATATCCGTTCCGTAGTTTTTGAGTTCACGTACACAAAACATACAGACGCAGCGCGGGACTTTGTTTTATAATATGTAGTGACACTAGGAAAAAAAGCATTCAACTATTGGAGTATTTTCAGTTATACCACAATAAAACCAGCTAGAGACTATGTATTGAGGCAACGAGGCAAGAGGTCCAAAGGGGTAAAACTTTCATTGCTAAGATAAAACGCTTTACCTAAAACCTGGAATCGCAATCAGTCTGTCTTTGTCTAACCTATATATTTTTACCGGATACGTTTCGGGGACTGCAAAGGAACTGCACAATCTAATACACCATCTTCGTCCCACCACCGAACCAGGCAGGCACTCAGCGAACACTGTTTTACAGTCGAAATTACAAAGACAGGAGAGACTAGACTGGGAGTTTTCAAATGCAAAGTAAAAAAGCTCCTCTTTTGATAAGATTGCTTCACCGCAGATCAGTGTTACTTAATACGAGACATACAAAACATTTGTAATCCAAACGATAGAAGTCGCGGGCACAGCTAGTATGTAAATATAGAGCGTCGGTGGCCTAGTGGTTAAGGTTGGTTCGAATCCCAGTGCCGCCATGTACCTATGGGTCTTTTCTGAGTTATATACATTAGTTGAACGCTAACCGATGCTATTAAGATGAGACAAAACATCGTGATGAAACCTGCACGTTCAGGCGACTGATTGTGTAACCATGGTCCAAACGGGTCAAATTCTCCTGTTAACGGAGGAAGGTCACGGAGGTCTAATGGCAGTCGCTCAACTGTAATTACCTGATCTGCCTAATCATGGTCAAGGCCCCGGGCTCTCGTGTGCGAGTACACAATAATTATTCATCATCACAGCCCGTAACAGTCCACTGCAGGACTTAGGGCCTCTCCCACGAAAGGGGAGGTTATTGCCATAATCTCCACGCTTGGCAGGCGGGTTGGAGATCGCAGTGTTTAAATAATACAATGGAAAATGCTGCTGCCCATTTTCCAGACTACGGAGACTCTTGATCTTTTGTCTCGAAAACATTAGTCGCCTTGTACGACACCCACGAGTGTAAGGGGTTGGTGCTATTCTACTCTGCCGGACACCACACGGCAACAATAATTATTACTTTATGTAAATATATGATGATATTTAGATGTTTCTAAGTTTTAAAAATCAAATGAACAATGAAATTGTAATGAAAATCACCCTTTTTAGGTGTCCTGTGCGGTAGGCAAACAGGCAGTATTTGTTGTTAGTTTAGCCTCTATAACCGCATGAAACTACGGCGAAGGCAATTATGAGAATAGCAAAATATTATAAATTAATCTTAACTGAAAATTACAGTTTACGCAATTTTCATCATTGTCATCATTTGATAGCCCATAATGTATCCGCCTGCGAACGTAGGCTTCCTCTCCAATGAATGAATGAGTAACACTTTGCCTTTTATCATTATATCATCATCACCAACGTGTTATAACCAACTTGGCCTCTCCTAATAAATTATATTTCGGATTAGAGTAAAAAAACGCATAGGTATAGGCATTTTTTTTACTATATATGCAGGGTTTTTGTGGGACGATTCTAATACAAATCTTATGTTAACAGTGAAAGTCGACTGTGGTGGCGTCCGAGAGGTGCAGGCTTGCGGAAGCGGCGGTGGTGGAGTTCTGCAACTACTGACTACTTTAAATTAGATAAAGCTATAATAGCTTTTCACCTGTCCCACCCACACTTGACACTCAAGGCAATTCTCCCATTGCTTGACATACAATTTGGGTTCGTTTTCGTTTTAACTTGTAGATTAGATTCAATTATTGATAGTTTACCAGCCCTAATTAAAATACAAGCAATGCCTACAATTACCGCCTTAACGAACTTAATGATATCTCACGGTACGTACAGTTGTCGAAAAAGTCGAAAATAATTAGCATTATTAGATATAATTATACCAAGTCTTTTGATTTACAAGTCTCCTGATGCACAACCTGCATTTAGTAGCCCCTTTGGCGAATCTTGCATCAACGGCACTCTTTCTAGCGGGTACGTCATAATGTAAAACTGGCGCGTCATGTCTGGCACGTCGTATAATGACGATACCGCGCAATCGAATTTAAATACAGGGAATCAAATCGCAAATTTTGGCAACAAAGTGTCACCCACATTTAGTAAGTCATTCATTATTCAGTGTCCGTGGTGCACAGTATTTGTAACATACGTTAACTGTAAAATTTGTTTATTATCAATAATATAAAGTTTAATAATAGAACCAGTTAGAATGCTAACACTATTATTGTTGAAATGTCTAATCGCCAGTAGGATGAGAATGCCGCATAGTAAAGCAAAGAGTATTATTGGCACTAATACTAAGGACAAGGATATTTATAATATTTACCAGATACCCGTCCCGGCTATGCACAGGTTTACTTGACTTTTCTTTACTATATTAAGCATGTATGTTATACATATGTATAAATCATCGTTAATAAATGTTCTAACCGATGGTGAAAACTACATCAATATCAGTTGCGTATTTACCCGGAAATGCATTCAGACAGGCAATAATATGAATTAAAATCGCTTTCTGCGTCTGTCTGTCATTCTGTAGGTATGTATTTCCGCTAACTCCTAAATCATGCAACGGATTTTGATGCGGTTTCCACCATCAGATAAAGAATTTCTTTCGGAAGATTTATATGAAAATTCGTTTATATTATTGTAAAAAAACCAAGATAACCAGTGTGAAGCCGATGCGGGTTGCTGGTATAGTATAAAATGTAAGGAATATATTTGTAAAAATAACTAGTCAATCATTATTTACCTATAAAAGACTATTAAAGTATAGGTACTTGTACCTATAATACTTTAATTTATGTGACAAAAGTTCATGGAACTGAACTTCTATTGTAACTTTTTTACTGTCATGCTTGTACGTGTAACAAACATTAAGTAGGTATATAAGAAAATATTTTTTTAGAGATAACTTGGCTCTGTAGGTTTCTCGTCGCTTCTTTCCCTATGGATAGATCCTTTTGTTGAAGCGGTGTTCGCCTACCTTTTCTTCCCACACTGGGAGCGTCCGCTCTGCGTTGGCTTCGGGACGGTGTAATAAACGGTGCCGCCGGCCGTTCGCGCACAGTGTTGTGCGGGGTGGGCCTTTACCTGTATGCTAAGTGTTTCCGTTGTAGGCGTGGGAATAGTGGCGTTTCGGCATCAGAAATAACGAAAATACAACCTTGTGTTTCCTTCCTTCTGATCCTTTATTACCTCAAACGTTACTTTAAGTACATATAAAAGATTCTAATTAAATAAATAATTTTCAATGTTGTACTTTTTTTCAAGAATGCATGAAGCCCTTTTCCATCACGTCGGCAGGGCGACCACTGTTGGACACCTTTCCCTTCCCTTCCTTACTGACTTTATACCTCTTGCATATATCGCATGTCCGTGACGGCGTCGAAGGCGATCTTCACGGTCCCCCGTCCATCGCTTCGACGCCTGCGGTAGGCCACGTAGGCCACCCTTTGGTAGGGAAATTCCCTTACCTTTCTTACCTCCCTGTGTGCGCTAGTTCTATCTAAATTTTCTTGCTATATCTAATTTTCTTATGTACAATAATTTGTTTTATCTTTCTGTGTAAAGATAAACAACAAAAATAATGATAATTCTATACATTTGCAATAATTATATGCATTATTACAAGCTTACAAGTAACGCCATCTATCGAGACACGCTGAAAGTAACTTATTAAAAGCGTGCTACTGATCGAACCCCCGCGAGCAGGTCAATAAATAAAAGTATATAAACACGTGAGCCAAGTACGCCGTCAAGGGTGGTACCTCCAACATCTGATAGTATGTCGCCATCTTGAACCCATGTGGAATGCCATCATAGCAATTCGAATAGGCTCTTCCCAGTAAAATGGATTGAAATGTATGATTTTGAACGGAATTGGAATTGGTTATACTCGAACTTCATGGGAGTGAATTTCAAGTTCCGTTCTACTAACATAATTTTCCATCTTTACAGTTTGTTTTTATTTGATCTCGTTTTATAAATAAATTTAAAATTACAGAATACTTAGGGTACCTACACTCAAAATAACAAAATACGAAAATGACAAGAAAATATTTTATTAAGTTTATGAAGACCGATGTATTGATTTTATATTTTTATTTCTAGCTTTTTCCGTAACAGGTTCGGGGTACACTTGATCATGATCCAGGATTTTAGCACATCCGGTAATTACAGTAGAGCGGCTGACATTACCTCTGTTTACAGCAGAACCTACCAGTTCAGCGATATCACATTTTGACATCTACCACATTCCTAATAGGCGCGAATGTAGAGGGTCGACTAAAGTCTTGGCAAAAGTTTCGCGTTTTACTTGGCAACACTGAACTATTATGTACACTATTATGTACTGGCAATATTATGTAAATTTTTCTCAACGAAATAAAATGTATTTACGTACCCACACCTGGCACGCACGTACAATAATACTGCAAACAAAAACAGATCTTACCATGTAAGCATAAGACTTGTATTTAAATGAAAAAGAGCCGCGGTCCGATAGAGAGGTTTACCACACAGTCAATGTGTCCCTTTCCAATAAAATGAAAATCGTCAGACAGCTCTTTAAAAAAAAGTAGTTCAAAAACCACAATAGATCGTGTTAATTCGACACGATTTTCATGGTCTAGCTTCAGAGTCACGGCCTGGACTTGCGCGAGCGTGCTACAAATATATTTACAGGGGGGCAAAAGAGACAAGTAGTTACCTGTTCCTCGAGTATTTTAAAGTATGCGTTCTGGGGGCTTACCATGAGCTCTTATAGCAGGACCTAAAGAGAACTGCCCTGCTTAGAACGAGACAGAAACGCTATACTTGTCACATAAGCTTGTCTTGTTCTGTTTAGGTCCTGCTATAAGAGTTCATGGTATGCCCTGTGTTTACGACGTTTTCAATAGAGAAGCTCGTGTTGTGTTTGAGTTTTTGGATATAGGATCCACAGGAACAGCGATCCGTTGTCTGGGGACTCTACCTCATACTCATCATCATCCTAGCGCTTATCCCGGACTCAGCCAGGGTCCGCTTTCCTACTCAATCTTTTTCACTTCGCCCGGTCTTTGGCATCCCCTTGTTGTAAGCCGTTGGCTCTTGCATTCGACTCAGCGATGTCAATCCATGCTTCTTCCCTGATCCCGGCTCTATGATTCCTCTCCTTTTTTCTAAATTGCAAATGTAGATATTTATGTACATATTTAAATTCTTTTTTGTGTAAAGTATTTCTTTTTTATTCTTTTTGTGTAGGTAGGTAGAACACAGTCAGGCAAGAAAGTCGTGAAAAGGAATGAATTTCTGATAAACTGAGTACATTTGTAGTCAAGTGAGATTGGTGGCAGATGAATGAAAAAAATTGTCGTAGACAATAGCTATAAGATAACTATATAATGGTATATAGGTATAAGTTTTTATTTTATCATGTATAATGGCACGTTTACAGAATTGCTTGACAGAATTCGGTTGCAAGGCGTGTTTTCTATTTCTGTCATCGAGTTTTAACACTATAATTCGTCTAAATGCTAAGTACGTACATGTTAATGAATATATATGGCATGTGCCAGCGCGTGCGCACCCATACCATCCACATACTATATCATACCCACCTACTAAATGTATCGTGCTAAAATGACTTCATGTTCTCAATTGTGTGATCCATTGTATTTGTAATTTTGTAGGATTACATACATACTTAAAGCTCACGCCTGTGTCCCATAGGTGAAGCAGAGACTATGGACCACCACTTCGAACCCCAGTTTTTTTAAGAACATTACTGATCTGATTTTGTAGGATTTCGTCAATAAAATGATTTCTAGAAATAAAAATTGTTTGTTTTATTTGAATTTACCAACAGAATGTTTGGTTAGGAAAAACTAGAAAATCTGATACCAAGTCTCCTTGGAAACCGAGACTCCTTGGTAGCTAAGCTGAATAAAACCTACTTGCAGAAAACTCTTTTTACCTTCCTGTCAAATTTATTGCACTCATGCACGACTGAGGGAAAGAGATAGAGCTACATCCCTTAAATACACAAAGTTTGAGTGTGTGCGTGCGCACACACTCAAGCCTTATTGTGCACAGTATTTTGTATGAAGACGGTCGTCTGTTTATTAGTTCATAGTTTGTGGTTCGAATGGGTACTTAACAACTTATATCCTTCTCTATCAGACATGTCATATGCACCATTAAAAAAGGAAACAAAATATAGATTGTGACTCAAGCTGTAAGTAGGCTCTAAGGACGAAAATATTTGCAGCAAATTCTATACTTTAATATCCGTGTGACGTCACGGGCCGGCCCTCAGGGTTCCCAACCCAGCGATTTCTTCCACAAATTTAGGGGTATTTGGGATTAGATATTTTAGATAATGTTCATATTGTTGGGGTATATTTAGTGGCTTAGGTACTTTGTTTATATTTAATTTTACATAAAATTATTAAGGCAGATTATATTATAGCTTTAGACGCTGTCTAAAAAGTGAAGCGACTTAGGAAATTATAAGAATGATTGACATCAACAAGTAATCAACCTGATTTAGAATAATGAAGACGTCCATCTTTTAGCTCCTATCTTGTTGTATACAGACGGTCCTCATTATTCAATCAGTTATGCTTAGGTATCTACTTGTTGATTTCAATCAATCTTATAATTTCACTGGTTGCTAAACTTCTTAGACAGAGTTTAACACATTAAGTTCACAGATGTTGTACGCGTACAAGGAAGGAGATTAATGTCTTAGAGGCCAGCTCAGGACATTTCTTTTGTTGTAAAATTGGTCAGCAGCGTTTCCTGTTTTTTGATTTACGTGCCAAGCGTGGAGTTTGTGACAAACCCCCCCACTATTTTATAGCAGGCTTAAATACTGAAGTGCAGTTATAATTTAAACTTACAATTTTTTTCTTATATTTATGGGTAAATATTTTAGGACTTAGTCTCCCATTTCAGGCAAATAACGCCTTTTTTCTTGTATCCCTGTCCGCATCGCCCGCATTTTATGCTGGTATCCCTAACTACTGACAATGCGGTGCGGCTGTGCGGCGCGGCCAGTGCGGGTAGTGAACGCACTCCTATACAAACTCATACAAAGCAACCCGAAATGCGATGCGTGCGGCGCGTGCGGCTCGTGCGGTGCGGGCTAGTCGACGCGTACCTCAAGAGTTCGTAAGGTACCCAATAGATTGGAAAGACCATATACGCCACAGCGGGAAAGTTTGCGTCGGAATTTCGATTCTTTACATAAATAGGTGTATAGAATCGTTTGTGAACCGTTGTGGACTGAACAGCTTTTTGGATAAAATAGGTACCTTAGAGGTACTCTAGACCTTCTCCATCCATGGTATAAATATCAAAGAGATTGGAAAGTTAGCTACCTTCATGGTAGGCAAGAAGGTAGCTAACTTTTCAATCTCTTTGATAAATATGCGCAAACAGATTACACTGAGAGAGATCCAGATCTCGATTGTCTCGATTTTTTTTACCAATAATTGTACAATACGCTGGTCCAGTGGTCCTCCATGACATCGAATAAGTATTACAATATTCTAGTGTCTAAATGCTGCTCCATCTTAAGCCACAAGGCCTCGTCATCCCAGTTAGATAATGGCAAGACGATGGTGATCAAGCTTTCAGTTGACCTCACCACGGCTGCGAATCGTCACATCGAACCAATATACTCGTACACCACATCTACCACATTGTCCGAACGATTGCCAGCTTAAGTTGGAGTGGGCAGGGAACATATCTCGTTAAATACAGATGACCAATGGGGCAGCAAAGTTCTTGAGTGGCGCCCACGTACTGGAAGCGCGTGTAGGCCTCACACAAGGAGTACTCGGGACCGACGATCCAGCAAACATACCAGCTGAATGCGGAAGACTCAGGACCGGCCTTTGTGGAGATCTTTGAGGCAGACGTACGTCCAGTTGTATATGTAGTGCATCTTTTGGCTGACATGATGATCTTCTTGGGCGATACGCTCTTGACAGAGCTGTCGTGCTCGTTATGTCATATCGGAAGCTGTCACTCACCTTGCCATCTCGATCTGTTATCTGTCTTCTTGGTATACTCATGCAAGGGACCGCCTGCAGCCGATTTGAACGGGGCTATTGTCTAATTCAGTTGGTAACTGAATTTGACATTTAATCATTCTGATCTACGTCATCTACGTTGGCCAATGGCTATAGCGTCTACCAAGATGTAGAGTAGTGTAAGATTTTTTTATGTCAAATTCAGTTGTCCACTGAGATAGCCCTTCTGATAGGTCCATCGCATGGGTCATCTTCCGCTCAGTCAGGTACGAGCCGAGTCATGGTTTCTACTACAACGCTACCAAAATCTAAAACTAAAACACTCACATAAGTACCGCCGGTTCCTTCCCCCACGCTTATGTGGTCAGCGACACGCCGTCCGTTGGCCGGGTTCATCCATGAATACGAGACTGCTTCATTCGACACGTCCTTGGTCATGTTGAGGCGGCCTGATATCCAGATGTGGGTCACGGCTGGAATGTGAGGGATTAGGGCTATTAAATTAAATTTTATAAAGTGGTAGGACTCTGTCAAGCCTGAAAAATCCGCCTAGTCGAGTGAGTACCACCGCCTTATCTATTTCTGCCGCCAAGCAACAATGCTTGCATTGTGTTCCGGTTTGAAAAATAAGGTAGCCAGCGCAATTACAGACATGAGACATTTCATGAGTGACAACGCACCTGCGGTTCTGCATTTTTGTTGCCAGTAACCTGAATGCATGAATCGTAAATGTTATGTGCGACAGTTACGGCTTACCATCAGGTGGGTTGTCTGACGACGCGGGCGGACGTTTCATCCTTGGACCGCTATAATGCGTACGGCTAAGGAATGAAACAGGTTGCCATCGAGTGAGGGAACACCTCAATATTATTTATATATTTATTTAGGTTAGAGACGAGCAGCATTGTTGCTGATGTGTCTATATCACACAGTGTTGAAAGTCATTTTAAATCAAGTAGAGGTGCTATTATAATCACCTTCGGCTGCATCATGCCGTCCTCTGTCCGAAATTAAGATGATGTTGATGATTTTAGCTATACATGTGACACGCGCACCTGCTTAGAATTAGTACCCTTCCAAAGTATCTCCTTGGCACTACAACATGGGGTTCTTCAAAAGGCATGTCTGCAGCCTCAAAGGCTGGCACCGCATCCGCTCCGCATCGCCAGATGTCCTGGTCGACAGTGGCCACTTCCCATCAGGTGCACCGTCCGACCGTGGCGTGACAGTGGCTCCCTTGGCAATAAAATAAAAAAAAACACTCACGCTCCTCCTTATTCTCTCCCATAACCAGCAGCAGCTGCACCAGGATCTCGTGGCTGTCCACCGAAGCCAGGCTGCCGTTCATCTTGCGGCAGTTCTCGAAGGCGTGCTGCCAGTACAGCAGTTGACGGACCAGCACGTAGTAGTAGAGGTCGTCGCTAGGTGGCGCTGGCGCGGTGCGGAGCGACGGCGCGCCTGTGGCGGCTACGGTCAGTAGGTGGTCTAAACTATGAGTGCTTAACCTAAGACTTATATCATCATCACAGCCCACAACAGTCCACTGCAGGACTTAGGGCCTCTCCCACGAAAGGGGAGGTGCCATAATTTCTACGCTTGGCAGGCGGGTTGGATGTCGCAGTGTTATAAATATAATAATGGAAACGCTGCTGCCCATTTTTCAGTCTGCGGAGACTGTAGATCTTTTGCCTCAAAAATGTTAGTCGCCTTGTACGACACCCACGCGTGTAAGTTGGTGCTACTCTGACGTACACCACACGGCCAAGACCTATGTATTCCACCAAGTGAGATGGCGGTCAAATGCCTGGCTACTCCAAAAAAAACATTCATACTAGAATAGCCCACTAGCCCCCCTGATATTATCTGATGTGGTTCGTATGACCGAGAGGTCGGTAGGACTCTGGGTAGAGGTGGGTATTCAAATCGGTCAGACAGTCGGGTCAGCAAAGCAATATACTCTGGGGCCCTGTTTCTGAAACCGCTCTCATCCCCGCGAGCGCTCGGCTGCTAATGCTTGTCTTTTCTATCTCTAACAACTTACCACGAGTGTGAACGAGACAGGTAATGCATTTGAGCGCTCGTTTGAATCATATTGGAGGCGAGCAATTCTAAAATAGCGCCCCTGGAGTCCTATTTTTGAAGCTCTTGAGTCGAATCGTTTTCAATTTTGATTTTCGGGATGAAAAAACAATATTTTGCTGCATGACGCTGATTTGACGTTGCAGTATCGTTTGTGTAACACAAATTTTTCTGCTAAAGTTTCTGCCAACGTAGTTCCCCAAGGTTTTACGGGGTCGGCAGCGCGTGGGTGATACCCATTTTTTATCTTCGAAATATACTGCGTCATCCGGAGGAATGACGTGAACATGTGGGATTGCCCGAAAATGGATATAAGTCACTAAAACCCCTATATGTATCCACAGCCGCTTTTTATCGGAACACCACAGGATCTTATATATAGTTTTCGCTGTAGTGTTCCAGCGTAACCCCTGGTATTGCAAACGTTCTGCTATAACTAAGCTTGTTTACCACCTTTTTGGTACCTATATAAAAAAATACCCTATCTGACAGAAAAAGTCGTATAACCTTCTAAACTTCTAAATGATGTAAGTACATTAAAACTGTAAGATCTTTTGTAACCTCATGAATGCAATAAATACATTGATTGATTGATTGATTGATTGACTACAGAACTGATTTTTATGATTGTAACCATAAAAAGAGAAGCTAAGAACCATGTCAATTAAACTGGCTTTCAAATAAAGAAAGCCATCCCAATGGCACAGACAGATACACAGAGCCACAGATACACACGTCAAACTTATAACACCCCTCTATTATCGTCGGGAGTTAAAAAGGAAATTCAAGAAGCCTATCTACCTCGGGAAGATTTCTAGGATCCTCATCCACCATCATCATATCAGCTAAAAGACGCCCACTGCTAGGCATAGACCTCCCCCAGAGATCTCCACGGCGGCCGGTCCCGTGCCTTCCACATTCAGCTGGTACTTGCGATCTTTACCAGGCCGTCGGTCCACCTTTTGGAGGCCTACCCACGCTGCGTCTTCCGGTACGTTCTGGTATGTTGCCATGGAAACCACGTACCTTGGTAGCATATGAACTGCATCTTTCTTTCACATCGAGCTTCCATGAAGACTGGCGGGTGGTCCTCATGCCGGTCCAGCTGGAGGCATCCATCTTGCTTTATCGCCTGTAAGTCCCTGGTTAAGAATTAATTAATTAAACTGACTGTTTGAAATGATCTCCAGTGCTCCATGGGGTGGGGATTTGGGTAAGCGTGGCTTTGGCACTGGAGGGGCATTTGCCTTTTTGCTGCCAGAGCAACGTGTTATAGAGGTGGGCAACGCATTGGCTATACTCCTGGTGTTGCTAATGTCTATAAGCAACGGTGACCACTTTCCAGCAGGTGGCCCGCTTGCCTGTTTGCTTGCCATATAAAAAAAAGGTATCCTAATTCTGTCGCACCGTTCGCCACCGACAGGGAGTTCATCCTAACACCTCGGAGTCTAATTGTTCGTGAACAATGAGGTTCCAAAGGAACTTTCTCTTTCTTTTTCTTCACCTTAGTTAATTGCGAATGCGTTCATTCATAGCGCAATTTGAAATATTTTAACACAGACTAGACACAAATCACAAATATTCCCTGTTCGCTCACTCTACAATGATTATGAATATTGGTATCCTGTTTTTTCACCATGTTGCTAGAGCTCCTGAAGACCAGACGTTTCTTTTGAAGCATAGGTGTAAATTTTTAAATTTCCTAATAAAATTTAAATCAAACCATGTAAATGACGCTGTAATGTAATGCACATTTATGTGAAAGCGTAAAGTATGGAAATACGCCTGGAATTATCCTTTCACCGGTAAGTAAACATTCGTGGTCGCGGCGATCGGGAATCAATTTTAGAAATTGTGACAAAAATATGCATCGATATAGTATGAATTTGTAATAATTGAAATCTTTACCTTAAAACAACATGCCATTGAAGACAGATTTAAAATTATTGGCAAATTGAGCAATATTTCGGTGTCTAAATAGATACGGATCGGATTTAGTATTTATTGTAAGTATAGAATTTTATATTTTATTTTATATTGTACAAAGCGGTCCACAATTTTAGATATATATTAGGATTCCGTACCAAAAATGTACCATAATGACATTTTATAAAATATATTTATTTTTATATTAATCGTGAATTTACGTCATTTTTCATTTATTTCTTTTTCAAGGTTTCCTGAAGACAAGGCACGGTGATGTCTGGATTGCAAATTGGAAGTGCTATGTTTACATTTTGAAGAACAAGATATGCCTGGCATTGTCGAGCACGGCCCGGTCGTGGTTGGCGTGGGGTGGGTTTGCGGCGGCCATAGGGCGGTCAGCGTGTCACTGTGTGCTTCCTTCCTACTTTCCTACCCCCCTCCTTTTTGACGATTGAAAGAGATATTTAGTGTCCTGATCAATAAATAAATTTTGAATTTTGATAATAAGTATATGCATGTCCCTTCTGTCCTGGTGCAGTACCAACCATCATTATATGAATTTTTATTGAATATAAAGAATATGCTGCCTGTTTGAAATATTTATGTGACATTTTCATAAAATTTTTTTGTTCGTGACTTTTCGGTAAAAAAAAATATTGTTAAGAAACTTGCATGTCAGAGATTAATTCGAAGTGATTAATTGTGAAGTCTGCCAATCCTCATTGTGCCTTAGTGGTAAACTATTGCTCGTTTTCTCTCAAAGAGAGGGCAGATCTATACCCAGTAGTTTAGACGTGTATAGGCTGACGACGACGGTGATAACGATCAGGTCGGCACCTTCATTGCACTTTTATTATAATTACAATATAAAAACGCCCACAAGTCAGATTTGTTTGTGTTCGTCACTGAGTAGAAATTCGTAGTAAAAAATAACTTATCTGCAAATGGGCTGCCTTGTTTCGTCCCTGCATTTGCATTAGCGTGTGTGTTATAGAGATGTGTGACATTTGGCCTCGAATTGAAACTCTGTAGCTACTTAGTTTCTGTTAAATTACTATTAAATTATAAACTGTGCGTTAGCGTAGAGTTTTTATTCTGATTTTCATGCCATGAATGCGTTCGTTTCATAGCGTAATTAGTAATATTTTAAACATAAATATAACAAAATTGGCTAGCTTAAGAATTTAAATAATTACGCGAGGACATTACGTTTTCTAAGCTTATCGATCACAACTCTCATTATGATGTCAGCTGCACGTCTAGCACGTGAAAAGACGCGACATAGATACTGCTATCTCTTTCATATTAGTATTGAGAGAAGGAAACAAATGCTCTTTCGCGGCGCGAGCCTTGTCATGGGCACACTTGTGCAGCAATGCTGGCCGTCGGGGGACCTTCATACTGTCTCCTTTACCAAGAAGGTACCTTAACCTTCCAATCAATCTTTAAAATACAATCTGTATTTTAATCATACATTTTTATTATTCATTCAATTTTTGAGAAAGAGAGTGGACAACTTGTGTTTGCTTTCTTTGCGAGAAATATTGGAAGGTTAAGGTGCTTTCAGCGTTCTAACAGACATAAAAATAAATGTTTGCATACTGAGTACTCGTTTCCATGTTCAATCGTTTTCAATGACAAAGTGACCTATCCTTACCTTTAAATACAAAGCGATAAACTAAATTTGGTGGTGTGTGGTGCCGCCACCTCAAAGAATAGCACCACCCCATCTCTTCCCGTGGGTGTCGTAAGAGGCGACTAAGGGACAAATCCGAAAGGTGGGTAGATTTACATCAACTGCACTGCGATCTCCAACCCGCCTGCCATGCGTGGAGATTATGGCAATGACCTCCCCTTTCGTGAGAGAGGCCCGAAGTCCTGCAGTGGACTGTTATGGGCTGTGATGATGAAACTAAATTTGCCATGAAAGTACCTAATCTTCCAATCTTTTAGGTTATAGAAGAAAGCAAACGTACAAAAGTTGTCTACTCTCTTTCTCAAAAATTGTATAACTAGAATGTTATGTGTTGTGATTAAAATACGGATTGCCAGACAGGCGGCTGTATAAATCGCATAGACTTGCCGCTAGCGCGTTCTAACAGACATACGGCGCCATCTCTCGAGTAAGTAACGCAACTGTATGCAGTTCTCACTGTCATTACGCATGGAATTACCATTTCTTTCCAAATACGTAGGTTTCCAAAAAAAATAATATCAATTAAGTAAAATAATCATTATTATACCAACTAATCATGGCCGGTCAATAATTTAGAAATAAATACTGAAATATTTATTGGTAATGCTAAAAACCAAAGTTTTAAAAGTAATACATGATGTTTGTTATACTTTACGGAAAAAAGGGACTCCATCCTTGTTTTAGGTTGCTGTTTATCGGAATTAGTGCATGTGTTTCCTAAGCAACTCGGCATTATTAGATTGTACAGTAACGACCATTCGTATACATGGCCGAAACGTCACTGAGACGACGTTGGAGCTCTATTGCGGTTTTCACTCCAACGAAGTGGTCTCATTGCTTTTGTACAATGAACCGGTCCATACATAGAAGTCTTTGGTTCATTGTATTTGGAAAATAAGTTCTCAAATAAAAAATATTTTTTCATAACAATCTTTTATCGCGCGGTTTAGTACCTACTCATCAGCACCATTCCAAAGAGCCTAAACACGATGAGGTTATCTTATTGCGTTCATTAGTTCCATATTAATGCATTGTCATCCAAGTTAAAGTTACATAGGTTCACAAAATTTCTGCTTAAACAACCAACAAATGGTCAAGTTGCATGGTGAATGTGCAGGTTTCATCACAATGTTTTCCCTCACCGTAAGAGCATCAGTTGGTATTCAACTAATGTACATAACTCAGAAAACAGTCATTGGTACATAGCCGCAGCGGGATTCGAACCCGGTACCTCTCGCTTACGAGTCGGATACCCTAACCGCTCCGTCACTGACGCTCTCTATTATTTAATTTGCACTTTTTCATTTTTTCACACTTTTCATTCAAGCACAACCATTTTCGACCATTTGTTGGTAGTTTGAGCAGAAATTTTGTGAACCTATGTAATTTTAACTTGGATGACAATGCATTAATATGGTACCATGAAGCTGGTCTGATGATGCAATCGGAAGGTGGTCATAGGAACTAATGAACGCAATAAGATAACCTCATCGTGTTTGGGCTCTTTGGAATGGTGCTGATGAGTAGGTACTAAACCGCGCGATAAAAGCTTGTTATGAAAAATATTTTTTATTTGAGATCTTATTTTCCAAATACGTAGGCTTCCTAAAAAACTTAATTTCAATTAAGTTACAAGTAATGTCACCAAAGACTTTTATGTATGGACCGGTTCATTGTACAAAGGCAATGAGACCACTTAATTGGAGCTAAAACTGCAATGGAGCTCCAACGTCGTCTCAGTGACGTTTCGCCCATGTATATGAATGGTCGTTACTGTAAAATCTAATAATGCCGAGTTGCTTAGGAAACACATGCACTAATTCCAATAAACAGCAACCAAAAACAAGGATGGAGTCCCTTTTTTCCGTAAAGTATAACAAAAATCATGTTCTTTTAAAACTTATGTTTTTAGTATTTCTAATAAATATCTCAGTGTTTATTGCTAAATTATTAACCGGCCATGATTAGTTGGTATGTTCAATAATATGCAATGCACACCATCTGCTTGTTTTTGATTTAGCTGTCTTCCATACATGCTCACGATGTGACTTTGCACTGGCGGTATAACACCGTGGATTTAGTTCTGACCATTAAATTGTAGGTAAAACAGAAAAAAAGTACTTATTACTGTGATATGTTTAGTACAGCATAACCCGGAACGGACGGTGTATATTGACATTCATAAGCGTAGTAAAACCCAAACTTAAAAATGATTTTTTTTTTGTTATACGGCATACAAACAGGCAAGCGGGCCACCTGATGGAAAGTGGTCACCGCCGCCTATGGACATCAGCAACACCAGGGAAGTCACTAATGCGTTGCCCGCCTCTGAAGAGACCTCTAATATACCTCTTGAACGATCCCATGTCATAGTCCAAAGGAAACACTGTGGCTGGGAGCTCATTCCACATCCGAATCGTACGAGCGAGAAACGTTCTTTCGAACCTTCGCGTCGTGACCAACAGAGGGTCTACGTAGTGGGGATGAGCACCAAGCCCACGGCGGGTGGTGCGATGGCGAAATTGTGCTGTGGGCACCAGATCGAAAAGTTCCTCGGAACACTCCCCATTGTACAGCCGATAGAACACACACAGGGAGCCAAAGTCCCTTCGGTTTGCCAGTGGTTCCAACTTGCGTGTTTGTATGGTATGATTTGATTTGATATTTGGAACTAGCGCTATAGTTACTTTTGTTCAACTCGAAAATAGCTATCCAACGACCTATTACACATAGCGATTGGAATGGTTACCACTATCTATACAAATTCTTGTACGCGTTAAGAATGTTATATCTGGCGGCTTGACAAGATTGTTAGACATAGACATAGACGTAACTTTATTTGGTCCAACAACACATTCAAATACTTAAAACTAACATAATAAATACATATTAGGAAAGCAGGGCGATGCGTCCTCGGACCAAATTGGACCAGCCTCAGCTTAATGCTATGAATGGCAGCAGCCAAACACAGCGCTGGTTTTCAGACTGACCCATAATAGAGCTCGATGCGCGCACTACGCGAACGACGTGCTATCACAGAAATTATTAATTATTAATACCAATATATATAATACAAAATAAAGAAAAGAAATATATTTTTAGATGTATAACCTGTAATATTTATTTATATATAAATAAACTTGGGATAAATAATTACATATACCTTATTTTTATGAAAACCAATAAATTAAGGCCATACATTACCTTTTTTTATTCTTAAACGCTGTTTCCAGTTGGACTAAAAAAACATTGTTGACAAACCTATTCGACCCGGTGGCCTAAACCGGAACTAAGTGTTGAAATGTAATGTCAATGCCAACAACAGCGACTCTGTGACCCGGTCAGACATGTTTGTGGCACTGTAGACGGCGCAGTTTTATTTACTACGGTAACCGTCAGAGTTATTTGTTCGTTCAACCGCTTCTAGATGTATATTTCTATGAATGTCACGCAATTTTGCGGTAGCTTGATGTTGTGCCGTCTAAATGCTTAGGAAAACGTTAGATATTACGTTAGAGATTAGATATACACGTAAGCGTCATAAATAACTTGTGCTAACATACCGGGTGACCTTAGCCTCTGGACAAATAATGAAACCCTGTAAAGAAGTGCTACCAAGCAATATCGTAAAACAGGTCTTTATTTAATTAGACAAAGAAACAAAAAACTACTTTTTCTAACAAATTTAATTGTAACTTAATCGGCGACAAATACAACATTCTGTATCACGACAACACGAATGGATTGATTCTGGAATTAAGTAATTCATGACGTGAAACATAAGATGCAAATGACGTTTGTCACACTTCAATTTACAAAAAGTATTCTTTTTATTTAATAAATTCTGTCATCTGACATGGAGTTCTAAAGCGATTCAAAAGAGTTTTCTATGTTTTGGGTATATGAAAATGAAAATGAAAAAGTATTTATTGAATTAGGATTACGTTAATTAATCTCTTTTCAAAAGTCAAAAATCTAACGGAAAACAAAGGGAAGTTAAGCGACCTCATCCAGGTAGGGGGCGACGCATGCAGACCGATCAGCGCGCGCGAGGGCTCACTCCGGCGAGACACCGGGCACCGATACGCGCCACGCACATAACCGCCGGCGAATCATGTGCGGCGCGCGCCCGGCCCCAGCCAGCCCGCCGGCGCTCACACCTGCACGCACCAGCCGGCCTACCCGCGTCGCCCCCTGAGCTCGGAACAAATAAGTAAAAAGAATGTCGTCTGTCTGTCAGTATGCCGCTTCAGTTAGGAAAATGACCATCTGTGGGAAAAAGAAACGGCAAGAAACCCACAGGTACATTTAAATATGATTACAATGCATTGATACATTTGTCAATTTAATTTGAGTGAGCCTGTCTTGATTGGAATATGATGTGAACCTCTACAAATCGGTCAAGATAACTAAAAATAAAAATAAACTCAAAAACATAAAAAATGGCACAGCAAAAGCAGGCCAGTCCATTAAGGCAGCACCCGTTCACGAGCATGACGCAGGGCCCAGCCATCGTCCAATTCAACCATATTTGAGGGAAGAGAACGACCCGACCCCCATGCCACCACTATAGTGTACATAAAATATTAAATAAAATACTGACCGATTATTATGATACTTTGCAGTTTTGTTTTAAATACCCTACTAAACCAGGAGTATTCGTCTTTGTTCAGAGCGTAAATACACTCTGTATAAAAATATAGGTATTGCAGTGGTTAATAATATGGAGTTAAGTGACAAATGACTTTTATATGTATATCCTCTGGTGGCTAATAAAATTAGTTTGTGTTTACGTATCGTGTCGTTATACCACATGGTGACAGCGGTGGCCTATTTAATTAAATTCAGGCTGATAAAGTGATTTTTCGGTTACTTTAGTATCGTACACGAGTTATGAAATCTAAATAATAAGTAATTCGAACACGCGCGGCCACCAGCGGAACTTGTATAAGAAGGAGGCCCTGAGGCGATGAGGGCCGATAAGTGCCTCACACGTATTTTTCCCGAGAACATTTTGACAAGTACCACTTGATATAATGACATATTCTCTGTATTTATGGCACCACAACATTTCTAAACATCCTAAAATAGGAACATAGTTGCCACAAAAAGATAAAAATAAAAGAAATAATCATCTTGGCGTTAATGTCCCGGTTGTGCTCTCGCGCACGAGGGCCCGGGGTCCGCCTTGACCATGATCCAGGATTTGGCAGGTCAGGTAATTACCGTGGAGCCACTGCCATCTGACATCCATGACCCTGCTACCAGGGGAACCTGACCAGATTGGATCATGGTTACACATCCAGTCGCCTGAATGTGCAGGTTTCATCACGATGTTTTCCCTCACCGTAAGAGCATCGGTTAGTATTCAACTAATGTACGTAGCTCAGAAAACAGTCATTGGTACATGGCCGGAGCGGGATTCGAACCCGGGACCTCTGGCTTACGAGTTGCATACTCTAACCGCTTGGCCACCGACGCTCTTAGTTGCCACAAAAAGATTGCGCTCGGATATTACAACGTTTAATTTCTTCAAAGAAAAAACCCAATGGTCCTATTACTGCAATATTTTTTCTCTGTGCGGCGACCCCTTTACGTCATCGGGAAACGCGATCCGGGCGAGCCTGGCTACAGTGCCTGGCTGGTACGTTAATTATATCTATAGATGGTAGATCACGGGCCCCATTTTTGAATCACTGGCCTCACTTCATACGGTTTTCAATTTTGATTTACGGCATGAAAAATTCGATATTTTGATGAACAATGCTGATTTTCCCTATTTTTTAACTGTAATCTTTGGGTGTTGCCAATGTGACATAAAAATATTGAAATTTTTATGTCGAAAATCAAAATTGAAAACCCTTCAAATCGAATTCGAAAATCGAGCCCCAGAACTGTCAATGGTGCTGTTGGTAATTTTGAAAATAAATATTAGATCGGCTACTTTACTTTTTATTTCAGCCGTTTTCCCGAATTGATCTCGAGCGCTCGTTTCCGTAAGGCGAGTCTATCGTATCGCGGTAAAGTTTCGATCACAAGTTTTTTTAAATGTTATATGGCAGACAAACAGGCAAGCGGGCTACCCGATGGTGCGTGGTCACCGCCGTCTATGGACATCAACAACACCAGTGGCGCTACTACTGCGTTGCCCGCCTCTGAAGAGACTTCAAATATACCTCTTGAACCCATGTCATAGTCCAAAGGAAACACGGCTGGGAGCTCATTCCACATCCGAATCGTGCGAGCGAGAAACGTTCTGACGAACATTCGCGTGGACGCCAACAGAGCCATGTCAAAGCCATACGTACACAGGATGTTACATAGTAACATCCTGTATGTAGTACCCTGCGCCTTGGGGTCTTGATAGCCGATATCATTATTATATAACTATAAGAGGATCTATCATCATCATTTTAACATCAGTCTCTATTGTTGCCAACGGGGCGCATGCGGACCCACGGTCCATCAAGTCACAAACTAATAATTTCACGAAGTAAAGTATATAACTTTAAAGGATAAGTATTGCCATATTATATTATATGAAATTCAAAATTCAAAATTTCTTTATTGATTCGGACATTAAATATCTCTTTCAATCGTCAAAAAGGAGGGGGGTAGAAAAGTAGGAAGGAAACACACAGTGACACGCTGACGCTAGCCCTATGGCCGTAGATAAACGTATCCCTCGCCAACCACGACCGAACCGTGCTCGACAATGCCAGGCAGAGCCGGAACGCTATATGTATGGCTTTATGTATCTGCTTGTGGCATCGGTGCGGTGTGATTTTCTCTCTTTGGGCTCGTTTGGTTAGTGTTGACAAATACTCTGTCTTGTCATAAAAAATAAAAGTTTGCTCTGAAAATATATTTTAAATTTGAATTTGTTTCAAGTTTTTTTTATACCACTAAGGCGGTAAACAAGCTAACGTCCTGCCTGATGGTAAGCAGTCACCGCAGCGGACAAACGTTTGCCATACCAGGGGCATCACTTACGGGTTGTCGAGTTCGCAAAAACCTTTTCACCCCTTTCTTGAAGAACTCCATATTGCATTCTCCAGGGAAAACCTCCCCAAGTAGTTCATTCACAACCTTAGTGTGCGTAAGAGAAAGTTACATTGGAACTGCACAGGTCGCGACCAATTTGGCTTAACGGTTTCAGGATAAACTTTCGGTGGCGGTGCGATGATAGAATGTAGCTGTAGGCATCATGTGAAACAGTTCTTCGTGCGACGGACTGATACGAGGTCTCCTACAGGTCGGGTGACGTCCGTCGTACGATCATGGTCGCATGACCGTTGATAATATAGAACAGTGCCTATAACTTACCTCATAGGCGGCCAAGCACCAGGCTTGGCGTCGTTGTATGGTGGCGCCTCGAAGATGCTGGCGCCGGAGTCGACCCACGTCCAGCGACCGAGAGAGCCGCGTGCGCCCACCCACGCTGTCTCAATGCCTAGTAAGGAGATGGTAAACTGAACACAGCTTTTGGAATGGTTAATAGCTGGGTATCAGACCTTCTGTGAGGATATTGAAAATACTCTGTGACAAGGGACAATCTGTGGCGAATGATCAGTAGTCAGAAATATGGTATTCACGATTTCAGAGGCGTAAGGTCTCAATGACTTATAGTAGAAAGGAGGCACAGAGTACAGTTCTAGAGTGTCGACCACGTACCGGAAGATGAAGCGTGGATAATTTGGTAAGGATCGGCTGGTTGCGGAAGGCCTGTGCCTGCCTTTGTGAGAGGCCTTTGTGGAGATCTCTGGGGGAGATCTATAGATAGATATAGATATGATAATGATGACAGAGCACAGATGTAGTAGAAGAGTATGAGAATTAATTGTCCTAGAAAATTCTTGCACGTGTTGTAAAGTTGTAATTTTTGACAAATATTCTTAATTTATAAAAGTTACTTACTCGGCCGTGATTTCAGCATTGTCAATCCCAGTTTCTTGAGGCATTTCATGGTAGCTATGTTGGCTAACCTGCAAATTGTGTTTAACTTTTAAACCTGTCTTGAATTCATACACGAATAATAGAATTAATTACCTTTTCTAATACTTACTTACCTAACTAATCTTATAAATAATGTCCGATTACACTAAACTTGAGCGACTCTTAAGTTGGCTCCTAGAGATTCCTAAAAATGTATGTGTCACAAAATCTGTGTCATAATGTTAACTACTTTGAGAGTTTAGTTTAGTGCAATAGGGCAATTATTTTAGTAGAAAAGCAGTTGAGTTCTCTTATTCTAATATCTATCTTGGCGTTAATGTCCAGGTTGTGCTCTCGCATACAAGGGTCCGGGGTCTGCCATGACCATGAAGATAAGTCCCGCGCGTTAATTTGTCGCCATGCAGATGATTCGATAGACATATTTTGCCCATAGTATCTGACACAGTGTGTGACAGAGTGTTATTGCGCAGTAGCACAGTTATGCTCAGTAGTGTTCTCGATAGTTTAGACGTTGCATTTATATTTATTGATCTAATTTTGATTCTGAAATCTGCATTTGGCTTTCTGATACCTAAGGTTACTATCCACGATTTTCCTGAGAATAAATAAATAAAAAACAAACTCACGCCATCTTGTTGATGACGCAGTAGGCTGCGGCCTGATGCCAATCCAGCCTGCCATCGTAGACCCGGTACAGGCCGGAGCGGCAGCGGACCGTCTTCAGCTCCCTTACCTTCACCTCGATCTCAGCTTCTGTAAGAGTATTATTAGCATTAGAATCGTCATCATCATAATCATCATTGCTAACTTTACCAGTGTAATGTTATGTCATTTCATCTTATTTTCTAATGTTATGTTAAAATACCTAGCTTTCTACTAAGAAATTATTGGAATTTTTTTATTATGTTTGCTGACGATCTGTTTTATAGATTTAAGTATGTATAATAGTATATTAATGTGTCTAAACTCTGTAAAACGAAAAAATAATAAATCTAAATCTAAAATCATATCGTTACAGTTGGTCTCGTTAGTATCATCATGAGAATCATCGTCATTGTCATAGTTATCATCGTTATGGTTTTCATCATCGTCATCACCGTCGTTTTTATTGTCGTCTCATGAGAAGGACATCCACCGATGGACCCATTCCGGGAGGAGTCGAGCTCTTTACCTGTACTGCGGATAAGAGAGCTTCAGGTAGCGTTGATAGGCCAAAATTTGCTTGAGTCTCCGTAGGGATATCATACTGGTAAACTGTAGATAGTACAGTAAGCTATGATCATAGTAATAGTAAGCTGCCAGGGTCCGCTTTCCTACTCATTCTTCTCCACTTCGCTTGGTCTTCGGCATCCTAGCATCGTTAGCCATTGGCATTCGACTCAGCGATGTCAATCCATCGCTTCTTTAGGTAGTATAATAAGCTATGAGTCATCCTCTTCCACATCGATCGACTATGTGATGCCTTAATTCATCGTAAAGAGGCTTCGAATGTTGGCCAAAACTCTATATTATTATTAGAGTATTGGCCCATATTCGTGAAGTTTTGTGAATGTTCATCATCATGCCCATCACTAGCTATGAACCCCAGAAATATTGTACAATGTCAAATATGTCAAATGCCAAATCTAGATCCAAATGGTCCAAAATGCACAATAGAATAGACAACTGTGCAAAAATATTGGTGTAGGCATCGATAGCACATCGACACTTTTTGAGATCCACAAGAACCTCTTCTACATTATCCTCATCGATCAAAGCCTCGACAAATGATTTTCCAAAAGTTTGAACCATTAAGTGGAGTCTCCTTAACTGTTGCCTGTAACATCTACGCTTCATTCATATTTGTTTCATAATATTACAAAAATGCAGAACCGCAGATGCGATGTTACTGTAAGGACCAATGATATTCCTCTAAAATGGTCTGATATAATCAAACCACAACACAAGAATGCAAAATGCAAACACTGATGATGATCGGGAACAATAGTTGGGGGGAAGGGTGGGGGTACTCGTCCAGACGGACTCCTCAGGCTTCACAGATTCGTACCAAATAAGTAATTAAAGCGTGACTGAGATTCCGCCGACGACCACGAACAACAGATACATCCTATTAAGGTCACGTATTTGAAAATCGAAAATAGATACATCTACAGTTGAATGAAAGTAAAGTAACTAATGAAGGAGAAAAAAATAATGAACGATGAAATAAGTACATTTACTTTTACTGCAAACAAAGTATCGCGTCCATTCGCTGATGTATGTTTTTGACTTCGACATTTTCACAGTCGATGTATTAATTTTCGTTGATCAAACGTACAACCATGAAATTGCTTCCATAGATTGAATTTCAATATGCTGCCAATTGGAGTTCTATGGAAGTAATTTACCAATAGTGTAGTATTTCTAATAAATGTACTTCAAAGCCGCTTTTAAGTAATATTAATAAGTGAATGGGCCTAAAAAGCGTAGGCTTGTTGTCGTCAAGAATGGTGTGCGTGCCAATAAGCTCACCACCAAGGATGCTGAAGACTGAGCGAGGTGGGCCAGGAGTAGCATGAAGGCGGATCCTGAGCCCTCGTGTGCCGCGCGGGGACGCAACCGGGACATAACGCCATGATGATGATGATGATGATTAAGTCCATGAGAGATCGAAGAGCTAGTACGCGAGCCAAACGTCATAGTAAACTGAAAACCAAGGCTATGCGACTATGCTAGCTCGGGCATGACACTGGGCGTCTGACTGAGAATCGTCCAATGAAACACGTTAAATATCACTAGCTGGATGAAGTGCTGAAGAACCTGACCGATCTTTAGAGGTGATACAAATCCGTCCTATGGACTCAATCAGCATGTACGGCGTCTTTTGCGAGGGGGAATCATGAAGTGTTTGTGACAGGTGGCGTTGATATACAGAATCGGCGTCACTATCGGTTACTGTCATTCTTGAAATGAGGAGTTTCAATCGTATGGGGATACAATACGAAGTTGTCTATTGGTCTTTCTTTGGAAGTCAATTGCATCAGATGCGTTTTTATTTATTTATTTATTAAATCTTCATGCACAAAAAAAAAGTACAAAGGCGGACTTAAAGCTAAAATAGCCTTATCTACCAGTCAACCAGGAGATAAAGGGTAATGAAAAAGTAAGGCGGTGCAAGAGAAGCTACTAAACAAGATGGAGGAGGGGAACCGTTTATGCGTTATAACAGTACACATAAATAGGTAGATAACTGAAAATAAGTTAATAAAGCTAGAAATAAACGTGAGTGAGTGGGTAATATAGCAATAGTAAATAACCATACAAATACTACACAAGTAAAGGAGAGACATAACCAGAAGCTCAGTCAAACATGGGGGAGATAGGAGACAAACTCGTGAGCCCCAACACTAAAGATCATTGAGGTAATGCTCACGAACAGCTTTCTTAAAAGAGTATTTGCTGGAAAGCAATCTAAGATTTAAGAGCGTTTTGTGATTTATCCAGGATTCCATCTTTCATTTGTTGTTTTTCCCAAATCGTCACATCGCCTGACTTTCCGAAGTCGCGGTCTCCATTCAATGAATTTGCATACCGGTCGCTATCACAGAAAAGAATTTACGAAATTTTCCATGGCGAGAGTTTCTTTAAATTTTATTTTAATAAGAACTAGGCAGGTCTGCCATTTCATTCGACTCTCATCTATCTCATTCGACTGAAATCTTACCTGTAGCCGTATTCACAATGGCTCGGAAATCGGATTCGGATACGGAAACGACAAAGGACCCCGCAAAAGTTCTTAGAAAAATGTGGTTTCAGTTAATTTTGATGTTATTTTCATATGTTATAGAGACACAGAAACTCTCTGTGGAATCTATCGGGATTCAGAATAACAGTTTTCGAATCGATATCGATACGGATTCGCCGCTTACGAATTTCGTGTCGAATCGTTCGGAAACGGTTTCGAATCATTGTGAATACGGCTACTGGTAAGAGACGATATGGCCGAAGGTGGAGCGCCTATCTAGAAACAGACTATTTATTCTGGCCTTGAAGGAGACCAGATTTTACTGATCTACTATGTAAGAGCGGAACGCCTGCCCGGCTCTTGTGCCCCATTCCATTCTGCTTCCATTTTCAGCCGCAAGCAAATAAATCTTGGGTGCACTCTTATTCCGCACGACCATATTCCGCCGGCCTCTTTCCGCCATCGGAAAATGCGATTTAAGCGAGCACTTCATCCTTATGTTGTGGCTCTTATAGCTATCCGCACTAGCCGCTTTAATTCAACGTTTATGGCGCGAACAGCTCAGGAATGTTTTGCCTGCGAGTGTCTTTTCTGATCATTATAATCTGGACGCCTTCAAGGCGAGAGTGAAGTCTGTTCCTAGACAGGCATGCTCCATCATCGGCCGCATCGTCACTTACCACCAAATGAGCGGTTAAATGTCTGGCTAGTCTTAATAAAAAAACACTAGTGCTAGTGCTGGTGGCAGGAAACGAAATGTGCCATATTCAGACTATGTCAGAGCTCAAAAATCGCATTCAAGTAGTTACTAAAAGTGCCATGGAAGTACATAAAGTGAAAGGAACTCACTCCTCTCACACACGAAGGGCCGTTCCAGTCCGCAAGGCAGGTCCACGAAGACGGGCCGGTCGTGGCTGGCGCGCTCCAGGGCTGCGCAGTCGGCGCCGCCTTCTGGCACCGGGACTCTGGTGCGGTTCAGCCACTGTGGGAGGCGGTAAAGTTGATCAGGGGGTTTAAAAAGGCCATATTAGCGCTTTATAATAAGTTAAAGTTTATTTATTGATAACCATTGTTACATGTCAAAATTGATACACAATTGTTATACATATAAATGCATCGTTGATACAAAACATGTCAAAATTGATACAGCATACCGCAAAATTTCCTAATTATTGTCAATCATTATATACATATACATGAATATATACATTATTATTATTTGACCTGAGTGGTTCAATGGTCAACATTGTCTGCCACGCAAGAGGTCCCGGGTTCGATTCCCGGCCGGGCAGAAATTGAAATGATGAATTTTAATTTCTGTTACGGGTCTGGGTGTTCTATGTATAATAAGTATGTATTTAAAAGTATTTAAGTAGTATATCAGTTATCTAGCACCCATAGCACAAGCTTTGCTTAGTTTGGGGCTAGATGGCGCTGTGTGAATTTGTCCACGAATATTTATTTATTTATTATTCATATTAATTTGTCACAAACTGATCTGCAGTGTCGCTGTTGTTGACATCGACATGACAATTCAAAATGGCGTAATTTAGTTTCGACATTGGCCACTGGATCAGATAAGTTTGTGTGTCTAATATGAATTGTATTATGAAACGCTAATGTAGCCGTATAAGACCCCCAGCTTCCAATAGAAGAGGGATGAAAGCGAGCAATTGAGGTAAAGCATTTCAAGAGAGGTCGAGCATGGAAGCGGCACTAGTCTAGTGGCTGGGTGCTTGCGAGACCGATGGACGGGTGACCGATTCGTAATTTGAGGCTAGTTGAACTTTCAGCAACGCAACGAGCTCGCCAATCGTTGTTTTTTAAGTAATATGTTCGAACGGTAAGCACATAGGCAAGCGGACAACCTGATGAAAAGTAATCACCGTTCCCTATAGACATTAGCACCACCAGGGCTATCACCTATAATACCTATAGTACGTTCCCCCCAAAAGCCCCTCTTCCAGCCAAATGACAACACCCCATCCACTGCCAAAGCCATAGTGGTAATATTAATTAACTTGTTCAATGGGGAACGAGTCGTTAAGTGACATTCAGTCGCCTGATTGTACAGGTTTCATCACGATGCATCGGTCAGTATTTAACTAATGTATACGTGGCCACAGTGGGATTCGAACCTGATGCCCCTCGCTTACGAGTCGAATACCTTAACTTTTCCACCGACGCTCCTCCGGGTAGCTCTAAAAAGCGCAAGCAGCTCACTCACCAGCGGATAATGGCTCGCGCTTTCCAAGCCCTTCTCGGCGGGCATGACGTCCAGCTCGGTGCGCCGCAGCTCCAGCCCGTTGCTCCAGCGGTAGCCGGCGGGGTCCTCGGCGGAGCCCCGGCGGGCGCCCACCCAGACGGACTCAATTTCTGTAGGGTTGAGGGGAAATAAAATAAATAAATTCTAAAATAAAATAAAAAATTAGAACAATATTTTATCGCGCGACAGTACCTACTCAACAAGACCATACTAAAGTGCCCAAACACGATGAGGTTATTAACTTATTACGATCATTAGTTCCTATGATCACCTTCCGACAGCATCAGACCAGCTCCATGCTACCATATTAATACATTATCATTCAAGTTACATAGCTTCAGGTCACCCATCAAATAGTCGGAAAATGGTTTGCAAATTTTGACGAACAACTTACATTGAAGGGATGAAATCTATCCCATCGTCGGAGGGTGCGGTGGCGGAAAAGTGACATTGATCACAAAACAGTGACCGTTCTACAGACGGTACAACATCTCTCCGGAGGCTTAATTTTCTTTTATGTCATACGGTAGGCAAACAGGCAAGCGAGCAACCTGATGGAAAGTGGTCACCACCGCCTATAGACATTAGCAACACCAAGAGTATTGCTAATGCGTTGCCCACCTCTATAACACGTATTTCTGCATAATATTGCCCACATTAGAAATCACAGTAACTAATCGTTAGCTTATCCATTTCACTGGAAATTGACGTCAAGTGATGTTATTACAAATCGTTACGTAGTCATCAAATACCGATATAGGGTCGTATTGAGTGCTTCGGCAGAAAATTGGAAGTCATGTCCTATCTGTACGCCCTCAGAGTACACCTACTTTACTTTATACCTACCAGCGGTCAACTCGAGCGTCGGTGGCCGTGTGGTTACGGTACCCGATTCGTAAAGTGACTAGCTCGAGTCGACGATGCCATTGTATACTATTTATATTGATTGTACATTGACATTCATAAGTTATTTTATTTTATCCTATTTTTTTTTACATGACAATAATCTTGACATTTAAAAGTTGCAATTTAATTTATTTTGTTGGACATTATATTGTGTACATTGACATTTTAATTGGAAACTTTTATATTTGTATCTGGAAATTTAGTTATTTGACATTGCGGTAATAATATTTTTTAGACTGACATCTTAAATCTTAAATCTGTCTTTCATGTAAGATATGGACTAATATGTCTGAAATAAATAAATTTTATTTTAATTTTTTTTTTTTTTTCTTTTTTTATTATTATTATAAGTGTTGTAAAATCCAAACTGAATAAAAATTATATGATTTTATTTGATTTTATTGTTTTTATTTGTAAGATAGAGGTACCGGGTTCAAATCCCACTTCGGCCATGAACCAATAACTCTTTTCGGAGTTATGTACATTAATTGAATACTAACCTGCACATTCAGGCAACCATGATCCAATATGGGCAGGTTCCTTTGTTAACAGGGTCATCGAGGTCAAATGGCAGTCGCTCCACTATAATTACCTGGTCTGCCAAATCCTGGATCATGGTCAAGGCGGATCCCGGGCCCTCGTGCACGAGTGCAAAACCGGGACATTTACGTCAAGACGATTTGTCGTTTCAGTGGTCAATTCAGCCCGCGGGTTAGGGTGTCCACAGTCAATTATGTTTATATTTTTATATGGTCAATTCAGCCCGCGGCCCCAGATGACCACTATGTGACGACACATATATGATGACAAATATGTCAACATCTTTCACTTTACTTTTACAAGTAATACCCACCTAAACTTTTTGAGTACCCACGTAAATGCCTAAATAATATCAGTTGTTGGGTTTTAGCCGTGTGGTGTCCGGCAGAGTATAATAGCACCAACCCCACACTCGTGGGTGTCGTACAAGACGACTAATGTTTTCGGGGTAAAAGGTCTAGAGTCACCGCTGCTGGAAAATGGGCAGCAGCGTTTTCCATTGTCATATTTATAACACTGCGATCGCCAATCCGAGATAGATTGGGTCGGCAACTAAATTATCATCAACGGCATAACTAATGTCTGACCTTTGGCAGGTGGGTGGGGTACTAGGAGATTGCTATTGAAAATATTCAACAGAAAATGCTACTGCCCATTATCAGATTTACGAAGAATAATAAGGTCTGCCTCGATGAGATTTAGTCGCTTTTTACGACACCCGAACCTTGGAATCACGTCATTATGGTTCCAATTCTTCACAAGAGTTGGAACCAAGAGTTCGAATTGTGGCTCTACATGCTACACTGTCAGTGATCACACGGCTGAAGTATAAAATTCCTAATTGGAGATTTTCTGAGAGCCCATTAAAAAGAAAAAAATAGTTCAAATTATTGTAATAGATGGCGTCGATCAGACACGATTCCCAAAAATAAATCAAACCAGACAGTTTGATGTATAAAAATGTAGACATTTTGCGCTTTCTTCCCAGAAAAGGTGCTAGAATTAAGTATCTTTTCACGAAATACCTTCAATACTTGAGAATCCTGTCTAAGCAGCGCCATCTAGTGAGGCACGCCGAACTACACCTTTTACTTTTTAATGTAGCTGTCTGAAAATCATCCATTGCTAGTTCCATATTGAATTCCAATGTTAACCTCAGCGATATGATTACATCATATAATAACCATCTTGGTATCAATATACCGGTTGTGGTGTCGCGCGCGAAGGCCCGGGGTCCGCCGTTACATCGATTTAGGATTTGGCTGATCGATTAAGTAAGACCCAGTTCACAGAGGAACTTTACCAGATTGGAAAATGGTTACACATTGAGTCGCAATCACGAGCATCGGTTAGTGTTCAACGAATGTACATATCTTAGAAAAGAGTGATTAGCATTGGTACCGGATCTGTAGCCGTATTCACAATGGCTCGGAAATCGGATTCGGATACGGAATCGACAAAGGACCCCGCAAAAGTTCTTAGGAAAATGTGGTTTCAGTTAATTTTGATGAAATTTTCATATGTTATAGAGAGTAGAGTTTCCGTGGAATCTATCGGGATTCTGAATAACAGTTTTCGAATCGATCGACACGGATTCGCCGCTCACAAATTTCGTGTCGATACGTTCGGAAACGGTTTCGAATCATTGTGAATACGGCTACTGATCGACTTCGGCCGCTTTATCGCTAACCAACATCGTCCGGCGCTCGCAGCTTTCCAGTCGTCCCGTGACCATGATGCATGCAACTGTGTCGAAATATCGGGCTACTCGTCAACAAAGGTACGCGGTAGGAAACCCGGAACATACCCTTAAAATGGTTAGGAGCGGTTTTTAAATTGGGCACAAGAGCACTATTGGGTATAGTTAGGTTGGGGGATTGGTTAGATGTGCTCCACCCAGGGTCCTATCGACCTCCCGGTCTTACAGACCATGTCAGATCTAATCACGCATGATGCGCACGCTTACTTTCTGGTTTTTACACGGTGAGGTTAAACACCGTGGTGAAACCTGCACATTCAGGCGACTGAATATGTAACCATGATCCAATCTGGTCAGGTCCCCCTGGTAGCAGGGTACGGAGGTCAGACGGCAGTCGCTCTACTGTTATAACCTAATCTGCCAAAACCTGGATCATGGTTATTGCGGACCCCGGGCTTTACTATGGTATTGACGCCAAGATGGCACTCAATTGCTTCCGACAAAATATAAAGTTTAATAATATATAGACTTACGGAATTGTGACTCGGATAGCGCCTCGGCGAGAAACTCAGCTTTCTCCTTGGTGTCCAGAATAGCCATGGTACTGTTGTGCTGACCTCTGTTGCGACATGAAAAGAAGGAAAGTATGAAAATCAAAGGAAAAGCGACGAACAAGAGAGAGAGAGATTATCACCCATAAGTTGCGTAGCTTCCAGCTATCCGCGGGAGCTGCTTTAGTTCAACCTTTATAATGCGTACGGCTAAGGAATGGAAAGCGTTGGCTGCGAATGTGTTTTTCTTTTTCTACTCTTAGTTTACTATCGGGCAAACACAGAATAATTAGACAATTTTCCCTCGGACCTAAGCGGGACCTTTTGGAATATATTCAGACACCTTTCAGGCTGAGGCTCAAAAGAGTCCCACCACCTCACTAGTTGGGTAGCCGAGATATCCTGAAAAACTGCAATTTCCAGGAAATTCTTAGAACAGCCCTAAATCATTACAAATATATTGACAAATATCGATACTCTTTTTCTATTTCATTTACATTTTTAACGTACAAATACATCTAAGTCTTTAGATTCGTCCACCCACTGTAGACTCTAGACTACAGTGCATTTCAGTGTCAATAAACCTGGAAAAACTGTTTTCTTTGGAAAAAAAACTACGATGGGCTTGTTAGAGGGCTTATGACAGGACGCCATTTTTAAATAGTAAACGACAGTTTAGGTCACTCTTTATTGTTTTGAATATATTGACGTTAAATATTTTCAATTGGAGCCTTGGGTGGTATAATGAGACCACGATAAGCACGAATGGCTTATTAAAAAAAAACTCTGTATAGCAACTTATGCCAAGTTTTTTATCCGTCATAGAACGCCATTCATAAAAGTCATAACAAACAATTTGATTTCTGTAGGATTGTTTACTTTCGTGAGTTATGAAAAATATTATTAAATAATGGGCAAAACAATTAAAAAGGAAGTGCGGAAGATAATTTTCAGCATGATTAATAATTTTGACAAAAGTTCAAGCTAATTGTTACCAAATAACTGAATGTTTACAAGAAGGACTGACAAGGACAGATTATCCCTAGATTATTTCCATATCCACACTTTATAATTTTTACTACAGTCAGTTGATTCGGACTTATCGTGGTCCTATTATAGTCTCTCTCTTGTATTGCTGTGCCTTGACAAGGTCCATAGAGAACTATACGATTAGAATAATATGATCTAAACGTTATTTAAAAGTTACTATTATATCATCTTTCTGTAACGTACGGAATGCAATAAATATATTAAGTATTGAGTATTACATAGGTACTCACCGACACAAAATCTTAGCATTCTCCCAGCTGACCGGTAGGTTCTGTATCAGGTACTCGTTGTCTTCGAAGGCATATGACTCGTATTTATCAGAACAGGAGCTGGGCACTGGAACAAAAACGGAACAGGTAAGGATTTTTTTTTTGAATAAGAGAAAACAATTTATGTGCAGAACACCATACAACATACAAACTTTTTATTTTATGTTATACGGCAGATAGACAGGCAATCAGGGGCCTTACCATGAACTCTTATAGCAGGACCTAAACAGAACTGCCTTGCTTAGAACGACATAGCGCTATACGTGTCACATAAGCTTGTCTCGTTCAAAGCGAAAGCAATTCTGTTTAGGTCCTGCTATAAGAGTTCATGGTAAGCCCTCTGGCCACCTGATGGAATGTGGTCACCGGTGCCTATGGACATAAGCAACACCAGGGGAGTTACCAATGCGTTGCCCGCCTCTGAAGCGACCTCTAATATATCGTTTGAACAATCCCATGTCATAGTCCAAATGAAACACTGTAGCTGGGAGCTCATTCCACATCACCTTAACCCAAAACCTTAACCTATATTTATAGATAAAAAACCTCCAGTGCAACTCCGCGAGGCATGGTGCTCAGAAGGCTGGCAACATTGCCCCTTTGAATAATGAGGTTCAAACTCTGAGCGAGAAAGTTTAGCGGTAATAGCGAGGGCCCAGGGTTCGCCTTGGCCATGATCCACGATTTGGTAGATTAGATAATTGCAGTAGAGCGACCCTGCTAACAGGGGAACCAGGCCAGATTGGATCATGGTTACACATAAAGTCGCCTGAAAGTGCAAGTCTCCTCTAGTCTAGTCCTAATGTGTACTCGTATAAGCCCCGAAAATTAAAAAGATTCATTCTGCTTTACAGCTCGACATCTGACAACAATGAATTACAGTTGCCGAGAGTATTATTGACTACAGAAATGCCTTGGACTGATTATGATAAGATGTTTTTTTAGAAATATCCCTCCAAAGCGAGAGTGCATGAAGATCAAACGACACCACGGTGTGTCTCTTTCAGAACATATAAGATTATCCAGGTAAATGTTTGCACTTTTTAATTTATAAACTTCCAGAGGAGGAGTACCCCAGGGTACTATTTTAGCACCCATCCTTTTCAATACACACGAAAGCATCTTAGAACGTATTCAGAAAGAAAACGACGCGTACCTACACGTATGCTATTATTGCTTAGCTATGTCTAAGCTCGTCTTTAACTTCCCAACGTCCAAACGTGGAACAAACAGCCACTAGGCTGACGAGGGATGACAAATACCTAACAGAATCAAAACGACAGCATGGTTTCAGATCACAGAGGAGGAAGTTGCGTTACGTTGGCCACGTTACAAACCCTCACTACAATTAAAGCAAAACATTGGGGACGCTGAAATGTATATAATTGATACTGAGGCTACCCATTTTGTTATTAATACAACGTTATGTCACGTCAAACTACATTATGCCACGTTATACAACTTAACACAGCGTTATGCAACGTTATACAACCTTATGCAACGTTATGTAACGTTATGTAAAGGTAAACAAGGGTACGGCCTACGTAGTGAAGCTTGCAATACCAGGAGTGTCACTAGTGTAAGGCCGACCCCGCAAAAACCTTTTCACGCCCTTGCTAAACGCGTGGGTTCTTAACCTTAGAGGAAATGTTAGACGAGACAAACCAGGGGATCTTTTTGAGACTGAATGGCCTTAATGATAGGAACACATTATACACTGTACATTAACTCAAAATACGTAGCTCTTGCTCTTTCGTAAATTCTGACTCCTCTCCCTCATCCTAGCGGTCAATCCCAGCCCTTGCTAGGGTCCACTGTTTTAATGGGATGATTCCTATTTGTATTAAATAATAAAAGATAATTAGGTACCTTGAATAGTTACCTAGTTATTTAAAGTATGAAATTAATATGAAATAATAAAATAATAACCCACCTCTATACTGCTCATGGAAACTGGCCGCACACAAAGCGGCGAACGAAAAAAGAAGAAGCGTCTCGATTTTTGAACGCATCGCGAGACGTCCACTGACACACTGACCGGCCCGCGTTCGAAATTTGATCTAAACTAATATGGCGACCGCAATGGCGGTCCTTTATCCCTTTTCCCGCGCATTCAGCTGTTCATGTTTAATTTCCCGCTCATTTATTTTGAAAACACTCGCGTCAGAATTATACATAATAGAATAATTACAATACCATTAGTCAGAGAAGTTGCAGCGGTTCGCCCTGGGAAATGTTTCCAAGTAGGGACCAAACATACGAGAGATTCATCTCTTTTATTGTAAATATTTTCATATAATGTGTAAAAACTACTCGGCGGCCTACAAACTGCTCTAGTTGTCAATTCATCTATTTTGTGAGATACGTCCGGTTCTAGTGTGGTGATCAGCGGATATAACATAGGTATAGCGCCAACTTCTTCTATCCAAGGGAAGACAAAATGTCTTGCAAAAAGGGAGGGCAAGGCATAAACATCCTTACTTACTCAGAAACGTTAGTCTAGGACATCTTACAGTGAGCGCGAATGCACAGGGTTTCAACTGACAAAAGGCACTTGATAGGCGATCAACACTATGCGTCCGTCACAATAAAATTGACCAGTCATATTGCCGTATTGAAAGCAGTTGAATTCAGTAATTAAATTCACAAACAAAAAGCGTGTGAGCAAGTCAAAGTGGAATGTATTGCAAAGTCCATTTTTGTATCACTTACATTAAGTCACGCGTCGGTCCGCTTTTCAAAAATGGACCTTATTATATGAGCAATACATTCCACTTTGATTTGCTCTAAGGCTTTTTGTTTCTGAATTCAGTTACTGAATTTAGGAATGTGTATAAGCGCATGAGCAAAGACTCGCTTTCAGAAGTGTCTTACTTCGCATAGTTGCACTACTTAGATGTGTTTGTGAACACGGGTGTACTGTAATCCTAAGTTACAGAGAAATCTAAATTAGGGTTGTAATAGAGGTCAACAACGGAGGCGGTGGTGAAAATGGAAGCAATAGTAATTCTAGGTTTATTGAATAAATACAAAGGAAGAAATTATCCGCACGAGCCGCTTTGGCTCGACCTTTATAATGCGTACGTACGGCTAAGGAATGGAACGCGTTGCCTGCGAGTGATCACTGTAATCTGGACGCCTTCAAGTCAAGAGTGAGTAGGCTGTTGCAAGACGGGCATGCTCCATCTTCCGCCGCATCGTTAGTTACCAACAGGTGAGATGTCGGTCACATGCCTGTCTTGCCTGATATAAATTAATATAAATTCTCTAACAGAGTGGTATCAAACTGGAACAAATTACCACAAAATGTTGTGACAGCTGTGTCAGTGAATTCCTTCAAGAACAGACTGGACGAGTGGTTGAAGTCAAACAAACTGTCTCTACTTGATTTGAAATAACTTTCAACACTGTGTGATATAGACACATCAGCAACAATGCTGCTCGTCTATAACCTAATAAATAAATAAATAAATAAAAAAAAACGTGGAAAGTGTAAATACCGTGGCGGCGTACCATCGGAGATCGGCAGTACGGCGCCCAGTCCTGGTATTGCAAACGTCCATAGGCTGCGGCATCCTCGCGTCGTAAGTCGTTGACACTCGCATCCGACTCGGCGATGTCAATCCATCGCTTCTTGGGCCGCCCACGGGGACTGCCTAGGGCACGTTGCCTGCGGGGGTGTTCCCTCAATATTCAAGTGAAATATGTCGTTCCAAGACACACATGCACCATGTTCGGCCGCATCGTCACTTACCACCAGATAAAATGTTTGTCCAGTTCTTATATGTGTAATATAAAACTAGCTTTAAACCGCGACTTCGTCTGCGTAAAATTCGGATTAAACGTTCCGGATCCGTTTCTGTGAGAACCACATTGAATGTCGGGAAACTATAGCTTTAGTCATTTTTCATTGAAATTGGTAACCGAGCATCCGGCAAGCGAAAGGTACCGGGTTCGGATCCCACTGCCACCATGTACCAATGACTCTTTACTGAGTTGTGTATATTAGTTGAATACTAACCGATGCTCTTACGGCGAAGGAAAACAACGTGATGAAACGTACACATTCAGGCGACTGGATGTGTAACCATGATCCAATCTGGTCAGGTTCCCTTGGTAGCAGGGTCACGGAGATCAGATGGCAGTCGCACCACTGTAATTACCTGATCTGTCAAAACCTGGATCACGGTCAAGGCGGACCCCGGGCGCTTGAGCACGAGAGCACAACCGGGGTAAGTTTTCATTAAAATTCGTTCTAATAGACTTTGCGTGGAGAAGCAACAAACATTAAAACATTAATCATCAGTCTGAAAACAAAGGTGGTGCGACGCCAACATTCCTTGAAAACGCAAGGCATGAGAAGCACTTTATTGATAAAATAATTTACATTTATAATAACAATATACACTAATACCTACATCTAAAATACCAAAAATATATACAGTAATACATATAAAATATACTAAACTAAACCCTTATAAGATATAAATATTTTATTAACTAACTAAACTAAATTAAAAAAGATGTAAAAAACCAGGGCCACGCGGTAAGGTGCCCATCATGGCGGCGGCATTCCCGCGCTGGATGGCGATACTTAACCGCTGCGCGAGAAAGCTGCCGGCACGTGGGTCACCCGTCGCCTCCCTGAGCCGCTTACCAAGCTCCATGAAGAGCGAGTGTGCGCCCGGGCCCCACGGACCCAGTGTCGCGACACCAAATGCGATAAACTCGTATTGGGCGCCGAGACAACTGTACTTGCCCACCTTCGAGCGCTCTCGTATCTCAGCCGCCGCGCCGGCCCGTTTAGCGGTTGCCGGAAGATAGGTCGCAGCTAGTGTGTCGGCGCACGTGGCGTCCCACACCAGCGGGCGACCCATCCTCCATGGTATCATAGACATCCCGTCAGGTCTCTTGCCATCGTCCCGTGCAATGTGTTGAGGTTCCAGGATTGCGGGGACGTTGGCGCTGACGAGAGACCGTCGCAGGATGTCATTGATCGCGGCGTGACGGGAGAGGCGGCCAGCGCTCGAAGAACAGGCAAGCCCATGGTGACCGAGGCGGTCAACACTCGCTCCCAAGAAGCACAACTATGCTCGATACAAACCTCGGCTCCCAGCCGGAGACCAATGGCGAGACGGAGAGTGGTCGGGTCGATGAAAGTGCCGGTGTTGGGGGATGGGTAAGCGTGGAGCCAGTGCCCGGATTCTAGTCTGGCAACTGCTTCCAGCCTGGCGCGGTCTTTTAAAGATGGTGAGATATTAAGAAGGGTGTCTAATATGACTTGAGAAGAAATGTTGTCCCAGGCCTTTTGAATTTTGGGCGTGGGAGGAAAATTTGGGCTCGGTCCAGCTAGCCAGGCAGTTTCAGCCTCCGCCAAGCACGCGACCTCACAGTTTGTAGCCGCGGGGGCTTTAAGAATATTACCTGTGAGGTCGGACGAGCTATAGATAGAGGACAGAAATGCCGGCAGTGCTACACTAGAGATTTTGCGGGTTCCCAGGCCACCATACCTAATTGGCAGGGAGGCCTGGGTCCAAGCCTGCTCGCTGAGTCTGATATTTGTGATGGATTCAATTTGGAATTTTATTACATTATCTAAGTGTTGGATTAGGACAGGGAATTTCCACACTGGGCAGCAGCGGAGCAGGTAAGTAAATTTAGGAACGAAAAGACAAAACTTCAGTATGAAGAGGGCAGAATGGCTGCTAATTTTAAGGAGGCGGTCCGAAAATTCATTAAATTTAGAAATCGAACTTGTTAGTAGCGGTGGAATGGCCTCGTCGAAAATAGGGGAGCCAAGAAGGCTCAGACTGTCTTTTGTGAGTATTTTTATGTTTGGGGCTACGCTATTAAAATTTTGGATTATGGATTGTGCCAAGGTTGTGTCTATTTTTTCAGAAATGAAGAGTTCACATTTATTAAAATTTAGTTCCAAACCAATGAGGTCAAAATTGTGTTTTACCATTTCTAAATCAGTTAGGACAGTCTGAGCATCCCCAGCTATGGAACCGTCGTCCAGGTACCATACATTTAATTTTGATTTGACACTGTGGATTATCGAATTTATGGCCAAACTGAAGATCGCTGGACCGAGTGGATCACCCTGCTGACACCCCACGGCCGAAAGAATTTCATTATTTTTGTGCAATAATTTTGAAGGACAGTGATAACACTGTAGCATAAAATTATAAATCTCCGGAACATGCAGTTTAATTTTATTCAGGAGGGTGTCCCTGTTTACCGAATTAAAAGCATTTTTTACATCTAATTTAAGTATCACCTCGCACAGATCGTCTTGCGTGAAGGTGCGTACGGCATGGACCGTTGCCTCGCAGCCTCCGCGGGTTCCGAAGCCAACCTGTACGGGTTCGAAAAGAGACTGGAATTTAGAACGAGTTAGCCGAACACAAATTTTGGCAGCCAATCGCCGCAGGGTGAAACCTACAGCGATCGGTCGTACGCCTCCGTCTTTCTTAGTCAGGGCTATTAAATTAGCCCCGTATAGGATCGGTGTCACTTCCTGGCACACATTCCCCTCTAGCATGACATTCACCAGCCCGGTTAGGGCTGAGATGACGTGGTCGCCGGCCATGCCCACACCGCGGCTGGTGAGGTCCTTGAGGTGTTGAGGGGAGATGCCATCCAGACCGGACGCCGAACCTGTCGGGAAGGTGGCGATGGCGGCAACAACATCTTCCTCTTTAGCGCGGAGACATGTTGCGATGTCAGATGGGGGGTCTACAAAAGGGGGGCAGGAAGGGCCTGGGGGGTGTTTGGATTGTAGTGCGGTGGCGGTCTCCGGTGAGTCGGGTGCAATGGTATCATTTGAAAAAAGTAGCCGAGCGGCGCCTTTTAAATCTCCGTCTTGCACTTTCTCTTGTACTTTAGAAAATATGTCATTATGACGTCTGCTATGCTGAGGCCTTCGAGGCGCCGCTTGGGGTAATTGTGTGTTTGGAGAAGTGTTGTTTTTAATTTGCTGTGTGAGGTTCTTATTCTCAAGTGAGGTGTGTAGAGTTTTGTATGAAAAGGTGAGGAGGTCATGCCAGGACACGAGATTGTTGTCGCGTGTGCATCTTTTGATGCACTCGGCTAGAGCGGAAGCTACACAGGATCGGGCACCACGAGGTATGCGTTTCACTATGGCTGTAGAACTTTTTAACTGGCTAAGGAGTAAGTGTAAGGGGGTAGATGTGTTTGTGAGTGGTGTGTTGTTGTTCTGGGAGTCGTGGCTTTGGCTACAAGGTGAGCATAGAAGGATGCGCGCGTGATGAACTCGCGATTGATGTATATGGAGTCCTTTGATGCTATTAAATGACCGTAAACATACTACGCAATGTTGCATGGGAATGGGCTCAGGGAAAAGGGGCACTTATTGATTCTGTACGTAGAAGAGAATAAAAAGCCTAAAAAAATATACTTATAACTATAGAAATAGTTTTTT